>BDSL01000010.1:0-1200000 GCA_003116995.1 Yamagishiella unicocca | reverse complement strand
ACATACACGCACGGGATCCCTGCCTCTACACGCCCTACCTCTGTTCCATCCCACGCACGCTTACTAAACCGAAAGTTACAAACACGTACGACCACATGCTTCACTACTACTAGAAGACGATTGATACAAATATGAGCTAGGGATGTGGCAGGAGCACCAGCCTCCGGCGAGTTGCACTAATAATAATAACAATAATGAGTACGCTGGCGCTAGGCCTAGCATGTATTACGGGGGCGGGGCGGTGAGGGTGTTAGTACACCCTATACGCTCGCGCCACCTGTGGGGACAAAAAAGTTACCCTTAGCCCACCCCCCTGGCTCCCTGCTGCGGTCCGTTTTCCAGCACTCGGCGGTTTTTGATGATGGCGCCGGCGCTAACCACCGCATGTTGGTGGAGGTGTAAGCAGCATTTGTTGGCTTGTTCAGCGCTGGCTCCCAAGGTTTGGAGTAGTGGCTTGACCGTACTGGGGATGGTGCCGGTTGCACCTAGGGTGATTACCTCATTCCTGGTGTAGTGCACCGTCCAGCCCGCTCGCTCCAGGGCGTCGGAAAGTTTCTTGTGCTGAATGGTTTTCTCCGTACATTTGTCCGAGTGGTTCAGGTCGCTGGTGTAGCCTACCTCAATGATGTACACAGGGTATTGGTTCTTGGGTCCAGGCAATCGGCAGGTAGTAGCGTTTCTTGGGATTCTGTTTCCGGGTAGGTTAGGGATGAACATGATGTCCGGGCGCATTTTGCTGACGTTGGGGTCTCGCCGGTCGGTTTCCGTGAACATCCAGAGCGGTGGCCTGTTTCCCGCACAGTATTCAGGGAGCTCTTCCGCCCTTCCTGCATCCATGACCATAAGGCCTCCTCCTTTGTTGCCGTTGTGCAGGCATGCAGCGAAGCGACTGCCCGTACGGCGCTGTTATGTCGGTTAATGTACGCCCCTACCATAGTTTTGTGACGGCAGCCCCCGAGGATGTGGCTGCCGGAGTCAGTTGTGGGGCCTTCCCGGCTGTGGCGGCAGAGGGGGCATTTACCGTCCCCGCCTCGGCCGTAGAGCTGTTTGAGCCGGGCATTGTAAAGGTACCCAGCCATAGCGCGCGTACAGGACCTGCTTTGTAAGCCAGTGGCCCATACGGTGTGTGGTGAGATAGGCGTTGCTGAATCGGGCGGAGAGTTCGGGGGCAGCCTCCCTCCAGCGTGCGGTTGACTCGGGGTCGTTGCTGTAACCGCCGTACGTCTCTGACGGGAGATGCTTTAGGAGTCCCCTATTCAGGTCCGACACAAAACAGGTGTCCCTGCTGCGTGCCGCCCAGTGGATGTGGCGGTATCCCTCGTTCTCAGCTTCCTCTATTATATCAGCAGCGACTTCTCCGGAGGCCGTAGCCGTGGCTCCAGCGTCTGCCATGTCATTTCCGTGGAGCCCAGTATGAGAACGTACGTGCAGCAGTTGTATCTTAGTGCCGGCCTCGGCGTAGTTTCGGAGCAGGTCGACTATCGATAGTAGTAGTGCTCTGTGCTTGGAAATGTGTAGCTTTTCTGGCGCATGAATTGCACGCCTTATTAGGTAGAGTGAGGCAATGCTATCGGTAGCAATAGTAGCCCGGTGCTGTTCCTGCACCTCTGGGTCGGCGAGAGCGGCCCTGATGGCTGCTAGTTCAGCTCTTTGGATAGTGTTCGTATAGTCGATACCGTTGGGGTTTACGTGGGTTGTCTTCCCAGCTTTGTAGTAGGCGGCGCCAGTGCGTTGCGGCCCTCCTTCCTCGTCGGGCTTAAGGCAGCTGCCATCGGTCCAGGTGATGCTGTCAGCGTCATATTGGAGGCCCAGGGTGGCGGGGAAGTCCGTCCGAATCGGGCGTTCGTGCGCGTCGGTTGCCGCGATGCATACCGTGAGTGTCGGCGCGCTGGGCGGCTGCGCACGTAGTTCCTTAGCCCTCTTCCGGGCTCTCCAGCAACACCAGTGCTTGTCCGATTCTCCTTGCTTTTGCTCTATATATACGCGTGGGTGCGAGTTGTTTAACGCCGTCCCCGCTTTGCATTAGGGTCGTGCGGAGTTGTTTCCATGCGCAATTATTGAAGGCTTCTAAGCCTGCGCTATTGGCCACTAACAGGATGTCGATTCCACGAGCATATCGCGGGGCGCTGGAGGCTGTGCCATCACCAGTGGTTAGGCTGGAGAGGTCGCCGTCCCACAGCTGGGCGAGGCGGTGGACTAGTGCGCTCTCGGTGAGGTGCGTGTACGGGCCCGTTCGGTCATATGGGAGGGCGATAAGGGTGACGGTGGGTTCAGGGGAAGTTGCCACTGTTTCAGCACTGGCGATGGCCCAGCCCAGGGCTCGTTTGGCACTTTCTGGGGTAGGGTCCGGGTGTGCCATGGATAGGCCGGTGAAGCGGTGGCTGTAGCCTTCTGTGCATGCCCCGAAAAGCTGGTCTTCGCTGTGGCGACTGAAGTAGCAGTCGGCCGCGCCCAGGCTGTTGAGTGGGGAGGCAAACCGCTCCGTCACATGTCCAGCCTGGAGGTTGCGCAGGGCGCTCACTAGGTGCCCGCTTAGGGAGACGTTGAGCGTGGTCTCCGAGCGGGGTGTAGACTTCCCTTTCCTGCCGTCTGCCCCCGCTTGACTTCGGTGCAGGAGGCGGGCTACATCCTCTTCGAATCCGCCCTGGGCGGTGAGGCTGCAGTGGAGCTCGGGCGTCCGGTCCTTCATGTGCTGCCAGCGTGCACGGAGGAGGTGTAGCCGGGCTGCGGTGAGGCGGCCCACGCACACCCCACGCGGGTCGTACACGTGCGCTGTATATTCCGTGCCGGCTACAAGGCTTGTTGCTAAGGGTGCACGCGTCCCCAACTGGATGGTGTACCGGCCTGGGGGATACACATCCAAGTACGGGTTCTGGGATATAGTGTTGATGGTGGTGTTGCCCCGTAGGGTGCGCTTCCGGGTCGCCGCGTGTTCGTCAGGCGGGTCCCACCGGCCCTGCTTTTGGGCGTTGGTGAGAGATTGGTCTCTCGCTGGGGCCGGGCGGGTTGGCCTGGGGTCTCTTGGTGTGTTGCGGGCGGCCTTGTATCGCTGCAGTGCCGCGGGGAAATTCGGGTCCCTTTCCAGGTTCCAGAGTGCCATGTTGGAGGTTTTCCAGGTGACCTTGCGGAAATATTTGTCGAGGTGCGGTCCTAGCTCGTCCTGCACTTCCTGGACGCTTTCGTAGGTGTAGCCTTGTCGAACGTATGCCCGCAGGACAGAGAGCGGGATGATCGAGTGGGGCCATGCGACTGTGTATTGGGTTTCGTGGCTGCTGGCGCCCTGGGTGGTTGCCGGGTCGTCATCCTGCCGCTCCGGGTGATTATCAGCGTGCCGCCTCTTCCGGTTCGCTTGCTTACGAGCCTTCTTGGTGGCGGCCGCTGTGGTGGTATGCCTGACTGTGAATGGGCCGGCTACGACCTCACTGATGACTTCTGTGTCGCGGTACAGGTCATATGTAAGTTGGTGTTCTGCCGTCGTGTCGCCCATGCCCGGCCAGGGTATTTGGTCTGCCAGGATTTGCGCCCTTGCGACGCGCCAAGGCTCCCATGGCTCGCCCAGCGGGCGGGCTGCCTGCGGAGTCGCTGCTTCAGCTAGTGGGGGCAGGGCCTCATGTATGTCTGCCGTGTTTAGGAGTGGGATGCCCTCTGCGTCGGTGGGTTCATGGATAGGGTCAGCGTCCCATCTTCCCTCATCACCATCCCGGTCGGTGAGTCGTAGTTGCGGTGCGTGCGTCTGTGTCAGCTGTTGCCTTCGCCCCAGGCTTTTGACATGGGGGCGCATATCTTCCAGGACCGCCCGCCAGAAAGCGGCCACATCGTCGTCGGTGCCGGCCCACAGGCGGGCCCACTGTGTTGCAGGTTTCCCTTCTTCTTCGGCATGGAGCTGCACAAGTGCCGGTACATCATGGATTCTGGCCTTGGCCGTGCGTGTCTTATTGTTATCACACCGCGTGCTTTTGGCGATGAGTTCTTCCTGCCGAGCTGTAACACCTTTGCGCTTGCGCCCCCGCCGGGAGGTCTCTTGTTGAGGCGATGGTGGGTCCTGGTGGTCGGTACCTCGGGGCCCGTTTGGAGTCGGGTTTACGGCGATGCCATGTCGGGGGTATTGTGCTCCCGTGGCCTCTGGCATTGGGGCAATTTGCGGGCGCCTGCCCCCGTGCTCTCCTGGCACTACCCCGCGGTGGGTGCGCAGGGTATGTGGGTCCATGGAGGGCATGACGGCAGCGTTGGGCACGCGCGATTTGGATAGCAAGCCAGCAAATGCGGGCACATCTGGAATCCGCCGGAGGCGCCTGTCCCCTAGGGGTGCCGCGCTGGCGTAGCGTTTGGGGTCCATGTCTTTGCACCGTTCAAGGGGATCACAGTGTGCGCTGAGCGCAAGGCTAAGGCGGTTGAGCGCAACTTTGTGCCGGTGTTGGATCCTGTTTTTGTTGATGAAGAGGTTCTGCAGTTCGGCACTGGTGATGAGGTGGGCCCCGGTGTTCTGGTCCACCAGAGATTGCAGATCTAGGCCGAGCTCCACTAGGGGCATAACATACCGATAGGGCAGTGGGAGTTGGGCGTCGGCCCGACCCCTCGCTAGCTGGACCGCCTCATATAGGGTGTTGATTTCTGGGGCATAGGGCTGACCGGCGGCCGTGATGGCGATCCCGCTCTCCCTTTCCAGCGATAGCTGTTTTAGGGTTACGTAGTAGCAGCTGGCGCCTGCAAGGCGGTGCATGGGCTGGGGTCCCGCATAGTCGTGCTGCAGCTTCAGCATGGCACGGGTGACCACCCCTAGGCGCCCTGGGTCATTGAGTGCCAGGACGAGCGCACGGGTCGAGCGTTGCACATAGGTGGGCAGCAGTGAGCCCACGCCTAGGCCGTACATCTCCGCTGGGTGGAGGATAGCTCGTGTTGGGAAGCTGGGTGTTATGTAGTAACACTTTTTGGCTATCCTGGCGATCATTGCGTCTAGCATTCGGATATCATTTGGGGTGTACGCCATAGTGGGAAAGCTGTACGCCACCACCGACTGGATGCACGTTTGGAGGACACGTAGGCGCTGGTCGGGTGACGCCATGCAGGACAGCAGCTGGGTGCCTTTTTCTGTCACGGCTTGGCTTACATAGCGGAGGTGGGGCCCCCAGTTGAGCGTAAGTGTGACGTTCACCCCGAGGTACTTGTAGGGGTCCGTTGGGGGGGTGTAGGGTACCAATTTTCCGCCGATTTTAATTTTGTCACAAAGGATTGATTTCAGCGTGCGTTCACACGTGGGGCCCTTTATTGACTTGTCGTGGCCGGCACGCTTGTGTAGGATTCCGGTGACCGCACACTTTTTGTTGTTCACCTTCATGCCGGCCCAGGCGGCGTATTGGCTTATCTTGTCGCACTGGGTTTGGAGGTCTTGTGGGTTGGTGGCCAGTACGGCGAGGTCATCTGCGTACGCCGCAGAGCTGCAGTTATAACGGATGTTCTCGTTCTTGTCAAGGCATCCGTAGTGGTAGCCGCGGCCGCCGGCGTGTAGCCATCGTAGCATAGGTTCGATAAAGATTATGAACAGGACCGGGGACAGTGTGTCTCCCTGTACAGTGCCTCGTTCGATGTGGATGGGGTTGGTGGTCCCATGCTCGGTACGGACTGCCGTGCGTGCTTGGGAGTACAGGTTGCGAATTACGAGGATAAGGTCTTCTGGTAGGCCTAGGTCCCACATGACCTGTAGGAGTAGATCGTGTGAGATGGTATTGAATGCACTGCTGAAATCTATGTATGCGGCATACAGGTCCTGCCGTGTTAGTGCCGAGTCCTCAATGGCGTGTATGAGGTTTAGGATCTGACGTTCGGTGTTGCGGTAGGCCAGGAACCCTTCCTGTGCCTCGCTGAACAGGTTGAGTGCTGCCGCCACGTCTCCTATGGCGACGGTGAGGAGGCCAGTCCAGAGTTTGTAGGTTGTGTTGGCGAGTGCGATGGGGCGGTAGTTGTTGAGGGTTGTGGGATCGCCGGGCTTAGGTAACAAAACCGTGGTAGAGGTGGTCCACTCGCGCGGGGTCTCCGCTTTCACCCACATGACTAGCATTAGGTCGTGCATAGCGGCATGCACCTCGGCCGGTAGCGCTTTCAGGAGCTCGTTTGGGATCCCATCGGGTCCTGGCGCCTTGTTGCGGGACAGGTGTGTTATGCACGTTTGGAAGTTTGTTGGGTCAGCTATAGAGGCGAGGAGGCTATGGCTCCGCGGGTCTTTCAGGCTGTGGAGCGTGAATGGGTCTGTGGTTGTTGGGCCGGGTAGGAAGGGGTACGTGCGTTGCACCTCCTCCGGGCGGTAGAGTCCGGTCCGGGGCCCTGTTACGGCAACTGCCTGGTCCTGGTAGTAGGTGTGGATGGCCTCCAGGATGGTGTCCGCGTCAGTGCAGAGCTCCTTACTGGTCGGGTGTTGCACAGCGGGGATTCCCCGCTCGCCTTGGGCGGAAGTAAATATCTCCATGTGAGCCTGGCGGGCCTTGGTGGTCAGTCTGTGTCGGAACCTGTTGCGGGCTTTCGTGACATTGTTCTGGGTCTCCTTTCGCACTAGGAGATGTAGGGCTATCCCGACTTCACGGATTTGCGCGAGGAGGCCAGTCGTCATGGTGTTGGCCCTCCGGGGTGGTCTAGGGGTGGGCATTCTTATCGCACGGGTGTTGGTGGTGCGGCGGCGGGGGGTAGGTGAGCCTGGTCGGTCGGTCGGTCGTTGGTCGGCCTGTGAGGGCGTGCGGCGGGTCTGTCCAGCGGGAGTGTCGGGTTGCGCAGGGTGTCGCGCGCCTATCGTGTCATTCAGCTCAGTCTCGTATAGCTCTTTTAGCTGCCTGTGTTGTGTGTAAAGCTTTTTGATTTGGCGTGATGTTTTCCGTGGCGCATGCTTCTTCCCAGTTTTGGGCGGTTTCCTGGGGCAACAGTCGAGGAGAGTGGTCAAGGCTCCGTCTAGTATGCCCTGCAGCTCGGCCGCGAGGGTGTCCACGTTTGTCTCCTGGATTGCCGTGCTTGTACTGAACTGAGCTGCCAATTCCTCAGCGGTGGTTGGCTGAGCGCCCATGGCTGTGGCCATTGATGTGTGTGCGGCGAGTGCGGCTTCGATTTCCTGCTTGGCAGGCCGTAGCTTGGCCATCAGGGCCGCTGTTGCGGTGGTAAGGGATGCTCTCATCGTATTTGTCGCTTTCTGGAGTGCGGCGGCAGGTATAGGCAGCACAACGTCCCTCCACGAGGGGGGTACCGGCCTTGTCTCTGTGTTTGGCGTGCGGGGAGTGGGCCCGCGGGCCTCCCACAGGCGCATGTTCGCTATGGGCAGTCGGGCGTGGACCGGGTTGTGATCGAAGGACCCCCCAGCTACTGTTATCATTTCAGTGGGACGCGGGGTCGGGTTTGCGGTGGTCGTGCCGGTGCCCCGGTTCAGGACTGCTGCCCTGAGCGGAGCGTTGAGCAGGATGTCGTCGATTCGGCTTCTGTGTGTAGCCGTTTCGTGTTGGAGCTGCGTGTACGACATTTGCCGTCCGGTGCCTGGCGCTTGGATTGGTTCGAGGTGGTTGGCCAGTGCGAAGGCCGAGTGTTGTCTGTCTGCCGTGTCCATTGTGTTGGTGCTGCGCTCATTGGGGTGAAGCACTGCATTAAAGTCCCCGCTGATGATGAGGTGATTGCCTGCTGCCGCCACGGCGGCAGTTACTCCTGCACAGTAGCTGTAGATTGCGTCCCGGATGTGCGTGTCCTCCGGGCAGTACACACCGATCACGTGTAGGGGTATGCTGCGCGGTGTTGCTATAACGCAGTGGCTGATGTACCCTGCTAGCCGTTTCGGGGGTTGGATGGGCGTGGTGGCGTTCATGCGGCTGTACTTGTCGGCTACAGCTACCAGTACCCCCGCCGCTCTCTGGCGCGGATCGCCTGTCCAGGGTTTAGAGGAGCTATAAATCCGGTATCCCGCGTGTTCGGCCTGCATGACCCGTCGGAGCCAGTCAGTGCGATGGCCAAGTTTGGTTTCTGTGAGCACGATAATGTCGGCGTTCCATTCACGCACATTGCAAAGGACGGTTTCGAGTTTGTTGTATAGGCCACGCACGTTGTGCGTGACGAGATGCAGGGATTGCGGCGGCCGCGTTCCGGGGGGTGCAGCGTCGTTCGGGGGTTCCACTGGGGTGGTTGGTACGCGCGGGCGCGTCTCGTCAGTATTTTGCGCCGCTGGTGGTGCCTGTTGGTTTGCTTGGGCGGCGCCCTGGGTCACGGTTTCACCTGCCGCGGCTTGGTTGTTTCTCCTTTCAGGGCTGCGTTCTGGTGGCTGCGTTTGGTTTGGGGCGGCTTGTTGTTCCGGGTGTTCCCGGGCTCTCCCGCCGGTCAGTGCGGCGAGGTAGTCCATGATGGTGCGGGGCTGCTTATGGGTGGCCGTGTTCGCGTCGTTTGGAGGGGGGTTAGCGGGAGGCTGCCGTTTGCGCCGTTTGGCCGGGGCATCTGCGCGTGGGGGTAGTCTTTCCGTCGGTTCCGTGTCGTTTTGGTTGAGCATGAGTTGGTGGATCCCTGCGTCCGCATCGAGCCCAAGCAGCGTATCTCCGACAGTGATAAATTCGCCCCCCACGGCCCATCGTACGGTGGCGTTTGGGTTGCGCCTTTTAGCGGCTCGCCGCTGCTGGGTGCCTGGCGGTTGGTCCGAGGTTACGGTCGCCGGTGCTCCCCCATCGTGCTGTGCAGGTGGTGCGATACCGCCTAGGGGGTCGGTGTGTGGAGTCGCGAGGCCCGTTTCCGGCAGCGGGTACAGGAAGGCTGGTGGGGCGGGCACATCGGCCATGGGCCCAGTTTCCGGGTTGTGTTCGCGGCGTTCGTGCGTGTCGAGGTGGCGGCGGCCTGAATCACAGTATTCTGTCTGAATCCCATCGAATCAATGGAATCAAGATTGGAAGGGGAGGGAGGGGTAATAGGAGAGGGCAGGGGACTGCCTGCTGGGTGTGTGGACACGTCGACAGGAGACAGCGCAGAGCCGATAGATGCTGATGCCGATGCTGACGCCGATGCCGAAGCCGATGCAATGCCCTCGCCCATCGTGCCCTCCCTGGAGTGATTGCGGCCACCCGCCGCTGCGATCTGGGCACCGGCTAGCGCTGCTGGTGTCGATTCGCCGTTCCCTCCGTCCCAAGCCGCACTCCCTACCTGGATTTCAACCTGCATTCCCGTGTCGTGTCTTGCCGCGGCCCCCTGCCTGTCAGGTGGAGGCGATTCAATTCAAGGCCGTTTGGTATATCGGTACACCATGCTACCTTACCACCGGGAGGGGGATGACACATCAGGTTAGTTGGTTGCGCAGGAGGTGATTAGGGCAGGTGAGGGCCGCATGCTCGACGACCCACGGCTCGACGTAGTCGAAGCTGCGGCGTCCTCTGTGCCGCGATCTTGAGCACCTTGTACACGCAATGTGCCGCACTCGGGCATGCCCCTTCATACCCACGCAATCAACTGAAGGCTGGGCCAGAGATGTAGGCTCGTGGCCGCGGCTGCGCTGCACCGTCACTCCGGGACCAGGGTAGGAAGGCGCCACAATGTGAGCCCCTTACTGGTTTTCAGTTCTGCGGTTGTTTAGCTGATTGCTGTCCCGGGCGATGACCTGAATGCCAGGTACCCGTGTCCAGCGCCCAAACCCTACACATTGCGCCTCTTTCTAGCAGTCGTTGCACTTTGTATAGTTGTGTAAAAGGTATGGCAGGGATGTATTTATTGACCTTCGTTGTTGGAATGAAGATGTTATTCTGATGCAACGCACAATTCCGTGAGTCGGCATTTTTCCATATGCTGCCGCACTTGCATCATACCGGTAACCAGTGATTGTGTCGTCTGTCACATAGTTCTCGCAAACACCTATTCTAGTACAGTGATACATCTCCGTCCTCTTGGGGGCAGGTTCCCTTCGCGATGCTCCTTTGTTCCTGCGCAACCACTGGCCCCTGCGACTCTTTCCAGATAGCGTAAGCCAGCAAGGCGCATACCGATTTGGATTGTTCTATAAGGATATCCAGGGTAGATTGTGCTGGTAAACGCGTCCAACTTCTCCGTTCTGCGGCTGTAAAGAAGGACTGTGCCGATGAAATTCCTGGACCTGCCGCCTCTACAACGGTAGATCCTTATCTTTATGCTTTTGCAATGGTGGTCGACTGCGCCGCTCATCGGCTTCGAGCCCCACCTCTCATGCCGCAGCCTTAACGCTTTTCTCAAAAGCGTGGATGTGGGTGACCACATCTTGCAAGGAGACTTGGAGGCGTACTCATGTGGGTAATTAACGGGGCTGGCGCTGCGAACGCAGACCTCTCACGTGTTCGAGAGCCATACGCCAACGCGCGGTGCCGCAGGCAAGCTTGCGGGTCTGGACAAAAAGCTCTCAAAGAGCCTTGATCAAGAGGTGCAGACAGGAAGCTCACCCCTTGAGCTGTCGGCGTCGCCCGTCGGGCCTCTCGCGGAGTCGTCAAGGTTAGAGCGCACCGGCTTTCTGTAACTGTAAAGCAGTTTTTGTGCTGAGTAATGTTTCTTCCTATGGCGGATGGAATATAGTCGTTTCCTTGCCGCGACCGCGCGTTGGCATCGTGCGTCGTGGTCATTCGGCGACGGCGGAGGTCCTAAGCCGCTCTGGTCTGTGCCCGTGCAGCCGCAAGACGCTCATCTATCTCATCCTGACCCTGAACCATATATACCCAGACTACGATTTTAGCCTGCTGCGGGCTCAACATTTCCAGAAGGAGGAGGGAATCAGCCAGGCCGAGGAAGCCATCGACAGCCATTTGCTTGAGGTGTCTAAGGTACCGCCCGGGCCATCATGGTGCAAAATTGGGGGCTGGTGTGTTGAAGGATTGGGGTGCGTGGGTCATGGGCGCCATGTACGAGTAGAGGCGAGCGATTGGCCTCTGTTGGCTTCATCGTTCACGGCTGTGCGGCTGTGCGGCGATTTAGGGTGGCCAGTGTGTTGCGCAAAACAACCCAAGCCGGCTCGGCGCTCACACTATGTTGCTGTATGTGCCGTACCGCAGGTCTGGGCAAAGACGCCGGGCCTAGGGGAGAGCCCCTTCCTGGAGTGCCTGTGGAGCTCCATAGACGAGGTGAGGCTTCTCGATGCAAGGGGACTGCGCGGAAGGGGCTTGAGCGGAAACCCGTGGCGAGAGGTAGCGGAAACCCGTGGCAAGAGGTAGCGGAGAGAGCCGTGGAAACAACATAGGAGGAAGAGGGGCCCCGTGACGAGGGGAGGGGACCTCGGGGCAGGTCAGATCGCGTGCCACACCCACATCGCGTGCTCGTACACGTGGACCGTAGCCCCTCTGGCGCATCGCCAGGCATCTGGTAGCAGCGAGCGGCGACGTAGTCAGCCGGCTCCCAGTAGCATGGTGTTGGAACAGCAGCAGGCTGCTGGCGATACGACGCCTGATGTGGCCTCAGCGTGGAGGGCTGCTGTGCTAGTGTCCTTTTGGGCCGGGCATCCCCGCTAGGAGTGGGTACCGTAAGCGCCACACCTGATGACGTTGTGCCAATCGGCAAGGCAACCCGCGGCCTTTGGTTTCGTAGTGCTGACAGCGGGAGCAGCGAGGGCTCCGAAGCCAAGAGCTGTTGGCTGTGTTACCCCCACTCCACCCCACGCCCCTTGCTGCATTGCGTTTGACGCCACAGGCGATCTCCCTCAAAGAATGCGATGTATACTGCTACAAGTCTGACCTGGAGACTGACCCATTTGGTGGGTGTGTCGGTGCCGCTGTGAGGCAACCGTGGGCCGGGGTTGGTTCATCAGCCAAATGAGGAAAACTGCGGCAGCCAGCACCTCAGGGGGCGTTTGCGCTGCAGGCTCCCCGATCAGGAACTGTTCGGGGAGCAGTTGAGGCGGTGATCGGTCAGCATCGGTGGAACCCCTTGCGCACAGGCCCTGGTCTTTGTCATCGGTCAATGCTTTTTTTCGGCACCTCAAGTGTCAGTGGTACGACCGTCGTGCCCGGAGCTGGGCTAGTGGGTACGGGCTGTGTCCTCGTGCTCCTGATCGAGCGCTGCCGGTGATCACCTGGCTGCGCCTCTACCGCCAACACACCTCCGCTACCGCGCCCATCCCAAACCACAGGGGAGCAGGCCAGCGTCTGGTCTTTCAACTACTTTTTCTACAATAAAAAGATGAAGCGCATCTTGTACTTGAGCTGCAGGGCCATCAGCAAGCAGGCGGCCGACGAGGTGGGCGGGTTGCGCCAGGGGTCGGTCCGCGGGGTGGGTCCGCTGGGTCGGTCCTGGGTCGGTGAATGGGGCGCCTTTTCAACAGGTCTTGATGGCCGCGCCGTCACCGCTTTTGTCGGTTGCCCTGGAGGGGCCAGGACTTGCCTTGAGCTGTGTTGGCGTCTCTCCTCCCAGCGCTGCGTGCCAGCGCCGCCAACCAGTGCCGCCGCCGGCGCCGCCTTCCCGCGCCCGCAGGCCACCGAAACGTCATCCAAGTACGACAGGTACAACACTGATACCGATGATGATGACAGCGATCGGTACGGCATGGCGACCGAAATGGACGTCTAGTGGCCTGCGTGTGGCGCCGAGCTGCGGCGTCAGCGCACCATAATGGTGGTGACGGTGAGGGTGATGGCGACCTGGTCGGGTCGCCTGCAGTGGGCGTGTGACTGAGTTGGGCCACGTACACACGGCGGGAAGGGAAGCGGGAGGCGCCTCTGGGGCGGCGGGTAACAAACAGTTGTGCGTGGCGTGGTGGTCGGCAAGCGGCCGGGTCAGGGGCGGCCGACTCAGCCGGGCGCTGGACGTCTTGGCGAACGCAGCCAGACATCGCCCTTGCACCCACCCACTGCCCCATCTGCTGTTACCCGGCGCCTGTCGCCAAAGCCTGGTGCACCCGCACCACTGCGGAGTGCGGGCCTGGCGCTTGAGCCGCGTCGTGTCGCCTTCCAAGTCGTTTTGTTGTTGTTGACGTGGCGGCGGGATGGGCCCTATGGTGACAGCAGGCGTTGGCGCGTGGCCGGTGAAAGCCGCGCTGCGTATGCTGAGGGGCAGGAGGCGAGGCGGGGCCGCCTCGCCTCCCTACTCCCTCCGGGGCCTGCCTTGGCGCCGTGGAGCTCCCGGCGTGCTGGCAGAGCCCTGCCGTAACGCCGGCGACCAGGGCCGTACTCGTTTTGGCTTGCGACTGTATCATTTACTTACTACTGGATATTGTTACTGACGACCCGTGTCAGTTGTTGGAGCAACAACTGATGCTCCGAAGGGCGCGGCCGCAAAGCAAGCCTGCATGTGCAAGCCGTGTCATGTGAAGCATTCATGCGCGTTTGCATGCGGAGTGCGGCGGGGGCCCCGACGTGTGCCCGACGTGTGGGGGTACCGTGTGTTGGGGGGGGAGGGAGGAGGGACGAGCCGAGTGGGATTAGGACTGAAGGAGGGCGTACGGCAACTCGGGTGGTGGTTGCGTTAGGTCCGCGCAGCGGCATGTTTGCTTGCTGTGCGCTTGTGTGTGCCTCCATTGCCCCTTGCCTGTTGCATCCTTGCCGGCTTTGGACATTTAACAGTCGTTGTCTTTTGACTGCGGCGGGCGCCAAGAGTCTGCCTGCCGGCTGAGCCCAGGGCAGGTCCGCGCACGGCGGAACAGGCTTGGCACATTGCGATGAGCGCAAATCGGCGCGCTGGACCCAGGGACTGGAGCTGCAGCTGCAGCCCTCTTGAGGCGTTGTCCCTGCGCGCGGAAAGGCTCACGTGCCTACTGCTCTGTGGCAGGTTTTTGATGTGATGTCGGTTGACTGGGCCGCGGCGCTATGGCTGTGCGTGCGGCCGAGCGGTCCGCAAGGCGATAGGGGGGTGGAGGCGCAGCATGAGGTCGGCATGATCTGGGGTGCATGCAGGCAAGGCGATCATCCACACGTTCGCCCCCGCCCCTGACTTAACCTTTTCTCACCGACGATACATCTGTATATGTTTTCATGTGGACCCGCCGAGGCAAGGCGACGTTGACAGCTGTGCATCTAGCTGCAACCGTTTTTTGCACACCCCAGCTCACAGCTGGTGACGTGTCACCGCGGCGTCCTTGATAACTGCTAATTTTGCATACCGGTACGGTACCGCAGTTGGGTGCGTGTTGTGCGCGCACGGTGTTGCCCCAAGTGTTTGTGCGGGTGTGGGTGTGAGTCTCCCAACGTGTATTTCCCATTATGTGTAGGGTAAATGCGGCCCGGGCATGGTTCTGATAGGGCCGACGGTTAGGGCGGAGCAGGACGCGACAGTGTTCGGGTCCGGCCAGGCAACTGGATGTTCAGGTATGCCCACAATATCCTGTGTAACAAATAAGCACGCGGAATGTATGCTGCTGATCCCGGCAACGGCTTTGCGTGGACGCAACTCGCAAGCTCATCTATTACGGAGAGGCCTCTTGAGTCCGGAACAATTGATATAACGATGTTTTATATACTTAGTATAATGCTAATACACACGTCTCACTGAACCGTTTTAACAACCTATCTCAAAAGCTCCTCCAAAGCACCGAACCCCACTTTTGACCGACGCCGAGGCTCAAACGTAAACCGGTAAAGTTGAAAGCATAGCTGCCAGCATCAATCTACATTTTGAAAACGATTGAGGTATTTCAAGATCGCGACTACTATATCCTGAAGCCGAGCCGCGGTCCGGAGCCATGTACGCGCCGATGGGGCCCCAGGCCCAGGTTGGGCTTCCAGGACAAGCCCCTCCAAGTCCTGGAACAGCTCCAGCAACTGGATATCCTATGGCGCCACCGGGAACTCAGGCCAGCTTTCGCGGGGGGCCGAAGTGAGTGCAGATTTAAAATTTCAGATATCGATTTGGGATTGCAATGCTAAATTATACACCAGGGCTTAGTTTGTCATCGTGAGAGCGAGTCGGTTTCGAGTCCATTCGATGTAGTCGCTCGTCTGGCACTCCTCCGCTACACGCCGCCCGCACGCGACGATGTTGCGTTTACTTCTGGGTGCACGCACCATTGTGCTGGCGTCAGTTTGAGCTGTGCGCGTGGGCGGACCCTAACAAGCTATGCCTGCCCCACACTTTCGTTTGAGTACGGCTTCAGGGCCCGGTCGTTTGGGGGTCGCGCCTGGGGGCATCGCAGGAAGCTGTATTTTCCGTTCACCTCTCACATCGCGCTCCCAACTTAGGAAGATGACGTCACCACCTGCCCGTGGCTCCCTTCGCGCTTTCCAGCCCGTTCCCTGAGGTGCCTCGCACCGCCTCGTACATGCTCCGCCGGCCCTTGCCCCGCACGCATCGTTTCCTCCCTCTCCAATTCAACACCGACTGGTCTGGAAGCAAGCCGCCGCCCGCGTGACGCCACGCGCCACCCTCGCAACCAACATTCGCCTCCTCCACCCACTCCGCCTACTAAACCCATTCGATGCACTCCACTCCACCCACTGCACCCACGCCACTCCACGCACACCACTCCACCCACTCCACCTACACCATTCAACCCACCCAACCGCCCAACTGCCCAACCGCCGGCGTCACCGCAACTGCAACCGCCCGCTCACAACCTCGCCCCCCTGCCAACTGCGCCCATCCGCAACCCCTCCAACCGCCTAAACCAACGCCTTCCTCGCCACCCTCAATAACCACTCCCGCCCCACCCGGCCCGATACCTACCTTTCGTACGTACCACCCCCTCCTCACCCTCTCCCCTCCTCACCCCCTCCCCTCCTCACCCCCCCTCGCCCCACCTCACTTTCTCTACGCAGGCGCCCTAAAGTGGGGAACCTGTCTGTGGTGTGCCCCATGGTAGTCGGCGCCATGGGGTCGGGGCTGGGCTACGTGCCAATGCCCATCACGCGACTGGCAGTGGAAGCGCAGTGCCAGATCAGTGTCGGGTTCGCCAAGACGACGCTGGAGTGCTATTTTCCGCAGGCACGGCCGGGAACTGGTTGGTTTGTGTGTTCGTCGGGTGCCTCCGGAGGGGCGCGGAGGGGCCCATGGGTCGGAGGGACTCAGCCAGGAGGCATCAGAACGCATCAGGCCCGGGGGGTGGCGAGAAGACCCGGTCTGCGACACAGGAGACGGAGGACAGAAACCGGGCCGGTGAAACGGTTTTGGATACGTGTTTGAGTGTGCATGCCGGAGGACCTGGGTCGACTATCGGGAAACCTGTGGACGCGCCCCGTCGACGGCGTGCTAGACGAAAAGATACAAACTAGTTATCGCTAGCTTTTGGCATACATGTAGGAGAGCTTTGGGGGGTTTCGAGGAAGACCCGTGGATGCAACAGCTTTGGGGGGATACGATAATAGTGGCATAAAAACCGGTCGCGGGGGGGTAAGGGTACCATCAGGGCTCTATGTGAGGGCGCGTTCTGGGTGTGCTGTGGTGCACGTATGGCTGGGGGGCTGTGTTGGGCGCCACCAAGACGTCGGGCGCCCCAAAGCAACTCTAATTCCGCTCCTCCCTGGAGCCCGCAGGCACCTGCGGGCTCCAGGGAGGAGCGGAGCGCGGGTGGGGAGGGAGGGAGGGAGAGGGGGCACGCTCGGGTGTACCGCCTAGTCCAAAAGTGGTGGCAGACAGAACCGCCGGTTGGGGGATTCCGCGATAAAACTCGTACATGCCCTCAGAGGATCGTCGTACACACGCCGACCCGCAACAGCCCGGCAAAGGGTCTATCCCGTAACCGGTCATGTAGACGCCACGTAAGGCCTTGCTACCAGTAGCACACACCGCATCATGGTGGCACAGGCAACCACGTCCCGCCTTTCATGAGACTTGACACAGATCCGAGCGCCCCAGGAGGCGAGATGTGCGTCTGTGCGGCCAGAAACAAGCCACGAAACTGCGGTCGGGTGTTGGGTGGAAAGGAGACCGGTGGACGTCCTGTAATTCCGGGGTATCCCACGGCACTGGTTCCACGATTGTGCTGGTCAGCGCACGCACACCTCCAAACCCGCTGGCCCCCTGGAATGCTGATCAGCGAAAGCACACCTCCAAACCCGCTGACCCCCCTGGAGTGCTGATCAGCGAAAGCACACCTCCAAACCCGCTAACCTCCCTGGAGTGCTTATCGGCGTACGCACACCTCCAAACCCGCTGACCCCCCTGGAGCCCGCAGGTCTGGCAGCCCGCACCGCTGCAGCTGTGTGTGCCGAAGTCCGCCTCCACAGTGGTTTCGGAGGTGGTGGTGGAGAACATGGTTCGGGATCAGGTGGGAGGGGTGCGGGCGGGGCCGGGGGCGGGGGGCGAACCCTGTCCCGTGCAGGGGTGCGGTTGTGGTGGTGGTGGGGATGTTACCAGGCGTGTAGTTGTGGTGGCGGTGGGAGGATGTTACCAGGGGTGTGGTTGCGGTGGGTGGGGGGATGTTAACGTCCCAGGAGGCTTGGTGGTGGGATGCCCAACGTCGAGAGAGGTGCTCTGAATGCGGTGGCAGGCGGGCTTGGTGGCGGGTTAAGTGGATGCGGGTGAGGGTGAGGGAGGGTGCGACTCTGAAGAAGTGCGGCAGCCCAGCGGGTGGCAGGGGGCCGCAGGGACCGGATCCGATCACGATGTCCTCTACAACGGGGAGGGGGGAGGCGGCGCCTGGGGTAAGGGAGACCCAGGGGTGGTGGAGTCGGATGAGCGCTACACCCCTCCATGGCCTTCCGGCCAGCTCGCTCGGCCTCCACGGGGGTGGCGCTGCAACATTGCCCAGCCTAGCCGGACTCCCGGCCCGCTCCCGCGTATCTCCCTGATCCCCAAATCTCCCTAAACCCCCCACCTTTCATCCTATGTGTCCGACGACCATGCGCCAAATATCCTATCCATGTCGCGTATCCGGATCCATGTCGCGTAACCGGTTTTTACGCCACCTCCCGTCCCATCCCACCCCATCCCCCTGGCTTCTTCTCTTATAAAAACCCTGATCCCGGCCCCAGATGTACCTCACGGCCATCGTGCCAGCTGACGACGCACAAAAAGGCGGCTACCGGTCCAGCGCAGCATATGGTGGGGGAGAGGCCCGGGAGGGGGGGAGAGGCCCGGGAGGGGGGACGTGCCGGCCCGGGAGGGGCGGGACTGACGGTGGAGGGGGGGGGCTGTCTGGATGACCCGTGTTCTTACAAAGATACACGGGCAGCGCGGAGGGGGAGCTGCGGGGCCGAGGGGGAGGGGGCGGCGCCGGAGGGAGGAGCGTCATCATCGCGGCAGCCGCCAGATCCGGATCCAGATCCAGATCTACCAACCCGCGCACCCAAGTGTCACACTGCGCACCCGATGCATCCACGTCCTGCACCCCAAACCGTTCTCCTTCCTTCCCCCCGTCCTCTCGGAATCTGAGATCTGAGATCTGGGATCTGGGATCCACTTGCCCTCGCGCCGCCCGCCCGCAGACTCCACCGGCCAGGCCCTGGACGAGGCCTCCCTCAACGACCCGGAGCTCTTTGTGTTGCCGCTGCCCGGCAGCGGCCAGCCGGGGGATGTCCTGCGGGTGACAGTGACCACCTTCGAGCCGCTCAGCTTCGAGGAAGGGAACTACGTGCTGCGCCTGCCGTGCGAAATTCCGTACACCATGATTCCAGAGGTGGGATGGAGGGTTGGGGGGTGGGGGGAGGGCGCGGCGGGGAGGAGGTGCGTGCGGCGTGTTTGGGAATCAACCGCTGGCGGTTGGGCGATAAACGGTTGAGGTGTGGTTCTGGTGGTGGCGGTGGGTGAATTTGCACGTGAGGTGACGTTGCATGTGGCGTCGGTTGAGGGAGCGGCGGAGGAGCCGGCCGAGGTCCTGTTGGGGTCGAATGGTGGGTCAAGTTGTGTCTTGTTGTGGCAACCCCTCCCGTCCTAGCCGAGCCGGTCCGTTGTCGTTGCGTCCGTCTAGTTCGGCCGCAACAACTTCGGTCAGTCAGTCAGTTCGGCCGCAGCCGCTCGCACCCCTGCCCGTCTCTCCCGCCGATATATCGGTGACACCCAATCGCCCACCCCAACCACCCGGCCCTGCCGCCCCCGTTCCCCCCAACCCGGCCTGTGCGCCAGCTACGATTTCCACTTCGAATAACCAGTTCTTTTTTGCAACCCCCCTACCCGGGTCTTCTCGCCTCCCCGCTCCTCCCAACACCCCACAGGGTTACGTCCTCAGCCAGCTGCTTGACGTCATCGTGACCATCAATACGGGTGAGGGGGGACGACAGAGGAGCAGCCGGCGGGGCGGGGCTGGTCGCGGGGTCTTGAGGGCCCAGCACCGCCCACCCTATCGTCCGTAACCGGTACGACGCACTTCGTGCCGTACATGACGAGGGTTGCACTCGGGGGACGTGTGAGGACAAGCCCCCAAATCCGCACCTCCATGCAACCAGGAGTTGACCAGGAGTTGACCAGGAGTTGACCAGGAGTTGACCAAGGGTTGACCAGGAGTTGACGGGTCCCCCGTGGGAACTGGGAAGGGCATCGAGTGTTCGACTCGTCGCTTGCACCTTTCCGCCAGGCCCCCGTCTGCCCCCCCCCCGACTCCACTGAGCTCCGAAACCCCGTGGGACCCCTTCACATCCCCAGGCTCCCCCGCCAAGGTCAAGTACGACGTGCGGTCCGGCCACCCCATCACACCCGGGCTCGATAACCCGGGGACTGCTACTCTGTCGCTGGCCAAGGGACCCGAGGTGGGGGTGGCGGGGAAACCCGCGAACCGCAACCGGGTTTTTTCCCGTTTATAATAGAGTCCGCGAGGGGGGGTTATGAGAGGACAGCCGTATGTCGGCACCGAAAAGGCGGGTACGTGAGGAAAGCAGTGAAAAGGGGGGGAGCGCCAGGGGGGGGTTACGGGGGTAGTGGGATGTTCTGGCGGTTGCGTTTCGTCGCATTGGGCTTCTATCACGCCCTGGGGGGGTTCGAGGGAAACCCGTGGATGTCCGAAAAAACGTTTAAAACAGAAGTTTTGAGATCACGCCCTGGGGGGGGGGGCCAAGTACTAGCTGCCACTACTGCAAACGCCCTATCATGATATAAGGCGTCTGTGAGATCAAATACCTTGTCGAACCCATTCCACCCCGATCTAACCGTAAAACCCATTTTGAGTTCGCGCTGCCCCGCCCTCCCGCCTCCTGCCCCCCCTGCCGCAACCCGCGACCCGACAGCTGCTCCGTTACCCGCTCCGTTACCCGCATCACCGAGCCACCAGCGATCCACCAGACGCTCCTCTTCCCAACCTCGGCTCCTCGGCTATAACGGTCCCCTCTCCATCTCCTCCTCACCCCAAGACCCCCAAACCCAACCCTTACCCAACCCAACCCCTTTCCCCTGCCCCCTCCCCCTCCCTGGCCTATTCGCCAGTTGCTTTCTGCCCTCCGTTTCCTATGTCATGTAACCGGGCCTCCTCCCCCCTCCTCCTCCCTCTCCCCCCCTGGAGCCGCAGGTCCCCAACACCGACCTGGACGTGCGCTACCTGGTGTGGGGCTCCGACATGTTCCTTGCGCTCAACGTAACCCCCCCGCGTGAGCCCCACCCCGCCGACCCCGACCCACGCGGCGCCTTCGTGCTGTCCGTGGCCCCCCCCGCCCCCGAGTTCACCCCCTCCTTCCCCCGCTCCATCATCTTCATGCTGGACCGCTCGGGCAGCATGACGGGGGAGCCCATGCAGTTCGCGAAGTGAGGGGGAGGGCAGCTGGGCGGGGGGCACCTGGGGGGGGAGGGCACCTGGGCGGGGGGCACCTGGGGGGGGAGGGCACCTGGGGGGGGGGCACCTGGGGGGGGGGCACCTGGGGGGGGGGCACCTGGGGGGGGTTGCAAAAACGAACCGGTTACTCGACGTGGGCACCTTGGGGGGGGGCATCTGGGGGGGTCCTTGAGACAAATACCTGTGGGCCAACATATGGAGGGGGGGGGGATGAGGAAGAAGCCTGAAGGAGAGGCACCCGGGAGAGGGAGGGGGCTTGCTGGTACTGGCTATTTGGGGGGAAAGGAGAGGGAGGGTGGGGTGGAGAGACCGGAGGGGCCTCGGAAGGAGAAAAACAGAGGGCAGCCGACAGGAGGTCGGAACCTCGACAAGGTTTGTAATGGGGCTGTGTATGTGGGCGGGGTGGGGGGGTGTTCCTCGCTGCAGAGAGTTTGGAGCTTGCTGCGTTGCTCGCTTCCCCTCCATCCGCTGTTTGGTTCGGCACTCCCCTCTGAGCTGCCGGCTCCTCCCGTCCCCCGACCCGGGCTACCCTGCTCGTCCCTCCCTCCTGCCCACACTGCCCAGCCCTCCCTCCCGCCCACGCTGCTCGCCCCTCCCTCCTGCCCACACTGCTCGTCCCTCCCTCCCTCTCCCCCTCCCTCCCTCCCCCCCCCTCAGGGCCGCCCTGGCCTTCGGGCTGCGCTCCCTGACCCCCCTGGACAGCTTCACGGTGGTTGCCTTCGACCACGAGCAGCTGTGGTTCACTCCAGGGGGGTCGCTGATGCAGGCCACGTCGGAGAACGTGCAGGCGTGCGAGGTGCGCTGAGGCTGGGGTTTTGGGGCGTGGCGAGGAGACCCGGTTACACGGCATAGGAAACCGGGGAAGGGGACGGGGGGGTAAGGGGTATGCTGCTGTTGCTGTCGCCACCCGGACACATGCCATATGGCATTTGTCGGTCGCCGCCAATAACCCAAAACGCCGTAGCTCCTCCAAGCCCATCCACCCCACCCACCCACCCGCTCCCACCCTCTTCCACGGGATTTCCTCACCCGCCCCCCCCCCCGCTTCAGGCTTGGGTGATGGGTTCCATCGAGGCGCGCGGCCTCACCGACATCCGAGGGCCCTTGGAGGCGGCCATGGGGGTGCTGTCGAGCCAGGCCGCCCAGGCCACCCCCTCCCTGCCCTTCATATTCCTGGTCACCGACGGCTGTGTGCAGGTGGGTGGGTGGGTGGGTGGCTTACATGTCACATAGGTAGGCGAACCGAGGATGGGTAGGTGGATGTGTGTGTGTGGAGGGTGGGAGGGCAGCAAGGGGGGCCAGACGGCTCTTTGGCGGGATCGTGGCCGCGGGCTGTGGGGCGGCGTGAGGCGGGGCATTGCTGTTTGGCATTTTCAAGGCCTCCGAAACCACACCCAACCCACTGCAACCAACTGCAACCCACCGCAACCAACCCTCTAACGCCGCTGCCCACCTCCTGTACCCGACCCGGTGTCGTATACAGAACGAGAAGGACATTTGTCGTTACGTGGAGCAGCAGGTGGGCGCCCTGCTGCAGCAGAAGCAGCAGGTCCAGGGAGGGCAGGCGGGCGGACCGCCGCCGCCCGGCATACCCCGCATCTGCGCCTTCGGCATCGGCATCTACTGCAACCACTACTTCCTCAAGCAGCTGGCGTCATACGGCAGGGGAGCCTTCGACGCGGCGTTCCGGCCGCACGCGATCCAGGTGCGAGCGGGCTGCGGGGGGGGGGGTAAGCGGGGGGTTACCCGGAGTTACTCGACCTAGGGAGTGCAGGGTAGGAACCAGCTGGCGCGTGGGCTTCGGGGGGCTATAAAGTAAATCCGGAACCCGTGGGAAGGGCACGGCGTGGAAAGGCCCCCACGGGTGTAAAAAACATCAACCCCCCGGGTGTGTGTGTGTGTGGAGAGGACGAGACAGGACGGCAAGGGGGAAGAGATTTCCAGTGTTGGCGCCTCATTCGCCGCGTGGGGGGGTCACGTGGGGTTACAAGTAAAGAAGCGGTAACTCGACTGGGGTAATGTAGTTGGGGGGGTCACGTGGGGGGGGGGGAAGCAGATAATTTGTGAATCCACGACCGACAGTCTGCGTGGAGGGGAGACTGCCGCTGATTGCTTCCTGCAGGAGTACGGCCTTACCTGAAAACACCGGAGCCTTCCCGCGTTCCGTACTCCGAATAAAACATTCCCTTCTGTGTACCAACCCCTCTCCCCCCCCCGCTCAATGCCGCGCTATCCGATCTCCCATCGTTCGCCGCCCCCCCCAGTTCTCCAGCTAGCGCCAAAAAACACCGGTTTCGCGAAACGTTTCCTTGCGTCACGCGGGGGGTCTAGCCGCCCGCCGGTTTCGCTTAGCCGCCGAAGGTCGACCTACGACCTCCGTCCTTTGCGCACCCAAGCTCTCCAGCATGCATCTCAAAACGTCTGTCCTAAACGGTTTTTCTCGCATCCAGGGGTCTTCCTCGAAACCCCCGCTAAACGCCCCCACCCCCCCACACACCCACACCCACTCCTGCTATACCCGCGCAGACCCAAATGCAGCACATGCTCACCGCCGCCCAGCGGCCCGTGCTGTCCGACCTGACGCTCACCCTCCCTGGAGTTGCCGGCTGCGAGCTGTACCCCTACCCGCTGCCGGACCTCTTTTGCGGCATGCCGCTGGTGGTGTCCGGCAAGTACAGCGGCCAGTGGCCGGCGAGCGGCATCTCACTCAACGGCACGCTGCCAAACGGAACAGGTGGCGTCGGGGTTGGGGTTCGGGGGGGTTGCAAGGAAGACCCGTGTACGGGTTCGGGGTGCCATAATGACCGTTTACACGTCATAGATAGGTTATATGGCGCATATTTTCTTCGGAACCATAGTCATGGGCGCATGCTGGCGCACTTTGTTCAGGGTTGGGAGGGTTTAAATGCAATCCGCGCATCCACGGGGGGAGGGCGAAGTTCTGTCGTACTGATACGCAATCTACCGTACTGTGCGGGCAGGGCCCTCGCGGCCCCTGCGCTTGGGGTGGTGTCAGTTTGGACAGACGGCGGTGGTGGCGGGGGGTTATAATAATAGACCCGGTAACGCGACTGGTGGCGGGGGGGGGGATTGGGTGTGTGTATGGCGGGGGGATGGGTTTTACCCGCGCTGCGGCACCCTGCCGTCCAGGCCTCCTACACGGACCAAGAAGACACCCCAACCGACATCTCACTGCGGAAGCGACCCGCCTTCCCGCCCGCTGTGCCGACCGAACCGCCTCCCCCTCCTGGACTTGACAGCGCGCCCAGATGGCAGCCCTACTAGCAGGTTGCGCCGCCCAACCCCTTCCGCTGGACTGTCCTCTCAATCCCCCTCTCCAACCCCCCCCCCCCGACCCCCCCCCCGCAGTGCTCTAGTATGCGCCCACAAAATTGGTATCCGACGACCATGCGCCAACTATCCCTGTCCCGTTGCGTAAACGGTTTTCATGCCACCCCCTCCACGCCCCCCCCCCTCGAACCCCACCCCGACCCCACCCCCAGCCTGGAGCTCCAACCCCGTGCTTCCATGCAAGGACAGCGATCTGCCGCTGGACAAGATCTTCATCAAGAACCGCCTGGATCTCCTCACAGCGCAGGTGGGGGGGAGCGGAGGAGGAGGGAGCGGGGGACAGCGGGGAAGGGGCGGCGGCGTGGAGGGGGGCGGGGGTCCTAAGGAGTGGGGGGACTGCCCTGATAACTTCACCGTTGTTGACGGTTGTCCGTTGTCGGTTGGCGGGAACCCATTTTTGTATGAGGCTGGCTGGACGTGGATGGAGGTTGTCGCGTCGCTCCTCCGCCTCCCTCCTTACGCCCTACACTCCGCACCCCGCTCCGTTGTAACATCCCTACTGCTCCCAGGCGTGGCTGGCCGGCAACCCCCCCCAGATGGTAAACCAGATCGTCGACCTCTCCATCGCCACCGGTGAGGGGGTTAAGGATTGGATAGTCCGTGAATCCGACAAACCAAGGGCGATGAAGGTGGTGATGAAGGTGGTGGTGGTGGTGGTGATGAAGGTGGTGGTGGTGGTGATGGTGGCGATGAAGGTGGTGGTGAGGGAGGAGGGCCGGATGGGAAAGGGGCTCCGAAGGGGGCCTGAGGGCGCGCGCGCTGCGCACGACACGTTGCTCGTACCAACGACCACCACCAACCGCCCCCCACCGTGCCCTCATCCGCGTACGCGCTAACTTGCCCCCCGACCCGCTCCCTGCCCGACAGGCGTACCTTGCGCCCACACCCGTACGGTTGGCTTCGAAACCACCCACCGCGACTACCAGCAGCTCCAACAGTCAGAGGCGACCCACGGAAAGCGGAAAACCAACTACGCCAAGTACGCCATCGGCGGAGCGGCGGGGCTGGTGGTGCTGGCCGCGCTGGGGGTCGGAGCGGCCTTTGCGTTCGGCGACCTGGGGTCCACGGCCGCCAACGTTGGTGGGTCGGGCGGGGGGGGTGTGCGAGAGGAGACCCGTGGGTCGGTAGTGAAACGTTTCAGTACCGACCCACAGGAAGCGTTTTGGTACACGTGTTTGGAGATGGCGGGGCGGGGCAGGGCGTTCGGGGGGCGGGGTGGAGGGCCTGGTTGGGGAGGGAAGGTTTGAGAGGAGACCCGTGGGTCGGCACTGGGTAGGGAACCCGACTAGGAAAGCGTTGGGTACACAGAGGAGGGAGGGGTTGTGCGAGGAGGGTGGGGAGGAGGGAGGGAGGGGAAGAGGGAAGAGGGTGGACGGCCGGATTGCGAGGAGGGTGGCGGGGGGGAGCTAGGGGGCATGAGCAGGCGACTAGGCGGGGACGGTGCCGGGCGCGAGCTGCCTCTGCCCGGTTACAGCAGCCAATTCCAACCAGCATCAGCGGCCGTGCTACGTCGAACCACCCCCTCGCCTGTGCACTCATCCGTACGTGCTCCCCCCCCCCCTTCTTTTATTGTTACCCACCACCACTTCTCACCCCGCTCCGTTTCCCCCCCCCCCGCCCCCCGGCCGCGGCCTCGGTCCAGGAATGGGCGACGTCGGGGGCGGCATGGGAGGCATGGGCGACGCGGGCGGCGGGGAGTGCTGCGGCGAGTGCGGCGAGTGTGGGGAGTGTGGGGAGTGCGATGCGGGGTCGTGTGTCGACAGCCTGGGCGGCTGCACGATTTCCTAGGGGAGCAAGTTAGGCCCGTGGATTTCCTAGGGGGGGGTGGGGTGGGAGAGGTCGTCGTCGCGGTGGGGTGGGGGTATGCGGGTGTGTGAGGCGCTGCACGGCGTGTTTTTATACAGGCGCTGGGGGGCGATGTTGATGTTGCCATGAAAGCGCGGCTGCGCTGGTGTCTTGAGTGCGTGGGGAGAGAGTCGGGGGCCGTATGGAGCTCGGGAGCAAAGGGGTGGTGGCGGTGGCTGCATGTAGAGCTGTGTAAGGCTAGGAAGGAGGGCATTGCGGTGGAGGGACGGAGGAGGAGGGAGCTGCGTAAGGCTAGGAAGGAGGACGGCACTGAGGGGGTACACGCGAGGAAGCGCTTGAATTGAATGCGTGTTCCGATTCGACACTGTTGCATGATGTCGGGAGGGGCTCCTGACTTTGACGCCGCCGCGGCTGTGGCGGCGATGGACTGCAGCCACTGGTGTTACGGGCTAGAGTAGTCAAGGTAACCCGTGATACCGTACTGGCATCACGGGACGTCGTACTGATATTACGGTGCACGGGCTACCGTCCGTCCTGGCGTCACGGTCTGCCGTATTCGTATCACGGTGCACGGGCTATCATACTGGTGTCACGGTGCACGGGCTACCGTACTGGTGTCACGGATTGCCTGCCTGCCTTACTGTACTGATGTCATGGATTAGGGTACGGGTGTCACGGGCTGCCGTACTGATATCAGGTCGCCGTATTCGGGTGCGCTAAGGGGATGAGAAGTGCATGCGTGTGTGTCCCTGCCTGACGAAGAATCCACGGGATCCTCTTTGGGTGGATCCTCTTTGGGGTGAATCCTATTTGTGGGTGGATCGATCCTATTAGGGTGGATTCTATTAGCTTGGATCCTGTTTGGGTGGATCCCGAGCAAACCCGGAAAAGGGCGGGATACAAAATTTGAAGTCGCGACAGCGTCAATTACAAGCCAGTGGTCTCCATGCGCTGCTGGCGTGCTGTGCCGTATGTTGAGCGCAACAACATGACAACAACACGATATATTTGTGCATAAATGCCATTTTCAACTGCTGGGCTACACTGCTGTTGCTGCTGCTGTTACAGCCGGACAGTACCTCAACTCCGCGACGCCGTATGTGGCGGAGGACGCCCGTCATGGGCGCAAAGCCGCCACTGCAGGCGGACTTGTGGGGAGGGGGGAGCACCGCGGCGGCGGCGAGGTTTTCGCACTCCGTCCGGCCCTGCACGGTCTTTGTGTTGTGCGGGCGAGTGATTGTTGAGGGGTGCATGATTCCCAATGTCGGTGTCGGAAGCGTCCGTCGCGTGACACAGCACGTGCTCGACACGCCAATGAGCGAGCACCAGGCCGAAGGTTGTGTTGCAACAAGCTTCTGCAGGTGAACGCACGACCGGCCGTTCGAGCGCTTTCACACACTGTATGTGCGTGCGTGCACGAATGACCGATTGGGTACACCTAATGCACCGTGCACCTAGATGCTGGCGTGGCAGTAGTAACTGGTACGCGGCCGTTGCGCGTGGGGTCACCTTTCATAATGGCTGGACCTGCTTCGTTGATGTTTGGTAGGTAACGTGTCCGTGGACTTGTCAAGTATGGTGGGCGGCAGGTGCGCTGGGTCCCTTTCGCCACCGACCGCCGCCGCGGCCGCGAGCTGCGCACATACATGTATCTTGCGTTCTTTCCGCAGCGGGCAGCAGGCGGCTCTGCCTTGCTCCGCGCAGCAGCTCGACGGCAGTGAAGGCCAGCTGTAAGCCTCAGTGGGGCGGCGCTGGAGGAAGCGTATTGGTTTCGGAGCCGCTTACTTGTCCTCCTCTTCGGCATCCCGCTGGGCATCCCACAGCACAGCACCTCGTCTGTCTCCCCGTTCGGGGAAGAGCCCCCCCCAAAAAACGGTTTTCTTACACCCCCTTATCGCGGAGCACTTTGAGACACATCGTGACCTCCCCGACCTTTCAGCCTGCAGCACACCGACACACACCTCCGGCCCTCCCAGCGTGTAATACCGGCCAGTTTAGCGCCGCGCGCTCCTGCGCCCTCCCTTCGCTTTCCTCCGTGCGGAAATCGCCGCCGCCCGGACCGTTCATTTCCAGCGGAAATTTTCCGCGGTTCGGCGGTAAACACTCAACGTGGACACGGCTTTGGCATTTCTTACCTAAGCGCCGCTGCCCCTTGCCCCGGCGCGGTCGATGAGGGCTCCCCATGACCCAGTGCCCCGTGTCCACAGCATGCCGCCGGCCTACCAGGCGAGGGGTCTGGGGGCCAGGAGGCCGCTTAGAGGACCCGATGCACTGGGAGCCGTACGGCCGTACGGCACACATACGTATGACACATGGATTTCCCGGCGAAACGACTTCCTGGACCGGCTGTGTTTTGGCGGGGCGGCCCACGTTGTCCACGTCCTCACCCTCGCCCGGGAGCCCTGCCGGCGCCGGTCCGCGGCGGGTCCTCTGTGGGCCCGCCTCCACTGGACTCCTACCCAGGCACACAAGCACCCGCGACGGCGGTTGCGGTTGTGCGATGTCCGCCCTGCTGCCCCCCTCCTCCGCGGCCGCGGCCGCGGTTTGTCGGCCGTGGATTCGCGGATTCTCTTATATCCCCCCCCCACACATGCGCTCCGTCTCCTTGCCGCGCCTCTCCTCTGGACCACCATCTCCACCGCACTCGGTTTGTCGGCCGTGGGTTCCCGGCTTCTGTTATAATCCCCCTCCTCCCTGACCGTCCTCGTGGTCGCCTCCGAGCCTTACCTGATGCCTGTGATGCGGAGGAAGGGCTCAGCCAAGGAAGGCCGGTGCCGCAACCCTATCGTGTATCGCCCCCCCGCCTGCCGCTGTCGGCGGTCGGCGTCCTGGGGATTGACTTGCAGGCGCGCACACCACACAACAAACCCCACCCCACCCGGGGTCGGCTTTCGTATCCCCAACCCAGTTCTCCAGCATGCATCTCAAAACTTCTGTTTTTAAACGTTTTTTTCCGGACATCCACGGGTTTCCCTCGAACCCCACAAACCCCACCCCACCCCACCCCACAACAGACCCCATCCGACAGCTGCTGCTATGCAGCGACCAAACGGCCTCGTGCCGCCAGGGCCCAACCACGGCTGCGGTCGTCAAGTGATTCGGGCCGGCTTCTCATTCCCAGCAGCCCGCTGCCTCGGCTGCCCTTTCACTGCCGTGACCTTCCGCCCCCGCCACCACCACCTACTCCGTCGCCGCCTGGCACACCGCCGCCGCCGCCCCTCCCCCGCCGCCGCCTCCCTCTCCGGGCCCACAGCAAACCGTGGGTACCCACGCAGAGCTGTCTGGAGCGAACCTTGTTACAGGGTGGATGAGGCAGCTGCGCACGAGCCAGGTGTCAAGGTCTTTGTATTCTTTTCAGATCCCTTTTGGATCCCTTTCGGATTCTTTCTGAGTTCGAAAACGAGCCCATGACCACACGCGACCTCCGAGCCGCGACCTCCGACCCCCGCGTCCTCCGCTGGGGACGGCGGCACACGTCCGGATCCCAAATCCCCCTTCCATGTACCTCCGTACAAGTCGTACATGTCGTACCCCTGTACACGCCGACCGTCTTTTACATGGGACACTACGCCGTGCGCTTAAGCGGTTCCAACAGCTGCAGGGCGCGACTCCACACAGCAGGGATCAATCCGCTCCGTCTGCTCCGTCCGTCCCCTCTCCTCTCCCCTTCCCCCTCGGGCCGTCTCGGGCAGCTCTGCCTTTCTGTGCACATCATTCGCGCTGCTCCCAGCCCGCCCTCAAGACCCGCAGTCCAGAAACCCTAGGCCACGACTCTCGAGCCTCGCAGCATCCTCCTGCCTGCGCATGCACTTACGTCATCGTACCATCGCGCAACCCCGCACCACGACAACCGTACCCCTGCCTACTAATGCAGTACCCATCAACCAACCAACCAACCAACCAACCAACCAACCAACCAATACCATTTCTCAGCTTCATGCCGTTCCAGTCTGGTTCCAGTCCTACTCCATACTTCCCGTCGCTGGTGTGGATGCTCCGAAACCTGCCCCATCACTTCAGCCCGTCCCGTGGCGCCTTTGTGAAATTGTTCACTCACCGCACCGGCTGAGTTGTTAACTCACCGCGCCGGCCGCCCGCCCCCCACAACAACCCCACACAACAATGACTGTGGCCCGCGATGTGCGGGAGCGTCCCTGCAGCTCTTAATCTTAACTATACAAACAGCTCCACAGCGATGCAAGACACGCAGCTGCCACCCTAAACGCACAACAGCGGGGGGCGCCGTGGCCGCCGGCCAGCCAGCGCCAGCCGCGGCGCTGTTGTGGTGGCGGCAGCAGGTAATGGTGGTGGCGGTGGTGGTGGCGGTGGTGGTGGCGGTGGTGGTGGTGGTGGTGGCGGTGGTGGTGGTGGTGGCGGTGGTGGCGGTGGTGGTGGTGGCGGTGGTGGTGGCGGTGGTGGTGGCGGTGGTGGTGGTGGTGGTGGTGGTGGTGGTGGTGGTGGTGGCGGTGGTGGTGGTGGCGGCGGTGGTGGTGGTGGTGGTGGTGGTGGCGGAGTTTCAGAGGAGTGAGATACCGTCGAGCAGAGCTACCAGGGGGGCTCCGCCAGCGCCGCCAGGCGCCTCCGGGCCCTATGGAGCCACGGGGCAACGGCGAGGAAACGTAAGCAGCAAGAGGGTTGCTATTGTCGTTGTTGTTGTTGGTGGGTTGCAAAACAGACCGTTTACGCGACGTGAAAAGTATAGGAGTTGGCGCATAGGCTTCGGACGGCTGTTTGGCGCGCATGCTGGCGCACTTGGATTGACTGTCGATTGACCACGGTGGTGGTGGTGGTGGTGGTGATGGTGGGGGGTAACGCGGTGTGGAGGAGGTAGCCGGGATGCTCTGGCGGGGCTCCGGCGGGTGGAAGACCATGGCGGCATCCATACATCCATCTCGCCACTGGTAATGCCTAAGCCGCTACCCTTGCAGCACCGAGTGTTCTAGCTCTACCCTGGTGGCATCTCAACAACATCCCACGCGCGCAAGCTGGTGACGGACGACGCGCCACCCCGCACCCCAAGCCCCGTCCTCAAGACCTCGGCCGGGTGTACCAAACGGTTTCCCAATCGGCTTCCTCCATTCCTACTAGGAACTTCCTAGTCCACGGGCTTTCCCCACAAACCCCAGCTGGGTGCTTGGCCTCCTGCCTCATATGACGAACGCGCCGGTTCCAAGCCACCACGACCCCCCACGACCCAGAACCTACCCGCCCGCCCAGCATGCATCTCAAAACGTCTGTCCTAAACGGTTTTCCTTCGTACACGGGTTTTCCTTCCTTACAACCCGCCCCCCACCTGCACCGTCACGATGCCCGCGTCTATGTTGCAGCCCCCCCACCTGCACTGTCACGATGCCCGCGTCTATGTTGCAGCCCCCCCACCTGCACTGTCACGATGCCCGCGTCTATGTTGCAGCCCCCCCACCTGCACTGTCACGATGCCCGCGTCTATGTTGCAGCCCCCCCGGCTGCGGTTGAAGGCGGGCCGGGTGTCCTCGCAGGAGATGAGCTTGGCCAGTAGGGTGTTCGCACACCAGGGCTGCGAGTCCAGGGAGGGAGGCGGACCCGGGGTCGGAGGCGGCGGGGTCGGGGCGGGGGGTGGGTGGCGTCAGGGCGGGGGGCCAAGGGCGGCGCAGTGAGGTTGGTGTGAGGGGAGGAGGAGGGCCAGGGCCGCTGTGTGCGCACGGTGTGCACCTCGTAAGCTCACAAAAGCCTGGGGTTAAGGCTGGTGTTGCTGCGGCGCCGTCATCAGGTCCTCACCCCAGTGCTGCTGAAATACCGGCACGTCCTCCTACTGGCGCGTCCTCCAACTGGCATGTCCTCCCACCGCCACGTCCTCCCTCCTCCTACCAGTGATTCAGCGCCACACGGTAGTTCCGCCATGTGCCGGCACTCGACTCACCCCGTTCTAGGGTACCCGACACGATGACACAGAGGCCCCTGTCCGTTCTAGGGTACCCGACACGATGACACAGAGGCCCCTGTCCGTTCCAGCTTCAGGCCCTGATGGCCATCTGGCCGACCCCTCCGCGCGCTTCCCTGCCATACCCTATGCCCCCCTCATTGCAGGGCGCAGGGCTTTGTGAAACGAAACCCTAAAACCCCTAAAACCCCTAAACCCTAAAGCCCGCACCCTCGGGGGCCGCACCTGCTTGAGCCGGATCTGCACCATGTGGTCGGCCGCCGCTGGGGCAGCCCAGCCGTACACGTGGCCGACACCTGCGAATGTACGGCGGGTGCACGGTAGGTCAAGGCTCCGACGGGCTCAAAACGGCGGTGGAGGACGGCGTGTACGGCAATAGACGGTCTGTCGTTTCAGAAGAGCCAAGCGCCACACCACGCAGCATCTGGCTCCTAGACCCGTCGTCGACTCTAGCTGCGGACTCCACACCACCACTTACACTTTCCGACCCCCTAAAACATAACTCACATTACTGCACACATACACACGCTGACACCCCGCAAGCCCTCCTCCTCCTCCACGCCACCTCCTCCTCCTCCTCCTCCTCCTCCACACAACAACCCTACCCGCGCAGCCAACCCACCCGGCGCCAGCGCCGTCAAGTTTGGCGAGATGGGAAAGATGGGCATCGTGGGAATAATGACGGCCTGGGCCGCCAACGGCGCGGCGGCGGCGGCGGCGCCGCCGCCGCATCCGTGGACCCCCCCTCCGGTCTCCGCCTCCACCTGCGCCAGCGCTGCGTTGCACGCCACCGCCGCCGCCGCCGCCATCGCCGCCGCCGCCGTCAAGCCGGCGGAGGTACCGGCGCCGCCGCCCGGCAGCCCCAACGCTACCAGAGGCCACGGCCCCAGCATGCCGCCCACGTCGATGACTCCGCCCACGTCGTCAAAGTCCTCGTCGGACTCCGTCAGCTCGTCGTCGTCCGAGCCGTACCCGTGCTCGTCATTGTTGGCCTCCTCCTCCTCCTCCTCCGGGCCATCCTCCTCGCTGCCCTCCAACTCTCCACTGCTCTCCTCGTCCTCCTCCTGCTCCTGCTGCTCCTCCTCCTCCTCCTCCTCGTCGTCGTCGTCGTCGTCGCTTTGGTCCATCGGCCCAGCAGAACCAAGCAGTGCCGCAGAGGCGCCGGACGCGCCGGCTCCGGAGCCGGCTCCAAAGCCAGTTCCGGAGCCGGCGCCGACGCCGACGCCGACGCCGACGCCGACGCCGCTGCAGTCCTCGTCGTCCTCCACTTCCTCCTCGCCATCCTCTTCGAAGCTCATGTCGGAAAGCCGGTGCGCGGGAACGTCACGGCATGCCGCCGACGAACTGGTGCCGGCGCCGGCGCTGGTGCCGCCGGCAACGGCGGCGCCAGCCGCTGCGGCCACCGCCGCCGCCACCGCCGGCGCCGCTGCTGCGCCCATTGTTGCGGCGAACAACTGCTGGCTGCCCACCCTGATCTGCACCTGGTCTCCCCGCGCCTCCACCACCGGCATCTCGTTGCCTCGCCCCCGGGCCACCTCCACCGCCGCCAGGGCAGCCGCCATCGCCGCCGCCAGGCCATGAACCATGCCCCTCTGCTGCTGCTGCTCCTCCTCTACCTGCTGTTGCTGCTGTTGCTGCTCTACCTGCTGTTGCTGCTGTTGCTGCTGCTGTTGCTGTAGCTGCTGTTGCTGCCCCTCTCCGGCCATCTCCACCGCGACCTGCTGCAACTCCACCAGCAGCGCCTGAGCCGCCGCCAGCTGCTGGTCCGCCTCAGCCAGCTCCGCCTCAGCCTCGGCGGCCGCCGCCGCCGCCGCGGCGGCGGCGGCGGTGGTCGGCGCCGCCACCCCGCCGCCGCCGCCACGCCGCCTCAGCGCCCGCCGCTCCTCCCGCGTCGAGAACCGAAACCACAGCACGGGCAGCACCCGACAGGACACGCCCAGGTCGGGCAGCTCCAGGCAAGGCACGTGGCGCTCCAGGGAGGCGCCTTTGATGCCGCCGTCCTCTGGCCCTGGCAGCGGGTGTTGCTGCCGCCGCAACCCTGGAGATCGCGGCGATGGCGCCCCCCTTGAATCCGCTCCGAAACCGCCGCCTGCATACGCATTCTGCTGTTTCAGTTCTTGTTGTTTTTGTTGTTTTGACTGCTGTTGTTGCTGTTGTTGCAGTGGTTGCAGCCGCAGGGCCTCTGATGCTGCTGCTGCTGCTGCTGTTTCTCCCGGCGGTGGCAGCGGCGGCCGCTCGAATTCCACCCACTCCAGCCAGCCGTTGGTGCAGTAGCTGGCGATGGGCGGCAGGGCGCCGCTGCGGCAGCCCGCCAGCACCGCCCGGACATCGAAGGCGTCATCCAGCGCCTGGCAGGCGGGGGTGTATGAAAACAGTTTTACGCAACGGGACAGGATAGTTGGCGCATGGTCGTCGGACACCAATTTTGTGGGCGCATGCTGGAGCACTGGGGTGGGTAGGGTGGGGGGGCGGGCGTGACGGTGAGTGATTGGGAGGGACGGCGAGGGTGGCATAGAGACCCGGGTGCACGACAAGGGTAGGAAAGCTGCGGGTGGGGGTTGGTGAGAATGGTGAGGATGCGGGTGAGCAACCGAGAACTCACGGCCCCAGCAGGATTCTGTTTGTTTGCTTGTTTATTAGTTGGAATTATTGTCAGCGAAACGCAACGCCCTTTCCGCCCTTCACGGAGCCACCGCCAGCGGGCGAGACACGAGCGAAAGGAAACTGGATGCGTATAGTAACATATTGAGCGGGTGAGACGACGACCGGGTAATGCTGGGAAGGGTGATGCCGTACCCACATACAGGGGCTCCGCCGGGGCTCCTCCCCCACCTCCCCCTCCCCGCCTCAACCCCGTACCTGCACTCCAGGGAGGGACGCCAGGCCGTTTGTGAGACCCGCCGCCAGCGCCGCAGCGGAGACATCAGCGGAGGCGGCGCCGCTGTCCCTGCCAGCGCCCGCCGCTGGGCCGTTGGCGCCGTTGGTGGTTGCGGTGGTTGTGGTAACGGCGGCGAAGAGGGCTCCGCAGCGGAGGGGGCACGTCACGTTGAGGTGGCGGCTGAGGAGGACGCTGTCGAAGAGACCTGAGGCGGGGGGAGCGGATCGTGTGTGGGGTTCGAGGGAAACCCGTGGATGTCCGAAAACGTGGATCGTGTGTGGGGGGGGGGAAGGGGGGGGATGAGAGGAAATTCGTATTGCGGCACTGCAAATCAACACTGATGTGTGTGGGGGGGTGTTCGAGGAAGACCCTTGGATGCGAGAAAAAACCGTGTAGAACAGACGTTTTGAGATGCATGCTGGAGAACTGGGTTGAGGGTACGAAAGACGAAGGTCGTATGTCGGCCTTCGGCGGCTAAGCTAAATCGGCTGCGGCGAGACGAATGGAAGCGAGGACCCCGCGCGACGCAACGGGGAAGGGGGGTATGAAAGTGCCGCTCGTATTGCGGCACTGGAAGTCAAAACTAATGTGTGTGTGGGGGGTCGAAGAGGTGTATTGTGAGGGCGGCGAGGAAGGCTCGACGAGGGTAGGCGGGAAAGGTTCGATCCGTTGGTGGGCCTTGCTCGTTGGGGATCGGCCACCCAGTCGAGAGGGGGGCGCCCGCCTGAGCACGTTTGAGGAGTGAGTGCCGCTGCGCCCCTGGACTCCGAAGAAGTCGGTTCCCCGAACCCCGGAACACGGTACCCCGAACCCCCGAATACGGTTCCCCGAACCCCGGAATACGGTTCCCCGAACCCCGGAACACGGTTCCCCGAACCCCGGAACACGGTTCCCCGAACCCCGGAACACGGTTCCCCGAACCCCGGAACACGGTTCCCCGAACCCCGGAATACGGTTCCCCGAACCCCGGAACACGGTTCCCCGAACCCCGGAACACGGTTCCCCGAACCCCGGAACACGGCACCCCAGACCCCAGTATATGACACCCCAAACCCCCAGAAAACGGCACCGCAAACCCCAGAATACGGCACCTCGAACCCCAAGAGCACGGTAACCCAAACCCCAGAATACACCACTGGATTTCTCCCTTGACGCATGTGTGACGAACGCCTAAGGTTCCGTACACCTCCTTTGTGTCGCTCCCCAGGGATGACCCCACCACCCGCCTACACCGTACCCCCCCCGGTTCCCCCCCCTCCCACCCATGCAGTCCCCGAACAAAAGCGGCTCTCAGAATCGTTTCCCTCGCCGCGGTTTACCATGTCGTACCAGCCGGGTATCCTCGCCCCCCCCCCGACCATCACCTTCACCGCCCTCGGTTTGTCGGCCGTGGATTCGCGGATTTTTCTTCTCAACCCCCCCTGACTCCGGACTTCGTGTCACCGGTTTTCACGGCCCCCCCCCCTTGACCCCTCCCCCCTGACACCCCTTTTATACACCCCCCTGACTCACCCACTGTCCGGGCGAAGGGCGCCCCCTCCCGGTGCGCCTCCAGCAGCGGCCGCAGCGGCGGTTCGCCGTACACCAGCCTCGGCTGCCGGTCCGGCGCCGCCTGCTGGATCGTGTACGGCACGGATCGCTGGTTGTGCCAGATCTGCAGAGATCAAGACAGACGAGGGCGAGGGCGTTGTGTCCTGGTTAGGCAAGCAGGCGTGTGTCTCGCCCGTGTCAGGTCCACACACATTTCGTTTCCTTCCACTTTTAATTTTCCACAAAACACGCAGTCTCAAGCCTGCCACCAGACACGGTCATTCATCCTCTTCCCCCCCACCAGCCGTTAAACGGTTTTTCCTGGCATCCACGGGCCTTCCTCGAAACCCACCAGCCGTTACCCCAGCCGTTACCCCAGCCGTTCTCCCGGTCCCACACCCAGATTCGGCCCCCCTCACCTGCCAGGCCTTATGGTGGATGTCGTGCAGCGCCTCGTCCTGGTCGTGCGCCCCCAGCGCCTGCCCCCAGCCCGCCCTAGGGTTCTGGTTGGAGCGCTGCTGCTTATTGTTGAGCCCCCGGACGAGCAGCATGCCCCAGGCCCTGCCCTGCGTCATCTGGTTGTAGCAGTGCACGTACAGGTCCTCCAGGACTGCGGCGGATCCCGTACGGCGACAGTGATCCGGATCCGGAACCGGATCGGATTTGGGTCACGGGCGCGCAGTGAGAAGTCAGTGTCAGCGTCGGATCCAGCGTCAGGCTCAGCGCGGGATCTAAACAGCGGATCCGGATTTGGAATCGATGGACCCGGCAGCATGCAGCACCAGCGCGAGCGAGGAGTGCTGGAGACAGCCTCCGACTGTCCAGGGCGGGTGCCAGGATTCCACATCGGTGGTTTGCGTTGGTTGCGCAACCACCAACGACCCGAGCCCCGCTGCTCGACCCCAGCCCCCCCCCACCGGCTCTCTTGCCTCCTTATATCGCTTCCACGGGTCCCCTCGCCTGTCCCAGTGACTCTTAAAACCCCGCCGCCGCCCGCACGCCGCCGCCCTGCATCCTCCCCCGCGCCGCCTCACCCTCCGTGGCGCACTGACTGAGCACCCGCCGCGCCTCCTCCACGGCTCGGGCCGGCACCGGCGGCAGCGGGTCGGGAAGCGCGTGTCGGGCGCCACCCTCCCAGGCCTGTGCGTGTGAGGGGGGGGGTTACAAGTAAAGAACCGGTAACTCGACTGGGGAATTGGGGGGGGGGGTAGGGATTGGCGAGCCAGTGAGGGAACAACGCGCGGGGCAGGAGTGGTTGCTCAGCGTTCGCGGTTAGCTTTTTGGAACCTTCTAAGGATTAACGTGGCCGCAAGCCAGGAGCTTGGGTGTGCGATGGGAGCATGGGACAGGCCGGCGGGAGGGCAGCGGCCATGCGAGCCCCTCACCCCACACACATACACTTTCCTCCTCTGTTTTACTTTTCAGTGCCGACCTAGGGTTTTCCTTTCATACCCCGCCTCCCCGGGCGGGTTTCCCCTCACCCCCTGCTCCTCGCCCCCGCAGCCCGCCTGTCAGTCACCTGGTCGGTCATGATGGAGCGCATCACGTCGCGGCTGAGGTAGGCGGCAGGCAGCTGCGCAGCACGGCATAGCACGACACAGCACGACACAGCACGGCAGGGCTAAGGTCAACAGGTCCGCAATGCAATCGGCACAGCAATAGGCACAGCCCATCGGCACAGCAATCGGCACAGCCCATCGGCACAGCAGGGCATGGTAGGGCGGAGCCCTCAGCACCTCTCGGCAATCTGGCCGGCAGGGCTCGGCAACACGATCTACGCAGCGAGCTTCCAGCGTTGCGGCAGCCGCACCCTACCTGGAGCCGGTCTAGCAGGAAGCAGCGGTGGGGGTCGGGGTGCTCGTGGCCGGAGGGCTGGAGGCGGGTTTCGGAGCAGCAGCGGCAGCAGCAGCGGCGCCAGGGACGGGGGGCGGTGGCGGTGAGAGTGTGTATGTGTGTGTAGGTGTGTTTATATGTGTATATGTGTATATGTGTATATGTGTGTGTGGGGGGGTGGTTGTGGTGGGGTGGGGGTTGGCTGTTGGCGCCCTCGCTACGGCATCCCGGCAACCTAATCAGGCAATGCCCAGCCGTGCCGTCAGAAGAGCCTCCCACGCGGTACCCATAACCCCTGGCTAAATATATCAAATGTTGCGGCGGCATCTCCGATGGCGTATTTGTGGATAGTGCCTACATTATCGTGGCTGACGAGCAGAGGACGAGCAGAGGACGAGCAGAGGACGAGCAGAGGACGAGCAGAGGACGAGCAGGCAGCACGCCGATCCCTAAACCCTAAATCATGCAGCGGCACCCAAACCCGCAGCAGGCTGGACGACATGCTCCCGCTCGCAGCGCCGGACACACGCCCCGCAACGTCGTACGACAAGCAGTACGGCCCGTACCTGGAGCACCGCCAGGCAGTGCACGTTGCGTGTGAGCGCCTCACTCGAGTGGAAGGTGCGCGAGGAGGGCGTGAAGAGGTGGCCGGCCTGAGGCGGGGGTGGGAGAGAGGGGAAAGGGGAGTAGGGGGGGGGGAGAGGGCGCGACGGGGAGGGAGAGGCTTGGTGGGGTTTGGGGTTTGGGGTTTGGGGTTTGGGGTTTGGGAGGGGAGTAACGATGGTTGGCTGTCCCGTGTGCGTGACGTCGTCGCGGAAAGGGGGGAACGCAACTCGGGATGGGCACTAGCGGGAGGGCAGTGCGGCCACCGTGGCGGCGTGTAGGGGAAGAGGGAAGGGCCGCTCCCAGCAACTCCCCCCAACCAGCATCTCAAAACGTCTGTTCTAAACGGTTTTTCTGGCATCCACGGGTCTTCCTCGAAACCCCCCCACCCCCTCCCAACTAGGCCTCCGTTCTCTCATTCCCCTGCGTCGCTGTACGCGTTTCCTCGCTGCCCCCCTTCCCCCCCACCCTCGTCACCCTCCTCGTCTGTCGTGCACACGGCATCTCCTCGCCCTCCCTCAAACCTTTCGCTTGTCGGTTTCCTTATCCCTCACGTGCCAACCCAGCGGGTTTGCTCTCAAAACCCCCCCCGCCCCCCCCCCTTCCCTCCGCGGCCCCCCCCCCCGTCGGCCGTGGATTCGCGGATTACCTTATCCCCGGGTCACCCACGGGTCTTCCTCAAAACCCCCTCACCCAGAAGTCGGCTGCGGGGGCGTCGCAACCGCCGTCCGTAGCCACCCCAGCGAACGGCAGGAAGGGCCTTACGCCGCCAGTGGGGCCGGAGGAGCTGCCCCCCGCTGCCCCCGTCGGGCTGGGCGCGCCCTGCGAGCCGCCAGCGTCCGCCAGCAGCGGCGGCGGCGGCGGCGGTGTCAGCGGCGCCGGCGGCGGCTGGGACAACAGCGGCGGCGGCGGCAGCAGCAGCGGCGGCGGCGGCGGCGGCGGCGGCTCCCCTCGCGCCACGTGGCGCAGCAAATCGTACTGGCGCTTCAGTGCCGTGCCCTGCGCGCACAGCAGCGGGTCGCGAAACGGGCGTACGGCAGGTTCCGTACGGCCGTTTACTTCACGGTCGTACGGACACAAGCGCCCCGCCCTCCTCCCAGTCCCTCCTGCGTCGCCCGCAGCAGACTTATGAACGCTGTCCAGTTCCCCCGGTGGTTCGAGGCCGTATCCTCACCCACACTCCTGCCATCCCTCCAGAGGCTGTAGGCAGCTGCTGCTGCGACCCAGCCGCATCGCCCAGCAAGCGGCGACCTGCGCCGGGAGCTCAGCCACACGGCGTGGGGTCACCTCTCGGGCCTCTCCCCACCACTCGCTCCCTTTCGTCTCGCCGTAGCCGATATAGCTTAGCCGCCAAAGGTCATATTACGACCTTCGGCTTTCGTATCCCCAACCCAGTTCTCCAGCATGCATCTCAAAACGTCTGTTTTAAACGGTTTTTTTCGGACATCCACGGATTTCCCTCGAATCCCCACCACACGGGGTCCACGCTGCCGGCTCCGCCAAGCCCAGTTCGCCACCACGGCGAACGCCGCCTCTGCGCCCCGCCCCTCGCTCCACCGTGCTTATGTTAACACGTCGTCTGACACGTCCCCCACTGGCGCCTTGGCTGGCCATCATTGACCCAGATCACGGCAACACCGTGACAAAACACATAGGCCCAGCCTCCGTCGCCTGACCACCTACCCCACCCCACCGCCCGCCCTAATTCCTTTCGTACACGGGCTTTCCTTGCCACCCCACCGCCCGCTCCTGTGCCTGCTTAGGCAACCGCCCGCTCAAGCTCTCCACCCCCTCCCCCATCGCCACGCTCCTGTACCTACTCCCTCCCCCCCCCACCCCGACACCCCACTTCAGCGCGCGTGTCCGACACTATTCGCCTCCGGCTAGTTTCTTCCCTCCGTCTCCTGTACCGTATAGCCCTATCTCCTCACAACCTCACCCCACCCCGCCGTTGCCCCGGTTCTGTTCTGTGAACCCCCGTTGCCGCCGTTCTTTTCGTGAACCCCCGTTGACCCACGCACCTTGACCAGCAGTCCGAAGTCCGTCAGGATGTGGCGCTGCCAGGCCACGTCAGCAACGTCCACTACGTCGTGGAGGCGCCGGCAGGCGCTGCCCAGACACAGCAGGTCCTGCGCGCGCGGGGGCGCAGGGGAGGGTGAGGGAGCAGCAGGCGGTGGGCTGCGGAGCTAAACGCACGTGCACGGGCGGACGGCAGTGGAGTGTGCGGCTCGGTTGGAAGGGGAGGCCGGGACGGCCGGAGAGGGGGTTTCCGTGAGTCATGGCGAAACGGGGTAGGGGGGAGGATTCGTTTTTTTGAGGGATAGGCGTCGGGGACTGGGCCGCGGCATGGGTAGGGTTTTCACGTGCGCCGCGCTGGGCAGCGGTGGCGGTTCGCGGTGGAGTCGGAGGGGCTGGCGGGGAGCGCGTTGGGCCTGGCGGTGCGGCTGCCTGGCCGTGAGCATGCGGGACGTCGTGGCTGGTGTGACTTAAGGCACAGATGGAAGCTGAGACACACCGATGGTGTCGCCAACTCCTATTGGCCACTGCCGGCCCCTTTGCCCTACCTTCAAGGAATCAGTATGTGTTGCGACATGTTGGAGGCAAAGGTCATCGAGCGACTCGAAGCCTCCTCGCGAAAACTCCTCGTCATCCATACCCGGCCAAGCGGCGATCGTTGGAATGCTTCAGCAGTAGAAAGTCACAGCATAAAGCAGTAATAAGCAATTGAAATTTCTTACAATTGCAGCTGAGCCTTTCCTGAGTACTGAACCATTAGCATGTACGGCATCGATTTCCTTTCGTTACTCCATCCCTTGATGGGTAAAGTACCAGAATAACTTGTGTTAATCGTATCGGGTTATCGACGTTGTTGCATCGGCAAATCTGATCGAGCCGCCAAACCAACTCCCTGTCGCAGACTCGCAGCTTGGCTCAGAGCCGTAAATCCTTTCTCACTGCACAGCCCACCACTCAGATCTAGGGAAGATTTGCAACCATGGTATGCATTCGGCCAGCTACCATCGATGACCTAATGCAGATGCAAAGATGCAACCTGCTCTGGTAGGTGACGCTGCTTTGCTGCGTTATCTGTGATCTGGTGTGTGTATTGAACATTATGGTTATGCCGCCATGCTGCATCCACTGCCGTTCGCCTGCGCAGTCTACCGGAGAACTACCAGCTCAAGGTGTGCGTGCGGCGTGGGCGGGGGGTCCTCAACCAGACTAGGCGGCGCGTCCGAAACCAGGGCGGGCGTCACGACATGCGCTGTTCGTAGTTGTTGCCGGGTATACGCATGATATGGTTGGATGCATCGTCGTGCTGGGGACGGCTGGCGAAGAGTACTTCGGAAGCAAGGTAGCAAGAGCAGGGAATCCAGATGTCGTACTCCCTTTTCAAATCGCCGCGTGCGCTCAGCTGTCAGCAGGGCGTATCAGCGCTGTGGTTGCGTGCGTTCTGCGCGGGGTTGCGCGACAACAGCGGGGAAATGAGGAACTGGCAAACAAACATGCTGTCGGCGGCAGCAGCTCATCAGCCGCACCGCGTAGCAGCTGATTACAAAACTAATCGCACCGCACACTCTGTCCGGCGGCCTTCACCCCCAGGCACAAAAACCAGCGCACCGCTCCGTGCCTTTCCCCTCCCCCTTTCCTCCTCCTCCCATGACGCGTCCTCACCGGGTTTTTCTCGTCGCCCCTTCCCCACGCACTTCATTGTCACGCCAGTTCGCCCTCCATAGTCATGTCCAATGTTCGCCGGCCACATCCTCTGTTGCTTGTGCAGTCGTCTGTCGCGACACCACCTCCTGCTCGCACCCACGCCCCTCCCTCCCTTCTTGTCGCGGCCCCCTCGCACCCGCCGCCACCACTTCCAACCGCTCCCCTCCAGCTCCAAACCACTCCCACCCTACACCCGCCTTCAACCACCTCACGTCCCGCCAACCCCTGCGCCGCACTCTCACGCCCGCGACCCTCCGTGTCTGCCCCACCCGCCCCGCAGTACTACTTGTACCACATCCTATCATGGCCGCAGCTGCTTCAAGTGGCAGAGGATTACGATGGGAAAATCGTGGGCTACGTCCTAGCCAAGATGTGGGTCGCTGCGCGCAGCAATAGCAGCAGCAGGGGCCCGGGGACCGATCCATATGCGATAGGCCGAGGCCGGGGCCGGGGCGATTAGGGGGATGCAAGGTTTCTGGGTTTTCATTCGGGATGCATGTATGCCCGAAGTATGCCCGGGGCCTGTAGAAGTGAACCGTGAGAGACCTTGGAATCGAATAAATCGTGAGGTCAAGGGGGGGTGGCGTGAAAACCGTGAAAACCGGTCAAGGGGGTGGGAGCAGGCAGGGGATGTGCAGATACAGGAAGCCGGACGTCAGCATCCCAGCGCTGCCCTCCTCTCCTCACGCCGCCACTCCTGCCCACCCTTCCTCCGATGCCGCTTCACTGGCACACATACTGGCGCTGCCTTCCTCGCAAAGCCTGACCCAGCCCGACGCCCCTAGACACGAAGTGTTGGCCCCGGCCTGAGGGGGCCCCAACCCAACCCGACTCGACCCAACCCAACCCGACTCGACCCGACCCAACCCGACCCGACCCGACCCGACCCGACCCACCCGACCCGACCCGACCCGACCCGACCCGACCCGACCCGACCCGACCCGACCCGACCCGACCCGACCCGACCCGACCCGACCCGACCCGACCCGACCCGACCCGACCCGACCCGACCCAATCACCTTCTCAGGGAGGAGGACGCGACGGAAGCGCACGGCCACATCACATCAGTGGCCGTAGCTCGGACGCATCGCAAACTGGGGCTGGCGACGAAGCTGATGAGCGCAACACGTGAGTCGGGGGAGGGGGGGAGAGGGGAGTGGAAAAACATGCTTGTACGGCAACGGGTGGGACATGAAGTCTTACCCTGTGCCTGCCGATACACGTTACCGGTATGTTTCTGGCTAGCCGGAGAACAAGACGTGGTGGGGGTTGCGGTGCGGTTTGGTTCGGGCTGAACCCGTTTTCCCGGTCTTTTCCTCCCCTCCCCCCACATATACGCATACACACACGCACAGACAAGGCCATGGCGGAGGTCTTCGGAGCGCAGTACGTGTCGCTGCACGTGCGCGTCACCAACAAGGTGGCGGTGCACCTCTACACGCAAACGCTTGGATACAAGTGAGTGGACCCGGGGGGGGGGAGAGAAGACCTGGTGACATGGCGTTGGAAAGGAAGGGCAGACACTAGCTGACAAACTAGGGGGCAGGGGCGGGGGCAGGGGCGGGGGGCAGGGGCGGGGGGCAGGGGCGGGGGGCAGGGGTGGGGGGCAGGGGCGGTGGGCAGGGGCGGGGGGCAGGGGTAAGGAGGGGGGGTCGGTGGGTCCGGGGGAAGGGAGTGGGGCCCGGGGGAGAGGCCGCCACGTCTTTCCTACGCTGGGTCGTGATCGCGATTGTGTGATCAGGGTGGCGGGTTGCGGCAGGGTACGCCTGCGCTTGGTCCGGGCGGTGGCATGAAACCGTTGACGCGAAAAGGACAGGATGGTTGGCGCATGGTCGGCGGGCACCAAATTTGTGGGCGCATGTGGTCCCGGGGGGGGGGTCGGCGGTTCTGTACGGCAACCCCCGCGTCAGGAAGGGGCCTCCACCATCCCTGGACTTCCTGCTAGGTCGTCAGCTTGTCCTCCTCGACACCTCGGTGCCCGACATCAGCCCTCGTCGGCCCGGCGCACCCACGCCCTTCCTGGCCGCACGTGGCGGGTCGCACCCCCCCCCCCGCGGATTCTCTTATACACCCCCCCCCGCCGACCATGCGCCCACTATCCTTTCTTTTTCGCGTCAACGGTTTTCATGCCACACACACACAGCGACCGCTGCGACCGCTGCGTTGTCGCGGGAAGCTGTGGGAAAACACTGGGGCGAAACACCCGTAACCCGCGTGCTCCGAAACTCCACGCGCGCGCCTGAACTTGTGTACGACAGGATCTGCGACATCGAGGGCAAGTACTATGCGGACGGCGAGGATGCGTACGAGATGCGCAAGTACTACGGGACGATGCCGGCGGCGCTGGCGAAGAAGGCGGCGGCGCTGACGGCGGCGGCCATGGCAGGGGGCATCGGAGTGGTGGCGTCGGCGGCGGCCGTCGGGACGGGCGCGGCCGGCAGTGGAAAGGCGGCGGCGGCGGCGGGGAGCAGCTGAGGCGGCGCTGGTGGTCGGACGGGCGGTGGCTGCATTTGGACTGGGAGCCTGAGCGGCGAGGGAGGGGGATGCCGCGCCGGGAGGTTTGGGGGAAGGAATGAGGGGCAGAAGGCCTGTGTTGTCGCCTAGAACAGCTCCGAAGTGCCTCAAGGCTTTATCCATGGGGCGTAGGTGGGGGTGTTGCGGGTAGCAACGGCGGTGTTGGCTGGGAACGGGCTGTGATAATCTGCGTGTGGCGATTGTCGGTTACGACACTTCGGAGGCGTGGGCTGCCGTACCTGGTGGGGTGCTGCCCGCGCGTGCTTGGTGGTGGCAACGGCGCTGGGGTGATGGCGTCTCTCTTGCCGACAGCGCGGTTGGTGCGGTATGGGTGCGATATGGGTGCGTCTGATTGAGCTGGGTGCGCTCCCAAACAGATGACGGAGACCGTCTCGGTGATGTTCCCCCTCCCTGTAGCGTCGTGACCGGGGGCGCGCGCCGTGTGCGCAGACGCGTCTTGCTGTCCGCGGCCTGTGAGGCCGTACGGTGCCGTACGGTGCACGTCGTTCCGACGGAAAGGGGCAGGCCAGTCATGCAGGATTGGGCAAGTTCACGGCAATGTGGCATTTATGTAAGGGTATGTGACGACAAATGTGGTCATGGAAGCGAGGCCATGTGGGTTTGCGCGGTCACCGGGTGGCTAGGGGAGTTAGGGTAGGGAGTAGGGTCTGACCAGAGGTCAGGGGCGTGACGCGTGCGCCACTATGGAGGCGGGCCTAAAGCACAAACCGAGTCGGAAGAACCAGACGCCTATGCACGTCATTAACTCCCTTGAGAAAATGTTCTTGTCATGTTTCTGGAGGCTATCGGTTAAAGATGCCTTTGCCGAACGGAACCTAGCTGGATAAACGCACTCGAGTACCGCGTTGCGTCCCTGCATGCATTTAGGCGCATGCATACATCGGCTTTGAAGGCGCGAGACCAACGTACGCAAGCGCGTTGTGGGGCGTGCTGTAGCCAGCGCCACACGGATTGACTGGTTTCACATGACCACATGAGCCTACTGCCTACATGACCCTGCCCTGCCATCTCACTCGATACTTACTACGAGAACGTGCATGCTAAAGAGATATCGTTGATACTTCCTTAGTTAATGACAGTGAGCGGAACCGTGCTAGTTGCATGCTTTCCGCTGTCGCGTAAGGACTGTCCCACTGCGCGGCCCCTTATTTCGGGCCGAAAGAGGTCCGATAATACGATAGGAGTGTTTTTCAAGGTCAGAAGGTGTGTCGCTCGTTGGACGGAACCTGACTCACGCAAGGGGCTAGGGGACGCCAGGTCGAGATGGGCGTCCCCGAAGCTGGAGCGGAGGTGCCGGCCCCGGCATCTCCTCCTTCCTTAATAGCAACGTTGTCCGTCTCTGACGCGTCACAGTCAGGCCAGGCATTGCAGCAGGGGCAGCAAGCTCCCTCAACGACCCCAGGCTTGCAAGTCACGTCAACAAGTCCCGGGACATCATCTGTTCCCGCTGCAGCTATTGCGCCTGGACAACATATGCCTGCACAACAGCCTGCGACAAGCTTCGCGTTGCCTAATGGCCTGGGCCTGTATGCATCTACCCAATCACAGGCTGGACTTCAGATGGGAGCGCCCCGGCCTGGTATGCCAGCGCCGAATCCACTGTTGAATGCATCAGCAGCGGCGTTACAGCAGACTACGGCAACTGCCGCGGCTGTCTACAACACGCTTCTTCGCTTCCCGACTGCAGCGGGAAGCACACCAGGCGGACCTACAGCGACGCCACAACAACTTGCGCAGCAGGCCGCCCAAGGACTGCGACCACTCTACCAACCAGGCCTCACTGCACAGTCTCTCCCGCCTCACGTCTTACAGGCTATGCAGGGCCTGCAGGCTGCGCAGGCGCAGCTGCAGGCGACAGCACAGGCCAACGCGGCCGCCCAGGCCGCCCACGCCCAGGCCCAGGCACATCTACAAGCCGCCGAGGCCGCCAAAGCCGCACAGCAGGCGCACCAACAGGGCGCATCCAGCATGACGACACAGCCTGGCCGACCCACTTCACCCGATGCGCCGCAAGCGGGCATGGCCTCGACTTCCCTTGTTGGCGGAGCTCCCAGCGGGATGTCCGCATCACCGGCCCCAACAGCCCCAGTGGCACCCACCCATCCGGCGCCTCACCCGCAGCCAGCAGTCCCGCCCAGCCCGGCCGCGGCCATGCAGGCCCTTGCCTCCGCGCAAGCAGCGCTGCAGGCGGCCCAGGCGCAGATGGCGGCGGCCGCTGCCGCGGCCGCGGCCGCGGCGGCAGGCCAAGCGCAGAGCCAGGCAGCCGCCGGGCAGGCCGCGGCCGGCCAAGGTCAGCCGGGTCAGGCGCCGACCCAGGCGCAGGTCCAGGCGCAGCTGCAAGCCCAGGCGAACTTCCAGGCGCAGCTGGCAGCGGCGCATCATCTGCGGAACGCCGCCCAGCAAGGCCTCATCCGGCCTCCGTTTCCCAGCACGCTGCCGGGGCAGCAGCAGCAGCAACCCGCCGGCACCGCGGCTGTAGGGCAGCACCAACACCAGCCGGGTGCGACTGGCGGTGCACAGCAGCAACAGCTCGGATCGCGTCCGCTGCAGCAGCAGCAGCAGGGTGCAGGCATGCAAGCGGCTGGCATGGCGCAGCCAGGCGTTGCACCCACCATCGCGAGCCAGGCCGCGGCGGCCGCGGCGGCGGCGGCCGCTGCCGCGGCCGCCGCCGTGGGGCAGGGCAGCAGACCCGCCACGCCGCCGGCGACGGCGATGGTGCCGCCAGGGCAGTTGACGCCGGCGCTGCCGGCGGTCATAGCGGCGGCATCGTCGCCCTCGCAGCTGCAGGCTGCGGCGGGTGCGATGGGATCTTCTCCGCAGGGGCCGCGGTCGTCGTTGCCGTCGCCTCAGGGAGTGGGCTCGCCCACGCAGCAGCAGCAGCAGCAGTCCGCCGGGGTGGCTGGCGCTGGCGGGTCAGGGCAGCAAGGAGCCCTGGCCGGTGGAGCGCAGACCGCGGCGCAGCAGGCGCAGCAGCAGCTGCAGCAGATGCAGCAGCAGCAGCAGTTGCAGCAGATCCAGCACGCGCAGCAGATCCAGCAGATGCAGCAGCAGCAGCAGGCGCAGCAGATGCAGCAGATGCAGCAGCAGGCGCAGCAGATGCAGCAGATCCAGGCGCAGGCGCAGCAGATGCAGCAGCTGCAGGCGCAGGCGCAACAGATGCAGCAGATGCAGGCGCAAGCTCAGCAGATGCAGCAGATCCCCGTACAGATGCCCGTGCAGATGCAGCAGCAGGTGCCTCTGATGGCCATGCATCAGATGCAGGCGCCGGCCCCGACGCAGCAGATGCCTCAAGACGACGACGACTCATCCGACGAGTCGGAGGGTGACACGACGTCCCCTCGGAAGCGCCGGGAGAAGGTGGGTCGGTGGGTCGGTCTGCGAGGCTGTAGGCAGGAAGCCTACGAAGGCCACGAAGCAGCGCATTAGGGGGATTTAGACTCGCTGAGCCGCGTAGGGGTAGACGGCTGGAGGGTTCGGGAAGCCTTGGACGACCTGCTTCCTGCCGTCTGCTTTCCACACCTGGTGTGTTCCGTTGCCAACCCCACACCCGACCCATGCACGCCTGCCTGCAAATCAACAGAAGAAGGGACACCGAGGAGGCGGCGGCGGCGACGACGTCGTGTCCAAGGGCAAGAACAAGACGTACCGAGGCGTACGGCAGCGCCCGTGGGGCAAATGGGCGGCGGAGATCCGCGATCCGACCGTTGGTGCGCGCAGGTGCGTGACGGGGTGTGTGTTTGGGGGGCCGAAGAAGTGGGGGGATGCACGCGCTGCTGGGCGCCTCTTTCTTCGGGCTCCCCGCATTCCGCCGTGTCGGCCGTGGGTTCGCGGATTCTCTTAGATAGCCCCCACTCCGCATGATGAAAATCAGATCAGCATCTGTGGCGCACCTTCTTCATCCCTTCTTCGAAGCCGCGGCGTTGGCGGAGAGGCTGATGCGGCCGCCGCTCCGCTCCATCGCAGTGCTCCTCGTCGCCTGTGCTGTTCCTCTGCCCTGCGGTCGGAGGCCACTCCCCCCCGCGCTCGCAGCCTGAGCCGCTTACCGCCACTTGCCTTCCCCCCGCCCCCCGCCCCCCGTACACCTACCTACGTCGTGTGACCGGTCTGTATGCGCGGGCCCCCCCCCCACACCAATTATACCTATGCCGTGTGACCGGTCTTTATGCCCCCGACCTCGACCCCCCGTCTCATCGAGTCACCAGTCGTCGTCGTTCACACGTCGAGTAACCGGTCCTTTGCTTGCGCCTTCCCCCCGGATTACCGCGGATAATCCTTTACCCCCCCCTACCCGCCTCGTTCCATGTGCCCACTATCTTGCCTTTTATCGTGTCACCGGTTTCACACCACCCCCTACTCGACTAGTCCCATGTGCCCCTCCCCCCCTACTCGACTAGTCCCATGTGCCCCTCCCCCCCTACTCGACTAGTCCCATGTGCCCCTCCCCCCCTACCCGCCTCGTTCCATGTTCCCCTCCCCCCCTACCCTTCCACGCCCCGCAGGTGGCTGGGCACCTTCGACACGGCCGAGGAGGCCGCTCGGGCCTACGATGCCGCCGCCCGCGCCATCCGCGGCCCCGCCGCCCGCTGCAACTTCCCCGCATCCGCCGGCGACGACAACCACCACTACCACCACCTCGAGGCGCAGGCGGTGGCGGTCGTCACGGGGGGCGCGTCAGGCGGCATGATGGCCTCGGCGGGTAGCCAGGGCATGGGCGGCTCAGGAGCGAGTGGCGCTATGTCTTCTATGGGGTTGACGGGCGGCTCGGGTGCGGGCTCGATGGCGAGTGCGGCTGGCGCGGGGCAGATGGGGCAGATGGACATGGGCGGCGGACCCATGGGTCAGCTCGGTGGGCCAGACGACCAGGCGGCGGCGGCGGCCGGAGCGTCAGGGCTGGGGCCGCCGCCGGAGCAGCCGAAAGGTGCGCGCGGGGACGAGCGGGGTGCGTGTGTGTGTGTGTGTGTGTGTGTTGGGGGCGGGGAGAGACGGGGAGTTTGGTGAGAGGGCGAGCGAAGCCGAGCGAGTTGGCGGGTGGGGGCTGATGGGCATGCCGCCGGCAGCCGCCGGCGACCCTCTTCACATGTCGCCCGTCCAACCCCATGTCAGCCCGCGGCGCACACAACCGCTTGCAGCCCCTGCCCCCCTCGTACGCTTGTGAAGCCGATCTGTAACATCCCTGGAGCACCTGCTTGGTCGGCGGGGCTGCAGCGCCACCGACTTGGCTCCCGCCCTGCATCCTTTACCCCCCCCCGGCACCAGCTATCCTATCCATGTCGCGTAACCGGTTTTGGTGCCCCCCTCCGGCCCCCTCGGCTTTGGGTCCGGCAGGCAAGCCGCATGGACCTAGCCTCCGGTTGCGCCCTCCCAAGGCGCAGAAGGGAAGCGCCAAGAAATCTGGTGCGCCGGGTTTCGGAGCGCATTTGCGGAAATCGCGGTCGGTAGCGCTGCGCCCGCCGAGATGCATCACACCAGCTTACCCACTCACAGGCCTGAACTGGGATGAGGACGTGGAGGGGGTGGGGGTGGTTGTCAGGAAAACCCCGTTGGGTTACAAGAGGAATCCCGGGGGTGCGGGGGGCGGGCACGATGGAGGCGGGCATCAGGCGTAAGCTGAGGGGTGGGGCAACGTGCTGTGTACGGCACCATTGGAGTTTGGGGTTGGGTTTGGGCCGCGGCTGCGCCGCCAGCGCCCGCTTCCTCCGCACCCAGCGGCTCCGGAACTGCCCGGGCCAACCGGAGCACAGCGGTTTCGGAGAAGAATCCTCCTCCGAAGCCAAGGGATCCACAAATCATGCCAGCCGGCCGGCCGCGCGCTAACGACCGCGCTCCCGGATCGTGCTGCTCCTCTGCCACCTCCTCCGTCGTACGTTGTACGACACAGGCATGGACGACCCGCTCATCCAGTCGTCCATGCACGGAGGTCTGGGGGCGGCGGATATACACGGCGCCATGTCGGTCAACGACGCGATGGCGGCGGCGGGCGTCGGGGGAGCCTTGCTGGGCCCTATGCACGGGCTCAACGGCGGCAGCCCTTCGGTGAGCCTGACACCAGTGGCGCCTTGCGGGGGGGGGGGGGGTCGAGGGAGACCCGTGGATGCCCGAAAAAAACCGGGGGGGGTCTGGCGGCGCAGCCGCAGGTTGTTGGGTTGTTCGCAGCGGGAATAGCAGCTAGCGAACGCCTACATCGACGTGTTTGCAGTGCATCCTAAAACGGCCCAGCCTCTTGTGCACCTGTCCTAGCAGATAGCAGCAGCACGACGTGTGACGTTTCGGAATGATAACGCTCGTGTTTGTCACCCAAAAACAACAAGACAAGGACAAACAGAACAATGAAAAGGATGCCGAAATCCCGGCCCAAACCAGTGTTGCCGACTCCTCCCCCGGTTCCTCCGCATCCGCAACCCACACACACCCCCCCCCCATCCCCCGGGGTTTTCCTCGCATCCACGGGTCTTCCTCAAACCCCCCCCCCTCCCTCTCCGCCAGCTACTACACCGAAGTCGTGTAACCGGTCTTCACGCCACCCACCCACCCACCCCCTCCCTCTCCGCCACCTGCCCTGCCCAGAGCTTCCTCCATATGAAGGTCAAGACCGGCCTCACGCCCAACTTCAGCGGCTGGCACGGCCCCATCCCCTCCCTCGGCTCCAGCGGCATCATGGGCCAGCTGCTGCCCGAGTGGCCCCCCGGCGGCTCCATGGGCAGCGCCGCGTCCATGATGCTCGGCATCTCCCCCGGCGGCGACCTGGGGATGGGCACGTCGTACGGCAACACGTACGGCAACACGTACGGCAAGTCCGTCGACATGCTGGACATGTGCGCCCAGCTTATGGAGGCTGGAGGTGAGCTGCTGGACACGCCGTGGGGCTTAGTCGGAGGGAACGGTACGTACAGCGCGTCGGCGGTGGAGCGGCGTGGTGTGGAGTGGAGTGGTGTGGAGTGGCGCGGAGAGTGGATCGGCATGTGGAGCGGGCGAGGAGAGCGGTGGGCGGCAACGTAGGAGGCGGCGGGAGGTGGAGGCGCAGCGAGTTGCAGTGCGAGTTTTGGGAGTTAAGAGGTCTACGCGCAATGGGCGCGCCCTCCTTGGCCGGGCTGTGTGCAGCAAGGCTCTGTGCGCCCAAGAGTGTCGCTTCCGTATGTCTGTGCACGTCTTTGGTTTGGTTCGACGCCAGCGCTCGTTTGTTTGTTTGTTTGTTCGTAGCGCGATGCCTGGGGAGGGCAGGCGCCAAGAGGCGCCATCCAGCCGCCCCACCAAGCCCACCCGTGTTGTCCCACCTCGTTTTATGCAAGCCCCGTCGCTAGCTACCTCGCCAAGTTCTCCCGCTTGCGCGCAAAACAAACCGACTTCGCAAACATTTCCTTGCGCCGCGCGGGATCCTCCTTTCCGTTAGCCTAGCCGTCGCCTCCGATTTAGTCTTAGGCCGCCGAAGGTCGACATGCGACCTGTTACTTCAGTTCCCCCACCGAGTTTTCCAGCATGTATATCCAAACGGCCGTTCTAAACGGTTTTTTTCTGTCGTACACGGTTTTACCTAGCAACCCAGTCATGGCGTATCCTGTCCCCACCCGTCAACCGCCATCCAGCTGTGTTTTGGCTCCTTCCCCCTCTCCACCCACCTCGGCTCCCAGCAGCTCCACTCGCCAGCCTCGGTCTCGTGCCGCCGATGCTTGCGACCCGTGGGTCGCTACCTCAAGCCGTGCGGCCGCCACCGTCCCCACGGCGGTTGCGTCACCGGTGTACCACTCCCTTGCGCCACGCGCTCTGAATCCCTGTCTCTGAAACCACCGCCACCACCACCACGAGTGCCGACCTATGGGTTTCCTCTAAACCCCTCCCTCCCCCCCGGCATGCGCGCGCGTCCAGGTGTCCGAAGCCTATGCAACAGCTAAACGTGTCAAGTAAACGGTTCTCTCCTGTAATCCCCCATGGCCGGGTCTTCTCGCCACACCCCCACCCCCCCCGGCACCACGTGATGGCGCCCTTCGCCGCCCGTCCCATCGCCGTCCCACCACCCGAAGACCGCCCGCATCCGGGGGCCTCCCAGTACCGGCCTCCATCCAAAACACACCTCCCCCCCCTTCCTAGCCACGCCGCGCGACCCCCTCCCCTGCCGCCCCCGCCCCCACCCACCTAACCTCTCCCCCGAGTCCTGACACCTTTCCCCACTCACCCGCGCTCCCAAACCGTACATTCAACCGCATATCCAACCGTACATTCAAACCGTACATTCAAAAACCGTACATTTACCGTACATTCACCCCACGAACCCGCTCGCCGCCGCCTCCTGCGCCCTCTCTCCCCGCCCCCAGTCGTGGATCCGCTGGCCAACCTCGGCAGCCTCCGGAACGAGCTGGTGATGCCCCCCGACTTCAAGCACGACTCCGGGGCCGGCCCCGGGGGCGACATGGACGACCACGAGGTGCACGAGATGGACGAGATGATGATCCTAGGCACCACCCCGGACTTCGCGCGCACGCCCACAGACCACTTCTTCCGCTCGCCCGGCATGCCGCACGGCTTCTCCGGCGCCGGCTTTATGCTGCAGGCCTCAGCCGCCGCCGCCGCCGCCGGCCCAGTGGCCGCCGCCGGCGGCGGCGGCGGTCCCGTCGCGGCGGCGGCGCCGCTTGGTCTCGGAGGCGGAGGTGCAGGAGGCAAAGCCAACAGCGGGAGCGGTAGTGGCGCGGCAGGCGGGGGCGGAGGAGGCAGCGGGCCGTTTGGGTCGCGGGGCGGCAGCCCTGCCAGTGACGGCACGGGCCCCGGCGCGGCGCCGTTGGGGTCGCCGTTGGGCGCCTACCCCAACCAACTGATTGCGGGGGACCCGCTGCTGGGTATGGGGCGGCTCTCGGACGGGGGGGCCGGCCGGGACGATAAGGGCGACGATGACGATGAGGATGACGACCTGATGGGCATGTCCCCGGACGGCCCCTCGCTGACAGCCAGCGGGCCGGGTATCCGCCAGCGCGGGTTTGGGACGTACCTGAAGCAGCAAGCGGCGAAGAACGCGGTGGCGGTGGGAGGGGCGGTGGCGGCGGCCGCGGGGGGGCCGGGGGGCGGCGGCGCGGCGCCGGCGCAGCCACAGCCGCAGCCGCCCTTGCAGGGGTTGCTGGAGGAGGCGGGCGGCAGCGAGGGCATCCAAGTCCAGGCGGGCGGCAGTCCCAGCACCAGCGGTCCCTCGGAGCTGCCGCCCACCCTTTCGCTGGGGCTTGGCTTGGAGTAAGCAGTGCGGGTGGGGGGGGTGGAATGCCGCGGCGACGGCAGAGTACGGCGGGTGGTACGGCGGGTACGGTAGTATACCATGTATAGTTCCGCACGTTTGTGTGTCGGGGCGCTCTTGTCCATGTGTGTGAGTGAGCTTGCGGTTGAGTTTGATGGTCGGTTGGTTGGCGGATGTAGAGAGGGCCAGGGGCTAGCTGCGGAAACCGCCGGGCGGGGGAACTGGTCGGTTTGCGCCCCCTCGGGCGCGGCCTTGCCACCCTTAACCCCCCGGGCAATGCCGGATGCAGCTACCTGCCAGAGTAAAACGTAAAACTTGTTAGGCGATGCGCGTGGTTGGTCTTGTTTCGGCTCGTGGCGTCTCAGCTGCGGCCCGCCAGCTGTCGGCTGCTTATTTTGAACTCTTGGGTTGGATCGACGAACGTGGTGCCCCGACCACTATTTTAGATGCGTCAGTGCATATGACTTTAGTCCGCCTGCGGCAAGCTCCGCAGCTGTGCAGCTATCATTAGGGGGTGGGTTTGGGCAGGCGGCTGGGTTATTTGGCTGGCTTTTACGTTTGACAACTGAGTGCCAGTACATGCGAAGAACAGCAACTAGCAGTTTGGGAATAACACCTAACGCACTGATTTGGGCGATCCTGCCGGATAGGTTTCGGAGCCCCTTGATGGCTGCTCCTGTTTCCGAAATACTACTACTGCCGTACTACTTTGTTAGGTGGCCACTGCGCGCAGGCTGTCTTTTCGTTCTGCTGCTATTGTTGGTGTTTGTGTTTCGCCGCTGCTTGTTTTGCCGCTGCTTGTTTTGCCGCTGCTTGGGCGCAGTGACTGCGTGTCAGCTGTGGGTTCCTTATCACCTGGTTGGTAGTCTGTCGGGAGTGGTGGGTCGGAGGCAGCCGCATCGGAGGCGAGGAGGGCCATCGCGGCGCACGACGTAGGTTGGGTGGGTGGGTGTGGGTGGGTGGGTAGTCCGCCGCGTTTTGCACCTTGCAAATAAAAGAAAGGTGGCTCGGGGGTTTGGACCTCGCGGCGCCCGTACCGCTTGGCCTGGGCGCACGCGGCAGGCATTCTCGCCGCGCGGCTCGGAGCCGCTGACTCAGCGGTACGAACGTAAGGCCCTCGTTGCCCGCCCGCGCCGACATCATACCCAGCCACCCACCCACGCGCGTGAAGCCACGCCGCCTCCCGCCCCCTCCCGCTGCCGCTTGTTCCCGAAGTGTACAGAGGGGTGTGTTGCTCCGGCGCTTTGTGAGCCTTTCACTGCAGTCGGCTGCCGGGTACCTGGCCGGGCGGGCCGGGCCTCGCGCCCAGCGTCGTTCGTATTTGCAGCAGCTGCGCACTGTTTAGCCCGTCTGTTCGTACCTAATGGCCCGACCCTGGTCACGCCTCGTGCCTGCCTTGCGGCATTGCGGGCGGGCGGAGGCGCTTTGTTTTGCTCCGAGATGTGTGGGTGTGTGTCTGTGTATACCTTTGAAGCGAGGGGGTAGGCCTGCGCTTTGCGCTTTGCCCGTCGCTGCTGCTGCATGGGGGCAGGGGGCATTGGAGAAAATGGCACGGTGTGATATTCAGGAGCCGGCTTGACGTGGTTTTGTTGCGGCATGGCGGCGTGTTGGGCGCGTAGGACAAGGGCAAGACGCGCACGTGGGAGTTGTTTGGCGCCGAGTGGTTGTGCGTGACTCAGTGTTTGGCTTGTGAGTTTGTCCAGTGGGCCGGGGGGGAGGCTCGCTCGCCAGAGCCCCCCCCCCAAAATCAGTAGCAACAGCTGGGGGGGAGTAGCAATGATTACCATACGTGAAAAATCTCTGGTAACGAACCCTCCCACACCGCCGCCCGCACGCTGTCCCGCGCGGTGATGAACGGCCCATACAGCATCATCACGGCCCATACAGCGTCAACTCGTGACGAGGTGACGGCCGACAGCGGCACTGCTGAGCACGGCTGGTTGGCTTAGGGTAGTTCATTGGCGCGAGTGAATGAGCTGTGGACTCTTCGAACCCACGTTTCGCAGCAGCTCCTAAGTAGGACCTCGTAGCGCAGGAGGAGCTCACCGAGGCTTGCGCGCAAAAGCAAACCTTGCACGTGGGTGCGTGCCTCATCCGAGGGCCCCGTGGGGAGCCCCGTCGTCCTGGTACGCGTCAGCAACCGGGCCTTGTGAATACACACCTCTCGGTCTTGAACCCACTGTAACCGTGGGAAGGGGACACGGTTACAGGCACCCAAAGTCAATTACGCGCCCGATGGCTCTAGCTTATGGTCTGGGGCCCACTGTAACAGTAACAGCTACTAGTACTACTACTACTACTACTACTAGTAGCGACGGGGGCACGCATCTAGGCAGTCAAGCGCGCGGGATGGAAGATTGCCCCACCTCCCAGGACGTCTACCGCTGCCCACATAGCCGCGCAGCATAGCAAACACGTGCTTTGACACGTGAGAAGGACAAACCAAACAAAGGAGCAGGTGGGAGGCCGGTTTGAACACCCCAACGTATTTGTAACGGTTACAGTGGGTTCCAGACCGAGAGGTAGAACCATCGCGCACATCGCCTGACACTGAGAAAGACGGAGGAAACAAAAACGTATTTGGTTGGTTTCACAGCACTGCCCGGTGTGTGTGTGTATTGGCCCGGCACCCCATTGTGAGCTGTCGGATTAGGTCCCGGCTGGCCGGTGCTCCTGGGGGGCCTTCCTTTTTGCTCCTCCTTACTTCGGGCTGGGTGCTGGTTTGGTGTGGGAGGAGTCTTCTTGGCATCTTGGGTCTCAGGCGGGAGGCTGCTGTTCGACTTGTTGGGGCGCTGTGCTGGTTGTTCTGATCGAGGGGCCGCTTGAAGTGCGGTCGCTGTACTGCTTATAGCGGGACCATTTAGGCCACTTCCCCCTAGGTGGTTGATGCCAGTGTTTATTCTCTGGCCCCTTGGTCGGGGTTTTTGGTGGTTTGCCAATGGCAAAACACCACCGACCGAGGTATGGCAAATTGCCATACCTCGGTCGGCCACTTTGTTCTTCTTCCTGCGTCTCTTTCGGTGTCAGGCGATGCGCCCGATGGTCTGGGGCCCATTATAAACCTGGGGCCCACTATAACAGTTACTACTACTTAACCGGTGTGGCAGGCTTGCAAACATCGTCGCCGTTCATTATGCTTGTGCTATTCTTCCGCTTCTCGTCAGATAGGGGTCTCACCCAGGCGGCCCGCAGCCCTGTAACCCGAATTCCTGCCTGCCGGCTCTACTACCTGTTGGGCGAAAACAGCCACGGCGGCAGGCAGGTGGCACTCGTGTCCTGACGCGAGTGCCCAGGGACTGGCGTCATGGGGCAACCGCTGAGGCAGGAGCCGAACTGCGAAACAATTTGCTCGTGGCAGGTAGAGGCGCCGTCGCGTGTCGTGGCATATCAAGATACACCCAATTGGCAGCCCGCAGGGTCGGCAGGGGCGGGGTCGGCACCTGGGAAGGGCCGCCAGCGCCGTACAGGCAGGGGGGGACAAGGCAGGAGGGCCAGCGCCGTACAGGCGGGGGGCCCAGCGCCGTACAGGCAAGGGGGCCAGCGCCGTACAGGCAGGGGGCTCAGCCGCCTCCTCGCTGCCATAGCCACCCTCGCCATTGCCGCACGTCAGGCCGAGGGTGGCTATGGCCCCCAAAAGCCTGCTTCATAGCTCCGTACAGAATCTCGCCTATACGATCTACCGCACATGTGCTAGAAACAGATCCATTATCCAAACCTTGCGTAACCTCCTGTAGATTTGCCATTACTGCACTGTCGTCTGCAGTGAAATAGGTTGCATACTTCCTCCACTGGCTGACGTTGAATCCCAGACGCTTACGAGGACGACGTGGAGGTAATTCCCCGTCCGGCCGTTGCAGCCGCACGCCCAGTTGTAGACTAACCGGTCCGTGGTCACTGAACGTACGCCCGCCCGTACCACGCGTACGTAGCCTATTATGCAGATTATCAAACACAAATAAAGCCTGACACTTAGAAAACAGACTAGGACTAGTTAGAAATAGGTCCACCGTACTGCCACCTTGCGGGCCCAAGAACGTAAGAGCCCCGCGTTCATCACCTCTAACCCTCCCATTTACTACACACAGGCCTTCTGAGCGGCATACGTTCCCCAGCTCAATGCCCGCGTGGTTGGTGCGCGCGTCGACACAATTCCGAAAACGTGGAACAGCATCAATGCTGTCGTCATAGCCAAAGACCCCAATGACCCCAAAAACCCTAAAACCCTAAAACCCTAAAACCCCAATGACCCCACCAGCGTGCAATGCCGTACACCCCATACTGGCCTTCATTATCGAGGGTCCCCCAATCTTTAATTCCAACAGCAGAATGTGTGGTATACATAATCGTATGCTAGAGACCAACAATAACACAACGTAAACCAGTTCAGAACACCGAACACCGGACACCGCAAAGCAAGAGCCACATGTTACCCTACCGACTGGCCGCAACCGCCACAGCAACAGCCAGCGAACAACCGAGGAAAAATAACAGAGTCTGAACACCGATACAAGAGCGTCCAATCCACAATAGGGCCCCCATACAAGAGCGTCGTCCAAGACACAATAGGTCCCAAACGCACCGACGACCAGTGCCGTCGAGGACGAAGCTCTACAAAAAGGCCGAAACAATAGCTAGGCGATACACAGCATGTAACAAGCTTGATACTGGGTCCCAGGCACGACTCAACCTCAGACCGGTACGGCCCCAATTGCAAGTGCTTCGCAGCAACAGTGGGTCCCAAACGCAAGGAAGTGCAGTGCCGTAGATCGATCCCTACAAAGTGGCCGAAAACAATGCGGAAAAGGGAAGGAAACAAAGTTTCTAGTGGGTCCCTGTAACCATGGCAAGACACCGCGGTACGGCCCCAATTGCAAGTGCTTCGCAGCAACAGTGGGTCCCAAACGCAAGAAAGTGCAGTGCCGTAGATCGATCTCTACAAAGTGGCCGAAAACAATGCGGAAAAGGGAAGGAAACAAAGTTTCCAGTGGGTCACTGTAACCATGGGTTCCAGACCAAGAGGTCGAACCATCGGGCACATCGCCTGACACTGAGAGAGACGGAGGAAATGGACCACAACCTCGCCAGCATCAGCTGCTGTCCATGCTGCCTCGCCCTGCTGCTGCTGTCCATGCTGCCTCGCCCTGCTGCTGCTGTCCATGCTGCCTCGCCCTGCTGCTGCTGTCCATGCTGCCTCGCCCTGCTGCTGCTGTCCATGCTGCTGCTGTCCATGCTGCCTCGCCCTGCTGCTGCTGTCCATGCTGCCTCGCCCTGCTGCTGCTGTCCATGCTGCCTCGCCCTGCTGCTGCTGTCCATGCTGCCTCGCCCTGCTGCTGCTGTCCATGCTGCCTCGCCCTGCTGCTGCTGTCCATGCTGCCTCGCCCTGCTGCTGCTGTCCATGCTGCCTCGCCCTGCTGCTGCTGTCCATGCTGCCTCGCCCTGCTGCTGCTGTCCATGCTGCCTCGCCCTGCTGCTGCTGTCCATGCTGCCTCGCCCTGCTGCTGCTGTCCATGCTGCCTCGCCCTGCTGCTGCTGTCCATGCTGCCTCGCCCTGCTGCTGCTGTCCATGCTGCCTCGCCCTGCTGCTGCTGTCCATGCTGCCTCGCCCTGCTGCTGCTGTCCATGCTGCCTCGCCCTGCTGCTGCTGTCCATGCTGCCTCGCCCTGCTGCTGCTGTCCATGCTGCCTCGCCCTGCTGCTGCTGTCCATGCTGCCTCGCCCTGCTGCTGCTGTCCATGCTGCCTCGCCCTGCTGCTGCTGTCCATGCTGCCTCGCCCTGCTGCTGCTGTCCATGCTGCCTCGCCCTGCTGCTGCTGTCCATGCTGCCTCGCCCTGCTGCTGCTGTCCATGCTGCCTCGCCCTGCTGCTGCTGTCCATGCTGCCTCGCCCTGCTGCTGCTGCTGTCCATGCTGCCTCGCCCTGCTGCTGCTGTCCATGCTGCCTCGCCCTGCTGCTGCTGTCCATGCTGCCTCGCCCTGCTGCTGCTGTCCATGCTGCCTCGCCCTGCTGCTGCTGTCCATGCTGCCTCGCCCTGCTGCTGCTGTCCATGCTGCCTCGCCCTGCTGCTGCTGTCCATGCTGCCTCGCCCTGCTGCTGCTGTCCATGCTGCCTCGCCCTGCTGCTGCTGTCCATGCTGCCTCGCCCTGCTGCTGCTGTCCATGCTGCCTCGCCCTGCTGCTGCTGTCCATGCTGCCTCGCCCTGCTGCTGCTGTCCATGCTGCCTCGCCCTGCTGCTGCTGTCCATGCTGCCTCGCCCTGCTGCTGCCCTGCTGCCTGCTGCTGCTGTCCATGCTGCCTCGCCCTGCTGCTGCTGTCCATGCTGCCTCGCCCTGCTGCTGCTGTCCATGCTGCCTCGCCCTGCTGCTGCTGTCCATGCTGCCTCGCCCTGCTGCTGCTGCTGTCGCCGCCACGGCTCCACGGTATGCAGGTAGCTTTATGACTACGTGCGGCCGCGATATCGGAGCCGGCCGGCATGTCGAAACAGCCCGACCCCTTTCGCACTGCCTCATGGTCAAGCAGCCCAGCCCCGACCCACCGGCATGGGGCAGCCGTGCGCCACCAGCCACTCCAGCGCTTCCTGACTGCCCCCCTCGGCAGCTGATGTAAAGGCGCTGGCATCCCAGAAGCAGTCGTGTTCACGCAGCCACGTCAGCAGCTGCGGGTCGCCCGCCGACAACGCTGCGCACGCGATAACCCGCCCGCTCGCTCGTCAAGCGGCCGGCACAGACCAGGCATACATCGATCGATGGTATCCAGCTGACCACCGGCAGGTGCCCTCCCTCCGCTCCTGCTTGCAAACGGTCGTCCCATTGGTTCACGCAAATCGTAGCCATGGGCGTGCAGCAACTGCAGGTAGGGCGATTAGGTGACCACCCCTGGCGGCATAAGATGACAAAGAAGGGTCCTTCTCGATGTCCTCCGCCAGCAGCAGGTACCGCAGGACGTCCACGCACGTTGCGGATGCGGGCGGCCATGTGGCTGCTGGATTGACCGCCTGCCCAGAGCTGTTTTCTGATACTTAACCACTCCTGTGTCACTAAATGTGGGTAACCTCTCAGCCGCAGCCACTGCAGGCGCCTTGGAGCGTGAGGACGTTCAGCTGCCGTCCCGCACACGCCGTAGTCGTGTCCAGCTAGCAGGCAGTCTTGCCCTCCGGCGGTGCAGCTGCCGGCGGCCGCTTCAAGAACGAGCTTCACTGGTCTCGGGCGCTCAAGTCGTATATGCGGGATGAGTGCAAGTCAGCTGGTGAGCACTGAGCAGGGATCTCGCGTGCGTTCTTGGCCGCGAGTGGGACCCAGGCCCCGGTGGATGTATGTGGGTCGCTGTCGGATTGGCGTCGCTGCGCGCCTGAGCCATCCCTATCTAACTCTGCTGGCGGCTGCGCTGCCCTCCTTCTGCAATCCCATGTGCTCGCCCACCATGTATGCTCGCTCTCTGCTGTATGCCGCGCGCCGCCGCCGCCGCCGTCGTGTACTGTATTGGACTTCTTAGCAGCCCGAGATACAACCACACGTTATCCGCATACACGGTCTCCCGGTCCCTGGCCCTCCTTGCGGTTCGTGCGCACATGTGCTCATGAGGGCAGGTGCGTGGCGGGCGACCCGCAGATAGAACTACTCGTGCCTTGCACACACGCCACACATGCTGCGAGCAACCAGCGGCCCAGTTTCCAGTGGGTCCCTGTAACCATGGCAAGACACCGTATCATAGTTGTTCTTGTAACGGTTACAGTGGGTTCCAGACCAAAAGGCGAGCGGCACGACGTGCTAATGCTAGACTGGCGATTCATTTCCTCACCACCCACGGCGATGCGCCCGACGGTTCCACCTTTTAAGATCTGGAGCCAACTGTGAGGACTAGTACTAGTACTACTACTACTACCCACGGGTTGCTTGTGGAGCCAGGAGTGTCAAGCGGCCGTGGCTCTCTCGCCGGGGACCGAGGGCTGCAAGGAAAAACCGTGTACGAAAGAAAAACCGTCTAGGATTATAGACGTTTCTAGATGCATGCGGGAGAACTTGGTTAGGGAAACTAACGTCGGGAGTCGTATGTCGACTGGGGCCCGAGGGGCGGCGGGGGACTTGCCGGTGGCGTCAAATAGGGATTACAACTCCTTTCAAAGAATATTGTGACAGCAGCACCCCTAAAAATGACCACGCGTGGGCTCGACCCACCTCGTACCACACAAAACATTCCCTCGTCTTCAACACACAGGGCCCCATCCGAAATGGGCCCCTGACACTAAGCGCGGATGAATCCCTAGGTGCGTGCGCGCTGACACTCAACATATATCTCCAAACAAAACGCATACGCTACGACGTACGACCCTTCGGAGCTACGCGACCGTCCGTACCGCCAACAAACGACGTAGCCGTAGGTAGATAGGAAGCGAGAGGGAGAGGGGGAGAGACAGCAGGACGGGAAACGGAAACTGCGATGCTGCGGGGCTCCCGCGCCGCTGTCAGAGAGTCCATCACCGTCCTGGATTAGCTCCATCAATGAGGTCCATACAAATCGTGGTAGCCACTTCTGGACCCCAACTTAAGCTACGGTGTCAACAACAATCAATGGGCACAACGAATGGGGAACAATCGTCATCTTGTCGTACTTTTCTTTCTTTGCGCTTTACACACGCGCGCCCCCGACCCCTCCCTACTATTTCCACACAGCGGCTGCTTCACCCCCATTAACGGTACCATATCCCAGGTTTGCCGCTACTACCCCTGCCACTCCTGCTATTCGCAAGTGTTGCAATCACTCGCAGATCCCCGCAACCCTCTCTCCCACCCTACCCTGCACCATTAGCGCGGAGCGTCGCCTGAATACACATGCCGCCCGAATACACATGCCGCCCGCCCAGCTCGCGGGGATCCCTCCCCCCCACCACTCTCTGTCTTGCTGATGACCATGCCGTACATACATTGTACCGTACCTGGCGGACCTGCCCGCATGGTGGTTCCGGAGCCGTCACCTCGCCCCCACAGCCTCTCCTCCGCTCCCGCACGACGGCACGATACGCAGCAGCCGCACCGGCGCGCCGGAGACAGAGGCAAGGCTGCGGGCCGCCCGACACCAAACGCATAACAGACCGGTGCCGACGAATTTGTAAACATACACACACGTACAGGGGTGAGAATCGTACGTAATTCGGCGACCAAACTATGCTTCACCCCCATCTACGCACCCCTCCCAAGGCGCGGCCACCCACATCAGGCTGCGCAAGGCCCACGCAAGCCATCCACGATCCACCAGACGCGGCGCAAACCGCACAACTGGTCGAACAAGGCAAGCAAGCAGCTAATACGGCAACCAAGCAGCCGCCAACCACCCACCTCCGTTTCCCCAACCACTGCGGTGCCTCGACCCCACTTTGCCCCGCTCCAACCGCGTGGCTTCTCAACCGCTCCCCCAGCAGGCGAGAATCATCGACGGCGGGGGGACCTCATTCCCCGGCAAGCAGCTCCTCAGCCTACAAGGCGCTGCCCAGGCCTGTGGTACGGCCAGACTGTCGTCGCATGCTCAGGGCAGCGGCCGTTGCCGAGCCGGCCGCCGCCACCTCACCCGCCGGCATGACGTCTGACACCGGCGCCACCCCGGCGGCCTCGGGGTCGGTGCCCACCGGCGTTGTGTACCGGACGCTCCGCTGCCACCTCCTGCGCAGGATGATCGTCACGATGACGGCGGCCAAGATGACCAGGATGGCACCTCCAGGCACCACCACCGCCACGATGATCTTGTCGGTTGTGGAAAGGCCGCCGCTGGACCCACCATCGGGGGCGCGCTCCGGGGCAGACTGCGGCGGCGGCGGTGCCGGGCTGGCCGGCGGCGGCGACAGTGCAGCCTGGCCGGCCGGAGGGGTGCCCGGCGGAGCGGGGCTGGGCGGGGGGGATGTTCCTATCACAGCTGTGATGGACGTGACGTTGTAGTCGGAGGTGAAGGCGGGGGAGAAGAGGTCGCTGGGGTCGATCAGGGAGACCTGGCTAGTGAAGTCCTCCACAGAAGTGCCTTCGGGCGGCTCCAAGTCCATATCGGCGATGACGCTGCCGCGGCGGATGCTCCGGACGGTGCAGGTGCTGGCCTTGGTGCTCCCCTGTGCAGCACGGTATGACCCGACACAGGCGAGGAGGCAAAGGTGAAACACAAACACGATCACAAACGCAACCACAAGCACAAACAGGCAGATCAATGTACGCAGAGACATGCGACCAAGTCGTCTTATTGGCAATGGCGTTCGCCGGGCGGAAGCGGTAGGTCTCGTGCCACTCGGGACAACAGTGCCGCACGTGTCATCAGACCAGCCGGTCGGCGGGCTGCGGTCGGCCCGGTCGCAGTTGCATGGCGACCTCCGCCACGAGCCCACGAGGGAAGAGCCACGAGTGGAGCCTTGCGCTTGCAAGATGAGTCGAGCACTGCTGAGCGGTAGGATTACCCAGGGCGCCGACTTACCTCAATTTCCGCACAGGTCCGCGATTCAAACTCGTCACGCGATTCCACCGAGGCAATAACCTCGTCGAAGTTGGCTCCCGCCAAGGTGGTCGTCAGCTGTAGCGAACGAGGGGCGGGAACTGGGCTGGGAGGGGGGGCAGGAGGGGAAGAAGAGGCTTCGTCCGGCGGTGTGCTTGGCGGCGTGCCTGTTGCCGGGTAGCTGGGCGGTGATGGCGAATCTGGTGGGTTGCTGGCGGGCGGTGGGGGCGACTCGGGAGGGCTGCTAACTGGCGGCGTGCCTGGTGGAGGGTTGCTTGGCGGTGATGGCGAATCTGGTGGGTTGCTGGCGGGCGGTGGGGGCGACTCTGGAGGGCTGTCGACTGGCGGCGTGCCTGGTGGAGGGTTGCTTGGCGGTGATGGCGAATCTGGTGGGTTGCTGGCAGGCGGTGGGGGCGACTCTGGAGGGCTGATCACTGGCGGCGTGCCTGGTGGAGGGTTGCTTGGCGGTGATGGCGAATCTGGTGGGTTGCTGGCAGGCGGTGGGGGCGACTCTGGAGGGCTGCTAACTGGCGGCGTGCCTGGTGGAGGGTTGCTTGGCGGTGATGGCGAATCTGGTGAGTTGCTGGCGGGCGGTGGGGGCGACTCTGGAGGGCTGCCCACTGGCGGCGTGCCCGGTGGCGGGTAGCTGGGCGGCGATGGCGAATCTGGTGGGTTGCTGGCGGGCGGTGGGGGCGAATCTGGACGGCTGTCGACCGGCGGCGTGCCTGGTGGAGGGTTGCTTGGCGGTGTTGGCGAATCTGGAGAGTTGCTGGCAGGCGGTGGGGGCGAATCTGGAGGGCTGCCCACTGGCGGCGTGCCTGGTGGCGGGTAGCTGGGTGGTGATGGCGAATCTGGAGGGTTGCTGACAGGTGGTGGGGGCGACTCGGGAGGGCTGTCGACTGGCGGCGTGCCCGGTTGAGGGTTGCTTGGCGGTGATGGTGAATCTGGAGGGTTGCTGGCGGGCGGTGGGGGCGAATCTGGAGGGCTGCCCACTGGCGGCGTGCCTGGTGGCGGGTAGCTGGGTGGTGTTGGCGAATCTGGAGTGTTGCTGACAGGTGGTGGGGGGGACTCGGGAGGGCTGTCGACTGGCGGCGTGCCTGGTGGAGGGTTGCTTGGCGGTGATGGGGAATCTGGTGGGTTGCTGGCGGGCGGTGGGGGCGAATCTGGAGGGCTGCCCACTGGCGGCGTGCCTGGTGGAGGGTAGCTGGGTGGCGATGGCGAATCTGGAGGGTTGCTGACAGGTGGTGGGGGCGACTCGGAAGGGCTGCCCACTGGCGGCGTGCCGGGTGGAGGGTTGCTTGGCGGTGATGGCGAATCTGGTGGGTTGCTGGCAGGCGGTGGGGGCGAATCTGGAGGGCTGCCCACTGGCGGTGTGCCTGGTGGAGGGTTGCTTGGCGGTGTTGGCGAATCTGGAGAGTTGCTGGCAGGCGGTGGGGGCGACTCGGGAGGGCTGTCGACTGGCGGCGTGCCTGGTGGAGGGTTGCTCGACGGTGATGGCGAATCTGGTGGGTTGCTGGCAGGCGGTGGGGGCGAATCTGGAGGGCTGACCACTGGCGGTGTGCCTGGTGGAGGGTAGCTGGGCGGTGATGGCGAATCTGGAGGGTTGCTGGCAGGCGGTTGGGGCGAATGTTCGAGTGGCGGCTCAGCTGTTGGCGGGTAGGTAGGAGACGTTGGCGGCGGGTAGCTGGGAGATAGAGGAGACGTTGTTGGGGGGTAGCTGGGAGGTGATGGGGCATCAGGGGTGTTTTCAGGCGAAGGCGACACCACTGGGGACTGGGGACTGGGGGGCGGAGGGCCCTCAGGCGGAACGTCTGGCGGCGGCGAGCTGGGTGGTTCAGGGGACCCCGGCGGGGAGTCGGGTGGAGGCGTAGGCGCTGCTGGAGGGGTGCTTGGCGGCGGAGACGGCGCTTGTAGGGTGCGCGGTGGTGGCAAGCTGATAGGGGGAGGAGAACGGGGTTTCCTAGGAGGAGATGGCGGGCTGCGCGGTTTCGGAGGCGGTGAGGCAGCACGTGGTTTGGGGGGCGATGGAGGCGATGGTGGCTTGGGAGGCCAGGCAGCCCCTTCAGGGGCTGGTGTCGGCTCGCTGGGGGGCTGCAGAGGCGGGGGGACTGCGGGAGGCGACGGTGACAAAGGCGGGGGGCTGTTGGGAGGCGTCGGTGATGTCGGCGGCGGGTTATCGGGAGGTGATGGCGACGTCGGCGGCGGATTGTCGGGAGGTGATGGCGACGTCGGCGGCGGGCTGTCGGGAGGTGACGGCGACGTCGGCGGCGTGTCAGTTGGCGCGTAGCTCGCGGGCGACAGCGGCCGGGAGGGATTCCCATAGCTAGGCGGTCCCGAAGCGTCGGGTTGGTATGGAGGTGATGAGTACTGGGGGGGCATTTCCATAGGCGGTGATGCATCTTCAGACGCAGGATAAGAGGCTGCCGGTTGTCCCATCGAGTCCTGAGATGGTAGAGGCTCGGGGGTGGGGTCTGGGGAGCCGTGCCACTCAGAAGGCAGCAGATGCAGGGGTGCTAGCAGTCGCGCCGCAGAGTGCAGCAGCCGCCGCTGCTTGGAGAACAGCTGCTGCTCTTCGGCGTCTGAGCCACCAGCGCCTTCCTCAGTCGCGCCCTGCAGCAGCAGCGCATCGCGTGGGCGGGAGAGTTATGGGTTACGGGTGCGGCCCCGTCGACGCGATGGCTTACCACCCCACCGGAGCTGGGCTGGGTGCGTGTGGGTGCATGTACGACGGTACCATGCGCACGTGTACGACGGGACTACTGTGGGCGCGAGAGGGGCGACGGGTGCACGTGGCTGGGTGCACGTGCGCGTGGCGTGAGGGGTGCGCCCTCCTCTCCCCGAGGGTCTTCCTCGAAACCTCTCCCTGAGGGTCTTCCTCGAAACCTCTCCCTGAGGGTCACCTCCGCAGCTACGCCCGCTGCGCTCCCTGGCTCCCTCTGCAACCTGGAGGACCCCGGACCCGCGCCGCAGCACCGCCCGGGGCGCTTGTTTCCATCCACACCATGGCAGCATGGGGACCTGATGGACCCTGATGGACCAACCCTGGACTTTCATATACACATATTGGCAGCAGCAATTGCCTCAGTGCACCGTAACAATTCAAGAAGCTGATCCCTGCATTCACGTGGAAGCGTACGTACGCGGATACACGTGCCTCTTTTGACGCGCAATCCCCCCCTCCCTGCAGCGACCACGGGTCTTTTCGCCACCCACTCCATCGCCGCGCGCGTGCCGGCGCCCAAGCGTTGCGTTATCGGTCCGCCATTACGCAACCCGTAGGTGTGTGGTCGTCGCCGCGGCAGACAATCGCAAAGGCAAACGCGCGCGCGGCCAATTCCTTGTCCGACCCGTTATCTTCCCGTAGATGCTTCACAGCGTATCGGTGCGTGCATCATCATCACACAGTGCTTCTTAATCGCTTGATCTCTCGTGATGTGGATTCACATGAGTTCGTTGCTAGCGCGGCACGGACTGGCACACGGAACAGCAGCCTGCAATGCCCCTTGCCCCCCGGCATATCTATGGTCCCGTTTTGGTTTGGCTCTGTTTATCAGGCGCCGGATCCGGATCTTAAGGCAAATTTGCAAGTTGGGTCACATCCCTAGGCCCTTGGCTCCCTGCTCTAGCCCTGCACTGCACCATAACCACCAGCCAGTGAGACCAGCCAACACCCGCCCGTTCTTCGCTGCGACCCATCCGCCGGGTTCGTGTACACGGGTGCACGGGTTTTCCTTGCAACCCGCCGGGTTTCTACGCTACCCACCTACCCGCTGGCCGCCCCCACCCCCCCTGCAGCAGCATGATCCTCCCGGGCTACAAATTCTCTGTGCTGCAGAGCCCAGACAGCCGATCTGCCCCATCCTTCCCCCCCCACTGTACTGGCCTGGCCACCGTACGCCGCTCTCTTTCCTAAATAAAGCGAGCGGCTGGCCGGTTCTTGCCTTGCCTGGTTGTTGTTGTAACGGTTACAGTGCTTTCCAGACCAAGAGGTACCTGGTGCCGCGCAAAAAGCCGTGCGCTGAGGCTCACGTAATTGCTCGCGTAGCACAGCATAGCGTGGCGGGTCGGGTCGGGGCCTTAAACCCGCTTTGTCCTGCGCCGTCATGCGAGGCCCTTCCTCCACCCTCCCAGGCCCCACCTGGATCACGTGCTTCGTGTACAGGGTGGTTGACTGGCCGTTGGCCTCCGCGACGATGACCACCGAGTGCTCCCCTGGAGTCGTGACGCCGGCGGCGGCGGTAACCACTCGGGAGTCGCAGGGGCACGCAACGGACTGGTTGATCCGGACGGCGCCCAATTGGATGGCGATCTCAACCATCGGACCTGCGTCGGCACGATACGAGGGTTCGGGGCATGGACGGACGTCATCAGCAGGGTTCAGGGTGGGGGCAACTGGGTCGCTCAGAGCGGACCCTTAAGTACCTAGTGCACACGCGCAGTGCTTGGTTTCGTGAAGATCACGAGCTGAGGCACACCACGCATCGTAGGCGGCGCGGCAGGATCGCTCAAATGGGTTGACGCGCCTCTGAAAGTAGTCGGACAGGACCCCAAATAGTGCGTACGTGGCAGGACGACGCGAATGCGCAACCGAGCTATGGGGCATTTGGGTTGCTCGTCGCACGGCGGAGGCGGAAAACGAACGGAAACACGAATGCCGCCGGTGCTGCTTGATGACCAAGCGAAGCGTTCCATCGGTGCGTGGAGCAGGTGGCCGTCTGCGCGTAGGGCCCCCCCCCGGTATGCCGCTGCCAAGGACACCGGCCCCGCCCAAAGCCGCAAATGCTTCGTACTCCAAGTTGGGTTTGACCGGCAAGTATGTTTCCTTTGCTATGCATCGCAGGCATTGTGGCGCAAGCCTAGGGACGTGCGTCTTTCCCCTTGACTAAGAGCCAGTATCCGGCCATGTACATGCCCTCTATGTGACGTGCGTTGAAAGGCGGTGCACGCCGGCTGACAGTTGGAGGGGGATAAGGCATCCGCGTGCGCCCCAACGCCTTCCAACTCACGGCCAACGCTGCATATACCCTAGAATTCAAAAATTTGAATGACACAGGAAAGTTTGAATGACAGAGCAACCAGGTATACAATCAGTGAACTGCAGGACTGTCGGCGAACTCCCCATCAGCGCATTTTGTACACTCTCCAGCTGTCATAGGGCTGTTACCGGCTGGGCTTTCCTCGGAAGCATTGTTCGGGAGAAGCCCCCAGAAATGCATTATGCATCTACTATTGCGCTACAAATAAGATACTGATGCACCCACATGTTGATCTGTGTCGATTCGCGGTCGACGACTCAACCCGAACTTTACGAACGCAACAAAATGACCCTCAATTGCTCACCTTGTGATGTCAGGCTAAATGAAACAAGAACATCCTCGCCGCCATTTGCGGCTGGAACCCCACGTATCTTGAGAGCCGACAAGGCTGGGGCCGCCAAACCAACTTGCGCCGACTGAGATGCCGGCAAGAGTAGCAACAGCATCGCCATAAGCGCCAGCACCCATCTGAATCTGCTATAATTCCTAGCACAGGGCGCAAGGACGCCGTCGTCCCGCGGCCTGTCTGCGGTCATGAGTTCCGATCCAGTCGTTGGTCGCAACGCCCTTTACGAGTTCAAAGAAGAAAACTCAGCATGTAGCTTTGGATTAGTTAAGGCGCAGCACGACTTGTATAATAGTTTTAACTGGACTCTGTAGGGCAGCGGCGCACTAAGAAACCCAGTTTAACCCAACTAGGGTGCGGTGATGTGTCAAGGCGCACCCACTCCGCTAATACCAAGTATAATTGGCAGCTACACAAATTATTAGGCCCTGACCGTGGGTGGTCGCGGAATGTCGCCTCATAATGCACCGTACAGGATTAATGGCGGGCGCCTGACCCCAACCGGCTGCCGGCCGGCTCGCACTACTTCAGGAGATCGACAGAAGCAATTATTGAACAGAAAATGTATCGATTATCATTAGAAATGTGCAATTCCTACGAATGAGTTTAGCGATTACTGCTACATGAGTGTCCACCCTATCAACAAGTCAGTATGCCTTTCATAGACCTTCAAGCTTTCCTTGAAATCAACTGGCATAATTATGGTCGCAACCCTTACATTCGCGCAGTGCCGAAGACCATATCGAAAAGACGTTATTTCAAGCCGATGTTCAGTGACATACTATTCTTGGTACAGTGCAGTGTCACCATCAATTCCAACCCCGACCAACAATATTCTTGTGCTGCCCCATTTCGCGTGCGCAACACCTTACGCAGTAACCGTTGAACTACGGGTTCGCAAGCTGGCCAGCATGTACCAGGGTTCGTAGAGCACACGTTACGTATGATTAAAAGATGGGCATATAGCAGCTCGAAGGCCAGGTAGGAAAGGACCAAGTAGTTGTGGCTCATCCAAAGGTGCTCAGCAGCTAGCGTGTGTGGGGCGCCGTGACCTGCCGTGACCTTGCAGATCTAACAGGGACGCTGCAGCGTTCAGCGCCGTACCGCTGCGAAGCGCCCTGCCCTGTCCTGTCTCCATGCGAGCTATCTGCTGCATCGTACGGGGATGACAGACTGTAAGATTGACTGCAAAAGACTCCTTCTGTTGAGCCTCGCTCTCTGTTCGCTGCACGCCAGATCTGTTAGGGGAGATTTTTCAAGGAGTGCGACTCGCTTAGGCACATTTTCTGATCCCGCACAATCTGTTGTATATCTAGTCTGCCCTCCTGCGATAATCATGCCGTACTAGTAGTGTGTGTTACAGTGGGCTCCAGACCTCTACAGATTGAGCCATTGAGCGCATCGCCTGACACTGGAAGAGATAAAGAAAGCAAGGAGACCCGGCGGTTTCAAAAAGGCAAACCACCCAGACGCCTCACAACCGAAAGCCCAGAGGGGACAGCAAGCACCAATACGCAGGGGGAGGTTGCGCTCATGTGATGTATGCCGTGGTCATGTGATGCCGTGTGATGCTGCCCGGTTTGTTGCGTCAGTCGTTGTTGTTGTAACGGTTACAGTGGGTTCCAAGAGGTAGAACCATCGGGCGCATCGCCTGACACTGAACAAGACGGAGGAAACAAAAACCGACCTGCACCGGAACAAAGGCAAACCACCAGAACACCAAATTGACAGGCCGTAGGCATACAGAGCAGCAGCCAGCACCCCAGGGGGAATTTGCACTAGAGGCTCCCCTATCAGGAACTGGCCACCAACCAACCTAACAGCCCAGCAACCGACGAACCAGTGAAGCGCCGCAACGCTGGTGCAACGCTGGTGCACTGCGTTCCGGGCTTGCCTTGTCCTGTGCACGGAGGGCACCGTCTGCTATTTCCCCCTTTGCGCGCGCGGCGGGTTCCTGTCTTCCGCGCTTGAACGGAGTGCCTGGACAGGGCTGAATCGCGCGGCAGGTTGCCGCCGGCTCCCGGTGGGCGGTCCCTGTATGCGTCGTGGCTTGTTTCTGTGGACTTGTATGTCCTCCGTTGTGTTTCAGGCTGTTCCGTTGGCCAGGCGACGCGGGGGCTGTTTACTTGGACTGGGAGCAAGTCCTGGATGGATGCATACGGACAGATACATCAGGTTACACATGCGCAATCGTGAGCCCCTAAAAAACCCAGCTGTAGAGCAGATTGTGCAGCAGTGCCCGTTAACTGTAGTAGCTGCTGCGGTTGGACCGGTCTGAATAATTTATCCCCTGACGGATGTGGCTTCACCCTCGTCTGCCGCCATCGCTCTCCATGCTGCATAATGCCAAACATGCGCATCATTGGTAAGACACGCCGACCGCGTAGGAGCATGGCCACATTGGCCAGCACACCCTGCCACACTACAGGCGATGCGCCCGATGGTTCTACCTCTTGGTCTGGAACCCGCTGTAACCGTTACAACAACAGGCGGCTTTGGTGGACATACTTGTAGTTCCATCCGCTGTGATGACTCAGGCGCCTGCCGCAGCCGGGCCCGGTACGCAGCCTATGCTATTCGTGCAAAGACGTCAATGTGGCCGTGCGGACTTGCAGGGGTTAGTATGTTGCAGGCGAGGGGTGCGTCGGGAGTCATCTCTCAGGCTTCCTTGTCGCGGGACTGTCGGGCAACCCAGCACAACGAACTCAGCACCGATGCGCCCGATGGCTCTACCTTCTGGTCTGGGGCCATCTGTAGCAGTACTACCTCCAATCGTAACTACCACCCCGCCATGAAGTACGGTCCATCCACCCCTGTTGTTTGTCCTTACGTAGCCGGCATGAACTGGCGGGCATTCATCATGGCGTCGCTGTTTCCGTCTTCTTTTTGTGCAGCGTGCACGCGCTAATAATAATACGTCTTCGCGGTGCCGCCTGCGCTGCGTGAGGCCCCTCCTTTGTCGCCCCTCGCGGCTTGCTTGGGCCCGTTCCATCTCCCTCACTGACTCACCTTCCGCAGAAGCCACCGGTCCTGCCCCGGAAGGCGCCAGATGCACCTGCGCCAGCGCCCGCCAGCTGTACAGTAGTCTGCTGGATGGACCTGCACACGGCCACGCCAACATCTACGCGGCAGCGGCTTGCGCCACCCTCCAGCAGTGACGTGCTTCGGGGACTAGGCACAGAGCTGCGATCCCTGAGCCGTTCAAGCCTGCCGCAGGCGCTGCGCAGATCACCGGTCGCCCAGCAGAAGGTCGTTTGCTGGTCGCTCACCCTTTGCTGGGCCCCTGACGACGACTCGATTCTTACGTAACTGCCTGCTCGGTAAACGGACAAACCCCATTAAGTAGTTCCATTTTATGGTCGAATCTGGATCCGTCCTGCCTGGCCCTGCCAGAAATACCGGTACGGGGGTACTGCCCCGGAATTGGGCCGCACTTGAAACTCCTTGGCACGGGGTACGTCAGTGGTTAGCGACACCCGCGCGAGGCCGGCCGGCGGGGGGACCCGTCGGAAGGCACTCCGGGCCGGACGTGCGTGGCGCGGGCTGTGGGGGTACATTCGCCGTAACATCCCCCTGCGGTCTGACCGGGGAGCAGGTGGCCGGGGAGCATGTCGGCTCCGACCACGAGTGGCAAGTTAGAGCACACTTGGCGTCACGCTTGCCCGTAGGCCCGCTCGCCCGTACGCATCGTGCCCTAGGCATCGTCACACCGCGTGCTCCAGTTGATTGGCTTGAGCTGGAGGGGTTCACCATCGGTGCTTGGATGGTGTTGAGAAGCTGTCGTGCGGCCAGTACTGCTCATTAGTTGTATGTAGGGTGGAGCCACATTGTTATTAGCTTATTACTGCTGCCTCGCCTTGACCTTGACCCACACCTTGACCCACACGGGCCTGCGCAGCAGACCCGTCCTGCTACGGCCGGCAACGGCGAAGCCCCATGTTCGTAGAGGGGACCATGGCATGTAGAGACCATGGACCTAGTGCCCCTTGATGCTTCCTATGTTGGTGGATGCGGCATAGGGCACCACCTACACGTGGGAAGTATCCCACCCGAAAAACCGGCCAACAAAGGGAACTTTAGCAAGATGGGCAGTCTCAACAAATAAACCAAGGCCAAGAGGATTGGGGAAAACGCAGAACCGGGCAGACGGCACCCCGGGCGCACCGATCAACAGGGTCGCAGACAACGATAAGCCACTGTAACCGTAACAGAACCCACTGTAACCGTTACAACAAGATAATCGTTAGTGGGACAGGGTTACAGGGACCCAAAGTCAAAAAGTGTCCCCGTCGTTTCCGGGACCCACGGACCGCACGGGAGGACACACCGTCGGCAGCGGCTGGAGGGACACCTCGAGACCGGGGAGGCGAGGCACGCGCCATGGGCCGTGCCTCATCGCCCCTTGTCCCATAGGTCCGCCTGCCTGACGCCAAGTAGTACATAACCCAAAACTGACCCGGCCTAGAAGGCACCAGACAGGCGGACGATCTGCCCGCAAGCGAAAAGCACGAGGCAGGAGTCGCTCAGGTCCCCCAGGGCATCCAGGGTTCAGCCAGCACACCGCACGCGACCACCAACCACACGGAGGAGCAGGTAGGTGACTTTGACATCACCCCACTGCCCACTCGGCCCGCGGCACACCTAGCTCCTCCGTCTTCCTCAGTGTCAGGCGATGTGCCCGATGGTTCTACCTTTTGGTCTGGAACCGACTGTAACCGTTACAATAGCAACCTAGCTGAGCCTGGACCCCGCAGATGGGCCCGCAGACGGGCCCGCAGACGGGACCCCGCAGACGGGACCCCGCAGACGGGACCCCGCAGACGGGACCCCGCAGACGGGACCCCGCAGACGGGACCCCGCAGACGGGACCCCGCAGACGGGCCCCGCAGACGGGACCCCGCAGACGGGCCTGCAGCAGCAATCGCAGTCCACTGCGCGCGAGTGCACGGTGTCCGGCGGGGCCCCCCATCCAGGCGGACAAGGCACCGCTGGCCGGCGTGAAACAGCCCAGAGCGTGCAGTGGCCAATCGCAATAAAAGTGATGACATCCCCAACACACTGCTCACAGCCGGGGGGGGTGGGGGGCTTGCACCAGCCACACGGGCCAGCGACCGGACACCAGCGGGGGCAGCTACCGGCCGATCACGCAGAGCAGCCCGCAGCGCAACACGACCGCCCGATTGCCCAGCCCAGGGACAGCGGGCGCCACCGCAATGTGCCCTCCGAGCACACTGGCCACCGCACGAGCCATAGGGCAGTGCCGGAAATGAGCGGGCGAGGGGACACCTGTCCGGCGCCGGGCTCCGGAAAAGTCACCCACAGACCTCCAGGGGAGTGCCAGAAATGAGCGGGCGAGGGGACACCTGTCCGGCGGCGGCCCCGGGATAATCCCCGCATCCACAGGCCCCCAAGGGAGCGCCACGAACATGCATGTCACAAACCAGCGGAAGCCCATACACGGCCAGGCGCCAGAAGATTCTTCGTGTGCCGGCTCTGCCACCGCACCCTCCACAGCCACGGGAAGGTGAGCCGCAAGCGGAACACACCTCCAGGAGGCAAGAGGCGCCCCTAGTGCCTCCCGCACGTACGCTTCATGCAGGGCGAGCAGCGGCCACGGCCTCGAGCTGCATGGAGGTGCTGAGCAGCAGATGTCGACTGATAGGCATTGCTGACGGACTGCCTACCTTCGATATATGGCTTAGTTCTGAGCCGGCTGACGGACCTAGATTCCATACGGCAATCCACGTGTTCTACGTCCATCTCTCATTTTGTTGCTCTTGTGCCGTAGACTAGGTTCAGTTCTACATTCTCCACCGATCGCTTCTTGCATATCATAGCTTTTTCGATCCGAGATCCAAATCGGCAACGCAACGAGCATTGCGCTTGCGCTACCTTGACTCAGGCAAACGCAGAAACGCTTTCAAGCTATAAGTATCGATAACCCTTAAAGCGATACTCGAACCACGAGATGTCTTGCTGGATTCAACGTGAGCTTCCGCGAATCGTTGTGTTAAGCTTCATGGTTACCGTGCTTAGCTGTCAAGGCCAGCTGCAATCACAGGAAAACAATATAAACGGCAGTGAACTGGGGTCGAAAGGACTATGGCTTGAGGAGACTACCGAATTGGCACTTCAGCAGCTGGGACAACGAGAAGCAGCGGCAAACGCAGACCGACTTGCTATTGTCATCCTAGTGACAGACCTAGAGAGAAAAGGTAAGCCGCACACGCTGTGCTGGTGTATTATGGGAGGGTAAAACCTGTCCCTCTGCGGTTTGGAACCAACGGCCGGGTGGAACCATGATTTTGAAACCCTCGCCTCAGCAGCCTTGCCCGTGTCACGAACAGCTGCCGCCCACAGGCGCCCCGATTTCACCGTTATATCCTCCAATACGCCCGCCCAAAAATACCTGTCGCAGATCGGGATCGAGTAGGTATGCTGCGCGCTTGTTTACAGTTATGCGCAGCAAACCTCTTCCCCAGCACGCCTTCGTCTGTATACATCTTCACACACCAGCCGCAGGTGGGTACCCATGACCCCTCAGCTGGGTATTAATAACCCCTTGAGCGAAACTTAAATGCAGCGACAGTCTTATATTGCGCTGAACATCCACGGAGCATGAACGGGTATCGTATGGAGTGGATGGCTGATTGTCAATTGCGACAGTCAGTCCTTCACTTCCTTTCCACCAGGCTTCACGCCCAACCGGCCGTATGGCATTTGCACCGGAACCTGGTATCGTTGCATGGCGTGTTTTCTTGTACGACGGGATGTGGACGAATCGCCCGCATGAATAGACGATGGCAGTACTACTGGTTACAGTGGGTTCCAAAAGGCGGAGCCGTTGGGCACATCGCCGGACACCGAAGGAGACAAAAGACGCAGAAATCTAACCGCGCCATAACAAAGGCAAACCACCACGACAGCAGCCAACAGACGACCGTGACGCCCCATGAGTGGTTGAGGCAGACCTGCACGCACGGCACCGCGTTTGAAACGCCTTGTTGTTCTCAATCCCTGAATGTGTTCCGCCTTTCACAACGGGTGCAACGCCATTACATTTTGCGCCCTGACAGGTGGAGGAATTGCGGAAAAACCTTGGCGAGTTCCTGCTGCCCAATGTAGCGGTGCTATCGACGGATCGGGAATCGTGGGTTGTCCCAGCGATGGTGGGGGACCCGCGCCTCTGGCATTCGGTGATGCCAATAGAATACCGAATGATGGGCGACTGGCGGATGTCACACATGCCGGACTTTGTGCGAAATATGGGTCACAGGTGGGTGCCGTGCTTGTCCCTGACTGATGGCTGCCGTGCTTGTCCTTGACTGTATGTCGGATAAGCACTTTGGATTGCGGTACGCGGGGTGTCGAGGGCCGGTGCGCAAGCCACAAGGTTAGCTGAGTATCTGGGTAATGTAGAGATGCCGCACAACAAGGTTGGCTGAGTATCTGGGTAATGTAGAGATGCCGCACCACAAGCTTGGTTGCGCGTCGCGAGTAGCATGGGGAAGCCCTGGTACACGAACGCACCTGGCCTTCGATAACACCATCGCCCGATGGTTCTACCTCTTGGTCTGGAACCCACTGTATCCGTTACAACAACAACCATCGCCCTGGAGAGGCTCGGCGACTAGCAGCCGTGTGAAGGGTGCTTGTGCGTGCGCGCTGCGCGCTGGAGGGGAGGGTCCGGATCGAACCCGCATTAGCATTGACCAAACAGTGGTTGCGTCAGCGCTACAAAACAGGTGACGCGCCGTGGCTGCCCAACCCACGCCAAGTGCCACCCGGTCGTTTCCTTATAGCCTGCTGCTTGTCGATCTTTTCCTATATAGCCTACTGCTTGTTCTGTTTCGAGACACGTCGCGGTTGCTCGCCTTCGACTTGACACAACACTACACTGCTCCTCCCCATGAACGGCGGTGCAGGTACATAATGCAGCTCGACGATGACTCCTATATACTCGCGCCCGTGGTCGAAAACCTAGTCGCGCTATTTGATCGAAACGGCTATGTACTGGCGGCGCGCGAGACGCAAAAGGACTCCCCTGTCGTCACGTGGGGCCTGCCCGAGCTAGCGCGCTACTTCCTGACCACGCACAAGGTGATGCCCACGACACTGTTCCAGTTCTGTGACCCTCCCAGCATCGAGGGCCTGTACTCAACATTCAATAAATTCGTAAGTGAGGAGGCAGCTGCCTGGGGAATGAAAGGGGTGGAAGGGAGCGCGGTGTTGCCGAGTCCCGCTGAGCAGTGAGGGCCTGAGTTAGTTCGCCAACTTTGACGGGTTGCCAGATGGCACTGCAAGCACTGCTTCTCAATTGCACTGCGTCTGACTGCTGGCAAGCGCCACAGTTCGGCGTCCAGCGTACATGTACTGGTTCCGCGTGACTCGGTCGTTTCATTGAGCGTCTGGCGTCAGTCGATGAGCCCATGTTGGTTGCAAGAGTGCCTTTATTTGTAGCTGCTCATCCGGGACGTCCTCCGCACCCGTCTCCTTGACAAGGCAGAAGTTCGAAGACGACCTGACCAAAGTGGACCTGGCGAGTTTGAGAAATCTGGGCCTTAAGGAAGAGGGCGGCTGGAACCGGACAATTTTGTACGGAAACTGCTTGATGTTCAGCGTGGAATGGTGGTATCGACCAATGGTGGGTGCAGCGCCCTTGACGTGTACTTCTCCGCTCGTAATAGACTTTGCACCTGGGGTATGAGGTTCGTATCGTATCTTATGTATTTACCTGGAGTAAGTACATGAGGTTCGTATCTTATGTTAGTACCTGCCACTGCGTAGGCTAGTACCTAGGGTAAGTACCTGGGGTGGCACTGCGTCACTGTTGCGCCGGCACGCAGTCCTGCCTGTGGTGTGCCTTGGCTGCGTGAGGTTACGTTGGTACCACTGGCTGGCGCAAGGCCCTGTCCTATCGGGCAGATGGGACAGGGACATGCACACGGGTTTCCGTGCAACCTCCCAGCAGGCCGATCGTGTGCAAGCCGGGCAGGGGGCTGCACACGAAGCGACGCTAGGGAGCGGTAGCAATGATCTTGGCCGTCCAACGCCCCCGTGCTGCGTTTTCCGGTCAATGCAACGGTTGACCAGATATCAGGTTGTTATTAGCAGTGGTATTCGTTACTGTGGGCTCCAGTCAGTGCTTGTGGTAGTAGTACGCGTTACAGTGGGCTCAAGGCCAAAAGGCAGAACCATTGGGCACATCGCCTGACACTGAAGGAGACAGAAGAGACAGAAACCCAATCGCTCAATAACAAAAGCAAACCACCACGACACCAGCTAAGGGCCCAGAGGCAAAAACAGCAGCAGCCAGCACCCCAGGGCGAATTGCGCCAGTTGTGTTGCCTCACGTTGGCGAAGTTATGGCCCACCGCGACCTGGGCGTTCCCATTTGCCTTGTTAGCTTTGGCTGGTTTGCTTACCGTTTGCGGTTGTTACCGCTGCCCCCTTGCGTGCCCGCTCAACCACCAGGTCAACCGCTTTGTGCAGCTGTGTCGAGCAACCGGAGGCTCCTTCGCATACCGCTGGAATGAGCAGGGCGTCATCGCCATGCTGTGGCAGATCTTCGTACCACGAGACCAATTTTACGCCTTCCAGTTCCGCTACGCACATCGCATTTCTGCGGATGTCGCAGTACGGAAAATGCGCAACCACGCACGTGCCGCCCATGCCGGCCATCCATAGTCGACGCTGCGACTGACACTTTGTGCCCCCAAAACGGACGGTGCGCACCTGAGGCTGTGTTCAGGGCGTGGAAGTAGCAGCACGTGTTATGGGCTCAGACCAAAAGGCATAACCACCGGGCACATCGCCGCCAGAGTGTTGGAGGACGCACAGGCGGAGGGGGGGCACGTCCATGCCAAGCCAGCGGTCGAAGGACGGCGTCGCATGTCTACATCAAGGATAGGTAGCCTTGGCTATGCACCAATGTGAGTAGTAAATGTTATAGTGGGCCCCAGACCGTAAGGTAGAGCTATGTGTGGTGGTATTGTGTTCGCAGGGGTGGTTTGGTTACAGTAGGTACACTGGATGAATGGTTGGTTAATGGATGAATGACAATTACGGTGGCAATCCACCCAATGTGACGATACGGTCACATAGGTCACATACGGTATAGGCAATTGTATATAATGTCCATGAACTTGGGCTGTCAGGGACTAAATGTGCATTAAATCGAGGGACTCGCTTAAACAGAATACTTCCTTCCTGCGACAGCGTGACGCCGGCAGGACGGGCAACGCAAACCTCAGGCTATAGGGTGTTGGATCGGCAGGAATGCTGGCTTGAACTCGAATAATATCCGTGTCTTGATCATCGTACACGCAGCGGTGAATACACGTTAATACTCACGACGTGTGTGGTTCTGGCGAAATAGCTTTGGCTATGTGAGCCGTGAACAGACGGTGTTGGCGGTTACAAAATAAAAATGTGTGTTCGGGTCTCGGGTATCGCGTATACACCGTGCTGTTGGTGCCGCCTGGACACACGGCGGCTCTATACCTTACCGCGAAAATCTCCATACGCAGCAAAGTGTGCTCATTAAGTCGCTTAGGCGAAAGAAGTCCTGCAAGCACGCAGGAGCAATAATATGACAACACGTTCATAAGCTTCATCTCATTGGCCGCATGCGGAGACAGAGCCTGACAGGATCATACCATAGTGAACGCGACAACTTTCGTTCAGCAACTTGCAACCATTACCTCACGCTTCGATCAGTCTTTCAAACCACTGGCGTTGCGTCCATCAACCCAAGCCCTCAACTGAAGCCGCGATCGCTACTTCAACCCAACAGCTTCGCATCCCACCAGTAAGATATATCGCACGCACGAATACCCCACAGCTCAACGGCCGCCCCCGCCAACACACAATGCTCCTGCCACGTATAACGCCATCACCGGCACATAACAACACGACCACTGCGCGTCAACCACTTCTGCGCTGCAATTACTACTGTTATTACAACAACGCCGTTGGGCGATGTGCGCTGATAGCAGTGCCTCAGTTCGGTCACGTGTTCTGGCAGCGCACGACGATTTGCAGCTACAATTTTGGGGCCCGGAAGGCCGCCCTCATTTGGCCCCAGTTTGGCACCGCTTAATACCATGTCATCGGTGGTTGCCAACAACAGAAGACGCCATAGGGAACCCACGTGGCTGCCTGGGTACCCACAGCTTGCAGCGAGCATTCCCCTTGGAGTGCATGCCGGCATCCGCCCGCTCACCACACCAACCTTGGAACCAAGGACTTAAAAACTGACGGCGCCGCGAACCAAATGTTCTTCAGCTGGAGGCTACTACCTCTGAGGCGTCGCTTGGTCGCACCTCATCATCCCGCAATACCTCCGCGACAGCTTTGCGATGTTCGTAGTCGAATTCAAACACATAAAACTGCTTTGGTGATACGAAGATCTGCCACAGCATGGCAATGACGCCCTGCTCGTTCCAGCGGTACGAGAATGAGCCTCCGGTTGCTCGACACAGCTGCACAAAGCGGTTGACCTGGTGGTTGAGCAGGGAACGCAGGGGGGCCAGCGGTAACAACAGCAAACGGCCAGTCAGTAAGCCAGAACACAGAGGTTGAAGGATGCCACACGACTGGCCAAAGCCGACGGTCAGCCACGTACGGCCATGCCATCAACACCATGCCTTCGAATCATCCAAAACGTCCTCAAAATCACCTACTCACATCCGCTTCAGTAGTCCGCCAGTACGTGCACTGGGCGAACTACACTTCCCGCAAACCCACCTCTGGCTGGAACCACCACTCAAGGCTGTACATCAAGCAGTTGCCGTACAAGATGGTCCGATTCCAGCCGCCGCCTCGATCTGGAAGTCCCAGCTGTTTCAGTGCAGCGACTCTGTCCTCGGGAATGCCAGCCTCCAACAGCTTCTGAAAGATGCGCGTGAGGCGGCCGGGGAATGCCTTTTGGTATCTTTTTTAAGTGGTTTCCGCTTTGTTGTTGCCCAGCGCGTTGGTGCATTTGCCGCGCCATGTGACCCAACCCCGATGCATCAAAGCGCCAAATGAGGCGATTTCATAATGTAGCTACAGCATCTGGGCGACAGTTGCGGCCAGCTTCCTGGGCCCTGCCCCCAAGCTATCTCAGGGAAGCTAGTGTCCGGCTTGCGCCGCTGATTTCACGGTTCGGTCGCTCCACTGGAGCTGCAAATGCGCCCTGCAATGTGCGAAGAGACCCGACCGTCAGGCACCCGGATCCCGATGCCCGCAACGTATGCCTGTGCTCGCAGAGACCCCGCCGCCTCCCATGCAAGCCCTTACACCTGTCCGCAACCGCGGCTTTTGACCCACCCACCCAATATCACGCCCGCCCACTCGATCGACAAGACGCAGCCCCGATCGAAGCCACGATGTGGCGCCCGGATTGCTCGCTCTGGGGCATTCCTACAAATTTGCGTTATCCTTGATGCCCGAGGGCCTGATGGCGCTCCAAAACTCTACTCACATTCTTTTTGAATTCCGAGTACAAGCCCTCGATGCTGTGCGGGTCACAGAACTCGAAGAGTGTCGTGGGCACCACCTTATGGGTGGTCAGGAAGTAGCGCGCCAGCTCGGGCAGCCCCCAGGTGACGTGAATGGGGTCGTGCGTAACATGGCGAGCTGCCAAGACATACTGCCGCCGATCGAAGAACTCCACCAAGTTCCGGCCCACGGGCGACATGATGTACGAATCGTCGTCGAGCTGTAGTAGGTACCTGCAAGGCGCCATCGGGCCCAGGCATGTTGCAACGCCACAGGAGGGATAAAGAGATATATTTACTAAGGACATCGCTTACGTTCAAAACGAGGGGAGGAGCAGACGGTAATGTGTGTGCCGTGGGGAAGCTGTAGCACGCGAGACACGGCCAGCATTGCGCGGGAGCGGAAGCGACCGAACCCAACAGTGTGGCAATTCATCACAAAGCCGCAAACCAAGCTTGTTATTCACCAAAAAAAGGACGATTTCCCATCCCAACCCAGCGGGCTGCCCCAGCGCGACCGGAAACGCAATATTTGCCGTCGATGCCAGCGGTGACAAGCAAACGGCACCCAGCGGGTGTGCCGTCATGTGCCGAAGGGTTAGCGTGTTTAGTTAGGACTGCCCGACCACCCAAAGTTGCGTCGACGGCCCAGCGAACGAACACATCAATTGCAGGGTACGCAAGTACCGCGAATTCGGACGTGGCATGGGGATGAAAAGTTGTCAGGCGGCGTACGAATTTGCCTTCCTCACGTGGTTGGCAGGGCCGTCATCATACGGGACGAAAGGCAGGCTGTGCCCATAGTGAGTGTGGATTGGACCATGAAGCGGGGTGCACGCTTGTGCTCAATGTCGGAAATATGAACATGGCCCGGGGGCCTAAACTGGGGGACCCTTTCTATTGCCCAAGGGAAGGCTACAGCCCACCCACCCCCCTTCTTCTTATCCTACCTGTGCCCCATAGCCCTAGCGAAGTCCGGCATGGATGACAGCCGCCAGTCGCCCATCAGTCGGTAGTCTGCTGTCTTGCTTGTGTGCCAGTATGTTGATTTGCCGGCCATCGGCGGCACCACCCAGGTGCGGTTGTCGAGCGCCAGCACAGCCAAGTTAGGGCCCACCACGTCGCCAAGCATCTCGCGCAGGGCCTCGACCTGTTTTGAGCGGCAACAAGGAATGCGGGTTTGTTGTGTCGGACGATCAGGCGCGCTACGCAGAGTGCCGCTGACACGCGATCAGCTCCGGATGTGCTGGGGCGGCGATGGAAAACCATAACAGCTTTTCCCGCCGCGTAATGTCAGTAACTCGCGTTATGCCGTCCCTTTCCTCTGGTTCATCGCCTCGGCTTTCACTGCTAACATCATACATGTGGAGGCGACAGCGACATCGAGTGCGAACCCAAACTTTCACGGCGCACCTGATGTTCACGTGTGAAGACGTAAACAGTGGCAGGCGTGTCAGGAAGAAGGTTTTTGCTCAACAGGTGGAGTGAAGCATGTAGCAGCCCCGGTCGGTCCCGGTCTGCGAGGAGTGGAGTTGGGTTTCTGTGGGAAAGATTGCGGGTGGCGGTCGACAAACGTCGTGATGTTGTGCTGTTTACTGTCGGAATTGGGGCTTTAGGTCTCAGGGGGAGCAGCCAGGGACCTTCGGAGACAGGTGTGACACCATAGGATAGAGCTGTCTATGACAAGCGGCTTCCCATGTTACGGCCCAGCAGCATCCCTCAAAAAGTTCTTCGGTGTGCACAGGACGCGTCGCACCGGCCACACTTGCCTTTTCGCTCAAAGTCTGTCAGTAGGAAGATAACCGCCAGCTTGCCTGCGTTTGACTCTGTTTCTAAATAACCGAGTTGCGTTTTTGCTAACCGGGATGTTAATTGCAGCCATCGCGAAGCTTGTTCGCCCCCGCCGCCCCGTAACAGCTGCTGTTGCGGCTGGGCATTGCAGTGGGCATACCCCCAAATTACATAGGAAAATAAGATGGATAAAAGGAGTCCCATCTGGTAAAGCCGGGTTTCCGTCGCCGCGAGCTCAGCATTCGAACCTATGGTTCCAGAATGTGGATGCCCTGCACCTTTGACGCATTACGGCCCATGGCTAAATTAACCACACCTTCATATATGGTTAGCTTCTAGCTAGGGATGTGCAAGTGCTGTTCCTGACCCCTGACTGGCAAATGCCGTACATTGGACGCAAGCAGGCAAGCAGCCAAGATCCAGGCAGCCAGCCATCCTGTGGTAAAAAGCTCAAGTCACATGACCTCAGGCGCATATACATCATCCATCATTTCTCAGCCATGGCAAGATGACAAACGCAAGTTAGGCAGACCGGCAGCCTGCTTACTGGTATCATGCTGAAGGCACGACAATGTATCCCCGTATCGTCCTAAATATATTGGTGTTTTTGACCTGGCACGCCTCATGGCAGCTTATAGTCCGAGTCCGCGTGGTAAATGGCGCGAAGCGGCACTACCTAATCCCCTTGATGATGCATGGTAAGTGTCATGGCATCGAAAAACCAAATGTTTATGTTTCGCCGTCGCAAGGTTTTCTTATGCATATGCCTGTTTGCTTCAGCGGATGGCTCTTGGCAGCCCCCACCTCACCCCCCCGTGCCCCCTACCTCTCATCCCACCAGCCGTGGGGTACAAGGGATGCAAGGGATATATAGTAGCTATTCGTTCACGGTCAAGTGCAGAGCTCGTTGGGGCAGCTGAAAGCTAGCACAGCCCTTCTCAGGGCTTGACACAACCGTCTGTGGCCGTCTTTCCTGTATTTACAAAGACAATCCGTCCCTAATTCCCCTCATTTCAGGGCCGAATAACCAGATAAATGCGGTCAAGGAGACCCTAGCCCTGGCAAAGTTGCTGGGGCGGACCATGGTGCTGCCCGACCTTCAGGCGCACCAATTTACGGACAAAAGTACGGAGCCTATGAAATTCAAAGAGCTGTTTGAGGTGTCCAGGATCACGGTACGTCCCCCTCGGCTGTAGGCTGTGGGAGGGCCTGATACACCGTCCATCTTGACACCCGTCATCTCTCGTTTTGGCACACGCTCTTATGAGGCCCTGTCGCAAGTCGCTGCGCATGACACCAGCTGGGCCCCCCACTTTAGCATCCCCCTCCACTTTGGCATCCCCCTCCGCTTGCCGGGTGACGCCCCTCAGCACTGTTGTACAGTCGCTATGCCACTCAAACCCATGCCGCCGGCGCGCCCTTTAGGCTGGGCAGCTCACCCGTACAACCCGCCCAATCTTCCCCCCGGACCCACTCAGTCAAGCTTCGACGCAGTGCTCCTGGAGGACCTGCCGGACCTGCTGGGCGGCCCTCACTGGAATCGAACCCTAGATGCAGTGCTGATCCTGGTGGCCCCTGAACTGGTGGGTACCTGTGCTTGTGACGGGGCTCATCCGGTGGTTATTTGTTAACGATGGAGCGCAGCTAAGCGTGCAGCTAAGCGTGCAGCTAAGCGTGCAGTTAAGTGTGCAGCTAAGCGTGCAGCTAAGCGTGCAGTTAAGTGTGCAGCTAAGCGTGCAGCTAAGCGTGCAACTAAGCGTGCAGCTAAGCGTGCAGCTAAGCGTGCAGCTAAGCGTGCAGCTAAGCGTGCAGCCAAGCGTGCAGCCAAGCGTGCAGCTAAGCGTGCAGCCAAGCGTGCAGCCAAGTGTGCAGCTAAGCGTGCAGCTAAGCGTGCAGCCAAACGTGCAGCTAAGCGTGCAGCTAAGCGTGCAGCCAAGCGTGCAGCCAAGCGTGCAGCTAAGCGTGCAGCCAAGCGTGCAGCTAAGCGTGCAGCCAAGCGTGCAGCCAAGTGTGCAGCTAAGCGTGCAGCTAAGCGTGGAGCCAAGCGTGCAGCTAAGCGTGCAGCCAAGCGTGCAGCTAAGCGTGCAGCCAAGCGTGCAGCCAAGTGTGCAGCTAAGCGTGCAGCCAAGCGTGCAGCCAAGCGTGCAGCTAAGCGTGCAGCCAAGCGTGCAGCCAAGTGTGCAGCTAAGCGTGGAGCCAAGCGTGCAGCCAAGTGTGCAGCTAAGCGTGCAGCCAAGCGTGCAGCCAAGTGTGCAGCTAAGCGTGCAGCCAAGCGTGCAGCTAAGCGTGCAGCCAAGCGTGCAGCTAAGCGTGCAGCCAAGCGTGCAGCCAAGTGTGCAGCTAAGCGTGCAGCCAAGCGTGCAGCCAAGTGTGCAGCTAAGCGTGCAGCTAAGCGTGGAGCCAAGCGTGCAGCCAAGCGTGCAGCCAAGCGTGCAGCTAAGCGTGCAGCCAAGCGTGCAGCCAAGTGTGCAGCTAAGCGTGCAGCCAAGTGTGCAGCTAAGCGTGCAGCCAAGCGTGCAGCCAAGCGTGCAGCTAAGCGTGCAGCCAAGCGTGCAGCCAAGCGTGCAGCTAAGCGTGCAGCCAAGCGTGCAGCTAAGCGTGCAGCCAAGCGTGCAGCTAAGCGTGCAGCCAAGCGTGCAGCCAAGCGTGCAGCTAAGCGTGCAGCCAAGTGTGCAGCTAAGCGTGGAGCCAAGCGTGCAGCCAAACGTGCAGCCAAACGTGGAGCGAGACACTGCGGCCGCGAAGCAGCTGCACGTTTGGAGGCCGCAGTGCCTCTAGAAGGGGCAGATGCTTGCCGCGCGTAGGGGTTCAAACTGATGAAGTGTGAATCCCCTGAGTTGGGATGGAGATTTGGCAGTTCGGAGGGTCGCAGAGCTCGAAACCGACTTGACCTTCGTAAGAGGCTGTTAAAAGGTGCATGCTGCGTGCCGTGCAGGGCAGCTCGTTGCATCGCTCCAGGGGAGCAAGGCGTGCCGCGCCGACACGTGCAGGCCATGTGCTGTGGACTCATGAGCTTCTTTTATCTTTTACCTTCCATTCCGTTATCTTTTTTGCACTTGATTACCAAGCAAGCGAGCCGCGGGCCGCAGCCTGGTCATCCGATCACCCAGCACCCACCATCGGCAGCGCTGCCCATTGCACCCCACGCAGATACGACACGTACGCGGCCTGGTGGAGGCGATGGGCCTCAATCCGCCGCCGCAAGAGCGATGGCTCAACTCGCCCGTCACCAGCTGGCTCGGCTGCGACGAAGCCAAGGTCGAGGAGCTGCGGCTGCTGACCGAGGCGCACCAAGTCGTAGGCGTGCAGACCTTCCACGGGCTGATCCACGGCAGGTGACATAGCGGTTGCTGCCGTGCCGCGGGCCGTACTCGAGCGTACTGCATGGCTATCAAGCTCTGGGCTGCCGCATCGAAGCGGGAGCTCGCGTTACCGCCGGCCCGCCAGGCGAACCTCCCAGGTCCAAACTAGCTTTGATTGTGGCGGCCTGAAATCGCCCCCCCCCCCGTACCTATACCATTACCCCTCCGTTTGCTGTCCTGCATTAGTCAGGGGCTGGCGGGGCCGCTGCTGGTGCCGTGCCGCGACGTGTGCTGCTCGGCGTTTCAGGAGACTGCGCCGCTGATTCGGAAGTCTGGCGTCATATACGACATGGTCGACCAGTTTGTGCGCAACCGCCTGGGCTCCAAGCCGTTCGTGGCGGCGCATGTGCGACCCTACCCGGACCCCTGCGTCAAGATCTGGACCCAGGAGGATACGCCGGCTCGGGTGGTGGGTGCCTGACCTGCTCACCGACCTGCCCCTTGATCTGCCCCCTGACCTGCTACCTGAACTGCACCTGAACTGCTACCTGACCTGCTGCCTGACCTGCTCCCAGCCTAGTCTGTTGTCGCGCCGAGTATCTGCACGGGTCCGGGAGCACGGGTCCGGGAGCACGGGTCCGGGACGCAGCATGCCGCACATGCTGGACTGTACTCGTGGGCAAGTGTATGCAAGCAATGCCTGCGGTTCGGTTCCTGTGGACCGACTATCTCGCTCGTATTCGCAATGTATACACCGCTCTCATCACCCCTTAACCCGCCGGCCCACTCCACCTAACCGGCCCTTGTCCGCCCCATATTTTACATCGGCGCAGGAGAGGATGGACAAATACTGCAACAACGAGTACTTGATAGACAGGTGGGTCGGCTCCGGGATTGCTGCCAGCGGGGTGGCTGGGGAGGAGATCGTGGCGGCTTGTGGGAGGCGCGGTGCGGCCGACTGCCGACTGCTAGGGGCTTCCACGCGACCGCTCCTCCAGCATGGCCATGGGCACACGAGGGCCATCCATTCGTAGCGCCGAGCCGAAAGGGTTCAGCTCCGCGCGATGAGCGCGACCTCCTCTGGCTTCACATTCCCGAGTGCGATCGCCACAGTGGGCCTCACAATATCTGTCCACAGTACTGGCGTATTTCCGTATTTCCCTAACCCTGTCGCGGCAATGCCTTTCACGGCATCCAGGACTCCCTGCCCACATCCCGCGCCTCCCCTCCGCCAGCTCGCGCTCTGCTTTGGGCAGGGCGGCGTGTTGCGCGCACGCTCATGATCACGCGTGTGTGTGTACGGCACTTCCGCTTTGGTTTCGGGGCGGCACTCTCCTGTGGCAACAGTACACAACCCTCTCTCTTCTCCGCTCGCGGTCGTCAAATAAACATGGGGCAAACATTGCTTACGTGTGCATGTCTGCTGCAGGTTTGTGCCGTCCATCAAGTACCTGATGGACGCCTACAACGTCGACACGGTGTTCATGATGGCCCACCCGCGGGTGAGGGCTGTCGTGCGGGACATGCTGAGCAAGGCAGGAATTGAACCGGTGTTCATGGAGCTTGACGACCTGAAGCCGGCGGCGGGAGGTGCGACCGAGGGGCAAAAAATGCTTGGGAGGGCAGGGCGCCTGGACGGAGGACCGCGAGGACGTCGGCGCGGAAAAAGCAGCGGGGTACAGACCGGCAGGGTGGTCGATTTGAGGGATCGTGTTGGAAGGTGGGAGTGCAGCGGGCGGACGGAAACGCGTCGTAGGATACAGGTATTTCCTGCGTGCAAAGCTTTGCATCAGTCCTAACATGCTTGGCGTCGTACGCACTTGGGAACGTTAGAAGATGGCGGGCTGCGGCTGCGGCTTGCCGTCCAAGCATGTTTGCTCAATGCCCGCTTCTCACCTGTGCCGTCGCTGCCCCTGCTGTCTGCTTTCCGGCCATCCCGGATTAGCACAAGAGCTAGGTAACGACCGTGGTGGCGGCCAGCTGGCCACCAACATGTCCTTCTCGCTCTTAGCGATGGTCGAGGAGGCGGTGTGTGCCCAAGCGAAGGCCTTCGTTGGGACAAAGGTGAGGCCAGGGGGCGCGCGCACGGAGTGCAAGACCCAGCGAGCTTGCCGCAATGCGCTTCGCCACAGTGGGCAACATCCTCTCGCTATTCTGACGCATTCGTACGGCACTGGAACCGTTTATTACGGATAAGAATTCTTGGGGGTGGGCGCCGCAACTGTGCTCTCGAGGCACTCCGTGGCGTGGTACCTCTCTGAACGATGCCCCGCGGAACGAGGCGCCGATAAGGTCTACGCCACTCGCCTCCACGGCGCCTGCCGCTTCCTTTCACAGGAGAGCAGCATGACGGGCACCATCGTCCAGGAGCGCATCAGCCAGGAGCTGCTGGCGCGCGACACGTACTCCTTTTTCCGCCGCCCGGGCTTCGAGCGAAAGCCAATCGCGTTGGACCAGTTTTACCTTCTCACCATGAACATGACCGACGCAAGAAAAGAGCAGTGGCGCAAGAGGCTCGAGAAGAAAGGCGTCGACTGGGGTCTGCATGACAGACGCAACGACAGCGGGACCTGACAGCGGCAACGGCAAGGGAGGATACGACGGGCATGACGTGGTGTACGATTCCCTGACTGGTGGAAGAATGTGGCGCGGTCTCAGATGGAAGGCGCAGGGTGCTCTTAGCTCTGAACTGTGTAAAATGTCAGGTGCCCCAAGGGCCACCGTAGATGTTCATCGTTAATAGAGGCTGATCGCGTTTCTGGAGGGTGGTCGTTCACCGCAAAACCCTGAGGTCGACCGTAGCGTATGTCCTCACTCTTGCGAGTTTGGGGTATCGACTCGCAGTTTGACCGTTACCGACTTCCCTACCATGTGTGTTAATAAGAAGACGTTACAGTGTCCGCAAGCCCCGGCGAACCCAGGACAAGAAGAGGGGCCCATATCCGTGGCCTGGCAAATGTCTCCAGAACCCAGTGATGGGGCCCCTGTGCAGCACTCAACATAAACAATGCGAATGGTGGAGGAACGATGCAAGCTGGTTTTTGGTATGTTCACATTGGGCACTACCTTGCTTGGTCATTCGGGCGACATGTTACATTTGGGGTATCGCCGCCTACGGTAGATCGGGGACAGGGGACGTCGGCCTTCACAGTGTGTATTTTAAACGTGGGTAGCTAGTTAATCGCCATTCGTACGGCGCAATGGTGCCACCGCAACGCGGTGCCGTCTTCATTCCGGACTGCCAGTAGATATGTCATTGTTGTAAGGCATGGTAGACGCGGCGGGTATTTCCACCCCACCGGCGGTCCCCGCCTCTGGTGAGTGGCGGGTCACAACAGGTCACAAGTGGTCAATTGGATGTGCAGTGTCACTTACTGGGACCGAAAGGTCCGCTGGCCGTTTACAGGGTCTTGCAGGGTCTCGTGGTCATTGAAGCCGGACTCTGCCAGGCCGAGCCCCTGTTTCTCCCAGACTCGCTGTACGAGAGGGTACGAGGATGCATCGCACGGCTCAACAGTCAGCACGCAGCGTACTGCCGTGCTCCATTTAATATGAGGACGTATCGCACTACTACTCCAGTCTGTTTCGCACGCAGCGCTGCTGTGTAAACAAGACCTCACGAAATGAGACGCCGGTCGGTCAGTTCGAGTTGTTAAACCGCAAGCTAACAAGGCAGTGTTACAACGCAACACGGCGCTGTTACAAAACAGCGTGTTTATACATATGTGATTGACACTTGGCAAGTTCTGAACGCCAATGCTTGAGAGGTCCTGCCATGTTCTCACAGGTGGGCCACCTTTGCTATTCGGTCCATGTTAACACTTTAGGATAACAGAATGCAATGTTGATTACATCTCGGTTAATCTAATGCGTACATCTTCCAGCTGTCGGCAGAGGACTTCGCGGCATTAGAGCGTGTGTTGGAAGCCGCTGAGCGCACCTGTGCATCATCACAGGTACATGTAAACTGAATGCTTAGTTTGCATTGAGCACTGCTCACACCCTCAAATTCGTGACACGCGCAGCGCTTGGAGGACGTCGCCCCACTGGCGGACCACACCAACGTCAGGGGAATTGGGGGTGAGGATTGCATGCAGCTTGACGTTGCTACAACGGAGCGTCATCGTATCGTGTCGTGCTCAGTTTCCCTCTTCTGGGGGGTACCTTCTCGCCTACACTGCCTTCTGCGGACCCGCAGGTGCAAGGCGCGAGCTCACCAGCCCGCGTCACCCATCGCCTCACGGAAAATTGCTCCTTGCACCCGATCTGGCACATGACCAAGCCGCCCACGGCGCAGGCAGGGGAGGGAAGGCAGCAGCCGGTGCGCTCGGAGCTTTGGAATGTCCGCGTGCGCGAACAGCTCCCGCCGGCGGGGCGCCACTGCGGATTGACACCTTGGATTTCTGCGACGGCCGGACTACACAATGTCCGCCAGGGGGCGCGTCCAATGTCCATGTGCACCCCTACGAGGAGGCAGCAGGCCACCACGCGGGGGCCAACGGGCGCCCTGCTGCCGGCGCCGGCAATGGCAACGGCAGGGGCGGCGCCGGCACCAGCCCCGAGTTGCCCCCTGCCAAACGGCGCCACGTCGCGTCAGGTCCTCCCCTGCTGACGTGGCGCGCCCTGCTGGGACCACACGGACAGCAGCTTCCACAGCCTGTTCGACAGGCGCCGCTGCTGCCGTCGTACCAGGCGACAGTTCTGATGGCGGCGACGACGGCTTGGAGTGTTGGCGGTGTCGTACACGAGGGCGCCTTCACTCCAGCGAGCTGCCTAGGAGCGGCCTGGCAGCTGCAGCAGCAGCAGCAGCAGCCGCGGCCCCCGTCGGTAGCCCAGTGCGCGGCGCCGGCGGCGGTGTTCAACGGCGCGGCGGCAGCACAACAACAGCAGCAGCATCCGCAGCAACAACAGCAGGGCGTGCAGTGGGGCTCTTCCCAACACCAGCAGCAACATCCTCGGATACAGGAAGGGGCGCAGATGGCGCCTGGGGCGAGCCAATGGTTACAAGGAGGAAGGCCGCTACTGCAGCAGCAGCTTCATGGCCGCTCCCAGCAGGCCAACCAGCAGCAGGAGCAGCAGCAGCGGCGCGCCACCGAGGACGTCATGCTTCAGGCCTTGAGCGTGCCGCCGCCGCCGCTTGCAGCCCTGGTTGGCGTTGCTCGACTTCAAGCCACGAGCTCTGCAGCAGCAAGCCGGCAGGCGCAGCAGCAACGTGAGCAGCAGCAGCAGGTGCAGCAGCAGCAGGTGCAGCAGCAGCAGGCGCAGCAGCAACAACAGCAGCAGCCGCAGCATGAACATCAGCAGGCGCAGCAGCAGCAGCAACAACAGCAGCAACAGCAAACTCAGTTCCCCCACAAGCACGTTCACGAAGCTTGGAACTGCGGCTCACAGCACCAGCAACAACGTTATCAAGAGGAGCAGGAACAACAACAACAACAAGCAGCAGCTGGCGACCCTCGGCTCCATGTCGTGATGCAGGGTCTTCAGGTACCGGGGCCGCCAACCGGCCATGCCCAAACGCATCGCGGGGTTGATGCCGAGACTCTGCCCGCCCCGCTGACAGCACCTCGCGACTGCCAACCCACCTGCCTGACAGCACCACGTGACGACGGGTGCAACCGGTTCGCCTTGGGGGGTGCGGAGACGACGGTTGCGACGACAGCGGTGGCGGCGTGTAAGAGCACATGGGAGAGTGGATCGGCGACGGTGCTCTCAGAGCCGTGCTCGTCGACCCTGTCCTCGTCCATTGCGCCTGGGCCGCAGCTGCAGCGGCAGGAAGGGCCGCAGTACCAGCAGCAGCAGCAGCGGCAGCTGTTGCGTGTGCAGGGACCGCTGCCGCAGGCTGCGGTAAGCTGGCACGCGGGCGGGGCCCCCGCGGCTTCTGAGCCACACCCGCAGCAGCAGCAGCAACAACAACAACATCAGCACCTCCTGCTTTTGCAGGAACAGCCGCTGCAGACGTTGGCACAGCCAGAGCTGTCGCAGCAGCAGCAACAGCCAACACCCCTTCTGCACCAACAACCGCTCCTGCAGTCACAGCAGCAGCGATCCCACCCGCTGTTGCTGCAGCAGCCACTGCCGCTGATGCTTCAGAAACCGCTGCCGCTGGTGCTTCAGCAGTCAGCGCTCCCGCTGGTGCTGCAGCAGCAGTCAGCGTTCCCGCTTGTGCAACAGCAGTCAGCGTTCCCGCTTGTGCAGCAGCAGCCAGCGCTCTCGCTTGTGCAACAGCAGTCAGCGCTCCCGCTGGTGTTGCAGCAGTCAACGCGCCCGCTGTTGCAACAGCAGCCGATGCGGCTGGTGCAACAGCAGCCGATGCAGCTGGTACGACAGCAGCCGATGCAGCTGGTACGACAGCAGCCGATGCAGCTGGTGCAACAGCAGATGCCGCCTGGAGGTGCAGGCCACGGTACCTCAGGCCCACCAGCAGCAGCGGCAGCACCTGCCGCCGCCGGTGCCGGTCTCTGCCATCTATCGCCGGCAGGGCTATGTCTCGCGCTGCAGGAGGGCATCCCCGTCTTGCCTCCACAGCCTTCAGCTTCACCAGGTTGGCGCTCTGCTGGCGGACAGCAGCAGGCGACAGGTCCGCAGGTGGGCCCCCTGATTCCCGTCCAGTCGTCGACGGCGGCTGGGGCAGATGTAGGCCTCACTGGACAGCTAGCTTATGGTCCCGGAAGCGGAGAGGCGAATGGCCTTGGATGCACCGGGTCGGGCGCAATGACGGGCGTCCGCACAGGTGCGGATGCGGATGTGGACCCGGACGCGAGGTTTCATCCTTTGGAGCGGCAACAGTTGGATGCGTTGGATGCATTGGCGTCGGGCGCCACCAACGCTGCGGCCGCCATTGCTGAGGAGGGGAGCGGTCGCCTTGCCACGTCCGGCAGCGGCAGCGGTGTGGGCCACCAGGCAGCGAATGTCCGGCAGCGGCCAGGCAGCGAATGGTCCGGCAGTGGCAGCGGCGTAGGGCAGCAGGCAGCGAATGCCCTGGGGCCCGCCATAACAGCGGCAGCTGGCAGCAACATCAATGTCGCCGGTGTCACCAACAGTTTTCCTGTGTACGCCGCCCTTCCTGAAACCTCCGTTGCCATCGGCGTCAGCATTAGCGCTGATGCTGTTGCTGCGACTGCTGCTGCCGACGCCGTTGCCGCTGCCGCTGCCGTGGTTGCCGCCGGCGGCAAGAGCAGTGGTGGTGGCGGCGGCGGTGGTGGTGGTGGTGGCGGCGGCGGTGGGAATGGGCGCCGTATGCCGACGTCGCTCGCCTCCGCCGGGGGGCCTCCCGCGGCTACGGCGGCGGCAGCGGTAGGTTGCCTGGCTGCTACTGCGGGCGAAAGGCCCAACGCCAGCAGCGCGGCCCTGCCGTCGATCGATGAGGTTCGCGCCGCGAAAGCGGCGGCAGCGGCGGCAGCGGTGGGCGGCACCAAGCCCGCTGCTACCTGCGGCGGCAAGCTACCTACCCTGCAATTCGAGGGCAGCGTCCGGTGGGTGCTGCCGTACCAGGCGCTGCGATGTTTCCCCCAGCGCTGACAGGGCCGCGGTATGTGTCAGGCCGGTTTGCCCCCCCCCACCCGCCTGCCTTTTTCGCAAACACAAGCATTTATGTGAGGTCCTTCCTGCGTTGGAATGGACAGCGTCCGCTTCGCGAGCGCGTCCGCCGTTAGGCAGGCTTCCGTGTTAGGATAATAATAATAATTATTATATGATATTAATAATATTACGCCGGCCGGAGCCTGGCGTGTATCAAGGGGGTGGGGAACTGAGGGGCGGACTCCGCCCCTATATGCCCGCACCACCCGGCTCCCGTGTTTGGTAGGCTCCGGTCTTAAGTGAATGGGGATGCGGAGCGTTGGCGAGTTACTAGGGGTGACCGCGGGCCCGGGTCAGCGCGCTCCCAGCGCACTGCACTTTATCGTTCCACTACGTACTCTTACTGGCCCGTTCTAGCCGTTCCACTGCTCTTACTGGCCCGTTCTATGCCTCTTACAAACCAGGTACGCCGCAACAGCGGTGGAGGTGGAGTGGCTGTGCGGGCAGCTGGCGGAGGCCCGCCCTCCGATGGTGGGTCTGGACATGGAGTGGCGGCCCCAGTACGTGGCGGGTAAGTTCGGGCGGGTTAGTCGCGTTGGGACGACGGATACTCGATACCGACACGTGGCGATGGAGGTACGCACGTGCATCTATTCATCAGTCATGGGTGCCGCCCTGCTGAGATTGCCCACCCGTGACAATGGCGCGTTCGCCAGCCTCAGCAACGCCTCCCTCGCTCCCCGCGACTTCGCCAACACGCACCTTAGCGATGGTGGGCGATGTCTCGCCGCCTGCACCCACCATCTGTCCACCCAAATGGGCGATGTCTCGCCGCCCGCACCCTCCATCTGCCCACCCAAATGGGCGATGTCTCGCCGCCTGCACCCACCGTTTGCCGGCTTCCGTTCGGTGCACCGCTTTCCACCGCTCACTGCTGCCGCCTTGGTTGTTCATCCCACTCTCTCCCTCTCCTCGCACCTACCCAACCCACCTACCCTCGATGTACGGCAGGCTCCGTTGGGAACCCAACGGCTCTGGTGCAGATCTGCTACTCCACCTCGTCCCCCGCCCCGGACGCGGACGACACCCTGGACACCAACAGAGGTGCGTGCGTATGTGCCTCTGAGCGAGCAGGTCGCGGCGCCTGGTTCATTTCCCCAGCAGGCACAAACAGCAGTAGGAAGACAGCAGCGGGTGCCACGCGAGGCAGGGCGGGGCACATACACGTAATCTACAGGTCCAACTAACACACGTGGGTTGGTTGGGCCTGTCGCTCGCTCGGCACTTTGCCCCGTGTGTGTGTGTGTGTGTTGTGCGCGTTCACCTGCCGATCGACCGGCGTCTAGCGCCTGGACAAGGGTTAGGGAATGCTACCTGTGCTCCCGCCCCCTTCCCTACCTGCGCTCCCCCTTCCGTGTTCATCCCCGCCGCTCACCTGTGCTAACTACGGGATAAACGGACCCTCCCCGCTGCTACCCACACCCCCCCCGCGGCCCCAGGCAGCCGCCGCTGCTGCTGCCTGCTCCTGCATGTCATCCACAGCGGCATCACGCCGCGGCTGCGCTCGCTGCTGGAGGCGGAGGAGCCGCTCAAGGTAGGTGCAGGCGATATGAGAGGTGTAGGCGTGCAGCGTATATCGATACATACGGCTGTGCTGGAGTGGGGGCCAGCCATCTTTTGCTTAGCGATCGGCGAGGGTTGGGGTGTCGCAAGGGGGGTTAGGGTGGGCGGGGACGTTGGTTGACGCACTCGGGTGTGTACTTACTTCGCACAGCATGCGGGAGGTGGGTAAGGCGTGGGAGGGCACTGGCTCATCCGCTCACAGCAGAGGGCACGGTTTGGATACGCATGACGCATGAAACGATCGGTGTGGCGCTTGTCGAGTGAGCGATTTAGCATTGGGTTTCCCTTACCAGCGGTGCTGCTATTGCCGCGCCCACAACTGTTATCGCAACGGCTCCACTACTTCGATCGAACGTGCATCCTACTTGCACGGTTGATGACGGCGTACGTACGGCTTTGGAGCCAACAGCTGCTGCTGCCGTGGCTGCTAAGAAGTACCGTAGTAGCATGCGCGGCTGGTTTGTGCTTTGGCGTTATGCCCCCTGGCGGCGAAGGTTGTAGCGTGGCGGTTCGTTGGTGTGGCGTCCGCTCGGGCGAAGGCAGGGCGGGGCTCCCGATGCAGCAGGTATCGCTACAGCTAAATGATTCGACGCAAAGAGCGCCGCAAGTCGATGTGGGACGTCACGTGTGTGTTAACAACGGAAAAGCACGCACGCACGTGATCGGTTAAACATCAACCGCCATGTGGTTTTATGCAGGTGGGAGTCAACATCACTGGCGACGCGAACAAGCTCAAGCGCGATTACGGAGTAAGTCGTCGAGCGACGACCGCTTGGCTCGTCTGTCTTCGCGGCCAAGTAGGGCCCCGCACGTGCCACTTGCATGACGGCACGTGCGGGACAAGTAACGGACGGACGCGCAGAGCTGGGGATTATTGCTTCCATCTGCTGCGTGTTACATAACCCATCCGTGTAGCCAAGCGATGCAGGTTGTTAGATATAGAGCGTCTGCAAACGCACGCCCTAGTACGATGCCAGCCACATCAGCCACTGCTGCACCTTCCTGCTGCCAGCCGCCGCAGCAACTGCAGCCGCTGATGTTCAAACGCGTAACGCGCTGCTGGTAGATGCTGCACCCACGCACGACATACAGCAGCGGTGTTTATTTCCCGTGTTTATTTCTCACGGCTTCTGGCCGCCCGCTGCCAGGTGGACATGAAGGGCGTGCTGGAGCTGGACGCAGTAGCCAACGACCGGGTGCTGCAGGTACGGGCGCGAGCACGAGAGCGGGCGTGGGACGGCGGTGCTGGATCCTGGATCCTGCGGTTGGTCATCCGCCGTACGTGCGGTCATCCGTACGTATAATAAGTGCTCGCAGCCAGCTAGGCGATGCTCCTCCGCGCGCCATCCTTGCCTTCAACCCACCGCGTGGCTGCTAGGGTTGCTTGTTCATTTGCGATGGCGAAGCATGTGTCTTAGTCCCGTAGGGTCCCGTCAAACGACTCACTCGGTCGCACGCGCACGAAATTCCTGGCTTCTGCGTCTGAACGTACGTAGGCGCGATGCCCCTTTAACATTTATCCCCGCACGATTGCCAAACACGCAATTAAGCAAGCCTGCGTCATCATGCACCCAACCTACCTGCCCGCTGCCCGCTGCGCGGTTCCGTTCTCCTCCACCTATCCGCTCCGCCGCCGGACGCCGCACGGCCGCCTCCTACAGCACATCGAGCATGTCACCATCAACACAGAGTGCCGGTCGCGTTGGTCACTTTCAGGTTGGTCGTGATGACTGGTGCTAGTGATAGGGTAGAGTAGTGCAACGGGTTCGGCTGCGGGGGGTTTGGCGCGTATCCACCAGTGCTTCTGTCTGCCTAGCCTGCTGCCGCTGTATGTCCACCAGCGCACGTTGCTGCTCACAAGCCTATACAAGCTTATTCAGAGTGTCTGTGAGCAAGCATAGAGGCCTGCCTGGCCTTAATGCACGTATCCGTGTCTTGCTTTATCAAGCCAGGCATTGAGCGCGCGTTACCTCATCCGCGGTCCCAGGTCTGTATGCAACCCTCCCCCCTTCGCGCCTGCCTCGCTCAGCGCTGGTAGAGACGGCTCTGCGCCGCCACCTCCCCAAGCCAAACAACATCCGCTGCGGCAATTGGGAGCGAAGGCCACTCGATGCTGCGCAGCGGCGGTGAGTGCCAGGAGGTGGCGCCATCCATCCCAGCCATGCACTTACTTGCGCACTTACTTACGTGTATGTTGCGCGTGGCTGGGGTGCCTTCTCTCCTTCGTTCCATATGTATGGCTGGGACGGGCCCAGCTCGCGAACGAAGGGGTCAGACCAAACTGGTGCGTGCAAATGCCACATCTGCCGGCATCATTTTGTGTATGGCTGGGTAGATAGTGTAGCCTGCGAGAGCGAGGCCGTCAACTAATACCGACCTGCTTGCGAGGCTGCTGCCTTACAGCGCACGCAGCAATTTGCGAGGCGGCTGCCTTACAGGGCACGCAGCAATTTGCTTTTTATTCCGCAGCTTGCGTACTGCGGCTCCTGCGTGCTGCCGTCGGCGTACCATGTATATATGACGTCCCACAGGCAACAACTGCGTGCTCGTGTATGTGTGTGATGCAGGTACGCGGCCCTGGACGCGTATGCGGGCCTGGCTGTGTGGTCGGCGCTGACAAGGCTGCCGCACCGCCGCAAATCACCGCTGCTGCCACCAGCAGCAGCAAGCAGCCACGTTGTTGGCGGCGATCATGTCGCCGCCGCCGCCATCATTACATCAGGTGATGCCGGTACTACAGGCGCCGGCGGTGTTGTTGTGGCCGACGCCAGAGCCTCCAGCGGCCTTCCAAGCGGCGACTCGCTGGCAGGCGGCGGCAGTAACAGCACTCAAGTCCTAGGACCGGCCGCGGTCGGGGGGGAGGGCGGCGGCAGTAACAGCACTCAAGTCCTAGGACCGGCCGCGGTCGGGGGGGAGGGCGGCGGCAGCTGTATCGCTTCTGCCCGGCTTGAGGCTGCTGCCGCAGTCGCTGCCGAAGACACCACGATTATGGAAGGCGCAAGCTCGGCGGGCGTGGGTGTAACGTACCCTTTCACATAAACGGGAGGTAGAAGAAAATGTGCTGATTAGTTCTCGGAGCGCTCCAGGACTTGTATGTGGTTTAGGGAGCGGTGACGTATGTGCGGCGGTTTGCAAGCACCTGCTGGGTGAGATCACGCAGGCGGCACTTGAAACCTGCTGATTGACCGTAGTTCATGACACTGTTCATCGTTGGCCTGCCCCTGCCTGCCCATGACAAGGCCTGTCCATAATATAACTGCGATGGCTTCCTATCAGAGTGGAATTGTGCTATGTCAACCAAGCAAGTATATTGAGCTTTACTTGAGTGACGGTGTGACATGTGACAGGTGCGTGATGGTAGGAGATGGGCTGTGGCAACTGACTTGTTGCATGACGGAGGTGAAGTCAAGAAAACAAACTATTTATGTATTACAGTCTCTCTTGTGTCGGCAGTGGGCGTGCCAGCGGGGTCGGGGGTGACGACGAGCGGTGCGCCGGCGCCGCCATCGATCGGCCTCCTCCCCTCAAGATGGAGCCAGCCAGTCAATCAACCTGCTCGAGCAGGTGAGCTCACCTACCTCAGGCAGGCCCACCACCGCGCGCTGCGAGCAACCCGCTGCTGCGGAAACCTGTCGAGGCAAGGCTATTTGCTAAAGACGATACAGTGGTCGTCCGCGATGGGCGAAGCGTGGGCGGAGGTGCAAGCGACCGGTACGCTCGCAGCGGAGGCGGAGGTGGAGGCTGCGCCAGCAGCAGCAGCGTCAGTGGCGGCGGCGCTAGCAGCGGCGGCGGTGACCGACTCAGTTCCCGAGCGCCGATTACGCTAGCAGCTGGAGCATCAACGGCGGCGGCGAGGCTTTCATCGATTACACAGGCGGCCTGTGACCCCGAACTACACGTCCTTCAATCGCAGCTGGGAAGGCCACGGCGGCCGGACGCGTGCCACCGTCATCACGAGGCGGCGTGGTGGGGAGCTCACGCGGCAGCCTGCCTAGCGATAGCGACGACGGGGCTGTAGGCAGCAACCAGGCGGCGGGAGCAGCAGGCACGTTCGGCAGTCAACCATGCCTGGACGGCCGCTGGTGGCGTTGGGACGACCCAGTCGGACGGCGGAGCGGCGGGCCGACAGCAGCAGGCGGCGGGGCGAGGGCCCCTCGGCTTCCAAGCGGAGTCATCCGAGGTGGTGCTGGACAGAGTGGCGCCACGGTTGGCTGCGCTGGCTTCACAGCGAGCTGCGGCGCACTACCCAAGTATGAGGAGGCGGGCCTAGATACGGCGCGGCGGCATTAGTTGCGTGTTTGTGCAGCAGGTGTTTTATTTAGGCTCAGGATCTTCAACGGGAGGGGATCGATCGCGGTTGAGCGAGTACGTACAAGCCCTATGCCATAAACGTGTCGGTTAGGGGTCGTTTTGGCTGACCGAGGGTGTCGGTTATCTGGTGGGTCGGTCAACCGTCATTAGCGGGTCGGTAAACGGTCGTATCGGTTACCGAGTGCAAGGGTAACCCAACCTAGTGGTTGGGTAAACGGGTACCCAACGGATACCCCGGTTAACGACCGTAGTACTGACTGCCCGTGTATCAATCCCGCCGTTAGTTGTCGTCTGCTGGGCCTGCCTTCCCTCGCTCCATGCACTACCGTTGGGTGCGGTAGATAGGTGGAAGAGCATGGCAGTCACGCAAGCTCGCTACATTCGTTAGGGTGGGAGCAGGCCTGAATGCGCACGGCCCGTTACAGTGTGGATGGTTCTACATTGCATCGTTGCAATAATAATCGCTTCTTAATACATAAGCAAGCTTGATCCCAGAACGAAACAGCCAGCAGCGAATGCGCACACGGGCCCGCCGACGGATTCGCACACATGCATCAAGAAGTAAAACACGCAAAAGGAGTGTTGGATATATACGCACATGTAAATGTAGTTAGACAGCTATCTAGCTAGCGGAGCCCTTTCATCAGTCGCGTCACCACCCTAGCTAGCTGTCTACCTAGCTAGCGCTATCTAGTACCCACATGCGTAGCGACAAGGCTGCGGGGCCATCGATTCCCCGGTGTAATAGTCGTAGGTTTCAAACCAGAAATAATTGTAGCCCCAGCCGCAGTCGACGGTAACACCACCCCAACACATCGGCTCAGCCGGCGTATCAGGGCACTCGGGGTTGTTGCACTCGATAAACAACTGTGTGTTAAACGCCCAATAATACTGCTGCATCCATACCCGCTGAACTTCAGCGCAGCTACCGCAGGGAGACGGAGTGGCAGACGGCGGCGACGGTGGCAGCGGCGAGGGCGGTGGGGACGGGTACGTGCACATGGGCAGGCCGCCGCGTGGCAATGCCCACACGCCGTTGTTGCAGCAGACTTGGGTAGTGCACTGCGAACACGAGTACATATAACAGCAGCGGGCGCGTCGTCCGGGGCCGCATCATCAACTCAATATGTAGAGGGGGCCAATTAATTTGATGTATGTTCAAGTGCGTGAGGATCATCATCAATTAATTATACGCACGGAAGTTTAGTACGGAACGAGCGAATACCGGTACAGTATTCATCATCACGGCAGTAAAGAGAAGAGAGTGGAAGCGTGCAAGCAACCAATAAGGCTGCTGCAGGCGGCCGTACGTTCGCGCCGCACATACAACTAACCGCGCGCCCTATCCACACACCGCGCGCCTATATATCTACGTGCATACGCACGTACGTACCCGCTTTGTGTCTTTGCAGGCAGCAAAGTTTCTGCACTGTATGACGACACATGCGGGTCCAGGAGAGCCGCCGCCGTTAGTAGACAGTTGCGATTGGCACTGCCTTCTGTTGAAAGGGTTGGTAATGTTGGAGCGGATGATGGTGTCGCCGCCCGATGGAATAAGAAGTCGCAGCGCATCCATAGTGCAGCCCGTGTTATTGGGTCTCGGCTGCGCCTGCTGCCGCTGAACCACCGGAGAGGCGCGGCAACATCCAAAGACGGCGCAAGACAGGATCGCCAGCAGGGAAAGCGCTAGAGGCAGCAGTTGCGACTTGACTGAAGCCATTGCTGCCATGTATGTGATTGTAACACCTGTGCGTTGATAGCGACAAATTGTTGGAGGTTAGCAACGACGCACGGCAATGGCATTATTCTTAGTCGATCGAGGCGTTCTACCTGGCACCACATAAACCTACCTTACTTATTACGTACTACTTCGCAGGGAGTGTGGAAGAATGAAGTAGTCACTGCGCAGCGTAGGCAGGTGTGCTAGCTGGCTTTAGACACTTTGAAGGCGTACGGAGCACGCTGTTCGTTGGAAGATCGCTGGAAGTAAGGCTGCGTGGATACGCTCCGTCTGGGATGGCGCGCTGAGGGACACTCTTAGATAACTGTGTGCCAGCCAATCGTTACAGACGCGCAGCAGATTAACTTATTAGCCAGGCAGTCCTCACAGCTTATATCCATCCGTCGGCGGATGGATGGAGATACGCCGTACAGACGCGAGGCCTACTATCCAACGAACCTCCCTTGTAACTCTCGCATTCTATTATCCAAGTAAGACAGCAGTCCCTATATATTTAACAGTTTGGCCCAGTGTTACCCTGGCTGACGCAGCAGGGTAATCCCTCCCTCAGCTCGCCAACCCCCCAGTTACATACAGTCGCCACCGTCATGCATACAGTAGTGCGGCTGACCCACGGGCAGGGTAATCCCTCCCTACCTCTGGCTCAGCTCGCCAACCCCCATTTACAGCCGGCCGAGGATCAATTATCGACGAAAATCCATAAAATATAGTATTTTTGCACCAATACCAATGTCTGGCAACTCCGGCGACCTGGAAAGCGCGGCAACCGACCAGGTTGCTTGTAGCACGACTCAAAATAAAGCCGCTGTCTCCCAACAAACATGGACGCATCATATATCGACGTCTATGCTAATCGTTATAGGGTTGTCGGCAGTGGATCCTCTCTTCAGACTCTTCACCATACATCATCATACATGCTGATGCGAAATCCCTCGCCAGTGTTCGCGTCGACGTCCATTGCTTTCAAAATCAGCACAACATCGTTTTATCCATGAAGCCGTAAGTAGAAGCTGCGGCCGGTGTGGCCCGTGCGTAGCTCAGCAGTAGAAACGCGTAGAAACGGTTACGTATGTATGGAGCATTCCTGAAGCTCCCAACGCTCGTCCGTCGTACCAGTCTGAATTAGTGTGGCGCGAATCCGCGCGGTCGCATGAGGTGCCGACGGGACATCTCCCAATCCTGTAACAGCACCTGTCTCTCTGCGCCCCCATACTACCCCGCGCCAGCGGCTCTTCCCCGTCGCTAATCAGTGCAAGCCTCCTTGACACGCACCCCCGACAGGTCAAGGTTCCCCCCGGCCGCTACCTCCCGACCGCACACGGCCATGCCTAGCCCCTGACCAGGTCCGCCACCCCCACCCGCCGTCTCACCCTGGCCCCACTCAAGCCGCCATGTGAAACTGCCGCTCCCGTGCCTGCATCGTACCCGCGGCCAGTCCGGGCACTCACACATCCAATCGGTGCGGTTGGAGCCACTCGTCACGGATGGGCCTTGGACCTAACAGCACTGTCCACCACTGGGACTACACAGGTGCAGTCGGACCGCTCCTCCGCCACCTTACATACCACCTGCGACCTGCCCCACTAGTGCGAACGGGGGGAGATGTACAACAACGGTCGAGGCTGCCCCATCGGTGCTGCAGGATCAGCGGTGGGGCCCACCGTGCCAGCCCCTGTCCTGCGAGCATTGTAGTACCTGGCTCCCGACCTGAGCGACTGAGCTCACCAGCATGCATCCTGGCCTGCCCCACTGGGGTTCTCCGTCCAGAACGCATCAAGGAACACCTGGGCCTCCACCAGGCACTGGCTTGTACCCTGGACCGCCTCGTCCCAGGACCCCTGCCGCACAGCACTAGCCCCACCAAACGACTGGGCAGTGGTGCGGTCGCCACCACCTCGGCGCCTTGACATGGTCTTGCCTAACCCCCGCACCATGTGATGCATTCCCACCGCCGCCGCCTTCCACCTCAACTAATAAATAGTGCTGCGAACCCCTCCAACTTCTCTTGCGACCTTTCCTGAACTTGTTAGGCCTCGTCCACCAGGTGCCCCAGGGACCGCAGCCCCGGGGTTGGGATCAGCCGGCCCTTCTTGAAGCTAAGTGGAACCCTTAAGGTGCTGAGAAGCAGGGCACAGATGTGGCCCAGAGACTCCGCCCGCCCCTGTGAGCTGGCTACCCCGCCACACGCAGTCCATCAGATACGTCAATCTCACCCCGTGCACTTGGGGCGGGCGCACACTTCAAAATTCAGGCCCGTGTATAAGCGTTACATCAGAGCGATGCTGAAGGGCAGGTGGGCCAAAGGAATGCTTCCCCATCATTTGAACGCTAGTGCAACTCGAATCCAGTATCGCCGGCTGACAGTATCCCAAGCACCCTCAAACCGTTGACCACAACCGGTGGCTCGCACCACCTACTCCTGGATTGCCTCATGGCCCATCTTTGTCGACTTCTGCGGTCACCAACCCCGCACTCCTCGGCGCTGCAGTGGCTGGGTAACGAAAATGCGATGGGGCTCACAACCCCGCAATAGGGTGTCCGTGTCTCCTTGTGGCTGCACCACGCTGACATCTGTCGGACACTCTGGGTCTCGTCTCACTCATGCGGGGCCGACTCATGCCCTGGGCCACATACCCCTTAAATCTAGTTGCACGTCTTCGCAAACCATCCTGAGCCCACCTTCGCCCGGGTCAGCACTCTTCCCGTTGCCCGCTGGCGCCAACAATGTCCCCAGTTGCGCGCGTGCTTCTGCAGCCTGCCCTACTGGAACTGGTCGGGATTCGGGCATAGGGCTTCCAGCTGGGCCTCAAACTCCTCATCAGGTGCTCCCTCGTCGGTCTCGGGTGCTTTAGATTCTACATGTGCGACCGCGCCCCTTGTAGTAGTTGATCATACAGGCTGCCCCCAGCTCCCTCCCGTTCCGAGCTCGACGATGCAACAGACAGGTGAGGCAACAGACGGTTGCCGTAGTGCGCCTACTTTCCCCGGGGGGCAGGGCTAATGGACAGGCCTGGTGTGCACGGGTTGTTTACAGGTGGAGGGGCCCCTGGGCCGCCCGAGCGCTTCCCTCGGCGGACACCCACCGTGAGCCATCTGTCATATCCATCCCTCGGACCGAGCTGGTCTGACTCCGCCTCCGAGTCCACCTCAGACTCCTTGCCTACTCGCTCCTGCTCGTCTGCCCCGCCCCGCCCTCACGGGGTCCTCCATACGACCCGCCGGTGCCCGCAAGGGAGACCACCGGCGCACAACCCACCGGACTACGATCAAGGCACAGCCCGCCGGGCTACGATCAAGGCACAACCCACCGGGCTACGAACAAGGCACAGCCCACCGGGCTGCGATCAAGGCACAACCCACCGGGCTACGAGCAAGGCACAACCCACCGGGTGGCGAGCAAGGCACCGCCCACCGGGCTGCGATCAAGGCACAACCCACCGGTCTACAAGAAACACACTGCCCACGGGGCCACAAGGAACGCACGGCCCCCCGGGCTACACGGGCCGCACTGCCCCCGGCAACAAGGCAGGCACCGCCCCCGACACCGGCACTCAACGCCCCCTGGGCTGAGACCGTAACCAAGGCCCACTGGGCGGAGGCTGGGAACCACGGCCCACCGGGCGGCGACTGGAAACCATGGCCCAGCGGGCGGCGACGGGGAACCATGGCCCAGCGGACGGCGACAGGGAACCACGGCCCACCGGGCGGCGACTGGGAACCACGGCCCACCGGGCGGAGACTGGGAACCACGGCCCCCCGGGCGGAGACTGAGAACCACGGCCCACCGGGCGGCGACTGGGAACCACGGCCCACCGGGCGGCGACTGGAAACCACGGCCCCCCGGGCGGCGACTGAGAACCACGGCCCACCGGGCGGCGACTGGGAACCACGGCCCACCGAGCGGCGACTGGGAACCACGGCCCACCGGGCGGCGACTGGAAACCACGGCCCACCGGGCGGCGATGGGGAACCACGGCCCAGCGGGCGGCGACTGGGAACCACGGCCCACCGGGCGGCGACTGGAAACCACGGCCCACCGGGCGGCGATGGGGAACCACGGCCCAGCGGGCGGCGACTGGGAACCACGGCCCACCGGGCGGCGACTGGGAACCACGGCCCACCGGGCGGCGACTGGGAACCACGGCCCAGCGGGCGGCGACTGGGAACCACGGCCCACCGGGCGGCGACTGGGAACCACGGCCCACCGGGCGGCGACTGGGAACCACGGCCCACCGGGCGGCGACTGGGAACCATGGCCCCCGGGCGGCGACTGGGAACCACGGCCCACCGGGCGGCGACTGGGGACCACGGCCCCCCGGGCGGCGACTGGGAACCACGGCCCACCGGGCGGAGGCTGGGAACCACGACCCACCGGGCGGCGACTGGGAACCACGGCCCACCGGGCGGAGGCTGGGAACCACGGCCCACCGGGCGGAGGCTGGGAACCACGGCCCACCGGGCGGAGACTGGGAACCACGGCCCACCGGGCGGAGACTGGGAACCACGGCCCACCGGGCGGAGACTGGGAACCACGGCCCTCCGGGCGGAGACTGGGAACCACGGCCCACCGGGCGGCGACTGGGAACCACGGCCCACCGGGCGGAGACTGGCACACACGGCCCACCGGGCGGAGACTGGGAACCACGGCCCACCGGGCGGAGACCGGCACACACGGCCCACGGGGCGGTTGTAGGTCCCGACTCTCCGTTGCCAGACGCTCGCACCTAGTCGCCACCCCATTCCTTTCCCTAGAGAGGGATCGGCGTCCAACCCAAGTCCGTTCGGTCCTATCGCGACAACTCCATGCCCCGATTCGGCTATCTCCGCCTGAGTCTGGCCGTGTGCGTTTGCGTGCCCCGCCCGCGCCCCGCCCAGCCGTCGCAGCCCCTGTAGGACACGACCGGAACTCGGACCCCCGCAACCGGCTCAGCCCCGTACCCCGGCCCCCCCAGCGCCGATCGCCGCGTGCGGCCGCCATCACCATCGCCCAGAAGCCGCAGGTCCAACCCGAGCACTCACCACAAAAGGGGTAGACCAAGGTGGCGCGACGGAGCCGTGGCCAGGTCGGAGGATGAAGGTCTTGCAAACCTCGGCGCCGAAGGTCGCGGGATGAGCTGATGTCGATCGTAATGCATGGCGCTAACTGAGCTGCCGCCGGTGTCCCCCAGTTCATAGGCCCGCCCCGGCCCATCCGACTCGCACCAACATCTCAGCGCACACTCTGCTAGCGCACTTCACCACAGGTGACGCACTGCTCCCTGGGCTACAAGAAACGCACGGCCCCCCGGGCTACAAGGAACACACGGCCCCCCGGGCTACCAGAAACGCATTCTCCCTATGCGAATGAGCGCACTGCCCCGGGCTAAAAGGAACGCACCGCCCACTGGGCTACAAGGAACACCCTGCCCGCCGATCTACTGGAAACGCACTGTTCACCGGGTGACAAAGAAGGCACAGCCCACCGGGCTACGAGCAAGGCCCAGCGCATTGGGATACGAGCAAGGCACAGCGCATCGGGATACGAGCAAGGCACAAGCACTCTGCCCACCGGCCACGAGCCAAACGCAGCCCACCGACCTACGCGCAAAGAACGCCCGCCGGACTACAAGCAAAGACACAGCGGCCCACAGGGCTACCCGTGATGCATGCCCGGCCCAACGAGATGTGGAAGTCGAGTTCCGATTCAGAATGCCTCACGGTACTTGCGATGGGATGACACCCGCCAGGCCTATGCCCCAAGCCTCTACCCTAACAAACTGAACTTACAGGTGACGTGGCCTGCTCGAGCTGGTGTAACAGTAACCCGCCGTCTACCCACTCCGGTTACCCGCTACTATCTCGTCCTCCCACACGGTCCCGTCCCACACTTGCCAAGCGTATGAACCGGGACTCTAAAACTCCGACGGTCGGGGTGCTCGATGGCCGCTGCCCGACACTGTCCCCGCTAGCCCAGCCCGGTGCAACAAATCCGGCCACGCAGCCCGAAATGCCCCATGGTGCCTAACCCCGCCCAGAGTTCTCCCGTTGTCGGGTGATCCGACTCATGACTGCTAGCAACTCCAACAAGGCCCTGCGCCCTCGATTCCCTTACGGCACGCTCCCACTACCGAGTTCAGAACGGCTCATTCAGGCAGGCTTCGTCCTGACGGACGCACCGCGACCCCTTCCGCCGGACCCTGTTATGCACGTTCGCATTTCCCAGTTCCGAGCGACCCTGCTGGTCATACGTCCTTAACTGCCACCGCTGCTAACACCCGAAATGCTCCATGGTGCCTACCCCGCCCAGAGCTTCTCCTGTTGTCGGGTGATCCGACTCCTGACTGCTAGCGACCCCACCTGGTCCCTGCGCTCTCGATTCCCTTGCGGGAAGGCTCACAATGCCGAGTTTAGAACGACTTATTCAGGCAGGCATCATCCTGACGAACGCCCCCCGACCCCGTCCGCCGGGCCCTGTAATGCATTTCCCAGCTACGAGCAACCCAGCTGGCCATACGTCTTCGAGCTGCCAGCTCCACCCTGGGTCTAATACACTGAACGACTTATTCAGGCAGGCATCATCCTGACGAACGCCCCCCGACCCCGTCCGCCGGGCCCTGTAATGCATTTCCCAGCTACGAGCAACCCAGCTGGCCATACGTCTTCGAGCTGCCATCTCCACCCTGGGTCTAATACACTGATCCTACCGCCCAAACTAATACCGCGCGAGCGCTGGCGCGCGCGGCCGCAAGCCATCCGCAAGCTATCCGCAACGGACCCCGGCCAGGCGACAGACGCACCACCCCAGCGACTCACCCTGAAAACGGCTCGCACGTAAGGCCGAGTGGCGAGGACGAGAGCCGAGAGGGCGAAGGTCGAGATGGTCGCGAAGACGGCGTTCGCGAGGATAGCTGAGGCTGCCAGTCGACATTGCCACGGACTGAGGCTGAAGATACACTTAACTCATGCGAATCCTAGTGATGAAGGCAGGGTCCATTCTACTGCCTTCCGTCACAACAACCCGGCTCCCTAAGCGGGCCTTATCCATGTACGGTCGCTCGGCCTTGGAGGTTCCCCTTTATTGCGGGCCCTATGCAAGTACCGGCACTTCAGAAAGCTCCACTGTGTAATGCCTGGAAAAAAATGACAGCTGCACCACGGTTGGCTGGAGCCATTAATGACAACTGTGCTGAACTACTGCTGCGGCTTTGGCCGCCGAGCGATGGTTTCAGGACATGCATGAGCACCCTCAGAGGGTTTTGCAGCCTGCTGCTTCACCACGCACACCGCCGACGCATGTGAGGCTGCAGAAGCGAAAAAACGCCGTTGGGTAACCACGTGGCTGTTGGTCGGGTCTAAGAAGTTTTTAAGCAGAATGCGAGTATTACAAGGGAGCCAGAACGGCTCAAGCGCGGAAGCGCAACCAGGCGGGCCCGATGGGCCAGACCACGACACGGGTCACTGGGCAAAAGAGCCCGCCCTCACCGGCCGGGAGGGGGCAAAAGCCGAAGGCAGCCAAACACGAGGACACGGAGAAGGCAGCACACACAACTCAAAGCACGGGGAGGAGAACAAGCGCGTCCAGACAACACGAACCACCTGCACCAAGCCAGCAGCGAGACGCGAGGAACGCGTTCCGGCAAAACGGGGGCCCCAAGCCCCAGAACCCAAAAGCACCCACAAAAGACAGCAGAGCGGGGGCCTAAGGCCCAGAAAAAACGCACCCGAGTCAGCCGTCGGGTCATTCCTCGGCACCCGGGCGGCCCGGGAAGACCACCTCCCCCGCGGGCGAGGCGGCGAGGAAGGGGTGATCGGACGGGATGGCCCCCCACCCGCGGGGGGCCAGCCCCAGCTCGGCAAACGCACTGAGGCGGGCCCAGAAGTCGGCCGTCACCGCGGCGCACACCCGCACCACCGGCATGCGCCCCCCGGGGGCCCCAGCCTGCACCCGAAACAGGAGGCGGAGCCCCAAACCCAACGCCGCGACGGCCGCCAAGCACACCACATCCCAAACAAGCGGGTGCACCCCCACCGGGGGCCGACCCAGCCACAAATGCTGCGGGAGCAGGACAACCGCGCCCCCCATCGCCTCCACAAGCTCGTCACGCAATGACAAGGCCACCACACACTCCCAGAAGTGGTGGCGCCGGCGGCCCGTGGCCATGGACGCTCCGCACGGGCAGGGGGTCGTGGGCGACCCCCGCGCCAGGAGGGCCGCGTGCATGGGGAAGCCATGGAACCCGTTCATGGCGAGCCGCCAGAGGGGCTCCTTGTGCGTGTTGTCCCAGCGAAGACGCCAGAGGCGCACCAGAGTGGCCTGAAATTCTCGGAGGGTGGAGGCCAGGGCTGCCGGGGGAAGGGGAGCCTCCCAGGCCTCCTGAAGGAAGGCCGTATGCTTAGCCGCCAGAGCAGCGAAGGCTGGGCCGAGCTGCAGGATGGTAGCCGACTTGACGGTGAGGGAGACAAGGGGAATGGCCGCGGGGCCCACCCGCCAGCCGACACAGCGGGCCAGGCGGCCCCAGGCGTCCGCAGCGGGGGGGGCGGCAGCCGCACCCCCCGGGGCCGCCAGAACGAGGAGGGCCGCGATGGCCCAGGTGGCGGGAAGGCGGCCAACGAGGGCGTCGACGCGGGCCAGGCCCGTGGCCCCATCCCGCATGGAGGCCGGGACGGGGTGGGCGGGGGAGAGGCGGAGGACGTCGCGGAGGACGTCGAGTCGCAGGTACTCGGTACATCGTATGGCTGGGGGCCCCCCGGCAGCGGCGACAGCGAGGGCCGTCCGGACCCGGCCCAGGGCATTGTAGCACTGGACGGCGACACCCACCGTATCAAGCCCACGCAGCTGGGCGAGGTCGGGGAAGTCGGTCTCCAGGCCCCGGCCGGTGGCATCGACCAGGAGGGGGTTGCCCCAGAGCAGACCATTGTAGCGAGATTTGCCCCAGACGAGACTGTATGAAACTACCGCCGATGCCGAATAAACTGTTCGTATTTTGGCCAAATGAATTGCACACACGGAACGCCGAACCACATGGCCGATTGCACAACGGACACCCCTACAAGGCAAAATTACAAGCGAGCGTCGGGAAGCCGCGCGGAGGATGCTCGTCATGCCAATCCCTGCTTAAAAATGCCGAGACCGTATGTACCATGGGTCGGGGCCGTACAATACAAGCACCGAGCCCGTATATTCTACCGCCGATGCCGAAAAGTAGTGGCCGGAGAAACAGCTGAAACGCGCCGCATTTCCACTCGGCCGGGAGCGCAATAAAAGTCCCCAGTACGCAAAGTTTACAGCGGGGGCTGGGAAGCTGCGCGCAAAAAGATCGCAAATGGACCGGGAAATAGCAGCTGCGAACGGACAGGATTGCCACCTGGCAGATGAATATCAAAGCTTCAAAGGATCCCTCTAACGGGCGTTTTTATAGCAGGTGGGCCTCACGAGCGCAACTCACAGTGCCCTACAACGCAAGACGAATAGCAGCATGTGCATGGTACCAAATTGGGTTGGCTGTAAAAGTATGGTAGCAGACGGGGGACCATGCGAGACAGCGCCAGCTGAGAAAACCGCGCGAATGCGCTACACTGGTACGCCGCCTCGCGATACAGGCTGGGGACCTAAGATACCTCACGACGCAACAAATGAAGTGTTTAGGTGACCTCAAGCCCGGTTTACCCTAGCAAGAAGGGGGGCCATGTCCTGGACTTAAGAGAGGCAAGCCGGGCCTAACCCAAGCGGGGGGACCACAGCAAGTAAGACCAGCAGACCTGAGCGACGCCCCCCGGCAGGCATACCGAACATATGTTCGCATTGCACGAGCAAGGGGGCAATTCCAGAAGTGGTGCAGGCGAGGGGACACAGGGCCGGCGCTGGCGGCCCAGGGAAGCTCCCCCCAACCATAGGCGACGAATTGCATAGTATAATGCTGGCATTACTACTATGCTGGCATTTCCGGTGGCGCTGCATCCCTGCATGCTACTGCTCTGGAAAGGTCAAGCCAGCACTAGGGGCCCCAGGACCAGATGACAAGTTCGAGCCTGACGGTATGCACAACAGCGCGCGGATTCCCCACAAGGATGACAACCCAGCAGGTACGCCAAGGCCACTCGTCAAGTCCCGGACAGCACGCGACAGTCCCGGCCCACCACTGGAAAAGACGAGCCAGTGCTAGAGGCCCCAGGACCGAAGACAAGTTTGAGCCTGACATATGCAAAACAGAGGGCTCCCCAGAAGGATGGCAACCCAGCTACCCCTGGGTACACCGAGGCCAGACAAGTCAAGGACAGCACGTGATCCCATGCATCGTCCACATGCCCTTCCATCCACGCATACTAAACCGAAAATAACATATATACACGATCATCTGCTTCACGAAGAAGACGGTTCCCGTCTTTTGCTCTAGCATTCAGTTAGCGACGACTATACTTGCACACGGTACGTCACGGACTCCAGGCAATCACGCTTTACTGCGCCTTTCATAACCAGTCGCCTCCGGACTTTTAAATTTCTTTACAATAAAAAGTTACAGTAACATCCAAGGAACCAGCCTTCCCGCCGCCCGCCAATACTTTGCAACCTGTCATCGATGAAATGCGGCGCTCTTTGCATTACGTAGAATCCTTAGCTCGTTGCAAGCTCCATCTGGCTCGTTTTAGAAAAACAGAAAGGAAATAAAATTACCTCATATCACACATCGTCCAAGTACGTCACGGCGGGCAACTTGCCCCCCCCACCCCAGGGAGCCTCAAGTAAGCAATGTGGAACTGGCATGACGAGCATATGCATCCTCCGCGCGCGCGGCATCCGAGCGGACGCTCGCTCGTACGTTGAAGCGTAATGCGAGTATTACAAGGGAGCCAGAACGGCTACAAGCGCGGAAGCGCAACCAGGCGGGCCCGATGGGCCAGACCACGACACAGATCACTGGGCAAAAGAGCCCGCCCTCACCGGCCGGGAAGGGGCAAAAGCCGAAGGCAGCCAAACACGAGGACACGAAGAAGGCAGCACGCCATTGTAGCGGGATCTTCCCCAGACGAGCTCGTATAAAACTACCGCCGATGCCGACTTTAGGGTTCGTACATTCGTCCGAAGAGCCGCACAGAACGACCGCGCTGCCACATGGACGAATGCAGGACGGAGACCCTTAATAGGCAAAAATACAAGCGAGTGTCGGGAAGCCGCGCGGAGGATGCTTGTCATGCGATTCCCTGCTGAAAAAAGCCGAGATCGTATGTGAAGAGAATGCGAGTATTACAAGGGAGCCAGAACGGCTACAAGCGCGGAAGCGCAACCAGGCGGGCCCGATGGGCCGGACCACGACACAGATCACTGGGCAAACGAGCCCGCCCTCACCGGCCGGGAAGGGGCAAAAGCCGAAGGCAGCCAAACACGAGAACACGGAGAAGGCAGCACGCACAACTCAAAGCACGGGGAGGAGCACAAGCGCGTTCAGAAAACACGAACCACCTGCACCAAGCCAGCAGCGAGACGCGAGGAGCGCGACCCGGCAAAACGGGGGCCCCAAGCCCCACATCCCAAAAGCACCCACAAAAGAAAGCAGAGTGGGGGCACCAGGCCCCATAACCCAAACACGCCCACAAAACCGCACCCGAGTCAACCGTCGGGCAACTGTGAAGAATGCGAGTATTACAAGGGAGCCTGAACGGCTACAAGCGCGGAAGCGCAACTGTGAAGAGGGCCGGGACCGTGTAATGTGCGCACCGAGCCCGTACATTCTACCGCCGATGCCGAAAAGTAGTGGCCGGAGAAACAGCTGAGACGGGCCGCCGCATTTCCGCTCGGCCGGGAGCACAATAAAAGCCCCCAGTGCACAAAATTTGCAGTGGGGGCTGGGAAGCTGCGCGCAAAAAGATCGCGAATGGACCGGGAAATAGCAGCCGCGAACGGACAGGATTGCCGCCTGGCAGATGCTTATCAATGGATCCCCCTAACGGCCGTTTTTTAGAGCACGTGGGCCGGACGAGCACAACTCCAGTGCCCTATCTACAACGCAAGAGGAATAGCAGCATGCCCATAGTACCAAATTGGGTTGGCTATAAAAGTATGGTAGCAGACAGGGGGCGATGTGAGGCAGCGCCAGCTGAGAAAACCGCGCGAATGCGCTACGCTGGTACGCCGCCTGCCTCACGATACAGGCTGGGGACCTTAGATACCTCACAATGCAACAAAGGAAATGTTTAGGTGACCTCATCAAGCCCGGTTTACCCAGGACAAGAAGGGGGGCCATGTCCTGGACTTAACAGAAGCAATCAAGCCGGGCCAAACCCAAGGGGGAAGACCCAGGAATGGTCGCACCATACATACGAGAAGACAGCACTAGCAGCCAGCAGACGCCCCGAAAGCCACCTGAAAGACTAGAAAACACGTACGGAACACGGTCATGACCGGGTAGATAGCCGGTTCATTTTATAACTCCATTTCCCGCTGCTGACCCTCCCTGCCTGTTTCCTATGTTGGACATGCGTGGCGGGGTGTCCGCCTGCTGTATGTATTACCGGGCTGCGGCTTCGTTGGAGTGTTACATATACCGGTTATTATAGGGTTCGCCAGCAGTGCCCGTACGGGAATGGCAGCTTTCATAACGAAATACGACGGATGCACCCTACCTGCTGCTGCGGGCACCGCTACGGACCAAATCGGCGACATACAAGAACCGCAGACATCCGTGAAAATGGGAAATAAATGCGCTCGATAAATAAACAGCGTTTTTCGGGTCCTTTTCCGACTCGATCGCCACCGGTGAACGACTTGCATACATCTATTCCTTACAATATCGGCCACAGGAATGGAACGAAGCTAGTCGCTTAGGACATACATTATAAATCGCTGCGCGCCGGGCCGGTCGCGCGCGGCCGCGGACACCGCAAAGTAAGCACATATCCGCAAGTCTGCTGTGTATGTGTTTTTCGTTATTATATATATAGGACTTTAGTGCGGCGTGTTGCTGCTGCCGCCTGCCAGCAAGTCGCCGCTTGGAAGGCCGCCGCTGCTGCTGGAGCGAGGTTCTGGCGTACGCACGTCGTCATCACCAATAGCTAGCCTGCATGCATGCGGTACTGGCTTCACCTGCTGATCGATGCGGGTACGCGGCCCTACCTGTACGCGTATGCGGGCCTGCCTGGCAGTAGTGTGGTCGGCGCTGACAAGTAGTAAGGCTGCTGTCACACCGCCGCAAATCAAAGCGGCCGCTGTCGCCGCCAGCAGCAAACAACCAGCAGTGCTTGCGGCCCTGGAATTGGTCGCAGCCCGCCGTGCGCCCCAGCCACTGCTGATAAGGCCCAGCTGCGCGGCGGCACCAAGACGTACGGCACGCTTGTCCCGTGGCTGAGGATCCTCACCGACCGCCGTCACGCGAGACGCCCGGGCCAAGCGCACCGCAGTCCTTGCTTGCCGCCGAATGAATGAAGCGACGGCCATCGCCGAAGCGAAGAGGTGCTGGGCGCCTCCATCGCCTCGTCGTCCGAGCGAGCTCCCGGCTGCCTTATGTCCCGCCGGCTACTACTGCTGCCGCCGGTATCAGACGTCGTCACCCCCGACCCTGCCGGCATGCCCACTGCCGACACTCCCTGCTGCCCCGCCGCCGCCACCGGCGGCGCCACCGCTGCGTGCGATCCAATGGTTTGTAACCAGAACACTGTCGCTGCGGCGGCTGAACGGATGTTGATGACCCCCAGCAGCCGCACTACTTAAGCTTGCGCCAGTTGGTGACAGCTGTTGTCTCCGGCCCTCCTGCAGCACCGCAGGAGCCATCCTGGAGGTGTCGTCGTCCTGCGGACTGGATGGCACGTGCTACCGCCCAGGACTGCTCTGGTGCGGCGGCCAGCAGGCAAGTGCTGCTGGCGACGCGGCTGCTGGATGCCACTCCCTCCGTCACCGTCTCCGCCATCGTGCTACTGCTCGCTTCAGTGAGCGGTGCGCCGGCGCCGCCATCGATCGGCCTCCTCCCCTCGAGATGGAGCCAGCCAGTCAACCTGCTCGAGCAGGTGAGCTCACCTACCTCAGGCCCACCGACCACCGCGCGCTGCGAGCAACCCGCTGCGGAAACCTATCGTGGCAAGGCCATTTGCTAAAGACGATACAGTGGTCGTTCACGATAAACGAAGCGTGGGCGGAGGTGCAAGCGACCGGTACGCTCGCAGCGGAGGCGGAGGCGGGGGCTGCGCCAGCAGCAGCAGCGTCAGTGGCGGCGGTTCGAATCCTGCCGCCGATCCCGATGGTGCGGGCAGCCAATAGCCATCGGTGTGGTTAGGGAGGACTAACTCTAGCATGAAGTGTTGGGGCTTAGGCCAGAGACGGGAGCGTGTGCGTCCTACGGGCAAGTACCATCAAGTACACTCAAGTACACCAAGCATGGCGGCATGCTGGACATGGAGCTGGCGGAAGACCGGTTTCCGGAGAGCGCTTGAATCTCAAAAATTGATACAAATATGAGTTCGGGATGGCGAGTTGCAGTCCGGCGAGTTGCACTAACTGGTCGTGTTCCACAGCGATAATGTGGCGTGGGCCTTAGCGATATGAGGTGGATTGGTACTGCTGGTGGCGCGAGCGTATAGGGTGTACTGATGCCCTCACCGCCCCGCCCCCTTAACACATGCCAGGGCTAGTGCCGGCGTAATGTAATAATAATAATAATAATCAGTGGCGGCGGTGCTAGCAGCGGCGGCGGCGGTGACCGACTTCCCGAGCGCCGATTACGCTAGCAGCTGGAGCATCAACGGCGGCGGCGAGGCTTTCATCGATTACACAGGCGGCCTGTGACCCCGAACTACACGTCCTTCAATCGCAGCTGGGAAGGCAGCTGGGAAGGCCGTTGGTGATGCCACGGCGGCCGGACGCGTGTCACCGTCATCACGAGGCGGCGTGGTGGGGAGCTCACGCGGCAGCCTAGCGACGATGGGGCTGTAGGCAGCAACCAGGCGGCGGGAGCAGCAGGCACGTTCGGCAGTCAACCATGCTTGGATGGTTGCTGGCGGCGTTGGGACGACCCAGTCGGACGGCGGAGCGGCGGGCCGACAGCAGCAGGCGGGCGGGCGAGGGCCCCTCGGCTTCCAAGCGGAGTCATCCGAGGTGGTGCTGGACAGGGTGGCGCCACGGTTGGCTGCGCTGGCTTCACAGCGAGCGAGCTGCGGCGCACTACCCAAGTATGAGGAGGCGGGCCTAGATACGGCGCGGCGACATTAGTTGCGTGTTTGTGCAGCAGGTGTTTTATTTAGGCTAAGGATCTTCAACGGGAGGGGATCGATCGCGGTTGAGCGAGTACGTACAAGCCCTATGCCATAAACGTGTCGGTTAGGGGTCGTTTTGCTTTGGCTGACCGAGGGTGTCGGTTATCGGGTGGGTCGGTCAACCGTCATTAGAGGGTCGGTAAACGGTCGTGTCGGTTACCGAGTGCAAGGGTAACCCAACCTAGTGGTTGGGTAAACGGGTACCCAACGGATACCCCGGTTAACGACCGTAGTACTGACTGCCCGTGTATCAATCCCGCCGTTAGTTGTCGTCTGCTGGGCCTGCCTTCCCTCGCTCCATGCACTACCGTTGGGTGCGGTAGATAGGTGGAGGAGCATGGCAGTCACGCAAGCTCGCTACGTTAGGGTGGGAGCAGGCCTGAATGCGCACGGCCCGTTACAGTGTGGATGGTTCTACATTGCATCATTATCGTTGCAATAATAATCGCTTCTTAATACATAATATAAGCAAGCTTGATCCCAGATAGAACGAAACAGCCAGCAGCGAATGCGCACACGTACGGGCCCGCCGACGGATTCGCACACATGCATCAATGAAGAAGTAAAACACGCAAAAGGAGTGTTGGATATATACGCACATGTAAATGTAGTTAGTCAGCTATCTAGCTAGCGGAGCCCTTTCATCAGTCGCATCAGCACCCTAGCTAGCTGTCTACCTAGCTAGCGCTATCTAGTACCCACATGCGTAGCGACAAGGCTGCGGGGCCATCGATTCCCCGGTGTAATAGTCGTAGGTTTCAAACCAGAAATAATTGTAGCCCCAGCCGCAGTCGACGGTAACACCACCCCAACACATCGGCTCAGCCGGCGTATCAGGGCACTCGGGGTTGTTGCACTCGCCAAACCACTGTGTGTTAAACGCCCAATAATACTGCTGCATCCATACCCGCTGAACTTCAGCGCAGCTACCGCAGGGAGACGGAGGGGCAGACGGCGGCGACGGTGGCAGCGGCGAGGGCGGTGGTGATGGGTACGTGCACATGGGCAGGCCGCCGCGTGGCAATTCCCACACGCCGTTGTTGCAGCAGACTTGGGTAGTGCACTGCGAACACGAGTACATATAGCAGCAGCGGGCGCGTCATCCGGGGCCCCATCATACCTCAACTCAATATGTAGAGGGGGCCAATTAATTTTGATGTATGTTCAAGTGCGTGAGGATCATCATCAATATAATTATACGCACGGAAGTTTAGTACGGAACGAGCGAATACAGTATTCATCATCACGGCAGTAAAGAGAAGAGAGTGGAAGCGTGCAAGCAACCAATAAGGCTGCTGCTGCAGGCGGCCGTACGTTCGCGCCGTACATACAACTAACCGCGCGCCCTCTCCACACACCGCGCGCCTATAAATCTACATGCATACGCACGTACGTACCCGCTTTGTGTCTTTGCAGGCAGCAAAGTTTCTGCACTGTATGACGACACATGCGGGTCCAGGAGAGCCGCCGCCGTTAGTAGACAGTTGCGATTGGCACTGCCTTCTGTTGAAAGGGTTGGTAATGTTGGAGCGGATGATGGTGTCGCCGCCCGATGGAATAAGAAGTCGCAGCGCATCCATAGTGCAGCCCGTGTTATTGGGTCTCGGCTGCGCCTGCTGCCGCTGAACCACCGGAGAGGCGCGGCAACATCCAAAGACGGCGCAAGACAGGATCGCCAGCAGGGAAAGCGCTAGAGGCAGCAGTTGCGACTTGACGGAAGCCATTGCTGTCATGTATGTGATTGTAACACCTGTGCGTTGACAGCGACAAATTGTTGGAGGTTAGCAACGACGCACGGCAATGGCATTATTCTTAGTCGATCGAGGCGTTCTACCTGGCACCACATAAACCTACCTTACTTATTACGTACTACTTCGCAGGGAGTGTGGAAGAATGAAGTAGTCACTGCGCAGCGTAGGCAGGTGTGGCTTTAGACACTTTGAAGGCGTACGGAGCACGCTGTTCGTTGGAAGATCGCTGGAAGTAAGGCTGCGTGGATACGCTCCGTCTGGGATGGCGCGCTGAGGGACACTCTTAGATAGCTGTGTGCCAGCCAATCGTTACAGACGCGCAGCAGATTAACTTATTAGCCAGACAGTCCTCACAGCTTATATCCATCCGTCGGCGGATGGATGGAGATACGCCGTACAGCAGACGCGAGGCCTACTATCCAACGAACCTCCCTTGTAACTCTCGCATTCTATTATCCAAGTAAGACAGTCCCTATATATAACAGTTTGGCCCAGTGTTACCCTGGCTGACGCAGCAGGGTAATAATCCCTCCCTCAGCTCGCCACCCCCCCAGTTACATACAGTCGCCACCGTCATGCATACAGTGCGGCTGACACACGGGCAGGGTAATCCCTCCCTACCTCTGGCTCAGTTTTCCTGCTAGCGCCCAAAACCGATTCTGCGCAAACTTTACGTGCGTCGCGTGGGGTCCTCGCTCCTTTTCGTCTCACCGTAGCCGATATAGCTTAGCCGCCAAAGGTCATATTACGACCTTCGGCTTTCGTATCCCCAACCCAGTTCTCCAGCATGCATCTCAAAACTTCTCTTTAAACGGTTTTTTCGGACATCCACGGGTTTCCCTCGAACCTCTGGCTCAGCTCGCCAACCCCCATTTACAGCCGGCCGAGGATCAATTATCGACGAAAATCCATACACTATAGTATTTTTGCACCAATACCAATGTCTGGCAACTCCGGCGACCTGGAAAGCGCGGCAACCGACCAGGTTGCTTGTAGCACGACTCAAAATAAAGCCGCTGTCTCCCAACAAACATGGACTCATCATATATCGACGTCTATGCTTATCGTTATAGGGTTTTCGGCAGTGGATCCTCTCTTCAGACTCTTCACCATACATCATCATACATGCTGATGCGAAATCCCTCGCCAGTGTTCGCGTCGACGTCCATTGCTTTCAAAATCAGCACAACATCGTTTTATCCATGAAGCCGTAAGTAGAAGCTGCGGCCGGTGTGGCCCGTGCGTAGCTCAGCAGTAGAAACGCGTAGAAACGGTTACGTATGTATGGAGCAAGGCTGGAAATAAAGGAACATCGCCGGCATTGTCCACTTCACCACAGTATCACTTTCAGACATATGCAGCGTTGCTATGGAGATTGACTTATCGGACCTTGGACACAGCAGCGGTTCAGGCACGCTGGGGGAAGCAAGCTTGCCCGCCATGACGTACTTGGACGATGCGTACGTGAGATTATCTTCCTTTCTCAATCCTTTGTTTCTAGCATTCCTAAAACGAGCCAAATGGAGCTTTTAACGAGCCCAGAATTCGAACGCAAAGAGCGCCGCATTTAATGACAGTTTGCAAAGTATTGGCGGGAAGCGGCATGCATATGAAGAGTCCTACGCTAAAAAAACGATGACAGACTACAAATACTGCAACGCCATATTGAAACTATTATTTTTATGTTGAACTACCGTAGTTTCCCCTAAGGGAAACGATCGAAGGTACTCGTTACAGGTTAGTGAGCTCAGAGGTAAAAAAAAGGCATAAAATGGAGATGCTACACTTAGTTAGGTTGCTTAGTTTTACTGTTTTTGGGGGGAAAATAACACTAAGAACCTACATCCTCTTTGAGGATGTAGTTTCTTCCCCCTTGCTTCCTCAAAATAGGAAATAAAAGATGCAAGCAATTTTTATGACATACATGCATAAAGGAAATCCGCGAACCGTGCGTGGGGCTGTTCGCAGTGGCGGTGGCAGCAGCAGATAGAGGTGCAGATCGCAACAGACGATGAAAGCATTCACGACAGAGGCCGCGCCTGTGGCCAATGCATGTGGTCTTGGTCAGGGCCGCTGAACGAGATTAAGCTGCTACTGCTGCTGTGTGTTGAGATTCTAAAGCTGCCAGCCATCCCGACCGCTCGGGATTGCTGACAGCTTATAATCTCGACACTGTGTAATGCCTGGAAAAAAGTGACAGCTGCACCACGGTTGGATGGAGCCATTAATGACAACTGTGCTGAACTACTGCTGCAGCTTTGGCCGCCGAGCGATGGTTTCAGGACATGAGCACCCTCAGAGGGTTTTGCAGCCTGCTTCACCACACCGCCGACGCATGTGAGGCTGCAGAAGCGAAAAAACGCCGTTGGGTAACCACGTGGCTGTTGGTCGGGTCTAAGAAGTTTTTTGCGCTAGCATTCAGTTAGCGACGACTATACTTGCACACGGTACGTCACGGACTCCAGGCAATCACGCTTTACTGCGCCTTTCATAACCAGTCGCCTCCGGACTTTTAAATTTCTTTACTTCAATAAAAAGTTACAGTAACATCCAAGGAACCAGCCTTCCCGCCGCCCGCCAATACTTTGCAACCTGTCATCGATGAAATGCGGCGCTCTTTGCATTACGTAGAATCCTTAGCTCGTTGCAAGCTCCATTTGGCTCGTTTTAGAAATGCAAGAAACAGAAAGGAAATAAAATTATCTCATATCACACATCGTCCAAGTACGTCACGGCGGGCAACTTGCCCCCCCCCCCCACCCTCAAGTAAGCAATGTGGAACTGGCATGACGAGCATATGCATCCTCCGCGCGCGCGGCATCCGAGCGGACGCTCGCTCGTACGTTGAAGCATAATGCGAGTATTACAAGGGAGCCAGAACGGCTACAAGCGCGGAAGCGCAACCAGGCGGGCCCGATGGGACAGACCACGACACAGATCACTGGGCAAAAGAGCCCGCCCTCACCGGCCGGGAAGGGGCAAAAGCCGAAGGCAGCCAAACACGAGAACACGGAGAAGGCAGCACGCACAACTCAAAGCACGGGGAGGGGCACAAGCGCGTTCAGAAAACACGAACCACCTGCACCAAGCCAGCAGCGAGACGCGAGGACTTTGCGGTGTCCGCGGCCACGCGCGACCGGCCCGGCGCGCAGCGATTTATAATGTATGTCCTAAGCGACTAGCTTCGTTCCATTCCTGTGGCCGATATTGTAAGGAATAGATGTATGCAAGTCGTTCACCGGTGGCGATCGAGTCGGAAAAGGACCCGAAAAACGCTGTTTATTTATCGAGCGCATTTATTTCCCATTTTCACGGATGTCTGCGGTTCTTGTATGTCGCCGGTTTGGCCCGTAGCGGTGCCCGCAGCAGCAGGTAGGGTGCATCCGTCGTATTTCGTTATGAAAGCTGCCATTCCCGTACGGACACTGCTGGCGAACCCTATAATAACCGGTATATGTAACACTCCAACGAAGCCGCAACCCGATAATACATACAGCAGGCGGACACCCCGCCACGCATGTCCAACATAGGAAACAGGCAGGGAGGGTCAGCAGCGGGAAATGGAGTTATACAATGAACCGGCTATCTACCCGGTCATGACTGCGCGTGTAGCCGTTCTGGCTCCCTTGTAATACTCGCATTATGCTTAAACGTACGAGCGAGCGTCCGCTCGGATGCCGCGCGCGCGGAGGATGCATATGCTCGTCATGCCAGTTCCACATTGCTTACATGAGGCTCCCTGGGGTGGGGGGGGGCAAGTTGCCCGCCGTGACGTACTTGGACGATGTGTGATATGAGATAATTTTATTTCCTTTCTGTTTCTTGCATTTCTAAAACGAGCCAAATGGAGCTTGCAACGAGCTAAGGATTCTACGTACTGCAAAGAGCGCCGCATTTCATCGACGACAGGTTGCAAAGTATTGGCGGGCGGCGGGAAGGCTGGTTCCTTGGATGTTACTGTAACTTTTTATTGAATGAGTATTGCAGAAGTGCGAATCACTCGTCCAACCGTACGAGACTGAATTAATGTGGCGCGAATCCGCGCGGTAGAGCTGAGTTCCGACTGGATGGCTCCAAGCCTGTAACCTCCACGCTCCTTCTATCCCGCCACACCACACCGCCACGGGCGGCTTCTGCCCCGCACCCTTGAGTCCCTTTCCCTATCACCCCACGCACCCGCCGGGTCCCCTCCCCCAGCCCATAGCTTCCCGGCGAACGTACTCCACCATCCGTCGGCCTACTCCCACAAGACCACATAGGCCATCATCCAGAACTGAGGGGCACGCATCTCATCGGTGCCCGCCGCCGGCCCGGGAACCAGCAAATCCCAGCAGTGCGGCAGCTGTAACTCCTCTCGAATAGGCAGCCGTGAGAGAGCTGCCTGCCACCATCGTGGCCACTGGGGTAGGATCAGGATGCAGTCCGGGCGCGCATCCGCGACCTTCCGGACCACCGCCCCCACCAACGCGAACGGGGGGTAGATGTAGAGCAGCGGCCGGGGCTGGCTCGGCAGCGGCGCCCAACTCTGCGCCAGGCCATCTATGCCCAAGCAATCAGGGTTCCAGCTCCGGGAGTAGAACCGCCCGGCCACCACCGTGGTTGCCGCGTCTGCAAAGCAATCCAGCTGGGGCGTCCGGCCCTGCAGGCTGCTCAAACGCAAGACCTGCGCCAGCACCCGGGCATTCAGGCTCCACTGCGATGGATCCCGCTGCTTGCTGAGTTCGTCCGCATGCTGCTGCTGTAGCCCCGTGCGCGGATACCAAACCACGGTTATCTCCGTATCCGTCGCGGCACACTGTCGATAGATGTCGGCGACCTGCTGGAGGCAGGGGCCCCGGCCCTTCAAGCCCAGTATGCACAGTTGCGCCGCCATGCTATCCGTCTGATATTGCACCCGCCGGTTCTGGACGAGACGAGGGTGACACTGAGCCACCATTGCACGGCCAGCATGATGGCCCGCAGCTCCCGCTCCGTGCTGCTGTACGTGCCCGCCTTCATCCTGGCCTGCTCCGTCGGGGTAAATGGCACTTTCACCTCCTCCTTGCCGACCTCCGGGCAGGATCAAGGAGTACGCGGTCTCAGACGCGTCGCCCGCCACCCGAAGCACCAACGCCGGACCCTTCCGCCACCAGGTTCTGCCATTCTTGACCCCCAACAACTCCAAAAACACCTCCGCCGCGTCTAGGCAGCTTTTCGGATCCACCACTGTGGCATCCCACGACGCCTTGCCCCGCAGCGCCAGCCCCACCAAACGGCTATGCAAGGGTGCCATCGCCACCGCCAGGCTCATCGACATGATCTTGCCTGCCACCCGCGCCACCTGCCTCATGCCCACCTCGGGTGCCGCGCGCAACTCCGCCACGAGCCCCGTGAGCCCCGCCACCTTATCGGCTGGTACCTCATAGGCCTGCGCGGCCGCGTCGACTATAAAGCCCAGGAAGCGCAGCCTCTGAGCCGGGATCATCCGACATTTCTTGAAGCTCAGCGTGAACCCGAGCGCGCTGAGCAGCTGGATCAGGGTCCGCCCTAGGAACTTCGCCTGTCCCTGGGACCCCGCCACGCACGCCACGTCATCAATCAGGAACGTTAGACGCGCCGAGCGTTGCCTCAACAGTCGACACACCTCCAGCTTCATGGCCGTGTACAGCCGGCAAGCGGGCGCAATACCGAAGGGCATGTGGGGCCAGTAGAAGAGCTCCTCCTGCCATTCGAAGGCCAGGTAGCGAAACGAATCGGGGTGCATGGCCAGCTGCCAGTAGCCTGACTTGTCATCCGTGGCCAGCAGATAATCCTCCGGCTGTACGTAGTGCATCATGTCTGTGATCCTCTCATACTTCAACGGCCGGTAGCGCATGAAGAGGTTGATGTACATGGGATTCATGCAGAGGCGTAGCTTATCGGGCTGAACGGGGGGTAGATGTAGAGCAGCGGCCGGGGCTGGCTCGGCAGCGGCGCCCAACTCTGCGCCAGGCCATCTATGCCCAAGCAATCAGGGTTCCAGCTCCGGGAGTAGAACCGCCCGGCCACCACCGTGGTTGCCGCGTCTGCAAAGCAATCCAGCTGGGGCGTCCGGCCCTGCAGGCTGCTCAAACGCAAGACCTGCGCCAGCACCCGGGCATTCAGGCTCCACTGCGATGGATCCCGCTGCTTGCTGAGTTCGTCCGCATGCTGCTGCTGTAGCCCCGTGCGCGGATACCAAACCACGGTTATCTCCGTATCCGTCGCGGCACACTGTCGATAGATGTCGGCGACCTGCTGGAGGCAGGGGCCCCGGCCCTTCAAGCCCAGTATGCACAGTTGCGCCGCCATGCTATCCGTCTGATATTGCACCCGCCGGTTCTGGACGAGACGAGGGTGACACTGAGCCACCATTGCACGGCCAGCATGATGGCCCGCAGCTCCCGCTCCGTGCTGCTGTACGTGCCCGCCTTCATCCTGGCCTGCTCCGTCGGGGTAAATGGCACTTTCACCTCCTCCTTGCCGACCTCCGGGCAGGATCAAGGAGTACGCGGTCTCAGACGCGTCGCCCGCCACCCGAAGCACCAACGCCGGACCCTTCCGCCACCAGGTTCTGCCATTCTTGACCCCCAACAACTCCAAAAACACCTCCGCCGCGTCTAGGCAGCTTTTCGGATCCACCACTGTGGCATCCCACGACGCCTTGCCCCGCAGCGCCAGCCCCACCAAACGGCTATGCAAGGGTGCCATCGCCACCGCCAGGCTCATCGACATGATCTTGCCTGCCACCCGCGCCACCTGCCTCATGCCCACCTCGGGTGCCGCGCGCAACTCCGCCACGAGCCCCGTGAGCCCCGCCACCTTATCGGCTGGTACCTCATAGGCCTGCGCGGCCGCGTCGACTATAAAGCCCAGGAAGCGCAGCCTCTGAGCCGGGATCATCCGACATTTCTTGAAGCTCAGCGTGAACCCGAGCGCGCTGAGCAGCTGGATCAGGGTCCGCCCTAGGAACTTCGCCTGTCCCTGGGACCCCGCCACGCACGCCACGTCATCAATCAGGAACGTTAGACGCGCCGAGCGTTGCCTCAACAGTCGACACACCTCCAGCTTCATGGCCGTGTACAGCCGGCAAGCGGGCGCAATACCGAAGGGCATGTGGGGCCAGTAGAAGAGCTCCTCCTGCCATTCGAAGGCCAGGTAGCGAAACGAATCGGGGTGCATGGCCAGCTGCCAGTAGCCTGACTTGTCATCCGTGGCCAGCAGATAATCCTCCGGCTGTACGTAGTGCATCATGTCTGTGATCCTCTCATACTTCAACGGCCGGTAGCGCATGAAGAGGTTGATGTACATGGGATTCATGCAGAGGCGTAGCTTATCGGGCTGTACCACCACCCGTAGCCCGTTGATCACAACCGGTGCCGCCGGCCCCTCCCAGCGTCGCACGGCCCCCTGCCCCATCGCCTTGCCAATCTCGGCGGTCACGAACTCAGCGTGCTCCTCAGCGCTCAGGTGGTTGGGGAACCTTACGGGGTGAGGAACGCGACCTTCTAGCAGGGTTTCGGGTTTTATGCCGGGCTGAGCTTGCCCTAACATCTGCTTGACGATGCGCAGCTTCTCCTGCCTATGGGGGGCCGAATCGTGTCCGGGCCCCCACACTCCCACGAAGTCTAGCTGCACTCCGTCCCGAATCATCCGGAGCACCGCCCTGCCCGGTTCAGATATCTTCCCGTCCCCTGCCATCTCCAAAAATCCCTCCCACAAGTGGGCATGGCGCTACAGCCTGCCCGACTGAAACTGCTCTGGGTCCGGGCACAACGCCCTCAACTGGGCCTCATACTCCGCGTCTGGCGTGTCTTCGCTGGCAAAGGCGTACCCGAGCTGTTGCATGCGAGCCCAGGCGTCGTGCAGCAGCTGCCTGGCTTGTGCCTCATTCGCCGGCCCCTCGGGGGCGGGACAGGGGACCCCGACTGGCGCAATCGGTTTTACAAGCTGAGCCGACACTGACACCCCCAGCCTGTCCGGTACCCACAGCAGATCCGCGACCAGGTCTGCCAGGGCTTCGATCTGCTCGCTCACTTCCTCCGGCTCTGCGTCCGAATCTTCCTCCGGACCGTCGCCGACTACTTCCGCCCAGTTTCCCGCCCCTACAAGGGCCCCACCCAGACCACCCGCGGGAACCTGCAAGGCGGGCCCGTGCAAGAAGGGTTAATCTCTCACGTCCGAAGCCCCGGTGCGGCAAGGAACCCAAGTGGACCGCCTGACACCCCCGTGCGACAGTGTCCTAACCCCCGGGGCATACCCGGTGAGGCGCCGAAACCATCGCCTTGGACACCTCCTGGACGAGAACCTCCCGGGAGGGGTGCACCCGTGTACAGCGCAGCAACCGGCACGCTTCCGGGTCTCCATAACTGCCCGCGCTCGCAAAGCACCAGCGATTGGCGACCGCGGCCTGAACGAAATCGTCGAACGTGACTTGCGGCAAGTCACCCCAACGGGACAACACGAAACCCGCATGCACCCTCGCGCGCAACCCCTCGTCGGCACTCCGCAGCGATCCCCCCTCACGAGGCACCCCGGCCCCTCGGCGGGGCACGTACCATAAAGCTCGGGACATGGTTACGGTGGCCGCCATTTACAGTCGCCACGCGGAGGTGGCGGTGGGCGCGCTCGGAGGCGCGGCCGGGGTGGATACCGAGGTTGCGAGGGCGGCCGAGGTGTTCGGATACTGGTTAACCAATCAGGTCCGGGGGCCGCTGATGGCGGCGGGTATCGAGCTCGATCGCGTGCTGTTCACGTGCTCGGGTGGGGCGCCTGTGCGGCAGCCGGAGGCGTGGCTAGGCGAAGGCAGGCGGTTCGTGGCCGAGGCAGTTGAGGGTGTGAAGGCCACCCAGGCGTCGCCCCGACCGCTGGTGGGCATGGCGCGGATGGTGGGCGACCTTCTGGCGCAAGGCAACCCCGGACAGGCGGTCCTTAGCCAGGTGGTCGCCGCTGCCACACCCCTGGGAGCCGAGGGTCGGTGGCCGCGGTTCCTGGGGCGGTTGGTCCAGGAGTGGGGGCCTACAGGGGACGCCTGGCCCGTGCCCACCGTCGCCAAGTGGACGGAAGGGGGCAGCCCCTTTGTCATCTCGCTGATACACCTTCTAGAGGCTATCAAGCGGGCGCATGTTTACCTCATGCGACAGCTGGATAGGGAGGTGGAGGTGATGCCGCGGGCCCCATACGGCCCCCGGGGCTTAAGGCCGTCATCGCGGACCCCGCCGGCCTGGGTCCCCCCTCCCCGGGCGGGTGGCGGCCCGGCCCATAGGACGCCGTCGGCTGCCGATCCTCCCGGACCCCTCCTAAGCTGGGCGGCGGGAACGACTGCCCGGGCCGTCCAAAGGGCGGAGGTCCACCCAACGACCCACTAGGGCCCGGGACCAGGAACCCGCTGTCCCCCGGCCACGCCGCCGCCCACGGCATCACCTCCGCCTCCCTATCCAGCTGTCGCACGAGGTAAACATGCGCCCGCTTGATAGCCTCTAGAAGGCGTATCAGCGAGATGACAAAGGGGCTGCCCCCTTCCGTCCACTCGGCGACGGTGGGCACGGGCCAGGCGTCCCCTGTAGGCCCCCACTCCTGGACCAACCGCCCCAGGAACCGCGGCCACCGACCCTCGGCTCCCGGGGGTGTGGCAGCGGCGAGCACCTGGCTAAGGACCACCTGTCCAGGGTTGCCTTGCGCCAGAAGGTCGCCCACTATCCGCCCCATGCCCACCAGGGGTCGGGGCGACGCCTGGGTGGCCTTCACACCCTCAACTGCCTCGGCCACGAACCGCCTGCCTTCGCCTAGCCACGCCTCCGGCTGCCGCACGGGCGCCCCGCCCGAGCATGTGAACAGCACGCGATCGAGCTCGATACCCGCCGCCGTCAGCGGCCCCCGGACCTGATTGGTTAACCAGTATCCGAACACCTCGGCCGCCCTCGCAACCTCGGTATCTACCCCGGCCGCGCCTCCGAGCGCGCCCACCACCACCTCCGCGTGGCGACTGTAAATGGCGGCCACCGTAACCATGTCCCGAGCCTTATGGTACGTGCTCGCGTACCGAGTCGCATCCTCCAGGTGAGCCGGCTCGTACGGCACCAGCCACGCCCGATCCACCGACGCAACTGAGGGCTCCATCGTGACTAAAATGCCAGGCCGCCATACCGCCCCCAGGCCGCCACTCAGGCCGAGGGTGCCCGTACCGCCCCGCATCACCTCTCGCGGTGGGTCGTCCGACCCCGCTACTTCGGCTCGCGGCCGTGCTGGCCCCTCGGCCACCCTTGCCTCCGCTCCTAGACCCGCCCCAAACAGGGGCAAACGCACCGCGACCTTGAACGCGTCAAACTCGCGCTGGATCCGTTCTTGTGCGCGAACCGCCACCGCCGCCGCGGCCCATACCTCCTGCAGGCCACCCTCGGGCTCCGCCCCGAACCCCAACCCCGGCCCCTCCATCCTAATCTCCGAACGCGCCCCCATCCGGGGGTTCCCGGAACTAGCCGACGACCGGAACCGAGGCAACGCACCTCGATCTGGCGGGGCGTCGTCCCTTTCCCGAGGCCTCTTCAGGGCCTCCTGCCCTAGTGCCCCGGCCTCCGCGGCCACCCGCTGTTCCTGTCCCCTGGCCTGGCCGCCCGCCGCCGAGAACGATCCCACCAGCTGCACATCCTCGCCCGACCCTCGGGCCACCTCTGCGGGTTGCACGGCCGTCTGACGCGCTCCGTCCGCCGCAACCCCGGGCTCCGCCCCCCGCAGTGCGGCCGCGGCCGGGACCCGTGAGGGACCTCCCACCACGCCGCCCGGAGGATCCGGCGCCGGGCCACGTAACATAGCCCGGAGGCGGCGCCCCGCCGCGCTATCCGTTTCGCCGACGCGTGCTCGCTCGTGAGCCGCCGCCCGGCCTTGACCGCCCGGCGGCGGGTCAAGCGGTGCTGGCACCCCCCCCCCGCCGCCCCTGGCACGGCCGGCTGCTTGTGCTCCCGATGCCCAGTTTTCGACTTGGCCTTGGGTGTAGCCTCGGGTGTGGACTGGTCCTTGCCCTGCATTCGCAGCGACCGGCACCCACGTCAGTGACTGTTCAACCCGCGGGACAGCCGCTCCCGCTATGCACTCAACTGCGCCCGCGTACCACTCCCTGCCGAGCCCACAGGGCTACCCGCCAGACAGGCCCCCCCTGGCCGCTCACCGGCCCACCGGCTACGAGTACGGCAGCGCTCACCAAGCGACAAGCAAGACCTGCCCCGCGGGCAACACGCAGACATCGCCCCCCGGATCAGGCCGGGCACACCGGACGACCAGCCAGACAGCGCCCATCGGGCTACAAGCCAGATCGCGCCCACCGGGCCGCGGACTGCAGGCCCACCGGGCCACAAGCCAGGCCAGCCCACCGGGCGACAGGCAAGCCGGGCCGCCCGGGCTACAAGCAAGACAACGCCCACCGGGCCGCGCACTGCTGGCCCACCGGGCGACAGGCAAGACAGGCCAACCACCAGCAAGACAGGCCCACCGGGCTACGAGCAAGACAGGCCCACCGGGCTACGAGCAAGGCAGGCCCACCGGGCTACGAGCAAGGCAGGCCCACCGGGCTACAAGCAAGGCAGGCCCACCGGGCTACGAGCAAGACAGGCCCACCGGGCTACGAGCAAGACAGGCCCACCGGGCTACGAGCAAGACAGGCCCACCGGGCTACGAGCAAGACAGGCCCACCGGGCTACGAGCAAGACAGGCCCACCGGGCTACGAGCAAGACAGGCCCACCGGGCTACGAGCAAGACAGGCCCACCGGGCTACGAGCAAGACAGGCCCACCGGGCTACAAGCAAGACAGGCCCACCGGGCTACGAGCAAGACAGGCCCACCGGGCTACGAGCAAGACAGGCCCACCGGGCTACGAGCAAGACAGGCCCACCGGGCTACGAGCAAGACAGGCCCACCGGGCTACGAGCAAGACAGGCCCACCGGGCTACGAGCAAGACAGGCCCACCGGGCTACGAGCAAGACAGGCCCACCGGGCTACGAGCAAGACAGGCCCACCGGGCTACGAGCAAGACAGGCCCACCGGGCTACGAGCAAGACAGGCCCACCGGGCTACGAGCAAGACAGGCCCACCGGGCTACGAGCAAGACAGGCCCACCGGGCTACGAGCAAGACAGGCCCCCCCCAGCCCCACCGGGCTACGAGCAAGACAGGCCCACCGGGCTACGAGCAAGACAGGCCCACCGGGCTACGAGCAAGACAGGCCCACCGGGCTACGAGCAAGACAGGCCCACCGGGCTACGAGCAAGACAGGCCCACCGGGCTACGAGCAAGACAGGCCCACCGGGCTACGAGCAAGACAGGCCCACCGGGCTACGAGCAAGACAGGCCCACCGGGCTACGAGCAAGACAGGCCCACCGGGCTACGAGCAAGACAGGCCCACCGGGCTACGAGCAAGACAGGCCCACCGGGCTACGAGCAAGACAGGCCCACCGGGCTACGAGCAAGACAGGCCCACCGGGCTACGAGCAAGACAGGCCCACCGGGCTACGAGCAAGACAGGCCCACCGGGCTACGAGCAAGACAGGCCCACCGGGCTACGAGCAAGACAGGCCCACCGGGCTACGAGCAAGACAGGCCCACCGGGCTACGAGCAAGACAGGCCCACCGGGCTACGAGCAAGACAGGCCCACCGGGCTACGAGCAAGACAGGCCCACCGGGCTACGAGCAAGACAGGCCCACCGGGCTACGAGCAAGACAGGCCCACCGGGCTACGAGCAAGACAGGCCCACCGGGCTACAAGCAAGACAGGCCCACCGGGCTACAAGCAAGACAGGCCCACCGGGCTACAAGCAAGACAGGCCCACCGGGCTACGAGCAAGACAGGCCCACCGGGCTACGAGCAAGACAGGCCCACCGGGCTACGAGCAAGACAGGCCCACCGGGCTACGAGCAAGACAGGCCCACCGGGCTACAAGCAAGACAGGCCCACCGGGCTACGAGCAAGACAGGCCCACCGGGCTACAAGCAAGACAGGCCCACCGGGCTACGAGCAAGACAGGCCCACCGGGCTACGAGCAAGACAGGCCCACCGGGCTACGAGCAAGACAGGCCCACCGGGCTACGAGCAAGACAGGCCCACCGGGCTACGAGCAAGACAGGCCCACCGGGCTACGAGCAAGACAGGCCCACCGGGCTACGAGCAAGACAGGCCCACCGGGCTACGAGCAAGACAGGCCCACCGGGCTACGAGCAAGACAGGCCCACCGGGCTACAAGCAAGTCAGGCCCACCGGGCTACGAGCAAGACAGGCCCACCGGGCTACGAGCAAGGCAGCGCCCACCGGGCCGCGCTCTGAAGGTCTACCTGGCTGCGAGCATGGCAGCCACGTGGCGCCAAGCCAGCCTCATTTCTTCCGGGCCTCCGCCGTCTCTAGCTGACCCGCCGAAGCCCTCATCCTACCTAATAAATTCCTACGATACCCTACCCCGGGTCCGGTCGTCGCATTCCCCGAGCTCCACTCGCTTCGCCGCCATCCCCAGCCCCCGGCTAGTGGTTCCGCGGGTTCTCAACGTCCTATACGTCCCTCTAGCCGTCTACCGAACCAACAGACCACCCAACCCACCTCGCGCGGCCGCGCCCCCGGAGCGCGGCCCGCGACAGCAGCCGGGCCGCACGTAAGTCCCACCCGCCGGGTCTCCCCCGCCACTTACCATGGCGCGAAGACGTGCAGGGGCCGAGGAAGAACCGAGGAGGTGTCGGGCACGTGCGCGACAGCAGACCGCCACTGAAGAACTTCGCGATATAGTTCTCGACGGAGTTCGCGATGAGGCCGACTTAGACTGGCTCCGCCCTGTACTAGCCTGTACTAGCCACTCGGAATTGGGGTAAGAGCCCTTAATTCACTGTCTTGGTGAGAGCGAATCTAGCGACGAGAGCTATTCTCCCGTCCTCCGCTTCGTATTACCTACCGGCCACAAGGGCCCGATGGTCGTACCGCCACTCGTGGTTCACTCTTCGTGCAGGCCTTATATATATATAGCCAATTCCGAAATTTCCCTTCGGGGAAACTACGGTAGTTCAACATAAAAATAATAGTTTCAACATGGCGTTGCAGTATTTGTAGTCTGTCATCGTTTTTTAGGCGTAGGACTCTTCATGCCGCTTCCCGCCAATACTTTGCAAACTAGATCACGAAGGAGTTCGTGAAATAGGCGTGCCCTATAGAACAATGATCGGAAATGGTATAATTGGGAAGGAAATGCGGCTGCGTGAGTACTGTAGATGTTTGGTTTGCGGTGTGGACAACGAAAAGAGATGTGGCGCGGAAAGAACGCTCAAGTGTTACATTTTTTGGTAAGTATAGTCTGCATGCGGCAGAAGGTAGCGACGCGGCGTCCCTTTGTTGTTGAAGATGTAGGTCTTCCGGCCAAGGCGCAGAGCATGGCAATGGCGACACGTGGCTTTCGGGTTTGATGAATTATGCGCTGTAGCCAAAAGCTTTTTAGATTCCTAAGGGTGTATTTCGAAGTATTGACCGGTAGGTCGGCCCGGAGCCAGCGGCGCCCCACTTGTAGCCTGAGTGTTGCGTTGAGGCGTACTGGCTCTCTTGCATGGTTGCTTCCGAATTGGAAAGCATAGCAGCACAGTGTTGCTCGCGAGTTGGATGTTGTAAGGGGTGCTGTTTCGGTTGCTTGTAGGTTCGGTGTCCCTGTGGCTGGTGTCATGTGCTTGCGGTGGGTCGTCGTTGGCTGAAGCGTGGCATAGAAAAGACGTTTAGGGGTATCGACTCGCGCGTTACTATGTATAAGGGCTTTTCTGCAAAGACTCCGTTACACACTCTGCTAGAGCCCCACCGGGGCGATAATAAACAATGCAGGTAGGGAGAGGGTGAAGACGCACCGAAAAGTTAACCTAACAGCCCAGCACCCGACGAACCAGTGAAGCGCCGCAACGATGCAAACATCGGAACCCGCCACCTCACATCCCATAAGGCACGGACCCCTAGCAGGGCTCAACACGCCTATATAGCCAGAAAGTATGAAGCACGGGAAACCCCGCGCCCCAAGACAACCCGAGCCGATCAGGAATCCACCAGTACCTCAGCCGGTCCCCCGCACACAAGGCGATTGGCGACAACCCGCAAGAAAGGATGCCGAGGCCCCACTGCATCCCAGCCTTTCTGGGGAAGCCCCAGCGCCGCAAAGCCCCTCAAAAGGGCCCAAAACTCCACCACCCCACGGCGAACGGCGCGATCCAGAAGACCACTACCCGGAGTAAGAGGGGGACCACCAGCCCCCGCCCTTTTCAAGGCCGCGGCCATAAAACGGCGCCCCACCTCCATGGCAGTAATAGCCGCCAGGACTACTACATCCCAGACGCAGGACTGTACCCCGATAGGTGCTTGCACCAACCAAACTTGCGCCCGTGTCACCCCTGCACCGAGCTGGGTCTCGAGTTGGGCAGTCACTGCTTGAGCCACCGGGCAGAACCAAAAGTGGTGTAAGCGGGGGGTACCCGCCCCTGGAGACTCTCCAGCCGGCACACCGCATCCACAAGGGGCTGCTGCCCGTGTGTGCACGCACGGAGGCATGGAGCGATGCACGACGGGCAGCGCCCATGCATACGCCCGCGCCCATACGTAGATAGGTAGGTGGAACAGCTTACAATTAAACATTTGTATTGTTGCAGCCTGATAAGAGCCTGCTGTTTCGTTCATGGCCCTTGCTGCAATGCATGCACGTAACCGGCGGCTAGCGGGCAATTATCTTATTATGCATGCATGCACGTAATCGGTGTGTGTCCTTACTGCAGTTCTTGGCTGTTGCCACGCCTCTCCGGTGACACAGCAGCAGAAGCAGCCAAGTCGCAACAACACGGGCTGCACCATGCATGGATGCGCTGCGACTTCTTATTCCATCGGGCGGCGACACCATCATCCGCTCCAACATTACCAACCCTTTCAACAGAAGGCAGCAGTGCCGATCGCAACTGCCAACAATGGCGGCGCGGCTTTCCCGTCCTGGATCCGCATGTGTCGTCATACAGTTAGTGCAGAAACTTTGCTGCCTGCACAGACACAAAGCGGGTACGTACGTACTTGCTTTGGTTTTACTTCTTAATGTCTACTAAGAAGTAAAATCAAATGCGATTCCGTCGGCGGGCCTGTGTATGTGCGCATTCGCTGGCTCTTTCTGGGATCAACCTTGCTTAGGTAGGAATCGATCATTGCAACGATGCAATGTAGAACCATCCACACTGTAACGGGCCGTGCGCATTCAGTTCAGGCCTGCTCCCACCCTAGCTGATTAGCGAGCTTGCGTGACTGTCATGCTCCTCCACCTACCGCACCCCACGCACGGTAGTGCATGGAGCGAGGGAAGGCAGGCCCAGACAACGACGGGATCGATACATGGGCATTACTACTAGTAACTTTATTTCACAGTGGGCGTAAATCAGCCAAGGTACGGAAAACGACGACAGGGCCGAAATTGCTTGAAAGCACATGCAATCTCCAATGCATGCATGCTGCTCTACGTATATATCGCATGCAAACGAACGTGCCACCCAGTACGTCCGGCCATCCACGGGTCGATGGACGAGGGGCGGAGTTCCAAGGAAGCTAAGCAAGCAAAACAACCGAAACCGGCGGTTAACGTCAGCAGGGAAGAGTATGTAGACGTTGACACAGCAGAGGAAACTTATTTGGCCTAAGTCTTGTCCATGCATCCAGTGATAACCTAGTATGGCCAATAGCCTACTGGTGCCCTATGGCAGTCCAACGGGGGTACGTACCCACCGCCGGTAATATCCTACCCACCCGACTACAACACGCGCGCTTAATTCAAATAATCGCGTGTGTTGAAAGCCTTACTTGTGAGTCGCAGTACATAGCTGGTCCGCAATAATGTCCATTGCGCTGTGCACGCGATCAAAGCATTTTGGGTGGCGGCAATCGCAGCCACCGCGTACCAATCACCGTGCAGGGTTCAAACGCGCCGTAAATAAAATATCGGCAGCAGATACAGAAGCACTCAAGCCTGTGTGCCAGCAGAACAGGTAGGACCACGCGCGACCCGTACGTGCCTATTTGTTGATGATAGATGTTATTATCGTCGTCCGTCCTGCTTTCTAAGCTGGATGCACATATATACCATGATCATTCATTCCTTGTACGTACTCAAACCCTACAATAAATACGTACTCAAACCCTAAATCCCCGCCCGTCGATCCTTGTTAGCGATCCTTAGCCTAAAACACCTGCTGCACAAAGACGCAAGCAACTAACGTACGTCGCCGCGCCGTATCTAGGCCCGCCTCCTCATACTTGGGTAGTGTGCCGCCGCTCGCTGCGAAGCCAGCGCAGCCAACCGTAGCGCCACCCTGTCCAGCACCACCTCGGATGACTCCGCCTGGAAGCCGAGGGGCCCTCGCCCCGCCGCCTGCTGCTGTCTGCCCGCCGCTCCGCCGTCCGACTGGGTCGTCCCAACGCCGCCAGCAACCATCCAAGCATGGTTGACTGCCGAACGTGCCTGCTGCTCCGCCTGGTTGCTGCCTACAGCCCCGTCGCTTTTAGGTAGGCTGCCTCGTGAGCTCCTCACCACGCCCCCGCGTGACGACGGTCGCACGCGTCCGGCCGCTGCTGTGGCATCACCAACGGCCTTCCCAGCTGCCTTCCCAGCCGCTGCGATTGAAGGACGTGTAGTCCGGGGGGACATGCCGCCTGTGTAATCGATGAAAGCCTCGCCGCCACCGTTGATGCTCCAGCTGCTAGCGTAATCGGCGCTCAGAAAGTCACCGCCGCCGCTGCTAGCGCCGCCGCCACTGACGCTGCTGCTGCTGGCGCAGCCTCCACCTCCGCCGCCGCTGCGAGCGTACCGGTCGCTTGCACCTCCGCCCACGCTTCGCCCATCGCGGACGACCACTGTATCGTCTTTAGCAAATAGCCTCGCCACGACAGGTTTCCGCGGTGAGTTGCTCGCAGCAGTGGTGGGCCTGAGGTAGGTGAGCAGGTTGACTGCCTCTCGAGGGGAGGAGGCCGATGGCGGCGGCGAACCGCTGGTCGTCGCCCCCGGCCCTGACGCGCCCACCGCCGACACTCGTTGCTGCCCCGCCGCCGCCGCCGGGGCCGCCGCTGCGATCCAATGGTTTGTAGCCAGGACACTGTCGCTGCGGCGGCTGAACGGATGTTGATGACCCGCAGCCGCACTACCTGTGCTTGCGCCAGTTGGTGACAGCTGTTGTCTCCGGCCCTCCCACAGCACCGCAGGAGCCATCGTGGAGGTGTCGTCATCCCCCTGACTGGCACGTGCTACCGCCCACGGCTGCTCGGGTGCGGCCAGGCAAGTGCTGCTGGCGACGCGGCTGCTGGACGCCACTCCCTCCGTCACCGTCTCCGCCATCGTGCTACTGCTCGCTTCAGTCTGAGGCCGGCGGTAGTCGGCGGCGGGATGTAATAAGGCAGCCGGGAGCTCGGACGAGGTGATGGAGGCGCCCAGCGCCTCTTCGGCGATGGCCGTCGCTTCGGCGGCAAGCGCTGCGGCGCGCTTGGCCCGGGCGTCTCGCGTGACGGCGGTGAGGATCCTCAGCCACGGGACAAGCGTGCCGTACGTCTTGGTGCCGCCGCGCAGCTGGGCCTTATCAGCAGTGGGGCGTACGGTGGGCTGCGACCGGTTCCAGGGCCGCAAGCACTGTGGCTGCTCACTTGCGTCAGACGACAAGGGGGCGCGGTGGAATTCCTCCAGATGCTGCTGAGTGAGGGGGGGCTGTTGCTGCAGCGGCTGCTTTGGGGTGCCAGCAGATGAAGGATCCCAGAGGAATGGCACAGTCTGCTGCCATAGCTGCTGTTGCTGTCGCTGCTGATGGAGCTGCTGCTGGGTCGGCCGGCTGTAACCGTAGCCATCCTCCGCCTGCTCATGAGGCGGCGCGGCGCGATCCTGTTCCATCGGGGAGCCCTGTTGGGATGACCTCGAAAAGCCAACTGATCCCAGCCCGCTCGATCCTGTGGCCGGCCTCACGCCAACCGTCCCCTGGTGAAGCACGAGGCGAGGCACCACTGGAGCCAGCTGCTCCAGGAACACATCTCGCCGCGCAGCTGGACTTGCGGGCACCGAGTTTTCGCCAGCTGCCCTGCTGTGGTGCGGGTGCTGCTGGTGGCTGTGGTGGCCGACATGGTAGACTTGGGCGTGGAGATGCGGTTGCAATCCCGGGCTGTGTGGGTGGGAGGGTTTGAGCTGCGGGTGCGGGTGCGGTTGGCCTGCGAGGGCGCGGCCTGCTGGCAGCAGGCGGTGCGTCACAGCCTGCGGAGAGCCGCGCAGGTGGGCGGGCAGCTGCGGGTGTTGGTATTGCTGGCGTTGCTGGGGCTGCTGTTGTTGCTGCTGCTGAGGTTGTTGCTGTTGGTGCTGCTGTCGCAGCTGCCGTAACTGCATCATGGCGTGTTGGTTCTGGCGAGGGCTGTCCTGCCCCTGCTCGCGCCCGCCGCCGGTGCCATCGGTGCCCATGGATCGCACAGCCAGCGGATTCCCAGTCTTCGGCGTGGCAGGGGCTGCAGCGGCAGCCGTGGCTGCAAGCCGAGGCGATAAGGGGTGGGCCTATAGAACCGGAAAGGGAAGCCCGAAGGGGAACGTAAGGACCCAGGACTGCCTGCCAGGAGTGAATATTGCTTGATGCAAACAAGGGTCCAACAAGACGGTTTCCGCAAAACAATCTCAGCAACGTCCCGCATCCTCTCTCGCAGCTCATCGGTCGCCAGCACGCCCACACACGTTGTGTGCGCACTGACGTCAGCAGCAAACGCACAGCAGCAGCAGGCAGGGTGCCGCCTTCTTACCTGAGCACCAGCCGACCCAGGTCGCTTCTTATTCTGAAGGCCCGCACCGCCGAACGGCGGCGCTGGTGCTGGTGCTGGCGGGTGCGGTGCCTCCCCATATCGGTCGGCATCCCGGAAGTGCTCGTTGCTGCCACCACCGTGTGCCACCTGGCCTGCGGTCGCTGATCTCGCCGCCACAAGACCGCCGCCGCCGCTGTGAAGGGCGCCAGCTCCACCTACATAGCCGCCATGCGAGCCAGCCAGCATCGCCGCCACAAGGGTCTGGGTTGGCATGACGGCCGCCGCCGCCGCTGCGGCCGCTGTTGCCGCGGCGACAGCAACGGTCGCAAAGTCCGGCAGATGCTGACCTGAGGGCATGAGGAGAGGCGGCGCGGCAGCTGCGGTGGCGGCCGCGGTTGGAGCCCGGCGGGGCGCTGCGGAGGATGCCGCCGCATCCACGCGTGGAAGCGGTGACTCGCTGTCGCTGCCACCGCCGCCACCGAAGTGCCGGGCGACCGCTGAGGGGCTGTGGCCACCGCCACCACTGAAGTGACGGGCAAGCGCCGCCGCGAGGCCGCCAAGCGGCAGAGGAGGTACTGCATCCACAGCGCGCCTGTGCGCACGGAGCGGCGAGTCGCTGTCACTGCCGCCACCACCGAAGCGACGGGCGACCGCTGACGGGCGGTGGGCAAGCACCCGAGCGGCCCCAGCCACGGCGTGCGTAGCTACCGCCAGTGCGGCTGCTGGTGCTGCGTGTTGCTGCGAGCTGGCGCTGGGAATCGCTCCGGTAAGCAGCTGCGGCGGATGCTGTGGAGCTTGTTGGGTCAGCCCCTGCAGCTGCTGCTGGTGCTGCCACTGCGGAGGCGGCACCTGGCGGGGTGGGGGGCTGCGCCTGCTTGCGGTTAAGGATCCTACTACAAGGTGTACGGCGTCCCGAAGCTTCAAGCCGTACGCCGCCATCGGCACGCCAGGCCGCAGATCCTCCGGCAGAAAGCTGTGGCTCCCGTAGTCGCCGCCACCACCGCCGCCAGCACTACCTACGCCGTAATCCACCGATTGCGCCGCTACCTGCCCAGCTGCGTAATATGCACTATCACCGCCACCACCGCCACCACCATCATTGCCACGTCGCCCAACGCCGTCGCCGCCATCACCTGCGCCGATGGGCGCACGTGCGGTTGGTTTGCCGGCCGAGCTGGTCAAGGAGTCGACTTCGCCACGTGGTTTTTCTGTTTGTGTGGAGGCGGCGACGCCAGTTTGCGTGACCGCGGCGTTCCCTGCAACGCTGACCGCTCCGGAGCCGGCATGCGCGTCCAACTCAGCCTGGAGCGACCCACGGGGCGAGGAGCCACCGGGTTGCTGGGGAATCGGGTACGGGCCGTACATGGCGTACGGATGCTGTGGGTGGCCGGGAGGGTACGCGACTGGATGGGTGAAGTATGGCGGTGGGTAATGCGGCTGCGGCCAGTACCAGTGCACCGGAGCCCTTGCCGCCGCCACCCCGTTGCGGGGCACTTCCTGCTCGTAGTACGGCGGCGGCGGTGGCGGCATGTAGTACGGCGGCGGTTGCGAGGACCAGCCAGGCGGTAGGCGCGGCTGGCCGTCGCCTTCGTCGTCAGACGGGTACTTGTGCCGCCGCCGGCGATGTCGCCGGTGGTGGCGGCGATGGTGGGCGCCGTGGCGGCTCCGAGACCGCTGCCGCCGCGGCGACCGGCGCGCTCCTCGTAATGAAGGCGAGGAGGGGGGGGTCTCCGATGATGAGGTATATGACGACGACGACGACGTCTGGCTGCTGCTGCTGGTGTCCTCCCGCGCACGCCGCCGTGCGTGCCGCCTGTGTCCCACTTCCCTCCGCTTGCCTTCCTCCGCTGCCCACCCGCGGCCGCGGCGGCCTGCCTTACCCAAGCCGCGCTCGTCCGCGCCGGCTGAAGCGGCTGCAGCAAAGCCGGCGGAGTCACTGTCGATGAGGGAGCCGAAGTCCAGGGCTCTTTGGCCGCGAGGTGCTGCCGGCACTGGGCCGGACACTATCAACCGCAGCGGCGGCTCCATGTACGCCAGCGCCGTGTCCTCTCCTGCCTCCCCATTACTCCCCCCTCTGCTGTTACCCGTACCCAACCCAAGACCGGCTCCGTGCAGCTGCTGCAGGCTTCCAAAGAGGTCCGGCACGTCGCGTGGCGGCGGCGCCTGGGCCCCGGGAATTTGCTGCTGCAGCTGTTGCTGCTGGTACCGCTGCTGCTGCTGTTGCTCTTGCAGCTGGTACCGCTGCTGCTGCTGCGCCGCCGCCGCCATCGCCGCCATGCGCTGCTGCTGCTGCTGCAGTGCGGCCCGTTGCGGCTGGTCCGCCTGCTGCTGTTGGTACCGCTGCTGCTGCTGCAGCGCGGCCCGTTGTGGCTCGTCCGCCTGCTGCTGCTGCTGGTACCGCTGCTGCTGCTGCAGCGCGGCCCGTTGCGGCTGGTCCGCCTGCTGCTGTTGGTACCGCTGCTGCTGCTGCCGCGAAGTATCGCCAGCCAAAGGTCCCGCCGTCGGCAGCGGTGGCAGCAGACGCCCAAGCCCCGCCGCCGCCGCTATCCCACTTCCTTGGGCGCCCGCCGCTGCGGCCGCGGATGACGGTCTCACCGCTGGTAGCGGGTGCGTTTGTGCAACACCGCGCGGCAAGCCCTGTTGCCCAGCCGGCCTTGACGAAGGCGCCGCCATGCTAGCACTGGGCGGAGTGGCGCCGGGGCCGGTGGCTATGGCCGCGCCGTACGGAGCTTCGGCGGCTCTGTTGGGTGCCCGCCCACTGCCGCCGCCTCCTTTGAGGTCGCCGCCGGCGGCGGAGGAGCGCCTGAGGTGGTTGTAGCCCAAGCTGTGGTTGCTCCCGCCGCCGCTGCCGTCGGAGCTGGACGTTCCGCTCGTGCTGATGGAGCGGCGAGACGCCGCCGGTGCTCCGCTTCCCCCCGCGCTGAGGTGAAGCGCCACGGTTGGCTCCGGCAGCAGCTGCTCGGCGAACGGCAGGGCCGTGCGGGGCGGGATGATGGCCGGTGAGGGGGGCCCGGCGAATGCGTCGTCGGCGGCTCGCCGCTGCCCGGCCGCACCGCTGCTTGGGGGCCGGTAGGGGGCCGACGAGAAGTGCACGAGCGACGGCGAGGCGCAATCGTCGATCGCCACCGAGCCCGCCGCCGATGCCGCGTCGAGGGCCTTCAGCACAGGGAACGAAGCGTTGCGAGCTGACGCCTTGGCGGCGGCAGCGGCGGCGGCGGTGGTTGCGGCATCGGGCGCGCCGCCTTTGGCAGCGGCCGCCCGTGCCACCTGGGTTCCTAGGGCGCCATCGGCCCCGGGATGTTGCGCTACCCAACGAGGCGCGTCCCCGGCACGACCCAGCAGTTGCGCTTCTGCCGTGACTTTCCTCACAACACCCTCCCTGGAGGCGGCGCCGGGGACGGCTGTGCGGCCATCGGCAATGTCGCGGGTGGCACTCTGCGGCCCGACCCCCGACGACCCCGCGCCGGTTGCCGTACTATGCTCCAGGGGAGCCGCCCCGGCGGTGCCGCTGTAGTCTGCGACGTCGTTGCTGTTGCTTCTGCCGATGCGAGCCGGCGCGTCTGCAATTCCGCCGCCGATATCGCCTGATACCGATGCGACAGCGACCTGCTCCTTGCCCTCGCCCAAGGGCATCGCAGGCGTCGGCACGCCAGCCGATGCGGAGCGCCTATGGCCGTGGTTACCTTCAGGGCCGCTGCCGCCGGTGCTGCTGTGGCGGCCCAGCCCAAGCAGGATATCCTCTGGGTCCCTCCTTGCGCCGCGACTGCTGGGCGTGGAGGGTGACTGGCTGCTTTGCTGGTAGCGAACCGACTCGGGCGAAGCGGACGAGGGCTCGGAGTCCATTGCCAGCACAGGCGGCACCAGCAAGTCCTGCAGTCCCGGGAAGCCGCGGCGGCTAGGGCGTGCCAGCGGCTGCGTGAGCGACAGCAGCAGCACGCCTTTACGGCCGGAGTTGGGCTCTGCCTTCGCAACTTCCTGTTGCTGCTGCTGCCGCTGTTCTGACGGCTTGGACCCGCGTTGCAGCTCCCCCAGATGTGTTGCTGACGCCGTGGCGCCTTTTGCTGCTGCGGCCGGTGCTATCGCTATAGCCAGGGCGACAGGTGCTGCTGCTGCGTCTGAGGCGACAGGTGCCGCTGCATCTGAGGTGCCTGTAGACTCCGCCATACCCTCGGGCGCGTCCTCCGCGAGGGCCGAGCAAGCCTCCCCTGGACCGCCTGCCCGAGCACCCGCTGCCCCGTCATGAGCCGCATCTGGCGGCGTCACCTTGGATCCCAGTTCCACGCCAGCGTGTGCTACGCCCCGGCCCCGCTCCAGGGATCCCTTCGTCCCCATCCCGGGCTCATCGCTCATGCTGCTGCTACTGCCGCTGCCCTGCCTGGTCGCAACAGCCGAATCTCCCGCTCCATAGGACCTGCGGCCTCCTGGGGCGCTGGAGGTGCCGCTGGCGCTGGAGTCGAGGCTCGCGAGCATCCAGTCCGGAGGCGAAGCCCGAGTGCCCAGCAGCCCGGAGGCTGCGGCCGCGCTGCTGGTGACGCCAGCGGCGCTGCTGCCGGTGGCTGAGGAGCGGCGATGCGCGGAGGAGTGCGGCGCTGACGCCGTCGGCGACTGCCGCAGGACCGAGTTGTCGGAGCCGTCACCAGAGCCTGTGGCGAGCCGGGCTGGCGGCGACGCCTGCGAGCTCGCGCTGCTGGGTGCGGCGGCGCCGTCGGCCGTGCTGCGACCCGGGCCCTCGTGGCTGGTGCCTTCGGGCTGTGCAGGCTGCTGCCGCTCGGGCTGCTGCCGCTCGGGCTGCTGCCGCTCGGGCTGCTGCCGCTCGGGCTGCTGCCGCTCGGGCTGCTGCCGCTCGGGCTGCTGCCGCTCGGGCTGCTGCCGCTCGGGCTGCTGCCGCTCGGGCTGCTGCCGGTTGCCGAGAACCTACAGAGGGAGCACAGGCGAAGCACATCATCAGCCCGCTTTCAATAGCCCAGCGCTAATACCGGTAGTAACTCCCCGCTCATCGCGTGGATTTTATGCCGTACCTGTGGCATTGCATCGGCCAGGCGACGCGCCTCGTGGTGAAGGGGTGCGGCTGTCACGGGGAACGCCTGTTCGTACAGCGCCGCCGACGCATCCAGCGCCGACAGCACGGACGGCGGCGCCGCCTGCGCGCCCGAGGCGACGTTGTACGGCAGGCCCCGGAAGGCGGACCGCCGTACTGTGGCGACGCCGGCGTGGAAGAGCATGTCCGCCTCCTCCTCGTCTGTCAGTATGTAGGTGACCACGAGGCTGATGTGACAGTGGCGTCGTACGGAGGCGGAGGCAGCGGACGGCGGCACGCCATCCACGAGCGACGCCGCCGCTGGTGCGCCATCGCGGTCGCCGGTGCCCCTCGATGCCCCCAAACCCCTGGCTGCAGGGGCGTCGTGGAGGGTGGTGGAGCCCAGGCGCAAAGTGACGGCGGAGACGACGAGGCCGGGCAGCAGCGTGGAGAGGTCGATGCTGCAGTACCGCCTCACGTGCTCCCCGGCGTCAGCGGACGTCTGGGAGGCGCTGCCATTGCGAGGCTGTTCGGCTTCCAGCGCCTAAGGGGATGGCAGCGAGGAGGGAGGCCGCGCAGAGGGCAGGACCTGCTCAGCGGATGTGCATATCTCAATGACCCACATCACGCATTCGCTCGATGACCCACGCTACGCATATATTCAACGACCCACATCACGCATCCGCTCGATGTGAGCCCAGAGCACGCGAGCCCTGAGCACCCGAGCCCTGAGCAAGCGACCCCATGCCCAAGCGAGGCCTGACCAAGGCCCCCTTCCTCGGGACGTCGCACCCCGAATCGCCGCCACCTTCACCCGACAACGCCAACCTACCCTCCCATCCGCATCATCATAATCCTCATCACCATCATTCCTCTCTTCTTGTTACACATCACTCCTCCTAGTGCCACGCGCCTGCCTCGTCTCCATTCGCCCCACCCACTTTACGGCAAATTCACCCCAACCTCCCTACCGCTCAGGCTCGGCACAAAGGAGGGGCACTTCCCCCCTCTCCCTGTTTGCCTCCCAAGCTGAGCGGGTCCTCGCAGGTCTTCGCCGCACATCCCGGCACTCACATGTAGCTCCGACAGGATCAGCGCCCACAGCTGACTGTCCGGCGGCTGCACCATCTCCATGGTAGTCGCCATGGAGTTCACCAAGTGCTGTGGCAGCTCGTCGTACTCTCGTCCTTTCAGGATTGCCAGATCGGAGAAGATTACGGCGTCCGTGCCCAGAGACCGCGCCGTCAGGTCTAGGTGGTGGCTGCTGACGCGGGGGTGCATGCAGCGGCGCAGCTGCTGGAACGCGGAGGCGGTGGGACCTGGCAGGATGCTGGCAGGAGGTGTGGTGGCAGCCCCATCACCGTGTTGAGGCAAGGGTGAAACGGCATCCATGCGGCGCAGGATGACGGCCTCCAGCGCGCCTGGTGGAAGTGCTGAGCTGGCGGTGTCAAGGTCGCCGTCCCCGTCATCGGAAAATGCCTGTTCGCCAAAGGTGTGATAGATTGGCTCAGGGTTTAGCCACTGGGATTCATTGGTGTAGAGCTGGGGATGGAGGGCGTGGTAGGATCAGGTGCCGTGGTAGGATCAGGTGACGGCAGGGGTAAGCCGTACTGTCGTTTCGGGCCAATGGCTGATGCAGGGATGCACTCGAAGAAGTGCTGGGTTGTGACGGTGGCGAATTAAAGGGAGCTGGTTTTGGTCAAATAAGGGCATCAAGCAGTGGAGGATCGCTTGATGGACCATATCCGGTCCGAGGTTCGTTGCTTGCGGGCAACGATTTTAACCACTTAGGCTTCTCCCATCATCCCCCGACATTTCGTCTTAGCCATCATTACATACCTGGAACACATCCGTCTCCTGCGGCATGCGCAGCTTCAGCACCACGCGTGTCGCGGCCCCCGCCATGGTCCGGCCCAGCTTAGGCCCCAGGAGCAAGTCGGCCAAATTGAGCAACTCCGCCATTTTAAGGCGCAACACGTGGTGAGGACAGGAAATGTCGCACAGGAGCACAAGTACGTATCCATATCCGGAGGACTGGTACCCTAGTATGTGTTTCTGCATCCGAAGGATGCCGGTAGATGACGCAGCAGCGGCTTGCGACGCCGCTTGGCACATGAAGCTCCAGTCCAGCGAAGGCTTTGATGATGGTGAGTTCGCCCATATCACGAGTCCGCTGTGTTGTGGGCCAGCGCATATGGCGACGCCCAGAAAGGGACGCAGGGAAGCGTCCCCAACGGTCGACGTCATCCTTGAGAATGGATCGTGGGAGATTAATTGGCGGCTGTCATCTAAGTTACTGCTTTACTTGCCTATGATACCCTGGAGGTTGCATGCGCTTGCACGAAGCGGCTCCCTCATGCACGACACGACAACCGATTCGCGTTGACTTTGACCAGTTTCACCTACACATTGGTTAACACTAATCGCACACATCATTTTACAATATTATTCAATAAAACAATGACACGAAAGAAGCCGCACCCGAAGCCAGCTGCATCAGGAAATATTTCCGCGGTCACGTAAGAATATGACACTGTGCAGATAGAGAAGGTAACCTATATTTTTGCATATAATTGCTCTTTGTTTTTCAATGCCAGGGTCAGGCGTGCCGACCCCCAGACATTCAAGACTAAGCTTGGGTACACGTTATTAGCCGTGAGTAAACAGACTGCATACAATAAAGAGGTGTTTACATGCATAGATCGTAAATTGTCGTCAAACCAGTTCGTGGACGCCCACGTGTCCCACTGCATGCAACCTCGTGCCTCGCAGGCGAGCCTTGGTTTGGTTGGCGTCAACTGTCTTCTACCTTATATCCAAGACGACTCCAATCCAGATAACCAGAGGCTCTATGGGAGCTTAGCCGTATTCTGGTGGGTTCGTGTCCAAGCATCCGGGGTATCCGGGCTACGTAGTGGGTATTCGTCGGAAGTCGGAAGTGGCTTGCACCTGCTGGGGATTTGCCGGACCGGACATGACGGGACTGAGTTTAACCCTATGCCCACGCGCAGGTGTACGTTGCTCTATGGCATCACGAAGACCATGATCTGGAGCAGCAATGAGGTAAAGCTCGTTTGTCATAATGCAAACACGCAACACATGCCGAGGCTTCCCTGTAACCTGCCATTCCAATCTGCCACGCGCGAAGGCAGGGGCTGGAGTGGGTATGGCTCGAATCGAACACGCGCAAATCCTTCCCAGCACACACACACACACATACACACGCATACTTAAAACACACACACACACACACATTGACACACGTTAATCGGCACATTTTTTTCGACCTCCCGTTCTTCATACCGGTATCACAGCTGATGTATCGTTTGGCCGCTGCTGACCTCCTCCCAGCAGGCGGGGTCTGTGCCGCCGGCTGAAGGTGACAGTGCCGTAGGGTCGTCCGCTGGAGGCCCTCCGGATGCGGGCGATTCAACAAGTGGACGGACTAAGACGCGGAGGGCATAGCGCACAGATTGCGCGAATGGGGTACCCATTCCGGTGTGGAACTGCTACACGGACGTGCAGGCGCACGGCGAACATCCAGGATGGGGTTAGCTGAATGGAGGCAGTTGGCCCGGCCCCTACATACATGTTTGGTTGCTGCCAAGTTGTAACGGTTACAGTGGGTTCCAGACCAAGAGGTAGAACCATCGGGCACATCGCCTGACACTGCCAAGTGTTTGCGCACGGTCGTCTCGTAGCTGGTTGCCTGCCATCTGGGGCCTTGTCTTGGGGGCCTACTCGTTTCCGGGGGTCCCGAAATTGTTTGTTAGTTGATTTGCGGCGGCTGTGCTAGGATGGACGCGCACTGCTGAATGCTCTACCAGGTCTGAAAGGCGCCACGCACCGCTCCTTAGATTTGCACGAGCCGCGCTGACCATGCCGATATGGTCACTCGCGTACAAGTATTGGTATCGGTTAGACACCCAGGTAGCGTTGCTGGCGGCGAAATGGCTGCGCGGGAGCCCGCCTTGGTGACATGGGATGCGCTTGTTGGCAACGCAAGTGGACAACGGCGCTGAAACGGGGTGGCCGCATGGTTTTGAGCATGGCACCAGGTTGCTGGTGGTTGGCGGTTGGCAGAGTCGTGTGATCCCTTTGTGGCGGTGCTGGTGCGCTTGGAGCTCGTCCAACGGTGTGAGCTTCTTTGCAAGCTTTCCTCTCGTTCCAGGATCCAGCACGTGTCACAAGCACCCTTGCAATCCAATTGGCAGGTGTGGCTCGTGTGTTGAGTAGTTAGTCACGGAGGCACTGGCTTCATTACGTGCGATAGCTATGTGGCTTCTCGCACCTCAGGGTTTTGTGAAGGCACGTCGGGCCTCAGCCCCTTAGGTCCGTTCTTGTCGCGGCTCCTCGCAGCTACGGGCGGGAATCAGGGCGATCCTCATCGTTGTTGCTCGTTCAAACCGCACCCTGCTCTCTTTCAAAGTAACGTCGTGCATGCTCCATGTTGAGACACACCCGGACGTAGCGGTAGATCCAGGAATCTGTAGTGGACGCTAGTAGGTTACGAGCACCTGTCTTTGTAGGCCGTAACGAATGGCTCGTACCGTCGATGAATTCCCGGTCCCACTCGCTTAACGATGCTTCATCATTCAGACGCGCCGTCGAATGTTGTTAGAAATACGCATCGCGCAAAGAGAGGGAGTGGACTGCGAGGCCGGCAGTGTCGGCCCCTCCAGGGAGTGCGTGTGGAATGGTTCATGCGGCTGCGCCATTGGGCGATCCTGTTCAAGCTCGCGCGGTCGCGTCAGCGCAGCTTGGCGCGGGTGGCTTACACTGCGCTTCGGGGACTGACGGCTAGCACTGCGTTTTTGGGGATTGACTGCTTGCACTGCGTTTCCATGCGTTTCCATGCGCTTCCAACAACACTCAGGCTCATCTCCCCCCCACCACGGGCCATGAGCCCCACGATGCTCTGTTTCCCACGCCACTTCCACTGCTTCCCCTCGCATGCCTGCTCCTGACCGAACGTTTCGAGTCGCCAAAGCTGAGGGTTAACGACTGCCGCCGCACCCACCCTGATCCTCTATAGCCTGCCAAACACACTCGCACACCGTAAACGAACCATCCAACGGCATGGTTCATGCAGACCACATGACATACAACCGTCCATGGGAAAGAGACAAAACCGGCTTGCGTAAGAATGCAAATCAGGCGGCTGTTGGCCGCGCTTAACTCGCCAGACAAGCGCCGCCCCCCCCCACGACACCAGGGCACGTGTTGCGACCCTCAACAACCCTCACTCAACGCGCAGCAGAAGTGCAGAATCTCCGCCCGCCCTGCAACAACCTAATGCCGCTCCTGTCCGGATAGCACCCCTCCTTCCGGGACGACTCCTCGGGAACGGCTGCGGCGCGATGGACGCGATACCGCAGGTTCTAGCTGGCGCCGCTGGGTGACCCCAACAACAAAACTACGAGCTCCGCCAACAGCGTCCAACTTATTCGCCGCCCGTAAAGAAACACGGCACCTGCGCCTCCCTGCCTGCCGACCTCGGGCTGCTTACCCTACCCTCTGGCGCCCTACGTTCCTACCCCGGCATGGATACAGTAGCTGCTGTGAGGAGGGACCAACGGACGGGCAGACGAACACCCTCCCGCCCGCCCCCGGGGCCGGGACATGCCCCCTATGCCCCAAGAAGGGGCCCAGCCCTACCTCCCTGGAGCTCGAGGCCTCCAACCAACCCACGCTCGACATCATGCGGCTTGGCGCTCCTCACCCCCTTGTTGCCATCGCTGTACGGCCGCCGCCGCCGCCGCCGCAGCGTGTAAGCCGGCCCCAACGAGCAGTCGCCGCCTCCACCCTCGTCCACGCCCTCACCCGATGACGGTGACGGTGCGCTTGGTGCTTAAGTGCAGCACCACCCGCGGCCTGCCGGAGCGACCACCAACCCCGAGCGCTCCAACGTCCAACCCCCCCTCGCCCCAACCGCCGATCGAAACGACCGTGAGTGCATTACCCACCTCACAACCGATGAGACATCTGCTCTTTACGGGGCGGGGCCGGGGCAGGGCGTATTATAGCCGCATCGCGTGTTAGGCTTCTTGACGCGAAGTCAGCGCCGCGGGATGACTCCTCAACCCCACAAGCGACGAGGTCTGTGTGCGTTGTGTTGTGTTCCTGCGTGCGCGTGTTTTGTTTTCCGTGGGCGAAACCAGCACGCTCATTCAGCCCTGCAACCGACACGTACAACCCTAAAGCCTATGTCTGCATGCTCACTCACTCACCCAGCCAACCGCCTGTACGACAGCGCTGCGCGCCAAGGCTAGGTGGCGGCACCGCGGCTCCTCGTTCAGTCCCGCCAGCCCCCTCCCCTTCATCCCGTCACCTCGTTGCTACTTCACTGCCGCACACGTCTCAACGCCGCCGCCGCGACGCGGCCCACACGCGGCTTCCTCCCTGGCGCTAACCCGCGAAGACCACACCTGGCCAAAGCTCCGGCCCCGACCTCCCCAACCCAACGCCTCGCCCCCTGGCCACGTCGTTGGTAGTCGCAGCTGTGAGCCGCAGCCAGAAGGTAACCACATCCGCATCCACATCCGCACTAGGGAAAAGGAGCCCCGAGCTCTGTGCGCATCGAGCGTGTCCCCAGAGGGCTCCAGAACCAGGGTATTAACTCCCTGGACCAGAGGGCGTCCGAGGGCTCCCTGGACCAGAGGGCGTCAAGAGGGCTCCCTGGAGCAGAGGGCGCCAGAGGGCTCCCTGGACCAGAGGGCTCCAGGTGGTGGTTGGCCCCACGGGGGCGGCCTACACGAACCCAAACAGGCTGAGCAGCTGGAAGAGCATCAGAATGACGTCCACGAGCAGCAGCCAGATGATGATCCACTCCAGCCGGGCCGCGTGCGAGTTGTTCTTGTGGTCTCGGAGCATGTCCAGCATCTCCTGGAGCAGCTGGAAGCGGGCGTTGAGCACCTCGGCGCGGGTGTCCAGCTCCAGGTACTCGCACGCGCGTTCGTACAGCGCCTGAAGGGCTCGTCCCAAAGTAAGCCAAGGGGGCGGGTGAGGTGGGGTGGGGTGGGGGATGGGTGGGGAGGTGCGGGGGGCCCCACGGCACCGGCACGTGGGGTGTGGGTACCGGTGACCCAACTGCCAGTGCGTACTGCACGTGGTGGGGGTTGAGCTCTCGGAGCTTCTTGCGCCTGGTTGCTAGGTGCTGGGTGGTTCCCTGGTGCTCTAACGGTGACATTCCGTGATACCGCTACAGCGAACTTCCCTCCACGCCCCAACACCTCCGTGCCCGTTTTTCTCCCGCCGTCCCTCCGCTCTCCAGTTCCCGTCCCTCCAGTCACCCGTCTCCCTCCGCCCTCCAGATCCCGGCCCCTCCGCCGTCCTGCCCAAGTCCCCCCGAATATAAGGCCCTTCCCGCGCCGCCCCACGCCGCCGCACCTGCAGCTGGTCGGGTGCGCTCCAGAAGAACTCCGGCGTGTCCATCACTGTCGACAGCAGGTTGAGGGTGGAGGACTGCAGGAACAGCTTGCCGATAAGCTGCGCCAGCTTCTTAGTGCTCATAGACACGCGGCCGTGAAGGGCCAGGTCCTGAGGCGGAACGGACCCGGAGGGGGGTTGGCGGGAGGGGGCCAGAGACGGAGGTATGAGAAGAAGGAAACCCGTGGGAGTGGGGCCGGAGCAGAGGAAACCGGGAGGGACGTGGGGGTAGGGAGTGGCTGGGTGTGTGTTGAAACAAATGCACGCCGTACTTTAAATTTCTCTTCGAACCCATGTTTTTAAGTATGTTTTTACGTTAATGCACGCTACAGCTGATCCGCGTCACAACGCCACGGAAAGTTAGCCAAGCGGACGGCGGTCCAAAGCGTCGAATTGGTGGGGCGATGGTGGCTTGTGTGCGTCTTAAGCCTACCTACCTACCTACCTATCTAGGTAAAATCGTGGAGTCAGGGGGGAGAGGGACGCAATGGATCCGGTCCAGGAGGCAGGGGCCTCACCCGGCTGGGCAGCGGCCACTGCACGGCGTGTGGTTGAGGTGCCGCGGAGGTCACATGTCCTTCCCCACCACGCCCTCTGGCGACCCGCCCCCTCTCCTCCAGCCCCTAACCCCTTTCACCTTCCAGTGCCGACCCACGGGCTTCCTCTCATACCCCCTCCTCCACCAACCAGCCAACCCAGTACGATAGCGGTTCCTTCGCTCCCCTCCCCTCCCCTCCACCCGGCCCCGCCCCCAGCCCCCCCCCGGGACGCCCTCCACCCGGCCCCCGGCCCCCGATCATCTCCAACCCCCCCCGGGCCCCCCCACGGGACCGGTTTTTATGCCCCCCCTGGACCCCCTCACGCCCCCACCTGCGGCAAGTGCCTGCTCTCCTCCACCAGCGCCACCACCCGCTCCTCGTACACGGACAGCTTTGTGGACTGAGCTAGCGCGTGACTCATGGCCAGACGCACCTGATGGGGAGGGCGGGGACGTGTAGGAGGATGGGGGGGAAGGGGAGTTACTGGAGGGAACCCGTAGGTCAGCACTGGAAAGTAAACCCGAGTGGGCAACGTTTGCAGGGCCAGAGGCGGAGAAGGGGCGGAGCGGCAGGGGCGCTCGGGGCATCAGACGTCAGCGGGTGCCGCGCTTAAGAGTATGTGTAGGGGTGTTTGTGTTAATATAAGGAGGCGAAACCCTAAATCCTAGCCCAACCATCGACGCCATTGACGTCGCGACCGAAAACCCTAAAACCCAAACCGACCCAGCCCAGACCAGACCAGCCCCACGCGGGCCGGGGTGCACCCACCTGGTGGTCGGTGGCCTGGCGGCGGTTGATGGTGATGGTGTCGTTCTGAATGTGCGGCGGCTCCGAAACGCTGATGTTGAAGGTGAACTCGTCCACGTCATACCGAGCCAGGGGGCCGCTCTCCACGGCTCGGACCAGGGAGCGCAGGATGGCGGCCTCCTGGGGGCGCGAGGGGGGGGAGGGAGGAGGGATTGCGAGGAGGGGTTGAGAGCGGGGGAGAGAGGTTGGGGGGTGTCGATCGGTGCGGCAGGGACGCATGGGACGATCAGCGGCATGCCCGGGGGGGGCCCACGGGGTTCCTGCTGCAGCTGGTCGTGTACTGCTACAAGGGGGGGTACCGGGTCGCAGCAGCACCGACCCCGCTACTGCGGCCCTAGCCCCAGCCCTCGCGTATCGGCGACGGTCGCGGACAAACAACCACCTTCGCCGCCCTCGGTTTTGACGGGCGTGGATTCGCGGATTCTCTTATAAAAAACACCCCCTCCTCCCGGCCATGGACTCAGCCACAGCCCGCGGAGTGGCGGGACACGGAGGCTGCTAGTGTACGACGCGGCCCGGGCCTGCCCCCTCGGCGGTTCTTCCTTTCGTACACGGGTTTTCCTTGCAGCGCCCCCCTTAGTGCCCCGGCCCCGGCCCGGGCCCGTGTTGCGGCTGGTGGCCCTGGTGCGCTCACCTGCTGCTGCTGCAGGCCCCAAAACGCCACAACGCCGTACTGCGGGGTGTGCGGGGGTTCCGCGGGGGTAAACGTGTGTTTTAGGCACTGCGCTGCACGGGGAAGGGTGTCCCAGGTATGGAATAGTGAGGGATAGTGAGGGAAGGCGTGGTGTTGCCGCTGTGAGCGGGTGTAGCGTGTGAGGCAGCGTGGCCTGTGAGAGCGCATGGGATCCGGAGGGTCATGTGGAGGGTCGACGACATATCTGGGGTGTGTGCCTTATGACGCGATCATTCAGTCTGCTGAATGCTTAAAGCTGCTGCTGTTGGGGCCCTTCACGCCGCTCAGGACTCCAGCCCGATGGAGACCCGACACTAGTCCCGAAACATACACACACACACCCCAACGATGCTAGTCACCCGTAAGACCCGCCCTACCTCCCCTGGCATCGCACCGTGACCACCAACCCTTTCTGCAACACGCCGGTCGTGATCCGCGTACACCGCCCCTATTGAAAGAGTAGTTGCATGCTCTCGAGCGTTTACCATACCCGCCCCCACCACCGACGCTGACACGGTCTGAACCGCCAGTAAGCGGCCAGAATCGAACCAAACACCCCTCTCCCACCCCCCGGCGAACCGTACTCTCTCTCTCGTACACCTCGTCGTACAATCGTACCTCGAAGAAGAAGATGTCGGGCGGCCCCACCGCCGCCGATCCGGCGCCAGCAGCTCCGCCGCCCGACGTGGACGCGATGGCGTCGTCCAGGCCGCCGCCTGTCGTACTGCCGTACCCGCCGCCGGGGGCCATAGGGCCCGGCAGGCGCGCGTGGAGGACGTCTTCGGAGACGTGTGTCTCCCAGGCTGCAGCCAACGGAGGGCGCGAGTGGCGAATGCGTGGGGTGAGGCGAGGCTGGGACGGGGCCGGGGCGGGCGACGGCGAGGCATAGTGTCCTCAATGGGTGCGTGGAGCGGGGTTCCGTGTTGCTATCGGTGCGGGATGGGGGGGTGGGCCACCCAGGTATGGCCTAGGGGGAATGGCACCCGTGCCTGGCTTTGAAACCCCTTGGGGTCTTGCATCCATACCCCATGTCCACGCTCAGGCCCCTGCACCCATGTTCAAGCCCCCACGTGCATCCCCCCTGCCCCTGCCCCATTTTCATGCCCCTGATCGGGTGCGAGGCCCCCGGCATCAAAGGGCAGGGGCCGCACTGAGGGGTGTGAGCAGGCGGCGCCTCACTGTCCTCCAGAGCCCGGCCTCCCACCGCCGCCGCACCGCCGCTCCCTGGTCGCTCACCCGGACCTACTCTATTCGACGCAACGCAACCCACCCGGAACCGCCACCTAGGCAGTCGGGGAGGCTGGCCCGGGGGGGAGGCAGCGGCCGCTGCTAGATAGACCTCTACCACCGATATGGCCCCTGCCCTAGCGAATGACTTCAAAATGACGGCGGCCACCAGTGAGTCGCTGCAGCCCGTAAGTTGGGATCTGACGAGCCAGCCCTCCCGTCAGTCCCCTCCGCCACCTCCCCGGGTGTACGAGTCGAGTCATCGGTCATCGCGAGGCCTGCACCGAGTTCTCTAGCTTTCATCTCCAAACGTTCTGTCACAAACGCTTTTTCCCTCGTAAACAGGTTTCCCCGCAGCCCTCCCCTATCGGCTTAACATTTTTATTGCCGACCCACATGCCTCCCCCTATCGGTTTAACCTTTTAAAGCGCCGACCCACATGCTCCCCCCTCCCTCCCCTATCGGTTTAACCTTTTAAAGCGCCGACCCACATGCTCCCCCCTCCCTCCCCTATCGGTTTAACCTTTTAAAGCGCCGACCCACATGCTCCCCCCTCCCTCCCCTATCGGTTTAACCTTTTAAAGCGCCGACCCACATGCTCCCCCCCCTCCCCCGCGATGATGATGATGCCACCGCTCCCACCTACCAGGGTGTTTGATGCGGATGAGGGACTCGAGCTTTTCGCGGTCCAGCGATTCGGACGTGCAATACACGGTGATCCTGCGGGGCCCGCCGTACAGCGCCACGTGGGAAGCACCGCACAGCAACCGACACGTGGGTGTCGTGGCAGGACAAGGGGAGGTAGGTTCCTCGGCGCTTTGCTCTTTGCGCCGTACGTTCAGTACGGCATGCTGTTGTCGGCTTTATAACCGCCAACGGCCTACCCTGCTCCGTGGCCGCCAATACGGCGCCGGCGCCACCTGCCATCAGGAGGACCACCGCGCCCAACCGCCCCATTCCGTACAGTTGTAGTCGTACATGTGGCAGATGGTCCTGTGCCGTACCCGTCGGCGTGCCCTCAGCCAAGCCGGCTGCGGGGGCTGTTTGCTTCACTCCGGTCACGCCTGGGAGTTGCACCAATACCCACCCGCTGCCCAGAACCCAGACCAAGCAACGAAGCCGTGTCTGCAATCCCTCCTATGTCATGTGCAGAAGTTTCCTCGCCCTAGGCCCTCCCGCTTTGCAAATCGGGTGCAATCCCACAACCCGGAGCCCAACGTTTCTCAACGCAGCAGCAGCAACACGAACGTTTCGGCCAAGAGACATAGGGACAACACGAACATTTCGGCCAAGAGACGTAGGGGAGGTTGTAGCCCGTCAGCAGAACGACTGCGACCTGCGACAGGAGACAACCCCCTTAACCCCCACCCCTTCTCCTATATCGTGTCACAGGTTTCATCGCCACCCTCCTTGCCCCTTCCGCTGCAGACACACCTGGCACGCCCCGATGGACCGGTAGGTATCGCTGAGACGTCGCTCAGCGCCAGACCGGCCTCGTGCTCATCGAGCCGCCCCGGTGACCCACCTCTGCTGCTATCCAGAGGGAGCGGCACAAACTACGGGAGGGCGGCGACATGGACAAGGGTTAGGCGGCGCCAGCGTGGGAGCGGAAAGCGCATTCCAGTACCGAGCAGTACCTTATCTCTTTGACGAATGCCCTGCGGCAGCTCGCTACCAAGCACTGTCTTGTAGGACAGTGAGTTGGAGCGGCGCAGCGCTGGGCCACCCCCATCCTTCGCGACGGTGGGCCTCTGCTTAAGCTTATAGTCCCGATCCGACGTTGAGGATGCGGCGTCTAACGGTGAATACGGAACGTCCGGTCGGCTCATCCAGGTGCACGGGACTAAAGAGTCTGGCTAATGGTATGTCACGGAACAACGCCAATAGGGCTCTCCTCGTGAAGTTTTGGTGGGATCAGAATGCATCAACTATGTATCCTTTCAATGCCAAAGTGCCTTCAGCCGTAGGCGCAAGACAAGCAAAGACCGAAACTGGAGGCGTGGTAATCGGCGTGTGGCAAAGACCGTGAATAAGCTCAACAAGCTTACTTGCACTTAGAACAACTTAAGGAATTGTACTGTAAAGCTTAATATCCTTTGTACAAAGTGCCGAGCAGGCGATGCATGAAGTGCTTCAAGCTTGGCTTTCGGAATCCACTGAACATCCCTCAAATTTAGTTTCATATTCCACTATTTCCTAATACATGTTCAAAATTGATCTTATGCACTTGAGTATTTGGCACTCGTAGCTTACGATGCCGACGACACAGGAGTTCCTCGATGCGATTAAGCAGGCATGTGCGATCAGCTCTCTAGAAGAAGATGAATCGGAGCCATATAAGCATAAATACGAGGCGGCGGACCTGCTGAGGAAAGTCCTTGGCGAGCGCCCAGTCGGTTCAACGGAGCCCGCTGCCGCTGCAGAGAGCAGCAGCGGCACAACCTCGTTGACAGCGTCGCAAAGTGATCCGCAGCCCGCTGCTCCTATTACCTCGGACGATGCTGACGAGGCGCCCGTCGCCACCGGCGCCGCAACACCCGCGCAATCCACAGAGGAGGAACGCATCGCGGCAGCAGCAGCCCGAATTAGATGCGGCCTCATCTTGCTGGAAACAGATCTCCTGCCGGACGGCGAGGCCAGCATTGCGGCCGGTCTGCCGCTCCTCGAAAAGGCTCCCGACATTTTCCTAGCCTGGCTCCTCGAGTCGTACAACGCGCTGGGTGCCCTCTACAGGTCCGTACACGTCGCCCGCAAAGTGTCAGCAGCTGCCTTATTACACGTGATCAAAGAAACTGCCAGCTGTCAAATGCATTCCTGCATGCCGCGCTGGATCTAGGCCCGGGGGCGGGGGGCAACAGATGCAAGGGGCCCAGTGGGGCAAGGTCCGAACCTCCGGCGTCATGTACCTGGCCGCCACCAGCCCATCCACACGAACCCAAAGAACATATTGTTGTCAGCGCCCATAACCAACGATCGCAGCCCCGCCCCGCCCGGTCCGGTCCGAACCCCTCGCTCAAAACCCGCTCAACCCGCCCAAACCCAAACCCCCAAACCGCCTCTCCCAAGTCCCTTGCAACCATTCCAACTCTACCCGCACCATTCGCAATCTACACCACTGTTGATTCCGCACCGCCCTCCAAACCTCCTCCGCCCTCCAACCCCCCTCCACGCGCCAACTCCCCTTCCAACCCCTCAGCCAGCGCGGTGAGCTGACCGAGGGCCTGCGGTGGTTGCAGCTGGCCGAAGAGCTCTACCAGCGAATCACCCACACCGGCACCAAGCAATCGCACCTGGTACTACCCGTTGCGAGCGTGCCGAGGAGCGGCGAGCAGCAGCAGGAGGAGGGGCGGCAGCAGGAAGGGCAGGGAGGGCAGGGACAGGAACAGGAACAGGAACCGCTAAAGCAGGAGGGAGGACAGCAGCAGCAGGAGGAGCGGCAGCAGGAAGGGCAGGCGGAGCAGGGACAGGAGCAGCACAAGCAGCAGCAGGAGGGAGGGCAGCAGCAGCAGGAGCAGCCAGCCGTACCGCAGGAGTCGGAGCCCACGGCCGAGCCTGCTGCCACGCGCGCGCAAACGCAACAATTGGGGCACAAGTCGGAGCAGGAGCAGGAGCCAGGGCAGGAGCCACAGCAGGGGCAGGGGCCAGAGCAGGGGCGGGGGCAGGAGCCTCCTGAAGGGGCAGTAGGCGCAGCGGTCACCTCAGCTGCCGCAGCAGCTGCGGAGGAGCCGGAAACCGAGCGGCCGGAAGCAACGAGCGGCTTGCCAGCAGCAGCTGCTGCCGAGGCCAGCACTGCTGAGGCCAGCACTGCTGAGGCCAGCACTGCCGAGGCCAGCACTGCCGAGGCCAGCACTGCTGAGGCCAGCACTGCTGAGGCCAGCACTGCCGAGGCCAGCACTGCCGAGGCCAGCACTGCCGAGGCCAGCACTGCCGAGGCCAGCACTGCCGAGGCCAGCACTGCTGAGGCCAGCACTGCCGAGGCCAGCACTGCCGAGGCGCCTGCGGCTGGGGCTGAGGCGGCGGAGGCGGCGGAGGCGGGGGTGGCGGAGCCTCCAGCAGCCGTACAGGACGCGGAGGCGACGGGGGCGGGGGCGGGGGCGGCGTCTACCGGTGGTTCTGGAGCCAGTACCGGCAGCGGCGCAGCAGGTAGTGAGGCCGCGGACGCCGCTGCGGAGCAGTCCGCGGCAGCGGCGCCTGGTGAGCAAGCCGACTCCGCCGCCGCGGGCGCTGCTGACGTGGCGGAAGCCGCCTCCGCCGCCGCGGGCGCTGCTGACGTGGCGGAAGCCGACTCCGCCGCCGCGGGCGCTGCTGACGTGGCGGAAGCCGCCTCCGCCGCCGCGGGCGCTGCTGACGTGGCGGAAGCCGCCTCTGCCGCTGCCGTCGCGGGCGCTGCTGACGTGGCGGAAGCCGCCTCCGCCGCTGCTGTCGTGAATGAGCCCACCGCTGGTGCCGCGAGCGCCGCTGAGGGCGCGGCGGCGGCGGCAGCCCCGTCCGGATCCTGCTCAGCGGCCCCGGCGGTGCCGTCAGCGGCGCCGCCGCTGCCGCTGCATGTGCTGATGCCCTCGAACACGGACGACGCCGTACAGGCGCAGTACACCAGTACGTTGTACTACCTGGCGCAGGTGCACGGGCACATGAAGGCGGCGGACAGATCTGCACTGTACTGCGCGGCGACGTTGTACCGGCAGCTGACATCTGGTGGGCCTGGTACAGGGGACGGGGTACAGGGGTTCAGGGGCTGGGGGCCTTAGTGTTAGGGGCTGGGGACGTGTTTCGTAGGGAGCGGGTTTGCGGGGGCTGGGGGGGTTGCCAGGGGCTGGGGGGCCGGGGGGAGTCTCTTTTGAGGCGTGGTGAAGGAGAGTGGCGAGAAGACCCGGTTATCCAACATAGGAAACGGAGGGCAGAAACTATCTGGCGATTAGGGGGGGGACTGGAGGGGCAGTGGGCTGGGGAGGCTGTGTGGAAGGGCGTGGGGAGGTGTTGTAAGGCACAGGTGGCACAGGTGGCACAGGTGGCACAGGTGGCACAGGTGGCACTGGTGGCACAGGTGGCACTGGTGGTGGTTCCTCCAGCCTCACACCGCTGGCCCAAACCGGCGGTGTCCTCGCCAACCCACCCGGCGGGTAAGGCCCGGGCATGGCCTCGAACAGGCGACCACGTGCCGGTCCCCCACTCGAGTCGGACGTTAGGAAGGATGTGCCGGGGAACGCGTCGTACCATTCAACGCCCTTACGTGCCCCTCGCCGTACACCCGCCACGTGCTCCCCACGCGCGGCGCAGGCAAGTACGACCTGGACACATGGGTCAACAACTGCCTGCAGTTGGGCGGGTACTACGCCAAGGTGAATGCGTACGGCCTGGCCATGTACTGCCACGCGGCGGCCCAGGCGGGTGAGCCCCGGGGGGAAGGGGGGGGAGGGTTTGAGAGGAAAACCCGTGGGTCGGCACTGACAGGAAGGCCGATTAGGAAAGCGTTTGGTACACACGTTTGGAGGTGCGTGCTGGAGGACTCGGTTGAGGTAACGAGATTCAGAGCTCGGGTGTCGACCCCGGCTGCGACGTCTTCCCCGGATGCTACGTGGCCCCGGATGCTATGTCCCCCCCGGCGGAGGGGGGGAGGGGGGACCCTGGAGGGTAGGGGGAGGGGGGAACCCTAAAGGGTAGGGGGAGGGCGGGAAGCGTGTTTGCGCCGCACCAGTTTGTTGAGCAGGGAGACCGCAGGGGGGCGGCGGGGGGGCGGCAGGGGTGTGGGTTTTTTGACGCCCGGCTCCCGGCCGGTGACTGCCCCCCCCCCCTCTTTAACCCCCCCCCCCTCGCCACCAACTGCCGACAGCAACCGCCCCTCGAGCGACTTCACCTCGCCCGCCCCTCCCTCTCCCTCGAGGCAACTTTGGGGCTTTTAGGGGTCTTAAGGTTATTACCTTGACCCACCTCGAAACCCAAGGGCCCCCGCTCTCCCTCGCCCCCTCCCGCTCTTCTGCTGCAGTGGTGGATCGCGACACAGCAGCGGGCGCAGAGCTCGGGGAGGACATTGCAGCCAACATAAAGGTGCGGAGGGACCCAGGCTGGAGAGGGTGGCGAAGAAACCCGTTTGTACTCCTTCCCCTCCCCCTCCCCGTCCCCCCCTCCCCCCCTCCCCCCTCGTTTTCGTGTCAACGGTTTTCACGCCATCCCCCCTCCCCTCCGCCCCTCGCTCCTCCCCCCTCCAGCTGGCCACGGCGCGTATCTTCAACATGCGGCTGGCCGCCTCCTTCAACAAGTACGTCGAGGAGAAGCAAGTGGAGATGCACTACCCAGACATATCGCACTTCCCAGACTACCTCAGGTGGGGTGGGGTGGGGTAGGGTAAAAGGAAGACCCGTGGGTTGGGGTGGGCGTGTAACCGGGCCTTCTCGCCACCCCCCGCCTGGGCGCGGCGAGCTCCTCTTAGTGGGGGTGAACCCTCCCAGCTGCAGAGACGCCTCGGCCCCCCTCCTCAGCCTTCTCCCAATCGGCTTCCAGTCATACACGGGTTTTCCTTGCAACCCTCCTCAGCCTTTTCCCAATCGGTTTTCCTTCATACACGGGTTTTCCTTGCAACCCTCCTCAGCCTCCTCCCAATCGGCTTTCCTTCATACACGGGTTTTCCTTGCAACCCTCCTCAGCCTTTTCCCAATCGGTTTTCCTAGGCAGTGCCGACCCACGGGCCCTCCTCTCATGCCTCCTCAGCCCCCACGCCTCCTTCTTCCCCACCAGCCACCCCCGGCCTCACGCGCATGGCACCTGATAGCGGCACATCAACACACTGATTCCAGGACCACCAGCCCCCCACCCACGGGTCTTTCTCGATACCGCGGCTGTCCTAATCGGTTTTCTCTTTCCCACACGGGGCTTCCTTGCAACCCCTAGCCCCCCCCGCCCGAGCCCCGCGGGTCCTGCCTCTCCCGCCATCGCCGCCTCCCGCCCGCATCCCCCTTCCCCCTGGCCTTCCCCCCTTGGGTATCGCATTTCTTGCGCCATTTTCTCCGGCATGCAGGTACCCACGCGTGTTCGAAAAAAATCGAAATGCTTTTCTGCTGGGCTTTATTCCTCTGGAAGGGTGTCGATCGGCCCACGGGCTTCCTCTGACACCCCCCTTTCCGGCCCTTTATGCCACCCCCCGGCCCTTTATGCCACCCCCCGGCCCTTTATGCCACCCCCCGGCCCTTTATACCACCCCCCGGCCCTTTATGCCACCCCCCGGCCCTTTATGCCACCCCCCGGCCCTTTATGCCACCCCCCGGCCCTTCATGCCACCCCCCGGCCCTTCATGCCTCCCCCCGGCCCTTCATGCCTCCCCCGGCCCTTCATGCCTCCCCCCGGCCCTTCATGCCTCCCCCCGGCCCTTCATGCCTCCCCCCGGCCCTTCATGCCTCCCCCCGGGCCCTTGTTCGTGTGCAGGTTCGCCGGGCTATCGGTGCCCTCCCCCGACACCTTCCCCTGGGGGGAGGACGCACTGGCCAAGACCTTCGAGCCAGCGAGGGAGCTCCTCAACAAGGGTATGCCGTACTTCAAGGAGGCCCTGTCGTACTACCAGTTGGACGGTTGGGTCACGGACCACGTGGGCATCATCATGGACATGAGCAACATGTACAGGTGGGGGAGGGGAGGGGGGTTCGAGGAAGACCCGTGGATGCCAGAAAAATCCGTTTAGGGGGGGAGGAAAGACCTGGTTATGCGATAGGTGTGTACAGGAGTGCGTGGGGAGGGAAGCCGTGCGGTGCAGGGGGGGGGGCCGGGATGCGGTGCGGTGGGGGGGGGCGCGGGATGCGGTGCGGGGGGGGGGGCGGGATGCGGTGCGGTGGGGGGGGCCGGGATGCGGTGCGGTGGGGGGTGGGTGTTACTTTACCGCTAAGCCTCGAATCTTCCACCACGGAAAAAATGAACAAGCCGGACGGGGTCCAGGTGTAGGGAGGTGGAGGAGCGATAGTGCAAGTGCTTTGTGGTGTGGATGTGTGGGTGCGTGTGTGCTTCGGCAGTAGCCAGGCGCGCGGAGGAGTAAGAGGAGCGCGTGTTTGGGGTGAGGGAAGGGAGCCAATGCGGGGGGTGATGGCGGGAAGTGCACGGGGGGTGAACGGCGAAGCGGCGGGCGGTCTGTGGCACCTCACCCAGTCCCCTTCTCCCGCCCCTACAACACAGCCCGCATCCATCCCCACCCCCAAACCCCCAACCCTCAACTCCTACAACCCCCAACCTCCAACCGTCTGGCCCCGGTGCCAGGTGCCTCGCCGGCTTCGAGCCGGACCACGGCCGCGCCTCCGCCATGCACCGCTGCCGCGCGCAGCTGCTAGAGCCGCTGTCCGGCTGCCTCAACCCCGACCACTACCCCGGCCTCAGTCGCTCCATCGACCTGGAGCTGGCGCACGTGTATCGGGAGATGTCGGATCTTCGGGAGGTGCAGGGGGGCCAGGCGGCCAAGGTGTGTGTATGTGCACGGCGGGGGGGGGGGGTTGAGAGGAAACCCGTTGGTGTCGGGCCTTCAGAGATAAGCGCAACCGACTTGGGAAAGGAGAGATTTTGGGATATCCTTTTGTAAGTTGCATACGGGGGAACTTGGTCTGGGAAACTCGTCTGAAAACATGGCACTCACGGTACCCTGAGGACGAGTGTATGGCGGGGGAGGGGAGGCAGGGCGGGGAAGGGGTGTAAAATAAATACGCGAATCCGCGGCCGACAAAACCGGGGGGGGGAGGACGAAACCCGTAGACGCGACACCGGAGGAGGGGCCTGGCGGGCAAGGGGTGCATTGCCGGTGCGTGTGGTTACCGAAAAAGCACGGTGTTTGTGGGGGTGAGAAATATACCTTACGGGGTGGGGAAGAGTGCCCGGAAGCGGTAAGCACGGGATGCGCGCGCGGTTGCGGTCGTAGTTGGGCGGGGAGGTGCAGGGGGGCAGGGGTGCTGGGGGGCAGGGGGGCAGGGGTGTTGCACAGAGGCCAGTCGAAACCCTTGTGAGCCCCCCCGACATCCCCCGGGTACGACACACGCACCCCGCGCCGCAGGTCGCCGCCGCCGCTGCGGCCGCCGCCAAGTACTACCAGCGCTTCCTCCGCTCCTTCGCCAGCTCCGAAACCGGCGAGCTGCCGGACAGGGTGGACCTGGACAACGAGCCGTACTTCCTGATGGCGTCATTCGGCCTGGGGCGCATGTTGCACCGCATGAGGGGGGGCAGCAGCGCAGCTGCGGCCGCAGATTCGAGGTGAGGGGAGAGCGTGTATGTGTATGTGTGTGTATGAGGGGGGAAGGATGACCCAGGGCGGGGAGGGGGGTGGTAGCGAGGAAGCCCGTGAATCGACACGGGAGGGACATGCTAGGACGAGAAGGGTGACCCAGGGGGGGTGGCATCAAGACCGGGGGTGTGGGAGGAGTCTCGGAGGAGACCTCGGGGGTACGAGGGGGAACCCGTTGGTCGGCGCTGAGAAGTAAAACGGAAATAGGAAACGTTTGGTAGAATCCGTTTGGAGTTTGCAACTGGGAGTGCGGGAGGGTTGTGGGCGCAGGTGATGACCTTGGGAGGGGGATGGGTTACATAAAAGAACCGGTGATTCGACATGGGAAGCGTAGCGGGTGCATAGTCTTCGGAAGGGGGTGGGGGAGGGTGAACGGGACGGCATGCATCCGGGAGATGAGGTGGGGGGCATTTCGCTGTCGCAACTTCGGCGGGAGCTGCGCGCGGACCGTATGCAAGCGGGGTCGATGGTACGGCTGCTTGAGATGTGGTGAGCGCTTGCGTCGCTGCCAGCGGCTCTGTGAACCTCTCCGACCTCCACCCACCGGTTCTTCTCTTCTTCCTCCACACACATAAACACACACATGCACCCTTTTCCTCGCCCTCCTCCCCCGCCCCCACGCACCAAACAGCTACATGGCGCTGGTGGTTGCGGCTCACAAGCACCTGCAGTGGACCTCGTCGTACATTAAGCGGCATGGGCTGGAGACCTGGATGCTGGAAGCACAGGTGCGTTCCTTCCGAGGAGGGGAGCGACGAAACAGGCGGACACCTCCGCGAAGCTTGGTCAAGGAAACGTAGCTCTAGTTAGGGGACAATTAGAGACTGTAAGACAGGGGATCACCGGATGGATCGGGTCTTAAGTGCTTTCGGGATTCCAAATCGCGACATCACAGTTGCACTGAATCGCAGTGTTATGGGTCATATCGAGCAATATAAAAAACTGACACGTCGAAGATATGTTGCTGTGCTGATAGTCAAAAGGCTGAAGTGTTTCAGGTATCAGAATGACGACTGGCCACGGTATGACGACGGGGAACCCTGGACGACGAGGCCTTCCTAGTCAGCTTGCAGCCGAATCTCATTTCTACGCCGTTAACACGGATAATAAGCCCTATCGCAAACGGGCGTGGTCCATGATAGCCGAAGTGCGTTGAGCGGAAGCGACGGGCCCTGGCAGGCTTAACGGAACCCTTGAATATTTGTATTCCTTGGCGCCCTTAATATTTATAAAAACGCACCTTTCACAAGTGTAGACCTCCCATGAATTGTAAGCCCCAAGTGGTTAGGATCTTACGGAGGGATTTAAGACGTGGACGACAGGAACTTGCAAGAACGACTCGACGGCGGCACATCCGACCTGTCGTCTACTTGCTGGAAGCTTTAGAGGGCGAAGGTGAATGACACATCTGAGAAGCAACACGTACTTTTCGGAGGAAGATTACGAAACGGCGGAATGCATCCGGAGATTCCATCTTACTTCACGCGACACGGGCGCTATGTCAATATCTCAGGAACAAAGGATGTAGGATCAATTCCATGTTTTGGACGATCCGGCATCGGTGCGTTTCCACGTGACGGATTGCTCCGTGACGGACATGCGCGATACACCCTGCCTGGCACGTGGAAGGGGGCACCCGGCCAACAGATAGAGTTCCGGCAAGTCGGCGTAGTGATCGCGGCGGGTTGCGGTTCCTAGGAAAACGCTCCTGGACGAGAAGGAAACCGTTTTTTGAAATCGTCCGCTCCACAAAACGTTGTACTGAGCCTTTGGTATGCGGCCTGGCGGAGAATGTAGGACGCGGCGTTGCGGCCTGTCCTTTGTACCGGTATGTCCCTTCATCTGACCAGCTTGGTTGGGCGTTGGTCGCAACACGGGAGTCCCTCGTCTTCTGCGACCACCTCCGATCCCGCCACCGAGGGGTGATTCCAGGCCTCCCAAACGCGGTGCGAACATTTGCGTCTTGCTGGGTGCTTTGGGTTTAGGGTTTCGTGGTAAGGCAGTCGAAACGGTGCACGCAGTAACGTACAGACTCCCGCCCCCCCATTTCCCATTCGTGGCCATTCCATCTCTTCCTTCTATGCATTTCCACGGGTCTCCCGCAGCCCCATAAGGGAGCTCCATAGCGGTGGCACCATGTGAGGCTGTGGGGGCATCGCTGCGGCCTGACTCGCCACCCCGCGCGGGGCGCAGGCGCGTTAGCCGCCGGGCGTTGAGCCGCCTCGCCTGCTGGCCGCATGGGCTCGTGTTTTCAAGCCGTGTGCGCCTGGGGAACCCTAAACCCCTATTGCATCAGCTCCTAGAGCTGGTACCTGGCACCAGTACCGGTGCCGCCGATACACCGCGCTGCCGTTGACGCTCTGCTGATAGCGAGACAAGGCCTCCACTCCACACTTCTTTACTGCCTGCCCCGTTGAACCCCTTACTGATTGGGTTGGCCGCAGGCGGCTGAGGAGATGAGCGAGCTGCTGGTGGAGCAGATGCGGCTGCGCGCGCTGGCGGCTGCTCGCACGGGGGCGGCCTAGCGGCCGTACGGCCCTAATGGGGGTCATAACTCATGGGGGGTGCCGGCGCAGCTCCGAAGCCACGGTTCCGAGGTCCCGGCCTCGCGAGTTACGCACGGGGGCGCCGTCTGTGATACTGTAATGCAGCCCTCGTGCATGGATTCAAACGCGTCAGGCCCTAGGCGTTCACCCTAGTCGCATGCATTGGCACTGTGGATGCGACACTGGTATCGGGGGTCGTGCGACTTGGGGGTTCCTCCTCTTGGACAAAGATGCTCCGATCAAAGCAGCAGGGTGTAGTGAGGACACCACGTGCATGTGACGCACAGGAGGTGCAGGAGACGGTGTGGTATCGGAACCGCAGCTGATCTGCCAGTTACGTGCTGTGTCGTGACACAGAAATGCAAGGCAGGAAACCCGTGGGTCGCCACTGAATAGGGTAACCAGTTCGGAAACGACTGTTACTCCCATTTGGAGTTGCAGGGCGGGGGGGTGAGGAAAGCCCGTGGACTAGGAAGCCAGGTAGGCCGGCAAGGGGGGGGGGGGGCGAGTGTGGCGCTGCAGCTGCATGCGGCGGTGCTGGAACTGGAGAAAAAATATACGGCATGAAGTGCGCGACTTACACATTACGTTCGCGCTCGCCTCACCCACGGTACCACAGCGAAAAGCGACTTCCTTTCCTATCAAATTGGAATCTTGGGGCACTGCTCTGATGCGACAATGGATGGCCCCCACGCGCATCGAAATCGAGGGCAAAGCAGCTGCACGGACTGCGACCGTTGCGCGTTGTTGTCGGAAAGAACACCGACCGCGTGCCGACATCCAAGCGTCATTAATCAGCTCTCGATACACCACAAGACATTTATGAAACAAACCCAGCGAGCACGGTCAGCCGGTTCACGGCGCCTAGCACTCGCATTAAAGAGCGACGGGTAACGAATTATAATGCTACAGTATGGACACTACCCCGCACACAACTAGATAACCAGCCATATCTAGCATCCGAAGACACACGCTCAGTAGTCATCTCAGCGGAGCCGCCGCATGAAGCATTGAGACAAGGCGTGGCATTCAGCCAGCCCCAGTAACCACAAAAACCCCGGCCGAACTCGGCCCGGGGTCCTGAGCAGTTCGCGGAACGAATATGGTACCATTACCTACAGCCACAAGTTACTATTGCCATGCCGCAACTCAATGCCACGCCCGATGCTCGAAGGGACCAGATTCCGCATATCAGATCCCTTTCTTTGACTAACCTCGGATCGCAAATACGCAGTCACCAGGCCTGCCTGAATGCGCGCGCACCCCAGACCAACGCGCGACCCGGCCCTGCTCAACCTCAGCAGCGCATACACATGTCGAAGGGCGAGAGCAAAGAGGGGCGGGATAAGGCCCGCAGGCGTTTCGGTCGGCATACGCCGTAGCCAGCCGGCGCAACGCAAAAGAGCGCGCTCCGAAACCCACAACGGCGCAACAGCCATAGCCAGACCGCCCGCGAGAGAGGCAGCGCAACAAGGAGAGTGACGGCACGGCAAGCGAAACTGGAGCCGCAGGAAGGACACCGCTAACGACCCGAAACCGCACGCCGCCAATGGGCAGCGCCCAGCTCCGGGTGTGCGGGGACGGCAGACGTCCACAAATTCTTAGAACCAATTCTACCAGACTCTTTACCCGTCACCGCCTACGCTGTGCGCTGCGCGCCCCCCCTTTCCTTCGCATGTACCGAGAGGGCCGCGAACACGCAAGCCTTCCCACCTCATAATTCCCACAACAACCGCAAGAACCACAACTTCGACGAACTCTCCTTCGGTACCCACCAGTGCCAGCCCCACCAGCTCTCGTAGCGAAAGCCCCAACCACCACCTATCCCAACAAAATCCGTCTCACCCTTCTCACCCGGCACTGAAAGCACCGAAAGCGGCGGTCAGTCCCATAATGCCAGTACCGCAGGCACAACGTGGTACCTTCTGACCAGGCGCCAGGAGCGGCAGCAACCCGCAAGCAGCTCGCAGCCGTGTATACACCTGCTCGTGATGGGGTACGAGTCATCATCGTCATTGTCATCGTCATCATCACGTCATCATCATGTCATCATCATCTCATGGATTACCGCCAGACCCAGCAATCTCGTGGAGGTGCAACCTGCTGTCACATCCGTTGTCACATCCAGAGAGCCGACCAAGCCGAGGCGGACTGACACCCCCCCCTGCGGATTCTCTTATACCCCCCCCCCTGCGGCGGGCCACTGTCGGCTTTCGGGCGCTGCATCCATCTGATGCAGCCCGAGCCCGGCCGAGGACACATATGAAAGCGCAGCTCCCAGCATGCTACCTAAATGCGATGACCGACAGGCAGCGTAACACAAGAGGCATGCAGGAGAAACAAAACGTGAGGGCGATGATGCTGAGCACAACGTCCGTCCGTCTCGAGAGAGCGACGCAGCTCACCCTCCGGACGCGAGCCGTCGCCAATGCCCGCAACCCAGACCTGTGCTGACAAGTACACTGAACGGCGGGTCGCGGAACAGCACAGCAAGCATCCATTTCGGCAAGCGCAGCACCGCACGACAAGGCGTGGAGGCCTTGACGTCAGCACGCAGCCCACGCGGACCAGCCGCACACCAATACACGGCCCGGACTCGCACCCCAACTATATACCACCTGTGACTTTATGGAACCACCACATACCAGTAAACGCGCAAACGTGCATGCCGTCCGTTGCATCCTAAACAACAAACAACAACCACCCATGAAACAAGGCAAACAGAACTAAAGCAGTGCATCCCGACAAGTGTTTAGGCTTGTCATTGGCGGTGCGCGAAAGAATATACCGAGCCGGCATCGCTTCGCAGCCTCTTCCCCCGGGGTACGTCGCACTTTCATCCTTCCGACACCGCACACTGTGTGTCCCCACAGGCACATGAAAGGCCGTCCCCACAAGGCGGTGCCGTACGGCGAGCACGGACTCCACAAAACATCCTCCGGTTGGGGGTCCTGACATCCATCGCGACCCAGAGCAGGCTGGTATCATTCTAATAGTAGCACGTCCATGCGCATTGGAAGAAGACTTTTCATATGTCGTACTGCTGTACAGGCGACAGTCCCGATTCGCCGCTCTTAACGACGCTCCAGCTCGCAGGCCCACCCCTCCGTCCCTCCCAACAAAACCAGACCATGGTCACATCCATGGCCACACCCGGGGATACTATCTGGGCCGACCGAGGGCCACCGCGTCACAGCAGCCGTGTAATGCCCAGATAGCGGGGTGTACTATTCGCTGCGCCGGCGAACGAGCGAGACCCTCCTGTTCCTGTCCCACCGATGGCACGTCACCGCCGCCGCCGGACTGGCCCGCCCATCAACCAACTCCATCGAAAGCGAAACACCCTAGGACTGCAAGGCGACCGTCCGCCAGCACCCAACACCGCAAGACTCACACGCGCGCGTGTTTACGACGACGCAGAGCTGCGGCCAAAGCGCTTGGTGAAGAGTGTCCGAAGGCCCTTGATGGACGACATCAGCTTGCTGCCGCGGCTGCCGCCCTCCTTCCCGCAGCGCACCGCGCTCCCCCGGCTGCTGCCGCCCTCCGCGGCGCTCCTCGGCTCGACGGGCGGCGTGGACGGACGCACAGCAACGACCATGGCCGCAGGGGACGAGGACCCCACGACCGACGAACCCGATAGGCGCAGCTGCAGCTGCTGCTGCTGATGCTGCTGCTGATGCCCGGCGCCTTGGATAAGGCCCGCCACTGCGCCTGTCTCGGCACCGCCGGCGATGGCGCACAGCGCGCCTTGGTGTCGCTCCGACGTCGTGGGCGTGAATGTACGGCGGGCGACCTCCGCGCTCGACACCGGAGAGGCGCAGGCGGTGCCGCCCGATTGGAGAGCCCCGGCGGCGTCGGCCATCGAGGACATCGCTACGGAGCCGCTGTCTACAGCCCCCCCGTCCACATCGTGCTGATGTAGAGACCGCGCGGCAGCGGCAAGTGCGCTGGTGATACGTGCGGCGCCTGGGGAGGCGATGGTCGATGCCGTACCCGAGGCGATGCCGGCCGATGCCGGCAGGACGACCGGGCCGGAGTGGGAGTGGCCTCGGTGGGCGAGGGACGAGTGGGACAGCGGCAGCGGTACGACTCGTGGCAGGTGCTGCTCCATGGGGGCCAGGCCGGCCAAGCCCGACATACGGTGCAGCGGCTCGATGCACGCACGGGCGCCGGGAGCGGCGCTGCAGCTGTGCAGCCCCGGCGTCGAGCCGTTGGCGGAGCCGTCGCCGGCCGTGGAAGGCAGCCGCGCCGACTGTTGTTGTTGTTGTTGTCGTTGGGAGCCCTCGGAGGCGATGCAGGGCTCGGTTGGTCCTGAGGTCTCCACCTGGTGGAAAGACGAGCGCCCGCTGGCCCCGTCCGCGCGGTGCTCAGCCGGGGCGGACGCCCTCCGCGGCTGACTCTGTTGCTGCTGACCCATGGCGGTGTACTGGGCGCCGGCACCTAGAAGCAGCTGGCGCTGACGCAGCGGGTCTTGTTGATGGTGTCGCAGCTCGTACTGCACCTGCAGCTGCTGGCGCTGCTGCTGAAGGCTGCGCTGCGCTGCTCGGACGCAGGCGCAATGCATCGCGGCCTCAAAGGCTTGGAGGCCCTGGAGGAAGATCTCGGCACCTGCAGGGGCGGCGGCGGCAAGGTGGATAATGGGGGGGGTGTCAAGAGGCGGCGAGATGCGGAGCACAGAGAGAGAGTGTGTGTGTCTTGTATGTGTCTGTGGAAGGGGGGTGACTGGTCCTGCAGCTGCTATCAGGTTGAACACGTCACCATGTACGTGTACTTGTACGTGTACTTGTACGTGTACTTGTACGTGTACTTGTACGTGTACTTGTACGTGTACTTGTACGTGTACGTGTACGTGTATGTGTACTTGTACGTGTATGTGTACGTGTATGTGTATATGACCCATGGAGTCCCGCGGCTCAGGTGGTGCTCGCGACCGCGGTAGCATCACCGACCGACCCCGCCCACGGCCCAAGAGCGGCCGCGCCCCCCCTCCCTTCTCGAAACGTCTTTCCTAAACGGTTTTTTCCTCGCATCCACGGGTCTTCCTCGAAATCCTATCCGGGCGTACCTGTGTCTGGGCACCGGCAGCGGAACACGAAGTTGACGTTTGCGACGTCACGCCCGACGATCACCTCCAGTTGCCGCAGGAACGCCTGCAGGCCGTCTGGGCCAGGCCGTACCTTCATCCTGCGGAACACGGCGGACGGCACACATGTGCGGCGCGATGTGAGTCGGACATGTGTTGCAAGGCGTGCGGAGCCAAACCCAGATTGCAGTCGCACAAGGTCCGCCAAGATCCGCCACCTGACATGAGTGGCGAGGAAACTATACGAAGAGGCATCAAGCCAGCAGCAGCGGCGGAGCTGCTGAGAACTCGGGAAGGACCCTAGCCAATCATCGGCATTCCCATCAGCGCCAGGATCCCAACTAACCCAGAAACACCCCATTCATGTCTTCCTGTGAGCTGCTGTGAGGTGGGGCCTCCCAAGGTTTTGGGGTTACCAATCATTCCAGGACGCGCCCTATGGTGGTCCTACCTGCAACAGGTGTTGTTGTAGTAGATGCTGAGGACGGGGACAGCTGGCGGGAGGGCACGCGGCGTGAGCACTTCCTTCCAGTCGGGTAGAGTACCTTGGCAGAAGCGACATGACTTCTCCTCCCTAAAGGACCACAACATGGCAGAAAAATGTGGAAAAGCAGGCGTGTGTCAGTTCCGAGTGAAATAGCAGGCGTGTGTCAGTTTCAATGGAAAAACGGTTGTATTCCGTCAGAGTCAGCCACACATAACGCAGGCAAATATAATCTTATCTGAAGCATCGGGAAATTGGCTGCACACGCGACTGCTCCACTCAACTGCTGCTGTCGAACAGGCGCCGTCAAAACAAAGATACTAACGATGCTATTGCTTTCAACAAACAGGTAACTAAACATTAATTTGGAATGAGCACTTCTAGGACTTCATAGGTGCAGCCCAACCGTTGGGACCTTCCTCCAGGCGTATTGGACGAAAGCGCTCTGGTTAACAATCATTTATTACTCTTTAAGATATGAAGAACAAACGACATACTGGCACGCGTGCAGAGCAAGCCGTCGTTCAGTCATGGCTGCGAGATGCTCACCGCTTTCCCGCCGAATACAGCTGCCAGCGCGCCACACATCGTCGATGCACCCTTGTTGGACATCTGCAGACCTGTGTATGGGGGATTGGAGCCAAGGGGTGCAAACGGCCTCACGGTCGGAAACCCGACACCGAAATATGTTTCCAAAGCGTGCCACTAGTTCCCATTGAAAGTTCGACTTATCAAGATATAGCATGTGTGCACGGCTTGGGCGCAAACTCTCCGAAAAATAATACAGACCTGCACTAGCGGCTCGAGCTCCCCTTCCGGCGTGCGCGTGGCTCCCTCAAAGCAAATGTAGCAGAATTCTTCAGTTTCGACGTCTTGGTTCTCCGTCATGGCTGTCGGAAGCTTTCAAGCAGGCCGCAGACCCAATGCCAAGTTAACCGTCGACTGAGGTGTGAGGACCTTTCCCTGGTATGGTTCAATATATATCCTTTTATGCGAGAGCGCTGAAGTTATGCTAAGTTTGGATTGACTGTAATTGTTAAGTCGGGGAGTCACATTTGTGCTGGCTTCAATACATGTACGGCAACGCTGCGGACGAAATTCCGGGATTCACAATGAGCTGGATACTCTATCTTTCTGTACACCTAAAGCAACTGCAGTTGTTGAGTTTGAAGCTGGGCACCGTTTCGGCCAATTTGCTTATCTTCAAATCGGCCGAGATACTCCTACAGATATTGCGAAATATACTTTAAAAGCCCGACGCAGCCAAACTGTTTATAATGATTGGTACTACATTGGGTGCTGCTTCCGCAAACACTATTACCAATCCCCACACGTTTTGTGACCTTACCCGTGCGATGACATGTGCATGAGCACAGCGCGAAGCAGCCCCATCGGGCCGCTACAGGTGCTGTTCAGTCTCTAAATATGAAGTGTGTATTCGATGTAAAGCAGCGTCTACCCAGGTAACTGTGCGGCTGTCGTTCTACTATCTGCGTTCTAGCGACCTGAAAGGTGCTCAGTGTCCCCGTATCCGGTTACTATATTTTGTCACGGAAGTGATGAGGTTTTTACTTTAAATCGTGAAAATTTATATGTATCGGTATGCTGCAAGTCTGCTAGAGCTAGCCGTGAACCCTAACGCGCAACCAGTGACAAGCACGCCGCTCCTGACATGATCATGACACGCATGCAAATAACAGGTGTGCAATGGTGCTCCGAGATAGCGATGCAGAAGCCATCACGGTTGCATGTATCGATGTATGTTTGCGTACAAACGGCCAGTTTTGTGTTGGGAAGAATCTTGCGCACTCATCCAGGCAGGCACTTCCCATGGGGTTGATGCATGCATGTGTGCGGTGGCTGGGAACCGACATGGCGCAAGTCCCACAGCAGTACATCACAGGCCTTCTTACAAACGACGAACGGCAACCAGCATGGGAAGCCAGACACCTTATTATCAGCAAGGGTGTTTGCCTACGTTGCGCTGCACGCATGCGGCCCTGCTGGTGCCAGGAGCTGCTGACCAGATCGAGACGTCGGAAGCGTGCTGCGTGATGATGCTAATGTGGGAATCACCGGGTGACTGTAAGTCAAGTAAAGTTAGTTCACCATGTTGAAACAGGTGTCAATGGCTCCCTAAGCCTCATCGGGAACCCTGGGCCGCTAGGTTTTCAACAGCCAGCTGGTGGCCTCCCACCAAACGCAAACCTGCGCAAACATGTTCACCCAGCGTAAGACAGAATGCTTGTATATCCCCCGGGAATATGACCACAAATCGATGATGAAGCTAGAGGATGGTACCCAATCGTGACCGCGAGCTTGGAAGGCGCCGGAAGGCAGGCAGGGCTCGAGTAATGATGCGCTTTTAGTCGCGGCAGGGTTATGCGTTCCGTAGAACGCCGGGGTGTGTATCTGAGATGGGCCGACCTGGTGTCTCTGAGATGGGCGGCTGCCAGAAACCGCGTATCGAGCCGACACTGGCCGACACCTAACAAATATACCGCAGCGAAACGGCACAAGTCGCAACAATGGCCGTCTCGGGCTGTGCCGGGTGCGTAATCGGGTCAACACCGGTACAGGGCAACTGCTATAAGCCCCAGTCGGCTGCGCTTGAGGCATGACACGCAAAGTCCCCAGCCCGGTGCGACCAAGGTGCGCCACCGAAAACGCAGTACACGGAGGCAGGCGTCGGTCCGCGTAGCGGTCGGCGTAACTACGGTCTAACACGAGGTTACTACGTATTGCCAGGCGAATCTTCTCTGCACGGCGCTTTGTCATCCTATTATAGTATCCTGGTTCTGAAAGAAATTGGCGACGTTTGCTTAGTCAGCGCTGTATGTCCGACCCAAATCGAGTCCTGCAAGAGGCACACGCTTAGGCGGCGCACCCTCGATGGCTGCGCGACACTTATGCGTAAATGTGTAGTATGTATATAAAATAATTCTTTGAAACTCGTCAACCGTATGGCATCGATCGCGACGGCCACAGGCACAGGCAGGCACCAGCGCAGCGCATCAAGTTTTTATTTAGCGCTATGTCGCCATCGGTGTTTCCACATTCCATGTCCCGAAAATGGGCTCCCAAACCCTGAGCGTTGTGGTGCCGGCTGGTGACCTGGCTAGGCCAATATATTTACCACGGATTGCTTAAGCATGGGATGTGCGCCTCCATCGCTGCCTTTAGCGCGTTGAAACAGCTATCTGTTCCTTTTTGACGAGCTCGTCAAAACCAGACCCTACTAGGTTTATGCAGCACGCAGCAGGAAAGGCAGCCACGGATCGTCACGACGGAGGAGGCGCTGACGCTGGCCGTGACCGTCCGTGAAGTAACTGTGCTGAACTGTGCGTGACTCGAACTACGCGCAGGCCCCTGCTGGCTCCTGCAGGCCGCTGCCCGACACCGCCCTTCGCCGACCGGCATTCTGGCAGGAAGCGCTGACAGGTTTCCGGGGCGCAGAACCACGAAACCAAACTCCGTCCCTGGATGTCTCCTCGGCAGGCTGCAGCACTGCGAGACAGGGCGAGACTGGGGCTCACTGTAACAGTTACTAATACTGCGAGTTGCGTGGTAGGCTCCCTTGCTCTTGTTCTGACCAGACTGTTTGAGGCAGTTGGGGGTTGGTTGGTTGGTTGCGACAAGGCTCCGGGGATCCTGATGACTAAAAGAATCACCCTGAATCACCTGGCTTAGGTGTACGACAGAAGCCATGGACTCCGACCGAAGAGGGTAGGCAGAAATCGAGCGCGCATCGAAGCAAGGAGCAAGGCGCGCACCGACTGTGCCGTGTGCAAGTTCCATACTGCAAATGCGGGGCTTCACTTCCGAACGAGGAGGCGCCGAAATTCATGGGTCAGCGAGGGAAACAGCCGGCCAACCGGGACCGACAAGGGAGGAAAACGGCACTTTACCGAAACGCTCTGGAAGAGTACCGACACGCCGTCCTAGTTCGCGTGCTGGAGGGCTTGGGCGACACCATACCACCGGAGACCTTTGCGTGTCATGCCCTAGCACAGGCATAATAGCCGTTCCGCGGGCACTAGTCGTGGTTTCGGTGCCGCTCCGGAGACACAAATCTGGAGCGCGGCAGTTGGTGTGAAACATTTCGCGAGTGCGTTGCCAAATACGGTGCATTGACGCTAAGTGACGGACTTCGTCTTACGTCACCTGATTGCTCATGACGGTCAGTGGTAGCTGGCCGAAGGGATCGGGTGCGCACATTGGGCCCGTTTGGCCAACGCCGCCTTAGCACGGCAAGGTTGCCACCTCTGGCTTTCCCGGCCGTGTCCAACGTATCCGCTCGCACGAGGTGTCCAGTTACAGACGTGTAACGACAGTGGCGAGCATCTCATGCCCCGCAAGTAACGGTGCAGCACTGTGCAGCTTTCATCCGGGAGTCAGGTATATCCGGGTCCGCACCCGGAAGAGGTAGCGGCTTGCGGCGCTCAACCTGTTCGCCACTGTGCCTACAGCCGGGTCGGTTGATGACTACAGCCGCGTCGGTTGATGACTACAGCCTGGTCGGTTGTAGCCTGACAGCGCTTCGGGCAACGTGCGGATGGGGCCTAGAGTCGGCGGCCAGACACGGCCTGCCAGGAAAGCACAGCAACAGCACGGCTGGGAATCTGCAACAGCCCAAGACTGCTGTGGGGAATGGCACGTGCGTGTATGGGCATGGGGGCCGCCGGGGAGGCAGCCGTTGGGCGCACAGCCAAAGCACCCGGCAAGCGTTGACTGTCTGGCACGTGTGCCTGTGTGTCCCGTGTATGTGTGTGTCTCTGTACCCTAGCCGCCTTACGAGACTGCATCGTGTACGATGTACGACAGCTTCCATGGTACGACTTTGGGCACCTGCTCAGCTACATGAAGCGAGAGGCGGGTGGCCCAATAGTGGGGCGCCCTCCTGGAATGCCGTACATGCACCGTTGTGACTCCACACCTGTCGGGGCACCGGCAGGCTCGCGCAAGCTCTGCCGTCGTCCCCGGGATCTAAATCCATCATCCCCGGGATCTAAATCCAGTTTCAAACAAACCCAGCCACCTGGGGCCACGAACGGCTATCAGCGCTAGCCCCGCCAGCCAGCGCCCCAGACCGCCGGCTCCGGAACCGTCCAGCTCCGGAACCATCCAGCTCCGGAACCACCATTTTCCACACCGCCTTCACAAGCAACACCCCGCACTCTCAACGACGTGCACAGCCGCAACCTCCCACCCAGGCCCCCCACCGATACACACACGCACACTGACAGGCCCACCAAGCGGACGCCTGGATTTTACCCGTGCCCATGGGGGGCCCTCCTGATATCTCGTATATACTGCAACTATGCTGCAACTATGCTGCAACTATGCTGCAACTATGCTGCAACTATGCTGCAACTATGCTGCAACTATGCTGCAACTATGCTGCAGCAAATACAAAAAGTCGTGACTGATGACGCACTCCCACCACCCAACTGTGCGTACGGCACACCACGACGGCCCGGTCCGCCGCACCCCGGGGCCACAACACGCCCGCGTCAGCCAAAGCCCTCGGCGTTGGCGTTTTTACTCTTATCACCCCCCCCCGGGCACGCACTCCTCCAATGCCCAACCAACAGGCTTCCCTTGCTTACCTCCGTACCCCGCGGGGGCATTGCCGCCAGCCCCTGGACGCAACAACCCCCAACTGGCGTCAGTTGCCACAACCGCAAAACTGTCGAAACCAATCCCAACAACCGCACCAACTGCCTGCCGGCACGAGCAGTACTCACACAACGTACTCTCCATCTCCTGGGTTTTACTTTTCAGTACCGACCCACGGGTTTCCCCTCATACCCACCTCCCGTCTCTGGGTCCTCTGTTAGGCCCCGTCATGTCCCCCCCCTGGAGCTTCACAGCCTAGCTAAGAAAGTCACCGCGCCACTTACACACACACACACACACACGCACCTCCGAGCACGGGCGATGCACCCCACATCACCAGGAGCGCAAGTTGCCATGGGGTAGCCGGAAAGCATGTGCGACACGGTCGTGTGTATTTCAGCCCCGGACCGCCCCCCCTTCTCACGGGGACTTACCGCACCCCCCCCCGGACCTGGGGTCCTTTTCTAAACCCCCCACCCACCCGAATTTCCCGTTTCCTTTCCCCCCACCCCCACTCGGGTCGGGCAGCTGCTGGTGCTACTGCCACCACCGCCGCCGCGGCTGGAATAGCCGCGCTCTTGCACCGGCTGCTACTGCCGGGCCGACCTTTGCGCCATGAGCCGCGTCTCGTACTGCTGCAGCGCCGTCGCGGCGGCGGGGCGGAGCGCCTCGGCGTCCGGGGAGGGCGAGGCGAGCACATCCCGCAGGTAGTTGATGGTGTCCGCCAGCAGGGTGAGGCTCTCGCGGCTGCCGGGGGCCTTGGTGCGGGATAGGCCGGCCATGGCCAGGGCGCACCTGCGGTTGGGGTGGTTGGGCGGTTGGGGCGGTTGCGGTAGTTGGGTCGTTGGGCCAGTTTGGGCGGTTGGATGTGTTGTTTAGTACCCACTCGACGGGAGGAGCTATCGATGAGGGCGATGAGCGGCGGGACTGTGGGCGGAGCCCGCCACTGGTTTAGTCTTTATCTCCATCACCCCCAGCTCGATGCCCCGCCCCCGCCCCCTCCATATACACACACACATACACACACTACATACACACATATACACACATACACACACGCACACGCATGCACGCATACACGCACGCACCTGTACTTGGCCGGCACCATGTCCGGCTCCCCCTCCAGCACCCCCTCGAACTTGTTGATGGCCGAGGTGTAGAGCTGCGCCACCACCGGCAGCGCGGGGCCGCCAGGCGCCAGGCCGTCGGGTGCGGCCGCAAGCAGGTCCGCGCGGATGACCAGCGCCCTGCCCCAGTTAACCAAGGCGCGGCTGCTCCACCCCTCTAGCTCCAGAACCTGGCGGGAGGCAAGGCACGAAGCGGGGGAGGGGGGCGAGGAGGCGCGGTTACGAAGCGGGGGGCCCGAGGCGACGGGGATGTGGGGAGGCGTTGATTACTTTATTTAGCGCCAAGCCGCGGTGTTGTGTGCGGGAAAAGAAACCTCACAATGTGGGCGGGGGAGAGAAAACCGGTTAAGACGAGACAGGAGAAAGAGGGAGACGAGAACCTATCGGGCGGAGAGCTCCTCCTGTCCTACTCCCCTCCTCCTGTCTCATGCTCAGCGGTCCAACGCGTGCCTGAGAATTAAGTTATCCAAAGCTAACAGCAGCAAGGGGAAAGTATACGTATGTCATGGTAAAGCTTAGCAGCCGAAAGCTCAGGAGCGCAGAGGCGGCTGGCAAGGGACGTGTCGGTCCAGGGAGGTGACAGGCGGGCGAAACGTGATAGCGATGCAGGCGGCATGCGGCAGCCACCTCCCTCCAGGTCACACAGCGTGCTGCCATACACACCCCTCCCCACCACCACACAAAGAACTTCTTCTTCTTCTTCTCCTCCTCCTCTGCTATTTTTGGAAACACACACCGACCCGACTTGGGCGCTAAAACAACCGGCACACGGACAGCCTCCCGCTCGCAACCCCACCTCAGCTCCCGCTCCCCCACCCCGATGTCCCGATGTCTGAATGCTATGCACCAACTACATTTCCCCAGTCGCGTTACCGGTTCTTTTAATGGAACCCCCCACCTTCATGAACATGACCCCCGCCTGAGTCAGAAGCGTGTTGGCCTCCGTCGTCATAGCCGCCTCAGCCCCCCGCTGAGCCTCGGACTCGGAGAAGGTCAAGGGAGGGGGACCGGAGCGGAGTGTTTCCAGGTAGGCGGCCTTTCGAGGGAAGAGCGGGGGGGGGATTCCGAGGAAAACCCGTGGATGCGAGAGAAAAACCGTTTAGGAAAGGGGGGGCAGGGGCGGGGGGTAAAAGGAAGACCCGTGTACGAAAGGGGCGGGGGTAGGGCCCTTAGGGGGGTGGCATAAAACGGCTTACGAGGCACGGATGGGATAGCTGGCGCATTGGAGGGGAGGGGGCGGAAGGCGCAGTTGGAGGAGAGGCGGCGACAGGGGCCGAATCCATCGCCTCACCCCTCCCCTGGGCCCCTTGAGACGCCCTTCATCCACCCCCCCCACCACGCACACTCGGAAGTTTGAGGATCGTCAAAGGCGCCGGCGCCGGCCCGTCACCTCCCCCTCCTCCCCCCACCGCCCCCGCCCCGTCACCTCCCCCCCCATCGCCCCCGCCCCGCATCCACTTCCTCCCCACACCCGCAAATACGGGTTTCCCCTCATTCATCCCACCCCCCCCACACATACACAAACACAAAAACACACACATACACAAACATAAAAACACACACATACACACCTTGAGCTCCCCCCTGGCCAGCAGCGCATTCCCCAGGTTGCCGAGTGCCTTGGCATCTCCTGGGGGCAGCTCCGAGGCGAGGGTGAAGGCGGTGATGGCTGACTGGATGAGCGTGTCGGCCAGGCCGTAGTCCTGTGGGGGGGGCAGGGGGGGGAGGTGAGAGGGGGAGGTACAGGGAGGGGGGTCGGGAGAGGGGTTACACTAGAAGTCGGGAGAGGGGGAGGCGGGAGGGGGGGAGGGGGCGGAGGGGGCGATGTTCTAAGGCTCAACGAAGGAGAGGCAGCTGGCAGGCGGGCTAGAAGATAACAGCAACGGAGCGTGCGCGGGTTGTGCTCAAGAGGGGGTTGAGAGGCGTACAACCGTACGTCCGTACATCCGTACTTACGGATGTATGGGTCCATACATCCGTAAGTGCAGCCGTACATCCTACCAGGTCGGGTGCGCTTCCTTCCTTACAACGAGGAACTGAACTCACGAAGGCCGGCGGCGGCGTGCACCGCCCTCTTTCAAAGGCCGTTACCAACCCCTGCCTCTCCTTGGACCTCTCCGTTCCTCGCACCCGATTACATCCGTACAACGCGCGCCCCTGTGCTGCCCTCTCGTAAGCCTCGTCAGCTCCGCTGCTGCGCTGAAGACGCCCCGGACGGCGCCACGACCCCCCGAGGTGCCGCCGGACCCCTCCGCCGCGTTCCCACCACCCTTCAAACCCCTAGAACCCCCTACAGCTCCCTTGAGTCCCCCCCCAAAAAACGAAACCGCCCAGAAAAATCATAGAAATCCATCCCCCCCGCGAGCCATGCCCTCGTCCCCCGGGGCCCTGGAGCTCACCTCCCCCTTGCGTGTCTCCTCCCTGCCCATCCTCAGCAGCCGGAGCCCCTCACTGATGATCTCGTTGCAGCTCAGACCGTCCAGTGATCGCGGCCGATAGTCGGGTGGGGACACCGACGGCACCGCCGCCGCAGCCGCCGTGGCAGCAGCCGCGACCGCAGCAGCACCCGAAGGAGCAGCTACCCAAGCGGGCTGCTGCGGCTGTTGCTGCTGCGGCTGTTGTTGCGGTTGCTGTTGTTGCTGCTGCTGTTGCTGTTGTTGTTGCTGCTGCCATTGCTGCTGCTGATGGGGTTCGTAACTCAGTGGGGGGGGCGATGGACTGCTGGGGGAAGGGGAACGAGGGGGCGGAGGTGCAGGAGATGGCCCGCCGGCGGCGGCGCCGCCGCCGGACCAGTACGGCGACCGTGGCGGCGTCTGCGGCTGCTGAGGCTGAGGCTGGTCGTACCAGGCGGCGTTCGCGCCGTCGGTGAAGGCGGCGGAGGGGCCCTGGTCCCGGGCTCCCTGGGGTTGAGGGGAGGGCAGAAGCAGGGAGGTGGCGAGTAGGGCGGGGGGAAGCGAAACCCGGGGGGGCGGGGTAAACCACATCCGCGGGTGAGTGGGCCGCGGGGGGGGGGTGAGTAAAAGATAATCCGCGAATCCATGGCCGCGGGCTACATAAAAGAACCCGCGGGGGCCGGGAGGGTAGAGAGGAGGGCAGTTAACCGACAGAGGGGGGTAAAAGCCGGGGGTGGGGGTATGAGAGGAAGCCGGGGGTGGCATAAAAACCGTTGACGCGACAAGGAAGCCGGGGGGGGGGCTATGAGAGAAGTAAGGGGGGTGTGAGATGAAGCCGGGTGGGAGGGCGGGAAGGGCTTCCACGGCACCCCGGATGTGTATGGTGCTGCCGGACTGTTGAGCAGCGGCGGCAGCGCGCCGGGAGCAGGATCGCTCCGAAACCACAACCACCCGAGGAGAACCGCGCAACCGACACACCTGCTCCTCGTACGACGTGTACGGCGGCTGTTGTTGTCGAGGTTGCTGCTGTTGCGGTTGTTGCGACGGCGGCGGCTGCCACCCGTACGCGGCGTCAGGAGAAGCGTACGACGGCTCCATCGGCGGCAGGCCCTGCGGCGGCGGCGACGCTGCGGCGGCGGCAGCATAGGGCCCGGCGTCGGCAGCATAGGGCCCGGCGTCGGCAGCATAGGGCCCGGCGTCGGCAACATAGGGCCCGGCGTCGGCAGCATAGGGCCCGGCGTCGGCAGCATAGGGCCCGGCGTCGGCAACATAGGGCCCGGCGTCGGCAGCATAGGGCCCGGCGGCGGCACCATAGGGCCCGGCGGCGGCGCGGTACGACCCCTCCTGATACTGCGACCCGACCGCTGCAGCTGCGAACTGCGGCTCCTGCGCCAACGGCGGCGGCCCTTCCACGAACCGTGGGTCCGGCTGCTGCTGCTGCGGCGGCGGCGGCGGCGGCGGCGGCGACTGCCCTTGCTGTTGTTCTTGCTGCTGCTCTTGCTGCTGCTCTTGCTGCGGCTGCTGTTGCTGTTGCTCCCGTGCTGACTGTAGCTGCTCTAGCTGCTGCTGCTGCTCTAGCTGTCGCTGCTGCTGTAGCTCGAGCTCCTGCTGTGAAGGCGGCAGCGGCGGCAGCTCCTCAGAGCCATCCTCAAACGGCGGCAAACCAACAATCCGAATGTGCGGCGGCTCCTCCTTCCGACCATAACCCGCGGCGGCGGTGGCGGACTCCCTGACGCCTCCGCCGCCGCCGCCGCCGCCGCTACCGCTGCCGCTCGCCTCCGACCCCGACCGCCGCCGCGCCTCCGCCAGCTGCAACATCGCGTCGTACGCCTCCTCGCGGCTCGCGCCTGTCGTACTCATCGGCGCGCTGCCGCTGCCGCTGACGCTGGCGCCCGCGCCGTCGCCTTCGAGTTGTACGACTGACGTCGCCGTCAAGCTGGCTTCGAACATGACCACGTCAGCGATGCCGCTGCTGCCGCCGCCGCCGCCGCCGGCTGCCACCGCCGCCGCCGCTGCAGGCCGCTGAGTGGTGCCCGGCGCCGCCTCCGCCGCCGCCTGCTTTGACTGTCTTGCCAGCGCACCCACCTGCTCGGTGAGAGCCGCTAGGGCCTCCTTCATTGACACAATCCCCGCCTGGAGCTCCTGCTGCTGCCGCTTAGCCGCCTCCGCCGCCGCGGCGTCAGGGGCCGCCGCCGCCGCCAGCGCCGTGGCCGTGGCCGCTGCCGCCGCCTCCAGGGCTACCTCCGTCGCCGTCGCTGCTGACGGCGCCGCCGCCGCCGCCGCGTCCCGGGGCAGTTGCGCCACCGCCGCCGCGACGCCATCCATCTTCCCGTCGACGTCACGCAGTAGCTGCGCTACTGCCGCCAACCCATCCAGCAGCCGCGACAGCTCCCCCACCGGCACCGCCGCCGCAGCCGCCGCCGGCGGGCCGCGCGCCCCGCCGTCCTCCCCAGCCGCCGGCGGCGCCTGCGGCGCCGCCGCCACCTGCTGCTGCATCTGCATCTGCATCTGCTGCTCCGAGACCTCTCCCACCGCCAGCTGCAGCTCGGTGACCCCCACCTGCAGCGGCTGGAGCGCCGCCACCAGCCCATCCATGCTCTCCCGCAGCACCACCTGCGCTGCAAGCAGGTCGTTCCGCACCGCCTCCGCCTCCCGCGCCGCCGCCGCCGCCACGTCCTGCCGCGCCTGCTCCACCTGCGCCGCCATCGCGTCCCTAACCGCCGCCGCCACCGCCGCCGGCACCTGCCCCCCCTGGAGCAGCGCCCCCTCCGTCCCCGCCGGCACGCCCTCCACCAGCCGCTCCAGGCGGGTGAGCCGGCGACCCAGAGCCGACCACTGCTCGTCCTCCATGGGCACGGGACGAACCACGTTGAGGCGACCTGTACGACGGTACGACCAGTACGACCGGTACGAAGGCACGCTTTGTTGGCTGGCTAGGGGAAGGAGAGGTGCGACCACAGCGCAGCGTCCAGCGACCCCGGCCAACAAACACGACAGGAGAGGCAGCCGTCGCAGCCCCCCCCGGGTTTTCTCGCATCCAGAGATCTTGCTCGCACCCCCCGCCTTTCCTCTGGGCGCCTAACGACCCAGTACAAAGAACGGGTGCCCCTGGGGGTGGAACCTCCTCCACCCCGACCTTGCTACCCTCCCTCCCAAAGCCCCGGCCTTGCCAGCCCCCTCCTCCGGCCTTGCCAGCCCCCTCCCCCGGCCTTGCCAGCCCCCTCCCCCGGCCTTGCCAGCCCCCTCCCCCACGCCAACCCCATACAACCAACCATTTCTCCTTGCAAGGTCACAAGTACACGTCCCACTTACCCATCCCGCCCCTCCCCTCCCGCCGCCACCTACCGAATGCTTCCACTTGGAAGTCCAGTATGCGCCCCACAGCGCCCTCCACCTCCTGGCTCAAGATGGCCTGGGGGCGAAGGAGCGGAGGGAGAGGGGAGGGAGAGGGAGGGGATGAGAGGGGAGGGAGAGGGTTAAGGTGCATGGCAATGCTTACGCAGACGGTCGGCATGAGGCCTAGACTTGGGGCAAGACAACAAACCCGACATCACCCCGCAGGCCGCCTGGGTAATCCCCCCCTCCCCCCTCTCCTTGCTGGCATGTAAACGGGTTTCCTCGCCACGCCCGGGCACCACGGCACCTGACCCCACCCACCCCCGGCCCCCTCCAGCCCCACGGGTCTTCCTCGAAGCCCCCTCCAGCCCCGCAGCCGCACCTGCAGCTGCTCGGGGGAGACGGCCGCCGCTGCGATGCCCTGCTGCAGCCGCCCCTGTCCCGCCAGCACCCCGCCGCTTGCACTGGCCTCCACCGCCTCCGCCGCCGCCAGCGCCGGCGGCAGCGCCGCCGCCAGCATCTGCGGCAGCCTCCGCACGGGCTCCATGGACCTGCCAGCTCCAGGAGGGGCCGGCGCGGGGCGGGGCGGGTACGAACACGTCAGGACCGTCGTACAGCACGCTGCGACGTCGACGCCACGCTGACGTTACGCTGGCGCTAAAGGGATCAAGGAGCCGACCCCGCCGTCGGAAAAACTCGGCAGCAGCGGAACGAGGTGAAAATTCGGCAGCAGCGGAACGAGGTGGAAACTCGGCAGCTGCGGAACGGGGTAAAGCGGGCTGCTGGCAGGAGCCTAGCCATGTCCTGCGGCGGCGACCCACGGGTCAGCACTCCACCCACCCACCTCGCCACCTCGTTCCGTACGCTGCTCTGCAGTGTGGCCTCCGCGTCCGCCAGCGCGCTGTTGAGCGACATGGACAGCCGCCTCAGCCCCTCGCTCTGCGCCACCTCCAGCCCCGACAACGAGCCCTCGACGGCCTGGACGGAAGAGGAGGAAGAAGGATAAGAAGAATAAAAAGAAAGAAAAGAAGGGTAAGAGTAAGAAGAAGAAAGGTAAAAAGAAGAAGAGTAAGAGGAGCTAAGCGGGCGCCGAGGTACAACTCGAATAGCGACAGCAATGTGGACGGGACAGACGGCGTGAAGGACTAGATCCTGTCGCGGTGGTAAAACCCTAAAACCCTAAACACGGGGACTCCCAGGGACACCCCACCAACACCACAAGGACAACACCCCCGCCCCCGCCTCCCCCCCCCATCCCGCTCCCCCGCTTCCCCCCATCCCGCTCCCTCCCATCCTGCCCCCCCCCCACCCCCGCACCCCCCCTCCCTCGCACCCACCGCCAGCCTGGCGTCCAGCCGGGCCAGCGCCGTCGTCTCGTTGTTGGCCAGCGACTCCGCCGCCCGCCGCATCTCCAGCCGCATGGCCGCCACCAGCCCCTCCAGCATGGCCCGCTGCTCGCCCTGCAGCCGCTCCGGCAGCAGCCCCAGCCCGACAGCAGCTTCTCGCGCGCTGCGGCCTGCGGGGGGGAGAGAGGAGACAATGTGGGATGCGGGGGTCACACTAAAAGAACCGGTAACGCGACTGGGGAAATGTAGTGGCGGCATAGCCTTCGGACACCGGGTCGCGCATGCTACTGGACTAGGGTGGGCGGCCTGCCGGGGGGGGGGTTTAAGAGGAGGCAACGTGGGATGGAGTGGCGCGGAAGCAACGAGGAGGTGGGGTGGCGCGGAAACAACTGGGGCGGGTTGTTTGCTCCGGAGCCCAGGGGGGTGGCGAGAAGACCCGGTTACACGACAAAGGAGACGGAGGACAGGAGCCGGCCGGCGAACGGTTTTGGGAGAGGGGGGAGAGGCGTGCGCGGAAACCCGTTGGGCCGGAACTGAAAACGAAAACCGACTAGGAGACGTGCGGGGCTGGGGGAGAGGGGTGCGAGCGGGCGCTCAAGATGCAGCCCCTGCTGGCCCTCACCTACAAATCCCGCCCCAGCCAAGAACCCATAACCCTAGCGGTCGTCCGGGTCGAGCCCAAGGCCGGTCGAGCCCAAGGCCGGTCGAGCCCAAGGCCGGGTCGAGCCCAAGGCCGGGTCGAGCCCAAGGCCGGGTCGAGAGGGCGGGTCGAGCCCAAGGCCGGGTCGAGAGGGCGGGTCGAGCCCAAGGCCGGGTCGAGAGGCCGGGTCGAGCCCAAGGCCGGGTCGAGGAAGAGCCCAAGGCCGGGTCGAGGAAGAGCCCGAGGCCGGGTCTCTTGGTCGAGGTTGGCGCTGTTGTGTCGCAGCGCACCTGCACTCAGGATGGAGCCCTCCAGCGAGCTCAGCCGAGCCTCGATGGTGCCCAGACGAGCGGCGGTGGTGTTCTGCCCCCGCAGCTCCCGTCGGACCTCGTCGATGGCGCCTCGCGCGTCAGCCAGCAGGGTGGAGCTGTCGCGAGCGAGCGACACGCGCAGCGTGTCATACGCGCGGCGGTTGTCCTGCAACGAATTCGGGGACGTGCGATGCGTGGGTAGGTGGGGCTAGGGCGGGCGGTGTGGGGTGGGGTCGGGCGGTGTGGTTTGAGCGGAGGTTGGGAAGCGGTTGGCTGGGAGGGGCTGGGTGACGTGGAAGGAAGGGTCCAGCCGCGAACGGACGATTGTTAGGCTGGCACGAGGCTACATTCACTGTACTGAGGTGCGCGCATGAGTGAGCTCAAGTGGTCAAAGCAGCTCATGCGGCATCGCTGGCGCCGCCGGCACTGGCCTACCTCGGCGATTAAGCCTTCACGTTGTAGAGCCGATAGTAGTGAGACCACTGGCAGCACCAGAGGCAGGAATAGCACATAGGTGCCCGAAAACAGGTTGAGAATGGCCGCCAGGGCGCCACCGACAGAGCCCAGAATTGCGACGACATCTAGGAAAGTCCAGAAACGCTTCTTTAATTTAATGCCATTGTCTGAACTTGGAGAAGCCGGCGGCGGTCCTTGCTGTGCCGCAACCCTTAACGCGACTCGGCGTAGCGGAGTTTGCTGAGGAGTTAACCGAAACAGCTGGGCTCCTGGCCGGCGCGATGATGTGAGAGACCATGAGTTGACAGCTAAGGCCTTTAGGGGCAGCCTAGAAGCGTGCGGCCTGCCCGCCTGCCCTAAAGACTGGGGCTTCAGCATGGCACAACTGCCAAAGCCTTAAAAGTTCAACTCCAGCTATCACCTACCATAACACAAACTACAAAATCTGGGCTAAACGCCACTGAATAACAACGTTGCGATGACAACTTTAGTGCATTTTGGGCGCGAACAGCGTCATTGTCGTGCATGTCTAGCCCACCAGCGCGGTGCACGGACCCCTCTGTACTATCCTATCCTCCCACCCTTGCAACATAAAAACGACAACATGAAGACAACATCAGGACCCATTCTTGCAGCTTGCTTGCCAATCCCACGCTAGACTACAACGCCTCGAGCGAAATCCGATACCCCTGCCGCTCCCGGCCCCGCTCCCTGCGTCCCATGCTGCGCCGGCCCTGCCGGCCCCCCCGCTGACCCATGCGCATTCCTGTCCGACCCCGCCACGTACCGTACGACACTCATGATCCCTAACCCCAGCCCTCGACCACTACCCCCACGGCCCTTCGCCCCAGCGCCGCCGCTGCCGTGCGGCCCCGCCGACGGCGACGCCGTCGGCGGCGGCGGCGCCGCCAGCACGGCGGCAGTGGCGGGTTTGGGCGGCGTCTCGTCGCGCAGGAAGGCCGCAAACGCATCCGTTAGCGACGCCGGATTGGACGCGGCTTGTGTCCCCGCCCCTGCCCCTGCCCCCGCCAAACCGCCACCTCGCGACGCCACATGGGGTACTCCGGGCACCGCCGCCGCCGCCGCTACTGGTGGTGGCCCGTTGGGTAGCGCCGACGTCGACGCTGCCGTCAGCCCCCCGGGCGGCGCGGAGCCTCCAGGGCCCGACCCAGATGGTCCAGCCGGTGGCCCTGGCAACGGCGGAGCGTAGAAGCCGTTCCGCTGGGTCCAAGATGGCACACGCCGAACCGATCCCGCCGCCGCCGCCGTTCCGTCGGAGGCCGTTGCGTCAGCTGCGCCGCCGCCGCTGCTGCTGCAGCCCCGCGGGGGCGCGAGTCCCGCCGCCACCGGCGCCGCGGCGGCAGCGGCTCCCTGCTGCTTGCTCTTCATCTCCGCAGTCGCGGTTGCGGTGTTGAGCGAGTCCATCAGCTCGCTATTGAGCTCCACCAGCTTCTCGATCACCTAGGGAGGGTTTCGAGGAAGACCCGTGGATGCGAGCCGTGGATGGTTTTTTTTAAACCATCCACCACCGTCCCCCCCACCTAAGGAGGGGGGAGCGAGGATGGGCCGGTTTCGGAGCCGACAAGCGACCGGGTTGCGCTGCCGGCACCCCTTGCCACCGGTTTCGGTTGGGCCTCAATCCCTCGCACACCGACACGCGCCAACGCCAACTGCCTGAAAGCAGCTTACTTACACCAGTCTACCCACCCATCAATTGGTGCGTGCGACGTCGGTGCGTGCGACCCCGCCGCTCCTCCTCCCCGACTCCCACCCAGAACCCGATCCCACCCAGAACCCGATCCCACCCAGAACCCAACTGCACCAGCCCTCGCGGCCCCAGCGCCCCCAGGCCGCACCTTCGCGTTGGTTTCCAAGTTGACGCTCAGCGTGCGGCAATGTACCTGCGGCAGTAGCGGCAGACGTGCACGACATATGGAACACGAGCTGAAAGGAGAGCTGATGGAGGTACGGCACATGGCGGAACGGGGTGGAAGCGCGGGAGAGGGTAGAGCCGCGCGTGGGCCAGCCCAGCTTGGCGTGCAGCCTGCACGCCCGCCCTCGCCCTTTACTGCAGCAACCCCGACCCGTCGCCACCCTTCCTGCTGCTACGCCGCCGCATCCACACGCCCACACGCCACCGCACCTGCAGCCGGGTGAGCTCCGCCGCGGCTGCTTGCCCCTGGCTGGTGCTGGTCTCCGTCCGCGCCATCAGCTGCTGGATGACCTACGGGTGCGGTGGATGTGACGGACGTGACGGATGTGACGGATGTGGTGGATGTGACGGATGTGACGGATGTGACGGACGTGACAGATGTGGCGGATGTGACGGATGTGGTGGATGTGGCAGATGTGGCGGATGTGACGGATGTGGCGGATGTGACGGATGTGACGGATGTGGTGGATGTGGTGGATGTGACGGATGTGACGGACGTGACAGATGTGGCGGATGTGACGGATGTGGTGGATGTGGCAGATGTGGCGGATGTGACGGATGTGGCGGATGTGGTGGATGTGGCGGATGTGACGGATGTGGTGGATGTGACGGATGTGACGGATGTGGTGGATGTGACGGATGTGACGGATGTGGTGGATGTGACGGATGTGACGGATGTGACGGATGTGACGGATGTGACGGACGTGACGGATGTGGTGGATGTGACGGATGTGACGGATGTGACGGATGTGACGGATGTGACGGACGTGACGGATGTGACGGATGTGACGGATGTGGTGGATGTGACGGATGTGACGGATGTGACGGATGTGACGGATGTGACGGATGTGACGGATGTGACGGATGTGACGGATGTGGCGGATGTGACGGATGTGACGGATGTGACGGATGTGGTGGATGTGACGGATGTGACGGACGTGACGGATGTGACGGATGTGACGGATGTGGTGGATGTGACGGACGTGACGGATGTGGCGGATGTGACGGATGTGACGGATGTGGCGGATGTGACGGATGTGGCAGCAGCAACGGCAGCACCAAGAACCAAGGCGTCCACGAACCAGCAACACCATCCGCACCCGTGGTTCGTACTCGTGCTCGTGGTAGCAGTAACAGCAGCGACGCAGCAGGGATGTAAACAAGCGCATGACGACCCAATCGCCCGTGGCAACCGCCCCCGGCCTCCCACGGCCGACTGGCCGCCGGGGGGGTGGCCCCTCCACATCTGCACCCCATGTCGTGTCACCAGCCTCCGCCAAGCATTCTTATCGTGCCCCCTCAGCCCACGCCCCGCCCCTCCAGCTCCCGCTTGCTCGGACCCTCCCGGCCCTTGCTTCCCACCATCGCACCCCCTCCCACCCGGTCCAGGCACCACAGGGAGGTCCTTCCTCCACAACACCCCTCTTCCAGCCCGCGCTTGCTCTTTACATTCCCACCAGGGAGACACAAACACGCGGCTCGCCCCACCTCCATCCTGCTCGCCACTGTCCCCTTTACAGTCCCACCTCCATCCTGCTGGCCGCTGTCCCCTTCACGGTCCCTCCCGCGAGACACAAAACACGCGGCTCGCCCCACCTCCATTCGGCTGGCCGCTGTCCCCTGCGCCGCCGCCACCTCCGACCGCAGACCGTCCACCTGCTGCTGCAGCGCGTCTCGCTCCGCCACCAGGAGCTGCATGGGGAGGCGGTGCGGGGCCAAGAGGGCAGGAAGCGGCGATGGAGTGAGGTCATGCGGTGCAGCAAGGTGGCGACCCGCTGCTTCCTTCCGTACGACAAACCCGACGCCGCCGCCAGGCCGGCAGCCCACACGCGGAATGCGGCTCGGTACGGCACTCGCATGAGGCCCATCGGGCCTGGCATGGCGGGCAGGGACCCGGACCCGAGTGCGCTATCCAATGGGGGCATGAGTCTACGTAAAGTGCAGGGAGTAGATGATACATGGGGTTTAAAGCGTGTGGGCAAATGACAGGGGACCGACAACAGTTGGATGCGGAAAATGTTGGAGGGCGTGCTGTACGCAACATCCCTACACCTGCAGGATCCATCCACCCCGCACCCGCCCGCCTCGCCATTCGCACCCGTCGGACGCTTGCGGCTATCCTATTTCAGCAAGCCACGCGCCCCTCCTTTTGAAAGCTCGAAACCAGCTGCTGCTACTGCTGCTGCTGCTTCCGTGCCCGGCCATCGCACCCTGGGGGCTGCTGGCCGTCGCCACCGCCACCGCCGCCAGACTTTGAGCCGTTCTGGACGTCAGCGATCCTCCCCAGCTCCCACCCGCCCGGCCCCACCTGCATCTGCTGCTGCGCTGCCGCCACCTCCCCCCGCCCCTTGTCCAGCTCCGTGCCCAGCACCGCGACCTTGGAGCGCAGCTCCAGGAGCTCCTCCGCCAGGCCGGGGGGCACCGCCGTGCGCTGCGACCCGGTGGCGGGCGGCGAGGGAGGGGACGGGGTCAGGAAGGGAGGGGGCAGGGAGGGGCTGGTGACAGGTCATCCCCGTCGTACTGGCCCTCTCCGCCCGCCGTCCAGTCCTCTCCGACCGACCAACGCGCCGCAGCGTGCCACCTCCAAAGCGACCCCGCCACCCCACGACCCCGCCACCCCACGACCCGTTGCGGCCCCGGGACACTCTCCCTTCCTCCCTTTTCTCTTTCGTACACGGTTTTTCCTTGCCTCCCTCCCTTCTCCCTGCCTCCCTCCCTCCCTGGCTCCCACCTGCGCCGCCTGCTCCGCCTCGCTTCGAGCCACTCGCACGTGCTCATGCAGCTCCGCCGCCTGCCTCGCCTGCGCCTGCAGCACCATCTCCAGCTCCAGCTGCGGGTGGGCGAGGTGGCAGGGTCGGTCAGCTCACTGAGCCAATCACGGGGCCAGCTAAGCGTGTCCGTTAGTTTAATACCGTCCTGGAGAGTGTAGGGGTTTAGGACACACGGCTGGGCCGCAGGTCAGCGCCCCCCAGGGCGCACCCGGGTAGCGCGCTGGCAATGGCGCTGGCGCGCGCACGGATGCGTGCCATCGGACTCGAACCGCCGTTCGGCGTGTACCGCAGTGAAGACGGTTCGCGATGGAGCCCGGGGGCAGAGGGATGACCAGCTGTAGGACTGGGGTTCGGTACCGAGACCAGCTGTAGGTCTGGGGTCCGGCACCGCGACCAGCACGGTCTTTGCGTCCACTAGTCCCACGGATAGACGTCCGTGGGGAGTCCGCAGACTCATCATACGATATGTTCGCAACCCCGCGCCGTAGCTTCACCGCCACCCTCTTCTCCTCCTGCCGCGTCTGCCTGTGACGATAAGAGCTGCATAGCGGTCGCCACCGTCGGGGACGGGCTGTTGTGCGCGTCCGCGTTCTTCTTCGACGGACATCCCAGCCCCCCCAAGACCCCCCGCGGCTTCTGGTTTCGGAATAGTTATTACGGAGCAGTTGGGGGCCCCCCATGGAGATAAGTCCGTTCGACGGTCGTTGTTGCCGACACGCCGCAGCAGCCAGGGCTACTCCAGGTGCTCGGTAACCTATGTGTGGTCGTACAGTCCCTGACCCAACCCTCGGCCCCGGCGTAAGGCCGCCCCCAGCAGCTGGATTTTCCCTCCGTAAGCCAAGAGCGTCTTGCCAGGGGGTTACGATCCTGACCCAGATCCATGTGCGCACCTTATCACGCAGCGCCCGGTCGCACGCCTCCGCGCCCGCGAACAGCATGAGCAGGAGGTTGAGCCAGTATTGCTGCTGGTCCGGCGAGTAGATCCGCTCCTGCGCCAGCCCGGCGACCCTATGGAGCGGGATGGGCAGCAGGACTTAGGAAGTCGAGACAGCGGGGCTGGAGGACACCGTGTCTCCAACCTGGCTTCGAGCGTAACCCGAACCTATCGACTCACTCTTCCTGCAACCATTGGCCGCGCTGCTCCCACATGGCCCGCGTCTCGTCGGCTGGGAGCGCAGCTGTGGCTTCGCTATAGCGCTTGACCAGTCGCACGAGCTCGAACATTCTCGGGTAGCTGCCACGCGTTGTAGCGGGGTCCATTGGAAGAGCACGAAGCTCCGTCACCAAAGTTTGGGCACTCTGAAGGAGGCTCCTCTGGCGTCCCGAGTCCACCGCGCTGTGCATTTGCGCCATTTGGGGTGGTGCAGATTTGGCACGCGGCCACGGTATTGGCTACCTAGTTATTTAGTCGTCTGGTCTACCGAAGGCCCATCGCATGGCTTTAGGCCGGCTGCAACGGCTCACTTGTCTGCAACGCGCGGGGGATTGTTGTAAGGCTGTTGTGCCCTTGTGCAAGATTGCGATTTTGACGCGATATCAAGTGAGAATAATACATCGTCGCAAATAAAAAGTGTATCACCTCAAGCACTTTTCCGGACGAGGTGTAACATCGTCCCATAACAAAAGTACGAGTGGTGCCGTTATTTGGCCAGCTGCAACTAAATAGCGTTCCTCGGACGCCGATGCATTGTTTGGGTGTGGATCGATGACGTGTAACACATCTATCGTATGCAAACACTTCAGCTACGTGGTACAGCCACATGCATCCAAAGCGAAGTTCTGGTAACTTCATGGCGCTATCATACGGGCTGACGTATGTACAGTATGTTTCGTAATTCCATCTGGGCGTGATCTAGGGCCTTTGTGATGTAAACACGCGGGGTCAACGATTGTTGCGGACAACAACTTGTCTGGGCATCCGGCCAAGCCCAGTTCGGCGGGCGGTCCCATGGAAGCCAACGCCATTTCACAGCAGAGGGGCAAGTAGGAGACGACGAAGCGTGGAAGTTACAATGGCAATAGGACCGCGAACATATTGGAGCCGGGGTTGGAAACACACGTTGACGTACCGAGCTCGCCGTGGTGGCTTCGCAGGCCGCAACTGGCTTGGTGTCGGGTACAAGGACAGCCCCACGTTTAACCAGGCGGATAGCCAACGTGTGAACTCTCCAGCCCAGGCGGGCATCGTTGAGCCTAGTGTCCCGTGCAGTGCCCGTGCTGAGCTAACGCGGCTGCCAAATAACCTCAGTCAGTGGTTGCAACCCCACATGGAGATGGGTCGTTTTGTTATGTAGCTGGGTTGGGCTGTCGCCGCACGCATCGAGCGGCGATGCGCGCCTGCAGGCTCGTACAGCCGTCAGCGGCCAGTAGCGAGGACAGCGGCACCATCTTGCGCCGGAAGCCACGCCCATTTCCCCTTTTTCTGTTACGCGGCGCACAACCGTGGCAACCTTGCAGTGCGCCTTGCTGCACCCGAAGGTTACAACTGGCGTACAGCCGTGATGCACAGCCAACGCAGCAAGGCAACCTCACTGCCTCCCCAACGACGCCAGCTCGCCTCCCCTCGTTCCCTTCCTGGCTCCCTCCGCGGCCTCGCCTGTTGCGTGGCAGCCTTCTTCCTCACGCCCCCCAGCAACCGTATCCCAGCACCCAGGAACCTACACCTCAAGACACATAAACGGCACTACCCGCTATTCCCACCTGCTAAACTGTCGCGACACAGTCCTGGCAACGGTGATGGCCGTATGCAGGCAACAGACTGTGTAAGCGCGACGCATACGCACTCGGGCGTGGTTAACCTAGCTGCATATGACTGCCACTGCTCGGAATGCACGTCAGGGGCTGGGTCGAGAATGAGCCCGAGTTCAGGCTAGCATTCCGGTCCTGCCTTGGTGCACAAGGGCCAGACTTCACGAGAAGTAGCTCACCGTATCCTTACAACAACTGTGGGTTCGATTCCAGGCAGTCGCGGACTGCCTTGCTCAGGAACCACACGGTCGCATCGCATCGCTTGTACGGCAGTAACACATCCGCTTAGACACTGCACGTCAACGCACTTAAGACAGCGAAGTGACCACACTGTGTCAATCACGCACTGTGTCACGACAAAACCATGCGCAACGCTTACGCGACAAAAACAACCCCCGTCACGCAGCCAAGCGACACACCCACCCCTGGGCGCCGGCCTTTCACGCCACCGCCTCCAGCCTGCCGTAGCAGTGCTCCAGCAGCGCCCGGACCTCCTCCGCCGCCACCTGCTCGCACCAGCGGCTGAGCGTGGGGTCTCGACTGCTGGCGGCCTCGCTGCAGGCCGCCACCCACTTTGCCGGAGAGAAGGTCTCGCCGTGGTTGGCGGCCAGGCGCTGCAGCCGCTCATCTCCCCCGGCATGACGACGCATGGCCTCCAGCACGCGGGGCTGAACCTCGTGGGGGCCCGTGGCGGCGTACCCTGGTGGATCCCGGCATCGGGTGGAGGGGCGGACGCGGGGGTTTAAAGAGAATCCGCGAATCCACGGCCGACAAACCAAGGGGGGGTGAGAGGTATAGAGGGAGGGCTGTGGACAGACAGCAGGTGAAGGTGGTATCGCCATACAAGTCGAGCTGGAGACCCGTTTCGAGCGTCGTTCTGGAGAACGGGGTTTTGCCGCCGGAGACAAGGTGGGGTCGGTCAGGGTGGGAGACGAAGGTCGCAGGTGGAAGGCGCCTGCAGGTGGTGGCTGCGACTGCACCTCCATCACGTTCCCGTCTGAACTACATGGTTACGTAAACGGCGGTTGCCGTGGGAGGAGGCTTGGACCTGGAAGAGGAGGCTTGGACCTGGACAGCAACCACAGCAACCACACGACGTCCGTGGACACCCGCTAGGCGCGCGCCGCCGCCTCGGCACCCTCCGCCACGACTCCCTCCACCCATACTCACAGTAGTTGGCATTGGAGAATCCGGATCCAAACTCGCCGTCGCACAAGCCCTGCAGCGCGTGGTTGCCAGGTAGCGGGTAGCAGTGCTAGTAGGTTGATGGTGCGGGTGATGATGTTGGGTGGGCGTTTTCCTGCCGTCCTAACCACCGCACTCCAGGGGTGGCACCCTACCTCGGACCGGTGCACCAGCGCGTGCACGTACGAGGCGTCTTTTGCGGCGGGGCTGCCGGCGATGGGTTTGCCAGCGTACGGCGTAGGCGCGCCCCAGCAGAGGGGGGTGACGAGATTGTGTGCCTGGTCCAGGCCGCTGCGGGTGCACCGGTATTAGAGGCGGGAAGAGAAGGCGAGAAGGTTCTGTAACTTGTCCAGGCTGCTGCGGGTGCGCATCGGAGGCGAGCAGGGATTCACCACAAGCAACGGGAACTAGCCCAGCCTAGTCAGGGCGGTAGGGAGCTGCGTCCACGGGCGAGTCGTCGTACAGCTGGTCTAGGGTTCAAAGCCAGGCTCTTGCCGCTTCCAGCATCATCGCCCCGATGCACCAGCTCAGACGGGCCCAGCAACGCGCTGACACCCAAGCAGCCAGTACGAAACACACCGCACCGCGGTTTACTTGTCTGACCGCACGCCGCCTTGCGGGGAACCCTCCAGGCCCTCTAGTACGACAATGCGTTCGCGGCAATGCAGCCGCACCGACCCCCACCTCCACCGTCCCGGGGCGGCCCGCGGGCCCCCTTCTCAGCACACCGTCACGCGCGTCCCAGTGTCCGAAGGCTATGCCCCAGCTACACTTCCCATGTCGAGTTACTCGAGTTACCGGTTCTTTTATGGAACCCCTCAGCACACTCATACCCGCACGCCAGGTACAGCAGGCCGCACACCACGCGCGCCAAGTGGTCGGCGGCAATTGGGTCGACGCCGCGCCGTTGCGACGGCGCCGGCATCACGTCGGCCGGCGTGAGGCCTTGTACGACAGCCGGCAGGTGGGACGAGGCCATGTCAGCTTCGTACAACTGGCCGGCGGGTTGGGTGGGGAGAGGGCGCGGAGGGTGTGTGAGAGCGTGCAAATGGGATGCGGCATGTCAGCGGCTGTGAGAATATTTACGTAGTCGAGACGTGCAACCACAGAAAGAAACACGTGGGCTGCCGTACAGTCGCGCGCCCCTGCGACCCCCCTCCTCAGGCACCGCCGGGCTCGCCGCGGGTCCGACCCGTCGCCTGCCCCCGACCTGGGTGTCCATGTAAAGCTTGTGTCCAAGGCGTAACGCTCGGATATTGAGGCAGACAGAGATACCTTGTACGGCATTACCGTTGGCACGTTGGCAGACTGCGACGAACCCTCCCTCCGACTTTTAGTCTCCTCGACCAAGTTCTCCAGCATGCATCTCCAAATGTATGTTCCAAATAATCCTTTCCCTTCGCACACGGGTTTTCCTTGCAACCCTCATTCTGTACCCCGTGTCCGCCTAGCACGCCGATCCACGGCATGGACTTGCAGGCAACTCCGCAAGGATGCGTTAAACGGTCTCGTCCAGGGGCCAATAACATTGTCCAACAGTGCTCAGCCTGGAGGCATGCCCCTTCCAGCATCCTAACCGCAGTGACACCCCTCCGCCGTCCCGGTCACCGATACATTGGGCGGTCAGCAGTAAGTACAGTACGACGACAAGCGCGCAATCCCCTGACAGGTACGACACTCCGCAGCGTCCTCTCTGGCATTGGAAACAGCGATCTCACCATGGGGATGGATTGAAGTGGCATTGGGTTGGACTCTAGGTGCTCCAGCACCTGCTGCACGCGCTGTGGGTAGGCAGGTGTAGTGGCCCGGCGGCCCTTAGGGCCGGGGCCTGATGCGCCGGCCGCTGACGGCGATGAAGCTTCCGCAGCGTGGGCCATGACAGTAAGGGCCGCGAGCCGTGTCGTCGAGGCGACAAACCTAGAGTGGAACCGCGGCAGTTTCGGAGAGGGCCGCGAAAAGGGCTGCCCCCCGGGGCGCATGCTTATGATGTAGAGGTTGATGGGCGCTTTTAACAGCACTGGGTTTTCCTGCAGCAGATAATCTTGTGAAACTGCCCGCATGCGTTAGTACACGCGCTTCATGCGGGAGATCTACCCACCGTATGAACTCGATTTTACATTAATTATGTACAGGAATTTTCGTAGTTAGTTCCTCGGGAGACAACGCCGCGGCCGGATTACGCGCTGATTTGGAACTATTTCACCTCCACCTCGGTCGTTGGCCAAAGCGCAACATCCCCCCAACAGGCTTTGAAATTTACAAATATATACGCAATATGGCAGACATCGCGTCTAGGAGGCGTGAACAGCTCGCGCCCGGGAGCGGCGGCCTGGCCCACCCACCGGTCGCGCAAATCGCGCATGGTAGACCTGCTGATAATGCGGACGATAGCGGCACGGACACAGATGACGAAGGACGGCTTATCCAACAGGTGCGACAGGCAGCTCGTTGACTTCCTAGACGCCAATGTTGGCGGGAGACAAGAAATATGTTGGCAAGGAGCGACGTCCCTGCAATCCACACGCAGGCTGCTGCTACCGCGAAAATGCGTGGACCAGAGCCGCCTCGCAGCCAGCCGGTGGCCTCCTCGGCCTCCAGGGCGCCTGTCGCGACAGCCGCGCCAGTCCCGTTGGGCCGGCCTGCCCCGGCACCGCACCCTGTGCCGCGGCCCCCACCTGTCAAAGGAAAGGCCGCCCCAAAGCGCCCGGCGGGCGCGATAACGCTGTGGACGCTGCTGGACGCTGGCTTCCTGGTGCCTGGGTGCAAAGTGCTGTACGTGGAGTACAAGGGCCTCATCACCTGGGCCGATCTCACCGAGGAAGGCACCATCGTGTGCGATGGTGGGTCTTGCGGCGACACACCCTAAGCGTGCTGCTGCTGCCGGTGCTGCTGCTGCCCTGCGGGCAACAGCGTAGGGTCCGGGGCCTGTGTAGAGGTTTTGGACAGGCGTGAAGAGGGACGGTCGCTGGCGCAGCGGAAGTGATTGGAGCGCCCAGCAACTCCGCTTTGCAGCACGTGCGACACGTCGCCTTGGCCTTGCCACAAGGCTCGGCACTGGGCAGCGGGCATCATAACCATTAGAACCCCAACGTCATGGTGTCATTGGCTCGATGCTCCACTTGCACTTGTTTAGTTTTCAGGGCGAGCGTGCAGTGGGTAACGGTGCGTCCCGGGTGCACTGCCCTGCTGCCGTGCAGGGCAAGCCTTCGAGTCGCCGTCTGCGTTTTCGATCTTTGTAAAGCGGAAGCTGAACCCGGAGCGGAAAGCGGACGACGGCTGGAAGGCGGTCAAATACGCTGGGAAGTAAGTATAATCTAAGGCCCGCCGCTCGCAGATGAGCCACACCCCGTGTTCGGTGACCCTCAATCGGACGGCTGCTTGAGCCAACACAGTGCCTGGTGCCCGCATCCCTCCGCCTGTCTCGTCCTACCTTCCTTACACCAATCGGACGCCCGCGCCGCTTCGTCTCCCACATCAACGCCGCCTATGCCAGTCACAAGCACCACCCACTCACTCTGTTCGCACCACCCCTTCTTCTTCTGCTCGCATCACCCACTCCCCGCTCAGTCCCAACCACCCCCTACTCCCTAGGTTGTCCTAGTCAGTGCCGACCCACGGATCTTCCTCTCCTTTCCACTCCCTATCCACAACCCAGGCTCCTGGAGCACTTCACAACCCCCCACTCCCTATCCCCACTCCCAACCCGCACTCCCTATCCCCACTCCCTATCCCCACTCCCAACCCCCACTCCCTATCCCCACTCCCAACCCCCACTCCCTATCCCCACTCCCAACCCACACTCCCTATCCCCACTCCCAACCCACACCCCCTATACCCCCACTCCCAACCCCAATTCCCTATCCCCACTCCCAACCCCCACTCCCTATCCACAACCCAGGCTCCTGGAGCATTTCAAGGAGCAGTACCTGCGGCAGCAGCTGGCGGCGTCAGGGCTGGGTGGCGGCATGCTGCGCGGCGCCACTCCAACCGCATCCGTGGGGCCGCCGGGCGGCGCGGGCGCAGCTTCGGGGCCCTCCAGCAGGCACCAGTCGCCGCTCCAGGGAGGAGTGAATGGAGCCGGTGAGGGTACGTCGGGGAGCAGGTCTGGGTTGTCAGGGGCGGGTGGGTTGGCGAAAAAGGGGTCGTGGGTCGTGGAATGCATGTTGGATATGTGCCCGGGCATGCGCCTAGCCAGGAAGACGGCCAGCCGCTCGTGGCGGCGGATTTGACGGGAAGTGGTAGAGCATTGCGGGCGGGGCCTTGTGCCCGCCCGCGGGCAGGCGGGGGGAGGCGGTTCAGCGGAGTCCCGATTTGCACTGAAGGGAGGGTGGGGTCCCGAGGATGGGGCGGACCCGGCTGGAGCAACAGGGGGTCGGCATGCCGCTCTAGCATGCCGCTACCTACCTGCCGCGACCGGGGGCCGGCAAGGGTAGCATCTCTTGCACCCCCCTAGGCTCGCCTTTGGCGGTATTCCGTCGGTGCTTGTGCCGCTTCTGCTGCTGCTTCTGCTGCTTCTGCTCTGGTTGGCTCCTACGTTTTATTGCCGCTTGCAAACCACCCACTCGCCTCGCGCCGCGCCATTGTACCTTCCTACCGGCACCGCAGACGGACCGCCCAGCAAGCGGCAGCGCATGGACGGCGACTTGGAGGGGGCGCCTGGGTCGGGCGGAGGGTCGCGGCAGGGACTGAAGATCAAGCTCAAACTCAAGGTGAGCTCCTAGGTGCAGGGGCGCGCGCGCGAATGGGTTTCTGGCTTCATCACGCGCCTTGCTGCGACCGCCGGCCTTCCGCCGACAGAGCTGAGTCCACCAATCCAGCCAAACTGAGCTGAGTCAATGACTTAAGTCACCGGCTTCCGCAGCTCTGCGGCTGCGCCACGCGCTTCCGTACTGACGATCTAAAACAGGTACCGTACCGCGGCTTGTGGGCCGGTGTCTGGGGGTTGGCCGGGACTGGCCGCTCGGCGGGCCGCGGACCCATGGGTCTGCGGCGGCGGCAGGGCGCATGGCGGGGGACCCAGCGGTGGTGGTGGCGAGTGGCGGCGGCCGCGAGGCGCCAAGTCGACAGGTCGACCACCAGCCAGCAGCACTGCCTAGCCGCACTGGCTCTTGGATATGTGCACGAGATGCTCTCCATTTGAGGCAAGGCGCTGGCGGACACCCCAGCACACCGCTGGCAGACGGCGCGTGCCCAGCGAGCAGGGGCGGCCGCGGCAGCGGCAGCCCCCCCGCAGCGCCTGGAGCAGCAGCCTCGTCCGCTTGCAGCCATTGTGCGGGTGGGGGCAGGGGCCCGCCGCTGCGGCATCGCGCGTCCCACACCCCTGCTCCCGCCTCCTCGCTCCTCAGCCCCTACACCACCACACCGCTTTCTCCCCGGCCCTGCCTCATCCAGCATCTCCCTGTCGCCTGCCCTTCCCCCGCCCTCACCACTGAACGCCCTATCGCCTGCCCTTTCCCCGCCCTCATCTCGCAAACCTCTCCCCCTTCTCCTTCCCACCACCCGCCGCAGCCCGTGCCAGCTTCCGCGCGCGCGGGTCCGCTCATGCCGCTGCCGTCGCCACCGCTGGCGCCAGTGCCCTGCGGCACCTACTCAGGGAGGCCGGGCAGCGGGGAGGCGGGAGCGCAACCGTTCCGCCTAAACGTGTCGGAGATGTAGGTGGGGGCTGGAGGCGCACTGGTGGGGGTTTTTGGGGGTATGAGGTCGTGTTTTTTGGGGGGCATGAGGTCGTGTTTTTCGGGGATATGAGGTCGGGGCTTTTGGGGGTATGAGAGGAAACCCGTGGGTCAGGGTCTTCGGAGCACAGACACGAAGGTGAATAGACACCAGGTAAGAGGCGCGGCGTGGTCCTGGGGGTCCTGATCGCCGTTTGTAGAGCGGCGGGGACAGCGGAGGAAACCAGGATGGGGCTGGCGAGGATGGGGTTGGGATTTGCCCATGCGATGCTCTGTCCGGGGGTTTTGAGGAGAATCCCGGAGGTATGCGCGAACGCCGGCCCGGCCGTCAGAACTCGGTTGCGCCGCTCTGCCCCCCACCCCCCACAAGCCAACCCACGCGAACTTGACCTTACCCCCGCACACCAAAGTCTAACCCTTGTTACATGCTGCAAGCCTGCCTCCTTACCCCCCTCTTTTCCTCACAACCACCCCTTTTCTAATCGGTCTTTCTATATAGTACCGACCCATGGGTTTCCTCGCATATACCACCCCCCTGTCCTCCTATTATGCCTACGTCGTGTAACCGGCCTGTATGTACGCCGCCCCCCCCTGCCTGTCAGTCGGGCTGTGCCTGCTGCTGGAGAGGATGACGATAGCGGTGCTGGACTTGTTGTTGGTTGGGCTGCTGCTGCTGCTGCTGTAGCTGTAGCTGATCCGGGCACTGGCCATGTGCTTGCTGATAGTAATGGGATTGGTAATACTGGCGATATGGGCCTCCCGGGCTCCGCCTGCTGGCTGCAGGGCGGTCATCGTCATGGACTTCCACGTGCACTGCTCCGCCTCGGAGGTGGGCGGGCTGCTGGGGGGCGCCTACGACGAGGCCTCCCGCACCCTCACCGTCAGCCGGGCCTTCCCGGTGCTGGAGGTGCCGCCCAGCGCGGCAGCCACCAGCACCACATCCGCCAGCGGCCGGCAGCCGGTGGCTGTGGAGTTCGACGCCATGGACCTGGCCCGGGTAGGGACCGGGTGGGCACCATTTAGGCACCATCTAGGCACCATCTAGGCACCATCTAGGCACCGGGTAGGCACCATTTAGGGACCATCTAGGCACCGGGTGGGCACTGTTGGTGCTACTCAACCTTCGCTGTTGGTTGCTGAGGGTCAGCTTGGTGTGTGTTGGTCCGGGGGACCGATGCGCGGCCTGATTAGGTCCCTACTGGCCGGTGCTTCAGTAGACACCGCAGCAGTAGGCACCGATCAGGCGCTGATCAGGCGCTGATTTAGGGCGCGTTGGGCACCGGGTAGGCACCGACTAGTGAGCCCACATATCGCCTTCAATCCTGGGCGAAAATAAGTGAGTTGCGCTGCAATGGTCGCGAGGCAAACAGCGTCGTGCCGCGTCTTGCGCTGATGTGTGGATGCTGGTGATGTGTGTCAACCACGTCCGCCGCCAGGTGGTCGGCCGCTGCCGTGAACCCACCTGCTCCTTTGTCTCTTGTCCTGCCCACCACATGCCCTCTTGTCCTGCCCACCACATGCCCTCTTGTCCTGCCCACCACATGCCCTCTTGTCCTGCCCACCACATGCCCTCTTGTCCTGCCCACCACATGCCCTCTTGTCCTGCCCACCACCCACCACCCATCCTCCACATGCGATCCCCTCTGCCCAGGTGATGGAGGTGATCAAGAAGTGGGGCCTGCGCTGCGTGGGCTCCTACCGCTCCCACCCCGCCTACACTGCGGCGCCCAACGCGCTGGACGTGCGGTACGCGGCGCGGGCGCAGGAGGAGGCGCGCACGTCCAGCGGCTCGGAGCCATGCGTGTGCGCGGTCATGTCCCCCTACGACCCGGCATCATCCAGTGAGTGGCGAGGGAGGGAGGGGCCTGAGGGCAGGGGCTTTGAGGAAGACCCGTGGATGCGAGGAAAAACCGTTTAGGACAGACATTTTGAGATGCAGAGGAGGGCAGAGGGGGTTTCGAGGAAGACCCGTGGATGCGAGAAGGAACCGTTTAGGACAGACGTTTTGAGATGCATGCAGGGCAGGGGCGGGGAGAGGGTTGGGCGGCCCAGTGGTGACGCGAAGGGGGGGGAGGTTGCCTGGGAAAGCCCGCGGAGTGCCTCCTGTTTGGCGGTGGTGGTCCCTCGTTTCCAGGCCAATCAGGATTGCAGATCTACATGTTGTACATCTGTCACCGAACGCACACTGGGGATCTGCCAGCCCGCCAGCGCCCGTCACCGACACCCAGCCGCGCCCTCTGCGTCGCTGTCGAGTCTCCTGGCTAAAGCGCAAAGGGCCTTACCCAACCGCGACGGAGTCGACGGGCCACACATTTTGGTCGTATGGTTGGTGGTTGGTGGCGACCCACTTGGCGCCCCATCCGCCCCGCCCTGCGCAGGCAACCCGTCTAGCGCGGTCACGTGGTTCCACGTCGAGTACGACAGGTCCAGGCCGTTGCCGCCGCTGCCGTCTCCCGGCTGCGCGCCGCCGGCGTCGCTGCCACCAGGCTGCCGGCCGATGGCCATGGCGGTGGAGACGGCCAAGAACACCACTGCGTACATGGACATCATGAACTTGGTGTCTACGCAGTTCCAGGTGCTTAGGGTTTGGGGACATGGATAACGGTAGCGCATACACGGACAACGGTACACGGATAACTGTACCGCATACACAGATAACGGTACTGCATACACGGATGACGGTACTGCATACACGGACAACGGTACACGGATAACGGTACTGCTGCATACACGGATAACGGTATCGCAAAACGCCGCAAGGCATCGCCATCGCAAGAGATGGACGAACGAGGGTGTGCTGGTGGCGAAGCTGAGCCACAGGGTCCTCTCGCCGTGCCTCATCGCGAGCCCATGTCTGATTTTTGACCTAGCAGCCCTCCACCCCTTGCCCCTGCAGCACACGGCCCGCACCTACGCTGTTCGATCAACCCGCGTGCCGCTGGCACTGCAGTGGCGCGCCCCCGGCCAGCAGCCCCCCGGCAGCCGGCCGCAGACCTGCCTGGACAAGCTGGTTGCGTCGGTCGCATCGCGGCTGCCGGAGATGTTCGAAGGGGACCTGCGCATCACGTACGGCAGCATGGTTCGCGACACGGTGCAGCACGAGTTTGCGTTGGCGGAGCGGATGGGCCTGCAGCGGCCGGGGCGCGGCTCGGAGGACGGGTACGGCGAGGGCGGCGGCGGCGGCTTGGCGGCGGATCGGTCCCGGCGGCCGGCGCGGAGCAATGGTGTGCTGGCGGCGGCTCGCTTTGACAGCGACGAGGAGACGGAGGAGGATGATGACGAAGTGCGGATTGATGATGATGAGGAGGTTGACGAGGACGATGACGAAATGTGACAACGCTGGATGTTGGTCGCGGATAGGTTGGAACGTGGGTATGTGGAGGCTGCGCGTTTTGTTTCGATGGCGGTGTTTTCTTAGCGGGTGTATCCGTAGATGTATCCGTAGCCTCGTAGGGCAGGGCGGGTAGTTTGGTGTGGCGATGTCAGGTGGTCCCTTACATACCAGATGCACAAATGATATGTTATCGCTGGGTTTACGAGGACTTCTTTTTGCAGCGGGTTTGCTATGTTCCATGTATGTGTTGACGTGAGCGGTCATGGTGTTACCTCGAGGAGTTTGGGTGGCCTCTGGATGCAATTCCACGTCCCCCAGGTGCAGCCTCTGCTCGCGCTCGTGTCAGGAGGTTTGCGTTTACTGGGAACAACTGGAGCGAGAGGATAAGTGTTTTGCAGCGCCTAGTGCTGCATTTGCGCGTAAGTGGAAGCAGCATGTGTCACTGCAACACGGCAGCGGATGTGCATACGTGGTTGTTTTGTGGGAGTTGATTCCAGTCTGCATTTCAGCCGGGGATAAATGAGCCCGTCTCGCCGGGGTTTGCTGCCTGTGAAGGCGCTCAGAGCTCAGCATTTGCTGCAGCGCAACGAGCTATTTAGGTGCCATGTTAGAAATCACATCCTGAACTCCTGATTGGGACCCTAAGCTCTGTGGCTGACTCCATGAGGCGTCCCACTTCGGGGCCGGGGGCCCTGTGCAAAACGCGAGTACCGAAGCTTGTGATCTTAGGATGGCAAGGCCTACTATGCATTTGTAAGTAAAGCATATAGCTACTGTATTGTGCTATTGTCCTCGATGTTGCATTCCTGCGAGCAAAGTTGTGCATCACCATAGCGCCTCAAACCCTGACCCGCATGCACTGCCTGCGATTTTTCAATATTAAATATGATAATGCTTTCATCGCCACTGTGTACCCATAACAAGGCCGTTTAGCTGTATACTACTAGTTGCCATTCAAATCTGTGCAATGACAGATACGATACCGGTAGACACGTCTGTCTTGCCTGTAATTTACCTAAGAATTTTATTCCTGACATTCCTTTGACGTTAGGCATACTGAAGTTGTCAAACTCTGACGAAACGATTCCTTCCTTCACCAATTTTGGCTTGCTCTGGCCGTGTCGGCCATCGGACTCATCCCTTAACTTTGAAGACTGTGATGGCAATGGAAGAAATGGAGGTGCGGCTTCCCCGGCAAGTGACTAGGGCAGCATTGGTTCGATATGGAACATTCCGCTTTTGTGACAGGTGGACTTGGAGTTAAACTTGGACTCAGACCTGGACATAGATGGACCCGATATGGAGATCGACCAGGACCGTTGCCATCGCGCGGTACAGAAGCTCAATAAGCGGCTGGGCGCGGAACAAGGCGATGCCCGCCCGGAGCCGTCGATGTCATACAAGCAGGCCAGGGACATGCTGAGGAACCTTGGAGACCTATATACCGGCAATAAAATAACTGTGGACAACGCTTTCGACCTGCACGGTATCGACGCGCTAAGAGTGAGCTGGCCGTTACCCCGGCCGTTACCCCTCTCTGTGCCTACTTCATTCATGAGACCCCTCAGCCCGTCAGGTCCTTGGTTTGACTGGGGGTGCCAGTGCCGGGGAACGTGTAACTTCTCACTACTGACCTTCTGGTTTCGTGTCGTTCCGTACAAGTTTAGCCCATTGTCGATCACAGCTCATTATCTTATTCCTGCGCAACCCCAGACGGTGATCTTCTGCGACAACGTGACTGCCAGCGCCCGATGCGGCGAAGGTCATTTCCAGAGTGCAGGCTTCGGCCTGGACGTAGGCATGAAGATCTACGGCAAGCGTGTCGATGCGGTCTACAATCTGGCGTATAAATCTTTCATACCGGATTCAAAAAAGCAAGCACGGAACGATGACGGTAAGCCACGCTTACAGCCGCGCTTGCTCCTGGCGTGCGCCGCAACTGCGCAACGAGTCGCCCTCATTATCCCTGTCTACGGGTTTGGTGGGTGCACTGCCTAAACCCATGACAGACACTGGCGATGACGGCCGGGATCAGGAGGAGAAGGGTGCTATACGGGGGGACGACGGGGAGGATGGGAGCTGCGCAGCGACGTCTGGCGGCAAGACCAAGAAGCGGCAGGCGGCAGCAAATGTCGGCGCCACGCTCAAGGACGACAGCGAACTAAGACAGCAGGTCAAGGTGCGTCCGAATCGGATGCGGATGCGCCGCCATGTCAGCATGCATGCGTCATGTCGCACCACATTGCTGCAAAAGTTGCAAGGGCATTGCGCAGCGCGCGGTTAACGCATTTTCAAAACAATAGCAGCAATTTGACAAAGCAAGCAGCAATTGGCAAGGGCACCGTTCCGACTCCGCGTCGCGCTGATGTCAGCCGTCGAGCGGGCGTCGTAGTGCTGAGTCAGCAAATTTCGTTCTCTGCTGCCGCTGCTGGTCCTGCAGGAGGCAACGTTCGACACTGACCCGTTCTTCGTCCGCACGTCTCGTCTGATCGACGAGAACAGCCCGCAAGGTGCTTAGCTGGAGGGGCCTAGTGCTAGCGGGGGAATTGCTTTAATAACGAGGGATTTGCTGTAGCTGAGGCAATGCAGCGGTTTCGGTTTCCGTTTTTTGGAGGTGGGAGTTTCCTTGCTGGCTTCGGAGACGGTTGATAGTTACGATATGGGTGTCCTGGACTCCCACTTCCATGCTGATCACGGGCCGCCGTTCCGCATGCAGCATGGGGCACTTTGATTTCCGCTTCAGATGTGGCTAGTCATTCAGTGCTGCGATCCTGGCATTGACACGACGCACAGCTGCACGACTTGCACTGCGTACGGGGGCAGGCATTTCGTCGTCCGCTCTCACATCGGCATCACAGTAGCCGTGGTGTGCCCTGTTGTGGTGCGATTTTGCAAAGTACGCGCCTGTGGTCCAATGCGTGTAGGGCTGCTGCTGCAAAACCTGCCGGTACTCAGCGGCTATGACGTCACCTTCGATGCGGACGTCAGGCGAGTGAAAGCGAAAGGAACACCGTTGCCAGCTGCCGCCCACGCTCCGGCGCCGTGCGCTGCAGCGGCCAGCGATGCACACCAACTCCGAGGCACCTTTACTTCGAGCCGACGGCGCGTCCGGGTTGCGCTGCTATTGGGCAATGCCGGTTGGGCAGCGCTCGCTTGTTGCAGCGTGCGTTCACGCACCATACGATGCAGGCTGGGATTCGCATGGTGGAAGTTGGGACTCCACGCAGCCTGGTTCGCATGGTAGAAGTTGGGACTCCGCCCAGCCTGGTCCGGTGTCGGCATTGCCGTCTGCGCTGTGACAACCGTCGCCGCGTTCCTAGTCCCCCCCCCCTCCGCCTGCGCACCCCCAGGCCCCAGGAGCTCATGGCGAGGGCACAAGCTGATGCAGCAGCGGAGGCGGTCGGTGACGTAATGGTGCGAACACCTGGAGTAATGCTGGCGTCATCGCTTAGTTGGCCAGCTATTCCGGATGGCGGCTGAGGCATCCCTGAGCTGTACGCGCATGTGATACAGATGTGATACAGATGTGATACAGATGTGATACAGATGTGATACAGATGTGATACAGATGTGATACAGATGTGATACAGATGTGATACACTCAAGGTTTAGCGCTCGCGCCGGCTGCACCGTGCGGTTTGAGAGATGCATACGTAATCAAGGGGTACGCGCCACTTTGTGTGCGTGCTCCCCCCCCTTCTTTCTCCTAGGGTGTCGTGTCAATGCCACTACCTTTCTTCGCTGCCCGAAGAAGGATGTCTGGATGTCTGTCGGTGATGGACCCCACCCCGCCTCACCCTCCGGGCAGATCGACCTCACCGTGCTGCCCGGCGCCCGGGAACTACTGGCAGCTGCATCCAGCGCATCCATCAGCCCGGGCATTAAGGAGCTGTACGACCTCCTGCAGGTGCGATTTGGGACTGGGGAGTGAGCGAGTTGCACTGTGGGTGGGGGCTGGCCGGGGGACGGCGACGTAGTGGCGCTGCCGGTACCAGAACGGAAACGGAAACTGCCGGACCGTAATGTACCAGAACGGAAACGGAAACTGCCCCCACGCAGCTACACCTGCTGTCGGACGGTAATGTACAAGGACGGCAAACCGCCCCACAACGCTGCAGCTGCTGCCATAACCGTTAGTGCAACTACCGGTAACGCATACATCTCCCAGGGCGCGGAAGGGACCGGGCTGGCGGCATTGCAAGGCGCGCCAAATGGTGGTAGACAACAGGATTTCAAGCGTCGGGGCTCCCAACCTTAGAACCCCGTAGCCCGTACTGACCGTTGTGGGTCCCTTGGGTCCCATCTTGGCGCCCATCCAGGCGCAGCCGGACCTGCCTGGCATCAAGGTGGCCACCCGGGTGGAACCGCAGGAGCTGCTGCACTCGGCGCTGGGTGAGGCGGCACTGCAGCCGGGTCGGGTGGTTCCATTTGGCAAAGGCGCTTTGTGGTCTCGGCCTCACGACGCGAATGGAAGGTGGCCGCAAGCCCTAGGAGCACTGCCTGCTTGGTGGCTGGATCGGCTTGCCGGGGGAAACACGTCGCCGCTGCACATGGTGTTGTTGTGGTTGTTGCTGTTGCGGGCTGATGACCCTGTCGCCGGCAGCCCAGCACTGTCCGCCCCTGCGCGTGTGCCAACGGACCAAACGCGCTCCGCCTGCCTGCCCTGCCCACGGCGGCTCGGGTGGCCTCACTCCACCGCATGCCGCCAACATGAGCAGCGGACAACAGACGGGCGCAAGTGGAGGCCCAGCGGAACGAGGCCGTGCGGCAGGTCGTACGGCAGGTGGAGGACGCAATGGACGTTGATACGGCGGATGTCGGCGGTGACGACGATGGCGCCGGCGTTTGCGATGACGATGCTGGGCCTGCGTTCTCACCCGACGGTGATGGCGGTGGCGGCGACGACGACGGGTACGGCTCCCCTGGCTTCGATGCCCGGGCGGACACGGACGACGAAAGCCCGCTCAGCGGGGGTGGGACTGCTGGCGGCGGTGGCGATGACTTCGATGACTCCCATCAGGTGTGGGACCGTCGCCCTACGTATGCATGTGTGCCGTACAATACTGCACTGCACGGGCCTCAGGACTCCGACAGGAAGATCAAACTAGCGGACGCAATATCAAAACCTTGTGTCTGGCAGGCGCGGCCATTCCTCAAGCATTCCACCAACACTGCCTTTCCTGGTAATAGGCTTTTTCCAAGCCTGCTGATCGCTCGCCGCTTCGACCGCAACCGTAACACCTCAAAAGGGCAGCACCGCAGTCGACTGATATGGCAGACGCCCCCGACCCGACCCCCACCCCAAAGCAGTATGCCAGCCGTCGCGACCACTGCGACGATGACGTACCCGATCGAGACTGCTCGGACGACGAATCTGCGTTGCTCTCCCTGCTCGGCAGAACTGCCGGCAGCGCGCTGGGCAGCTCCGTGACCCTGCAGCGCACGTGGTGGAGAAGCCTCGCCAGGAAGACAGCGTCGTCATCGGCGGCAGGGGCGAAGCCAAGGACGCGCAAGTAGGGCATGGCAATGCGTTTGTCCGTTTCATGAGCTTCCCCAGCCCTTGTCGTTGACGCTACCCGTAGGATAAAAGTAAATGTACGACGTCCATACCGTCGTTGTCATACTTCATCCCGCGCCCTTCATTCCCCTATCCACCGCACACACGAGCCTACATCTGAAGACCGGGCGGCCTGTCCCCTCCCGTCCCCCCACCAAGTTCTCCAGCATGCATATCCAAACGGCTGTCCTAACCGAACGGGTTTTTCTTTCGTACACGGCTTTTCCTTGCAGTCTCCTCCCGTTCCACGTACGGTCTGGTAGCGGATGCCTATCTAACGCAGCCATCCTCTGCATAGCACAAATTCGTGTGCACATACGTGGCAAGCATGCGTGCGGGGACTTACACGTCATGACATCGTGTAGGCCTCACAGCTTGTGGCCCTCACAGCTTGCGGCCCTCACAGCTTGCGGCCCCCATAGCTTGTGGCCCTCACAGCATGTGATCCTCACCTCTGCAATGGCGCGCATCCTGGCCGCGGGCGATGACAATGTCTCCCTGTCTTGCGGTCGCGCGCAGACCGAAACCAGAGGCGGTGTCCGTGGACTGGCGCGCTGCGGCGCCCGAGCCCCAGCTGGAGGAGGTCCACCTGCACACCTACAAGACGGCTCGCCGCGACGCCACTGCAAAGCTGTGTTTGCCGCAGGAGGAGCCGGTGCGGGTCGAGGACTTGTGCAGCTACTTGTCCTGTGTCCCGGTGACAGCCGCCTGCGGCTTCTCCATCGCCGGTTGCGGCTCCCTCAACACGCACGGCCTGGGTGGGAGTGCTGGGTGCGCTATGACCGTCCATGAGACGTGGAGATCGCTGCTCATTGCGGACAACCTGAGAGCGCGGCAGCTGCGCCGGGGCGTGCGCGCTGCGGGGCCGACCCATGGTGTCGCTACCCCAGGTCCGGAACGGCAAGGCATGGGCGGCCCCGCCCTGAGCGGCACGGATGGACAGTACGGCGAGGCCGGCGGGGAGGAGTACGGCAGCGGCACGTACGACAGCAGCCAAGATGCCTACGACGACGCAGGTGTGTGAGGGAAGTTGCATGTTTGAGCTACTGGGCGCCACCCGTCGAGAGGCACCAAGGCGCCAAGACGTTGATCACTGTGCTTCATGACAATGATCCTTTCGCTCCTGGCTTATGACTTGAAAAACAAAACTACCTATCCCGTCCTTTCAGGTGCGCCGGACGTGGGCGGTGGCGATATCAGCGACGACGACCAGGACGACGGCGGCTGCGCCTTCCAAGGCCCCGGCATGGGGGGCTGGGCCCTTACGCTTGAGGAGCTCCTCCAGCCGCCGCGGTGCATTCAGCACCTGACTATCAAGTGCGACAAGACGGCGGGTGTGGCTGACGTGGCATCACTGAAGCTCAACATCGAAGACTCACTCAAGTAGGTCGCCAGGCGTGCATTGCCGCCGAGGCCGTGTGTGTGGACGCTAAGTGGCACCACTGTGTTTTATGACCTGAACCTCATACGCTGCGTTATGCACAAAGTCATCCCTGCGTTGGCGTTTTGAACGTGAGCGATGTTTCCCTCCATGTGTTGCTTGTTATTCTATGGGTGCACCGCGCACCCTCGCTCAACGCGTACAAGCAGGAAGCGCGGTGCAACGTTGTGGCAAGTCCTAGGAGCCCTGCCAGTTGTGGCAATGCGTGTGCGCCCTTCGTTTGGCACACGGTATCCTGCGCTGTAGCGGCCATGCGCGCAAATGTTGGCATCCTTGACAACATTTGCCCTCCGTATCTCTTTGCGCCCACCTCCCCCTCGCCCTTCAGGCACCTGGCGGTGGATGTGCGGCACAGGCGGCAATCCGCCCCAGCCGCGCAGCCCGTATTATCCTTCCAGACCGTTCTCGATCAGGTGTCAGCGCACGTCGCTTCGGCTACAGCCAAGGCACCAGCCAAGGAACCGGGCACGTCGGCGGCCGGGACCGGCGCCACCGCCGGCCCCCTGGCGGGTGTCAGCTCCCACCTCGCCTTCATCTGCCTGCTGCACCTTGCCAACGAGAAGGGCCTGGCGCTGGACAACGGTGGCAACATGGACACGCTGATGATCACTGGGCTGGGCGATCTTGTTGCAGCGCGGTGACCTGCGGCATGGGATGTGTCACGTAGGAAAGAGGAAAGATGAGCGGGCGCGGGAAGATACGTGTGTGCAGCCATGCATTCTTACGGCCAAGGCATGCGGGGCTGTGCGCCGTGCGTCGACCTCATCTTCCAGACAGCGACGACGTTCGTAAGCAAGTGGAAGCTTTGCTAGTGTCCTTCACTCCAGTGCTTCAGCCGGCGCCATAGTGCAAACTTCTGCTGCAAGACCATGTTGCACTCCTTTGCTACCACCGACCCATGGGTCGGCCTTTGCCGTTCAACTTACGAATGGTGATGGCGATTCGACGTACGTTCCGAACGGCGCTGCCGCCAGGGCATGTCAGGAACCGAGGCCATAGAAGCATGCAGGCCGAGGCACCTGTGGGTGGCGCCCCGCCGGTACCCTGCTTAACGTCGAAATTGACACAGCCCTTACCACGCTTCCGTCCTCCAAACGGTGTACTAGCTATTTATATTAGACAGAGAGACTGGGCAGTGGTCGCTTAGAAGGTCGCCCACTCTGTCTCCTACAGCAACGGGGATGTGCCCGACCCTGAGCTCAGAGGCCTTAAAAGACAACGCAGCCGACGCAATAAACAGATCTATCATGCTGTTACCCCTACCATTGATGTGCCTGAATGTGCATTTACCCTCCACGTCTCCCGTAACACGCCCGTTAAGGATGACCATTTCCCGCTCGCGGCAAACCTTGACCAATGTACGCCCAAAAGCATTAGTATCGATGTCTTTGCTGTTCCTCTCAGGAATGCCCATAAGCAGACCCTCGTTAATAGCAGAAAACCCCGTCACCTCCTCTAGCTCACGTTCAGCATCCATTTCGGGCAGTTCCCTCAACCCAGCGACCGAGCATTGAGATCGGATTGAGATTGGCATAGACTTCTGTGTGCAGTAAGTGTACGGAATTTTTTGCATGGGGAATACGGCTGTTGCCATCTCGTCCCACCGGTGTAATTGTGCGAGGGGCGGCTTAACCAAAAGCCACAGCAACATACTTATATGTAATAGGTCGTATACACTTTGCGCTGCGAACTCCGATCCCTTACTTCAGTATCAAGTATTATACTTTGAGAGAGGAAGCGTTCCTATTTCTTGCTGCAGAGGAAGCGTTCCTTGGCTTGCCCCAGGCCGTGCTCACGCTAGCGACAATCCCAAAGGTATCCGGCGTCGCTTGACCATGGCGCTGCCCACAATAGAGGACGTCAAGATGAGAATGGCCATTCTCCGATTGAATTTCTACTAGACCGGTAGAATCGGTTGCAGTACAGTACGCTATGCTCGATTTCGCCTCCTCGCCGTTAAGGCGGGGAATCTGCCTTTAGCCACAAGGATTAACGTTGCCTTACAATAACGGTGGCCGAAGGCGGGTGTTGGCACCCTCCAAATAATGTTAGCAAGCGTGCAGTACAGCATTCCGAGCTCAAGCAATTTGCAAGAAAGAGGAGCTCATCCGTGCGAAGGACGAGCAGCTGATGCGAGACGGGGTGAAGCTGGAAAAGCGCCTACATGAGCAGTTGAAAGAGCTTCAGAAGGAGAGCACCTTGGCTGAGTCGGATGGCAAACGTCTTCGGGAATATGCCAGGAGGGATCCCGTTGCTATCCCCGCACGCGTTGCCTCTGGGCGTGAATTTAAGCTGGCCAGGCTGCGGTGCGTTAACAGTCCTCACAAGTGGTCTCCTGACACTGCCGAGCGGCGATGTTTTTCGACTGCTGATACTTACAAAATCTGCTGCTGCCGCCAAAGCTCGCCGTCCATTTAAGCTTACAGCCCAATATCCGGTCTGTTTTCCATGCCCCATTGTTATGTCCATGCAACCGCAGTAGTGGAGGCGCTTCTGCATAAGCAGAAGGCAGAAACGGAGATGGCGCTTCTGCTTCAGCGTAAGGAGACATTGCAGCTGCAAATAGAATACGGACGCATGGAGGAGGTGGAGCGTGCAAAATGTGTGCTTGTAGTGGGGGCGGGCACGGCAGGAGTGGGATGGGGGTATAATGGCAGAGATTACAACTGAGGGGAGGGATTGCAACATACTCATTCTGTTGCCTTTCCCCTGAAGCACGTTCCCCGTGCTTAAGGCTGTACTATAAGCGGTTGATGATTCAGTCGCATTCGGCTGTCCGCTTGTCCGCCCGAAGGTAATATTGCAGCCCTCGCTCCTTTCCGTCACACTTTGCTCAGGTCGTGCAGACGTCGATCTTCGCAACGACCAGGCACCCAAGACAACTCTCATTGAGGAGGTCGAGGCTTCCTGGTATCAGTGGGCTACGAGGCCCCTACAGGAGGTGCGCTATGGGAATTCTTGTTTGTAGCCAGTACCTAGCCTTTCGTAAGGACTGATTTGCTTGGTGACCTGGACTCTCAAAAGCTGTGGACTCCAAACCCTTTTGTGCAGAATTTGGGCAAGAAGAAGACCTCTTGACTGGCAGCTGCTGCACGTTGGAGCAGCATACTGCTAGCCCTGGCGGCGTGCATGCTAACAGGAGCGCATCGACAGCTTTGGGTGTACTGCCTGGCACTCCTCACATGAGTCTTTGGGTTCATATTAATGCTGCCCCGGATCGTTGGCTTGGCAGTGTTCCTTGTCCGCCTGCATGGTATTTTTGACAAGCGCACCATGCAGGCGGACAAGGAACAGTGCCAAATCGTAATTTTTTGCACCTGTTATGTGGATGGCCCTCGGCGCAGCTGTCATGGCTTCTTGCCGCATGGCAGTTGCGAGGCAGGAGGCACACACATTCATTGGCAGGGGTCGGCTTGGCTGCGCCGTTCATTATGGTGTTTGGGTTCCTGGTCTTCACCTACATGTTCTTCAAGAACGAAGTGCGTGACTGGGTTAAGGATCTTAACATCGATATCGTAGCGTTTAAATTCAACACATGCTGCATCCGCATATGGTGGAGTTTCCTGTGGGGTGCTTGTGTGCATTTCTGCCGCTTTGTTGTACAGCGGAACAGTGCTGCTGACGTGGCGCATGCCTGATCGGGATGGAGCTCCCTGCGTCGAGCGTGAGCTTTGTGTAGCGAGGGAGCAATGCTGCTAACCATTTAGCCATGGTTTGAGCTGGTGGGGCATAGTGCCTGCCCATGCGCGAACAGGGTAGTTAGGACCATCAAATGATGGACGGATTTGAAATGGTGCAGGTTTTGCATGTTTTAGCGTTTGTAATGGTGGCACATAAGTACTTGTGATACGTTTTTTCTTCCGAAGGAAGAAACTACGTAGTTGAGCTATGTAATTTCTTCCTTTGCCAACGCTGATGGTGCCGATTCGACGGGAAATCCCCGCTTCCCCAGACAACCCAAGCAACGGCGATGGCAAGAGAGGGTAGGGAACAGGCTTGCATGCAGGCAACAGACTGCACGTGGCCGCGGTTACGGAGGCGATTGACGCCGCGGATGGCATGGGTCTGAGTGACGTGTGGGATGATGACACGGCACGACATGTCTGGGGATAGATGTGAGCGCGGTGGTCAGTGCGTGCAAGGTGTGCGATCAGGCTAACACGACGGGAGGCGTTCTTCCGGAGGTGCTACAACCTCCGGCCGTGCGTGGACCCTTCTACCGCTGGGGCGTAGACTTGGCTGGGCCACTGCCTGAGACCAAGGATGTGTTTACTTCTGTCATGGTCGCTATTGGGCGTTACACGAAGCACATAGAGCTAGTTCCGCTGCGCGACAAGACGGCGGACAGCACGGCTCAGGCGTTTCTTCAGAATGTGCTTGCCCGGTTTTCGGCGTCTGCAGAGGTGTTGACGGATCAGGGAGCTGAGTTCCAAGGGGCCTTGATGAGTTGTTGCGGCAGTGCTTGATTGACCACCGTGAGACGTCGGCGAATCACCCGCAGGCGGATGGTGCGGCCGAGCGAATCGTGCAGGTGGTGAAGAAGGGTTTGCGCAATATTGTGCTGTATGGCAATGGCCGGAGTGTTGGGATCGGGACTTGCCGTGGCTTGCAGTGGGCTATTGCAGCCTTCAAAACCGGCACCTCTGCCTCTCGAGTACTTTAAGGAACACGGTATACGCGCAGTCACCGCAACGCGCGCTCCACATACTGCGCCAGGCTGGTATAACCTCCGTGAAGATTTATGGACATAGCCAACAAACCATGCATGCTACCGTACTTGCGCTGCGCCAAAGTAGCGCGCATCCTGGCAACCATTCGACAATCCGAAGCCTAGCACAACTATCTATCTCTTTGTACGGAAATATACACGCCCACACCTGCTTCCAAACCGATCGTGCCCATGGCACACCGCCCTCCACACGGCTGCAATGTCCGCGCGGATCCAACAATGCATGACACGTACAGTCAAGTGCGACTTCATCGATAAGCATGCTACTTACTACTACTACATCTGTACCACGCCCTGCACACCTGCTCAAGGGCTTGCAGCCCTTCACAGTCGCCCTCGGGGCAATACTCAGCAGCCCTCGATGTGCGTGCAACCCTCGAGTGAAAATCCCAGGACGCCAAAACTTGGTCATAGTGGGGACCGTGGGGCATCAGGAAAGAGAGCCGCCTCCACCCAGTGAGCCCCAAGCCCCGAAACCACGCGAAAGAAGAAGGTGAATAGCGGATCCTAGGCCCACGTACATCCCCCAAGATTTGCAGAGCACGAGGTTAGAAACCCTTGCGGCTCCAGCACCGTCCCTGACAAAGCGCTATAGCCCGCCGAAACATGAGACACGCAGCAAGCAATGCCAAGACGAAAATAACGAAACAGGCACACGAGGTCCGATTCTAGGTCATGACAAGTTTGAATGGCTGCGTAAAGACAACGAACGACGCCGACCCTGGCCAGCAAGTACAGTAAAAGTTCAGTCAAAATTTTCACGCGCGGGCTCCGAAGCCGCACGATGCACACAGTCCGTCCGTCCATGCAATGAGTTCACACAGTCCGCCCTGGAGTCGAGGCTTCTCCACAGTCCGCTGCCGTCAGCATCCGGCTCCTTCGGTGCGCGGCCTCATCTACATGGTCGCTCGTCTACCTGATCGCTCCTCACCCCTCGCCTAGCATCCACGACCCCCTTGCGAGTAGCTCCTACACTTCCATCCGTATGCCGCCAGTCGCGTGTCCGTGTTGCCGCCGACGGTCAGCTCGCGAAGCAACGATTCTCACACACACGATCCCATCAACATGGTCGCCCCTCATTCTCATGTGTACGAAAAGCAATGCGTACGAACAACGCGTACGAAAATTGTGTACAAACAACGCACGGGAGCCCCAGCCCCAGCCGCTGCGTGGGCCGCGCCCAATCAAAGGGTGCTCAAGCGCGACCCGATCCGTCCTCAGGCTGCCGCAGAAACGTGTGCCTCTGTGGTACTCGTACCCTCTCCTGTACGTCTGTCGGGTATTCGGTCCAAACCCAAACTGCTGTCGTGTCACGTGCGGCCGCCGTTGTCGTGTCATGTGCGGCCGCCGTTGTCGTGTCAGTGTGCGGCCGCAGGCGCTACACGTGTCGCAGCGCGCCGAGGTGAGTGGCGGATGTGGTCATGCAGGCAGCTCACAGCTCACCAGCCGCCCGAGCCGCGGCGGTCAGACGGCAATCTTTGGCAACACTGCGCGTTCGAGGGGGCGGCAGTGAGGGGCAGGCGCCGTACGAAGGCGGGTTACCGCTGAGGTTAACATGCAAGTGGCAGCGGTAGGAGGGTCTACGGTGGGCGCCGGCGCGGGTGCGTTGCCGTGGGTAAGGTCTCGGGAGGGCCCGTACGGCGCACGCATACGACGGAGGATGCGGCGCAGGCAACGGCGAGGGCAGTAAGCACACCGTTAGACAACGGCTTACGTGTCGAATAACCTGTCGCCGTACAGTTCGTTGCCTACAGTTTGTTGTTGGTGCGTGCCCTCATCCCTCCGAAGGCAAGTCACAGCCTATGCCCCGAACTCCCGTGTCTTCATTCGGATTCCCTTGATCTTTGTTCCCAAGCGCCAGCTGCCCAGAGACGTCCGTACCGTAACCTGTATCCCAAGTTCCTAAAGCGCCTTAACGTGAGGAACGGATGCGATCTCGACCTTCTTCCGGTCCCAAACCCTCGCGAGGCCTAGGTCCTCGGGTTTAGCGCTATGACGTCGGTTTCGCCGCTCACCATTTTGTTGGAAAAAGTAGTCTCCCTTCCTGTTGCCGGGGCTGCTGAACCGGCAGGCGACAAAGGAGCACGGACTGTAGTACCCGGAGTACGACGTCTTGACGCCGCAACCGACTGAGGTCGTTGACCGCCACACCAGCTGCGCACACGTGGCGAAAAGGACACGGTTTAAATGCCAACGGCTTCCGGTAGCACAACGGATCAACGGTATGTGCAGGTTGTGCCACAAGACTTTTTACGTAGCATCTTTGCAACAAGGCGTGTACGCAGCATCTCGCATGGGGCACCGAACATTGTTAGGAGTGAGCTCCTCGCATCGCAAAAGCTCGCCATGGCCCGATGGCCGCCACTAACGCAATGCATATGCCAAGTACCGGCGGCGATGCATCAGCGCCAGGTCGGCGATCATAGCGGCTGCCGCTAGCCCTAAACCCTAAGAGACTGAAACCGTCACCTGCGTAAAGTGGCTGACGTCATTCCTGTTGAACGCCACGTTGTCCATGAAGGGAGTCGGCGTGTCGAAGTTGTACACCGCCGACTGCAGCGCGGTGGCAACACAGGGGGATCGCGGGGGCGCGCGGGCGGGGCTCATCAGCTGGGATCGATCCAGACAGACAGCGGACCCTCATCATCACCACCACCATTACCACCACCATCACCACCACCATCACTGCATGCAACGCAGCCGCGCCCTCCCCTACCACGACCGTTCCCTAGCAGGCAGGCACGGCACCAATGGAGCTGTATAGCCGCGGCAGCACCCACCCGGCCCCCGAGCCCTCGTCCTGTATTCCTCCCCTTCCCCCTCCTCCGAGCCCTCGTCAATTATTCCTCCCCTCCCCCCTCCCCCCCCCAACCACCACTACCACCACCACCACCGCCGGCTCCACTCACCTCCCCATACCAGTCCAGCACCGCATAGCGACACGTCATCGCCGCGCCGGTCTCCCAGTACAGCAGCTCGCCGAGAGATGAATGAGTCAGCGACGTCGTGCAGCCGGTGCTGGCAAGCCTGTCAGCATAGTCCTGCGCCAGGCCGGCCAGCTGGCTGTCCCACCGCAGCGGCCCGGCCTGGTGCAAGGCACGATAGCGATTGATCCGGTCTAGCGTAGCCTGGGCGTCGCTGCAGCTGCCGCCGTCGAGGCCGGTCAGGCCACTGTACGTGACGGACCGAGGCGGCGGCGAGCGCGGCGGCGGCCTGGGCGGAACGGGCGGAGGCGGCAGGCTGGGCTCGGCCGGCATGTCGGGGGGCAGAGGCATTGCGGGCAGGCCGGGGGGCTGTGGAGGGGTGTCCAGCAGCCGGGCTGGCGGCGGCGGCGGTGGCGAGCGATCTTTCTTGCGCGGCTTGCGCGGCGGCGCGCGCGGCTGCCTTGGGGGTGCCGCCGGTGGCATTGGCGGCGTTGCCGGGCTTGGAAAGGGCGAAGCGCGCTCGGGCGCGAGGCTGGACGACGGCGGCTCGGCCCCCTCCCGGCATGGGGGCGTGCTCGGATTCGAGGGCGGACGCGAATCCTCGGATGCAGGCTCGGGGCTGAGCGGCGCCTCCGGCGTGCCGTACGGCCCTGCTGGCTCCGCCGTACCGGATCCAGGCGCGGGGGAGAGGGGGCGAAAAGGTCCGCCTTCTTCTGGAGGGCCTGGATGAGCCGGCGGCCGCGCCGGCGTTGATGGAGAGGATGGCCTCGCGGGCAGGACTGCCTTGCAAGGAGGCGGGGCAACCCACTGTGACCCTTCCGCCGGCACAAGTGGGGTCGCTGGGGGTGTCGCAGGGGGTCCAGGGAGGTCTGCGGACGCCGCCGGAGTCGTAGGCGGCTGTGCCGAAGGCGGGCTTGATGGCAATGCATAAGGCTCCGGCGGCGTTGGCGAAGGTGGTGAAGGCAGCTGTGGTGGTGGTGGTGAAGGCGGCTGTGGTGAAGGGGGTGAAGGCGGCATTGCCGGAGGCTTTGGAGGCTCTGGTGAGGACGGTGTAGCCGGCATTGCTGGTGGCATCGGCGGCTGCGGCGAAGGAGGCTTCGCTGGTGCCGTCGGTGGCTTCGGCGGCTGTAGTGAAGGCTTGGTTGGCGCTGTCGGAGGCTTTGGCGGCTGTGGCGAAGGAGGCTTCGCTGGTGCCGTCGGTGCCTTCGGCGGCTGTAGTGGAGGCTTAGTTGGCGCTGTCGGAGGCTTTGGCGGCTGTGGCGAAGGTGGCTTCGCTGGTGCTGTCGGAGGCTTCGGCGGCTGTGGCGAAGGTGGCTTCGCTGGTGCCGTCGGTGCCTTCGGCGGCTGTAGTGGAGGCTTGGTTGGCGCTGTCGGAGGCTTTGGCGGCTGTGGCGAAGGTGGCTTCGCTGGTGCTGTCGGAGGCTTCGGCGGCTGTGGCGAAGGAGGCTTCGCTGGTGCCGTCGGTGCCTTCGGCGGCTGTAGTGGAGGCTTGGTTGGCGCTGCCGAAGGCTTCGGCGCCTGTGGCGAAGGTGACTTCGTCAGTGCTGTCGGAGGCTTCGACGGCAGTGGTGAAGGTGGTTTTGCTGCTGCTGTCGGCGGCTTCGGCGGTTGTGGCGAAGGTGGTTTTGCTGCTGCTGTCGGCGGCTTCGGCGGCTGTGGCGAAGGTGGTTTTGCTGCTGCTGTCGGCGGCTTCGGCGGCTGTGGCGAAGGTGGTTTTGCTGCTGCTGTCGGCGGTTTCGGCGGCTGCGGCGAAGGTGGTTTTGCTGCTGCTGTCGGCGGCTTCGGCGGCTGTGGCGAAGGTGGCTTTGCTCCTGCTGTCGGTGGCTTCGGCGGCTGTGGCGAAGGTGGTGACGCTGGCACTGCCGGCGGCCGCGGTGGCGGTGGTGTTGGTGGGCTTGCTGGCACTGCCGGCGGCCGCGGTGGCGGTGGTGGTGGTGGGCTTGCTGGCACTGCCGGCGGCCGCGGTGGCGGTGGTGGTGGTGGGCTTGCTGGCACTGCCGGCGGCCGCGGTGGCGGTGGTGGTGGTGGGCTTGCTGGCACTGCCGGCGGCCGCGGTGGCGGTGGTGGCGGTGGGCTTGCTGGTTCTGAAGGAGGCTTGGGCGGCTGTGGTGAAGGTGGTGTTGCTGGCATTGCCGGAGGCTTCGGCGGCTGTGGTAAAGGTGGTGAAGGCCGCACTGTCGGAGGCTTCGGAGGCTGTGGTGAAGGTGGTGAAGGCGGCACTCTCGGAGGCTTCGGGGGCTGTGGTGAAGGCGGTCTTGCGAGTAAGACTGGAGGCTTGGGTGGCTGTGGTGAAGGTGGTCTTGCGAGTGAGTTCGGAGGCTTTGGCAGCGGTGGTGAAGGTGGTCTTCTTGGCATTGCCGGAGGTTTCGGCGGCGGTGGTGAAGGTGGTCTTGCTGGCATTGCCGGAGGTTTCGGCGGCGGTGGTGAAGGTGGTTTTGCAAGTACGGCCGGAGGCTTTGGCGGCAGTGGTGAAGGTGGTCTTGCTGGCATTGCCGGAGGTTTCGCCGACGGTGGTGAAGGTGGTTTTGCAAGTACGGCCGGAGGCTTTGGCGGCGGTGGTGAAGGTGGTCTTGCTGGCATTGCCGGAGGTTTCGGCGGCGGTGGTGACGGTGGTCTTGCAAGTGCGGCCGGAGGCTTAGGGGGTGGTGGCGAAGGTGGTCTTGCAAGCACTGCCGGGGGCTTCGCTGGAGTGGGTGATGGTGGGCTGCCTGACACCGCAGGGGAAGGGCCCTGAGCTGCCGCGATTGGCTCGGGCTGCGGCCTTAGCGGGGGAGATGCGGAGGGCAGTGGTGGACCTGCACCTGATGATGGCGGTGCTGGGGACGGACCTGAGCTCGGTGGGGCTGAAGCCGCAGGGCTAGGCGGAAGCCTCGTCGGCATTGGCGGAGGTGGGCTTGCTGGCGCTGCTGGAGGCCCCAATGGTGTTAGCGGAGGTGGCCCTGCTGGTACTGCTGGCACCGCCGATGAAGGGCCCCGTTGCGGCTGGGCCACCATGACTGGCGGTGGCTGCGGCCTCAGCGGGGGTCGTGCAGAGGGCAAGGGCGCTGAAGACGGGGGCGAGAGTGGTGGAAGTGAAACCGATGGGCTAGGCAAAGACCTCAGCGGTTTGGGTGATGGTGGGTCTGAGGGCGCCGTCGGTGAAGGGGCTGGTGGCGGGTCGCCTGCCTCTGGTTGCGGCCTCACTGGGAGCCGCGCGGAGGGGGTCGGCGGTACCCAACCGGATGGCGAGGGTGCTGGAGATGGGTACGGCAGCGATGCACCTGAGACTGCAGGGCTGGAAGGAGCCGTAGTTGCCGTTGGTGGAGATGACCCTGCTGGCACTGCCGGGAGCTTCGCCGGCGGTGGTGGAGGCAAGTCCGCTGGTGCTAGTGATCGTATGACTGGCGGCCCACCTGCCGCTATTGGTGTTGGCTGCGGCCTCAGCGGCGGGGATCCGGAGGGCCCTGATGGCAATACCGGGAGAGGTGAGTGCACTGGAGGAGCCGTTGGCCGCAGCTGGGCCGGCCCGGCAGAATCAGATGGTGGCCGCTTCGGCTGTGGTGCAGATGCCTCCGATGGCAACTGTGGCGACGCCAACGGCGCCGCAGAAGCGGGCGGCCGGGTCGCAGCCGTCGTTATCACTAGGTTAAGCGGAGGCTTTGCCAAAAGCGACCCGAGTGGTCCTAGCGGCGCCGGCCTGAGCGGCATGAACGGCGTCAGCGGTCGCGGTCGGCTGGGCGTGGACGGTGCTGCCAGTGGCCTAGGCGGATTTGAAGCAGATGGCCCTGGCGCCATCGCTGGGCCAGGGAAGGGCGAGGACGGCGCCGGCGAAAAGGACGGCCACTGTGCGCCGGTCGTGATGGCGCCTGATTGGACGCCAAGTATCCTTCGCGTCGCGACAGCACCTGAGCATCGATTCCAATATGAGTTTGATATCCGACCTGATATCAACGGTCGCTTTTGAGCATTAAGCCATAAAGCATCAACAACGCCGGCCGAACGCCGCCTGACTACACATAGGGGACCCCTTCGATTGATCTATTCCGATTTTCATATATATTAGCATTACTGCTATGCAATAAACGCAAGTGATTCAGCCTTTAACGCCGTCAATACGAGAAGTTGGGAAGGGACTTTGACCTCACCTGAAGCAGCAGCCACTGGCAGAATAGCCGAATCTATCACTATAAAAGTCATAACCCAAGCGAAGGTGAACATAAGCGCTGGGCGGACCATGGCCCGTTGCCGATGGTTCGACCGCTCCGGGCCAGTGTGTGGGGCCCGAGCTCTGCAGGATTTGCAACTGGTGTAACAAACTGAAATGAATAAGTAGCACGACCTGTATCAATTGATAACACCTGGACCTTAGACGTACAAATCGGTTTTTTGGGGTAGGCGAAGCGACTGGATCAGAAAAATGAGCATCACTAGACACGAAGATGCATCTAGCATAGCCATTCAAGCACTACATAACCCGGGTGAATTATGTATCGTCTTGGGAAAGGACTGACGCTTTACTTCCCGAGCGAGCAAAGTGTCGTAGATCTCTCCGAGCTCCTTTTAATGGTATGGCAGGAACAGCACGATTGGTCAAGGAAAACAAATTAAGCCTTGTTGAGGGGTCCTGCAAGCCCGGCAAGGTAAGTTGCGAGTTACAGCGACCCTCAGTTACCGTTGGAGCGACACCGCCCGGACTGGGTCCAAAATGGACACCGCAAACCATGTTCCAAGCCAATATCTAACCTTGGCCATGTACATGAAAGTGCCTTACTGCCCAGCAGCGCCTTAAGAGTCCGACAAGGGCCCGCAACACTCGTAGACTTTTACGGACTCACTGAAACCAACCCCCACAACTGCATGCCAGTGAACGCCAAGCGATACATACGGACAGGATCTATTTCGCAAAGCTCACGTCGCCCGGATACAGGAGTCGCTCATGCTTGCATGAGCACAAACCCCAACGCTCCCCAACTTCGACACACCATCAGCAGTAATCTGGCCACCTGCTCTGGAATGTGTGCTTAACAGATTGCCGCGATCCAACTTCATAGGCGCTGTCCCAGGAGTTCGGGTGTGCTCAGCATTATCATAACGTCCGGGGGTTGCGTTACAAACCTCGGACTGGCCAGCCCAGTCTTTGAGGATGAACGCTGTCTCTTCCCCTGGCGCTGGTGACTCCGTTCCGAAAACGCTATTTGGCTCCGGGAAGCAACCTTGCTTTTGTAATATCGCCATTGGACTACGATAACCGGTAGCTCGTCCTGATTTGGGTCGCCAAAGGAGCGGCCAGAGGCCAACACAACAACAAGGTACCTGGCGGTCCCTAGGGAGGCAGCAAGCACAAAGGAAAGCTCATAGCCATGATCCACCTCGCCCATCGCAAGCCATGGCAGCCATTAGCTGGCGCTGTCTTACAGCGCTCGTCCAGAGCCACGGTGCTAGCTCATTGGGGTGTCGGACTGCCGTTGCTCGTTGGAGGGCGGGGCTTGCGATTTTGTACGGCATCGCGGGGGCCCTTCCGAGGACCAACTCGAGGGCTGTGGGCCTTATGGTTCCCCCATGAAGCGGACCGTGTATTGACGGCTAGTGCGAGTCCACCTCCCAAAGGACAACGCTCCATCGTCACATGCCTAGGGTTTGGCTGCGGCGGCGTGGCACGTTGCGCTAGATGGGAAGCTGGGGAAGTAGGCGTTGTAGTAGTAACTGTTACAGTGGGTTCCAGACCAGAAGGTAGAACTATCGGGCACATCGCCGAACACTGAAGGAGACGAAAGGGACAGAAAGCGACGTGCACCGGAACAAACCGGCCACCAACCAACCTAGCAGACCAGCAACCGACGAACCAGTGGAGCGCCGCCACGATGCAAGCAGCGGAACCGCCCGCCTCTCATCCCCAAAAGCACGAACCCCAAGCAGGGCACACCCCGCGGACACGGAGGACAAGAAGCAAGGGAAAAGCCCGGCCCCCAAACAACCCGGGCCGATCACGAATCGCACCAAAACATCCGCCGGTCCCCCACACACAAGGCGACCGGCGACTACGCGCAAAAAAGGCAGCGGGCGGCTTGTGCCGAGGGCGTCGCAACTACCCGTCACCCAAGCAGGGGGTACCGGTGCACTCTGCGCCGTCTGTAGGCCTTGCTGCCCGAAGAAAATCCCACCCGGGAAACTCTAGTGATCGGCGCGATGGCTTCCTCTCGTTGTGTTCACCCACGAGTGTTTCTAGTGGGTGAACCTTCCGAGCTCTGTCTTCCCCACTTTGCGGGGTTGAGAGGAAGCTCGTTGGATAGCATTTAAGAGATAATAAAGGAGGTAAATAACACCGACTGGAGGAAGGTTCGAGAAGCCCGTTCGAAGTTGCATGCCGGGGAACTTGGCTTGGGAAACTCGACTTTGCGGGGAGGCCCAAGGGCACGTGCTGCACTTCAGTGATCAAGGGCGGTGAAATTGGTAGATGTAACAGTGGTCCCCGGACCTTGGTGGTATTACTTGTTAGCAGTGGGTTCCAGACCAACGGGCAGAACCATCGGGCACAGTTGCGGGCGATGGTGGCTATCGCTGCAGAGAGGTATGCCCTACACATCAATCCACCCCATGACAGCTGTTTCTAATTTGTTACAATTCGCCGTGCGGCGAGTGTGTCCTCACGAGCGATGAGGTCCGGGAGCCATGGTAGTGTTTTGTGGTAGCGACAGTGACGACAGTTACAATGAACCCTAGACCAGAAGGTAGAGCCATCGGGCGCGGGTTTGTGTTGTCATGTAGTGGTTGGCCGGTGTGGTGTACTCATGGCTATGCCCGTCAGCGGTCGTGGACTTTCCGTGAGCGATCATTGGTGGGACACTGTGGGACTCTAAATTTGTTACTTTGGGCTCCCAGCCGCCGCCGGCTGTTGCGCCAGTGTTCTTCCGTCTGTCAAGGTATGGGTGAAAGCAACCATCCACTCATTCGAACTGTGTCCTGGGGGCTCGGCCGTGATGCTTGAGCATACGATGCCATCAAAACCGTGACATGGGCAGTAAACAAGTACAGCGCAAGCGCACTGCCGGATGGCTGCTGGGCGACGCCACCAGCAGGTGGCTGCAGGCACGGAAGTTGCCTAGGCATGGATACCAACGGCTTACATTAGTAAAACTTTGCCACTCTGATGCCTGGACGAGACCTCAATTGATCAGGCTTGGCTGTAGAAACTCCTTGGTGTGGGGGTTGCGTTTGCATGCAGCAGCTCGCAAACTCTAGTATGCCGCTTCCAACGGTCAACCGTGGGTCGAGGCACTTCCTGATGAACACCTATATGTTCGCATCCTGAGGTATAACAGCCATCCATGCGCGGTAAGCTGCAATGCCGAAATTGAAGGGCATCTTTTGGCGGCTACGGGCGCTGCGGGCACCTGCGGGCGAGACGTGGCCACACCTTAATGCCACGAATAGGCAGGGCTGTTCCGATATCTATTTTATATGACGCTTCCATACCCAACGTGTTTCCCGAGGCCCGGCATGGCGTGCGTGTGAGCACGCCATCCCCCTGGCGGGCGTATCCTGGCCAATTGAATGTCCCGATTACATCGCAAAGACGTCTTACATCGTATTCAATTGCAAAATTCAGAATACTCTGGAGAAGGCTTTCATTTCGAAGAGGGACCATGCCAGTTTTTTTGTAGCAACGTTTCGTATATAGCAACAGCCGCAAACCTGCGCAAACGCGCTGGTGACTATAACTTCGAGCGAAACGACCGACCCAAATTCCATAAATATGATTGCAACGCAGCCTCTTATCAACCCCGAGTTCCTTGCACCTAGACACATGATTCCATACGCACGCAGTTTCGTTTCCTGCGTTGGGGCGGTGCCTTCACCGAGTTTCCTAACCAGAAGCGGAACTATATACGAATGTATGAAGGAATTGGTTTATACGTGTGCCCGCATGTTTGAAAGCCGAGGAATTGCGAGCGTTGCGACGAACTGCACGTGGATGGACAGGCCGCTGCGTGCAAGCAGTCGTGATAATCGCAAAATTATAACTCGTCGCAGGGGTTTGCCCGCGACAGCGGCATGAGGGCGTGGACACGATGATATCTTCACAAGTGTACAGTACCGGTAGCTGAAAATCTGAAATACCTGTGATACCCGACAAGAAACTGCGTTGCAACGACAAGAAACTGCGTTGAAATGCTGCAGATGTAATGGATCAGATATTGGCCAAGTTGAACCTGCGCACGGGCTCTGCGCTGGCGATTCTTGTCGGCCGTACGTGTAGTTACAGAACGTATCGCACTGAGAAGGTATCGCACTGTCCTTTAAGGCCATATCAAGCTTGAACCTGCTTTCTGACTTTTGTCTAGATCCTGAAGAACCTTACTTCCGGGCTTTGCGCCTGTTTAATAGGACTGCTTCCTAATGATTTACCGACCTAGGGTTTCAGGTTTACCTACGGTGAGCATGAGACTAAAAAGACAGAAACCCAGCCGCACCACACCAATGGCAAACCACCAAGACACCAGTCAACAATCCAGAGGCAAAAGCAACACTGAGCAACAGCGGGCAGAACCCCAGGGGGGAATTTACACTGTAGGTTCCCCTATCAGGAACCTCGAGGAACCGGTCACCAACATGCCCAGCAAACCCGCTACCGGTGAACCAGTGGAGCGCCGTCTCGATAAAAACAAACGAACTACCTGCCTTTCATCCCAGGAAACACAAGCCCCGAGCAGGACACGCCCACCCGGGACCTGCGGGTGCGGACAGTGTCCTCACCTGGTGTCCATGAGAGGCCAAGTTTGCTGTGGAGATTGACAGCTGAACGATATCCTATATCGTAGTAACGTGTCATAGTCGGACGTAGCTGCGTGTTTGGAACTCTTATGGGCTTTGGTACGGCTAGGGGCGCAGCTTGGGGCCCCTACCGTACGTGGCAAGAGGGAGTCGTTGTGCCGCGAAGTCGTGGTTCGCTATGTCACAAAAGCTAGAAGCCAGTGTATAGACCGAACGAGAACAGCGAGCAAAAACGTTACAGTTTCCTGTCGTGGCCCTTTCCAATCATGTGACCCTTTACAGTTTCCTGTCGTGGCCCTTTCCAATCATGTAACAAGCCGATGGTTATGATTGCCAAAGTGCGTTACCGGTAGTGAGTGAAGGCACAGAATTCGTACCTGTAACCCTGTAATCAGCTCGCAGCCCAGTCTGTGACACCACCCTGCCCGCCTGGACATCGCCCGCCCTCCCCAGCCGCGACGCTCGACACTACGGCGGGTTCGGTAACGCCTGCTCCCGAACGCCCATCACCCCCACTCCCAGACCCCTCAGGGCTGTTGCTCGGCCAGGTGCTCCAACATCATCTCGTACACGTCCGTACGCAGGCGCACGCCCTTCTCCGCAGCCACCCCAATCAGCTCCGAAACCTCCCGCGAAGTCAACAGCCCGGCGGCGGCGGCAGCTGCGGCCGCAGCGCTCACGGCCCCCTTTCCCGCGGCCACGTCAGCGTCGCCGCCGGGCTGCTGACCGCCCGCATCACCGCGGCCAAGGAGAGTAAGGCCCACGAGCCACAGCTCCTTCGACAGCGGCACCTCTCGTACGGCACGCAAAAACACACGCTTAGCGTGCGGCAGCCGGCCAGCGGCCGCCTCGTGGGCCAGGTAGGCGGCCCACACGGGGGGGCAGAAGGCCAGGTGGCGAGCCGCCGCGGCGCGCTCCAGCAGGCGACTGACCCGCGGGTCAGTGTTGGGCTGGCCGGCCTCCGCCGCCAGCTGGGCCCACCACACCGCTGCGGCGGCGGCCGCCGCGGACGCCGAGTTGGGACCTGCGTGCGAGGGCCGATGCCGGCGTCAGTCGCGGGATTCGAATGGGAGAGGATCCAGGATCCAGGGCTTCGGCCGTGGCCAAGCCCAATGTGGAGTCATGGCTGAGCAGCGTGCTCGGAGACACGTACACCGGGCTCGTGGGCAGAGCCCCTAGCGCTAGACAGTTGACAAGGTGACTTATGAGCGCCACAAAAACCCTCACCGTGCGCCCTCCCCCACTCGGACCCTCCCCCACTCGCACCCTCCCCTACTCGGACCCTCCCCTACTCGGACCCTCCCCCACTCGGACCCTCCCCCACTCGCACCCTCCCCTACTCGGACCCTCCCCCACTCGGACCCTCCCCCACTCGCACCCTCCTCCACTCGCGCCCCCCCCCCACTCGCACCCTCCCCAACTCGGTACCCCTCGCTCGCACCCTCCCGCCCCCGCGCACCTGCATCCTCCGCCAGCGCCTCCAGCGACCCCTCCGCGCACCGCCTCAGCCCCGCCGCCAGGACAGTCATATCCCGGCGCAGGCGGCACTGGCCCCCAGCCAGCCGGCCCAGCTGCACTCGCAGCGCCAGCAGCTGCGTGTTGTGCGGGTACAGCTCCAAAGCCTGCAGACAAGGGGGCCGGGGGTTCGAGGGGGCCGGGGGTGGCGTGAAAACCGTTGACACGAAGAAGACAGGGTAGTGGGCGCATGGTCAGCGGGAGGGGTAGGGAAAAACAGATGAAGTCTCATAGAGGGCGGGATGGGGGGGGGTGGGCAAGGAAAACCCGTGTACGAAGGAAAACATTCGGGAGGTATGTAAGGCGGAGAGGCGGGGGGAGGGGAGGCGGGGGCCGGCGCAGCATGTATGGTGGTGCGGGCGTGCTCCCAGGTGGCGACATCGTAGTGGCGGGTGATGCCGCGGCGCACCGAGTTGCGGGTGGCGGGTGATGCCGCGGCGCACCGGGCACCGAGTGGCGGGTGATGCCACGGCGCACCGCTTCATCATGCCGCAACAGCGGTGGAGAACGAGGGCTCGAGATGAAGGTGTTCACGGAGCATGGTACTGGTATGGTGCGCAACAACAGCGGTCGAAACGGGCACGCATGTGTACAGCCCCCGGAGAGAGGGTTGCGTGGTTGTGTGGCCCGGACAGGCGGCCAGACATGCCGCCGCTGCCTCCGGAAATCCCTCGACGATACGCTGTGACAGAATCCCTGCGAAAACCCGGGGCACCCACCGCCCCCAGGCGCAGCAGGAGGCGCAGCAGGAGGCGCAACGAAGCCTACTCCTCAGGACCCCTCACCGCGCCGCATACACCCGGGGTAATGGTGGTGCGACCAGGAGGTGATGCGACCCCCTTCCGCCCCTCACGCCGACTACACTTCCCACGTCGAGTAGCCGGGTCTTTCTGCAACCCACCTCGCGGCGTCGAACCCCACCCCCCCGATGTCGAGTAACCGGGTCTTTCTGCAATCCCTACGCACCCCCCCCACGGGTCTTCCTCGAACCCCCGCACCTGCAGCAGCACCATCCGTGCACGCCCGGGCTGCACCCCGCCAGTGCCTCCGCTGCCGTCCCCGCCGCCACCGCAGCAGCCGGCTTCCGCCGCGGCCTGCAGCTCCGAGACCACGAGGCCGCAGTACGACACCGCCAGCGCCTCGTGGTAGCCGCTGGCCTGCCGCGCCGCCGCCGGCGCCGCCGCCGTCGCGTGCTTGAAGATGGTGAGCGCCGCCGCCAGGCCGCCGCCAGCGGCGGGGAAGAGGCGGCCCGTCAGCGCCTCCAGCACCCCCCCAAGGTACAAGCAGGAAGCAGTAGGGGCGTCCAAGGCGCCGTCCTGGGCGGAGGACGCCAGCGCAAATAGGGTCGGTCACAGGCACGATGAGCCATGTAAGACGCTATTGCCCCCCCCCACTGCGCCCACTATCTTGTCGTTTTTCGTGTCACCGGTTTTCACACCACCACCCCACACAGACACAGACACACACACACGCGCGCGGGCGGGACGCGAGTCCCTCGCCCCCGCCTGCATAGCCCGCACCTGCGCCGCCAGCAGCCTCGGGATGCGCGCCTCGAAGCCTCGCCTCGCCGCCGCCACGTCCTCCCGCGTCACCGACCCGCCCGCCTTGTACGGCGTGTACGACGGCCCCGCGGCGGCGCCTCCGTCAACGACAGTCCTTGCCGGCGGCCAGGACGCCAAGAACCACCGCAGCACGTGGTGCGCGCGAAGAGCATGCTCCAGGGCGGCCGCGGCGGCGGCGCCGCCGCCATCCCCGTCAGCCGCCGCGGCGGCTGCGGCTGCCGCCGCCGCCGCCCGCTCCGCCTCGACGTACTGGTGCACCAGCAGCGGCAGCACCCGCTGCTCCTGCTCCGGCAGAGACGCCGCCCCCGCCAGGGCCGCATCCCGTATCCTCCTCGCCGCCCGCGGCTGGCCCGCCGCTTCCTCCAGCCCCGCCAGTGCCAGAAGGAGCGCCAGGCTGTTGCGCCGCTCGCTGAGGAGGCCGCGAGCCGCCTGGCGAGCGCGATCAGCGCACGGCAGCTGCGGCCGCGGCGGCGGCGGCGAAACCACCCGGACACCGCCCGGCTCGGCGGCCGCGGCGGCCGCGGCGGCCGCGGCGGCGCCGGCGAGTGTGCTGGGGGCGTCGGTGTCGTACGCTTGGGAAGCTTCCACCAGCAGGTACGCCAGGCAGAGCTGCAGGGGGCAGCAGTGGGGTGGCGGGTAAGTTGGTTACATAGTCAGTCGTTGGTGGCAATAAGAGCGACAGCTTGAAGGCGGGTTAGTGCGTCGGTTTATTGGTTTGTATGGCGGTGTGACGATGAGACGGGTACACATACGATGATGATCGTGCCAGGGTGAGGGCGCGCTGGCTTGAGATGCGGTTGGCATCATGTTGGCGTTACGTTGGCGTTACGTTACGTTGGCATTACGGTTGGCGTTACGTTACGTTATCATTACGTTGGCGTTACGTTAGCGTCACGTTGAATCCAGTGCGGGCCCCTCGCCGCACCCGCCGCCCGCCCGCCGAGCCGCGCACCTGCGGCTGGTCCGCGTAAGGCCCTCCCAGCAGCAGCCCTCCCAGCAGCCGCGCCACGAACGCCCTCCTCGACTCGTCCCCCAGGTACCAGGCCCCCCCGCCGCCGGGGGCCCGCACCGCGGCCCCCAGCGGCGCGGGCAGGCCCTGTCGACACACGGCGACTGCCGCCTCCTGCGGCAGCAGCCGCAAGAAGGACTGCGAGCAGCAGCCCACGACGCTGGGGGCAACACGCGTGCCGGCGGTGCCGGTGGTGCCGGTGGTGCCGGTGGTGGCGGCGCTCGAGGCCGCAGGCGGTGCTGCTGCTGGCTCCGGAGCGGTGAGCGGCACGCCCAGCAGGCTCAGGCAGGCCAGCAGGAGATCCAGCTTGAGATCCGGATCTTCGATTGGGAAGATGCCGTCCCGGATCTCCTCCAGCAGCACCACACGATGAGGGTCGATGGCCGCGTCGCCGCCGCCGTCGCCGCCGCCGCCCTGGTGTTCGAGCTGCGGCGACCCGGCTGCTGCTGCTGCAGCTGCGCCGCCGGCGGCGGCGGCGTGTGGCGGCGGCGGCGGGGGGGGCCGTAGTGGCTGCCAGTCGCGGGCGGACCGCTCGCGTTCCGTCCGCAGCCAGCGCGTGAGGATGTCCGGGGGCACTCCCTGGAGCACGGGGGGGGGGTTGCAAGCAAGACCCGGAGCGAGGGGGGAGCGAGGGGTGTTGTTTACAAGAGGATCAGCGAATCCACGGCCGACAAGGGGAGCATGAAGGGCAGCCTGAGATGGAGGGGGCGCGCGTCGTACGCTCGTACCGCTGCTGATCTGGAGGTATTGGGAGTAGCTGAAGGCCGGCATGACCTCCTGCAACACAGCCGCACCTGGCAACCTCCCGGCAGCCGCACAGGGGATGCAGCGGAAGCGAGTGGCGAGGCGGCGGGCGCTTGAACCTCATGGCACGACACCCTATACCCCCCTCATCTCCGTGGACGCGGGAGGTCCAGGGAAGGTCCCGCAAGAAAGTACACACACCTAGGGTCGGTACACCAGCGACCCCCTGCATGGCCGCGGCCCAGCTTACCCACAACGCAGCAAGTCGACCCCCCTTCCCCCTCCCCCTCCCTCCTTCCTCTCCCTCCTCCCCCTCCCTCCTCCCCCTTCCTTCTCCCCCTTCCTCCTTTCCCCTCACCCTTGCCCCGCCGGGCTCCTGCCCCGCCCTTCCCTTGCTTTCCGGTGTCGGTCCACGGTTTTCCGCTGAACCCCACTCCCCAACCTTGTCGTGTGCGCTGGCTTCCTCGCAGCCCAACCCCCTTGCCATCGCCCACCTGCCGCTGCATCTCCTCCAGCTGCTCGTCCAGCCGCAGACCCAGCTGCGCCATCAGCTCCTCCTCCGTGAGCTGCAACAGCAGCAGTAGCAGCAGCAGTAGCAGCAGCAGTAGCAGCAGCAGTAGCAGCAGCAGCCGCGGCATCAGCAGCAGCGGCATCAGTAGCAGCAGCAGCAGCAGCAGCAGCAGCAGCAGCAGCAGTAGCAGCAGCAGAGCGGCAGTAGCAGCAGCAATAGCAGCCGCAGTAGCAGCAGCCGCAGTAGCAGCAGCAGCCGGTTGGGGATTTTGCGTGCGCGCAAAGAACAAGGTGCGGAATGTTACCGGGGGTACCGTGAGCGGGGTCGGGGAGAGAAGAGCCAGCCAAAGGGGAGCATTGTGTAGCGGGGGCTTGGGGGAAATCTCGGAGCCCCAGGTTCGAACCCACCTGCACGCCCCCCTCCTCCTCCTCGCCCTCCGGTATCTCGCCCTCCTCGTCCTCATCCACCGAGCCGCGCTCCTCCTTGTCGTCCCCAGACCGGAGGCGACCACCACCGGCGGCCCCTGCTCCAGCATCCCCCGACTCTGCTGAAGTGCCGCCCGGCGGCGCCCCCTGCTGCTGCTCTTGGCCCTGCCCTTGCGAGGGCGGCGGCGCCGGCAGCTCCATCCAACCCGTCCAGCCGCCACCGTCCCGTGGGTCATCGCGGTCCTGCCGCTGCGGCTCCCCCCCCCGGCCCCTGGCCTCCTCCTCGGGGCCCGACTTGGCAACCCACAGCGCCTCGTTCTCCTGGCGGTACCTGCGACCCACGGGTCGGCGGTCAGGGACGCAGGGCCCCCTCACGTACTGGGTCATTACGTACTGGTCATACCGGCGGCTGCGAGGTACGACGCACGTGACGGGCTCTTGTGGGACACGTGGCCGGCAGGTACGACGCGCGTGGCCTGTCGTCACGTGCGACACTGCGACAGGCAACGAGGCACGTGGTGATGGGTATTCGACGCACGTGCTGACAGCAGCCACGCATTAACTTTACGGGCCGAGAACGGATCGAGAGAAGGGGGAAGAAGACCCGGTTACACACCACAGGAAACGTCGCCCGGAAACTCGCAGGGGGTGTCTCGACGGAGTCGCTGATCAGAGGGCCGTCCTCGCATGCGGTACGCACCCCCCTCGATTGCACGCACCAGTTTGCACCCCCCTCGATTGCACGCACCAGTTTGCACCCCCCTCGATTGCACGCACCAGTTTGCACCCCCCTCGATTGCACGCACCAGTTTGCACCCCCCTCGATTGCACGCACCAGTTTGCACCCCCCTCGATTGCACGCACCAGTTTGCACCCCCCTCGATTGCACGCACCAGTTTGCACCCCCCTCGATTGCACGCACCAGTTTGCACCCCCCTCGATTGCACGCACCAGTTTGCACCCCCCTCGATTGCACGCACCAGTTTGCACCCCCCTCGATTGCACGCACCAGTTTGCACCCCCCTCGATTGCACGCACCAGTTTGCACCCCCCTCGATTGCACGCACCAGTTTGCACCCCCCTCGATTGCACGCACCAGTTTGCACCCCCCTCGATTGCACGCACCAGTTTGCCCACCCCACCGCTCCCTCCTCTCCAGCCCGAGGCGCGCCGCCCTCCCAGAAGTTGTCGAACAGCCGCAGCAGCGCCCCCGCGGACAGCCGCATGCCGCCCGCGCCGCCGCCGCCGCCAACCCGGCCGAAGCCACCGCCGCCGCCGCTTGCGCCCGCCGCCGCTGCGCCCTGGTCCAGGCTCTGCGGAGACACGCGGCGCGGCGTACGTCGTATTGGGAAGGGAGCGGAGAGGGTAGCGGAAGAGGGAACGGAGGAGGAGGGAGCGGAGGAGGGAACGGAGCAGCACAGCGGCAGGGTGCGGGGGCGAGCAAGACGAGGCAGGAGGGCGCAGCAGGTGCCTTGGAAGCGCTGCGTAGCAGGCATGCAGACCCAGCCACCATCCCACCCAGCCACCCAGCCACCCACCATCCCACCCAGCCACCATCCCACCCAGCCAGTCCTTCCACCCGCCCAATCACCTATCCACGTTTTCCCAGCCGGCTTCCTAGTCCACGGACTTTCTTCAACCCGCCCATCCACTCAGCCAGTCTCGCGGCCAGCCCACCACCCCATCCGCCAGCCAGCCACTCACCCCGGGAGCGAAGCAGTGGAACTCCACCAGGGCCTGCACGCGCGCCACTGCCACCTCGCTGGCGCCCGCACCCGCCTCCAGCTCCACCAGCTCCAGAACCAGGCGCACCAACTCCACGTCCAGCTCCGAAGCCGCCTGGCGCAGCCGCTGCCGCTCCGCCGGCGCAGTCGCGGCCTGGCGCTGCAGCCGGGCCCGCTCCGAAGCCAGCGCGTGCATGGCGTTACCGTACGACACCTGGTATGTGGGTTCACGGCCAGGTGGCAAGGGGGCAGGTCGGGTACACCGGGGGCTCGCTCGCTTGTGGTGGTACGGTGATGTGTTTGGCCGGGTGGGCTGCCGCCCTGCCTTCCCCCTCCCTCTGCCGCCCTGCCCGCCCCCTCCCTCTGCCGTCCTGCCTTCCCCCTCCCTCTGCCGCCCTGCCTCCTCCCACCTGTATGATCGACAGCTTGGTGGCGGTGAAGGCGCTGCGGCGGCGGGCCAGGTAGTCCCGCCACAGGGCGGGGGCACCGGGAGTGCGCCGCAGCAGCCGCTCCCACCTGGGGGGGGGGGGTTTGGGGCGGGGCGGGGTTGGGGCGGGGTTGGGGCGGGGCGGGTGCTTGGTGTCCAGGGTTTTGGAGTTCGCATTCCCTTCTCCAAAGGTCGTGGGCTCACGGCATGCCACGTCAGCTGCGGCGCCCTGCCGCGGAGTGACGGAAGCATTCCTGCCCCCGCCAGATCGCGATGATGCGCCTGGCACCACCCTACGCGCCCAACTGCACTGCACGGCCACTGGCACCCGGTCCCCACCTCCCCGCCTCCCCCGCCTCCCCCGCCTCCCCCGCCTCCCCTCCTCCCCACCTCCCCGCCTCCCCCACCTCCCCTCCTCCCCGCCTCCCCCGCCTCCCCTCCTCCCCCTCCTCCCCGCCTCCTCCGCTCTCAGCTCCGCCCATGCGCGGTGGCCCCGTCTCCGGTCCACTGCCTTGGCCTCACCCACCAGCCGCAAGCCCTGGTCTTCACTTCGGCCCCGCCTACCCCTCCTACCTCTCCTACCCCGCTACTTCGCGCCCCCACCTTGGCGGGTCTTCCTCGAAACCCCCCTCGGCGGCCCCCGCCCCACCTGTCGAGCAGCGCCTCCGGCTCCAGCAGCGGCTCGCTAGCCGCCATCATCGCTCGCAGCAGCCGCGTGTCCCCAGGGTGGGCCTCCAGGGCGCGCTGGTGGGGGAGAGGGCAGGCGGGCAGCCGGGCAGGTAGCCGGGCAGGCAGCCATGCAGCCAGCCAGGCAGGAGGGCAGTCAGTTCGGGTCTTGCAAGGCGGGCAGTTCGGGTCTTGCAAGGCGGGCAGTTCGGGTCTTGCAAGCCGGGCAGTTCGGGTCTTGCAAGGCGGGCAGTTCGGGTCTTGCAAGGCGGGCAGTTCGGGTCTTGCAAGGCGGGCAGTTCGGGTCTTGCAAGGCGGGCAGTTTGGGTCTTGCACTGCGAGGGTGTCCAAGGGGGCCGCGCCTCGCCCTATCAGCCCCCGCCCTCACGGTCCCCTCCGCCAGCTATGGCGTGTAACCGGGCCTTCTCGCTCCCCCCTCCCACCAATCTGCCCGTCACGCAACCCCCAACCCCGGTCTCCTCGCCACCCCACCCCACCTGCAGTATCGCCAGCTTCTTCTCGGCCGCCGTACCGGCCACCTCCACAGCCCGCCGCGCCAACAGCCGCGCCACCGTGTCCTGGAACGAGGCGAAGCGGATCCACAGCTGCCGGGGGGGGGGGGGTTGAGGAAGACCCGTGGATGCGAGAAAAAATCGTTTAGAAAAGACGAGGGGGGGTAGGAAACCGGTCGGTACGACACAGTAAACCGAGGAGAAGGAACGACCGACCGGGAACCTAGTGTAAGGGACGCTTGTGAGAACTGCGTGCCGGAGCGCCCGGGCCGACGGCTGGCCTTCAGTGGACTAGCACAATATATTTTATTTTATCTGTTGTCCAAATGACACTGGCACTTCTGTGACAAAAAACTCCAGTGCGGTGCGAAGGCTGGCGGAAACGTGGCCGGCAAGGCCGTTTGTTTGACGCGTTTGGGGTTGCATGCTGCTGGGTCGGACGCGGCGTGGGTCGCGCAGCTGCTGGGGGCAGGGGGCATGAGGGCCGGATACCCACGGACGCGAGCTACGCAAATCGATGAGCGGTTCCAGGATCCTTCAGCAGCCTGGGGTGTACACCACCCCAGGCTGCGGGAGCACACCTTGGGGGACCTGCCCCTCCAACCTGCCGAGGACACCCCCCCACCTGGGTTCCTGGTGTTCTTCTCAAACCCCCCACCTGGATGTCCTGGGGCGCCTCCCGCACCGCCACGTTGAACTCCCGCGTCCGCCGCAGCACCCACTCCTCAGCCGACTCGCCCACCGCCGCAGCCGCCGCGACTGCCGCCGCCTCAGCCGCCTGCCGCCTCCCCTCCCCCGCCCCACCGCCTCCGCCTCCACCTCCGCCGCCCGCTGCCGCCGTCGCCGTTGGGTCTTCCAGCGGCAAGTACGACGGCGTCGGTATTGCCATCTTGCCGCTGCCGACGCCGCCGCCGCCGTACGGCGCGCCCGTCGACCGCGCCGCCGCGGCGGGGCCCTCCAGCCGTGACAGCAGCCAGCCGCGCCGCTCCCCGCCCGCTGCCGCCGCCACTGCGCCGTCCCACGCCTCCGCGCCTCCGCCACCCCGCCCCCGGTGGCCTGTCCCCGGCAGCACCGGCGCCTCCGACATGAACACCCGCCGCAGCCGCCTGCTCCTCTCCGCCGCCACCGACCGGCCGCCGAAGTACCGGGACGCCGCCAGCGAGCCCCGCGCGTCGTCGCCGAAGGCCGGCTCCGCCCGGGCCACCTGGCCGGGCAGCAGCCGGTACGCGCGCGCGCCCTTCGCGAGACCGAGTGGATCCGTACGAGGGTACGACGACACGCTGGCGCCGTACAAGCATTCGTACACTAGGTTCTGCACGTCGCCGCGGGTGTCGTAGTACACGTCACCGGGCTGCGGCGCGGCGCCTTTGAGGACCGGCTTGGCGGCCGTCAGGGCGGCGGCTTGGCGCGGTGCCAGGCCCGCCGCCGCGGCGGCACGCTCCAGGCGCAGGATCTTCGCGCGCTCGCCGCCGCTGTCGCTGCCGCTGCGCCGGCGATGCTTCCGTCCGTTGCGCTTCCCTGCCTTGTGGGCGTCGTTGTCGCCGTGCTTGCGGCTGCGCTTGGAGTGGGAAGGAGAGCGGGAGGAGTGCCGCCCGCGTTTGCGCTTCCTGCGATCGGCTGCGGCGTCGTGGCTGCTGTCGGTGTCGCTGCTGGAGCCGATGCGGTCCCCTCGACGCGACGGCTGCTGGACATTAGATCCAGGTGCTGGCACCGCTGTCCTTGGCGGCAAGCCAGGGCGGATCGCCGGCTTTGCGGCCGCGGCCCCGCCATCGCCGGGCTCCTCATCGCTGCTGCTCTCCAGGTACCGCTCAGCCGCTCGCAGGAACTCCGCCTGTGTCGCGTACTTGCCATAAGGCGGCTGAGGTTCCAGCACATCATGCGGTTGAAAGCTGGAATTATTGCTCAACCATGTCGCTGGATTGGCGGTACTCTCCCCCACACGATCCTGCTGCGCAGCAGCCTGGCCACCCAATATTGGAAAGAGGCTCATCACCAGGCGGTCAAACGCGCCCCATGAAGCACTGGCTGGCCTTGTGTGTCAGAAAGGGTTTGATCGGGTTCCAATTTGCCAGCTTTGCCAATCGAACAGATGCACACAGATATGTTTAAGCCTTTGACATCCTGTGCAATTTGGATTTGAAAGGCAAAATGATGTGCTTTGTGCGCACTGAGCAGTGTTGGCCTATAACTGCCTGCCCTTCTTGCGGTACTGCAGGTTGGCAGAAAGGTGTGGCGGCTTGACGCATATATATAAAATTTCCAAAGTGATTACATGATCCATTGCACTTCACATCCTGGCACTCCCTTATCATCACCCGCGTTGCCGACGTTATAGCCGAGTCGCTTGGCCTGGCTTACAACGAAGCTTCATTGAGACCGTCAGTAGTTCATCGCGCTCGTAAATTCATCGCTATATCATCGGCGCGCTCTAGGCTGTGGTCCGCAAACAAACCTCTACCTGTCGCCCAAATCGCGCTGTTGACACCAGGTTTCGGAAATGGGAAACTTTTACAGCAAAAAAAGTAAAGCAAGTAAAGGGTGCGTGCCGGAGGCGAGCCTTTCATCCTGAATGACATATCCAGGCCATACGACGAGGGACCACCTCACCCTACAACACCCGAATGTGCCCGGCCCGCCCAGGCCAGCCATCACGGACGTCGACAGGGCAATCTTGAGCTTGAAAACGCAGCGCAGGAAGCTGGAGGACCAGGAAAAGCTGGTGAGAGGGAAGCCGTAGGGTTTGCCTCGTGGCCCCTCTTTTCCCCCATCTCACTGCCTGCATCCGACTCCGCTCCCTCGCCCCTAAACCCTAAACCCTAAACCCTAAACCCTAAACCCTAAACCCCAAACCCTCAGATCAACATGCGGCTAGGGCGCCATGGGGAGGTCGCGAGCCAGCTGGCCAAGGAGGGCCGCCGCGACCGCGCGCTGCTCGTCCTGCGCAAAAAGAAGCTCAGCGAAAAACAGCTGGTGCAGCTGCACAGCCTAATCATGAACGTCGAGGAGATGGTGAGCCGAGGCTGTGGCTCCGGGGTGCGGGCTCCGGGGTGCAGGCTCCGGGGTGCAGGCTCCGGGGTGCAGGCTCCGGGGTGCAGGCTCCGGGGTGCGGGCTCCGGGGTGCAGGCTCCGGGGTGCAGGCTCCGGGGTGCAGGCTCCGGGGTGCAGGCTCCGGGGTGCAGGCTCCGGGGTGCAGGCTCCGGGGTGCGGGCTCCGGGGTGCAGGCTCCGGGGTGCGGGCTCCGGGGTGCAGGCTCCGGGGTGCAGGCTCCGGGGTGCAGGCTCCGGGGTGCAGGCTCCGGGGTGCAGGCTCCGGGGTGCAGGCTCCGGGGTGCAGGCTCCGGGGTGCGGATTTTCGCCGAGGAGAGGCGGGCGGGCCGGCGCTGGGTTGGGTCCAGGGGGCCCCCACCTGTCCAGGCCTTAGTAGGCTGGGCTGGCTCCCTGCGGCCCTTCGAACGAGGGGTCGTCGTAATGAAAGCCCGTGTACGAGGATGTTGCGTAGGAAACCGTTTGGTACGTACTGGGTACGGCAGCCTCAACCGCCGTGACCGTTGCGCAAGGCCCAGAATACCATCCTGGAGCGCGGTACCAGGGACGGCACAACCAAGCAGCCAGAGGCGGCGCTGGTCTAGGGAGGGAACCCTTGCGGATGGCATATCAAAGAGGAGGAGGGGGGGGAAACGGAGGGTGTCATAAGGCCCCGGGTACACAGCATGGGTAGTGTAGCTGGCGCATAATCTGCGAAGCACATGGTTGCGGGGAGTGGTAAAAGTGGGGTTGGGGTCAAGGCGGGAGCGGTCGCGCCCAAGGAGGAGACCCGTGGTCGGACACATGAAGGGGGAAGAAATGGGGGGAGGGCACGCTTCAATCGCACCGAGCGCACGACGAACACTCGCACCATCGCGGGTGTCCGAGCAGGGGCGCCTCTGCGACGGCGCGCGCAAATGGCTGCACCGGGACTCGAACCTGCAACCCGCCCGTATGCCTGTTCCTTCCTTTCCTCCCCCGCCTCCTACCGCCTCACCCGCCTCAGCTCGCGAACATCGAGTCCACCAAGAAGCAGGCCGCAGTCTTCGCGGCGCTTCAGAGCAGCAACGACGCGCTCAAACAGCTGCAGGCGCAGGTGGGTCGGGTGGCCTCACTGGCGGCGGGGTGGGGTGGTTCGAGGGAAACCCGTGGGGTGGGGTGGGGTGGGGGGCTGCAAAATGGGGCGGCGGCGGGGGTTTAAGGAGAATCCGCGAATCCACGGCCGACAAACCAAGGTGAGGATGGCGGTCCAGAAGAGACGGCGGCGGGGGTAACAAGATAACCCGTGGCGGCGGGGGGGTGGGGGTTTGGCGAGAAAACCCGGTTACATGGCATTGGAAACACAGGTCCGACATGAAGCGGCGAATCGGGGGGTCAGGGGGGAGTGGGGCCTAAACAGCCAGTGGGATGTTGACTTGCTGCGGCTGTGGTGGCATCCGGTGTTGGGGATGTCAGGGGAGCACATAGTTACCGGTGTCGGCGGGTTTTGCTTCCATCCGCCATCTGCGGGGGGGGGGGCGGGTGGGAGATCTCCCCGGACGGCGGGTGCTCCCACGTGAAGGTGCGCCAGCCAGAGCGCCCGTGTTGCAAGGGAATGGTTCCCGCCGCTTGCATCCGACGCAAAAATGACTCCAAATTTTGTCGTATGATTGGCGTGTGTTAATGAAGGAAAGACGGTCAGGTACGACCGTACAACTGTACGACCAAAAGCGCAAGGCTGTCTCCGGCAGCACCGGGATATGCGGTGGGAGCCTGCTGGCGCGTACGGCAACACCACCGCATCGCTTCAGTCCCTGGTGCCCACCTGGTGGTGCACATCCTACCAGCGCAGAGCACTTGCCTGGCGCATACACCTTGGAGCGAATAAACTCCTACCCGACGCACATATCCGCGACCACGTACCCGGCCCTTCACCGACTACCGGTACTCGTGCCCGCCTCGATACGAGGCACCCGGAAATAAACCTCTTCCACGCAAACGTGCACCTCTTCCACCTCTTCCACCTCTTCCTCCTCTTCCACCTCTTCCACGCAAACGTGCACCTGTAATACCTGGCTTCTGTACGGCCAGTTGGGTTCGTTACTCCAGTTTGGGTCTCATCACCCACCATCGCAGCCCCTCCCTCACGTCCACCCACGCCCAACCCGCCTCGCATCCGCCCACGCCCGCCCAGGTCCTATCTTACCCCATGCCTTGCCTCATATGAGAACAAACTTTGCTGCGCAAAGCCTGAGGACAAGTTTCACCCTAGAAGCTTTCAATACCGATCCACGTGTATGCGATGTCCCCTCCCCGGCTCCGTGCTCCCGCAGGTTAAGCTGGAGGACGTGCAGCGGCTGCTTGACGACACGGCGGAGGCGAAGGAGTACCAGGAGGAGCTGGCATCGCTTCTGGGGCAGCAGTTGACGGAGGGAGACAACCAGGAGGTGGGTGGTGGCGCGCAGACGCGTGCAGCGACGTTGGGAGGGAAAGGGAAACTTGCTTTGGTGGAGGTGGTGGGCGGACTATGGAGGAGGCGGGTGGGCGTACTATGGAGGAGGCGGGTGGGCGGACTATGGAGGAGGCGGGTGGGAAGGCGGATTGCCACGCACGCGTTCGTGGGTGGGGGTGCAGCGGCAGGCTGGCTGGTGGGTGTCACTGCGTCGGCAGCAGGCGATGTGCAGCGGCTGGTGTCAACGGCTAGGCTTCAGGAGAACACGCAACCTCCTGGTACGAAGCGGGGGGCGCTGCTCGGTGCTCGGGGGGCTGGCTGTGGGGTAGCGATGAAACACGTGGAGGACAACAGGCATCGGAGGACGAGAAGTGGGGGGTAGTTCCGCCACTTCTCCTCCCAGTAAACACTTGGTGTGTCCTTCCGCGTCTCCTGCCGATGCTGGCGGCAGGCGTCGCTGCAACTACTGGCCGCGCCCGTTGACCCCTATTGCTTGCGACCAACATCGGCATGGTCTCCCCCCCGTATGCCGACACATACACACACACCCGCGGTTTCCCCGCTACCCCCTGGCGCTGTTGACCCTCCCCTCCCTTGCGCGGTGTCGGTCGCGCTGCAGGTCGAGGCGGAGCTGGCGGCGCTGGAGGAGGTGGTGGCGGACGAGGAGGAGCTGCAGATGCCCAGGGTGCCGACGACAAAGGTGCGGAAGGGGGAATCGACGGTGTGTTAGGGCAAACAATGACAGGTGGGGAAGACAAAAAGCCCCGGCGGTTGCTGCACAACCGCTCTGGAGAGGAGCGGAACGGTTTATTGCCCTGCTATGCACACCGTCATTTCTTTTCGGGTATCAACAAAGAAGTGTTTAGTGCGCTAGTGAGTGAACACAGAAACTTCGACGAGAGTCCCCGGACGAATGCAAACCCGGGGCGGGGGGTTTGGAGGGGCGCCCGCCCGAGTAGCCACGATCCGTTGATCCTTAGAAGGTTGAAGACAAAATTGATATTTACGAAATCAGCTTGGATAGGGAGTAGCGAGTGGCCGGCTAGGTTGCGCGGAAGTGCCCGGGCGGCATGTTATGGTGTTGCCGCCCAGCTAGCCGCCCAGGATGTAGCCAGCTAGCCAGCTACGGGCACGGCGCGACCACTACGAGCAGCGACCACCTACTAGCAGATAATGCTCGACACAACGAGCAGCCACCACCTACCACCCACCACCTACCACCACCACCACCACCACCACCACCACCACCATCTGCAGCTACAGCGCGACTTCCACGACGGGCTTGGGGCCCGGTCGGTGCTTGTGGCAACTCCCCCGTCTGACGAATGGTGGATGCGCAGGTGCCGGAAGCCGAGAAAGCTGCTGCTGCCGCGGAAGGTGCGGCGGCAGCGGAGGGCGAGCAGCAGCAGCAGGCGGCGGAGGCGGTCAAGGAGCCGGAGGAGGAGGAGGCGGCGGCGGAGGAGGAGGAGGAGCAGCCGAAGCGCGAGGCCATGCTTGCGTCTTGAGGGGCCTTATGCCAGGGAGATGCAGGCCAGGCCACCTCGGAGGCAGGGCCGGGAGGTGCAGGGTGCGTTGGGGATTGCGAGAAGACCCGTTTTGGGTGTGGGGCGTTTTGAGGTGCAGGGGGAGGTGCGTTAGGGTTCTTGCGGCTCCGGCGAGGCAGGGCTGCAAGGAAAGCCCGTGTCCGAAACCCCTGGCGGGGCGGAGCGGAGCTAGGCGAAGGGCTGGTGTCGTCAGTCCCGGGCGTCCAATCACTAATCCCTACCTCAGCACTTGATGGTGTCGTATGCTACAGGGGGGGCTGCGCAGCGGCGGCGAAGCCCGCTGCTGGCAAGCACATCCGGTGCCGGTCATTGCGCGGATCCTCGCGCGCACCGTGGGATGCTTCTGCGTCGCGGTGTTAGTTGGAGTGTCGCGGCTACGTGTGCGTACAGGGCCTGTGCTAGTGTTAGTGCGGAGGTCGCATTCGTGGCATGGCGGCGACTATGCCGTTTGTGTTCACGCCGCGTGTGTGTGTCGCGGGCGATGAAGCGTAAATATGTTTCGTGTGTACTTTTTTCGTTGTGTGCATCGCGTCGCGGTTAAAACCGGAGGAAGTGTGTGTGGCGTGCGCTGAAGTGCGCATCTGACGTCTGCAAGGTGTGAATAACATAACCCGCAACGGTTGAGGAAGGGGAGGGAGAGCGAACAAGGGGGTCTGCGAGGAGAGCGGCCCGGGCCGAAGTGGAGCAGTTACGGCCCATCCGAATATGTGACGGTGTCTGTGCACAATGGCTGTGTTTTCATTTTCATATACTACGGGTCTACGGCGACCATCCATCAGACGTTTAGCGGCGGGGTGCCAATGTCCACGGGTGCCAATGTCCACGGGTGCCAAGGTGGCAGATGCACCGGCTGCTTCACCCACTGTCATCCAAGAGGCGGGGATGCACATCCTTTGCACCGCTAGTGTAGTCTTAGGTCCCTACACGGGCTCACCGACAGGATGGAGGACCTGGGGATTACACGTGAGGACTGGCTAAATGACGTTGTATGGGCGCTCCGAACGCGCTCATTACACCGCCAGCTCGTCCCTGCATCGTCGAATGGGCATCTCGTCCGTGGTAAAATCAAGATCTGTGTGTGTCTGTGTGCCCTGGGGCTTTGCGCTTTGCACTCGAGCGCAAGTGGCGGCTTTGCACGCCGGGACGCCCTGGGACACTCCGGAGTCAAGCTATCCTTGCACAGATGCGTACTCAAACGCTCCCTTTACAAGCCCAGCTTCACGATTGCGGCCCTTGGTTGGGGCCACTGTGACACCGTGGCCCAACCAAGGGCCGCCATCCTACGGTGAGGTCTCGGTATGGGGCCCCTGCTCTTGCGCCCGGGCTTGCAGACAACTCTAACATGCAAGATTATTATGTCTGCGTCAAGATTCCGATGCAATGGTGACCATGACGCCGTCCTAACCGCCGGTTCAGGGTGCTACAGGCTGCAACCTGGCGCATTCGATGGGAAGCTGGTGGCGCTCGTGCATCGTGCCTTTATTCACTTGGGTTTCAATTTTCTTCCGTCATACGTAACTTGACAAAACCTCTTATTTATGATACAGGCGTCCAGGGGTTTTAGCGGGCTTCCTATACGATTTTTTGCCAAATCCTGTAGCACTGGCCCTGTTTTTTCGGGCTGTTTTTGCAGTATATTGGGTTGCTTCATATATGCATTCAGCTTTTATATACATTCCATGTTTTGTATTTGCCGTCACGACGCAAAATATACAAAATTTCGGTAATTTCGGTAATATCGTCGTCTTCCGTGCATAGTGATGGCTTAAGGTGTGCGCGAATAATTCTGATTCCAAACTACTGAAATGTTACATTCGCATCGGTACCACTGTGTTTTGCGCATTGGGCTTGTACGGTCCAGACGAGCCACAAGGCTCACGAACCGCTCATGAGTATGCCTAGACCAAAGGAAGGAAAACGTGTTAACTAAAAGAAATAATAGGCAGATAGGCAAACACCACGCAAGGCTTCCCAATTGCGCGCGTGTAAGCCGCCGATGCAGCTGCAAGGCAAGCCAACCTTCCTTATCACTGACAAATATTCATAACTTGAATGTGCCATTTCGGTTATCGGGTCATTGTCACCCCAGCGATAGCCCCGTGCGCAAAGAGAACTCCAAAGAGCAGATACCCGGTACTTTTTGAATTTATTGAAACATAAAGGTCCGACAGTGGCAACAACTTACTTTGCCGATATATTGCCGGCCCCAATGCGTGAAGAAAGCGCATTGGGGCCGGCAATAGCAACTTAGCAAGCAACTGAAGGGCCTTATGCCATTTACTCATCGGTCATCGCCCCTTCCTTCAAATTGCAAACCATTGACATAAAGCGACTTCCAGTGTTCGGATAGGAGGCAGACACCTCCACCTCACGTCAACTTCTTGACAGGGAGGCACTACTCTGTACAACATTGTCTGCTGCTCAGTACTGGAAGAAAGGAAAGCATCCAAGGGGCCTAATTTCTTGCCGTCTATTATTGGCAGTTCAGCAATTACATGTGTATATGACATGGCAGTCGAGTGTAGGACTTTGGGAAGAGGCTTCCACAGTTCAGCGCAACCACTATACTCGGAAGAATCACCAACGCGCCGCATGCAGCGTCAGTGTTAGCGAAAGGTTATGCTATGTGCCCGCGTGCACCATTATTCTTTCGTCTGGAGCAGTACACGCAGCACGGATGTTATTCCTGGTTGTGCTGCTCGCTCACCACGCCCTCGGACAGCAATCGTGTAAGTAGTTATAACGGTGCAGTGGCTGTGCACGCACGGTATATATCGTCTTTGCTCACTTCATTTCTGTTTCCGCAGTCCAAAGGACAATACCGTTCAACGTCGCAAATGCGGACTTTTTGGCCTTTATGGAACCCCGTACCTTCATGGAGGCGGTTACCTCCTGCGCGGAGTCGCAGCTGACGCTTTTGTCTTTCGCGCTTATGCCCAACATATACACGGAGCTGCTCGCCGGTAGCCCGGATGTCGCACGAGTGAGAAAGACAGGAATGGGACTGCCAATTGTTGATGGTGGTGTGTGGCTTGCCACGCCCTTTGGGAAAAGCGCGCCAACAGTCTGACGGGTCACACCTGCGCTGCATGCCCATGCTTGCGGCGTACATGTTCAAATCGAAAACGCGGCAAATCTTTGGACGCCAATCTGAGCGAATAGCCTTGCTCACAGCATGTATGGTGAACCCGTGCGTAGCCTGGCGTTGACGAGTACGATCAGCACTGCCGTACGGCACTGTCGTACGGCACTGCGTGCGTGCTTCCTCGACATGAGTGGGTGTCACGACATCCCCGGTTGACGGGTCGGGCGCAGAGAGAGGCATTTCAGGTCGTTAGTGCAGTAAGCTTCGTTAGTTTGGCCATGCACTAAATGGGGACCAAACCGGCTAAAAGTGTGAGGTGTGACCGTCCAGACAGCGTCTGCCTCGCTTACATCGTCAGTGGTGTCCCTTGAGATCTTAGGAGACTACAGGAAGGACCTACGTCGAAACCTGTGACCATGTACCCCGCGACCGTCAAGCGCCGAGAGCATGCGGAGACAGGCGTCTGGACACTTAAAACGTCTTTTCCATTGCACGCTCACAATCGCTGCAAGACGGAAATGGATGGGGGATGCGGAAACCCACTGAATCCTACAGCAAGGGAGCAGTGTGCGAGGTGGGGCTGACTCAGCGTACGGCATCATCCAGCCCCCAACCAATCGTCGACATCTTCCTGTGCACGGAGGGGCTGGTACGCGTCTGCTGCCCCGTACCACGAACCCTGAACACAACGCCTGCGCGACAGCAGTCCTTTTCCAAATCCCATCATCGGTACCCCGCCCGCCCTTGTTACGCCGCGTTACAGGACCTGGCGACCTCGTTAAAGGCTGCCAATACCAACCAGGCAGAGCAGCTGTCTTGGAACCTGTGGGCATGGGACGAGTAAGTAGCCTGGGGGCAGCCACGGGGCGTTTGGGACGGTGCGCGGTGTGGCGGGTGTGTGCTCGCGGCGGCGGGGCGTCGTGCTGTTTGCCCATGTTGCTGACTCACGGCCGCCGTACGTTTAACCCTAAACCCTAGAGCCCTTGCTAACGAGGGGGATATGCGTACGTGCGGCCGCCGGAAAGCGACGTGGCCGTCCGGTGCTGAGGTAAACGTTGGAAGGTTTGAGCGTCAGCTGACTGCGAACCGCACCCAGGGCCGAACCGATGTTTGTGTGTGTGTGTGTACATCATCTGACCGGGCCTGACGTTGGCCAAGGGCAGCTACCCTGCCCTAACGGAAAGACCGCCGAAGCACTCTCCTATAAGGAGAGGGGCGTGAGGGGCCGCAGTCCCCTCCTGCTCGACCTGAGAGCCTGCTCCGTCGCATCCCTTTGTAGTAACGCCTGCCCTAACGGAAAGACCGCCATGTGTGTGGGGTGACCTGAGTCGCCTGACAGCTATACCGGCCAGCCGCCTAACTGCTGAAGCCTGTGACCTATGGCGCCCTTGGCCGTGGGTCGAGGACATCCGTGCCCCACTCTCCATCTAATGGCTTATTTTTACCATGGCCCCACCCAATGAGAGCCGCACGTTTGGTAGCTCGGTGCGCGTGTCGGCACCCCACCTTGCAAGTAACGAGCGCGCGAGGGAGGGAGGAGCGTGAGAACTAACCCAGCCGGGTCGGCCTGCGGAAAAACTCCTCATGAGTTTTTCCGCAGGCCGACCCGGAAAAGTGCCGGAAAAGGGGAATGGGATTCAGCGCATGCTTGCGTTCGGTGTCTAGCCCACCCCGCGGTCCAGGACGAGCTAGTGCTCAGCAAGTTGGGATGGACCAGTGAGTACGTCACGGAAGCAAACCCTCGCATTTGTCTGCTCATGGGCGTCAGTGCGCGTGCGTACCTGCAAGTTATGAGTTGTGTACACAGAACCCACCAACCAACCGCGCGCTGCGCGCACGCCACGCACACATGTGACACATGCAGGTTCCGGATGTGTCGAGGCGTGAAGTTCGAGGCGAGGGACTCGAACAACCCAGATGGCTACTTCCTCACGTCGGATCGGCCGTGCTCGTGGCGCATGTCGTACATTTGCATGGCGGAAGACGCGGCGCTGGCTGCCGGCCTGACGGTGCGTCCTCGAGCGAGCTGATGGCCGAGGCGGGCCGCTGCGTGCATGCTGCTGGGCGGTTGCGCTCTTATCCAACCTAGGGCGCGTGTTCTTTCTAACCATATAGGGTCGGTACACACGGGTGGTGGCATACGTCGTCCAGGTCGACTAGTTCTGTGCCACGCATGTACTGTGCCTTTGGAATGCAAGACGGTGTTTCCTTACTTTTATTTTATTTTTATGCTATGCGAAAACGCATGAAGTGTCGCAACCCCGGCGGTCGTCCCTCGCCACATATATGCCGACCTCAAGCGATGTCCTCTTAATATGCCGACTCTGTCGCTCGCTGCGTAGTAGTACACGTGTATGCCGACCTCATTGCCCCGCACCCGCCCCCAGTCCGCGTCTGCCTGGCACCGCCGCTACTCCAACGACCCAAACGTTGCCAGCCCCTACGCGCGGGGTCCTGAAGGCAGTGGCCTAAGGCTCATCAGCTCCAGCTTCACGGCAGGAGGCTCCACCCTGCCGTACAACTTCAGGATTCGACTCAGCGGAAATTACAGTAGCCCGGAACCTGGCTATGCGATAAAAGCCGATTACGGCGACTTCGCCGTGGCTTTCAATGACTCGGAACTCTTCTGGAGTCGTGGACCCGTCGTATCTGGGATGTTCAGGTGCGTGGGGGGGTGGAGGGGAGGGGAGGGAGCAGCACTGTGTTTTGTCACGATCCTGTCCTCGCAGCACGTCCAAACGTAGCAGCCCTGCGTACCGAGGTTGGCCGGTCATTACCCTGCTGTGTCCTCTGGTGCATGGTATGCGTTTTGCGCAGCGAGCAGAACGGCGGAGACCACAAGCTGCTGTCACTGAAGCTACTACGGGAGGCTGATGCGGAGAGCGGGTGGGCGATGCGCAAGAACCATTCGTCTGTCACGGGAAAGCTGGGGTTCGACACCAGCGCAATGGGACGCGGTGAGTTGTTGTTTGCGGTTGGATGCACTTGACCATGCGTGGGTGGATCCTGGTTATGTCATCAAGTACGGCACTCAGGACAATAGATGATGGGTTATGCCATTGCGTGGATAGAATGGCTGGAACGCCAACGCCGTGCCGATAAATGATGGTGGCGGGTTCATCGGAGCTTGCCTGGGATTCTCGCTGCATGGCACCATTTGATCCATGCTGACGTGGTGCCGTACGGTACGGCACCCAAAACTGGGATCCTGGGAGCAGGTTGCGTGGGCGGTCTGGTGACGCTGTTCGGACCTAACAGAACATTACGTACTGTGACCCGAGCCACGACCGCCAGCGAGCCTACGCCGACTAGTTCCGCGTGTTACATACATGATGTGACAGAGGTCCCAACACCCTCCACAGACCCGTCGTACCGGACCGGAATTTACAACGTCGAACCAAACCACGACTACATTGTCGCGGTACAGGTAAGGACGGACGCGCAAATTCACAAATTATTTTCCATCTGGGGCAACCATGTCACAAGTACCGGCGGCGGGGAGCTTGCAGTCAACGGCTCGCTCGATGCTGTCGTACTGGACGCGAGTGACCCTTCCCCACACGGGTACCTAAACTAAGTTCTCAAGGGCGCAAGTGCCAAGCATGTGTACCAAAGGGTGTTTTTACACCGGCCTTACTTTTCAATGCCGACCCATGGGTCCTCTCTCATATCAACAACATGGGCGAAACGGGCAACGGACAGCTGTTTTCGACGATGACGAGGCCAGAACAGCTTTATTTCCCTTTCGTCTCACGGCGCCGGCCTCTCTGCTGGGAGCCGACTGGGTGTTTACTTGTCCCCACGCCGTTGCTGTGCCGGGCGCAGGGCTGCTTTAGGTTGCAGGAGAAAGCGTCGGTCGAAGCGTACGACGAGTCCCTGATCGAGCGGAACGACGGCATCGCGAGCGATCATTTGGAAATGCTGTTCTTCATCACTCGCACCGGCAGACAGTACCAGTTTGGTCGCGGGGGTTGCACCACCTGGTTTAGGTGAGCGGTTATTAGCGACGACCTATCTACCCGGCGGAAGCTTGAAGTCAAGGGATAGGCCCTGCACATGACTTGTGGCCGGCTCATATGCTGTCGGAAAGCCCTAAAAGCCTTCCCAGATAGCCCAGGGCTAGGCGAAATCATAACGCACATTTGGCAGCAAAGCAGCCACCTGGTTTGCGGATTGCCGACCGATGCATATCATCATTTAGCAACGAGCTCCACCCGCGTGCTCGCCTGCAGAGAGGACGCCCCCCCTGGGGGGTACCTGGCGGGTATGGCGGGCTGGTACCTGAACACATCGCGCTGGCGGTCGCTCGGCTTATCAACAGCGGGAATGGAGCTTGTCGACCTGCCTTGGATTCGCCAGGTGCGGGTACAGATGACGAAAATCCCGGCAGCTGCCGCTCGATTGAGCGGATAATAGTTGGGTCGAAGGAATCATCGCGGCGCCCTTAAGGAACGTAATTTCATGCATACAAATCGATATGCACGTACGTCGATTCGGTTGCCGGGGATGGTTAGTGGCCGATGTGTCCGTCGATTCAGTTGCTGCTGGGAATGGTTAGTTGTCAGCGTCTGATGCATCCGTCAATTCGGTTATTGGGAGTAGCGGCTTGGTATTGAAGGCGTTAGATCCAAGCGTATTGAAGCCCCAACGCACCTTTCATCTTACGCTGAGCATCTTTTGGATGTGTCTGGTGTCGGTCTGGCTGCAGGTGCAGATGGTCTGGGCAGCTCCCCACGGCTCTGCTCCTCCCGTGTCCTTCTCGCACAGCCCACCCACCGCGCCGATGACCCCATGCCTCCGGGCAACGACGATGGCAGCGCAGTTCGAGCTGCACTGGGCGCCAATCTGTGGGCCGGGTCGTGGCATGTGTCCATCAAACACATGTTGTGGCGAAGCGATCACCACTAACGACCCGAGGCCACAATTCTTCCGCACATGCGCCGCCAGCAAGCAGAGCTGCCAGGTGCGGTCGATGACGACTATGGATGAAGGGCCTTGGGGTCCGCGCAAGTAACGCCATTTCTAATCGTGAACTGGGCGCACATGCAAAATAATGAAGCACCTGCCGCTTTGGAACGAAACTCATTGGAGCAACCCTAGGTCAGGTCGTGCGTGAGCGGCCTTACTTGCGCCGCTTGTGTACATCTTTCGCGCTGATGTGCCGTGGTCACGTTTCAAAATATGGAATGCAAAACGTTTTCGTTAACGTGCGTACTGTGTGTGTGCCTTCTGTCCACCCACCGCTTCTCGCAGTTAAGCTGCCATGTCAACTACGGGCTGTGTTCGGTCATACCTGAGGAAATGCTGCTCATGTTCGTTGGTTCAGCGCCGCTGCACCCGCAGCAGTTTCGGTTGCCAGAGCATAACGCCTCGGGCACGACGGTTTACCTAATGAAGACAGGCGAGCAGCTGTCGTACTCCAAAGCGCTGGATTACTGCAGAGCGAGCACGTACATGGGCTTCAGTTGGTCAATGATTTCGGTGGGCGACGCCGCCAGCTGGTTCACAAGCATGGGCACTCGCCAGCAGGCTTACAGCTCCATCGCGGCCATAGGTATGTACGACAACGTGTGTGTACGGCGTTTGTACTGAACGTTAGCCCTTTTCAGATAGAGCGGGGTGTAGGGCTGGCCGGATGATGAAGCCGCCGCCGCAGTAGAGGACGACGGACTGCATGCATCGACGATGTTCCTCCATTGCTGTAGCAGAGGCCGAGGAGTTTACTGTCCCGTTTGCGGGGTTGCGATGTGGGCGAGGCCCTGCTGGGAGGTAGAGGGAGTGCAGCCTGGCCAATGACCAGGTCCACGCTGGGGGGGAGGTGCACATACCGGCAGCATGCAGGGGAGCTGGCTGGGTGCCCATCATGCCAGTGCCCGCAGCAGGGTACGGCAGTACGGCAGCACCCAGCACCAAACCATGCCATACCACACTGGGATTTCTTCTTTCCTTTCACTACGATTTCTTGGAAGGTCACTCGCACACGCTTGCTTATGCGCAGGCTACTTCTGGGTCGGGGGCGGATCTGCAACAGATCTCCCTAACAGCACATGCATCCGCGCCACGTACGGCGTCCAGTACGGAGACGACCAGTCCACCAACGTCCACATGTTCCAGCTGTCACCGTGTATGAAAGGGGTGGCTTCGGTTATATGCAAGGCCTCCTCGGCCCAGGCCACCAGCCCTCGGAAGCTGCGGGACGCGGCGGCAGCCGCTACAGCTGCCACGTGGGCACCAGGTAGGTCGTTATTACGCAACCGATATCGGAAAGGAGAAGGATTTCGCACATGCACGAAAACGTGCAAGTTGACATACCTTGATTGATGGATTACGGATTGCCGACGGGCAATAGTTTGCAGGGGTGGCATTATCATCCAGTAATGTAGGATATGGTTTGAAAGGCTCGCGCGTGCTTGTGGGAAACGTTGGATTGGTTGATTGCGGGCCCTAGCTATAGATGCGCGACCTGCACGCGGCCCCAACACTGCATCCCGCCGATTTCGTCCACAGGCCCACACAACCTGACGCTGTCTCTCGTGCTCGCCGGCTTACGAGAGAGTACCCAGCTGTGCCCCGCCAGCAAGCGAACCGAGATGCAGGTCGTTGGATCCGGCCTCAGGAACGAGTCCAGCGCGCGCGGCACGGAGGAGTTCATTTCGGGCCGAATCACCGCCATTGGCGTCAGCATCGCAACGCAGGTCGCCGCCGGGGAAGGCGCGGTGGACGCCGTGGCAGCCCTGCAGGTGTTTCGGGAGGATCTGCCCAGTCCCACCATCGCCGGCTCCAGTAGCGACGCGGGGTGGCACGTCTTCGAGCTGGATGGGGATGAGGTTATCGCGGCCGTCAGCGGCTGCTTCGGGGGCTTTGTGGAGCGGCTGGTGTTCCACACGAACCGCGGGCGCATGTGGACCACTCCTTTCCTGGCCACGTCGGTGTGCAGCGCTTCCTTCATGGAGCTCGCTCCCCCAGGAGGCTACCTGGTTGGAATGCAGGTCAGTGGTGGCTAGCGACGAGGTTGGGCGAATTTGATTGCGCGCCTGCCTGCTGCTTTCTTTGGACGTGGTATGTTAGCCGTATAAACGTCAGGCGCCTCTCTCTAATTAGCCCCAGAATAAAGACAGGAAAGCTCCTGTTCTGTGCCCTCGCTCTCTTCGTTGACTAAGTTTTTCAACGGGATGCTTCAGGGCTATTTCGGTGGTTGGCTGGAGTCCGGGCAGCTGGTGTGGGGCACGCCGCCTCCAGCGACTCCGCCTCTGGCGGCGTCGTCCGCTCCAGCAGATAGCACGAATCGGCTCGACCTCGTTATCGCCGTGACGATTGGCGGGGTGGCATTACTGGTACTCCTGGGAGGGCTGGCGTACACATGGCGGCGGCGGTGGGGAAGGAAGCGCAGCAACGGGAACTTCAACCCCGCTGACGAAGTGCTCGGCCAGGGTCCTGCCCTGCTGATAAATGGAGGCCATGGGAATACCAGCCACAAGGGCTGTAGGGAGGACACGTCGACGTCAAGCGCAATCATTGCTGTAAACAAAGGTGGGCTGGTTCGAAATTCTCTTTCGCTATCGCTCATCGCGCCGCCCGCAGCGCGTCGCCTGAATGCTGCTTTACATGTGGCTCGTTTACGGCAGGCGCGCGAGCAATAATCCGCGCGTTGCCCACCGCATTACTGCTCGGTTACCTAGCTAAACACGTGCCGTACGATACGTTATTATACACATGGCTATGTTTGGCGTTCTGAGTGTAAGCGCTGTTTGTTTGTTCGTGTTTGATCATTTCCAAAACACGCGCTGCACGGGCTGGCGCGCTTGCAGAGGCGACTTCTCGGAGTTACGCTGGATCCAACGCAGCAACATCTCCGCCGGCCAGTGGCCCATCTGGAGCGAGGTCGGCGCACATCAGCCTGGACAGAGACGGCACGTGCTCCACTCAAGGGGGCTCCAGCATCATGACTTGCGTCATTGACGTCGAGGAGAAGCTCAGTGCCTACGAAGAATCGCTGAGTGCTTGCGTCCGGTAAGGAGTTGACGAGTATTTTTCTGTTCTTGTGATTGCTCAGAGCTGTGCTGTGCTTTATTTCCTATACTTATATACGTATTTTGTTCATGTGATGGGTGAACTATCTCTTATATCCGGAATGAACGCCGTACTACGGCTCCTGATAACCAACCCTTGATTGCTCCAACTGTGACCCTATTTTTGCAGGGTTGGCCAGGAAGGTGGCCACGTCAGGAATGCGGCCAAAGATAGTTTGGAGAATGGTACGGCATACATCGCATTGCGCGCATGCCGTGCGCGGGTGGTCATTACCTATCTTGCAAACATATCCTTTTTCCCTCTTTTTCTTACTTGCGATACATTTTCCAGCGGTTTCGTTTAAAACTGTAGGGCATGGGAGCTTGAAGGTTGGGTGTGCTGGCGCTTGGAAGTTCCTAGCAGTTTTCTGTTAGCTGCCTCTGAAACCTACCTTGCAGGTGCATATCCGACGGCAGTCGCCGACAATACGAAGCTCGACATCGCGACCGCAATATCAAGGCTGCACGTAAGAACGCTGCCGCGCGCTGCGAACTGCGGTGGTTGTTTTGGTTTGGGTCTGTTGTAGTACGGTACCAGTTGGGCCTGTCAGTCTCACTCGCCTACTCGTTGCTTACTGAAACTTACTTCAGCACAACTGCTCGACAACAGCAGCACTGCACAACGCGCAACTGCTCGACACTTCAATAGTACAGTATCTGCGTTGATGTGCAAGCAACAATTCCGACGCAAACTCTTAACCATACCGCCGGTGGAGACTGTGAGGGGCCATCAATGTCTACCAATGTCGCCCACATTGTTTTGGACGTGCCCGTGCTTCTTGAGTTGCATCTACATATGCCTGTATCAGGCCCTCTCCGCGATAAAGCCATTTCCCGCCGTTGCCTTACGTTGTTCCTCGCTTGCGCATCCCCAGGCTGAGATGTCGGGCAGGCAGGAGCAACTTCACATCAGAACCGTGTTGGGTCAAGGCAGCTTTGGCGTCGTGTACCTGGGTAGGTTGGCAGGAGGTTCCACGCACGCACGAGACCCCCCTGGCGTGATGCACAGACCGTCAGCGGGTCAAATGATGGAGCGCACGCACGTGGATAGAAAGGACCATCTGAGGAGGAAGGGGATGAGGGCGCAAAATAGCGCGAGGGTGTGGGTGTACGGGTGTGTGTGTGGCGGAGCGGCTGCCGGCAATTTGCGGGACGGGGCGGGGTGCCAACGACAACCGTATCGGCTGCCTCCTCACGTGCATCGATCGTGCGTGCAGCGTGCAACCTAGATTGGCCAATACCGAGAAGGGGAAAGGTCTTATTACGTGTGCTTTTTGTGTCTCACCGGACTGACCCACTCGCGCACAGGCACGTGGCGAGGATTGCGTGTGGCGGTCAAGACGCTGGTGGTGCATGACGCGCTCGTCGGTCCTGAGGTCAGTGGATGGGACGAGCGTACGGTGTACGGTGTGGGCAGCCCGGATACCGCCTGGTTACGTACCACGCTGTAATCCGGTACTAATCGGCGGCACACGGCTACCGTGAGCTGCGTTTACGTGCACCTAGATAGCTACCACACCGCTGCCGTTCAGTCTTCTCCCAGCCGCCCATGAAGGTTGCTAGGCCCCGTTAAGCCGCCGTCCGCCAAGCTAGCGACTCCTTCGCAATCTTCATGCGGGAATGCAACCCACCTCCGACGAGTAATATGCTGTATGCCTGCCTGTCTGTCTGTCTGCTATATGTGCGTCGGTGTGCTCTCAGGGCCGGAAGCGTCACAGGGCGATCCTGGAAGCGGCAATCTCGAAGTCATTGCAGGCAAGCATTGAACATACATACCTGCGGTTATGTTAAGGAGGGCGGGGACTAACGCTAATTGCCAGGCTCCCAGGCATGCGAGCGTGGCCGGGCTAGGAGAGCGACATCGGGAGTGGATAGAGCGGCATGTATAGGCTTTGATTACCGATTGTCGGTTGATGATGCCGCGGGTTCGCTGGCCCACCCAATGAGAGTACACCTGGAATTATTGGCAAACAGCTACCTGCCGTGTCCTCTATATTTATAGTTTAATTGTCCAGCGCCTGTGTGGTGTATTTGTCCATTACATAAAATACTAACAGGTAAGACGTTACACTGTCCTCAAGCCTGGGCGAACCCAGGACAAGAAGAGGGGCGCATGCCCATGGCCTCACCGTGTGAGAGCCGGGACGGGACCCAGCAGACGGCACGGAACCCATCAGGGCAAGAAAAGCCCCGAAAGGCACAGAGACGCCACCCTGCCCAAACAGCAGCCACGGCGCGGAAGCCCACAGCCAATCGACTCCACGGCCGCCAGGCGCCACAAAACGAGATAAACAACACTCTGCACGAAACAGCGTGGAAGGGTGACAACAAAAAGCCCGTGCAGAGCAGCCCATGGCCCTGCCCGAGACGGCGTGACCAAAAGGAGGGTCGGCAAGTGGCAGGGGTTCGAACGCAGAATGTATGGCCATAACCTACACAGACGTGCCAACCGCTGTGTCTACCAATGAAAAGAAGATTAGCGAAAAGAATGTTCTAAACACGCGGCCAGACCACCACAGGCAGCATCCCGCATGGACAAAGACCAAGGCACGTCGGTCCACCACATGAACTAATAGGGTGTTCTCGGTGGGCCCGGAGGCGCCGCAACAAAGGAACATTGTTCGGGGCGGCACACGCAACCGCGGAGAGCGGGCGCTTGATGTGGCTCACATGAGGTTGGGAGATGCGCGAGGGCGCTCGACACAGAGCACGCTGCAAGAGGCGGACGTGGTCCCGAGTACCGGTACTCAAGAACTCCCTGCCGAGGATGGCGCGGACCGAATCACGCAACATCTACTGTAAAAGCTATAAAGCTAAAAAACGAAGACTCGAAACACGTCGTCGAAAAAACGTTCACGTTCTTTACCACCGTCCCTGCGTGGGCTATGGGTTTCTACCTCCATCACCTGCCTACCTCCTCTCCTCCATCGAGACGGGTGCGACCGCAGAGGCCGCGCGGCGTACGGCCGTCTCCATTCCTTGCCTTCCTGCGAACTTGTCCCAGCGGCCCCCTTCCGCCCGATCAATCTCACAGAAGTGGTGGTCCACGGCCAAGCCGGCTGGTGTTGGACTTCGGAGGAACTCTTAAGTAACTTTAAAAGTTTTTTAAAGCCCCTGTAATCCTTGAACCCTCTTCTTCATGTATATATGCAGCACCCACACATCGTGAGCACGTACGCCGCAGAGGTCGTGGAATTCGCGGCCGTGGACGTGAAAACGGATCCCCGGACCCGGGCGCCACATACGCCGCCAACGGTAGGTTGTGAGGGCGTCATTGCATATGCTAGGATTCAATGTGTGTATGGCGTTGGATACCGTCGTCGTCTTTACGGTTCGGGAGCTTGTTTGGACTTTCGAGCTCGCGTTTCCACGCCGGACCTCAACCTGGCTGGTCGGTAGAGGAACACATCGGCCTAAGCCCTAAAACTCTTTCCTTGAATCGTGGTTTGCATCGGGTCACACCAACTTAAAACTTCCCAGCACTTTGGGAATGTTTTTTTTGTGTTCTGCTTAGGTTCCGCTTGATCCCCACACATATATAGTTCCCATCCCGCTTCATTCGCTGTGGGGGCCTTGGTTTTCGCTGGATCGATTCCAACGTAGCCGAACCTGCCTGCTTCCTTCCAATATCACTTCCTTCACCAGTTATTTTCCAGCTTTGAAGCGCCTATGACGCGCGAATTACGCATGCTGTCAGACCCCATGTTTGTACGTAGCGAACACATGCGTCTGCCACTCGTACACACCTAGCAGCACAGCCAGTAGCTCCCTGCTCGCTCCTAATTTTAAACTACTGCTGGACGCGGCCAGCTAGCTGTACGGCTTGCAGAGACAGACCTCCGGGATAGGTTGAACGCCCTGCCCTGCCTTGTATGTATGCGTCTGGATTCTTGCGGCGCACGCAGGAGGTGGCGGAGTCCGACAAGTGCGATGACTTCATTGTCGAGGAGGCGCATCGGGGGGCACCGAATGACGTGTACAAACTGTACATCATCCAGGTGGGCGGGTTGCTTGTGTACGAACGCGCAGGCGCCACATGGGAGCGAAGTTGGATGGACGGGTGGACAGCTGTGGGACGAAGGGTTGGACGGTGACTGGGGACGCACTGCTGGCATTTTTTGCTTGAGGGTCTTGGTGCTTGAAACGCATGCCTAGCCACGTTGGGAAGGAAAGGTGGTGGTGGAGCCGGGAATGGGAACACGGTGAACCAAGGCACCGGGCTGTGTTGGTATACAGAACGCGCGCATGCCCGCAGTCATGCATCTCGTCGGCATTGACGGACCGAGATGCGTGGGCGTCATGCCGCGCTGCTGCCGGTTAGCAAGCTGTTTGCAATCCTAAGCCGTTTCGACACAAGTGTCATTCCCCATGTTTGTTTGCCTGTTTGTCGTCCGCAGGAGTATTGCAACGTGGGTTCGCTCTCATCTGCGCTTGGTGAGTCATGTTGGATGTGGAGTGTAGATAGATAGGTGGAGCGTCGCTCCGTCCAATTATGAGATAGATAGATAGATAGATAGATAGATAGCACAACATACCACGGTCGGGCGTAGCCTTCCTCAGCGCAGCTTCGTAGCGCCAGCTAGGCGCCACTCCGTCGGCGCCACTTAGCAGCTACTGCGGCATCGACACCGGAATTAGATGCCCTGGCGGCAGTATGTACGGTGTGTCGTACTGAAGACTGACTGCAGCACGGTAACGGAGAGATGTATGGGGCGCACAATCGCCGCGGCGCACCCAACCCGCCGTGCGTACACCTCGCGCGCGCGGCTCGTTTGCTTGTCGGCCGCGAAGCACCACACGTGCGTCGGTGTTGCTCAGTCCTCCATCCCGCGAGTCGCTGCTGTGTTCCGACAGTGCTTATCATCATGCAGGTTACACCAAAGCCCTTGCTTCTGGTCCTGCTGTGTGCGCGCAAAACCCTAAAATACCCCTCACCCCAAACATGACTCAGTATGTGAACCAAGGCCGGGAGACCGAGCCGCAGATTGGACCCCTATGGCCGGCCTCAGCGGCCTACACTGAGTAATGTCTTATCGCCAGCGCGTCACGTTGCAGTGTAGGTAGTTACGATAGCGTGTTTGTAGCAAGGATCGCGTCCGCACAGGATAATTTAACTTATTTGGAGTGGAGAACGCGTACGTTCGATACGCAGAAGCGTACGATATGTTCCGCGTTACCATACCCCCGGTGGTGGACCTCCTTCCGCCGCAGCTGACCTCCTCGCTGTTGCTGCTGCTGCTGCTGCTGCTGTTTGCTCGGTGCAGGCGCTGGCGTGATAGGCAGCGTGTCGTCTGGAGGCGCCACGGCACTGTTTTCACTGACGCTAGCGTTGGACATCGCATGCGGCATGAGCCACATCCACTCCAAGAACATTGTGCACGGGGACTTGAGCGCGTCTGTAAGTTATTACCCGCGTACGTACATCACTTAAGTGCGTGCTGTTCCTTATCATAATAATCCACAGATTGCGGTTGCGGGTATGATAGTGAGGATGCGAGAGTTTATTGCCAACATGTAGCAAGGAGCCCTAGTTATAACTCGGGGTAGATTCATGGCTTGGGCCGCGCCTGCAGCGAGCAACGGTGGTCCTCAGCAGCCGCTCGCTTGTACCTTGAGTGAATGATCCTACCTCTGTTGCATCTAGAGGGGCTAGGTGTCATGGTATATATCTTCTCGCGTGCTCCTGTGTGAAGGCACCCACGCATGCATGGACGTGCCCGGGGCACCCGCCCATCGCAGAACGTGCTGCTCTCGAGTTGCTGTCACGCGGCTAACGACAACTCGGGGATGATGAATCAAACCGATTCCTATGGCGCCGCCCTGCGCCAGCCGCTCCAGGGGTTGTGGCGGCCCCCGGTCGTGGCGAAGGTCTCGGATTTCGGGCTCAGGTACGAATCCCAGACGTATGACCTCCTGGGTCATGGCTTATTATCACATACACGCGTATTTGCCGTGTTGTACAACCGTTAGTTGCACCTGCTGTATGTTGCGCGCCGGATGGAGGCGAAGGACGAGCCAAACAAAGCCGTTGGCATCACCGATACGCGTCCCAATGCTGCTTGTCTGGCGACAATTGGATCTGCAGCGTTCGACAGCGTTGGTCGCTCGGTTGGCCCCACACGCACACAGCAGGACGGTGCTGCTGCATGTAACATTCGCACCAGCTGCTTATCAATTTCATCAATGAATAGAATACTTGTCCTTCTCGCCACTCCGCCGGCTTTGCTTCACCTCGCAGTGTACGTATGCTGGAGGGCCAGACGCACGCCTCAAACTGCTTTCAGGCAAGCTGGCTGGGGAAACGTGAGGGGCCGAGGCGTTGGGCATCGGACTTCCTTGCTTGCCATATTTCAGCAGACTGTATGTCCGTAGGCTGACATGCACCACCTGTTTCGTGTTTGTTAGCGCCAGCCCCATATATCTCATTCAAGGTATACAGGCTTTGCACGTGTGCACGCACGTTATCCTATTACTCGCGTTGATAAACTTTTAAAGTTTTGGGCTTGAGCGTGATGTTCCTTCTTACCGATGGTCCTACAATCCCATACGTATGTACGTCTTGTACCTGTACGTCCATTGTAGGCTGCGGCTCCGAGTCGGTTAGGCCCGTCTCCTACCTCCGGTTTTATGAATCCATATTAAAAGGGTGGTGACCTTTGGCAAAGTCCCTGTGCATTCATGTAGTGGTAACCGTTACAATCCCTAGCGGCGATGCAGGGCACTCCGGCCTACTCAGCGCCCGAGGTGGTTTTCCGCGGACACCTGTCCAAGGCAGCCGACGTGTGGGCCTTCGGTGTCCTGCTGCTGGAGCTGTGCCACGGGGATAAGATTGCGCTTATCCGTTCTCGGACCGCGCCGCTGTGGCGTGGGCCTCGGAAGGGGGATGACGAGCCGCTGCTCAACGGCGGCACCCCCGCACGGAACGCCGCCGCGGCCTCTGTCGCGGGACCGCCTACCTGGGCGGTGTTACCTTCGAACTACCCCCTGCTGCTCTCCGACCTGGTGTCGGCCTGTTTTTCAAAGGAGCCATCTCAACGCCCGACGTTCCTGCAGGTGGGTGCGAACCCCACAGCTCACGCCAGCAGTTCGCTTCGCAAGCAAGCCCCATGCTCTAGGTTTCTTATAGGGAGAGGAAAAGAGGATGTGGGAGTAGCAAAGAGTAGTTATGTGTACTGTTATGTGTACTTTTATGTGTACTGTTATGTGTACTGTTATGTGTACTGTTTTTTCTCGTTCACCAGCGCCGGCTGTCGTTGTAAAGGATATGTAGGTGATGAGAACTATCGCTGCTGATCGATGCGACGCCAAGCCGAAGCCAGCAGTGAACCCTCAATGTATCTTCACCGACGTCGTACCAGTTATACATAGGCAAAGGTGTCTACGATGGTTGGGATCTAAAAGCGAACAAATTTGGGATGGAAAGGGCACGTATGTAGGATTTCCACCTCGCTAAATATGCAGATGGGGCCCTGGGGTGCAACTTAGATATACTATATGTGATGCAGTGCGCTAGTCGTACTCCCTAAAACCCTAAAACCTTACTTGTAGTCCTGCGCCTGATCCTAGGATACGTGATCGCAAGCCGTTGTCAACGGGGCGTCTCGTGATGGGCCTCACCTCTTAGTCCGCCCTCCGGCGACCTTCCTGTTGCGTTGATACATCTTATCTGCGAGCAAGCAAAGGGTGGGGCAGCACCTGCGCCCGCAGGTACGAGGCTGCTGATTTTACAGCAAGTAAGCCAAAGGGATGCCGGTTGCCAGGATGCACGCACGTTCTGAAGGATACTTGGCCCGTCTTACTTGGCCGAATTGCATATGGATGGCCGATGCGCTGCCGATGTGATTGTTAAGAAAGGAAAGTCTCTCACGATGCGATTATGTTGCTGTCATGCTTTGTGTGGACTACTGTGCAGGTTGTGGAGACCTTGGTCAAGGTACTTCTCCGCCAGCACCAGTACTACAGAGATGCCGTCTTGGAGCCAGCGACTTGTAGATTCGACGGCGGCAGCGCCGGGGAAGGAGGCCGCCCGGTGCTGCAAGCCTAGTGTCATGAGCTGATGAGAGATGCATGAATGATTTTAAGCGGCACAGCAGCCAGCGCGATATTAAACTTGGTATTTATGAGCGAAAGGTCGTGGTTGCCAAGCGCTGTTTATTTGCATTGTTAACGTATACTATCTTGTGACTTTTTGCTTCCTAGTACGGTACTGCTTTGTTTACTATGAGGAAATACCCGTCTGCTTGCCGGTGTATTTCTGCCTCTTAAGTTTGAAACCAGAAGAAGAACCCAGCGGGCCATTGCGGGCATGGGCGGAGCCTGGCGGAGCTTGGGAATCGCGCTTGCGGAGTTGGGGTTTAGTGTTAAACGCGACTCAACGCGGGGAGTCTACTTATGTAGTAGGTAATGCGTGTCGATCCAAGATAACGTACGGCCATTTGCACTTGCAACGGGCTTGGATTGGCGGTGTACCACGTATGTACGGCTCTCCCTGTTGCTTCTTACCACAGCGTCGAATTCCTTCTTTACGTGGCATGCGCGCAGTGCGCGAAGGATCTGCACGGATTGGCCTTTTTGAACTGTTCTCCTTCATTCGCTGTGTGGCTTGTCGGAGGTACCGCTCTGGAACCTAATTCTCTCCGGCGGCTTATTCAAGTATACCGGTATTCCACTTATTGCGGCTACCACGTTGTCGTAAAGGTTTTCATGTCCTGTGAGGCGGATCAATAGCAAATGTGCCTTGCGCGAATGTGCCATGGAGTAACGTTGGTTCGTAGCTGATCTGTCGCTGGCGCTTATGCAACCAGGCCGCAGTGGTTGCGCACCGTAAAAGACTGCTGCTTCGTCTCGATTTATACTTTTCGAGGCTACTGTCTGTTCTGCACTTCAGAGAGGAATAGGCTTAATTCCAGATGGTTGGTTTACGTTACTCGGACGGGCCGAAATTTTACATTTGTCTCTTTTTGGACAGGACATCGCTTCCTCTACTGCCATGGTTACCTGCCGTGGCATCTCCGTCCTTAACCATGGAGTCCGTTCCTTGACCGTCAGCGAGTGCCGCTTCCTCCGCAGTAAGCAACTCGACCGGCTACCCGGTCATGACCGTGTTCCCAAGAATGACCGGCTAGCCGGTCATGGCCGTTTTTTTTTGTTGTAACGGTTACAGTGGGTTCCAGACCAAGAGGTAGAACCATCGGGCGCATCGCCTGACACTGAACAAGACGGAGGAAACAAATACCGACATGCACCGAAACAAAGGCAAACCACCAGAACACCAAGTTGACAGGCCGTAGGCATACAGAGCAGAAGCCAGCACCCCAGGGGGAATTTGCACTAGAGGCTCCCCTATCAGGAACTGGCCACCAACCAACCTAACAGCCCAGCACCCGACGAACCAGTGAAGCGCCGCAACGATGCAAACATCGGAACCCGCCACCTCTCGTCCCATAAGGCACGGACCCCTAGCAGGGCTCAACACGCTTATATAGCCAGAAAGTATGAAGCACGGGAAACCCCGCTCCCCAAGACAACCCGAGCCGATCAGGAATCCACCAGTACCTCAGCCGGTCCCCCGCACACAAGGCGATTGGCGATTGGCGATTGGCGATTGGCGATTGGCACACAAGGCGATTGGCCGTGTTCCCGTGTTCCCGCATTACGTCCCCATACAATACTGCCCAAAATCACTCAGTATCACTCCAAGCTTATGGTACCCTTAGTATGACGGATAAGGACTATTTGATATGTCCGGGCCACTCGCAAGGGCGGGAACACGGTCATGACATGCACCGTGCTCCCACAAATAATACCCACTGTAACCGTTACAACTAATACCCGTGTTCCCACCGATTCCCCCGCTCATATCGCCCGCATGGATGTCACATACCCTCTATATCGTTATAAGAACTATTTGATATGTCCGGGCCACTCGCAAGGGCGGGAACACGGCCTAAAACGCTGGGAACACGGTTATGACACACACCGTGTTCCCACCGATTCCCCCGCTCATATCACCCGCAGGGACGCCCGGTACCCTCTATATGACTTATAAGGACTGTTTGATATGTCCGGATAACTCGCAAGGGCGGGAACACGGCCTAAACGCTGGGAACACGGTTATGGCACACACCGTGTTCCCACCAATGCCATCTTACGATATGTATGGGCTTGATGGGCTGTTGTAATGAAGTTAGGTCTGGTAGTAACGGTTTTGACCGCCAGCGCTTTTCTTCGCTTTTCTTCGCTGCTTGTTTACTTGCCTGATAAGTAAGCTGTACATAGTTGTTCTCGATGGATGTAAGGCGTTTATGCGTAGGTAGCTAGCCTAAGGTTTTTCCTGAGCCTCCATGCTCCATCCATTTGGACGTACGCCCCATAGGGTCCCACTCGGTCCCGCCGCATCAATAAAGCTCACTGTAACGAATATTACTAATGGAGCCAAATGGAGCACCGTCACATATTTGAGCATGGAATCTTGTTCCTCGCCAACTGGCTCCCCAACATATATGCGCATAGGGGTGATGGCGAGCTGGCGCGCAGCTGTCGGGCCTGGTCGGGCATCTGGCCTCGTACTAGGGAGGCTCGGGTTTTCTTGGAGCTTCGGCAGTTCCAGAAGTATATGGGGGCGCTTACTTGGAGGCCTCGCTGTGGGTGGACCTCCCATCCTCGTGGTGGATGGCAGCGGTGGCGAGTAGGGCGGCGCCAGCGGGTACCGGCCACCCGACCACACCTGATGAGGAGTTGATGTTGGGTGCGCGCCTCGGCTGGCGGTTGGTGGGGTGTGCGCCCTTCTGATTCGGAGTATGTCGGTGCGAGTGGCCGCGATCACATACAACTACGGGAAACGGTGGCGGCCCGCGCTGCCGCGCATGAGCTATTCGTCCGAGAGGTACTTGTTGCAAGGGTTACAGTGGGTTCCAGACCAAGAGGTAGAACCATCGGGCACATCGCCTGACGCTGAGGAAGACGGAGGAGACAAAGACCGACGTGCACAGGAACAAAGGCAAACCACCAGAACACCAATCAACAGGCCGTAGGCACACAGGGCAGCAGCCAGCACCCCAGGGGAATTTGCACTAGAGGCTCCCCACTGCTGGACCCAGCGGTTGCCGTTGAGCTGCGCTTGGCTTGGTCGGCACTACAAGGCGCTCCTCTCCTTGGCAACTGCCACATACGGGGCGCAGTGGCCTCTCAGGGCGGTTGTGGTGAATTCCCCTAGTGCGGTGCCAGGCGGGCCCTCCACTCGGCAGCATCATTTCTGGAGCTGCCAGGTGGCTCAAGCCGTCGTCGATCAATTGGCCGTGCGGGTGGGCGCTGGTGTGTCCTGGGGTCAAGTGTGGTTGGTACTGGCCCCTGCAGCAATGTGTTTGGGACGTCGTGATGCTCGCGGCCGTCAGCGCGATGGAGGCTGGGCGGCGGTACATGCCGGCTACTTTAAAGGTGTCGGTGGCTATCTCCCCTGTTGTCACTTTGCGCGATGGTGCGATTCGGCGGGGTAGTGGACTTTTGGTCCCGTTTGCGGGGTTTCGCGGCACTAGGGGTCCCGAGCAAGGGTTGGGGAGGGGTTGGTCCTCAACACAAACGCGCACAACTACGCACAAACGTCACACAAAGCGAACGCCGGCGCAACGCATAATGCATGGGTCCTAGCACCGCACAGACGCCATCACCGCCACGCAACGCATACATACCGTGGGTCCCAAACGCACATGACAGGCTAGTGCCGTGTATCTTAATTGACAGATTGGCCGAAAACAATCCCGAAAAGGACGGCGAAAAAAATGGACTTTGGGTCCCTGTAACGGTTACCGGTACAGTTGTGCATGTTTGGCAAATGCTGGGCACAGATAGCACGGCCGAGGCCCAATGGCTTACACTCTTGTACTCCCGTGAAGAGAGCTACTGCGTGGACTAGACGTCCTACAACATTGAGTTACTTAGCGATCAACAAGCTGCTCACCCAGGTGAGCAGCCGGCCTACGTGCACCGACGACATGTACGGGCGACACATGGCATCCCTGGAGTCTCACCCCCGAAGATGGAGCGATGGATGCTCTACTACCCAGTCGCTTGCAGGAGCGATACTGTGCTACCGCAAACATGACTAATATAACGGAATAGCAACTAGTTCAAGTGCAGTGCTAACGCCCACGACTCACCGACAGTTGGCTGGTCACGCGACGGACGTGTCACACGATCTGTCGCGTCAGGCCGCAGTTGTTGTTGTAACGGTTAGGCCGTCAGGCCGCAGTTCTTGTTGTAACGGTTAGGCCTTCAGGCCGCAGTTGGAGAAGTGCTGATAGGGGGCCTTTTTATGCCACTTCCCCCTGGGTGGTTGGTGCCGCTGTTTGTTCTTCTTCCTGCGTCTCTTCAGGCCAGATCGGTATCAGGCGATGCGCCCAATGGCCCTACCATATGGTCTGGGGCCCACTGTAACAGTCACTACTGCCAGGTAATCACACCAAACATATCTCTCCAGGAAAAATCAGGCCTATCTATCCCTGTCGATCGCTAGCTCGCCGTGGGGTGTGCGTATTTATAGGAAACCCATCCACAGCGTCACTCAGCATCGCCTCAGTTCGCCTTCACACCGTCCAGCGGGTGAAGAACTAAAAAATACAATCCCCTTACGCTTCCCGCTTGGGTGACCAAGGACGAATGGGCACACGGCGTGCTGGGCTCTCGTGGTCTCGTCTCGTCTTTGCTTTCGTGCACAATACCGGCGGTACTCCATCCGCCTCAGCCCGCCATTACGTGTTTGCGTCTGCGCTAGGTGGAAGCGAGTGGAACTACCTCTGGCTCCATTACATCTCGTATCCCTAAAGCTCCCAGCCTGTAACGAGGCAATGACCATCACAGCATCACCATCGAAACCCGCATGCGTCATAGCGCACCAAAGCACGGGAGCTCTCCAGCCGGCGGATGCTATCCGGACAAAGGCTCCAGAGCATTGCAGCCAATTGCTGTCGGGCAGGCATGCTGACATGGTTTGCGCACGCTCTACACATGAAGGGCTTGACCGTACGTCGCATGCTATGCACGTGCTGGCCGGTTATGCAGGACAAGGGCCGCGTCCGCACTATAGTTGTGTTGCCGTGGGAGCTAGCCCACGGGCTGCTGGCTGAGTTTGAATTCAGCGCCCTGTACAGCTGCATTCGACGTGCATGCCAGACAACTCAGGGTTGGCTGATAGATTCGTTGCGCTGGTCTTATGTCGGGAATGGACAGGTCGATCACCAGGGAGCGCCTGTTGTAACCGTGTTGCGGGTAGCGCTGGTAGATAGCCAGTATGCGGGACAGGGCGGGAGCGTGCCTGTGAGCACGGTGCTATGGAACGTGGCATGCAGTAGGAAATGGACGCGACGCTTGACTTAAGCTTGCAACGTGCGATAGCGGTGAGCGCGAGCACGTGCGTGACGGGTGTCTTTCGTACAGGGGAGATTCGTAGCTTCCCCAGCAACTCACGTGCCAAGCCTGCCGGGCGTATCCCTCCCCAACTCCATAAGACCGTCTTGATTTCATGAGATCTTCGGTTGCCCTCAAGGTCCTTGGGCGATGCAAGCTCACGCACGTTCGTCATCTACGAATACGACGTCCCACCTACGCGCAGCACGGAGAAATGTCACCTAATGTGCTTTTCTTTATCGAGCGCACCGAATTAATGACGCATATGGACTCCCTTGTCCCTGTATGTTGCACAACACATGAAACCCACTGTGTAAAAGACTAAAAGCCTCCAAGCGCCTATCAGACTTCAGTTTGCGAACGAATTAACAAATACTTAAAGTTGGGATTTGGGCAGCTTGGTAACGGTGAAGCTCCACTAACTGATCTTGGGGCCAGGGCACAAATTGTGTTCGCTCCGGAACTATTGTTATACATTTGTTCCGAGCCCAGGTCAGTTTATAAATCTCTGTTTACATCATGGACGATGAACTGTTTGGTGATCTCCTAGGCCCCAGGCCCAGCTCCTCTGTTTCGGGCAAGACCCCTGTTCTGGTGCCCGCCAGCTCCAGCAAAGGCGCTAGCGATGGACATGGCAAATCTGCGCCCTCAAATGGTGCTGAAGAGGTGGGAGGCAGCTCGGGAGCTGGACCAACGCCGGGGGCGACCGAAGGCAGCAGGATTTCCGTGACGCTCACCCCGGACGAGCTGTCAGTGCTGGTTGATAGGGGCGTTCAGTCTGCCCTTGAGGCCACTTTCAGCAAGTTTGTGCGGAGCCTCCGGACAGTACTTGAGGACTTGACACGTCGCGTCTCATCCCAAGAAGCGACTGTGGTGGAGCTGCGCGCAGCTATCAACGATCTGCGCGAAGTTGTTGTCACGCAGCCCTCTGACTTGCACCTGCGCTTCACAAGCCTAGACATGGCGGTTAAGGAAGTGGAGCGGGGCGTGCAGGCGATGCGCGATCGCCAAGAGCTGCAAGAGGCGCAGCACTTGCTGGCCTTGATGTCCGCAGATTCCTCGCGCAGTAAGGGTCAGAGCACCAGCGCAGCAGGTGCCAGCCCGGCTGCGGCTGCGGCAGCTCCCGCAGAGTCGACGGCAGTGGCGCCATCGGCCCCAGCCCCATCGCCGGCGCCTGCTGCCGCTCAAGCAGCCGCGCCTGCAGCACCCATGGCCTCTCCTGCTGCTGTCCTTCCTGCCGCTGCCGCTCCTGCTGCAACACCGACCATGGCAGCGCCGCAGCAGGTATCCTACGGCATGCCGCCGCATGCGCTCCCTGCACCGCAGCCCCAGCTTCAGCCCCAGCTTCAGCCCCACTATTCTGTGCCTACCCCGGGGGGAATGCCTGGAGCGCCACCTTTCCCAATGCAACCGGCTTCGGAGCCGCTGCCACAGCAGCAGCAGCCACAGCAATCGCAGCAGCAACTGCAGCAGCAACCCCAGCAGCCGCAGCAGCAGCTGCAACCTCAGCTGCAACCTCAGCAGCAGGCTCAGCAGCAGCTGCAGCAGCAGCAGCAACAGCAGCAGCCGTTGGCGGCGCCCCCGTATCCGTATCAGGCGCAGGTACTTGTGAAGCATGTCGAGGGTTGAGCAAGGGGCATGCTAGACAGCTGGTAGGCAGGCAATAGTTCATCAGTCTTACGGAAGGTGCATACATCATTTTAGCCCTGCTTAACGTACCCCCGTTGAAGGACTCGCAATGCAGTTGTCAGCTGTTCCGTCCTTAGTTTCGTTTTTGGAACCTACTTCCTGCCGTGGCCAGCACCAGGTCATTCCACGTGAATGTGCAGCCGTGGCGAGGTCCCCATTTTCATGCGCCTTCATGGTTGACGGCTTCGAGCGATAAAGTCTGTCTTCCTCTTCCAACACACTGCCGAGCATCTGTGACCATCCTGTTGCATGTGTGCAGGTGTTGCCGATGGGTGGCATGCAGCATGCCGGCGGCATGCAACCCCTCCAGGCACCCTCGCCGGAGCCCAGCCCTTACGTCGGCCTGCAGCAGGCACCGGCGCCGCATGCGCCGCCCGTGTATTCGCCGTACGGGGCGATGGCGCCGCAGGAGGCGCCGCGCGCACCGTCTATGCCACCCCACGGTATGCCGCAACACATGCAACCGCCGCCGAGTAAGTTCGTGGCAAAGGGCCGCAGGGGGTAAATTGGGCAGGCGACCGGAAGCAGGCAAAAGATGCGCTGTCAGTCTGGGTTTCCCCAGTATCGCTGGCTTGTTAGTCATGCACTTTGTCGCGTTTGCGGCCACGGCATGGCGACCGCCACCCGGCCCCTAACTACCATCGCGATAGAGCTTGCGCGCGAAACTATATCCTTTAGCAGCTTACTTCTTGACCAAACTATCCTTGGCCTGCCTAATCCATCTTATGCTTCTCCGTTTCCTGGGGACTCGTTGCTTTTGCCCCAAGTTGTCCGCAGCGCAGGGGAAGGGCCCATGTCCCTCCCGACCGGCGTAGCGGCACTGTACTTCTGCCACATGCTCACCCCGTGCGAAGGCCTTGTTCCGTGGCACGTATGTGGTATTATAGCCCTTGACGCGGGTGCTCGCCCCCGCCCTGTTGACCAGGCGGCCCCAACGGAGCCGGGCCGCGTATGGACCATCCGTCGGGCCCGCCGCCTGGCGCCCCGCCGCCGCCGCATATGGCTAGCTACCCGTCTCCGCCCAGTATGCACGCTTACCCGCCGCCGCCCGCGGTACCTACAATGCCGCCACCGAGCATATATGGGCGATCGCAAGCCCCTGCTGTTGGCTACCGGACCATGCCAGGTGTGTGGACTGGGCAGCCCCGCGGTGTGCATATCGCTCGCAGAGTACTGCCCCACGGCTGCCTAACTCCCGCTGTGTGCTTGTATAAGCACCCGCCGGCTTTACATGGTTGTGACCAGTAAAAGGACTGCCCCTGCCATGCAAATTTGTCGTTTGCCTTATCAATTCAGCAGGCTCTGCTCCGCCTCCGTCCGGGGGCGGCGGTGGCGGCGGATCGTCTAGTGCCAGCCGCGCCGTGCCATTGGACAAGATCATTGCTGACATCGCTCAAATGGGTTTCAGCCGCGCTGATGTGCTTGCAGCGGTGAACAGTCTACAGGCTTCCGGCAAGGCGCTGGATCTGAACACCATCATTGACAAGCTCACGCGCGGTTGAGCGACTGCGAAGGCTAACCAGCGGCCAGGTATCTTCAGCGCACCTCGGGCCAGATATCTGGAGCGCACCTCACAAGTGCAGCACATTGGCGAGTAGTGCGCCATGGCATTTCCTAAACCACGGCTGAAGTCGGAGGTCACGCGCAGCTAGGATCATGATGTGGGTTTGAGCTCCACGCAACAAGGTTGAGGCGCATATCGTTGTTCCCTGTACGTAGGTGCTAGAGGGCGCGGCTTGCCTCCCTTGTTTCCACAAAGGGGTCCCCGGAAGCTTTTGGCGGGCGGCACGGAATAATGCGGCCGGCCGTTTTTTCGTAGTGCATGGATGGCTTTTGCAGTTTACGGCGGCGTGCAGGGAACTGTACTCGCCCTCCGATGTACGGTAGGCCGCCAGCGTGGGCCTACAGGTGTTCAATTTGCAGGCTTTTTGTATAATAGTGCTCTTGAATGCAGAGGCAAATTCGCGTTGTGGACAAGCGAGTCTCATGGGGCAAGTGTCCACACAGCGGTGCTTGTGTGGGGCTGTGGCTTGTAGCGGCTTCCTCCATCATCTCACAGGCACGGGGAGGTAGGGCACTCGAATGCCCGTACGTCGTGTAACCCGAGCACGTCTAGGGATCTCTCCCGTATTTTCGTGTCTTGCGCTTCGTCACTGGCGCTCGGCTACCAGTGCGTCAGCTGGCCGGCTAAGAACACGAGGCACCTGCGCACTGATGGCTACTCTTCAACCATGTTTGGTAACGGTTACTTCGGTGAGGGCGAACGCATCTGGAAGCCAGCGAGAGCCTACGTACCGTACCTGGATGGCCACGTACGGCGAGAGCCTACGTACCACCTGGATGGTGCACGTGTGGCAGGGTGCGGTGCCATCTGTTCAGTCATAGTATCCATATTCTGACTCCATCAGATGCTGCGGACAACGATAATCTGTGTGACAGGGAGCATTTTAATAAGGGATTTGCAAACGAAGCAATTGTTGGGTACTTGTTCACACGCATTTTAAAAATTTATGCTCGAAGTTGATTGGACATTGTGGCGCGGTTATCAGAAGTTGCAGGACGCCATTGATTTTGTCCCTTAGCTTGAGAACTCGCGTTGATAGCATCCACTTGGCACAGCGTTGGCACTGCAGCTACCGACCGCCAAAGGCCCGTGGGTCTGTTTCCTTCAGGACACTGAAAGCCGTTGTCAAGGATCCGTCGCAGCAAAAAGTACTTCACGATGACACGGTAAGGCAACTGTCGTTTCTGCCATCCCGACCCACAACGCGTTCAGCCTTTAGCGTACCTTTGCCTTTACCGTAACTTTCAAAGCACGCCGCTGGCGGTATGGGACGTCATTGCCTTCATGGCACATAGTTGTTATTTCTGCTTTCACTTCTTGGTAGATATGACGTCTCATTTCCGAACTCAATGGCGTAATGGCAGCGCACCCAACGTAGTGAATTTCGCAGTCACATTCCGAAATTATATACCTAGGATATGTATCTTCTCTTTAGCACTGTAGGCACACGTATCGACTCTTCGACTGGGTTTGACGGTACAGATACGAAGCCTATGACGACGCAAGACTGTGCCTGCGTCAGCTGCCTATGAGTTTCAATTAATCCCCTCTAAACTGCAATAGTCTAGATCGTATGCACATAGAAGATTGCATGAAACGAAATCGTATCGGGAGCGATGACACTAACCAAATACAACTGTACGACACCAGAAGAACCCATAGGTTGCGCCAACTAAAGGCCTAAAGATGTTGTTGTAGCTGTATCGTACCCGTCTGTGATGAAGTGTCCACTAATACGATATCTTTAGCTTCACAAATCGGTACACTATCGACAGGGCAATGCCAGCCGATGTCAGCTATCAGCTGGTCTAGACAATCCATACGAACTTAACGAGATCCCTATATTAGCTAAACGGAGCCATGGGTGGTGGCTCGTCCTTCGGGGTGGACTGGTTCTCCTGGGACTGTGACGCACTTCTGTTCTCCGAGTCAGGCGATGAGCTTAAGGATTGCAACAAGAATGCTGGTGCAAAGTACTCTCGTAAGTCTTTTGCTCTTTGACGGTCGAGTTGCAATCGGTGTTCGTCACTGATGAGCGGTTCTCTTTCCTGCGGCTCCCCAGACGTGAATTCACTGCGAGAACTCTTGAGCATCGTACTGCCTATGGCAAAGGCGGATGCCTTGTCAAGCCTAAAACATTTTGGGTCCTGGAGCTCAAAGTAAGTCGGACTGCAGACGTCTCTCCCACACAGCCTTAAATTGGGTTGTTATGAAGGAATTCAGTCTGGGCAGTTCGATGCACTTGCTTTGCTGGCGGGACGTGAGCCGCCGAGAGCAGTCCTGAGTTAGCGTTCCACGCGTTCCTCGTCTGCAGGCTCAATGGCGATTGCAGTGCAGAGTTTTCAGTTCCTTCAACCTCAATATGGAGGCTGTCGGACCCCTTGAATAGCGTTGAAGGATACATCCTAGTTCTGCTGCGGGGCTACGGCAAAGCGGTGTGTGCCGAGGTGACAGGCAAGGTAAGAAGCTTCAATTAGGTCACAGTTGATACTCCCCTTTACCTTTTTGCCCGCTTTACCTTTTGTTTCGTATTGGAGCCTTTGCCATGGGTGTCTCGCGCGCGGCGTCTTGTATTATCGACCCTTTTGTTCCTCGCGCATCTTATCATTGCTGCACATGCTGCAGTCGGATGCATCGCCGATGGTCCGCAGCGCGGCTGCGGAAGACCGGCTTCGGGAGCAGCTACAAACCCTGCAGCGCAAGCTGCTGCACACAGTTGCAGATAACGAAGCCCTCAGCACACGGCTTGCGGGCCTGCGGTCCGTCTGCCTGGAACTCCAAGAGCAGCTGCACCTGGCGGAGGTGACCTCTCAGCTCGACTCGGATACGCAGCAGCACTTGTTGCACTTGAGCAGCACAGCGGCCAGCTATTGCGAGGTGGAATCCCAATCGAATCATTTTGAGCGATCCGGCAGCGTGGAGAAGTTCCAGGATATTGATGCCGAGTTGGCCGACTTCCAATCCCCGGAATACTGTTTGGGACACATGTGTCCCCCCTCCAGGCCGGCTGCCGCCACCGCGGCCGCGGCCGCGGCGGCCGCAGCGGCGGCAGTGGCCGTACTCAACTGCTCTGCAACGGCAAACGCCCGCACACCGAGTGATGTAGACGGCAGGACGGCACCTGACTCTGACTATGCATCGCTGATGCACGCGTTCACCACGTTGAAAGCCGCGTATGAGTTGCTGTTACAGCAGCAGGGCCTCTCATCAAAGCAGGCGGTGTCCGTCAACAGGGCGACACGAGGACCCGCGCCGGCGCGGTCGCGGGAAGCCCACAGCAGCGAGAGCACGCCCTGCTGCCCGGTGAATGCTCAATCGGACAACGTGGCGCGGTTGGAGGTGGTGGCTGCGGTCATGTCGCTGGGCATGGTTGCTCCAAACGTCGGTCAATATGTCGATGGCGTTGGGTCATCCGCGATAAGCGCTGACTGGCGCGCCGATAGCGTGTTCGACGGAGGGAGCGAGCAGGCCCCGGACGGCGAGCTGGAGCGTCTTGCGGGACACGCACGCGCCCTCAAGGCCAGCTTCGACGTCATGCAGATGCAGAGGGACCACGCACTCAGCCGTGCTACCGTCCAGAAGGCGCAGTTCGACAAGTCGCTAGCGGTGGCGCAGCGGGACGCCGTGAACGCGGTGGTGAGTTAGGCTTGGTTGCATTGGCCGGTAGCTAGGACTCCAGCATGGCAAGCTCGGCAGCAGGGGGCCGCTGAACTGCTGCTGAGCTTGGCAGTTGGCACGCAGTCCGTGCCAAGCCGGTTTGGTTACCCTACGCGCCTGTCCTGCGGACAGGTTTTTGGGTTTGCGCGCGGGGATGGGGGATGTAGTCCTCGAACTGGGTGTTGAGCGGAACTGCTGGATAGGCCTAGCAAAGTACAAGCTGGCATAAGTATTAGCTCTTCAAATTTCGAATACGGAAGTACGGTATGACGAAAGGGGTGTCAGCCGAGATGTTGCTGCCTTCCCAACTGAGAAAGGCTGGAGGTTTTTGCTCGTCCCTACTCCGTTCGTCGTTGTTGCTCGTCCCTCCTCCGTTCGTCCCTGCTCAGTGCGTACCAGTCAGCCCCCTCTGCTCATTCTGTGGGTTCACACGGCATGCCACTTCTCGTGGCATGCCGTATACGTGTAGGTTTACGTTCCTGGCTTACTGGATTTATCTTGCCAGTCACTGTCGACAGCTAAGCGTGTCATGAGGGTTGGGGGACGGCGCCGGGCGCTCGCCATTCCAGGCCGACATGGGAGCACTTGTTGCGTCGTGCGCGGGCAGCATGCGAGGGCACTTCATTGCTGGTATCGACGCCACATTCGGTGGGATTGGTGTGCTGCTCACGTGACGCCACGTTCTGTCTTACCCCACAGGCGTCGTCCGTCGCAACGCAGGCCCAGTTTGACAAGTTCATTCATGACAAAGCAGAGGAGAAAGCTGTGTTCGATCTGGTGCTTAAGAACGCCGCAGCTGAGGCGTCAGCACAGAAGGTAATTGCGGACAAGATCTGCGACGGTATACTTGTTCCAGCTGCAGGTGTTGACAGGGGCGCGCTCTCCCCGTTGCACCTCCATACCTCTGCATGGCAACCCACACGTGCCGGCATCGAGGGCCCCATCGGATCCTCGAGTGCAGACCATTGGTTGCCAATTCGGACAACTTGTGAAGTGGTTGGCACTATCGTACATGAAAAATTGGTCGTGTACGTGTGTTACAGGAATGTTAGGGTTTAGTAACCTCCAAGTAACGATCTACCGAGCGCGCCCCTGCTCGGTTCAGCCCTACCCACGCATGATTAGTAACGGAATTAGCGCCGTACAAAGTAAGCTAGCTTTCGGATATCCTGTAGCCAAAAGGTACAGTGCTGTTAATTTTCGACTGCGCCGGTACGCCTCAGTTTGCTACGTGTGCGTTGTTGGACAGATGGGTAATCCATACCTACAAAAAAAACCTCATTGCCAGCCGCCGGATGAGCGAAAATGTTACCTCTAGCGAGATACCGTAACAGCTGCAGGGCAGGGTGAGGCCTGGGAGGTTGGTTTGTTAGCGATTTCTCGTGGGCTGATGGGTGGGCAACATGATGCCTCGTAATGTGTGCAATTGCTCCTTATCCAGCGCAGTATTTTGTGCACGGCACTCTCAGGCTCTTGACTCTGTCGAACAAAACGCAGGAGTCTGCCATTTCCACAAAGGCCCAGTTCGACAAGTTTATCCACGACAAGGCAGAGGAGAAGGCGGCGTTTGACTTGGTGCTGGAGAAAACGGCTGCTGACGCGGCTGCACAGAAAGCCATAGCGGACAAGGCCCTCCTGGATGTTGGCGAGCTGCAGGTGATGGGACGGCGAGAGCACCTAGAAAGCTACAGCTACTGCGGATTGTATAATGCCGTGTAACCACGGCAACCACGGTCTGTTTTCCGCTGCCGCGTGTTTCCACCCAAACGGCGGTCCTCCTAGAGCAACTCGTCTTCTCGCAATGCACTAGCTTTATGTGATTATGTGACGACTGTGACGGGTCAATACAATGTTGGGACTTGGGATTGCCGCCGTTATCGACCCGTCGCTCCCACGGACCGTTCTCAGTAGTCCAAAACTGCCGTCATTTTATCTGCGACTTGCCGGTTGGGTCTGTGACTTTTTCCCTGGGTTTCTCTCTATGAAGGACGCCAACACCGCCGCCAAAGCTGACTTCGACAAGTTCGTGCAAGGCAAGGCCGAGGAGAAGGCCGCATTTGATTTTGTCTTGCAGCGGACGGCCGACGAGGTGTCCCAGCAGAAGGCCATGGTGCACAAGGCGCGGGTGGATTTCGTTGAGCTGAAGGTACGGCTACTGCCTCACACGGCATTACTACGGCACTGCCGCTATGCTGAACTGCAACTCTGCTAGTTGGCGACGATGGCGGCATGAGGTTAGGTGACTGGCATGCCTGAAGTGACCTTGACATGGGTTGCATGGGGTTCACACGTACTGAAATAATTCGCGCGGCAGCACTGTTAAAATCAATGTACATTGTCAGGACAATCCGATCCTCCTTTGTTGCCATATATTGCACTTCTAGACAAATTCACCTGACGGGTACCTGGATGTGGTTCATAAACCTACCTAAATTGACGTGCCCACCTGTGCAGGAGTCCTCGACCGCCGCCAAGGCCCAGTTCGACAAGTTTGTGCTGGATAAGTCTGAGGAGAAGGCGGCGTATGATCTGGTGCTTGAGAAGACCGCTGCTGACGCGTCCATTCAGAAAGCCATCGCTGACAAGGCGCTAGTGGACTTCGGCGAGCTGCAGGTGGGAAAGACAGTGTTAACGGTAACACACACATGAAAGGAGGATTTCCCTGCGTGAAATGAACCTTTGTGTGAAGGATACGACATATGAGACACAGGAGGGAAAGCGTGGCGCTGAGCTAATGTGCGGCCAGCAAGCCATTCTGATTCGTCGTAAGGGGGCAGGTGGTTGGGTGGCAATTGTACGACGATACCGACCTAATCCCCGTCTTTTAGAGTTGAGTCATTCACCAATCTGTTGGCAACGGTAGCGATAGCGAGCAGGTTGATAACAATCATGTGGCGTATGAACGGTCTGTGCAGGAGACCTCAACCGCCGCCAAGGCCCAGTACGACAAGTTTGTGCTGGATAAGTTTGAGGAGAAGGCGGCGTTCGATCTGGTGCTTGAGAAGACCGCTGCTGACGCGTCCATTCAGAAAGCCATCGCTGACAAGGCGCTAGTGGACTTCGGCGAGCTGCAGGTGGGAAAGACAGTGTTAACGGTAACACACACATGAAAGGAGGATTTCCCTGCGTGAAATGAACCTTTGTGTGAAGGATACGACATATGAGACACAGGAGGGAAAGCGTGGCGCTGAGCTAATGTGCGGCCAGCAAGCCATTCTGATTCGTCGTAAGGGGGCAGGTGGTTGGGTGGCAATTGTACGACGATACCGACCTAATCCCCGTCTTTTAGAGTTGAGTCATTCACCAATCTGTTGGCAACGGTAGCGATAGCGAGCAGGTTGATAACAATCATGTGGCGTATGAACGGTCTGTGCAGGAGACCTCAACCGCCGCCAAGGCCCAGTACGACAAGTTTGTGCTGGATAAGTTTGAGGAGAAGGCGGCGTTCGATCTGGTGCTTGAGAAGACCGCTGCTGACGCGTCCATTCAGAAAGCCATCGCTGACAAGGCGCTAGTGGACTTCGGCGAGCTGCAGGTGGGAAAGACAGTGTTCATGATAACACGCACATGAAACGGAGGAGTTTCCTGCGTAAAATGAACCTGTGTGTGAAGGATACGGCATATGAACACAAAAGGGAAAGCGTGGCGCTAAGCGTAATGTGTGGCCAGCAAGCCATTCTGTTTCGTCGTAAGGGGGCAGGTGGTTGGGTGGCAATTGTACGACGATACCGACCTAATCCACGTCTTGAGCCGTTCACCAATCCGTTGGCAACGGTTGCGATAGCGAGCAGGCTGATAACAATCATGTGGCTTTATGAACGGTCTGTGCAGGAGACCTCGACCGCCGCCAAGGCCCAGTTCGACAAGTTTGTGCTGGATAAGTCCGAGGAGAAGGCGGCGTTCGATCTGGTGCTTGAGAAGACCGCTGCTGACGCGTCCGAGCAGAAAGCCATCGCTGACAAGGCTCTTGTGGACTTCGGCGAGCTGCAGGTGGGAAAGACAGTGTTAACGGTAACACACACATGAAAGGAGGATCTCCCTGCGTGAAATGAACCTTTGTGTGAAAGATACGACATATGAACACAGGAGGGAAAGCGTGGCGCTGAGCTAATGTGCGGCCAGCAAGCCATTCTGTTTCGTCGTAAGGGGCAGGTGGTTGGCTGGCAATTGTACGACGATACCCACCTGACCTACGTCTTTAAAAGTTTATCGTTCACCAATCCGTTGGCAACGGTGGAGATAGCGAGCAGGCTGATAACAATCATGTGGCGTATGAACGGTCTGTGCAGGAGACCTCAACCGCCGCCAAGGCCCAGTTCGACAAGTTTGTGCTGGATAAGTCCGAGGAGAAGGCGGCGTTCGATCTGGTGCTTGAGAAGACCGCTGCTGACGCGTCCGAGCAGAAAGCCATCGCTGACAAGGCTCTTGTGGACTTCGGCGAGCTGCAGGTGGGAAAGACAGTGTTAACGGTAACACACACATGAAAGGAGGATCTCCCTGCGTGAAATGAACCTTTGTGTCAAAGATACGACATATGAACACAGGAGGGAAAGCGTGGCGCTGAGCTAATGTGCGGCCAGCAAGCCATTCTGTTTCGTCGTAAGGGGCAGGTGGTTGGCTGGCAATTGTACGACGATACCCACCTGACCTACGTCTTTAAAAGTTTATCGTTCACCAATCCGTTGGCAACGGTGGAGATAGCGAGCAGGCTGATAACAATCATGTGGCGTATGAACGGTCTGTGCAGGAGACCTCAACCGCCGCCAAGGCCCAGTTCGACAAGTTTGTGCTGGATAAGTCCGAGGAGAAGGCGGCGTTCGATCTGGTGCTTGAGAAGACCGCTGCTGACGCGTCCGAGCAGAAAGCCATCGCTGACAAGGCTCTTGTGGACTTCGGCGAGCTGCAGGTGGGAATGACAGCGTAGGCAATTTCCAGAGGGACCGTACACACCTTGACCCCACATCGTATGCAAGTTGCCCTCGCTAACACGGGGCGTTGTTAATTTGTGCAGGAGTCCTCTACCACCGCCAAGGCCCACTTCGACAAGTTTGTGCTGGATAAGTCTGAGGAGAAGGCGGCGTTCGATCTGGTGCTCCAACACACTGCGGCTGAGGCATCCTCAATGAAGGCCATCGCTGACAAGGCCCTGGTCGACTTCGTCGAGCTACAGGTAGGACGACCAGTGTTCGCACTGTGTAGATGGGTAGGCGAATACACGGATTAATAACAGCTGGGCCAGATGTTCATATGGCTCATTTCTTGCTTGTGCACCTGGTTGGTGCAGGAGTCCTCTACCACCGCCAAGGCGCACTTCGACAAGTTTGTGCTGGATAAGTCTGAGGAGAAGGCGGCGTTCGATCTGGTGCTTCAAAATACTGCGGCTGAGGCATCCTCAATGAAGGCCATTGCGGACAAGGCCCTCGTGGACTTTGTCGAGCTGCAAGTGGGTTCAAAAGCGCGGCCCTAGGTGATCCGTTGTTGGCGCGACTGGCCCTTTGGTGTCGTCCACCAAATCTGCCCATGGGCGAAACAACATGGTCCTAGCTGCTAGGCAGGACACATTGCATGACGCTTGCCGTAGAGTATGGTGCTGTGCGGGCTGTCGGCATTGCCGGGCAGCTTGACGCTAAGGCCAAGGTGCACAGGTGTATAGGAAAAGGAAGCCATGGCAAAAGCTATTACGGGCCGTCGTCCTTGGGGCATTCGTGCACACCGCAAATGATATCGAGCAGCGTACATGCGGGTGTTAATACTTGCCTTGCAGGAGTCGGCGGCGTCGACGAAGGCACAGTTTAACAAATTTGTGTGCGACAAGGCCGACGAGAAAGCGGCGTTTGACCGGCTGCTGGGCGACACAGTGGCTGAGGCGGCCCAGCAGAGGGCGGTTGCGGACAAGGCGCTGGTGGACTTCAGCGCGCTGCAGGTGTGCATCGTACGGTGTGCTACGGTGTGTCCGATATACATCGTACGGTGTGCTACGGTGTGTCCGATATACATCGTACGGTGTGCTACGGTGTGTCCGATATACATCGTACGGTGTGCTACGGTGTGTCCGATATACATCGTACGGTGTGCTACGGTGTGTCCGATATACATCGGGTACATGTGTTTTAAATATGCGTGTGTATGTCAGGTGTCGCGTCGCGCAGCTTCACTCGCCGCTAAAGCGATTACTGCTGTTGTGCATGGGGCAAAAGCTATTGCGGAATACATGGGGTACAAGCGTCGCTGCGTTCAACGCACGCTGCAGGAACCTGCGATCACGGGCTTGTGCTGTCGTGCTTGTGCTGTTGTGCGTCCTGTTGGTGCAGGAGTCCTCTACCACCGCCAAGGCCCAGTTCGACAAGTTTGTGCTGGATAAGTCTGAGGAGAAGGCGGCGTTCGATCTGGTGCTTGAACACACTGCGGCTGAGGCATCCTCAATGAAGGCCATCGCTGACAAGGCCCTGGTCGACTTCGTCGAGCTACAGGTAGGACGACCAGTGTGTGCACTGTGTAGATGGGTAGGCGAATGGCACGGATTAATAACAGCTGGACCAGATGTTCATATGGCTCATTTCTTGCTTGTGCACCTGGTTGGTGCAGGAGTCCTCTACCACCGCCAAGGCCCACTTCGACAAGTTTGTGCTGGATAAGTCTGAGGAGAAGGCGGCGTTCGATCTGGTGCTTGAGAAGACCGCTGCTGACGTGTCCGTGCAGAAAGCCATCGCTAACAAGGCCCTGGTGGACATGGGGGAGGTGCAGGTGGGGCAATGTGATTACCGACACATCTCCAGGCGTCATAGTGTCAGCGGCGGTAGTCCTTGGATCCCACGTTCAGTCCTGGCTCAGTCCTGGTCGCCACCAATAAGAAACAGCCTTGGGAGGGGTTAGCATGTACGGGAACTTTTCCAGATTCGATTTGCATCGGTTTGCAGTTGATACGGTCCTCATGGTGCAGAATGCAGCGCATCACGTACGCAGCACGGTCTACGTGATGCGGCGCCGTGTACTGCCGTCCATGTGGCCCTTCGCCATACCTTTGGCAAAACCTGTTGTGTAGCAATGGACAATGGCGGATTGCTGTCCTCGGCAACACAATTTCGCCGCTGTTGATTATTTCCGCAGGAGTCGGCGGCCACTGCCAAGGCGAGCTTCGACAAATTCGTGTTAGACAAGGCGGAGGAGAAGGCTACGTTTGACCGTGCGTTTTTGGAAGTGACGGCGCAGGCAGCGGAGCAGAAGGCGATTGCCGATAAGGCGCTGGTGGATTGCAGCGAGCTTCAGGTGGGGTGACTGGGTGGCGGCCGTTTGCTATGGATTGCCCTTGTCTGCTGCCAAACGGTGGGTCCATGGCCTTGGGACCCATCCGCGTGCCTATATGCCTTGGTTCCAACACCCGTCAGCAGCGCGGAATGCAACATGAGCAGATGCGCAGGCTTGTTCTTGGCTTAATCGGGGCTTGACACCGACGAATTTGACCGCGCTTCGTTGGTATGGAGCATTTAGGGATCGGCGATGTGGCCGGGCCATCTTTGGCTTTTTCTCTCAAACCTTCTGGACCGGGTTCAATATTAACTTTTGGGACCGATCGATTCGCTGAGTCCCAAGTGTCGATCGCTCTCCTTTGGTTGCGCTCTCCTTACTTGGCACGCAGGAGTCCGCGTTTGCCGCCAAGTCCATGTTTGACAAGTTCGCGACGGACAAGGCGGAGGAGAAGGCGGTGTTCGACCGGGTGCTGGAGCGCACGGCGGCCGACGCCGCGTACCAAAAGGCTGTCGCGGACAAGGCCATGGTTGATTACAGCGACCTGCAGGTGGGCGCCCGTGCCGGTGACTAACGCAGTGCGATACCGTTGCTGCTGCCCTATGCGACAGCCCCTACTGTGACGTTGCGGCGGACCCAGTCCAGAAGAACACCAAGTTGTGGATGGCGTGTGTTGGACCTGTTGGCCGAATGATGACGGTCGCGTGACGCCACCAGTAAGAAACCGGACCCTCGTTTTAAGTCCAAAGTGTCTCCCACCCCGAAGGCGTCAGCGGAGGCTGGGAAGTCGGTGCACGACAAGGTGCTGCTGGACATGGCAGACCTCCAGGCGCGTCTTCGCGCGCAGCCAAAAAGTCATATGGGGGGGGGAGGGTTTGCGCCTGGCGCCTTGCGCACTGGCGTTAGTAACGTTCCGTCCCTGGGCAGCCATGCTGCCTGCGTGTGCTAGAGTCTTCACTCGCCGGGGCCAGATTGATGAGTCCAGTTTGACCAACGCTGGAATCGGCCTTCCTTGGTCCTGGGGTTTCACTGCACGTGCAGGCGTCTGCCGTATCCACAAAGGCCCAGTTCGACAAGTTCGTGTATGACAAGGCGGAAGAGAAGGCCGCGTTTGACGTCGTGCTCGAGAAGACGGCTGCTGAGGCGGCGGAGAACAAGGCCGTGGCCGACAAGGCGCTTGTGGACATGGGCCAGCTGCAGGTGGGGAGGGGGGACCGCGTCGAGGCGCTTCGTGTGCTTGGGCGAGCCCGTCTCCTCACCTGCCTCTTGCACTGCGCGTTGCGCCAGCTGTGCACCGAACCGCGGTTGGGTATGCATGTGTACGGCAGTGGACGCGCTTCCACTGTACGGCACCCGTACGGCAGTGACGCGCAGCTGCTGTATCACTGATGCGCGGCCGCTGTATCCAGTTGCGGCTATCCGGCGCGGCCTCTTGCGGCTCTTATTGCGCTGCATCCCCGTGTGTGTGTTTTATAAATGCCCCGTGTGTGTGTGTGTGTGTGCGTGCGTGCGTGCGTGTGGATCGATCAGTAGTTTCGTGCAGTTTAACAGTGGAAACCAAAATGTGCTAGGGTTCTTGAGTTAACTGTGATTGCCCGGTGTTACCCTTCGACTCCAAAGGCGTCTGCCCCGTGTGTGTGTGCGTGCGTGCGTGCGTGCGTGTGGATCGATCAGTAGTCTCGTGCAGTTTAACAGTGGAAACCAAAATAGTGTGCTAGGGTTCTTGAGTTAACTGTGATTGCCCGGTGTTACCCCTCGACCCCAAAGGCGTCTGCTGAGGTTGGCAAGGCGTGCCATGACAAGGCCCTACTGGACCTGGTCGAGCTGCAGGCGCGTTGCGTGCTGTTGCCGGTCTCTGGCGGAAGACGGGGGGCGCGCGCTTCCATGCATGATGTTGGCCGTGCGTCAGTGGCGTGGACTGCACTTAAGAGGGGAAGAGCCGGTTGGAAGAGAGAGTCCGGTTGGAAGAGAGGGTCGCCACATGGCACGGTTTGGTGTGTCCGTGTGTCCGTGGCTGGGCCATGCCGCCGCTGGCGTGTCCGTTTTGCATACCTGCGGCCTGCAGCATGTCGCAGGCAACATGTCGAAAGGCGTCTCGTGGTACCGGTATCGAGTGACGGTTTATGACCCAATGGATTCGGAACGCTGGGTCACCCGCCGGGTCGGAACGCGGTGTCATTCACCCCGGGTCGAGCTGAGCGCCGGCCCCTCCGTGATGGACCTCAACAGGAATCGGCGGCGAGCACCAAGGCCCAGTTCGACAAGTTTGTGTACGACAAGGCGGAGGAGAAGGCGTCGTTCGACAAGGTGTTTGAGGACACGATGGCGACGGCCAACAAGCAAAAGGCCATCGCGGACAAGGCCCTGGTCGACCTGTCGGACTTGCAGGTGGGTTGGTGTCACCTTTCTGGCCTGGGGTGCGGGACTGGCAGCTGCCGGTGGTCAGCAGAGCAGGAGCCTTTAAGGGTCGTACGCAATGGCCCCAAATGGCGGTGCTGAGCCTTTGCTTCCCTTCCCTTAGTTTGTTAGTTTGGTGGGTATAAAATGAGCGACGATCGCGCTTAATGGGCATATACACGTTGCCATAGCACAAGGGGGGTCCATGCTCGCAGTTGAAAGGTTGGTGTCATCAAGGGTTACAGGACGGAGGCATGGGCGGTGCAGTCAACGGACACCGACGGCGCTTGCAAGCGCAACACGACCCCTAGGCAAGCGAGCGCCTGGGAAGCATGTGCATGCCCGGAGTTTTGCCGTTTAAAACGCACAATTCTAAAGCCCTAAAACCCAACGGCTACAACCGCCCCCGACGGCGCAACGCAACGCAGGCCTCCGCCGACGCGGATAAGGCGGAGTTCGACAAGTTCGTGTATGACAAGGCTGAGGAGAAGGCCGCGTTTGACGTCGTGCTCGAGAAGACGGCTGCTGAGGCGGCGGAGAACAAGGCCGTGGCCGACCGGGCGCTGGTGAACATGGGCGAGCTGCAGGTGGGTGTTAGCACAAAAACCGTTTACGCGACAGGGACAGGATAGGTCGTGCAGGTGGGGTGACATGGCCGCATCGAGGCTCTGGGATACGGGCACTGGGAGGGCTTGCTTGCAGGGTACGCGGCACCGAACTGTGCTGCCACTGACACAAGAACACACGGACATCAGCACGCGCCGACATTTGACTCCCGCCCTCTTGAACACTTGCCATGCAGCACAACGCGGACACCAACAAGGCCCACTACGACAAGCTACTGCAGGACAAGGCGGATGAGAAGGCGTCATTTGATGTGGTGCTGGAGAGGACGGCGGCGGAGGCCAAGGCGCACAAGGCGCTGGCGGACGCTCTGAAGGTATGGCGCTTGGGGGGGAGCGAGGGTTGTGAGGTGGGTTTGGGGGGAGCGAGGGTTGTGAGGTGGGTTTGGGGGGAGCGAGGGTTGTGAGGTGGGTTTGGGGGGAGCGGGGGTTGTGAGGTGGGTTTGGGGCCGCGGATCTCGCGCCGCTGGTCGCGGCTCCGCAGCAACCCACCCACCGACCCATCCACGGGTCTTCCTCGAACCCACCGACCCATCCATTTCGGATTGCCTTCGATCCGCGCTGGGAGGTCCGCCACCCATGGTTGGCGCCGTCGGCCTCAGCAGGCGTGGGTCGCGTCGGTGGGTGGCAGGCAGGTTGCGAGTGTAGCATGGGTGGGGTCGCTTGCTCGCTCTGCTGCCTTTGAGACGGCGATGATGGGCGCAGATATGGCGCTCGTGGGGGTTGGTTTGCAGCAGCCGCATGCACCAACCACGCGCGGCTCCGGAACCGCAGGATGAGGCGCACACGGCGGCGGCGCAGCTGGCTGTGGAGCGTCAGACCATGGATGACCTGCAGGCGCAGAACGAGCGGCTGCTGAAGCAGCAGGAGGTTCTACAGGTGCGTGGGAGGAGGGGTGGGAGGAGGGGTGGGAGGAGGCGTGGCACGAAGGCGGCGCCGGGCACACGTGTTTTGGGACAATGCCCCAGGGCCCAATGGCGTTGTCGCTGTTTGTGTGTTTCCTCGCCGTGTCATAACAGCTGACTGGGCCGGAGGGTGACCCCGAAGATGCCTTGTCAGTCAAATCGTATGGTGCCGTCGGCATTCGCCCTGCTGTTGGCCCAAGGGCCTCCCAGGGCCTCCCTCCCTGGAGCTCCCTGTCCTAGCGCTGCGGCTGCCACCACCTGACCGTGCCTGCAGCAGCATGTGCTGACCCCTTGCTCCCACCTCCACTGCTGACCCCTTGCTCCCACCTCCACTGCTGACCCCTTGCTCCCACCTCCACTGCTGACCCCTTGCTCCCACCTCCACTGCTGACCCCTTGCTCCCACCTCCACTGCCCTCGTAGGCCGAGCTCCAGATGGCGCTGAGCAACTACTCCCCCAAGGTAATGGGTACCCCCGGGTCTGGGCCGGTTGGCATGCCGGGTCTGGGCTGGTTGGCATGCCGGGTCTGGGCTGGTTGGCATGCCGGGTCTGGGCCGGTTGGCATGCCGGGTCTGGGCCGGTTGGCATGCCGGGTCTGGACCGGCGGGCATGCCGGGTCTGGACCGGCGGGCATGCCGGGTCTGGACCGGCGGGCATGCCGGGTGGGGTTGGCGGCTTTGTCGTAACCAGGGACCGTGTGGCTATCCTAACAAGTTTGCTCGTCAAAGCGTGCGGTTGCGCACGGGCCATCGGCGCGAGCGGCGCATGGTAGTGCACACACACACACGTCTCAAGGGATTCCTGTGCCGGGCACTCTGTCTGTTACTGGCATTGCACGCGAAGTTGTCACCTATACCTCTGCCTTGCGCACTAGGATAGGTAAATAGGTACATAGGCTAGGTAGTTGTAGGTGCTTCGCGCCACGCCTACGCCGCAGCAGCGCGGCGTCGGTTGTTGGGGCGCAACCGTCTTTCTGGCTATCGGAGCGCTGCGCGGCCGCCGACTACATAATTGGACTTCTGGCTTCTCGTGGACCCAGTCTGGGCTTCTTTCGGTAACTATTGGCGCCCCGCACTGACTCCGGATTCCTTGGTCTCCTCGCGCTACGTCTACTTCGCGGCTCAGCTCAGCATTTATAAAACACGTCTCAAGCTATAAAACACACGTCTCAAGCTGTTAATGGTTGGTATGCCCGCGTCGGCGTGCTGGCCTTGTGCGATGTCCCCCTGAGCCATGTCGGGGATGCTGGCGAATGCAGCAGCCCTCGTAGCTAGCTGGCTGAGTGCTTCAGGCATCTCGCCACTTGTTGCTCACGGTTTGCTCGCTGCTGCTGTCCGCTGCACACCGCCGATCCTCGCAGGCCGTCATCGACTCCGGTACCCCAGCCGACAAGATCCTATCCATGATGACGGACCTGCTGGATGGGTCGCCTCCGTCGATCCAGGTGAGGCCGCCCGAGAAGGAGCCGATTGCGGGGCAGTCCCGGCCCCGCTTCACTCCCTCACTAATCCGCTGCTACCCCCACCCTCCCGCTCCAAACCCCACGCAACCACCTGCCCCAAACCCGCTCCCCGCCCACCCCCTCACCCCCTCCAACCCCTCAGGACATTCTGCTGGTGCAGTCTGCGATACTGGAGGCTCACGACATCTACCAGCCCGTCAATCTGGGCAAGCAGCTGCTGCAGTCGAGCACGTTAGACGTGAGTGGGAGCGCCGTGTATTTATGTGTGTACATGGTCTGAGGGCCAGCTGAGGGCCAGCTGAGGGCCAGCTGAGGGCCAGCTGAGGGCCAGCTGAGGGCCAGCTGAGGGCCAGCTGAGGGCCAGCTGGGGGCCAGCTGGGGGCCGGGACGGTCGGCTGGCTAGCGTGCCGTGCGTGCCGTGCGTGCCGTGCCGTGCGTGCCGTGCCGTGCGTGCCGTGCCGTGCCATGCCGTGCGTGCCGTGCCGTGCCGGGCCGGGCCGGGCGTTAAGAGGGACGCCTTAGCGCACACCATTCCCGCTCCCTCACGCTTGTACTACCGGCAGCAGTAAAGTCAGAAACAGGAGCTCTTCTGCCCGCCCAGCCCAGCCCCCTGCTCACTACCGGCAGCGACGAAGAGCGTAGCGCGGTTGCGCAAACGGCGGTCGTAGTTTCCGGGCTGTGCGATGCAGCAACGCGCCCTGCCCTCCAGCAGCACGGGTTTGGGCACACCAGCGGGTATGGAGGAAGGGCCCACAGAGAGTCCTGCACCGTCCGAGCCTGCTTCCTCCTGCCTGCCGCCTCCACCCTCCCCGCCCCCCTCCGCAGGCCGACGTGGGTATGGCGCTGCTGCAGCAGCTGGGCAACCAGGCAGAGGCGCGCGCACTGACGAGCGGCTCAGAGGCGCTGACGCTGCGCGACTTCGGTACCCGGGACTCGAGCCGCGCTGGCCGGGGCAGCAGGGACCCGGGCAGGTGCGCCCGGCTGCACGAGGAGGCGGAGGAAGGCAGAGGGGGGGGGTCGAGGAAGACCAGTGGGTGCGAGAAAAAAACCGTTTAGGACAAATGTTTTGAGATGCAGAGGAGGGCAGAGGGGCGGGGGGAGGGGGCCCCGAACTTCGATCCCGGCCGGACATGATGGTCTGTCGCCGCGCGGCCACGTGCCAGGCCGGGGCAGGTTGCCTGCCTTAGTAAGCCTTGGTGCTGGTAGTGCCCGTCGATTTGCTTCTCGCGCTGACGCCACACACACACACACACACACCCCTGTCACGCAGCTATAAAACACCCCTGTCACGCAGCATCTATAAAACACACGCCTGTCCCTCCCACCTGCCACTCCCCACCGCACACCTGCCCCCCCCGCCACCCTCGGGGGCGTCTGTTTTACTGTTTTTTCGGGCATCCACGGGTCGTCCTCGAACCCCTCCCCCCTAGTCCAGTAGCATTCGCGCGCGTCCAGGTGTCCGAAGGCTACGCACCCACTACATTTCCCCAGTCGCGTTACCGGTTCTTTTATTGTAACCCCTCCGCCGACAGCTCCAGCTCTAGCTCTAGCCTGGGCGACGTGGACGGCCCTTGGGCGACGCTGGAGGGCGCCATCTGCGCCATCATGGCACCGGACGCCGCCTTCTCAGACGTCTCCGCCACAGCCCGAGACGGCGGCTGCGCCACCACACACCACCACCACCACCAGCAGCACGACGGCATGCCGTCGCGGACCGCCTCGTCGTTTAGCCGCGGCTTGCACGCGCGAACACGTGTCCGCTCCGGCGGGCTCAACAGCGGCAGCTCCGACGCGCGCTCCACCTCCTCCGCGCAGCTCACGCTGGAGCGCAGCACGACGTCTGGCTCCATCATCATGGAGTCCGAGATCGACGACTTCCCGGAGCAGCCGCTCTTCACGGAGGTGGGGAGGGCAGGAGAGGACAGCTGCGTGTGTGTGTGTGTGCGTGTGTGTGTGTGTTTTAAATATGCTGAGCTGAGCCTCGAAGGCGGGACTGTGTGTGTGTGTGTGCGCGTGTGCAAAACCGTGCGTGTGCAAAACCGTGCGTGTGCAAAACCGTGCGTGTGCAAAACCGTGCGTGTAAAACCCTAAGCCCACATACACACACAATCCCGCCTCCGCCTCCGCCTCCGCCTCCGCCTCCGCCTCCGCCTCCGCCTCCGCCTCCCTGCACCGGGCTGCCGTCCTGTTTGAGAATTTTCTCTTCTGCGACGGGAGTTTCAAGGCTGGGCGGTAGAATGACACACCCCTCCGTGCTTGTCCACGCAGGTGGAGCGCCTGCTGTCGTCCGCCAACAACTGGCAGTTCGACGTGTTCAAGCTCTCGGACGCCACTCAGGACCATGCGGTAAGCACGCTGGCCTTCTTCCTGTTCAACCAGTCGGACCTCATACGCAAGTTCGACATCAAGCCGCAGCTGCTGGCAAGGTGCGTGGGCGTGGGCGGCGTGCAAACGTGTATTCGATGCACGTGAAATTCAAACGCGAAATTGACAGACGCGGAAGAGAACCCGAACCGAGGACCTTTTCGGAAACCATCCCCTGGGTGGGCGTGGATGCGGATTCGAGGCCGGGTGGCACGCATGCGAGGCCGATGCAGGGGCGGGAGGTCTCTTGAGGGGGCCAGCAGGCGAGAAGCTGCTGCTGGAAGCCAGGATTGAGTCCGTTGGGGCCGTCTGGGTCCGAAAATTTTTACGACACGCATTTTCAAGGTACTGTCCAGCCGGCAGCGCGAGTAATAGGTGGCCGGCCCCAATTGGCTGCGTGCATCGCACGGCCCGGCGAACAATGTACCCAGCGACTGCGCCCGGCAGAGCGCACACGTAGCGTCGCTTCCTACTTGCTCCTGCCCCCCTCTCACGGCGCCATGCTCGCTGCCTCGCCCGCGCCCCTCAGGTTCATGCGGCGTGTGGAGGAGGGCTACCGCCCCAACCCCTACCACTCCAAGACGCACGCAGCTGACGTGCTGCAGGTACGGTTGCGGCCTCAAGCGGTGGCGGTCGTGTTTTGTTTCCCAATCCACCCACCACCACCCCGCATTCCACGTCCCTGCGCCTTCATGCCACACACACACACATACACCCCGCCCACGTCCCACCCACCACCCCATGTCTGTCCCAAGCGGTGTTTCCTGGCATCCACGGGTCTTCCTCGAAACCCCACGTCCCCACCTCCCGCAGACGTTCCACGTCATAATCCACCGGGGCGGTCTCGCCCCCGGCTACGTGGACTCTCTCACGCTGATGGCCTGCTACCTGGCGGCGCTGGTGCACGACTACGAGCACGGAGGCCTCACCAACGACTACCTCATAAACAGCAGGTGGGTCGTGCCGACTCCTGGGGTGGCGAAGGCACCATGGGGTGCGAATGTAGTGTGGGGGGCGAACACAGGAGTCGGCCTGTGCCGCATGGCGGCAGGTCGGGAAACACGTTTGGGAGGGGGCATGATTTGAGTGGGCTGGGGGACCCCTTCAGGCGTGTCTAGGGATTTTTGAGTTGTAGGTTTCGGGCTTGAGGGCGGCCAGTACGCTGAGTGGGCAGCCAGTACGCTGAGTGGGCGGCCAGCACGCTGAGTGGGCGGCCAGTACGCTGAGTGGGCGGCCAGTACGCTGAGTGGCGGCCAGTACGCTGAGTGGCGGCCAGTACGCTGAGTGGCGGCCATCCTGACGCCCGCCCGCCCGCCTCCACCACCAGCGCCAGCCCCACCCGCCACCGCTCATCGCCCTTGGTTTGCCGGCCGTGGATGTGCGGGTAAAGTCTTACCCCCACCGCTCGTCCGCCTCAACCCGCTTGCGTCCCCCTGCCCCTTCCCCCTCCGGCCCCTCAGCGACCTGCTCGCGCTGCGCTACAACGACCGCGCGCCGCTGGAGAACCACCACCTTGCCGCCGCCTTCATGCTGCTGAAGAAGCCCGAGTACGCGTTCATGGGCCACCTGCCCAAGGCTGACACCGACCGGCTGCGCAAGATGGTGCGGTGCGGTGCGGCCGTCAAACCCTAAGTCCATAAACCCCTAGAACCCTGACCCCACCTACCCCGTGTATGACGTACCGGGACCGCCCCTCCTGCGAGCACCACACGACTGCCATGCTTCCGAATCGACCCTCTGTGGCCGCCACCCCAGCCGGCCTGCGCGCCTGCCACTGCCCCACGCGCCTCCACCGTCGTCGTGCCCGACTGGCAGCCGCTCGATCCCCGATTCCCGATTCCCGCGTCTCTGGCTTCCTCCCTGGAGCAGGGAACGCAATCACCCGCGTTCCGACCCTCCCTCCGCTCGCCGGGCCCCTCCCCGCCCCACGTCCGCTGCTGCGGCCGCGCAGGTGATCGAGCTGGTCCTGGCCACCGATATGAAGCAGCACTTCGCCATCATGTCGCACTTCACCACCGTGCACCGACTGGGCAGCGCCAACTCGGTGACGCCGTCCATGATGAGCAGCACGGACCGCAGGAGGTGCGGCCCCGGCGGCACATTGCAGTGGCTCGTTTTGCGCTAATTTAAGCTCAGACGACACGGAGTCGCTTGCAGTGGCCCGTTTTGCTCAAATTTGCTCAAATGCTCAAAAAATTCAAATAAAAAAAGGTTTTGGAATTTGCTCCGCGGCTCGCGGCCGCGCGGGGGGGGGGCATAAGAACCGTCGGCGCGAAAAGGACAGGATAGTTGGCGCATGGTCGGCGGGTGGGGCAGGCATCTATCGTGGGGTGACCAGGGTTTTAGGGTTAAATCTCGATTGGCTCCGCCAAATAGCCAGCCAGCCAGACCTAGGCTTGTATCCCTCCGCACGCGACCCTAGGGTTCCAAGCACGCCGCCCGTCATGCATGTCGTGGAACGGGAGGAGTGCAGCAGTTAGTTTCCCTCACCTGCACTGGTCATCAGAGCCTAGCATCGATGTCAGATGACGTGGCGTGTCTCTACCCGCCTGCGGCTCCTCCTCCCCTCCACCGCCTCCTCCGCCTCCTCCTCTCCTCCCCTCCGCTTCCTCCCCTCCACCGCCTCCGCTTCCTCCCCTCCACCGCCTCCGCTTCCTCCCCTGCACCGCCTCCGCCTCCTCCCCTCCACCGCCTCCGCCTCCTCCTCTCCACCGCCACCGCCTCATCCCCTCACCCCTCCCCTCCGCCCCGCCTCGCAGGTCGTCATCCAACGCCTCCTCCCTCAACTCCCTCCAGATGGGCGGCAGCGGCTGCCCGGTGGACATGGACAAGATCATGATCCCGCTGGACGAGAACGAGCGCATCTTGTCGCTTCAGATGGCGCTCAAGTGCTCCGACCTGGGGCACGTGAGTGACGCGACCGGGAGCGCCGCGCGAGAAGGGGGGAGAGGAGGCCCGTGGGTCGGCATTCGGCGTTTAGAGACGAGAAGAAACTAGCAGCGAAAGGAAAGGGGCGGGGGGCGGCGCACTGGGTGGGGCGTCCTTCGCGGAGGTTGCGCCGCCAGCACTTCTCGCTGGAGGCTTGCGGCCTGTGAGCGTGGTTCGTTGGCGGCAGTGTTTGCGAGTGGTATCCGTGCCACGCCCCAGCGCCGGCACGTACGTAGTGTTACACCTGGTGTCGGCGACAGGTGAAGCCTGCTGTGGGGCATGACATCCGCGCACCTTGCGCGCGCGACGCGTGGACGCCTGCCGTCGCCGGCCTGTGGTTGCGCTTTGCCCGCGTCAGCCGCCTGGCGTGTCACTCGTCGGGCCGCCTGGTTCCGCCCTCGAGCTTTGGGATTGCGCCGGGTGCATCGCGATCCCTCCCTCCCTGGCGCGATGTGTCCGCAGGTGTGCGCGTCGCTGCCGGTCCACTGCCGGTGGGTGGCTCTGCTTGAGGAGGAGTTCTTCCGGCAGGGAGACATGGAGAAGCTGCACAGCCTGCCCGTCAGCCCGCTCTTCGACCGGGCCAAATCGGGCATCACCAAGAGCCAGGTACGGCCGCGAGTTGTTTATGACACCCACCGGTACCCAGTCACACACAAACGGCACACGACGGAGTCAGGAAGCCGCGCGCGTCGTGCCTAGAATGCCGGTGGCAGGCTCTCGGGGTTGGTTGTTTGCGGCTGATGCGGCTGGGGTTGGTGCCCTACTGGGACGTGCCTCTGTGGCTTTGAGGAGGTGCGAAAGGTGGGACCCCGACTCGGAAGCACCCTGTCCTTGTGCCTCGGAAGCGACCTGTCCTTGCGCATCGAAAGCACCGCCCAATCGCCTGGGTTGGCTGTTTGGCGCGTGGAAAGGTTTGAGCAGCTCGGTAAGTGTCCGACAGCAGTAGGAAGCTGTGCGGCTCACAGCACCCGCTGTACCTGCGTAAGGGCGGATGTTCGCGATAGCAGTGCGTTCCTTCACCAGTCACCCACCCATGTGGGCCTGCACGCACCGCTTTAACGGCACAGGCCGGCGTCAATGTCGTCGTCGAAATCACACCAATGTTTTGTTGTCGCTATGAGGCCAACCAGGCTGTGCGACAAGCGGCGAGCCGCGGTGTGGCTGCCAGCTGATGGGTATGTTGCGCCATATTGCAGGTGGGCTTCTTCGACATCGTCGTGATTCCGCTCCTGAGCTGCTACTCTCGAGTCTTCTCAAACACCAAGCCGCTGCTCACCTACACCATGCGCAACTACAAGTTCTGGGCCGAGCAGCAGAAGATCGAGCAGCAGCAGCTGGCCGCAGCAGCAGCCTCCCAAGGCAAGTAAGCCCTCCCCGGCCTCCGATGAGGAGCGGGCGCGGCGGCAGCGAGCGAACAGGCTCGGGAGGCGCGGACGCCCCGCAGGCTTTCCCCCAGCGGTTTGTCGGCCGTGGATTCGCGGATTCTCTTATCAAACCCCAGCGACTGTATCCCGCGTAAGCTGGCTGATCACGACGGGCGAGAGCGCAGGCAGGAGGCCTCCCAGCCGAGTATGGAGTATTTTTCCCGGGCCGCCAGCGCTGGTGCCACGTGAAGGATGCTGATGAAGCCAAAGCGCAGCAGGCCTTTCTGATTCATCATTGTCGGCGTCGTCTATGCGGTCAAGTTTCCGTCCGAGTCATGAACGCACACGGTCGGTGCTCTCGGAGGTTGAGCGCGTCGTCAGTGTATTCAGCTTCCCGAGTAGTATGGCATGACGCTTTTACGGCGGGGCGGATTGCCGGCAGCCGCAACAACGTGCGGCGCGTCAAGTCCCGGGTGAACAGAAGGACGAACGAAATATACCCGCGAGGCGCGAGGAAACGTGTGGGGTGGTGGGGTGGTTGGTGCATGGCATGGAGGACACGTGCGCACGAGGCGCATTAACGCCGCAACCCTAGGTTTTGGTTGTGGCTGACGAAACACACATTTCCATGAGTGGATTTTGCGCGTGGGTCTGGCGGGTGGGTGCATGCAGGTAGATTGCCGTGCCACAATCGACGGGCCCGCAGTAAAAAGGCGCGCTGTCCCCTGCTTGGTATGGCTGTTGTATTGGACGGTGCATCCCTACTTCGAATGGCTGACCTGGATGTCTGTTTATTGGGCCGACCGGTTGAATCCCTGCTTGGTATGGCTGTTGTATTGGACGGTGTGCGCGCCGCGTAGAGGTGGTGAGAGTTGGAGGAAAACACGGCAGCGGCATGCCCAAGGTCAGCGGCTGGCATTGGATCGGAGGCTTTGGGGTATGGATGGTGGAGGAGGAATGGCATGCGACCCGGCAGGGCCCAACCCGATGGGGGCCTAGCTGTTGCAATCGTACGGCACGACAGCGTCTCCGACTGGGGTCGTGGCGTGCTGCAGCGTCCACCATGCTGACGTGTACCTAGTACGGCATGGTTTTCGGGCCGCGGCACAGCGTACGCATGTGCGTCGACCGTCACTAAAGACCTGGCGCCGCTGTAGATGCATTTATGGGAGTCCGTCCGTGTTCGGTCGGCTTGGTATGTCGCGGCCACCTCATACCGGTGAGTCCGTTATTTAGCCTTTTAGCGGTGGGTGTGGGTCCGTCATTTAGCGTTCTGGCGGTGGGTGCAGTGTGCTACTTAGCAAGGTGACGTGACGGACGCCACTGCAGCACCGACTGCACGCACGCCTTGAGGCCGTGTTGGGCCTGCTCCGGCCAACGCTTGTACGGCAATGATGCAATGCGCCGCGTCGTTGCAATGCGCCGGGTTTCATGGCGAACAGGAATCATGTTGTTTTACCAGGACTGACGCGGGAGGGGCTCGGCCGTTGCATGGTCGTCGAGCTGTGGCGGTTGATGTAGCAACGGAGGGTAAATATCCCGTCGCCCCTACGTGCGTTGGATTTGTCGGGTGCGGTCGGGAGCTTTACGTCTGCGCCTTTGTGAGATTATCGTTGTCAGCCGTTCGGGAGCTGCGCTGTTTCCGCGTCGATCCCGACAGCAGCTGGTGGTGAATCCTGGAAGGTGGTTGTGAACAGGACGTGGGACGGAGGCTGCTCATGTGTCCTTTGTGTGCTTCGATTTTGCATGGAAGTCGGTTTACGTGCGCCTTTCGTAGGCGTCCAATCTTCCCGAGTATGTAGGCGTGTGTCGTCTGTCGGTGCCCCTGTCTGCGGGGGCTTGTTGTGTGCAGGGCACGCAACGCGGCGGCGGCCACCGCCACCGATTGCGCAGCATGTGTTTTACTAGTGGCACCCGCGGCGGCGCCGTGAACCGATGCATCCGCCGTACGCCTCGGTTGGCGCGAGCAGCTTTGCAGTGGTGGTGCGTTTGTGGGCGGCGTTTGGCGGCCAGGTGCGGAGTCGACTGCTTCATGAGACTCCCGGATGGCTGTAGTGAACGCGGCACGCGGACTGCATTACGGGTGGCCTGCGTCGTATTGCGCGAACGGTCGTACAATCGTACTGCAGGTTGGTGTCCGCGCTGTCGTGGGCGGGCTCCCGCATGCGGGCTGCGAAAGCACTCCGGGGATATGATTTGCTGGATCGGGTTTGCGGTCGCGTGCACAGCGGAGGTGTACCATTTGCGTATCTACTATTCATAATAACCTGATTGGCAATAGAAGGCTCGCGCAAGCTCTCTTTGAGCCGTGCCCGTGCTGTTTTGGGTGGTGTGCGTGCCGCGGAGGGGGGGGGGGGCTGGAAAGGGAGCGCCATGCGCAAGGGCGCGGCATCCTGACATGGAATGGGAAGGAGGCGTTTCGTAAGTTTGCGGCCGACAGTACCGCAGTTGATTCATCCAAGGGGCCAAGCATGTTGGTCGGGCCGCCGACACGCAGACTTTACACCGGCCAATTTTCTCGTGGCTGCACTCTTACATAAATTCTGCTGTAGATGGACTTCTACGTTCGAGAGTGCAGGCCATGCTGCCGGTTGCTGCACGTGTGGTGTGATGGTGGTGTACGAAAAAGAGCCAAGAGAAGCTGTGGATGGTGTGCCGCTGCTCGCCAAGCGCGGCGGTGGATAACTGTTTGCATCTTGGGTCCACTCAGCGGTGGTCTCGAGCTTGGTGGAACTTGGCTTCCTTGTCGGGTTGGGGTGTAAGTGGGTGCGAGTGGCTGCGGCTACACCGCTACGTTGCCCAGGAGTTTGGGTGGGCAGTGATGAGTTGGGGCACATCTGCGTGCGAAGGGCATACGCGGCGGGCTCATCATAACTTAAGTTGAGTCGAGGAAGGAATTTGTGTGTATGTGATCTCCTAACATATTCGTAATTTGCGTCAGGTCCTGGAATCTGGATCGTTTCAGTCGATATTAAGGCGTACGACATAGGGATATTCTCCAACTATTTGTCCACGTGATGCGTGTTGCTGCCTGCTGTAGGAAAATTGTAACGCTTGCTCTGCTTCAGTTTCCTTTAGGGATGCCTTCCTCGGCTTTAGGCGCGTTCTGAGCAAACCGCTGGCCGAGCGCAGCCCCAATATGTATAATAAGTGCTCTAGCAGCACTCTACAGGTTCGCACGCTACGGGCTCAGACGCACTCTGCCTCACGCCTCCGGCGGCCCTACGTAACGTCAGCCGTCATTACTCAAGCCAAGGAGCTTCGGCATTCCGCACCTAGTAGTATATCGACTTCGAATTTGAGGATTTCCATGGCGGCAACCGCTAACGCGTCATGTCAGTCGGTTTTAGCGGTGCTTGGGCACGTCGACACGGAGAGTTCAGCGCTTTTGGTGGAGTCTGTCCTCGAGACCCCACAAATTACAACGTGTTACATCGCTCTTTCAGGTAATCAACTGCTTGATTGGTGCATGTCATGTACGCAACGCTCGCTCGCAATGCTCGGCCCATTGTGCAACTAATTCACTGCTTTGTGACTTAACTACATACAAGCTGTATAGCAGGGCATATTCATATGATAAAAGCCTTTGTTGAGCTGGTTGTTGGTTACGTATTTTTAGGGAGCAACCGGTCCTGGAACACCTGGTTGTTTGCGGATGAGCACGGCGCAGCATGCTGCGGCGTTGAATACAAACAGCGCCGCGCAGGCTCTGCAACCCGGGCACCGCTTGGCAGCTCATCAAGCAACAACGTCGCCACCCCCGCCGCACCCGAAGCAGCGCATGAGTTGCTACGTGCGGCACCGCACTCCTAGCAAATCCCGCCGCTGCTGGGCCTTTGGTAACCGGATCGCTGCCGCCGCCTTGCAATTCGGCCCGTCCGGACCCCACCCTTTTGCCTCCCCCCGCCCCCCGGATCTCTTCTGCAACCCCCTTTTGCCAACCCCACGGGTTTCCTCTCATACCCCCCCCCCTCCTACCCCCCGCTTCCTATGTCGTGTAACCGGGTCTTCGCGCCACACAACCCCAGCAGGCTCCCCTGGCGGTTTCAGCACCGACGTCTCCGTCGTAACCGCGGGCGCAATCAACGCCCTGGCTTGCCTTCTGGACGCCGTTGCCTTGAGCGCACAACCACGGCTGCGCTGCGTCCCGCTGCTGCAGCCAGCTGGCTGGACCCTGGGTGAGTGCATCCAGGGTAGGCAAAGCATTGCGGTGAAACCCTAGGCCGTGCGGGTACATGTGACCGCTCTGACCCGCTGGCCCGGACCCGCGGACCCGCCTTTGCCCACCTGATCCGCCCGCCCCGCCTGACTCCAGCCCCGCTCCGGCCCCCCGCCCCGCCTGAATCCACCTCGATTCCAGATCGCATCGCAGCCTTGCCAGTCCAGACGGTCCTCTTGCTCCCGTCAGCTCACAGACGACTCAGCCAACACAACGGGCCGGAAGCCACCGATCAGAACCAGTTGCACCAACAGCAGCAGCCCCAGCAGCAGCTGACATCTCCGGGCTTCAGCACGGACAGTCCACAGCGGCAGCAGCAGCAGCAGCAGCAAGAACAGCAGCAAGAACAGCAGCAGCAGCTGCAGCGCGCAGGCGCTACTGCTGAGGATGAAACCAGCGGCAGCCGGGTGCAAGCAGGCTGTAGCAGCGGCGGCGACGGCGGCGCCTGGCACACACACCCCACCGAGGGGGCGTTGGTGGACCTGTTGGATACCGTGCGGCCCCCCCACCTGCCGCGATGGGTTAGGAGGGTGGTGACGGCCCGCGTTGGCGGGGACAGCGGGGATGGGCGCAGCTCTTGTGCGCCATCTGGCTCCTTGAGCGGCAACCACCACAAGCAACTCGAGCAGCGGCGGCAACAACAGAAGCAGCAGCCGCAAGCGGATTCACCCGTCGCCGCGCCGAACCAATGTGCCAATGCGCACTCCCCGGAGCCGCCGCCGAACGCGCTCACTCGGCCCTCGGCGGCCCTTCCTGCCCCCCTGGAGCAGGAGCAGCGGCAGCAACAGCAGCAACAGCAGCAGCAACAACAACAACAGGCCAAGCCGTCATCGTCGCCACCGCAGCAGCAGCAGCACTACGTGACCCAGGTGGATGGCGCACCGGCGCCGCCGGACATGCCGCTTCGCTTTGGCCGGGTGGCGGTGGGCGGCACCTTCGACCGGCTGCATGCGGGGCATGAGCTGCTGCTGGGGGCGACGGCGCTGGTGGCGGAGGGCTTTGTGTTCGTGGGCGTCACGGGTGAGTGGGGGCGTCACGGGTGCGTGGGGGCGGTAGGGTGAGTGGGGGCGGTAGGGTGCGTGGGGGCGGTAGGGTGCGTGGGGGCGGTAGGGTGAGTGGGAGCGGTAGGGTGAGTGGGGGCGGTAGGGTGAGTGGGGGCGGTAGGGTGCGTGGGGGCGGTAGGGTGCGTGGGGGCGGTAGGGTGAGTGGGGGCGGTAGGGTGCGTGGGGGCGGTAGGGTGAGTGGGGGCGGTAGGGTGCGTGGGGGCGGTAGGGTGAGTGGGAGCGGTAGGGTGAGTGGGGGCGGTAGGGTGCGTGGGGGCGGTAGGGTGAGTGGGAGCGGTAGGGTGAGTGGGGGCGGTAGGGTGCGTGGGGGCGGTAGGGTGAGTGGGGGCGGTAGGGTGCGTGGGGGCGGTAGGGTGAGTGGGGGCGGTAGGGTGCGTGGGGGCGGTAGGGTGAGTGGGGGCGGTAGGGTGCGTGGGGGCGGTAGGGTGAGTGGGAGCGGTAGGGTGAGTGGGGGCGGTAGGGTGAGTGGGGGCGGTAGGGTGAGTGGGAGCGGTAGGGTGAGTGGGGGCGGTAGGGTGAGTGGGGGCGGTAGGGTGCGTGGGGGCGGGTGGGTGCGTGGGAGCGGTACGTCGAGCTGCTGCTGGGCTAGCGGTCGTTGCTCGCGCCATCACTGGCCAATCATAAGGTGTACGGCACACGGCGGCTGGTGGTTAGTGGTTCCAGGAGATACATCAGTGCCATCAGTTAGAGGCCCCATATGATCCGACTTGTCTACATGACGTGCGGCCTTCATCGCGCAGAGGATCCACGCCTGCTTGTCAGTTCGAGCTTGCGGAGGGCGAGCACGATTCCATGGGGAGCCAGGGGGGAGGGCCAGGGGCGTCGAGCGGGGAGCGTGGGCTGGTGGCCTAGGCGGCCGAGGGTCATGGGGAATAGGGGGACTGTGAGGGGAAGGGGAAAAGCAAAGTCGCCTGGGGATGCGGTCGGTGGTGCGGCCTGCCGTGTACGGCGATCTTACCCCCTGCACCTGAACCGCTGCTGTCCCGCCCCCGCCAACCCACCCGCCTCGTCCCGCGCCGCTGCAGCCGACGCGCTGCTGGCCAAGAAGTCGCACAGGGACCTGCTACAGCCGTACGACAAGCGGGCTGAGGAGGCCGTGTCGTACATGCGGGCGGTTCGGCCGGGGCTGCTGGTGAGAGGGTCGGCCGCGTGGGGGAGGCTTGTGGGTTGTCGTGTGTGTTTGGGAGGACAGGGCAGCCTCGCCGTGTCATGCGGAGAACCGCGTCGGTGGGGTCTTAGTGCCCCCTTGGGTCGGGGGTTATTAGCTCAACCAACCAAGTTGCCATCCAGCGCACAACTACATACGAGCTTCCGGAACCTTCCGCTCGTCGGTTTCACTTCATCCCTGGAGTGCCGACCAACGGTTTTCTCCCAACTCCTCCCTCCGACGTCCTCAGCCCTCCTGTGTCCGCTTCCTCGGGGTAGCTGCTCCCGACGTTCCGACCAGCAAGCAGCATGCACCTCTTGAGCCCCGCCAGGTGGCAACCTACACTGCGCACGGCACCGCGCAGATTCCTAATGTACGGCACCATACGTTTGCTTAGCTCGACGTACGGAGCCATTCGTCATGCTACCGTACCAGACGCTCCCTCGTCCAGCTGGTTCTCATTCGCATCCGGGAGGTGAGCTCCAAACCAGGGAACCTAGACCTAGTGGCTAACCCGGGTTTGCCCGCCCCTCTCCCCACCCCCTTTCAGGTGGAGTCTGGAGCACTGAGCGACCCAAAGGTGGGCTGGAAATTGGGGATTGGAAAGGTGGGGTTAGAGAGTAAACCCATGATTGGAAAGGTGGCGTTCGAGAGTAAACCCATGGTTGGAAAGGTGGGGTTAGAGAGTAAACCCGCTGTCGGACGTAAGGTAGCAGGAACGCATGTAGGTGTGCCCTGAAGGCGGAGAAGGAGAAGGGCCGGAGGAGGGGTGAGGAGGAGGGGAGCTGACGAGTGAGCACTGGCGGCGGGGCTGCAGCTGCTGCACCGACGGGCGCGCTGCCCTGCTCGGCCTCATTGGTCCCCGCGTCCAAACGCCCTCGTGGGTTAGGTGCTCAACCAGGACCACCTGCTTTCCTCGGAACAGGCGCCCACACTGGCCGAGCTGGACCCCGACATGGAGGCGCTGGTGGTGTCGGTAGAGACCCTCCCTGGAGCCGCCGCCATAAACGCCGGCCGCGTCGCCCGGGGCTTCCGGCCCCTGACGATCGTCACCGTGCCCGTCATCGGTGTGCGGCGAGAGACCCGTGGGTCATCTGGGACGCAGGCATTGGAAGCTGATGCCAAGGCGGGCTTGGCTAGCAAGCTTAGCTCCTCAGGGCTACGGGCTATGGAGGCGGCTGCGGCGGCGGCTCGAGGGCACCTCTAGGCCCTGGCTGCGATGTCAGGGGTGGGGGAGAGAAGCCGATGGAGCGGCCGGTTAGCCACCAGGATCGGGGTTAGGGGGGTTGGAAAAAAAGACGGGGAGTTGGGCTGGTTAGGGGGGTTGCAAAAAGAGCCGCTTAATCGACGTGAGCAGTTTCGTTGGCGCATAGACTTGGAACGCGGGGGGTGGGGGTGGCATAAAAACCGTTTACGCGACAAGGACGGGAAAGTGGGCGCATGGGTGTGGAGTGGGTGTGGGGTGGGGGGAGGCTGGGCGGCTGGAGACAGTAATGGCTTGCATGGAGAGCTCCCCCGCTCTGCGGGCTCATCGCTCTTCTGTTTGGGTTGCGCAGCAGTTTGCTGCTCCATATCCTCGAAGGCGGGGCTGCAGGCTGCTGCATTGCCGGCCGTGAGTCCTCCTGGTGCGGCTGGTTGAGTCGGTGCAGTCACGAGGAGTGCCTACCGCAGCGAGCAACTTGCCGTGAACGACGGAGTGCAGCGAGGTGCCCGTTGGAGCGGCACCCGTCGGAACGACATGGCGATGGGGGCTGCCTCCGGGGGCCCGGGGGGTGTCACGTGCGCTTGGCGCTCTTCCGCTGCCGGCATCGACACACCGCCAACCGCCAGGCACTGCAGGGTGTTACAGCGGAGACGTGTTGGTGTGTGCAGCAAAGAGCGCGGGACGCGTCTTGAGATACGGTATGTCGGGCCTTGTTGGGGGCCGGCATGCCGGGGTTCCGGGGTGCGTGGGTGGGGGGGGTGGCTGCGGCGGTTGGGGGGTGGGGGTTGTGAGGAAAACCCGTGCGGCGGTGTGGGGGTTTCGCTGTGCTGGGCCCCGAGCGTTACGTGCTGTGCCGCTGGGCACGCAGCTTATGGTTGGTTGCAGCTGCAAGAGGCAGCAGCACCCCCGGTCCCCGGCTTATGTCCTTAGCGCAACTTCTGGATAATGAACGCACTGAGGGAGCTTGGGGGGGGTGAGGTAGCTTGGGGGGGGGGTGAGGTAGCGCTCTGGATTTCGCGTGAGGCCTCGGGCATCGCTTGGACGAGTATCGCGTCCAGTAGGCACATTGCCTACAAGGCCCATCGGAAGTACACCATCGTATCTATGCGGCCTTTCAGGAGGCAACCCGGTAGCCGAATTGTAAGGAGGCAACCAGGCAACCAAGTTTTAACAGCGCTGCCTTTCGAGGTGCGAGGAAGGTTTAACAGCTGTCATTGAGGCCCTCACCGTTATGACATCCGGAACCGGTCGCCTTTAGCTTTGGCGCGAGTCCTGCCTCTGCCTCGGCGTCAGTTGTCAAAGGTTTTGCATAAGGGGCTTGCCGCGGTTCGAGCCTGTTAGGACGGATTCTCATCAGCATCTGCCAAGCAAGCAAGCATCCTATTGTCATCGACAGGGTGTCCGGGGATGGATCAGCATGGATCAGCAGCGACAGGCTCCAGCTAACCTAGCACACTACCGCGGGTATTCTCATTTCATCATCGCGTCCCGGCTTTTTCAGTGCAAAACAACGGATACGGACTGGAGGATGTTCAGTCGTGTCAGGGTTCCATTACAGAACAATCAATGTAAAATGTGTGAGGGGTAAAGCCTCGTTCTCACCACTCTCAACATCGTATTATCATTATGCGTTCCGAAAACAATACAAAAGGGTCGATGGAAAACTTTCGCCCGGCCGTCCATCCGGTCACCCGGACCACGGGAACGAACTCACCGACCCAGGGTCACAGCGCGCTGATACAGTGGTTGCTGATACACGGTGCATTGTCGCGAAACACTTTCATCTTCACACCTCCAATCCCTCTCCGCCTCTGCCAAATACAATCACAAGATTCGCACTGTCACCGAAGCACCACCATCGCGGTCGCTTACAGTCCGCGCCGCCGGGCAGGCCTCAACACCGCCCAGCTCCACACAGCTACCGCTAAATCGCTAAACTCCACACCGCCGGAGCATCTAAAACTCGCGCTGGCAGAGCAGCTCTCTCGCACGTGCAACACTCGACCAGATCAACCACGACACTCGCGATGGAAACAACCAAACAAAGACCAGGCGCACCGGAGGATGAAATTCTTCCACGCGCAAGAGGACGCCGCGAAGGGGGCGGCGGGAGGGCAACAAGCCGACGGTCCCCGCGGGGCCTACCCCCCTGCCCGCCCACACCCTTCAACGCAACCCCAAACTGCAGCTGCACCGCCCCTGCCTTGCACTGGCAGGTGCGTCCCAAGAGAGAAACGCCACATGCGGAGCAACGCATCGTCCAGCAATGGCGCCGATTCGATCTTCAGTCTCGCACCGACGCGCCTTGCAACAAACGTGCTACGCTGCAGCAAGTGGAATGTACTAACGCCAAGCGTCAGCGGCCCGCCTTGCGAGGCAGTTGGGCCACCATTGGCCGAGACATGACAGGGCCCGGAAAGGAACCCTGACCGCGGCGGGACCGCTCAAGAAACCGCCCCGCCACCAGTCAACAACCGGTCGCCGTCAGACGCGCTGCACGCCCCCAAAACAGAACGACGGCGACGGCCTTGCCACTGCGGCCGTGTCTCAGCAGCACACAGCAGCGGCGCCGCCTGCGCCATTTGTTACTGGTGTCGGTGCCGGCTTAGTACGAGGCCGTGTTGGGCAGGACGCGGCGCTGCACGGCGAAGAGGGCCTCCTCCTCCTGGTAATCGAAGGGCTTGTAGTTGATCTTCTCGTCGTACACGTGGCACTCCGTGCAGATGTTCTTGACCACACGCCAGTTGAACGTGCACTCGGTCATGTACTGCAGGCGTCAGGCGTGGCGGGCGTGGCATCAAGCGCGAGGGGGGAGGGGGAGCGCAGCAACAGGCGATACGTAAGCCTGCACGTCCGCTGCGATCAGCGACCAGGACCGGTCATGCCCAGGAAGCGCGTGCTGTGGTCCTGAGCTGAACTGGACCTCAACCGATGAAGCAGCCTACACGAGTCCTTGGGGAGCTGCGGTAGGTTCAGGGCTGTGCCGAATCGCGCAGCGCCCAATGGCGCAGCTCCAAATCAGCACCCAGAACTCTCCACACACCCACTACCAGAAAACAAAAATGCGTTTCCTGCCGCCCACGTATCCTCTTTGCGGTGCAGCGAAGAGGTGCAGCCCTCAACCCACCAGCGGCCCCCGGCAGCCCGCCACCCACCTGACCCCAGTTCTCGCGGAGCGATGCCGTGGCCTTGCGCAGGTTGTACCAGGGAATCTTGGACGAGACGTGGTGGGGCACGTGCCATGAGATGTCGTGGGTCAGGAACTCAACCCTGCGGCGGTGCGCGGCAGCAGCAGGATGCCGTGAGAGGGACGTGGGAGATGGGTATGGAATGCCTGCCTGCTGTTGTGAGTGCCGGCGCGCCGAAGCCAAGGACTCGAGGACCGAAGCTGAGAGGGGGGCTGCCATGCCCACCATAACTTCTTGATCCACTGTCGCCATCGGTGTAGACACGAACCCAAATAGATCAAGACATCATGTGTCAGCCTCATAAGATTCCGCGCCCCATGGATCTTGCACACTCTGATGGTGCTCAACCCGCGATGAGCCGGTTTCCCTCCAGGCATTCACTAGCTTTTGCGTTTCATCCATCATCTTTTCCTCACGTCCTACACATGCTAAACAGCTTCCCGCTACAGGTCCCGAAGCCAAACAAAACCTGGGTTTCGGTATTGCACACGCTTCATGCACACGCTTCATGCCGGTGGTGGTCAATGAGACCTCACCAAACACGGCCGCCAACAGTCGCAACCTCAAACGCCCCGCCCTGGCCACACTCACCACTCTGGGAAGTCGCAGTGCACGGTGCCGCTGAGCTGCGCCTTAGCGGCGTTCCACTCGCCAGCCGGCTTGAAGGGGATGTGCGGCGCGGTGTGGTGGATCACGGTGAAGGTGGACATCCAGAAGTGGTAGCCCAGCCACGGCATCAGCCAGAACTTGACGAAGCCCCAGATGCCCGCGTTGTAGATGAGCGCGGGGAAGACGGTGAGCATGAAGCCGTACACAACCGCCAGCGAGATGACTGCGAACGATCGATGCAGAGATTGGGGGGCCGGAGAGGCGTGGGACATAGTGTTTCGGACCCGTGGACGCCAGAAAAACCCGTTTGGGTAGACGTTCTGGGATGCATGCTGGAGAACTGTGTTGGGGATACGAAGTGAGTGCAGCTCCTGGACAACAACGATGTTCGGGTGCACCCATCGGTGCACAATCCAGCGCATAGATGCTTCTCCCCACCCCTGCGCTGCCTCCCAGCCGTCATGGACCGCACATCCCAGCCCAAACCATCCGAGTGCTGGTCCCAATCCTAATTCCATCGTGACGTAACCAACACACGACGAGGTCATACAGAGACGTGGGCTGTGCTACCCCAGTACCCTCTCAATCCTCGGCGCCCATCACTGCTCTGCAACGCACCGCTGGTCTCCAAGCCAACCCACCTCCCTTCGATCCCGTCCCTCGCCCCGCCAACTCTTCCATCCCATCCCGCACTCACTGACGCGCGGCTTCTGCTTCTCGGTGTACTTGTTCAGGTCGAAGTGCCAGACGGCCCAGTGACCCACGGAGGCCCATAGCTTGAGCGGGGTGCCCAGGAACATCTTGTACAGGAAGGCGGCGGTGGGGTCCCACTTCGCCATGTCCGCCTCCGTGACGGGGTGCCACGCGGTGTCCTCCACCAGCCTGCGGGGCGGCGGCAGCGGCGCAAGGCAGCAGGTTACCACCCGGATGAGATGAGGAAGCAGCCTAGCCGACCAAGGGGGAGGCTGGGAGGCAGACCTGCCGCCTGGACAAGGTCCAGGAGGACCCGCGTCCTTCGTAAGTGTGCGACGTTTGCACAGAACGCTTCTGGCATGGCCCCAGAGCATAGCAGCAACCACGTGCTGCTCGCTGGTCTCAGGATGTCAGGGCGTGCCAAACGGGTCGCGGGCCTGCTGTAGACGAAGGCGTCGTCGCCGAGGGGCCGCTGAAGCCGCCGGCACGACGCCGCTTCCTGCTGCTGGTTCAGCTGGTGCTGCTGCAGCGGAAGGCCGAAGTCCAGGGCACGGGCGCACGGCGCCCACTACTCCCGATAATCAGCAAACCGCATGTGCAAGCATACTGGTTCACCATTGTTGGAGGATTCCAACATCGACTGACAAGGGAGAGGTGGGCTTATACCGCCACGCATGAACGGCGTTAAGGCGAATTGCATATGGCCCGTGGTGACGTGAAGTCCCGTGTTACGGTAGGGAACGTGGTGATCCGTGCTAAGCGAAACCCAGCCCTGCCAAAATCGTCTGCGGCTACATCACCACGCGCACAGAGAGTACACGTCTCTGTTGCTTACTTGTTGGTGTGGGCGTGGTGGTGGTTGTGCTTGATCCGCCACGGCTCGAAGGGGAAGATGAGAGGCGCGAACATGAGGTGTCCCACGATGTCCTCCACCAGGTTGTTCTTGTGGAAGCTGCGGTGGCCGCAGTCGTGGCCGACCACGAAGAACTGCGCGGGGAAGCAGCAATGCCACTGAATTACGAAAGAATTATTTATACACTAATGCACAGCTGAGGTGCACAGCTGAGGTAAGCCGTGTTGTGAGAAGACAAGGCTTCATCAAGCTTTGATGGCACGAGCCCAGGCGTCGGGCCAGGGTAGGGCAGGGTCAGTCCAAACGTCGCGACGACAACACGCCCAGCAAAGAATTACTCACGCCAGTGAACGCAGTGCCGGACAGAGCCCAGGCGAAAGGCAGCAGGTACCAAGGGCTGATGCTGATGAGGTAGAGAGAGGCGGCCATGGCGCAGATGGACGTCAGTACCGAGCGCCAAGCCTTGCCGTGGTCCAGCTCGAAGACCTTCAAAGCAAACATGCGCAATGAGATACAGACGTATGTTGCTGTTAGCTTGACAATTGACACGCACCTCCTGCGGCATGCTCTTAACGATTTCAGTGAGCGTGACGCCGTCGGGCAGCTCGCGACCAATGGACTTGTAGCCCAGCTCATAGGCGAGCTTGCTACGCTCCTCATCGGTCAGCTCGTTGACTGGTACTGTAATAGCGGCCGCGTTGGTCTGCACCTGCAGCGCCGAGCACTCCGATGTGAGCGTGGCCACAAAGACCGCGCCACGACAGCAGGTCACCCACCCGGGGGCGAGCAGCAACAGCCGGCGCGCGTAGAAGGCTTGGCCTGGACAAGGGCACGCCTGCAAAATGCGCCAAGAATGCGTTAGAAGGCACACCTGGTACGCGGTAGTCGCGCGTAACGGCCGCATCGTCGCGCTTACTGGGTCCGCGCTGGGCGCATGTGGGGCGCTGCGAAAAATCCATGAAACAGGGCAATGTCAGAGTTGTGTAGCGGGCGTTAGCGACCCAGATAGCGGCCCTGCAGCTGTACCTACCAGAGCCCCCTGGCGAGCCAGGGCGAAGGCCATCGCGTGCGTTCTAGTCTGGCCTGATCTACGGCCGGTGAATTGCGCTCAGAAAGAGCACCCGAAGGAAGTATAGTGAGAATTGGAAAGTATCTGGACGTGTGGAAGCAGACTCTTCACCTCATTCCAATGGCCTCCCTGGAGCTTGGAAAACTCAACAAGAAGCGGTACATGTACACGTCACGGACACATATTTGGCCAGTCCATTTATACGTGGTGTGAAATGATCGCGCCCAACGCGCCAATCAGCGTTGAGAAGTTCGGCATATGTGGTTACATCATGGAGCATACCAGCCTAGCTGTGTGCATAGTTTCACGATCGTCAACACACGATGTTAACGAGGCACATCAATAATAGTAACACCGTAGCTCTATATCACATCGCGCGAGGCCCGCCACTGAGATGGCCCAGCCCCATGTTGTGCAGCTGATATGGGTCCAGCTGCCCCGGGTCCAGCATGCGAGTGGCCTGCCCGTCCGATACAATCTGATGCGTGTCAATTTCGGGATGCCCCAGCACCACCGATCGCCAGTAGTCGAACTTGGGCGCCAAAGATTTCACTTGCTTCTCCAAGGTCACTGAGAGCAGCTGTACATATACATAAGCAAAAGGGCAGATAGAAAGCGGTATTGTTGATATCAGGCCATAGTGCGCAATAAAGTTAGTTAGGTGGACAACCATGGTTGAACAATATTGACAAAATGAATGCGACAACCGCGCGAGCCATGTATGACAAGAGCAGTCGCGGCGCATAGAAGCTTGGCGCCGTCATGTACACATAGCAAAAAACATTATCGGCGAGAAAGGGACAATTGTTCGCTTCACACAAGGAGTGGACTCACACAAGTAGAACATTGGCAATGAAATGGTTAACGATCTCCAAACACGCTTAGGCCCTCTGACCAACCTCCTCCCCGTCCCCGGTCCCCACCATGTGGTCCCTCTCCTTCGTCAGCTCCCAGAACGACCCGTTGTCCCAGCTCCGTACGGTGCCGTACAGCTCGCCCCCCAGAAGCACTTCTTCACGGTGACTGACCGACAGGGAGTCGGGCTTTAGTACGAGGCCGATGTCGCGCTTGGAGGAGCCGAGGGGAAGCTGAGCGGCCGGGGCGGCGGGTACAGAAGGGTGGGTGGTGGTGATTAGCTAGACCCGCCCCGGCGGGAGTTGGGACTCATCGAGATGTTGTGAGCCCGGCCCAACACCTCGCTGTATCCCGAATCCAGGATCCCGAATCCTGTCTGTGTGTGTGTGTGGGGGGGGGTTGCTGCTGTGTGCTGCATGCAGCCCTACAGTACACCCCCTCCCACCGCCGCAGTACTGGCCCCCCCCCACCCCCACGCTCACACAACCGCGTGTCCGAAGCCTATGCGCCAACTACACTTCACACGTCGAGTAACCGGTTATTTTTGACCCCCCCTCCCCAGCTGCCCCCTCCCCCTGGTTTCTTTTTTGCACCTCCCCGCAGCAGCCGTAGCCCATGCCTCCCCCCCGACCACGAGGCTCCTCTCTACCATCCGCTTGCCGCACCCCCGCCCTTCCCGGCCGCTCCCCGGCCCCCGAGCTGCCGTACCTTGAACATGACGCACACCTCCGAAGCGCTCTGCGTCCAGCTGTACGACTTGTCGGGACCGCCCGGGCCGTACCCGCCGCCGTCGGCAATTGTTGGGTCCAGCTTGGTGCGGCTGCTGATGGGTGCGGTCCAGCTGCGGAAGGGGAGGGAGGGCGGGGAAACGGGTGGGGGGAGGGGAAGGAGGGTGGGGAAACGGGTGGGGGAAGGGGGTTTTCGACGCCATCCGGCCCACCGGGGCGAGACAGGGCCCCCGCCCTCCCCCAGCATGCACCCACCATCCCCTCGGCTGCGACAAGAACACATGCCTGGGCTCCGAAATCATGATACCGGTATCTCGGGTATGCGTCATGGTTCAATGGGAGGCAACATGGAGACGCACGGGGCAAAGAGCACCACCCTCCTTCACCCTTTTTCCTTCGTACAGGGTTTTTCCCTGCAACCCTTCGTACAGGGTTTTTCCCTGCAACCCTTCGTACGGGGTTTTTCCCTGCAACCCTTCGTACAGGGTTTTTCCCTGCAACCCTTCGTACGGGGTTTTTCCCTGCAACCCTTCGTACAGGGTTTTTCCCTGCAACCCGCCTTCAACCAAGGAGCGGCTACCTCACCACCCAAGTACACACCCCACCTCACAAGAAGCTACACCGGCGCCCGTGCATCGCTCCCTTCCTTCCTCACGTCGCTTCCCCAGCTTTGCTCCTCTCCCCTTACAGGCCGCCCGCCTGATCGTGGGCCTCCAACCGGCTTGACACCCTCCGCGGCAGCCCCCCTCACATCCCCTCTCACCCCCTCCCCCTCCACAAAACCCTCTTCCCCTTCCCCTCCATCCATCCTCTTGCCCGCCCCCCACCCTCCTGCCCGCTGCCCCCCACCCTCCTGCCCGCTGCCCCCCACCCTCCTGCCCTCTGCCCCTCACCCGCTCACCCGCTGCAGCCCCGGCTGCTCCACGCCCGCACGCGGAACTCGTACGGCGTATCCTGCTTGAGGCGCGCTACTGTGCGTGCGGTGAGGTCGCTTCTCCTGCGACAGCGGGTGTCGGGGGAGAGGAAGCCCGTGGGTGCGACGACACAGACGAGAGGAGACGAATCACTGGCGGGAGGTGGGGCCCCAGTACTGGGGCCACCGTGTACGGGTCGGGTCGGCCATCATCCGAACCCAGCTGACACGCAATATCGAGGGGGAAGCTGTTGCCGCAGGGAGTGTGGGTGGCGATACCACCAAGCGCGAAGAAATCGTTCGTTCTCATCCGCTGGTGCGCTCTGTTCGAGAGGAGTCCCGCCCTCCCCCCGAAACCTCTTCGTTCGCAGCACCAGGCTGGCCCCTGCGGCCACCCGTTTAAACCCCCCTCCGGCCCCCGTCCCCAGACATCTCCTCCCCACATCCCGCCCCTCCCCACATCCCGCCCCTCCCCGAAAGCGCCGGCCCCTCGAAAACCCGCTGACCCCCCGAACCCCTAGCGATCCACCCACGACCCCCCTAGCCATCCCCCTCTCGACTGCCGTCGCCGTTCCCCTCCCCGCCCCTCCCGCCCCTAAGTAGACGTCTCGAAACGTCTGTCCTAAACGGTTTTTGTCTCGCACACGGATCTTCCTTTTACCCCTAAGTAGACCTCTCCCTCGTTCCCCGACCCACCCTACGGTTGTCCACTCCGTCGGTGGGTCTGTCTCTGGCCGCCATTCCACCTCAAAATCCTCCACGTTAAAGGGCGAGGAGTACGACGAGTCTATCTGCAGCCGGATCTGCGCCACGGAACAGGTTGCGGTTGCGGTGCAGCCGGAGCGGCAAGGGAGATCATGAACCGCGGGCTGGGTTTCTGGGTTTCCTTCAGAAACGGGGGAGGTCGTTGGGGGATGGTTGGGTGCTGGAGGCGGCAGATGCCGGCAAGGCGTCCTCACCCCTCCTGCAACCTGATCCTCCCGCGACAAGGTGCAACCCCCGCCTGCCCCACATCCACGCCATCATACCCTCTGACCCCCACCCCGCCTGACGGCACCCTTCCGACCGATCCACTCCCGAGCGCTCCCCCGCCTGTGAGGTGAGGGGCCCCTGGAGTCCATACCGCACCCCCGACCCCCCTCCATCCCCTCCTCCCCCAGCCCAGTCCCCGGTCCCCGCGCCTCCGCTGCCAGCTGCCGCCACCTCACCCGCTTGCACCTCACGTCCTTGACCTGCACCTTCGGCGCCGTGGGCCGCCTGCGTGTTGTGGGGGGTGGTTAGGAAACCATGCCGGAGAGCTCGATTTGGGGTGGTAGGTGTGGGGACAGGTAGCTACGCTGTGGTGGCGTCCGCCTGTCCAAGCATCAGGATATGTGCGTGCGGCTGCTGGGCCGGTACGTTGATGAAGTGCAAGAGGTTTCAGTAAAAACACCTGCAAACCCCGGACACCGACGGAGCACCCTTCCCCTTCGCGATTGCCGCTTCCGCCTTGCCTCCGCAACCCACCCGCCTAGTTCCTATTGGACGGCGAAGCCCGAGCCAGGCTAGTATTCACGCGGCACTCGCCTGCTCAGAAACCGCCTTGTGACGGGCAGGGTCGACTCGTACAGAAACTGTTTCACGTAGCTGATCGAGAACAACACTAGATCTGTGAAGAACAAGCGCATCTCGGTCAGCTCCTTGCCGACTTTCCGGCGAAGCCGCCTGAAATTTGGAAGCCATGCCATCGGAGCGGAAGCAGTTCTACTCGGTTTCTTGCTCTTTGGTACACAAGTTATTAGCAGGCCTAAGTGTTCGGAATTCCGGGTAGCTGGGCTTGCATAGAATGCGCCTTTTGGGAACTACTTCGTTGATCTTGCAGTCAGGGGCTCACAATCCACACCCGTGGAATCAAATGCATACATCCAATGTAAAGAAAATGTTACGATCGCAGAATGTGGCAAGATGCCCGCTGGCCCCCCTCTCGAAACCTCTTTGCGTACGGATTGGACTGGCATTACATGAGACACAACGCATACATGCCGGCGGATTCACACAAATGTGCAATTGCCTGTATTGCCTGAAGTATTTGCCTCATTGCACGGAATATTAACGTAAGGACATAGCAGCAGCTCGTTCATAGGCGAGTTCCGTTTCCGCGCGGTATCTTCGCCTACACAGTAGCATCCACAGCGCACACGCTAGCGCAGGCAGCAGAGTCCAGAGCATAGCCATGGAGGACCTGGGCCTCAACGACCCTCTGGGCTCGCTGTCTTCCGACCTGGCTGGCTACTTGGAGGGAGCTTGCTTCGTGGGCACGGGCTTGGAGCAGCCGTTCCTGGGTAGGTCAACATTGGCTCCTGCTTGTAGCTTTGGTTGGCAATATCTGCGTTGGCGGGCACCTGGCAGAAGAGAGAGAGACCATACGTGTCGCTTCCTGTATGTGCAGGCGAGCTGGAGGCCATTGCCAGCCGACTGGAAATGCCTCATTCATACAGCGATGAGCAGGATATTAAGTGAGTAATCTTCAGTTTGCTGGGGCTTGCCGGTGCAAGAATGGATTCACCTGCGGTCGGGGAGCTGACAACGTTGCTGCCTCGCGTTGTCCTCCTGCAAGGGCCGAGGAGCTACCAACCACCAGCTCTGCAGCGATTCTTTCTCAGGATGAGGACGATGAGGAGGTCGGTCGAACAGGAACGGCAAAGCGGCGACGACGCACGCGCACCGAGCGGCAACAAGTCCTTAATCGCTTGGCGCAACAGCGATACCGGTGAGCTGACTTCGGGAAGCCCGCGCATTTCGAGACCGGGAGCGTGTGTGTTCCTGGCCTACGGTTGGTATTTCTGCGCCCCCGACTGTATGCGGTAACTGTCGAACAAACAACAAGAAGGTACTCGCCCTGGGACTTAACGACTGCACCACGCGGCATACACGGTGCGCTTATCCACAAGTCACCGCCTCCCATGTGTTTCTCAGGTCGCGCTCGCCACCCGTCTGCCCACTTACGTGTGCCCCGCGTGATGCGCACCCTCCGCATATTCCAGGCAGCGGAAGAAGGAGAAGGTCCAGGCGCTGCAGTGCACGGTCGGGTCGCTCCAGAGCCAGATGGACAGGCTGTCCTTCTTGGAGAACGAAAACGCCGAGCTGCGGGCCACCACGCAGGAGCTGAGCCAGCAGGTTGGCGCCAAGGACGCGGCTCTGTTGCAGGTGCAGCACCAGCTGAGACAGGCGTCCGTGGTGCTCAAGGCGCAGCAGGACAAGTGCGCGGCGCAGGAGCGGCAGATGGTCGAGCAGCAGCAGACGCTTGAGGCTCAACGACAGCAGCTGCGCTCATCCACAATCGCGGGTCTGGACCCGCAGGCGCTCAGCGACAGGCTGCTGGCGATTATCAAGGAGGCGCTGGCGGAGGTCCCGGGAGGCGCGCCTGGGGCGCCGCAACAAGGCCAGCAGCCGCTGCCGCTCATGTCGGATGCGGTCGTCCAGCACATCAGCCGCACGCTGACCTGCTGCTGCCGGGAGCTGGTGTACGCGACGAAGGGCACGCAGCCGGCACCGGCGGACGCACCATCCGCGATCCCCGTGTCCTGCTGCTAGTGGCATGTCCAGGGGCAAGTGCTGCAGCTGGTCGGTGGCGAGACTTGTCATAGAAGATGTGGCCAGGTGGAGGAGCTGCGGCGAGGCGTAGAGTGCGGGAGGGATGCGTTTCGAGGTGGTAGATTCAGGAGTGTTCGGGTGGAGGGAAGTGTCGCCTGTGTCGACAGGTGCTAGAGGCAGGTTGCGCGGCGCCTGCTGCGCATCGCGGTCAAACTTAACCAAATTCTTCCGGATGCTTTGTGTCCCTGCATTTTGCAGGTAGAGGGTACAGATTGTGCAAAATGTAGTACAAAACGCACAGCTAGCTAAATTCAGTTCTGCGTGCTGCGTGCTTGCCGGCCACACGCATGCTTCCATCCGGTAATCGCACAGGCAACAAGTTTTAGTGTTTGTGTTTCTGTTGTTGGCACGGAGGCGGTATGCTGACTGCCGACTGCCGGAAGTGTGTACAATAGTCAGTGTGTGGTATTTTTGTGTGGCGTCCAGCCGAGGAGTCGGGCCATCGCTTCGTAATTGTCATTATGCATTGAATCCAGTTTCCCGATATCCCGAACCATAAGCAACGTTGTGGTGAGAGTGCAGGTGTATTTATGATGCTGTCTCAGCAGGCATGCTTGAGCGGCATAGCACGACGACACAAAAGTGCATGAAGTCATAGTGCTTGATGCAGATGCAGTCCGCAAGCTGCTATTTGAAGTCCCATCGCCATGCACTGTAATGGTGGTCCAACCCGTGGCTGCGAATGTTTTTGATACGCTGCGGTATGCACCTTAACTGGAATGAGTCGGCAAGCAGGTGAATTGGAAGCGGTTTGCAAGCAGGTGGTTAAGAGCCTGATAGACACGCCTGGCTTCTTCCGTTCATACGATGCAACAGGTTACTTGCATCGCCGTTGCACACCTGTTGAAACCCCGCAACAGCTGATGACCGCCCACTGAGGCGTCCTCCGCAGCACCTCAAATGGGCCTCAGTCTAAAACAACCACCGGCATAGAAGCCATGTTGTATCGCACATCACCGTTGTTTATTAACGACTGCTAACTCAGTCTACACTATTGCATTATGCATTGGACGGCCCCACCACGTAGCACCGTGGACGATTCGGCAAGCATTGTTCGACCTGACTCCAATGACCCACACTAACCACTGCATTTACGCCCGCATCGCGTTGTCCTGATTACAGTAACAGAGGTTTCTCGTCTGCAGCCTACCGGTGTTTCATCCTGCCCCCATCGCCATTTCGTCGTGCCCCACGGCCGTGACGCTCACTCGTGCGTATCCAAGTACTCAGCCTCCCATGCCAGACAGTCCCTCTTAACAGTGCTTCATATACGGTAGTGTTCCCCATCCACATTCATTGATCAATACTACAAAGTCGCACAACTCATTGGCTAGCGCCGCTCCCTGCCGCCTACTGCCACGCCCCCGCACCGACCTCCTCCACCTGCGCTGACCGATCCGACATGGGCGTGGGCTCCAGCCCAAACGTCTTCCGGACCTTCCATATCTGTTGCTTCTTTGCCAGCTCCGCCTGGTTCTGCCTGGCCTCCTTCGGCGCCATAGCAGCCACTGCTCCGCCTCGGCTGCCCATGCCCCAGCCTACGCCCGCAGCTGACACGGTGGCGCCTGAGTTTGGCACGGACACAGCCGATGGTGTCAACGCCCTTCCCGAGGATGAGCGTCAAGCGGGCCGGCATGGGGGGGAGGAGGCAAGAGGGCCGGCATGCGGGGGAGGAGGCATGGAGGCGCCTTTGGGACAACGAGCAGCGGCGCGCACGCGGCCAGAGCACGGCACAGCGGGAGGGGTGCCGAGCTGCCGAACCATGGGAGGAAAGGCGGCGCGTACTGGGCCTCGTACGGGCCCTGCCCTAAGCACGCTTGGGGCGTCGTGCGGGCCCTGCCCTAAGCATGCTCGGGACGCCGTGCGGGCCCTGCCCTAAGCATGCTCGGGGCGTCGTGCGGGCCCTGCCCTAAGCACGCTTGGGGCGTCGTGCGAGCCCTGCCCTAAGCATGCTCGGGGCGTCGTGCGGGCCCTGCCCTAAGCACGCTCTGGGCGTCGTGCGGGCCCTGCCCTAAGCACGCTTGGGGCGTCCTGCGGGCCCTGCCCTAAGCACGCTTGGGGCGTCGTGCGGGCGCTGCCCTAAGCACGCTTGGGGCGTCGTGCGGGCCCTGCCCTAAGCATGCTCGGGGCGTCGTGCGGGCCCTGCCCTAAGCATGCTCGGGGCGTCGTGCGGGCCCTGCCCTAAGCACGCTTGGGGCGTCGTGCGGGCCCTGCCCTAAGCACGCTTGGGGCGTCGTGCGGGCCCTGCCCTGAGCATGCTCGGGGCGTCGTGCGGGCGGCCCTTCCACAGGTACCGGTAGCCGCGTGGCATCCTGGGCCTGCGACGCCTACGGTCCCCACCCACCCGGCCCTTCAGCAAGCAGGTCAGCACCCACCTTCGCCGCGTCGGCTGGCCTTGACCTGCACCACCTTCCGCCCGCTCTCCGTCGCAAACTCCTGCAGCCCCGACGGTCCCCCGGAGCCGCCGCCGCCGCCGCTGCCGCCACCTGCCGCCCGGCTGCCCTGCAGCTCCTCGATCACCTCTCCATCCAGCTCCGCCGCGTGGGCGGCGTGGATGACAGTCATGGCGTTGCGGCCGGAGGAGGAGGCCGCCAGCGCACCGCCGACCGCCGGCAAGTCGCCATGCAGGTCGCAGCCGCCGCCGCCGCCCTGTCCCGACCCTGGCCCCGAGAGCTGCTGCATGCCCCCCCCTTGGGAAGAGCACGCGGCGTGCAGCGAGGCCGGGAAGTCGGCGGCGCTGGAAGCGCCCGCCGACCCGTGGGTCGGGCGCAGCTGTTGCGCTGCCGCCGCGGCTGCTGAGCTGCTGGAGACCGGCGGCGAGTCCGATGAGGGCCTCCGAGACGAAGGGGTGGCGGAGCCGGGGGGCGACCCGGACGAGGCTCTGGAGCGGCTGCCAGCGGTGGCGGGCCGGGAGGCGGTGCCGGGCCGGGAGGCGGTGCCGGACCGGGCTCCAGGGGAGGGCGCCCGCAGAGTCGCAGCTCCGGCGGTTGGCCCCACTGCGTTGGGCCGTGCAGTACTGGGTGTTGATGTTGGTGGTGGTTGCAAAGAAAACCCGTGTACCCGTGCTGGTGGTGGTGGGACCAGGGAAGGGAGAAGCGCGGTGGGTTCGAGGGAAACCCGTGGTGGGGGCTCAGGCCAGGGCCAGGGCCAGGCAGGGCAGCGACGTGCTAGCGCCGCACACGTGTCCAGCTCACAGCGCCGCAGACGTGTCCAGCACACGGCATCCGTGTCCAGCACACAGCATCAGCCGCTGACGCGAGACGAGCTTCCAATCCGTCCTGGCCGTCATGAAACGAATGGCATCGCGGCAAAGCGTCCAGCCTAGTGACTATTCGACAACATAAGCAGCTGAGTGCCGCCAACGCTGAGTGACGCCAACGCTGAGTGCCGCCAACGCTGAGTGCCGCCAACGCTGAGTGCCGCCAACGCTGGCATACCTGTCGTCAGAATGCTGGCCCGCCGGCCATGCTCCTCACTGCCCCAACACGTGCTTGCCCCGCCTGAAGCTCGAGTCCGTCATGTCGAGAAACTAGCCCAGCACCCTCACCGCTATCCCTAGTCCCTAGCCCCAGCCCCAGCCCCCACTCTGTGTACACGGGTTTCCCTCGCAACCCCTATCCCTCCTGTGTCGTGCCACAACGCTTTCCTTCCTCGTCACCCCTCACCTGGCGGCAGTTTGTTGGCTTTATCCGCCGTACGCCCCGTCAGCACCCCTGGTCGTACCCGCGAGGCGCTGGGCGCCCGCGGCGGGTGCCCCGATGCCCCCCCGCTGCTACTCCCGCTGCCGCTGCTTCCCGCCGCCCCCATCCCTGACCCTTGCGCTCCAGGGGATGCCGCTCCGGATGCCGCTCCGGATGCCTGCGAGGCGCTCTCCAGGCTCCTGCTGGAGAGCTGAGAGGCCATGGAGCCGCGGAGGCTGGAGGGTGAGGCTGCGGAGGACGCGGAGGCGCCATCCGACAGAGACGCCAGCAGGCTGGAGCGACCTGCGGGTCGAACCGGGGTTGGGGAAGGTCGGTGTTAGGCGCTACGCTGTCACTTGCCCGAAAGCATGTCAGCACTGGGGGCGGGCCGGTGCTTGGCTGGGGGCGGCCATCGACGCCAGAGTATCGCCTGTCTCCAGCTGCATAAGCCTGTGTGGTGCGTAGCCTCTGCCTTCACCTTCACATTGTCCTGTGAGCAGGGCCGTTCGGGGCCATGCAGGTGGTGCTAGTCTGACGTGGCTTCCCCCCCGCTCCGTCGCGCTTCCCCCGGCCCCTACCCGTGTGCGGCCTGAGCTTTGACGGCACTGCCGCCGGCATCACGGCGAGCACCTCTTTAGCTGTCGCTGCAATTTCAGAGTCCTTGGTCGCCTGCCGGGCAAGCGCCTCCGCGGCTCGTCGTCGGGCCGCTTCAATGTCGCGGTCCAACCGTAGCTCCTCTTGCGCCAAGTGCGCAATGCGGTTCATCATAGCCTGAATACGTCCCCGTAACGAGCCGCATTCTCAGACACATTGTTCGTACCTCCGAACGGAGGACTTTTCCCCAATGTACCCAACTGATGTGATAGCTTATTACCTGAAGCTGGTCATCCGTCTCCTTTCGCTGCCTCCTTGCATCCAGCAGCTGTGCCTCGTGCACCTTCGTTGAGTTTTGCTGTCTTAATAGTTGCTCATTTGACTTGTAGCCGTTCATGGTAATAGTTTTTATAGAGAGCTCATCATATGGATTGTGAAGGCAGGTTATGAGCAACGCGCGGACCAACTGTGATTGGCGAGCAAAATTACACCGATAAGAAGGCAACGGCTGCTAGCTACAAGATACAATAATGAAGGCGTGTAATCCGGTATTGGATGTGCAAAGTCCGAGAATTGTGCAAAGTCCGAGAATTGTGTTATTCATGCCCACTGGTTGCCAGGGTGATCTACAACGGTAGCCACAAGAAACAATCTTGTTAATGTTGGAGAACTGATGTCAATTCACCCACTTGTCTCCAGGTTTCCATGCCAACAGTGTCCCGGTCAATTGCGTACGGATAGACTGTGTACCGAGGCACTTGGGCTGCCCGGCAAGATTTGCGGGACGGAACCCGATCCCCTTGTATGCACTGACGATTGAAACTATTGTGATACTTATGTATGAAATTGGGTCACCTGGATTAGACGCTGAAACACGTGTGTCAAGCCCGTCCTGGTACGCGATGCACGAGGCCAGGAGGTTCGGCTATCTTACCATACGTGACGCATTAACCATACGTGACGCATTAACGTCGGTCTTCCCTGATCTTTCGGATCACAAGACGCTTAGCTGTGTGCGGCCACTGACGTACCCCCCCTTGTTTCCTTGCCCCTGCTCGTGGTGTGTCACTTACATGGACGACTGGGCGTGGACCTCCTTCAGTGTTACAACGAGCAAAAGTCAGAGAGTTGACCACGGCATTAACGCACAAGTCCAAGGCGCCGACTCTGGGGATTGCGACGCGGGCTGCTTGCATCATCTTGTACGACCGACCCCTTATTGCTATGAGCGGATAGAGTCTGCCGTTTTTGCGCGACTCAGGGCACACGGTCAGTAGAGGACGAATTGCACGTCTTGCTTGAATGTCCAGCTTATGCAGAAATGAGGCTTGCGTCAGGAATAAATGCTGATCTAGGGATGAAGACGGCCATGACGAAATCGGCTACGGCGAACTTAGCAAGTTTACTTTATCAAATCGCCACACATAGAAACGACACTTGAAAAGGTGTACACTTCGGAAGCCTCCCCCGTTGGCAGCATATGTAGTTAATATTAATCGTTTTTCTCCCCCATATACTATTGCTTTAGAAGCGCCTCCTGACCGAACGGTTCGTGGGGATATGGACAGGACCTGGGAGGGCCCTACGTCTGTAACATGCTCATGCTCATGCTCATTGCTATGAACGGACCCAGACGGACGAGCCCGGCAGCCGGCACCTGCCGGTACTAGCTCAACGACACTTGCGTGCTATCTGCGTTGCCAATTAACCTGCGTATGTGCAAGTGTGAACAAAGAATGTAATTTTTGGCACGCTTGGGAAGCAATTGTTACAATCAAGGCCACACGGAAATAAGTAGATGGGGCCGTGTGCAGGACTGCTACACGAGGCTACACTGCGGTCCTGCGCTGGTAGTGCTGGTAGCTGCACGGCACCTCGAGGGACTTTTCGTAGCGCAACACCGACCGTCTCGGAATCGCACAAAGTTAAATTGTATCGCTTTGCTCTCCTAGGTGTAACGATCTGTACATGGGGAAAGGTAGGAGTTTCCTTTACGCAACTGAACGCAACCAACAGAACTGGATGCCGCCACATGGCAAACTACGTACTGTGTTTCGGTGCTGTGTTTTCCATGTCTGCACAGCCTTCACAGGTTTGTAGTGTTCATATGTCAGTCTATGACTATAGTAAAGGAGTACAATAACTTTACCCTGTCATTAGTACAAGTATTATATTACCGGTACCGGTATAGCGCATTTGCGCGGGAATAATGGAACAATTCCGTGTACTTGCAGCTGGAACTTGGGCTGTGAACTATAATAATTACGAGCGGTGACAAGGGCTGAACTGACCCCAGATGCTGGGTCGCCGACAGTTGTTTCGCATATTAATCGGGAATTCACTGTGAACGCTACCGTCATTACCTTTCCATAGATAGTACTATCCTCGAGGGCTGCTGGCGGGGGCCGTCCAGACGCTAATGGACTCCGATGGATTGGCCTCGCCGCCGACACAAGGCAAGTTGTAGAGCCATCCCCTGTAGCTCTGCTAAGATACCGTTATTTGTTATGACAGTTTCCGATTCTTCGCAGAGAACGGTGTACCGGCGTCGGTGGCGATAACTATCCAGGCAGGTGCTCAGCGCCGTGCCTCACGGCATCCATCTGTTCAGCTCAATTGGGTCGCAAGCCAGGTTTAGCGCTGTGGGGGTGTGCGGTGCAGTAGAACCCCACCGGACACTTTTGCACAGCAGGTCGTTTTTTACTGTATTGCGTCGGGCCATCACTGTGAGACCCACGCTCGGTTCCTCCCGCCACCCTCCTCCTCGACTTCCCCACCCCACCGCCCAAACCTAGCACAGCCAGACCAGCTGATCCCCTGCCCTGCTCTGTGCCCTCGGTCCCCACCCCTCGGTTTGTCGGCCGTGGATTCGCGGATTCCCTGATCAAAACCCCCCCTCCGTGCCTTCGTAGCTTGTGGTCCTGGCCGTGGCCTTCGTGATCGGTCGTGCTCTGGAGCGGATCCGTTTCCAATGGATGGGCGAGGCCGGCGCGGCGCTGCTACTGGGCCTGCTGGTGGGCCTTATCCTGCGAGCGGTGGGGGTGGGAAGTAAGCTGGCGGCGGCAGTCGCGTTCAAGGTGGGTGGCAGCGTGCGCTGGGGCCGGAAACGGCGATTGTGAGGAAACGGCGATTGATTTTACAAGAGAATCCGCGAATCCACGGCCGGCAAACTGAGGGCGGTGAAGGTGATGGTCCAAAAGGGGGGGAGGGTTTGAGGAAAGGGGGGTTGAATAAAAACCGTTTTACGCAACGGGACAGGATAGTTGGCGCATGGTCGTCGGACACCAATTTTGTGGGCGAATGCTAGAGCACTGGGACTGACTACCGGCAAACCTGTGGAGGCGGCCTGTCGGAGCTGTGTAAAGAAATAAAAAAAATAAGCAAAAGCGCGGTGACGTGCAACGCGTATGACGGAGAAACGGGTGGGCGGAAGTGGGCGCGGCGAGTGGCGGTGCAGCCCGGCGCCCTGCCCGGATACTGACCGTTGTTACCGTAGCGGCGTGAGATGCCAGCAGCGAACGTCCTGGACCGTCCCGTGTCTTGAACCACGCCGCCGTGCCGTTTGGGAAACCGCGCTGACAGCAAGGGTCGCAAACTCACGCGCACAGCGGCAAAACAAAACGGGCAAGACATACAAAGTATAAATGCCTAACGCGGTCGGAGGACCCACCTGGCCAGAGCGGAAGGCAGTTAGCGACGTCCGTCATCATGAAGCATGCGTGAGGGGTACTGAAGAAGCGTTAGAACAGACGGGAGACAATTTAGCGGAGTTACAGGGGGGCTGTTCGGGGGTATCCTGTTCCGCATGGGGCGACGGTGTGCGTGGTGGTGTGTTGTGTGTGCAGGGGCGCGGCAAAGGGGGGAGGGGCGGATGACACGAGCTGACAGGCACCCCGATGCTGCTGACCGGCCGCCTGCAGGCAGCCACAGCGACCTACGGAAACACATAGTGTGCCACCAATCGGGCGCTTGCCGACATGGCTTAGATCTTCATGCGGCGTCCAGCCCCCTAACCCCCCTTCACCCCTCCCCTGCCCTGCCCTCCCCGCACCTCCCTGCACCTCCCTGCACCTCCCCGCACCTCCCTGCACCTCCCCGCACCTCCCTGCACCTCCCCTGCACCTCCCTGCACCTCCCTGCACCTCCCTGCACCTCCCTGCACCTCCCTGCACCTCCCCTGCACCTCCCTGCACCTCCCTGCGCCTCCCTGCACCTCCCTGCACCTCCCCTGCACCTCCCTGCACCTCCCTGCACCTCCCTGCACCTCCCTGCACCTCCCTGCACCTCCCCTGCACCTCCCTGCACCTCCCCTGCACCTCCCTGCACCTCCCTGCAGGGCGGCATCTTCTTCTACATCCTGCTGCCTACCATCATGTTCGACGCGGGCTACAGCCTGGACACGCGCATGTGAGAAGGCGGCAGGGGGGCCGGGTGCGGCTGGGAGGGCGGAGGGGCGTGCACTGGTGGAGGGTGGAGGGGCGTGCACCGGTGACACTGACGAAGCAGGGGGGGGGGGGTCTCGGAGGGAGGGGACTGCGGTCTGTGTTTCGAGGGAGCGGACTGCGGGAGCTCGGCAGGTCCCCCGCTTTTGACCGGACCCTCCTTGGAGTCTGCTAAAATGCCACGTCCCCAAGCCGCTCCCCCACCCCCTCCTCCGCCTCGGCCCCCTGTCCCCCTCCTGCCCCCCCCCCTCCTTTCTCGCGTACACGGGTCTGCCTTACAACCCCCCCTTCCCCCTCCCAACCGCACACTCGTATGCGCAGGTTCATCAAGAACGTGGGCAGCCTGTGTGTGTACGCGTTCATCGGGACCACCATCTCGTGCTTCGTGGTGGGCCTTATGATGTGAGCCGGCGGGACAGCAGCCGGACGAGGGGCCGCGAGGAAGCCAGCGCGCGCAGCATAGGAGGGGCAGATGGGGGGGAAGAGGGCGGGCAGGGGGGGAGGAAGGGGAGGGACGAGGGAGGGAGGAAGGGGAGGGAGGGAATGTTTCGGACCGCATTACCATACTGCCCAGGGTTTCGCTAGCCCCTGGTTGTCTTGTGCAACCCGTGACACGGGTCCCCAGATCGAGCCCCGCACATCACACATGCTTCTCCCAGCATCGCTACTGAATTCCCACGGCGCAGCTTCTGCCTAGCGCCCGCGCACCACCACAGCGACGAGGCGCGGCGCTTCTTATCCCCCTCCCCCCTCTCCCCCCCACTTCCCATGTCGAGTAACCGGTTCTTTTCTGTAACCCCTCTCCCTCCCTCCCTCCGCGGTGGGCTGTCCGCAGGTGGGCCTTCGGGTTGTGGGGCTGGTGCTTCCAGATGCCGCTGCTCGCCAACCTCACCTTCGGAGCACTCATCAGCGCCACAGACCCGGTGGGTGGAGAGGAGGGGGGGAAGCCGAGGGTTTGCTCGACATAGGAAACATAGGGCCCCCCCCAAGGTGTAGAATCGGGTCTGACGTGCCAACAAGGGAGTGCAAGAGGCATTGCTGACATGCTACGTGGAACGGGAAAAGGGAGGCGGAAACGGTGGGGCGTTTAGGGTTTAGGGTTTTGAGGTGAACAGCCTGGATCACCGGAAGTGGAAGAGCGGGCGAGGCCTGGAGCGGCAGGTTGCCCTGAAGTCGGGCATTCCGGGGTGTGCTTTTCCGGCTGGGATCCCCGGTAACGGCATGGATCCGGATCCATCCCGGGGGCTGTTTCGGAGCGACGAGCTGTCGTGCATTGTCAGCCGGTGGCGTGGTCATCGCATGTGCTGTCTCAGCTGCTGCTCAGGAAAACAACACATCTGCCCCCCCCACATCCCACCCCCTCGCCCCCCCCCCACATCGTCATCGCCCTTGGTTTGTCGGCCGTGGATTCGCCGATTTATTTTATATCCCCCCCCCCCTCCCCGGGGTTTCCCCCATCCAGGTGACGGTCCTGGCGGTGTTCCAGCGCCTCAACGCGCAGCCCGACCTCTACATGAACGTGTTCGGGGAGAGCGTGCTCAACGACGCCGTGGGCATGGTGCTGTACAACGTCATCGCGTCGTTCCTGGGGGGAAAGGACGTCAACGCGGGGTCGGTGTTCGCGGGTGGGTGCGGAGGAGGGGGGTTGAGAAAAGCCGCAGGAGCGGGGGGGAGCTTGGGGGGGGGGGCGTAGAAACGCGTGTCTGCCAAACACACGAGGAACAAAGGAGAATCCTGAGACCGGCGGGGTGGATGGATAAATTATCCATTGCTACCGCCACCGCCTCCTGCACCCCCCGTCGGCTCCGTCCCTGATCCGCCCCGATGACCCCCGACGGATCCCCCTGCTGCTCGGCCAACCTCTCCCCGCCCTGCCACCCTGCACCGCTGCCCCCGCCCTTCTGCGAAAGCCTTCTCCAGCCACCTAGCTATCCTGGCTCCACTCATGTACCAGGCCCCGGAGTTCCTCTCTCTCCCTCTCTGCCCCGTATTCCTCTCCCCCCCCACACACACTACATGTCCCCAGTCGCGTTACCGGTTCTTTTATTGTAATCCCACACAAACTAGGTGTCCGCCGACCATGCGCCAACCGTCCTGTCCTTTTCGCATCAACGGTTTTCATCCCCCCCCCCCCCCAGGCATCGGTATGTTCGTTGGCATCTTCCTGGGCTCCACGCTCATTGGAATCGCCATCGGCCTGCTGGCGGCATTCATCTTCAGGTGGGGGGTGGGGGGGCGGGTGCGAGGAAAACCCGTGCACGAAGGAAAACACCGTTACGTGGGATACACGTGGGACGTACATGGAACGTACGTGGAACGTACGTGGGACGTACATTGGATATACGTGGGATGTACGTGGGACGTACATTGGATATACGTGGGATGTACGTGGGACGTCTTGAAGTGGGGCAGCCGGGCAGGACGTGTGCGCCAGCTCTCGTGGGTACTACCGACCGTATCGCCTGCATCGAAAGCTAGCTGGCAGTCCCCACCTGTCTTCAAGTGCGGCATATTGTTGGATTTGGACAACAAATGGTGGTCGTCTCCAAAGCGAGGGGAGGTGAGGGAATGCACATACACATACTGCAGGACAGCCCGGCAGCTCTTGTCGGCGCCTGGCTATCGCGGTGCGTCCGGCAACAGCAGCTCCCAAGTCCCGTGACTCCCATCTGAACCGCCTCAACCGACTTAACCGCCTCAACCGTCTCCCAACCAACCCCCAGGTCGCGGTACTTCTACTCGGGCCCCATCGTGGTCTCGCAGGACGTGGGCTCCAGGGGGGCGGAGGCGCAATCGGGGGGCAGCAGCACCTTCGAGGTACGTGGGGGGGGGGAGGAAGGGGACGGAGGGACCGTTGGGGGGAGGGGAGTCTTCTGAGAGAAAAACCAGTGGGGGGTGGGGATGCACCGCTGGAAGGGGCGGGAGGAGGTAGGGACGGAGGTGGTGGGTCAGCTGCCGCTCCAGTAACCCCCTCCCCATGGCCCTTTTGCTAACTTGGATTCTCCCCCAAAACACACGACCTACGAGCCACCCCCTGCTGCTGCCACCGCCACCCATCCGTACTGCGCCGATCATGATCGTATTCGCACACACACCCACATGCTTCCCCCGACCCCAGCCCCCACCGACACCCCACCGGCACCCCCCGACACCCTCCGACATCCGACCACCTCCCCGCAGGTCGGCCTGGCTGTCGTATTTGCGTACGGCAGCTACCTGGTCGCCGACGCGCTCCACTGCAGCGGCATCGTTGCGGTTGTGGTCAACGGCATGATGATGAACATGTACGTCAAGCCCAACCTCAGCTCGGAGGCGGCGCATAAGATCGAGGTGGGTTGAAGGAAAACCCTAAAACCCTAAAACCCTAAAACCCTAAAGCCCGTGGACTAGGAAGCCGGTTAGGAGCCCGTCACATTGAGCTGTGTGGGGGGCCTGGAGCGCTGGCTGGCTGGCTGGCTGGCTGGCTGGTGGGACAGTTGGGCGAGGGACTGGGTGGGAGGGGGAAAAGAAGCGAAACGAACTTACTTTCACCTTTGGCTTTGCCTTCGTGTTTTGCCTTTGTTTCTTCCTATGTGTTTTCTTTCGAAAATATTGGCGATTTCGAAAAGTTTGCCCCCCCCCCCCGCCTAACCCCTGCCCGCGTAACCCTACTTTCCGCACCCCGCCACCACCACTACCACCCCTGCCCCCCCTTCGGATGCACAGACGCTCTTCAAAACCCTGGCGGGGCTGTTCGAGCTGTTTGTGTTTTGCTACATCGGCACAACCATGTTCCTGCAGGACGAGGAGTTCAACATCCTGGGGTACACGGTGAGGGGGCGGGGGGGGGGGGAACCGGGGGGATTACACGGTGTATGCCGTACACTGTGTGTGGATGAAGCGGGGAATACGGGCCGGATCGTTCCCCATGGCGTCTGCTGCTGCTGCTGCTACTGCGCCTACTGCTGTGTTGGATTTGCCGCTCTACCGTACTCAGCCCTGGAGGATACGACATACGAGGGCATCTTCCCCTGAGCCCCGACCCCACCTACACTTCTCCCCTCCCCCACATACACACACGGCGCAACGACAACCAGCCTCACCGGCTTAGCGGTATCTTAGCCCACTACTACCTCCTCCCCTCTAAACGCTTTTTTCTCGCATCCACGGGTCTTCCTCGAAACCCCCCTCGTCCCCAGGCGCTCTCTCTGGTCGCACTGGCAGTCTCCCGCGCCGCCAACATCCTACCCTGCACTGCCGCCGTCAACCTGCTGCGGCCGCGGGAGCGCCACATCCCCCCTGGAGCGCAGTTCATGATGTGGTGGAGCGGCCTGAGGGGGGCCATGGCCTTCGCGCTGTCGGTGGAGGCGTCGGAGAAGTTCGGGGAGTACGGCAAGGTGGGGCCCCTGCGGGGGATGCGGGGTGGGGAGTACGGGAAGGTGGGGCCCCTGCGGGGGATGCGAGGTGGGGAGGGTGGTGTGAGGGCGGGGTGGGTTTTGCAGCTGGCCAGGGGAGGAGGGACGGAGGGGGAATGGGGGGGGTTACAGAGGGGGGAAAGGGAGGAAGGGGGGTTGCGCGGCTTCCCTTCCCCCACGCCCCGTTCTCAAATGCATGCACGCAGCGAGATACCGTCAGTTCCCCCCGGGTTGCCACGTGACGTTACGTCACGACATACCATGTCACGTCACGACATATCATGACATATCATGGCAGGTCATGAAACGTCATGACATATTGGCACATCATGAGATGTCATGAGACATCATGACACATCATGACACGTCATGACAATCCGTGTCAGGCCATGTCATACACACCGCATCCCTACCATCCGCCGTCAGCGACTTCCCTGAGCAGGCGGCCCCCGTGTCCACGAGCTCCATCTCCATCCCCTTCCCCTCACCCCACCCACCCCCAACGGGTGTAACCCCACCCCGCCGCAACCTGCGCAACCGGCCCCTTCCCCCGCTCCCCTCCTTCCCCGTGGATTCGCGGATTTCTTTTATACCCCCCCAACCCCAGGTGATGAAGACGTGCACCTTCTACATCATCTTCGTCACCGTCATCTTCAACGGCGGCACCTCGGGCTACCTGCTGCAGCGGCTGCGGCTGCGGGCCGAGGACACCCCCGCCCTCATTCTGCACAGAAGCGACTCCTTCGCACGCATGCACGGCTTTGGCAGCGCCGACATTGCGGCGGCGGAGAAAGAGGAGGAGGAGGAGGAGGAGGAGGAGGAGAAGGAGCGGGGCGAGGGCGGGGGCGGGGGCGGCTCGTCGCGGAGCAGCCACAGGAGCAGCAGCAAGGGCAGGAGCCGGGGCGGCGGCGGTGGCGGTGGTGGCGGCGGTGGCGGCGGCAGCGAGGAGGACCGATTCCCGGAGTTTGGGGAGCCGTCCGGAGGAGGCAACGGAGAGATAGGTGGGCGAAGGGAGAGGAACGGCTCCAGGGGGGCTCGAGCCAGTGGCCGCGCGGCACGGCACGGCGGTTCGTTCACCGGACGTGTTATACTCGGCGCCCGCTGGGCAGGCAGCCGACTGGCCGGCCAGTCGAGCAACATCCTCCTCCCCACACACACCAAAAACACACATAACACACGAAACACACAGTCGTAGTCGCCCACGTGGCAGCCTCGCATTCCCCCTCAGTCCCTTCCACGATCCTCCTCCTTGCCAGCACCCCTCCCACTGCGCACGTGACGACGACCCCTCCGCTGCCTGCAGGCTCCGGGCAGCTCAGCCGGGGCGCCCAAAGCGTCTCCGGCCCCGCCGGTACCAAGTCCGGGCTGCTCCGGGGCGGCGGCCGCTCGCGCTCCCTCTCCCGCCCCTCCGCATTGTTGGACCGGGTGCGGCTGCTCAACGACGGCCGCCTGGTGGACCGCTTCGACGACTTCGACCGACGAGTGTCAAGGGTGAGCGGGTGGAGAGGGCGGGCGGGCGGGTGGGCGGGGTTGGGACGTGGTGGGCCGGGGGCGCGGGGCGGGGCGGTGGAGCGGTTGGTCGATGGCGGTTGGGTATGGTTAATGACGGTTGGTGACGGTTGGGGCGCGGTTGGTGGCGGTCCTCGTTGCCTGCAGGGTGGCGCGTGCGAGTGCGCGTGCGGGTGCAGGAGGGGAGGTGGGTTTTGCGTTGGCCGGACTTGGGGTGCGTGGCGGGCTAGCATTAAAGGGGCGGGCGGGCCCTGTCCTCTGAACCTGTCCTCCCGCCCGTTGCCTCTACCCCTCTCCCCCCCCTGCCCGCTCCAACCCCCTCCCCGCCACCGCCCCTGCTCCCCTGCCGCGGGTCTTCCTCAAAATCCTGCGCCCCTGCTGCTGCCGTGTGGCCCCAGGTGCTCATTCACCCGGACGCCCGGAGGGAGGCGGAGATGACCACCACCGGCTCCTACCGCGCATCCCTCACCGCGAGCCAGCACGGTGGTTTCGGAGCCGCTGGAGCCGCTCAGGCCAGCCACGAACAGCCGCAGACGCTGAATGTCACCCAAGTGCCACCCCGGCCGGATCCTGCTACTGCCGCCGCCGCCGCCGCTGCCGCTGCCGCTGCTGCTTCCGGAGCTGCTACTGCCGTAACCGTCCCGGCGGCGGCATCGGGGTCGTCGCCGACGACGAAATCCCCCACCACGTATCGAGGGACCCACGGGTCGGGAGCAGTGGCTGGGGCGGGCGGTCCGAGCTGGCAGCGGGACGGATCGGCGGGGGCCGCCGCAGGGTTCCAGCTCACGGTCGGCGACGAGGGGTGGGCGTCAGAAGGGGGGGCGGGGCCCTCCTCGGTCCGTAGGCCTCCCGGCCCGGGGGGTACGGGGGGGTCGCGGGTGGTGGTTGGGCCGGTTGCTAACTTTGGGACGGTCAGTCTGCGCGGGTGGAGCGGGGCGGGGCCGTCGGGGGCTGGGGGGGTACGGGGCAGCAGTAGCATGAGGGCGGTCGCCGCGGGGGGGGCGGGAGATGGAGCGCTGCCGCCGCCACTGGCAGCAGCGGCAGCAGCAGCAGCCAGCCTGCCAGTGCCGGCAGCGGCGGTGCGAGAGGCGTCGGCGATTGAGGGGGAGGTGGGGGCGGGGGAGGAGATCCCCATGCTGGGCGCGCAGGTGGGCAGGAGCAGCAGCAACAACTGAGGGGGCGAGCGAGGCCGATTCCCGGCGTGTGGGGGGTTTCGAGGAAGACCCGTGGATGCCAGAAAAAACAGTTTAGAACAGACGTTTTGGGATGCATGCTGGAGAACTGGGTGGGGGATATGAAAGCCGATAGTCGTAAGTTGACCTTCGGCGGCTAAGCTAAATCGGCTACAGCGAGACGACAGGAAACGAGGACCCCGCGCGACGCAAGGAAACGTTTTTGGGCGCTAGCAGGAGAACTGGGGGAGGTGGTGAGCGATGGGAGGGCGGACAGCGCGGCCCGGTCCCGACCCGCCCGAATACCGACCATAGGGTTGCGGACGTCGTGAGGAAGCCGGATATTACCAGAGGAGGTCCGCCGGCGTCCATGGTAGGACAGGTTGCTCGACATGGGAAGTGTAGCTGGAGCCGGGGATGGGGTGCGGGCGTGCGAGTGCAGGTAGGCGGGGGGGGGGTGCCGTACGGCGGTTAGTGGGTGCCTGAGGGCGGGGTGGCGGGCGTCGCGTCGGTCCAGGGGCCCCAGCGATGTGGCACACCTGAGTTGGTCGGGGGTTTTGAGGACCCGTGGCTGCGAGAAAAAACCGTTTAGAACAGATGTTTTAAGGGGCCGCCGGGGGGGGGGAATCAGAGATCAAGGATTTGCCCGATTAGCAGCGGCGATTCATAAGACGCCAAGGCTGACTGTGGGGGTTTGGATGTCGATAGGGATATAGGGAGGTAGAGGTGTTGTTTGTTGGCGTGGGCGATACGATGCGTCTCAACGACCTTAGCCGAAATGTATGCGGTGTGAAATGACAGGCGAGAGCGAAGGGATCTGTGCGCGGGTCCGCTTTTACACGGAAGGGCTTAAGGCCCCGGGAATATTCCGAAGGCCAACAAAGTCCGGCACCCATGACTTGGCCACCTCGCTGTCTCCCGCGTTGCTCCTCACTCCACAACATACGGCCCGATGCTGGAAGGGTGTGTGGGGGGGCAGAGGCACGCCGGTGGTGGGCTATCCGTCTGGCAGCCCTTAGCGGTGCTGGAATTCCATCGGAATTGCAACTAGGATTCGGCCGCTCTTGCGCTGGGTCAAGCTTTAAATAATATTTGAAGTCCAATGTCCCTCAGCGTCCGCAAGGTGTGTTCGGGGCCTGCAAGTCGCGACTATTGTTTGCACGAGCTCCCTCGCTTGTTGTGGCGCAACAATGTGAGGCGGCTCCTCAATTGTAATATTGAGAGTCGCCGCAATGCCTGCGCGCTGTGTCTGACGAATACATGCAGCAGGAGGTTGCGGATGGGCTGCAACTGGCGCGGAGCTCCTGCGGTATGTAGACAGGCTGATCACGGGATATAGGGTCTTGGACACGGCTGCACAGTCACCAAACGGAGCAGCACAGGTGCAAAGCAGCAGCAGCCCCCGGCGAAGCTCCGGCGCCCATGCACCTACTAAACCGGCAGGCGCGCAATCGCGTGAGGGTGTGTGGAGGGGCCAACTGAGGCGCGCAATCGCGTGAGGGTGTGCAGCACCATGTGGAAGGGCCAACTGCGGCGCGCGGTAGGGCTTTGGGTACGGCCACCCACCCACCTTTGGGTGCAGCCACAGCAAAGGGCACATCGGCCCCCGACTGTGGAGCATGGTCTGGGCTTGGGAGCACATGCTCTTACAGTATCGGTACGGTTGCAGCCGCAGCAGGGGGCGCAGCGGCCCCCTACTGCGGAGCGTGGTGTGGGTTCCAGTGCCCATGCGCAAGGGTGCAGCCAGTCGAATACGTTGGCCTACTCGGCTGCGGTCCTTTGGGGTTTCCCCGTATAATGTGCGGTTCATGTAAGGCAACCTTCCCCCCCTTCGGCGATGCGGTCAGGCTGCTTCAACAGCTCGCCAGTTGACCCCCACGCATGGTATGACATGGCTCTGCTCGACGAGTACCTTGCTTGCACTCAGCGACGGACTGAGCATGACTGGTAAGTCGACGACAGGATCCAGGGGTGTATGGTGAAGCCTCTGAAACCCTGGCGTGTAGGTCCGCTTGATGGGTTTTCACGGCCGTTGGCGGGGGCGTTCAGGGCCCAGCACAGTTACCAGTAAGGGTCATTCAACAGTGTCAAAAATAAAACCCAAGCTCACACTGACTTTGCTTGCCACATGTTACCTGGATTACCTGAACGAAACCCACAATGCAAGGGTCGATACCCGGCATTTTCGGGCGCCCTCTTCGCCTACCTGTGAGCGGTACATTACATCGACAGCAATGAGCACCTGGGCGTGGGACAAGTTGACATCGTCTGGGCGCGCGATCTAACTGCGTATAGGGAAGAGGTGGCCGCGCAGCTCCATTACATGCTGGTGTTATTGCGTCAGGAAGCTTCCGAAGCGTGTTGCTCATCTGTGCGTTGTCCCCGGTCGTGCAGTGGAATCCTTACATTAAACATTGAAGGCAAAGCGTCGCTATGACCGAACGCAATGTAATGAACGCAAGTTAACATTAGTTAAACATCGAATGATGTAGCGTTGTTGTTCAGGAGGAGACAGGTGTGAAGTAAACATTGGAGAGGCAGAGTCGACGCTATCTATTGTGGTATTCCCCGTACCACTTTCCTTAGCGTTTTATGTATGAAATCACGACATGTTGTGAATACAAAATAAACGTGGGGTGTTTATGTACACGTTTGCCGTCTATCCATGCTCTTCGCACGCATTCGCATTGGCATGCTAGTTTGGGTGAGACCGGCACGCTAGGGGGAACTTGCGAGTGACGTACTTGGACGATGTGTGAGAGAACGTATCTTCCTCAATCCTTTGTGTCTTGTAATTCTAAATATAGCCAGATGGAGCTTGCAGCAAGCTAAGAAGGCTAATGAAAAACGCGCCGCATTTCATGGCGAGTTACAAGGGAATGGCGGGAAGACGCATTTCTTGGATATCATTAAGTATATTTGTTGACGTAAGAGTATTTAAAATTTGCATGTAAATGGTTATGAAAGGCGTAGCAAAGCGTGCTTGTATTGTCTCCCTGACGTACCGTGTGCAAGTATAGTCGCCATCCAACCCTATGTCCGGAAGCCAGGAGAACAATAAGGAATATGAAAAGCCTGGGATTTATCTTAGAATGTGCATCGGAGGACTATGATGATTACTTGATTGCCCCACGGCTTCTGGTTTGGGTATCGTCAACATCCACGGGAGCAAGAAGTGGGTTGGGCGGCGGAAGCAGTCCAACTGGCGCCTCTCTCAACTTACTCATGTGGTGTCCGTGCGGGACAGCACCTGCAACTGCAGGCTGGGTATGCGTAGTGATGAATGCCCTCACCAGACGCTGCTGCCTTGATTGCGAACGCAAATGACGTTCACGGCAGTTGGCAGTGGAAGGCATAATTGCTGGCGCGAAGGCCTTCTTGGACACGGCCAACAGCCACTTGGTTGAGCGCCTCCAGTTGCAGGGGAGCTGAACGGTGGTGTTCCGCTTCTGCAGCCTCACATGCATCAGCGGTGTGGTAGAGCGGGCTGCTGCAAAATCCTCTGAGGGCGGCCATGTTCCGAAACCATCGGCGGCCAAAGCCACAGTTGTCATTCATGCCTCCAGCCTACCGTGGTGCAGCTGTCGTATTTTCCGGGCATTCACGGGCATTCACGGTGTGTGTTCGCACAGCAGCTGCAGCAGCAGCAGCAGCAGCAGCAGCAGCAGCAGCAGCAGCAGCAGCAGCAGCAGCAGCAGCAGCAGCAGCAGCAGCAGCAGCTCGCGTTCAGCGACCTGTAACCGATACCACATTGGCCACCAGCGCCGCCTCCATGACGAATGCTGGCCCCATCAACATCGCTGCCATTGCCGCCACCGCCACCACGATCGCCAGCATCTCCCTGGACCTCAACACTGTCGTGGCCTTGATCGCTGCTGCCACCACCAACAACCCCACGGTCGCTGCCATGGCTACTGCAGTCACTGGAGGCGCCGGCGCCGGCGCAGGCGCCCAAGCCGCCAGCGCCGGAGCCCAATCCGCCGGTGCTGGAGCCCAAGCCGCCGGCGCTGGAGCCCAAGCCGCCAGCGCCGGAGCCCAAGCCGCCAGCGCCGGAGCCCAAGCCGCCGGTGCTGGAGCCCAAGCCGCCGGTGCTGGAGCCCAAGCCGCCGGTGCTAGAGCCCCGCCCGGCGCCCGCTTCCATTAGCAGAGCTGTCGCTGACGGTGATGCGGCCGGTGAGCCATCAACTGATGCTGGTGATGAGCAGTCAACTCGTGGGTGTGGCCGCAGGGGTGCGTGGGAGGTCGCATCACGGCGGCGGGAGGGGGGGCCAGGCCGCTGGCCGCTTATCAGTGGACGGCCGTGGCCCTAAATTGGTCGTTGCCGCCGCCGCTCATCAGGCGCCCATGCATGAAGCCGCCCGTGCTCATGAGCTCGGTATCGTCAGCCAAGTAGTACAGGCGGCGTTGGCGGCATCTCCAGCGTCCTTCACGCAGCCACCAAGCCGAGTGTGTCCGCAGGAGCGCTGGAAGCCATGCATCGGCCTCCCAACCCTGGCCCAGAGGCCCATCCGACCCAAGGGCTCCCGTTGGCTGATTTGAGTTACGAATACTGTCATAATATTTGCGACCTTCTGAGAACAATGGTGTGCGTGGTTATGCGAGATTCGTTGGGGCTGGGGAGATACGGGCTCGCGCGCTTCGAGGGTTGCTGCCCGACCGCCCTCCAACCCTGGCCCAGAGGCCCATCCGACCCGAGGGCTCCCGTTGGCTGATTTGAGTTACGAACACTGTCATAATATTTGCGACCTTCTGAGAACGGTTGTGTGCGCGGTTTTTCTAGATTCGTTGGGGCTGGGGAGATATGGGCTCGCGCGTTTCGAGGGTAGCTCCCCGACGGCCCTCCAACCCCGGCCCAGAACGGCCCAGAGCCCCATCCGACCCGAGGGCTCCGGTTCGCTGTTACTGCGCAGCCTCTGGCTATCTAGCGCGCCTTTCACCAATAATTAAAGCTTGCTTATAATTTCCTTCGCGCTGTGTTAGCTCGCACAAGATATTTTACTTGCATACTTGCGTAAGGTACGGGTGGTCCCAGGTGTACAGTGACAGCTCCTCCATTATTCCATAACCTAATTAGCGTATAGGTTTTAATGTCTTATCAATTGTTTTGCGAAGTTCCAGGCTTTGCGTCTTCCCGCCATTCCCTTGTAACTCGCCATGAAATGCGGCGCGTTTTTCATTAGCCTTCTTAGCTTGCTGCAAGCTCCATCTGGCTATATTTAGAATTACAAGACACAAAGGATTGAGGAAGATACGTTCTCTCACACATCGTCCAAGTACGTCACTCGCAAGTTCCCCCTAGCGTGCCGTTCTCGTGCCTGTGCCAGTTTGGGTCCTGTAATATGGACAGGACCAGGGAGGGCGTAGGGCCCTATACCCAGGGAGGGCCCTACGCCTGTAACATGTCCATGCTATTATGTGTCTTTGACGTCACGGCCATCATCCATTGAATACGAAAATACTATATTACCGTAGCAAGACACACAACATTGTAATATGGAGGGGTTGCTGCGGGAAATTGAGGCACTAAGGGGAAATCAGGAGCGCCAACGGGTAAATCAGGAGCGCCAGCAGGAAGTACAGGACCGCCAGCAGGAAATTCTGGAGCGCCAGCAGGTGGAGCTGAGACAGCTGCGGCAGGAGAACGGTGGGTGGCATTGGTGGCTTCGTTCGGGGTCACGGACTGAGAGCTTCGGCTATCGTGCGCAGATGCTTCTGTGGATCTCATGGAGTTTGCGAGCAACATGTTTCATAGCTTTGTCGCCAGCCTGCCTTGCATCGCGCGTCGCACGCCACGTCTGAAGCAGTTATAGATTAGGGACACTCTGTCCTTTCGCAGAGTCCGCTCGTGCGGCGTGGATCGAGGCGGTCGTTGTGGTGGCAACGGCTGGTATTGCCTCTGCCCAGAGGATTCCGAAAACGTCGTCCAGGCTTGCTATGGCGAATAGCAAGCCTGGACGACGTTCTCGGAAACCTTCCATATCCTCTGGGCTCTTCGCCATAGCGGTGTTAATTGCAGCGCACCTTATCTGGCGGCAGTTGTGCCGATGCCGTGAGCCGCAGATAAGCAAGCAGAAGGGCAGGAAGGGCACGCTGGCTCAGCGTTGTGCCTGTATTTAAGCAGAATGCGAGTATTACAAGGGAGCCAGAACGGCTCAAGCGCGGAAGCGCAACCAGGCGGGCCCGATGGGCCAGACCACGACACAGGTCACTGGGCAAAAGAGCCTGCCCTCACCGGCCGGGAAGGGGCAAAAGCCGAAGGCAGCCAAACACGAGGACACGGAGAAGGCAGCACGCACAACTCAAAGCACGGGGAGGAGAACAAGCGCGTCCAGAAAACACGAACCACCTGCACCAAGCCAGCAGCGAGACGCAAGGAACGCGTCCCGGCAAAACGGGGGCCCCAAGCCCCAGACCCCAAAAGCACCCACAAAAGACAGCAGAGCGGGGGCCGAAGGCCCCATAACCCAAACACGCCCAGAAAACCGCACCCGAGTCAACCGTCGGGCCACTCCTCGGCACCCGGGCGGCCCGGGAAGACCACCTCCCCCGCGGGCGAGGCGGCGAGGAAGGGGTGATCGGACGGGACGGCCCCCCAGACGAGTCTGTATAGAACTACCGCCGATGCCGACTTTAGGGTTCGTACATTCGTCGGAACAACAGCACAGAAGGACCGCGCTGCCACATGGCAGAATGAAGAACGGATACCCCTAATAGGCAAAAATACAAGCGAGCGTCGGGAAGCCGCGCGGAGGATGCTCGTCATGCCAATCCCTGCCTAAAAATGCCGAGATCGTATGTGCAATGGGTCGGGACCGTACAATACGCGCACCGAGCCCGTATGTTCTACCGCCGATGCCGAAAAGTAGTGGCCGGACAAACAGCTGGAAACGGCCGCATTTCCCCTCGGCCGGGAGCACAATTGAACTTCCCAGTACACAAAATTTACAGCGGGGGCTGGGAAGCTGCGCGCAAAAAGATTGCAAATGCACCGGGAAATAGCAGCCGCGAACGGACAGGATTGCCACCTGGCAGATGCTTATCAAAGGATCCCTCAAAGGGGCGTTCTAATCTTTAGAGCAGGTGCGCCACACGAGCGCAACTCACAGTGCCCTACAACGCAAGATGAATAGCAGCATGTCCATGGTACCAAATTGGGTTGGCTGTAAAAGTATGGTAGCAGACGGGGGGCCATGCGAGACAGCGCCAGCTGAGAAAACCGCGCGAATGCGCGACGCTGGCACGCCGCCTCACGATACAGGCTGGGGACCTAAGATACCTCACAACGCAGCAAATGAAACGTTTAGGTGACCTCAAGCCCGGTTTACCCAGGACAAGAAGGGGGGCCATGTCCTGGACTTAAGAGAGGCAAGCCGGGCCTAACCCAAGCGGGGGGACCACAGCAAGACCAGCAGACCTGAGCAGACCCCCCGAAAGGCACCGAAAGGCACAGGGACCTCGCTCGCCACGCCCAAGACAGCTCGCCCCCGACAAGATAGACCCGCAGGCATACCGAACATATGTTCGCATTGCACGAGCAAGCAAGGGGGCAATTCCAGAAGTGGTGCAGGCGAGGGGACACCTGGCCGGTGCTGGCGGCCCAACCATAGGCAACTAATTGCAGAGTATAATGCTGGCGTTACTACTATGCTGGCATTTCCGGTGGCGCTGCATGCTACTGCTCTGGAGAGGTCAAGCCAGCACTAGGGGCCCCAGGACCAGATGACAAGTTGGAGCCTGACGGTATCGTATGCACAACAGCGCGCGGGTTCACCACAAGAATGACAACTTAGCAGGTACACCAAGGCCAGTCGTCAAGTCCCGGACAGCACGCAATCCCATCCTCCACACGCCTTTCCATCCACGCATACAAAACCGAAAATAACATTTATACACGATCATCTGCTTCACGAAGAAGACGGTTCCCGTCTTTGGTTTGATCCTGTCCCATAATCCCCATGTATTCCTTGTACTGGCGTATTCATGCGTAAGGTGATGACGTTATCGTACGTCATAGCAGGACTCGGTAGAAGTTATTGCCGCGTATCCATGGAAGGCACGTCCATGACCATCGCCAATCGCAAGTCGAACGACTTCCATCGCTGCCTGCAACCCCATATCAGTTTTCCAGACGTCTCCGTTACGCATTGCATGGCCTCCACAGTTCACATACACGATGCACCATTCGTGGCTTCCTGCTCAGCAATCTATTGGTCCTCTCCCAAGTGTGATCCCTGTTCTCTGCAGCGGACCCTATCCTTGAATCAGCATCAAGGGTGATGCAGCCGCAGCAGGATGTCTATACGCTATTCAGTCAGTTGCCGCAGCTATTATCACCTGAAGTGCACCTGCAGTCTCACCACGAACATAGGCCCGAGCCCAAGGTGGCAATCGCTATTACCCTTGCTGTCGCTGGGGTAGAGACGGATGGGCGGAGCCCGGATGCCTCGGCCGGTCTTCGTACCGAGCTGTTCGATGCGGAGCACATAGCCTGCGGGATAGCCCACGGAGGTCGCGGGTGGTGGCAGAGGAAAGCTGGTGAAAGGCTGACGGGATAGCCCACGGAGGTCGCGGGTGGTGGCAGAGGAAAGCTGGTGAAAGGCTGACGGCCGTTATCAGGGTCTCGAAAGTCGTCGAAGGTCAGCTTGACGCCCTCTTTGGCGCGTTTGCTCGTGTACCACAGTAGAGTAAATAAGGCCAGGTCGCGGAGGAACGTATCACGTAGGGACCGCGATGGCCGATCAGGCTAAAGGCCGTCGACAGGTGGGAGATCTGTGATTGGACCGTGCTAGCGCTGGGTCGTCTGTCTGCTCAGAGGCGGCCGGGGTGCTCGGGGAGCCAGTGCTCTTCCAGGTAGGCCAGGAGGTCGTCCGGGGTGCAGGTCTGGAGGGTATGGGAGATTCGGGCGAGCCACCCCGCCAGCTCCTGGCCCGCGGCCTGGATCCGACGCCAGGTTTCAGGCTCCCATTGTTGTTGGTGGACCGCGAGAGCAGCAGCCAGCCCACCCTCGTACGCCTCGGCCGAAAGGGGAACTGGGGCTACCCGGCCAGGCGGGAGGAGCTGGGCCAGGTAGTGGTTTATACTGCTGCCCGGATTGGTGGCCGGAATCTGCGCACAAGCAAGGGACGGGTCACGGCACAGATCGCGCGAAAAAGAAGCGGCCAGTGACCACTCGCGAGTGGAGCGTGAAGTGTCGCCTGACTTGGGACGATCTCCGTCGCGTTTTGGCGCCAGACCAGGCGTACGTCGGCTGATGCCGGAGTTTCATTTCTCCAGCAGAGCTGCATTCTTCGTTATACACTGTCACAGAGCAAGCGGGCTCGGTTGGTGTCAATCGCCCTACAGCAGTTGCATGAGGCGTGGGCACGCATGCAGCACCTCAACGATCCGAGGGCCAGCGAGGCGACGCCCGACGCAGCGTTCGAAACACAGCTGAAAGCCCTGTGCCCCGACCCAGACCAGTTCCAGTCGGGCCGCCTGCAGCGATTTGCTCGGGTTTGGAAGACGTTCCTAACGCTCGCCGGTGACGGGAAGATGTCTGAGCCGGGCAAGGACGTGCTCAAGATGGTACGGGATGGAGTGCAGCTGGATTTTGTGGTCGTCTGGGGACCCGGGCACGCGTCAGCCCTGCACAAGCCCGAGAAGCTTCGGATCGTTCGGCAGATGCTGGCGCAGCTTCGCCCGCGGATCAACCTAGACGACCTACTATAGGGTCGTGAGCCCCACCGCGTGTCGTTCCCCAACCATCGCAGCGCGGAAGAGCACGCGGAGTTCGTAACTACGGAAGTCCTCAAGGCAGTGGGGCAGGGGGCAATTCGGCGTTGGGAGGGGAGGGAGCCGCCGGTGGTGGTCAACGGACTTCGGGTGGTGGTGCAACCCGACAAACTGCGTTTGTGCATGACCCCGATGTACATCAATCTCTTCATGCGCTACCAGCCCCTCAAGTACGAGAGGACCACGGACATGATGCACTACACGCGACCGGAGGACTACTTGTTTGCGACTGACGACAAGTCGGGGTACTGGCAGCTCGTGGTGCACCCCGAGTCGTATCGGTACCGGTACCTGGCATTCGAGTGGCAGGGGGAGCTGTTTTTCTGGCCCCACATGCCGTTCGGCATCGCCCCCGCGTGTCGGTTGTACACCGCCCTGAAGATGGAAGTGTTCCGTCTGTTTCGGAGCCATGGGGCGCGCCTGACGTTCCTGATAGACGACGTAGCGGGCGTGGCCAGCTCGCAGGGACGGGCCAAGTACTTGGGCCGCACCTGCGTACTATTGCTCAGCGCGTTGGGGTTCACACTCAGCTTCAAGAAAAGCCGGCTGATCCCGACACCGAGGCTACGTTTTTGGGGGCATATCGTGGATGCCGCGAACCAAGCGTTCGAGATGCCGCCGGAGAAGGTCGAGGGGTTCGCGGCCTTGGTGGCCGAATTGCAGGCGACACCAGAGGTGGGGATGCGTCAGATAGCACGGGTGGCGAGTAAGATCATGTCGATGAGCCTTGCCGTGGCGACGGCACCGCTGCACAGCCGTTTGGTCAGGATGGCGCTGCGGGGCAAAGGGTCGTGGGATGAGGCGGTATCAGACGCCAGCCAGTGCCTGGCGGAAGCGCAGGTGTTCCTGGAGGTGCTCTGGACGAAGAATGGCCGCACCTGGTGGCATAAGGGACCCGCGGTTCGACTCCGGGTGACGGGCGACGCTTTGGAGAGCGTGTTCGCGGCGTTCCTGCCGGGAGGCGAATTGGGCAGAGAGGAGATGTTCAGTCCGGATGAGCAGGCCCGAATGGCGGCGGGGAAGTTCAGCAGCACGGAGAGGGAGTTGGGCACGATCCAGCTCGCTGTGCAGTGGTTGTCGCAGTGCGCGCCCCAGTTGACCTCGCATCGCCGGGTGCAGTATCAGACGGATAGCTCAGCGGCCCAGCTCTGCTTATTGGGTATGAAGGGGCGGGGCCCCTGCCTGGAGCGAGTGGCGGCGATCTACCGCCTGTGCGCGGCAACGGACACGGAGATCGATGTGGTATGGCACCCGCGCGAGGAGGCGCTGCAGGTGCAAGCCGATGAGCTGAGCAAGCGGAAGGACACCTCGCAGTGGAGCCTACAGGCGGGGGTGTTCGCGAGCCTCCTGCAACGGCCGAGCTTGCAAGGCCGGACACCCCAGGTGGATTGCTTCACCGACGCCGCCACTACGGTAGTACCACGTAGCTTTTACTCGCGGTATTGGAATCCGGGATGCTTAGGAGTGGACGCGCTCGCCCATAGCTGGGCTCCGAAGGCGGGGCAGCCCCGGCAGCTGTGGTACATCTAACCCCCGTTCACGCTGGTGGGGCCGGTGGTGAGGCCGCGCTGGTGGGGCCGGTGGTGAGGCCGCGCTGGTGGGGCCGCTAGTTGGCAATTAGGGTGTTGGGCACAGTGCGTGATTGACACAGTGTGGTCACTTAGCTGTGGCCCGGGCCAGGACTGTGTCACGACAAATCGGGCACTTTCCCTCTTCCAGCCCCGCCAGCAGCAAGGGAACGCCCAGATGACCGAAAGCTAGCCCCCCCCCCGCCCTGCCGCTTTACAAGTTTTCTCTGGGGGAGTAGGTGACAGCCGGCAAGGGGTTTGATTGTGGGGGCAGGCAAGAACCCTAAGGAAAGCGTCGGCAAAATCCTGACATCAGCAACTTTGTGACAGTGCTGCATCAACACCTATCACCCCTATAGAGCAGGTGTTCATGCGTGCCTGGTTCTGTGTTTCACTATGGGAGCACTTGCCCCGGTTTGGGCCCAGTTTGCCCTCCTTGCCCGGTTACTGGGGCCGGTAACCAGCCCCTCTAAGAACCAGCCCCTCTAATAACCGGTTGGCCAGCACCCCGGTAACCGACCCATCCCACTAACTGGCCCCCTTGACCGGTGAGATGGTCTTGGGAGTTCGGGGAGTACGGGGAGTTCGGGGAGTACGGCAAGGTGGGGCCCCTGCGGGGGATGCGGGGTGGGGAGGGTGGGGTGGGGTTTCCAGCGGGCCAGGAGAGGAGGGACGGAGAGGGAAAGGGGGGATTACAGAGGAGGGAAAGGGAGGGGTCGAGGAAGACCCGGCTCGCAACCGCAGCCGAGGACACCCCCGCCCTCATCCTGCACAGAAGCGACTCCTTCGCACGCATGCACGGCTTTGGCAGCGCCGACATTGCGGCGGCGGAGAAAGAGGAGGAGGAGGAGGAGGAGGAGGAGGAGGAGGGGGCGGAGCGGGGCGAGGCCGGGGGCGGGGGCGGTACCAAGTCCGGGCTGCTCCGGGGCGGCGGCCGCTCCCGCTCCCTCTCCCGCCCCTCCGCATTGTTGGACCGGGTGCGGCTGCTCAACGACGGCCGCCTGGTGGACCGCTTCGACGACTTCGACCGACGAGTGTCAAGGGTGAGCGGGTGGAGAGGGCGGGCGGGCGGGTGGGCGGGGTTGGGACGTGGTGGGCCGGGGGCGCGGGGCGGGGCGGTGCAGCGGTTGGTCGAGGGCGGTTGGGTATGGTTAATGACGGTTGGTGACGGTTGGGGCGCGGTTGGTGGCGGTCCTCGTTTCCTGCAGGGTGGCGCGGGCGAGTGCGCGTGCGGGTGCAGGAGGGGAGGTGGGTTTTGCGTTGGCCGGACTTGGATGGGATGCGTGGCGGGCTAGCATTAAAGGGGCGGGCGGGCCCTGTCCTCTGAACCTGTCCTCCCGCCCGTTGCCTCTACCTCTCTCCCCCCTGCCCCCGCTCCAACCCCCTCCCCGCCACCGCCCCTGCGCCGAAATGTATGCGGTGTGAAAGGACAGGCGAGAGCGAAGGGATCTGTGCGCGGGTCCGCTTTTACACGGAAGGGCTTAAGGCCCCGGGAATATTCCGAAGGCCAACAAAGTCCGGCACCCATGACTTGGCCACCTCGCTGTCTCCCGCGTTGCTCCTCACTCCACAACATACGGCCCGATGCTGGAAGGGTGTGTGGGGGGGCAGAGGCACGCCGGTGGTGGGCTATCCGTCGCCACTTCCTCGCACCCTCTCTTAGCCCCGCAGCCCGCAATGCACAAGGAAGGACGAATTCCTAGATCGCGAAATACCGGGTAATTCACTGCGCTGCTACCGGTACATCACAATCGACGGCCCCGCGCGGCAGCGCTCCTGTCTTTTCGCGCTGCCCCTCGCGTTTTTCATTAGGAAGAAAAGTTGCGGTAAGCACCGCTATGCAAGTGGCGCAGGTCCCGGAGGCAGCGGCGGTCGGGGCGGTCGGGCAGCGAAGGACCGCGCGGGCCCACCTGCCTCACCACCGCGACCGGGTTTGACGTCCCCAAGAAGACGCCGCTCCAGCTCCGCCTCTCCAGCTCCGCCTCGCCATTTATCATTGGACCCAACCCTTCAGTAGCCGCAATGCCCGCAAACCGGAAGCCGGCCTAAAATGCCTTCCTCATGTAAAAATGTGATACGCTGCGAAGCTCCCGGCTCAGCAGCCGCCGAGGCGCCAGTGCCCACGCAGTCGCTGCGACAAAGTAAAGCCATCAAGTGAAGTCCTCGAATGTCAAAGGAACGCAAAGGATCCCTGCCATGTGCCAACATCGACACGGCCAAGTACCAGCTTAGAAACCAAAACCAACTAGAGAAAAGGTAGCCGCGCCTTCAAAAACGGAGGCCCCGCTTGGCTCTTCAGTCCCGGCACCGGCTGACACGCACCGATGGAACTCGCCGGCCGCAACGCTTGATAAGCCAAAGATAAAGACCTCCACCGCCCACAGACCAGGCAACCTAGCCTGCCCTAACCCCGAATGCATAACCTCCCCCCTACAAGCCACAGCACTTCTCTCCCTTGCAGCATGACCCGAGGCGCCCATCTCTCGCCCCCCGACAGCGGTCACTCCTCACACCCCGCGCGCTCCACAACACCTGTATCCCCCCCCCAACACACACAGATCATCCCCCTCTTTGGGGTAGTGGGAGCAGTGGATGGACGGGTAGCTTCCGAGCTGGTGTCGGCACACTGTAACACGCACACACACATCAAGGCTCAGCATTTATAAAACACATCAAGGCCCACCACAACGAGCTGCCGCCCTCCCACCGGCCGCTCCACGCTGGGCCACGTCCACGCCGCGGCCCCTCGAGCAAGCCCCATGTTGCTTTCCGCCGCGACCCGCGGGTCGGCGTGCTCTCAGGTCCTCGACGACGACAAACCCCGGCCCAAAATCAGGCCCACAGCCACCGCTACCGCCAGCCCCGCCGCCGCCGCCGCCAGCAGTGTTGCTGGTGGGGCCGACGTGAGCGCGCTGGTGAGGCCGGCGGGCGCTGCTGCTGCTGCGGCTGGGCCCCCTGCGGCCGCCGCCAAGGTTGCCTGCACGCTGGCGGCTAGCTGCGAGGTGGCGGCAGCCAGCTGGGCCAGTTGTTCGTTGGTCTCTCGGTGCTGAGGGTGAGAGAGCGTGTGTATTTGGGGGGAGGGGGAAAAGGGACGGGCGTGGGGAGGGGAAAGGTGGCGGGGATGGGCAGTGTGCATGGGGGGGAGGGCCCGTGGAAGGGGCCTATGACAGGAGTGTAAGCGTGACCGATATTGACCTGGGCGTGTGGTGTAGTGGAGCGGGGGGAGGGCGGCAGGTAGGAGGCCGCAAGGAGGGATTTCTCCCCTCCCCTCCACCCCCTCCTTATCGGGTCCTCTCTCCCCTGTACCTCCGCTAAATTGTCTCCCGTCTGTCCTGACACTTCTCGCCGTTACCCCTCACGCATGCTTCACGATGACGGACGTCGCTAACTGCCTTCCGCTCTGGCCAGGTGGGTCCTCCGGCCGCGTTAGGCATTTATACTTTGTATGTCTCGTCCGTTTTGGTTTGCCGCTGTGCGCGTGCGTTTGCGACCCTTGCTGTCACCGCGGTTTCCCAAACGGCACGGCGGCGCGGTTCAAGACACGGGACGGGACCGGGCTGCGCCGCCACTCGCCGCGCCCACTTCCGCCCACCCATTTCTCCGTCATACGCGTTGCACGCCACCGCGCTTTTGCTTATTTTTTTTCGTATTTCTTTTCTTTTACACAGCTCCGACAGGCCGCCTCCACAGGTTTGCCGGTAGTCAGTCCCAGTGCTCTAGCATGCGCCCACAAAATTGGTGTCCGACGACCATGCGCCAACTATCCTGTCCAGTTGCGTAATACGGTTTTTAAACATCCCCTCCACCCCCTCCTCATCGGATCCTCTCTCCCCTATCGCAACCCCCTCCTCATCGACACGTCTGCAGGATCCCTCGTTCCCCCAGACCCACCTGTTCCACCATGGCCTCCAGTTGCACCTGCACGCCGTACATCGTACGCCGTACGAGCGCGCCATGAGACGGATTGCGATGGAGGGCGCAACGGCGGCAGCGGGTCAAATCCGTGAAAGGCGGTGAGGCGCGAGCACTGAGCCGCACGCGAGGGCTGTGCCAGGATAGGTGTGTGCAGTGCCGGGCTGCCACAGGGCGGGCAGCACCTCGTGAGGTGTTTTAGGCGGCTTGCGGGGTGCTTCAGACGGTTTCAATTGGTTTTAGGCGGTTTCAGGCGCTTTCAGACGCGTGCGCAATCTCTCAGCCGCTGAAGCAGCGAGTCTCCCGTCCCCCTCAGCCGGCTCCGTAACGCCCCCTCCTTTGCGTCCCACCCCACCCCGCCAGTCCTTTGCAGCTTGCAGCGCCCACCCTTGAGAGCGCCCACTCTCGTGCCCCCCCCCCCCACCTGCAGGGTGCTGATTTGCTCGGTGCTGCTGCCACCCATCTCGTTCAACCGCTCCTGGGGCCAGAGCGAATCGGGACGGGGTTTTAGAGTTTAGCGTTTTTAGGGTTTTAGGTTTTTTCACCGTTTTTCCGACCATACTCGTGCTGATGGAGCTGGCTGTGTTGGCCCCTTAGCTGCGGGCACCGCCAACGCCAAGGAAGCAGCCGCCGCAGCCGGTATGACGGGCGCAGTTAACGGGCGAAAGCGTTACGAGTGATGCAGTGATGCGGTGATGTGTTATGTGAGGACACGTGAAAGTAGCGTTTCGGGAAGAGACTGGGCCGTCGTGCGCGGCGGCCGCGAGCCGTTGCGGTCCCCGGCCCGGCTGTCGAGCCGCACCCTGCACGGCATACGAGCCAAACCGCCAACCGCCAACGACCAACTGCAGAGGGCGCCGTCCCCACCCTCGCACAGCACCCTCGCTGCCTCAACCCACCGGCTCTCCAAACCGGTTCCCAAACCAGGATGCCAGGTTTTCGTAGCTTCTCGTCGGGCAGCTGCGCGCTCTACGCGTCCTTTCCCCCAAACGGTTTTCCCACGCGTACACTGGGTTTCCCTCCCCTCGCGACCCCCCCAGCGCAGCGCGCAGCACCTGGATCGCAACGATCATCGCAGCCGAGGGGTCGCTGCGAAGGCTCGGGGAGGGCTGCGGCAGGGGAGGAGAGGGGGGGGGGTAGGCGCGGCGTGGCGGATGTGTGTGTGTGTGGGGGGGTGATGGGTGTTTTTGCTGCTGGGCGGATTATGCGTGTGGTGCTGGAGACTGTGGTGGCTGTGATGGTTGTCGTGCGCTGTGGAGGACGCATGAAGCGGTAGGGCGGGTCTCTCGGTCCGTCATCGCGTTGGTGGGTAGAAGGTGCGGGGCCGGGGAGGGGCCGGGGAGGGGCCGGGGAGTAGGCTTTTGAGGAAGACCCGTGGATGCGAGGGGCGGCGGGGAGGCGGTGGGGAGGGCGCGGGGAGGGGGATGCGAAACCCACCGGTACGAGGGACAGCTGGCCGATGCCTCCGCCCCCCTCGCCCCGCTGGTTGTGCGGGGTGGCGGCTCCTGCCAGCTGCTGGGACAGCAGGCTGCCGTTGTGCTGCACACTGCCCGCGCGGCTGCCGGGGCGGCTGTTGGCGCCTGAGAGGGGGGGGAGGAGGTCGCGGCAGCGGCGGGGGTCGGGAGGGGGTTTGAGGAAGACCCGTGGATGCGAGAAAAAACCGTTTAGAACAGACGTTTTAATATGCGTGTCCGGAGGGGTGGGGTGTTGCAAAGAACGAAAGAAGGGTTTTGGGGTCGGGAGGGGTGGGGTGCAGAAGGGAGGGGAGGGGACGTTGGCCGGGCGTGTGCATCGGTAGGTTGGCGTGGGGGAGGGGAGGAGGGAGGGAACGGGAGGAAAAGCTCGCTGAGGTGTTGCCGCGGGCGAGCTCTCGGACGTCAAGGTTGTGGCGGGGGCGGCGGCACGGGCGCGTGCCGGGTCTCACCCCAAAAGGCCGCAGCCATGTCCTGGACCAGGCTGGAACAAGCGCAATCAGTAACGTGTCCGCCCCAATCACTCGGTCGCCGGCCTACGGCCAAACCCGGTGGTTGCAGGTCGGCCTTCCCCCCCCCTTCTTTTCGCTCCCTTTCGTCTCACCGCAGCCGATTTAGCTTAGCCGCCGAAGGTCGACCTCCGACCTTCGTCTTCTCAACGGTTTGTTCTCGCATCCACGGGTCTTCCTTGAACCCCCCCTCCCGGCTCCCTAGTACACTGGCTTTCCTCACATAACCCCCGGCGCCTACTACTCTCTCCCCGCCTCCCCTCCCCTCACCCCCCCTTCCCCGACACAGCACCCACTCTGCGGCGCGGGTATGAGCATCGGGTTGGACGTGGGCGCTGACGTGGACAGGGCCGGCGTCATCTGGCCGTACGACGCCGAGCTGTACGGCACGAGGGCAAGCCAGGGGTGCGGTGAGAAGTGTACGGCGGGGGGTTACGAGTGTGGGCCTGCGGGAGTGTATGTGTGTGTGTGTGTGCGTGCGACCAGGAGGATGGGGCTGGGGTTGGGGTTGGGTGCAGCAGGAGGGGCGGCAGTGGAGTGACCCACCCCGCTCGACCCCGCTCGACACCCTAAACGGTTTTTTCTTGCATCCACCGGCCTTCCTCAAAATCCCGCTCGACGTTGCTCAACACGCCGCCCGCAATTGCATCTGCCAAACTCGCCGCGCAACCTCTTCTCGCGATAAGTCTCCCTCCTATGGAGATGTCGTGCCCAACGAGGGTTTCTCCGTCAGACCCAAAACGTCGTCGTGACATGGGTTTCCCCGCCACCCCCCAAATACACATCCATGCAGGCTCCTAGCGGTGCACCACCTGCTCGGGGCTCCTAGCGGCTCAGCAATCACCGACACAGCACCCTTGCCCTCCCCCCCCAGCACCTCCAGCACCCTCGTCCCCCCGAGCACCTCCCTTCTTCATACACGGGTTTTCCTTGCAACCCCCCAGCACCCTCGTCCTCCCCCCCAGCACCCGCGTCCTCCCAGCCGCCCCCGCCCACCTGTAGTTGCCTGCGTGCGACATGCGGGTGGGGCTGGTGATCCCCGACACACTGTCTGGCATCACCACCTCGCCACTGGGGGGGGGGAGGTGGGAGGGGGGAAGGAGGGTTTAGGGTTTTATAAAAACCGCGAATCCAGGGAGGGGGGAGAGGTTTGCTGTAGTGTCAATACACACCGAGGCCCCGAAACGGGGGGTGGGGGAGGAGTTTCTGGTCATGCGGTCCGGCCATGCAGCCAGTCAGGACAAGCTAGGGCGCTGTTGGGTGAAGCGGAAGTCCCTAACAGGTCCCCGCAACGCTACCCGAATGGCCCCCCTTTGCGGTACTTCCATGGGGCCCCCCTCCCTCTCCTCCCGATGAAGGTAAACGCCCCACTCAGCCCCTTCCCTCCGCTTCCTTCCGGGGCCCCCCGCGCAGCCCATCCGCCTTCGGTTCCTTAGCTTTGTGCTCCAAAACCACGCGTGCCTAGCCCCCCCGCCCACCTCCTGGTGCTGAACTTCTTCTTCCAGTCCTCGGTGACCGTCTGAAACTCAGCCGTCAGCTTCTCCAGCTGCACCTGGGGCGCCGGAGGCGGCGGGGGGTGGGGGTTGTAAACACCGTTCTACGCGACCGGACAGGATAGTTGGCGCATGGTCGTCGGACACCAATTTTGTGGGGTGGGGAGAGTAGAGGAAACTGGGGTCGGAACAGAGGAAACCGGGGTTGGGGGTCGGAGACACGGCAAGCAAGGGAGGACTGGCTAGCAACTGGCTGGGCTACCCTAAAACCCAACTCCGCCCCCAGCGCTCCCTCGGCCGCCCACCCAACGACGTCCCCCCAGCCGCACCCCTCACCGGCTTCCCCTCATACCCTGCATCGCGCCCGCACCTACCTGCTCAATGTACGACCGCGGGATGTACGACCCATCCAGCCCGAGCTCCTTCCCCAGCGCCGCCACGCGTGCCCTGTCTCTCCCCAGGATCTGAACGAAGCGCCCCAGGCCGCCCACGTCATCCAGCTTCACGATGAGCTCCTCGGCGGCAGCGGCGGGCCGCGCGGGGGCGGAGCTCTCGACCGCCGCCGCCGCAATCGCCGCCGCGGGGGGGGCTGCCGCCGCCGCCTCGTCGCTGGTGGCTCCATTCTCCTCGGATAGTGGTGCTGCTGCTCCGCTGGTGGTGGTGGTGGTGGTGGTGAGCTGCGGCCCCGCCGCGGGTGCCCCCACGGACAAGATGGTGGAGGTCCGCTTCATGATGGTGCCGATCTCGTAGCCCAGGGCCATCAGTCCGCCCAGGATGCGAACACCAACCTGGGGCCCAGGGGGGGGGAGTTTGCAAGGAAAACCCGTGTACGAAAGGAAAGCCCGTGTACGAAAGGAAAACCGTGTAGACCAGCCGGAGGGGGGGGCGGGGGCGGGGGAAGGGGAGAGAAAGAAAACCCGCGAGGGGGTGGGGGTGAGGGGAAGAGGAAACCCGGGTGTGGAAAGGGGGGCCGGACGGGTCCGGGTTGAGTGGGTGGGTTTGAGGCGTGTGCGCTCCCTCGTACATCCTCCCGCCCGGTTCGCCGGGTTACTCTCTCCCTCTCTCCCCCCCCCCCCACACACACATACACACCAGACCTCCCATTCAAACGATCTTCGCTATTGTGCCGGGTCCCGGGCTCTCCCTCCATCTCCCCTCCCCTCCCCACACACGCACACACACACACACATACACACTTAAAACACACACATACACACGCACAACACACACCTCGAAGGCGATGCGCGGCGATATGATGAAGGGTCCCTCCGACACCCACTCCTCGAACATCAGGCTGTAGCGGCCGTCGCGGTTGCGCATGCGCAGCCAGCTCTGGCAGGTCTCGGGGTCCTCGTTGGGCGGCAGCAGGTAGATGTCGTAGATGTCCACCTCCTTGCGCTGGCTCACTTGGCCGTGGGACTGATGGGGGAGGGGGGGGGGGTGGAGAGGAAGCCGGTTGTTTGGAGGCGGGTTGGTCGGGGGGAGGGGGACTAAGGAGGGGAGAGGAGGCAGCGAGGAAACGCATGCACGCTAGGAAGCATAGCAAACGGGCAAAAGAGGAAAGTGCGGGGGGGAGGGAAGGCGAGGCAGGGGAGGGAGGGAGAAAGAGGCGGCGAAACCGAGGAGGGGAAACCGAGCTGTCAGGCAAGGATTACGACTGGCAAGAGGATTTTCGTAACTAAGCCTGTGGGGTAGAGACCAGTGAGTAAACCGAGTAAACCGGTGGGGGTGGTAGCGAGGAAACCCGACGCGGACACGACAGGGGAGGAAGCGGTCCCAGGTCCCACCTCCAGCAGGGCGACGACTCGCTCCAGGGTGGGGACTTTTTTGGACTTGAGGATGTAGGTGGCGTTCATGAAGCCGGAGAAGGGGTTGAAGGAGTTGACGATACGCAGGTGGGCGGTCTGCAGGTCGGGCTCGATGAAAGCCTTGTACATGGGGTACACGGTGTCGGTGATCTGGGCGCAACAGCCAGCGGAGGGGGGTGGCTCGCGTTAGGCGTTGACGGGCAGCAAAGTGGCGGAGTCGGGGGGTGGCCGGGTTCACGGGGAGTGGAAGACGACGGGCAAGTACGCGAACGAAGACGGCAGAGGTGTGCGCGGTGCGTCTGTTACAGGAAAGCGAGGCGAGGGCGGGGGGAGGGCATACGATAAATCCGCGAATCCACGGCCGACGGAGCGGGGCGGGGGGGGGCGAGAGGAAACCCGTGAGTGGTGCGGGGGGCAGAAGAGAGCCGGGCGTTGGTTTCAGCGTTGAGAGTGATGCGGGTGATCGTTGGGAAGAAGTAAGGGAAGCAAGGGGGGAGCCAGGTGCAGTTGCAGGCTGCAGCTGCAGGCTGACACCAGAGCCTCCGGAATCGTCCCGCCTGAAACCAACCGCCTTCACGAGGCGACGGGCAGGGCACCCTCGCTCCTCCCCCCGACTGACTGCCCGTCCGGCGCTCGTCCAGTACGGCACATACCCAAATCCCCGCCCCCCCCCGCCCCCGCTTCGGCTTTCATATCCCCAACCCAGTTCTCCAGCGTGCATCTCAAAACTTCTGTTTTAAACGGTTTTTTCCGGACATCCACGGGTTTCCCTCGAACCCCCGCCCCCGCCGCGCCCGCGCTCTCTCACCCGCTGGAGACGGTACGCGCCAGCTATTAAATACCTCACGTCGTGTAACCGGTCTTTACGCCCCCCCTCCCATTCCCTCCGGCCCCCACGCAGGGTTTTTCCTGGCATCCACGGGTCTACCTCGAACCATCACCTTCACCGCCCTCGGTTTGTCGGCCGTGGATTCGCGGATTTTCTTATCAACCCCCCCCACGCACACACCTGCTGGATGATCTCCTCCGGCCCCTGCCCCGAGCGCTGGATGTCTCGCATCACTCGCTTCACCAGGTCGAAGTGAACCCCACCGGTGATGGACACGCGCAGGTCCATCATGGGGCGCAGCCGGTCGCTGAGCGCGTAGATGCCCTCCACCAGCACCACACGCGCCTCGGGTACCGGCTGGGTGCGGTAGCCCACGCGGCGGGAGCTGCGGAAGTCGTAGATGGGGATCTGGTGGGGGGGAGCCCGGGGGGTTCGGAAGGCAGGAGGAGGCGCCGGGTTCGGGTGAGTAATCGTGCCCACAAAGAGGGGACTGGCGTCGTACGCGGGTGAAGCAGGGGAGGTTGGCGGGGGGACGCAGCCCGTGGACCGACAGGGGGGGAACCGCCAGTGCTGCACGTGGTGGCGGGGTGGCGGGGTCAAGAGGAAAAACACGTGCACCGACAGGGGGGGAACCGCCAGTGCTGCACGTGGTGGCGGGGTGGCGGGGTCAAGAGGGAAAACACGTGCACCGACGGGGGAAAGGGAGCGGTGGCAGCTCGCCGCATCGACTCACCGCTCGCGTGCGATTAGCTGGACTTTTCCGTGCAGGCGTACGGCATGCCCGCCTCCCGCGGACCCCGGCCGCTTGAGGTCCGCACCCCTCCCATTTCCTTCCCCACGGGTTTCCTCTTAACCACCAACCCCCCCGGCCCCCCCTGCGCCCCTCCCCTGCTCGCCTACCTGCACCTCCTTGCCGTCCCGCAGGTCCCCCAGGTTTCGGAGCAGCAGGTCGTAGTCCGTCAGCCGCGGGTCTGTGGCCGGGGGTGTGTATGTGTGGGCGGGGGTGGGGGGGGGGGATGGAGGAGGCGGGGGGCACTTGGGAAGCCGTGAAGCGGTGGAGGAGAAAGCAAGAGGCGGTAGGCGAGGGGCAGATGCCCGGCGACGAGGTGTGCGTGTGGGAGGTTTCGAGGAAGACCCGAGGATGCGAGAAAAACCGTTTAGGAAAAGACGTTTCGAGATGCATGCTGGGAGAGGGAGGGAGGGAGAGCACTGGCGTGCGAGCTACAGTGTTTCAGATTATGACGACTCGGTGACTCAGCTGATGACTCATTGACCTGAGGCACGGCCCTTGTCACCTCTCCCAACCAGCCCACATCGTCCCTCCCCCACTCCCACTCCCCACCGGCTCACCCTCCGCCCTCGCCCCCGCCCCATGTGCGGCAAACGCTGTCCTAAATCGGTTACCTAGCCAGTGCCTCCGGCCCACGGGCTCTCCTCACAAATCACCCCCCTCCGCCCCGCCCCGGCCCTCCCTCTCACCGTCAAAGTTGTCGTCGATGACCTTGCTGCCGTCGTTGTACATGTCCATGCTAATGATCGCTACGCCGGGCATGAGGTTCTTCACCTTCTCGGAGAAGGCGGTCTTGCCGGACCCAGATGGACCCGCCACGCCCACCTGCAAAACACACACGCACACACACACGCGCGCGCGACACACGCCTCAGCCCCGGCGAGACCGGTTACATGACGTAGGAAACGGAGGGCAGACGCTATCTGGCGTATAGTCCGAGCGACGTGGGGGGTGCAAGGAAGACCGTTTACGCGACGTGGGAAGTATAGTTGGCGCATAGACTTCGAGCAACTGGGTCGCTGAGGGACGAGGGTGGCATAAAAAACCGTTGACGCGAAAAGGACACCGCCGAGGAAGGGGGGGACACAGATCAAGCGCTATGGAGGGGCCCAGGAGGGCGAGGCTGCAGTCGTCCTATAGACATGGGGTTTGCGCGGCAGGCCGGAGAACCCAGATGCACTGCCCGGGCCTGGAACAGCGGCGGATGACATCTCCTGCCCCGCCTAGGCCCTGACCGGTGCTGGCTGGGCTGGACTGGTGGGAACTGGAGTGGTATAGCGCAGAAACGAATGCTAGTGGACTGGGGTGGGGTGGACTGGGGTGGGGTGGACTGGGGTAGACTTGGGTGGAGAAGCAACAGTGACGTGAGGCGGAGCTTGGCTCGGGTGTCCTGCCCCATCTGCAACCAGGCGGCTCCATTGCGGCCCTCCAGTTGCCTGACCGAACCCGACCCAATCTGACACCACTCAATCCTGACCCATCCTGACCCAACAATGCTGCTGCGTAGAGGGCGCTGGGTCATCTGGCTAGTTCGGCGCCGTCGCGCCTCCTCCCGCTGCCGTGTCTGCCTCGGGCCCCCCGCTCGCGGGCGCCAGCACCATCCCACCGCCCCCCACCCGCACACCGCCTGCTGCCACACGGCAGGGGCCCATGTGCCATGATCCGACCAGCCCCCCACCCGCGCCGTCTGGGTTTTTTCTGGCATCCACGGGTCTTCCTCGAAACCCACCCGCACCACCCAGCCAAGCCTCTTTCCCCCGCTTCCTAGCTTGTCAGCAGCATCCCCGGGGCCCGCAGGGCTGCAGCACACGTTTCCGTTCATTCACGCCGCCGGAGCCGTCTCGCCCGCGAGGTGCCTGCGGTTTGGTTTCGGAGGGTGGAGCGGGAACCCCGTCCCGCCGGCCTCCGACGCGGTCATCCGCTGAGCTCCCTACCTGCGGCCGACCCCGCCACGCAACCGCCCGACCGACCGCCTTTCCTGTTGCGCACGAAGGCACTTGGACACCCGGATTGCGCTTGCGAGGGTGCCCCTCCGCGGCAGAGACCGCCCCGCCCCGCCCCCGCCACAACTCCCGCCACCACCCTTCCCCCAAACCGCCCCGCCCCCGCCCCCCCCCGTATACTTACCACTACGGTGCCCGTGTTGCTGCTCTTGAGCATCTGCAGCGCCCGCACGAAGACATAGAAGCCCTGAGCCACCGCGGATGTGGAGGGGGCCACAGGGGGGGAGAGCGGGGGAGAAGCGGCGACGTGTCAGCAGCGTTGGGTCCGAGCGGACGTGGGCGGGAGCACTGGTGGCGGGGCAGAGTGCTTGACTCTGCTCTCTGCAGTACTCATTAGATTGGGAGAAGCTGGGCGCTATGCAGGTTGCGGTGGCGGGTGTTGCTGTGTGGGGCGGCACCAGCTGACGGTGGTGGAATGGCGTCATGGGTGGCCTGGAGCGGCCTCGCGCTACGTTCTACCGTACATGCACGGGAAAAAGAGGCGCTACCGCGGCTTGTCTGCTACAGGAAGGGAGACGTTTCCGCCAGGGGCGGCGACCGTTCTACTTCGGGACAAACGCGGCGCATGTGTATGGTTGCTGAAAGCTCCATGAATCCATATGATCCGTTGGAAGCCCCTGGTCATCCCATACGCTGCCCTTGCGCATGGCCCACGGGCCTCGCGCGATGTATGTTTTGCCCTTCGGCGACTGTTTCTGTATGTGCAAGAATGTCTGTATGTGTTTCCATGATCTTGTGGCACCAAGCGCTGGCGCGTAACAAAGCCACCTGAGGCAGTTTGCGCACCTTATCAAAGCTCAGCGTCTCATCGATGGGCTTGATCGAGTAGCGCGTTCGCCCATCATCAAGCTTAACTTTCACAAGCTCAAGTTGCTCCTTCAGCAGCCCCTGCGTGAGCCCAGACGAGCATGTCTCACTTTTTCTTAAGCACCATTTTCAGGGACCCACGCAATAGAACTTCAATGACTGGAAGTGCATATGCCTTGCATAACATGTGGTGATGCGTAAACCCCGTTATGTTACCTTGACTTTGCCCTCCTTCCTCTGCGTGGGCTTTGGGCTCTGTGGCCTCGCATCCGCCATTTGTATTGTGGCCTTCTTAGTTGATGGTTGTTGACGAAGTTCACTGCGGATAGGGGTTGTCTATGCGATAGGCGAGCCTAAATCGCTAATGTGACAGTGTTGCCCATTGGCAAATGAATGTTATGCAACAAGTGCTCCTTCAGCCATAATTGACATAAGTAAAACCTTGCTTGTGAGGTTACTTGCATGTTGCAAACGTCCAGGGATTCCAGAAACGCGCCGTACTCACTGGAGCTGCAGTACACCAAAGCAAGAAGATATTAAGCCAGACAGTAAATTAACAACCTTGTAGGCGACTGCACGTCTACATCTGTCAGCTACAGATGCGCGCTAAGCCCTTGTCCCTGTACCTTGAATCTGCCAATGCTCAGCACCGTCCAGCATGGGAAAGGTTTTATGCTGGAGCACATGCTTGCAATGCAGATGCTCTCCTTGTGAGCTGGACGCCTCCCATCTTTCACCATGTCGGCCTTTCCCAAATGCGTACCCCTGTGAGCCTGCGCCTGCCTGGGCACCATATTGTGCTCCCACAAGTTCTCTGCGGTTCTGTCTGTGGGGAATCAAGGGGGAACTCAATGAAGACAGGAGGACGGCAGGTACCTAATGTGTACCCCTGTGAGCCTGCGCCTGCTTGGGCACCATATTGTGCCATAGAATAGCTCTTTGGCCTTGAATCGGACGAGACGCGGTCAACACCTATTTGGCCTATTTTGGGTCCAGGAGGGGGCGCCAGGCTTCCACAAGTTCTCTGCGGTTCTGTCTGTGGGGAATCAAGGGGGAACTCAATGAAGACAGGAGGACGGCAGGTACCTGATTGCTACAGAGTATGTGAGAGTATGTAATGAGCGCCAGATGAGGAACCAGGCTCCGCAGGTAACAGACCCATGGGCCATTACCAGTCTTGCGATGGCGACTACGGGTACTCGTGTTCATTCATCCTCCGCCGAAGGTGCGCAAATGGCCTGAAAAAAAACATATAATGCGCCGAAGGTATGCACATCCCTTGTGGGTTGTGGTTGGCTGTATGGACGTCAAGGGTTGGGACAGGTCATCAACCTTGCAAGGACAGCCTTCACTGGCCAGGTCACTAGCTGTCAGTGCCTGCAATTCTTGCAACTTATAGTTTATTGGCTGGGACGTATCTACTACATGCCCAGGGTGGTGTGTTTTGCATGAACGCTTAAGAAGCGAGCAACGCGCTTCACGCCGCCAGAACCACTAATTGCTTGAAGGCCGAGAGCAGCCATGGATGTATCAGCATGAATGTGTAAGGCAAGGTGCTGAGCTGAAAGGTAGAGCAAACAAGCTAAACGCACCGAAAATGTGCCACTATATCCTGGCGCTGCAGCAGTTCGCCATACTTAGGCTCCAAAAGCACACTGATTTTGATGTTGATTGCTTCATCACATTAGTAGTTTGGCACGTGCCGCATACATGACTGCATACATGCGCTGGTAAATTTACGCGAAGAGCTTTGCGCGGACAGGTGCGTGGATTTAAAAGGCGAACAAGGTTTTGCATTTACATGTTAGTTAGGGACCAGAAAGGCGCAATCGCACCGCGTGCCACGCGCAGCACGAATTACTGCATGGGCGGATTCAATTTCATCACCAGCGAACATGTCAGCTTGGAACAGCATCTAACCATATACTATGTAAATCAAACGATACATCTGCGTCGCATTTGAATGTTAGCGTAGCCTAGAGGGAAGGGTAGGCAGGCCGCCGCGTGAAGGCGACACCGGTAAGGCTACACATTATACTATCCCAGGAAATACGTAGGCAGGAGCTATCGGAATAAGCAGGAAGGATGCAAGGAGCAGGGCAGAGAGCACTCAAGCGGCAGGCTGGGGCCATCGGGGGAGCGGGCGATAAACAACAGCGAGAGCAGGGCCCCAGGGCCCAGCAGGCAGCCTCAAAGAAGCAAAAGCGGAGCACTAGTGATGTTGTCGCTCTGCCCGCCACTAAGAAGCGAAGAAGCGCGCCGGAGCTGCCGAAGAAGAGCGCAGGCGGACTGGGCCACGCAACACCGGTGGCTCCGACGCGATCAGCTTACAACTTAAGGACAAGAAGCTCGATGCCAGCAGCAGGCATGTCATGTGTATGCGCGGGCCAAGTATCAGCTGTTTACCAACCATTGTATCATAAATAGTTGTGCCAACTGCGTTGATCCTCAAAAGTCAGGCACCAACTGTCTACCGAGTTAAAACCTCGTTTTTTTGCATTCCGCCTACGTAGGCACTAGGCTTACTGATGGCTCGCTGCCCGCCAGCGTGCCGACTGGCGGCCTGCCGAGCAGCGTGCGTCCCCGGAACCCCAACCAAAAGGCCACCTGGAACGAGCTTCCAGTCGAGGTACTGAAGGTGAGAACTACGTGAACTGATGTATGTCGCGGCCCAACCCCAACAATACGCTTGCACCCGGCGGAGACTCCATCCTATCTCAGCTACTCGCGCACTGCGTCCTATTATTGTACCAGATTATCTGTCAGCACTTGGACCCGGCGACAGTGCTGGCGGCCCGGGGAGTCGCCGTGGCCATGCGTGAGGCATGCAGCAGCGCGCCCGTGCAGCTGCGCTTCACTCTTCCGATGCAAAGCAGTCCGTGGATGCCGGTACAGCTGGAGGCGTGGGAGCGGCGCATCAACGGTGTCGCGGGCCTCTTGAGCAACGGCAAGATGCGCTCAAAGGAGCTCCAGCTCCGAATGGAGGGCGCTGCAGCCTGGAAGGTCAGCTCACTGTGGGACACGCCCGTTTGGGGTGTGTGGTCTTGTGGGATGTGCGTTTGTGGGCAATAAGCCGGGCGTGCATCGCAGCATTGAGTACAACCCCTTGATAACTCTTAACCGGTGTTGGCCAACCATGCCCCCTTTTTGCCAACCGCACAGGGAGAAGACAGCATGGCCTTCGCTCAGATCCAGAATGCGGTGCAGCGCCTGATGCCGCTGCTCACTTCGCTGCGCAAGTTGGGTGTGCTGACAGCCACGCCCATCACGCACCTCGATGTTGAGTTGCCAATCACCATACAGGTAACTTCATGACCAGCCGTCGTGGTCTGCGGATGGGCCTCCCTGTATCCGAGACTGTGTATGCCTTGGGTGACAGCCAAAATCTTTTCTCGTCCACAAATGCCTCTTTCCTTCCTGTCGAAAGCCTGACGCAGCTGCTCTCCTTGCAGACGCTCGAGGTGTTAAGCGGGACGCTGCCCAGCGTTACATCGCTCCGCCTGGATAGCTTGATACCGCCGCCGCACAACCACGTGCTCGTGCTATCGGAGACCCGCGCCTTCCTCGGCGTTCGCAACTTGGATGTGTGCGTCACGTCGTGGGATCAGGTCCAGTACCTGTCATCGCTAAGCCAGCTGACGGAGCTCAACGTGCGCTACTGCATGTGGTGGGTGCGGGGTCGTGGGATATGCTGTGTCCCTTACACGCAAAGAGTTAGTTCCGGACTGCTGTCATTGCGTGGCATCGGCCGTATCAGGGGCATTGAGACGGGTTCGTGGTGGGGCCATACCGCGCTTACAGTCACAGGAGTTTGGCATTACGCAGGGCAGTGCTCAGTACTGACGTCGCGCTGTGCTCCGTTTGCAGGAACATTCCTGAGCTAACACCGCTGGTTGCTCTTCAGAACCTAACCACGTTCGGAATCGAGGTGCGTCCGTTCTGCTGCAAGGGCTCATTAACGTACATTGCGGTAACGGATCTCCTACCGTTGGTTGTCCGCTATATGCATGCTCCCGAGATGCCCTTGTAGCTCGTATCTGGGTCGCAAGGCCGGCAGGTCCCATGCAAGTTGCGTGAACTCAAGCTCTCATACCCCATCTTCACTTTCGCCGGAGACTCATTCCTGGTACGCTGACGGTACCGTATGATTTACGCCGCCCGCTTTGCAGGTGCTGGATGACCGCGCCCGGTTCCAGCTGGACTTCCTCGGACCCATCGTCCGCGGCGCCCCTCGCCTGCGCCACCTGCGCGCCTCCATCATCCTCTCACGCACCGTAGTCAGCGACAGCGGCCCCGCCAGCTGCGACTTCCTGGCAGGCTGCGGGCTGCAGACCCTGAAGCTGGACGTGCGGGTTCCCCAGGACGCCGCGCGCATGGTGCACGCGCACTTCCGCAACCTGCACTTCGCGCCGCCGGGCTGCAAGGTAGGTGCACCGCCTGCTCCGCTTGGGCGGCTCCGAAACCCATCCACAATTCTTCTACTTTGCCCTGGCTCTGGCCCAGTCCAGCAACCGCAAGGGCGGACCCCCAAGTTGCCCTTCCCGCGTCGCGTTCCGCGGGCCGCCACGGACCTACACAACCTGAGAGCCTGTCCGGTGGTCTCGCAGGTGTACTTGACCATCCGCGCAGACGCACTGACGCGAGAGACCTCCCTGGAGTCTGCTGCTACCCGCGGCGGGGTGATCATGGTGCCGCGCCTGGGCATGGCGCACCCTCCCCCTCCCGAGCCCCGGGAGCGCTGGGGAGCGCTCAACCTCCCCGAACTGGGCAACCACCCGCCTGACGCCATGGCCCTGCTGCACCTGAGGGGCTACCGCTCGGCGCTGACGATGCTGCCGGACCTGAGCGCCGCGCGCCTCACACGGCTCCAGGTACAACGCGACGGCGCTTGTGTACTGAACAACAGAAACAACACTCGGTGTAGGGCCGCACTGCTCCCGTTATCACTCGGCCCCACACGGTTCCGGCCGCTAGGCCTAACCCTCCCGCGCGTGTCCTCGCCCGCCCGCTGTGCCCGCAGATCAGCCACGCGCGGCTGGGTCCTTCGGACTTCATCGCCCTGTCCAACTGCACCTCCCTGGAGCACCTCTTCGTGCGCTTCTCCTACCAGCCGGACGCCGCGGTCACCACCTTCGCCTCGGCCAACGCCGCCGCGACCCTCGTCAGCGCGCCGTCGAACCAGTTTATGGATTTCATTTTGCCGCGGGAGCTGCAGGCGTCGCTGCGCATGGTGGCCAGCGGCCCTCACGGCATGCTCACCCGGTCACGCAAGTCGCTCCAGGGCAACGACCGCCGCAGCACGGGTGGCAGCGTGATCGCTCCCCCCAACCAACCGCCACCAGACTGCTCCAGTGACGCCGTGCCGTACGCCTTGCGACCCCTGCTAAAGCTGCGCAAGCTGCAGAGCCTGGAGCTGTTGGAGGAGCTGGAGGCGCCTGTCGCCTCGGCTTCCTCGCGGCGCAACGCAGCCGGAGTGCGGGCAGGCCAGTCCGCGGGGCTGCCATCTACGACCGGCACGGGACGTCCGCGCCGAGGGTCGCGGTCGCCGCCGACGGTCGACGCAGCCACGCAGCCTCCTCAGACGGTTCTGCCCATCAGCAGGTCGGGGCTGACCCACATGCTGCGGCATCTGGCGCGGCAGCCCGTCCTGACCGCGCTGTCGGTGAAGCTGCTGGCGGAGGAGGAGTCCCTGGCGGACTGCCCCTGCAAGGCGCCCTGCTTCACACACGGGACCCGGGGCAAGGAGCCGCCGATGACGCTGGACTTCGCGCTGGTGCACGCTATCCTGTGCGCGGTCGAGACGTATCACTTCGAGCTCGGCAGCTTGGTAGTCCAGGGCACGAATTGGTTCAGGCCCAGCGCCTGGCCCGCGCTCGAGAGCTGAGCGGAAGTTAGGCTCACGCGCCGTGCAGGTGTCATGCGAGGCTACGATCGAGGGCTAGGCTCACAGTGCATGGCTCAGCAGGGGAGGCTAGGCTGGAGAGCTAGGCTCACGATGCGTAGCTCAGCAGGGGAGGGGTAGGTGTCGAGGTTGCGTCCTGGCTGTCGCCAGCGCATAGGCACGTTGCAGGACACTGCAGCTCGTGGCACCACCCACTTGGAGTGGATGCTACGCTGGCTGAACGCATGTACGTACAGAGTTGCACGCCGGCCAGTCGGCCGGGGGGGGTAGGGAGGCAAGCGCTTGCGCCATCGCGACGAGTGGCCGAATGAACTGATGTACTTGACTGTCGCAGGCAGGGAGGCGAAGGCGTGGAGGCCACTGGCTGCCGTGGGAGGTGCCGTGATATTGATTTTGGTGGTATGTGTCGCGAAGGAAGATTGGGCACGTGCCGCATGGGTGACCGTCGTCAACGGGGTACTGTTCAGGAGGTGACAGTTGTGTCGGTTGCCCGAGGTCAAAGTACCTGGGATGGCCCCGTGATGGCCCCTGACGGCGAGCAACGAATGCCCCTGCTGGGAGTTTTTGCGCATGGTGGTGGAGGGACGTTCGTCTTCGCGTTGGAGGAACATCCATTCAGGCTGCTTTGTTTAGTGCCTCCACATGGTCAGCGGCCGCCAACCTGTCCACGTTCCAACGCATGAATATTATGCCCGTTTCTTGTGGCGGAGAGGGAGGGAGTTGTGGTCGGGCGCTGACCCAGGTTGTTTGCAGGCAGAACGAGCGGGCAATGTATAGGCAGAGGATGCCAGCTAGATTGACGTGGGGTCAACGACTGCTGGACGATGGAGGTGAAGCGCTGGGTTTGCCATCGCCGCTCTGAGGGCTCGAGCAACGAATTGCAAGCTGTTCGCAGTGTTGATGGCTGGTGGTGGCAGGCGACTTGGGCTGTCTGCAGGAGATTACCAATATACAGCTGGGCCCTACTGTGCGACAAGGGCTCCCGAAAGGGTTGAAGGCTGGCGGCGGTGTGCGCAGGTCCCTTACAAACGTAGCCCGTGTCGCTAATGCCCGCAACTGAGCTTGTCAGGGAGGGTATGTTCCTTGCTGCTTGGTTGCCGTAGCCACGTGCTAGTGCGCATATCAAGCGCTTGTCGGCGGTCTCGTGGTCTTCCTGATCCTCCGCATAGCTGGAGGAACCTGTACGGCATTCGACCCCCTTCGATCGCCGTACTTGGATTTAGGTGGCGTCGAACATTGTCCACGTCCTCAGCGCCGCATACGGTCCTATCGGCCACTTCCTAACTCCGCATATTGGTACTCGACGGTACACCTGGGTACACAAAGGAGCATAACCGAGTGATTCCATAAAATCGGGACGGTTCAAGAGCAGCCACTTGACGCACGTGCCCTGTCAACAGCCCCGGCCCTGACGCGAAGTATGCATGTGCGATGAAAGTGCGCAGGTGAAGGCTTCGGGAAAAGGTCACAACTCTCTTTAAGCTTAAGGCACTGGGTAGGAAAAGACAGGAGCTTCCTTGTCTCTACCAGTACTAATTGACTTCGGAAATAATCCAATGGCCCGCAGATGTACTAAGTATACAAGTCGCCGGTCCTCAACAGGCTGGCTTGCGAGCCGCAGGAGGTGGTCGGTTATGATGGGATACAAAGTGACGATTCGTTTGTATTTACGAAGGTCCTTCGTCCCCATGAAGGATGACTTTTAGTGCCTCATCGTTTATTAATCCTTCCATGACCCAGATGATGATGATGATGATATGTTACACGTGACTGGGGTTGTAGCCCAGGTGGTAACAGACTAAACGAGCCGTGCGGCACCTCGCCTCGCCAAACGTAAAACAGGCGTTTGTACACTCAGGTTCCTTAGACAAGAAAAATAACTCAAGAAAAATAACCCAGATGACCGCTTCATGATGAGAGGTCAGCGTGCGGCCTGGTGCGGCCTTATCACCCTACCTCACGACGATTTGGCCTCTCCTAGCTGGTTCAGCAGGGCGGTCCGATCAGCAGGGTAATTCGACCAGCAGGGCGGTTGGACAGGGTGGTTCGATCGGCAGGGCGGTTCGATCATCAGGGGCGTTCGATCTGCAGATGTGTTCGATCAGCAGGGTGGTTTGATCGGCAGGGGACTTCGATCAGCAGGGGCGTTCGATCAGAAGGCCGGTAGGGTGGTTCAAACAAGGCAGTTCGATGAGCCTGACATCGCCACAGAGCAGTCCGATCGGTAGCGCGGTTCGACCAGTGCGCTGTGATGAGCAAAGGTAGTTGGATCAGGGCGGTTCAGCCAGGGTGTTTCGATTAGCACGTCGTGACACAGCCCTGGCGCGGACAATGCTCGTATTCAGTGTGTGTACTTCTCGCAATTCCCCCCATGACTAGCGGCCAGCTGATCGCACTGAAAAGGTAGTGCTCGAGATGGTGTATGTCGGATTCGAGTGCTGGTATAGCAGCGCCGAGCGGCTTACAACCGTGGCTGTCTTACATGATCACCCTGTCGTACTGCCTCCCGGGTTGTATCGAGCCGCCGCTGCTAACGGCCGTGCCAGCGCTGTGTCGATCATGTATTGTGTCCCTACAAGCAGGGCAGTTCAATTAGAGGGGCGGCGCAACCAGGTCGGGTTGACTAGCAGGGCGGCTGCACTTAACTACGACGGGTAACCCAGGCTGTTGCGTTTAGCACGGCGGTTTTCAACACGGTTCAACCAGCAGGGCAGTTCTGCCAGGGCGGTTGACAAGGGCGGATACCACATACAGGGCGATTAACTCAGGGCCGTTTGACCAGGGCGGTCCAACTACTCCCACCAGGGCAGTTCGGCCAGCAGCGGCGTTACAGACAGGGTGGTTCCATCATGGTTGCTTGACCAGGGCGTTTCCACCAGCGGGGCATTTCGAGGCCGGTGCAACCAGGGCATCCCCGGAGCAGGATCGGCGGTGGATTCGCGGATTTTGTTTTACCCCCGGGCAGGTCCAGCAACTCGTGCCAACTAGTAGACCGATCCTCACAATAGGGCCATAACATACACGGGGTCAAAACGCCAAGCCAGGCTGACATCATTACAAGCCAAACACGCGCAGTCGGTTCCAAGAGACCTTGTATCAATCGCCTCAGTTCCCCATGGCCATGGGCGGTCAGAAGTCACTGGAGGGTATCCCGAAGGCTGGGCAAGGAACTGGTCAAGCCACCTGCACCAAACCTCTAACATCGCCTCCCAACACATATCCAGCGCCACATGCACCAGCACATCCCCACAGGGCCCCCCTCCGCATGCGGCACCCCACACCTACTTTCCTCCACCACCGCCGCCTCCATCACGTACCTCAAACGCATCCAATGCCATCGTTACATTATACGACTGCAGTCACCATTGCACGTCGCACAACATGCGTGCCTGAGCTACGGTCCCTATCTCACAAGCTTGTCTGACAGCAGGGCTTATCTGCAGTACTGGCTGTCTGACTGACTGACTCGCTGAATCATGCGTAATGTATTGAACCGTACACGATGTTTTACAAGCTGCATGCACTACATCAATCTAAATATTTTGAAACTGGTAACATGCATGCTGTACACTGGGCCCAAACGTCAAGGAATCGCACGTTGTACAGAGCGCGCGGCAAAACGACTCAATGCTGATGATAAGTAGATGCTACGGATTTCATAATTCCTTAAACAGCTGATCGATAATGGTTGAGGTCGGCTGAGCTCCGGCCGTGCGGCGTGCGTGAGCCTTGGGCCATGGCGACCTCTGCTTATTTTATTCTGCTGGTACTCTGGGCCCTGAGAGTATCTGGATTTGGCTATCATGGGGACCTGCCGCCTCTTGGGGGTCGACGCGTGGAGGTGGACAGCGACAGTGACTTCATCGCAGCCCTACAGGATGACTCGATTGACAGGATTGTTCTCATGCGCGACATGAAACTCGGTCGGGAATGGGACAGCTCTGAGGTGGGACCGGTTGAAGTCGCTTTAAGTGTCGTTTAAGCCTGTCATACGCTCTTCATCGAGCGTACTTTGCATAAAGCGGTTATTATTTTCAGTCTAAGATGCATATGCCTATAAACGTCGCGTTGCTGTGGCGCTTCAGCACAACACCGAGCGCGCCTCCAATCCCCGCGTCTCCCACCGCGCAGAACATCTTTCCCATCCACATCCGGCGAAATGTAACGATTAAGAGCAGTCTCTTGGCAAATGCCTTCGCTTCGTTAGACTTCCGCTACTTGTCAGGTAACGGTGCCACACGCTCTGCTATCTGCATGTTGCAGCGATCCGACACAGCACCCGTACGCTGCAATCCTGAGTCGGTCATCCGCAACCCCGCACTCCCCTTCATGCACCCAAGCCCACCTCCACCCATGCCACGTCACCTGAATGCCGCCCTGCGCACTGCAACTTTGACCCGCCACAACACCCTCACCCAGCGCCACGCCGTGTGCGATGTCAACCCCGACCACCCCGCAGGCAAGCTCCAGCTGGACGTTGGCGTATGGCTCAGAATTTACAGGCTGCGCCTGCAGGGCCTTACCTCGTCGTACACGCCCAGCTTCCCCTTCGTGGCATTCAGCCCGGGGGGCAACGTACAGTTCCTGGACTGCTTACTGCACCGCATGTCCTGCTTGCCGATGGAGCTGGTTCACAACAGCATCAAGGACGCACCTCGCCCCGACTCGGCGCCCGGGTCCACAGTCACAGTCACGGAGCTGCTCCGAAACTACTGCTTCCGAACAGTCGCCGGCGGCAAGGAGTGCAGGCCGCAGGCGCTACACCTGCAGAACTACGCCTACGTAGTCCAGAAGCGCGCGGGGGGCACTGTGGGGACCGGCGGCTTCACGCTGCTGGCTAAAAACACGACGCTAGTGTGGTGAGCTGCTGGGGGATGCCGTAAAGGGTGGGTGGGCGTTTGCGGTAAAGGAGGAAGCCGTGGTCTGGGAGTGGAGGCGAGCTGCTGGGGGATGCCGTAAGGGGTGTGTGTTTTAAGTATGCTGAGCTGAGCCGCGAAGGAGTATGAGCGCGATGAGACCCAGGGGTGTGTGTGTGTGTGTGGGGGGGGGGGTGTTTGGGGAAGCCGTGGTGTGGGAATGCTGGAAGGCGAGGGCTGATGCATGTCGACCGTATCGCTACATGCACGGCGGCCAGCTCGAGTGGCAGTAGCGGGGGTCTCTGGGCGCCGCCCCTTCCACGAGTCTGCTGCTACTGCCATCCCGCAATGCTACTGCCATCCCGCAATGCTACTGCCATCCCGCAAGGCTACTGCCGTCCCGCAAGGCTAATGCCACCCCGCAATGTCTCCTGCCGAACGGAGCCAGGCACCCTCCCCTGGCACGTGGCAGAACCCCCGGCTACCAGGCGCTCAGGCGCTGGCTGGGAAGAGCATCCACCGTTTGTGTGCTCGACTTGCCCAGCTGTGGGCTTTGGCAGCGGCTCCCGCTGAAGCTCTTCACTTAAGCTGCCGTCCCGCCGTCTCCCCCCGCCGGCCCTCCCTGCAGCGACCACCCGGTCAGCGAGGAATGCGTGCGGGACAAGGGGCCGGAGTTCTGCGTCTCGCGGGAGCTGTCTCGGCGGCTGCAGCAGCAGCAGGGCCAGCGCAGTCGCGGCGTAATGACTCTGGCGCTGATCGGTGCGTCGGGGGGGCGAGCCAGGGGACGTGTCTGGGTTTCGCTGGGCGCAACGGACGGGAAGAAGAGGGGGGAGGGGAGAGGGGAGGCACCGTGGGGCTGGGTGTTGCAATGATTCCCGTTTTGCCGGGGGGGAGGGGGGCCGAAGCGCAATGGTGTTGGGAGGGGGGCCTGAAGCACTTCAAGTGTCGTACTGGCGAGGCCTGTGTCGCGAGCGGGCCTCCCGTGGGCGGCCACTGGGGCCCAGGCTGCCGCTGGCGAGGCCAGGAACACGACGGCGCTCCGGGACGCAGCAGCAGGGGAGCGGGTCAGTTTGGCGCTTCGCCGGAGACCTCCTTCACATGTTGCATTGGCATCGGCTGACCCGGCGGAGACGACCTTCACATGTTGCATTGGCATCGGCTGACCCGGCGGAGCTTTTGGGCACGGCGAGGCGGGGCGTACGACTGTCCGGTTGGAGTGAGGAGGCCAGGAGGCTCACCTCGGGGAGGTACAGCTGCGCGGCGGTTTGCAGCCTCAGGGCCGCCGCACGGCGGGGGGAGGACAGCAGCGCTGGTGATGCGCGCTGGGCGCTGCTCCGCTCTTTGACCGTCTCCACGCCCTAACTGTGTGCAGTACGACACCACGAAGGGGGGAGGGGAGGGCAGGGTGCGGCGGTGGTGGTGGTGGTGGTGTTGGGTCCAGCTGGGAGCATGTCGGTGTCGCGCACCACGCTCCCACAATCCGCCGCCTGCTTGCCCTCTCTTCCACCGCGCTCTGCAGGCTCCGCGGTGGCGGTGCTTGCAGGCTGGTGGTTTCTCGGAAGGGGGAGGCCGCAGCCGCAGCCACAGCCGCAGCAGCCGCAGCAGCAGCCGCAGCAGCACCCGCAGCAGCAGCAGCAGGCGGATCTGGTTGTCGCTCGCCCGTGGAATGGTGGGGAGCTGGGGCTGACGGCCGAAGTCGAGGCGGCGATCCTCGCGGCGGGGGTGAAGGCTGGGACCGTGGTCCTGGGTCACCGGCCGGTGGTGCGGATGTCCTCTTCGCAGAGCGTGGGCTGGGGACAGACGCCGCCGGGCCAGGGTTCGCCGAACGGGGACGCCAGCCTTTTGAGGGCGGGCTCGCCAGCGTGAGTGGGGCTGGGAGCCAGGAGGGGTCAGCGTACCGCTAGGCGTGTGTGTGTGTGTGTGTGTGTAAAAACCGTTTTACGCGACGGGACAGGTGGGGGGCATCGGCATGCGTTTGGCTGGCGGTGGGGCGGAGGTGTGGTGGCAGAGCGCGTAGTGGCGGGGGGGAGAGGCAACGACCCAGCCCGGAGAAACACAACAAACTAGTTTCCTAGCCTGCGAGGTGAGGTGGTGGTAAACACGTGCTTCGAGCTGCAACCTTGCAGACTGGGTGGCTGGTGGGGTGGGTTTCGAGGAAGACCCGTGGATGCGAGGAAATACAGTGTAGGATAGGACAGACGTTTTGAGATGCATGCTGGAGAACTGGGTTGAGGATACGAAAGACGAAGGTCGTAGGTCGACCTTCGGCGAAGCAACGGGAGTCATTCATTTGCTGGGAAGGGGCACGTCACTCGTTGCGTTCACGTTGGCCGTATCGCATGAGAGGCCCATGTGTATCGCATCTGTCATCCCCGACCATCAGCTTCCAGCCCAGTCCTCCCCTCCTCCCCCTCATCGCGCAGCCCCCGGCATCGCCGACCTGCCCTCACACCCCCGCGACGCCACCCCTTCCAACTCCCCTCATCCTTGCACCCTAAAACCCTAACACTCTAACACCCTAAACCCCGGAATCCCCAATCCCCTCCATTCCACAACTCGCAGTATTTCCCGCACGTCCACCCGCCACTGGGACCGCGACGGCTGCGGGCGGGAGGGGGCTGCCCCCTCCAGCGGGCCCGGCGGCTTGGAGCGGGACTACAGCGTGCAGTCGCAGGGGGGGCCACCGGCGCCGGGTCACTCGCAGGTGATGGAGTACCTGGGCCGGCTGTTCGGCGGCTGTGACGTCGTCAGCGCCTCCGAGGAGAGCAACGCGAGCTCCACGATGGTCAAGGCTGCGGTGGAGACGCAAGGTGGGGGGGCAGCAGGCGGACGGGCGGGTCTTGCTAGCCGCGCCCGCGGTATGGGCGTGAGGGGCGTGAGGTTTGATGTGGTGGGGGGCGGTATGGTGTGGTGGCCGGCGGTATGGTGTGGTGGGAGGCGGTTTGGTCGGCGCCATGGGCTGCGCTGCTGAAGCCTGCACGCCCCTGGTGCTGGGCAGAAAGCCTTGCGGCGGCTAGGACAGCCGTGCTGGGCCTACAGGATGTTAGGGTTTTGGCAACCCCCACGTCCGCAGAGCCTCACACGCCGGGCCGCCGGACAACAACCCCCGGCCCATAACCCCTAGAACCCTAAACCCTAAAACCCCACACCCCGACACCCCACACCCCCGCATTACCCCTCCCCCCTCTCCAGGTTTTCTCGCATGCACGGGCCTTCCTCGCATCCCCCCTCTCCGTATCCCGCGTCGTGTAACCCGGTCTTCTCGCCGCCCCCTCTCGGGACACACCCTCTCACGCAGAGCGCATCGAGAGCCTCCGCCGTACAATATCCGGCGTCAATAGTGGCGGCGCGGGCTGCGACGTGTACGACAACCTGGAGGTCACTGAGCTGCTGGGCTCGGGGACCTTCGGCAGGGTCTTCAAAGGTGGGTTGCCGGCTGGTGGCTGCTAAGACACGTGCGTCCCGCGGTGCCGTACCGTGGCGCCCACGTGGTTTCGGTTCGCGCGGATCATCCAGGATCTGGATCTGGATCCGAAACTCCAACCGCCAGCTGCAAGGCTGCGCCGTCGTTGCAGCGGCCAGCGGCAAGTCCCGCAAGGGGAGCCCAACCGTCAGTTGGCGTGGATTCGGGTTTCACGGGCTTTTAAACTACATTGGATCCCGCAAACCTCATATGCGCTTGGGCATCTCCCCCCCTCCACCCCAACCTTAACTGCGATATCGAGGCTGTCATCGGACCCCACAGCCACCCGTGTTTGGGCCTGCGACCATTGATCGAACCTGGGCGAGCGTGGCACACCTGCGGCGGGCGGGCAGCTTCAGGGGCAGGCGGCGGTGACAGCGGGTTCGAGCCTTGGCGCCCGGACCCCTCAGGGCGCATCGCAAGGCGGCAACTGCGGCTCCTGAGCGATGGGGGCAGCCCCCATGCGGCCTCATGCAGCCCCATCCAGCCCCATCCGGCCACATCCGGCCACATCCGGCCACATGCAGCCCCATCCGGCCACATCCAGCGCCATCCAGCCACATCCAGCGCCATCCATCCCCATGCAGCCCCGTCTCCCTGCTAACGATGGTGGGCCCCGGTCCCGGTCGCCGCCGCCTACCCTTGCTTTAGGGTTTTGGAACGGCACGATGGTGGCTGTGAAGCTCATGGTATTCCCGGCGGTGATGTCCGGGACGGGACAGCTGGAAAGGATGGCGGCCATGGTGGGTGGGTGTGCGGGTTGCGGAGGGGAGGGCTGGATGCTGATTTGGGTCCGCAAGGGCTTGGCAGCGAGCGGGGGGCTCAGATTGACAGCGGGAGATGCAGTAGAGCTGTGGGCGGGTCAGAGCCGGAAATAGGGCGGGTCCAGGGAGGGCATATGGGTCTGGGTGGGCCAAAATACCAAGTCGGTGGAGCAGAAGCGGCGTAGATTCGGTTTTCTTCAGGCCCAGGAGTCGAAAGTCGAAAGCTTTCCTAGGTTTTATTTTTGGGTTCTGGCGTAGCGCTGCTGGGTGTAGGGGCTTGGTTGGTGCGGCTTTGGGACGTGGGGAGGGCGGAATGCCGCGGATGTGGTCGACGGGCGACAGCGGGTGGGCAGGTGATGCCGTAAGAACAAAAAAAGGGTCAGCCGTCACATCACCGGGCGGCTGACGCCGGCACACGATTGCGCGGGTCCGCCTCTTACATAATGCCCCCCCCTCTCATGCGCGACCCGGTATCCGAAGGCTGTGCACCCACTACATTTCCCCAGTCGCGTTACCAGTTCTCTTATTCGAACCCCCCTCATGCTGACGTGTCCTCCTCTTACGTGATGCCCCCCCCCCCCTCATGCTGACGTGGCCCCCAGGAGGCGGCCATCTCCTCGTCACTCTCGCACCCAAATATCGTACAGGTGGGGAGCGGCAGCGTCGGCCATCTTGGCGCATGGGCAGGGCACGCAGGGCTCGACGGCTCCCCAGCCCACACGACTTATATGCGTATGTCAACCAGCCATGGAGGCTCACCGACAGGGGCCCGTGTGTGGCCGTGTGTGTTTTGTGCCTAGTAGCCACATCGGGCCCGCGGGGGACTCGCGGGGGACACGAGGGGGACACGAGGGGGACACGCCCCTGCTCGCCGTACAGCGGGGCACGGCGAGAAGGTCCAGCATGCGAAAGGGTGTAGTGGAGGCTGGACGGGGGTGTTCCCGTGTTCTTCATAACGGGTCAGTCAGTTATGCTTCCATTTTCGAGGTCACCTCGGCGGTTGGCTTGCGTCCGCCGACTGATGGCTCGTGTTCGGGCGTCTGGTGCCGCCCGCCCTGCGTGCTGATGATGCCAGGCGATGTGCGGGCTGTCCTTCGCCGACCTCCCCTCATCGACCCCAAGACAACGTCATGAGCAGTCCCTTTCCCTTCCTGTCCCCCCCTTTTCCCTCCCTTCCCATGTCCTGCAACCGCATCTTCTCACCCTCCCCCATCCCTTGCTCGCCGCTTTGTCCGCGCTTTGCCCGCTGGGGGGAGGGAAGGAGACCCCTTGAAAGCAAGCCCCTCTGCAAACCCACCCACACGCCCCTCTGCAAACCCCCCTCAAAACCCCTCAAAGCCCCTTTCCAAACCCACCCACACGCGCGTCCTTCTCCGCACCTGCAGACGTACACGTGGCGGGTGGCGCCGCTACTGGACGCCCCGCCGCTGCAGCCCCCCCCAACCGACGCCGCAGCCGCCGGGCCGGAGGACGAGCCCCCCCTGGCGCAGCCCAACGACGGTTTACGGTGCAAGCTAGACGTCGGCGCGGAGCCGCCGCAAGTACCGCCGGCGCCGGCAGCGTCGCCGCACAGCCTCCCGTCGCCGCCGACGCCACCGCACCAGCAGCAGCAGTGGAGCTCGTCCCAAGGAACAGGGCCCGGCGGCGGCGGCGGCGGCGGCAGCGGCGGCGGCGGCGGCGACGGGCGCATCCGATCAGGTGACCAGTCGCCGTCGCCGTCGCCGTCGCCATCGCCGTCGCCATCGCTGCAGCAGCAGCAGCAGCAGCAGCAGCGGCATCAGGAGGCTCCCCGGCCAGCCAAGCAGCTGCAGGGGACGGGGCGGCTGGTGGCCTCGGCGCACACGCTCCAGGAGGGGTTCGAGCTGTGCCTCATCCTGGAGCTGTGCGACTGCGGCTCGCTCCGAGACCACCTGAGCCGCGGCGGCTTCCGCAGCACCGCCGACCACGGCTCAGTGGACTACGGCGCTGTGCTGGACGTGGCCATGGACGTGGCTCGGGCCATGTCGTACTTGCACTCCAAGAGCATCGTGCACTCGGACCTCAAATCGCGCAACGTGCTGCTCAAGGTGTGCTTGTGTGCTTATGTGTGTGGTTGTGTGGTTGTGTGGATACACCGCTGGGTTTAGCGGCGCAGTATACACGAACGTACGACAGAGTAGGAGCAGTACGGTGCGCAATTTGTCCGGGGAGAAGGTATCAAGGCGAGGGGTTCGGCGACCTCCCGCTAAGCCGCGGAACTCCCCCCACTGGCACGGGCTGCCTCCTGAAACCACCCGTACCGTCCCCTCCGCCCCACCCCCTCCCCCCCGGCCCGCGCGTCCCGGTGTCCGAAGGCTATGCACACGCTGCATTTCCCCTGTCACGTTACCGGTTCTTTTATGTAAGCCCCCCGGCCCCCCCTACACGGTTTTTACGCCGCCCCGTACACGGGTTTTCCTTGCAATCGCCCCCGCCCCCCTTGCCCCGCCCCCTCCGCAGTCTGTGAGCGGCAACCCCGCGTCGCTGGGTCGCCGCTGTGGCATGATCGGCAAGGTGTCGGACTTCGGGTTGTCTCTCAGGTGAGGGGGGGCGGGCGCTTTTTGTTTGGGGTATATTGGTAAACGAACCATGGTACCTGGTACATTCCTGGATTCCTTGACATCCTGGTCGGCATGTATGATTCGGGGTGCGTCGGGGTGCTTCGGCCCCCCCCCGACTCCGTCCTGTCCTTGTCGCGTAAGCGGTTTTTATGCCACACCCCCCCGACTTCGTAAGGGCCTCATGCCGAGCTGCAGGCCCCCTCCTCTGCTTAGAGCACTGCCTCCTCCGGCTCCTCAAACGACTGGCTCACAGCCGCCGCCCGAAACTGCGGTCTGATCTTACCGTCTGAACCGCCGCCACAAACCGCCGCCGGAAACCGCCGCCGGAAACTGCCGCCAGAAACCGCCGCCAGAAACCGCCGCCGGAAATCGCCGCCGGAAACCGCCAGCTGGGACCGCCCCTGCTCCTGTCGTTGCCCGCTCGCAGGATTGAGAACAACGAGACGCACGTGTCCAACATGTACCAGGGGTGGGTGGACCCCGTGATGGCGGGGGGAGGGGGGCGTAGAAACACGTCTGGGCGTGACGGTGGGGGTTCACAGAAAAGGGCCGGACGGTGTGTGGGGGGGGGGAGAGGGTTGCAAGGAAAATCCATGTGTAAGGGGGGGCCGCAGAGGGTGGGGGGAGGGGTGGTGGTGGTGTGGACCGGTCTGTGAGCGAGCTCCTTAATCCGCCGGGTGGGCTTCATTAGGCTTCATGTCGACAGCACAGAAAGGGTTCCATGTGTGACTACTGTCCGGGTCGAACAGGGGTCCTTTCGCCTGGCGCTGGCGCTCCATGGCGCCTCCTCCAGACCCCGCCCACGTGCCTCCTCGTCGTACACCGCTCTGCCTCTTCCCCTGTCTTGTCTCTCGAATCCCCCCCCCCCCAAGTTTTTATACAACCCCCCCCCAAGTCCAGTTTTCGTGTCACCGGTTTTCACGCCACCCCCAGTCCAGTAGCATGCGCGCGCGTCCAGGTGTCCGAAGGCTATGCACCAGCCACAGTCCACATGTCGAGTAACCGAATCTTTTCTGTAACCCCACACCCAACCTGCCGGCCCTCATATCCCCCACGACCCTTTTTCGTGCGTGCAGTACGACCTCCTTCATGGCGCCGGAGCTGCTGCTGTACGGCAGGGTGTCTAAATCGTCGGACGTGTACAGGTACGGCGCCCTGGGACGAGGACGCGCGTTGCGGCAGCGGGCCCTCCCTTCCCTTGCCTTCCCCTCCCGCGCACACGACCTTCCTGTTGCAAGCTCGTCCTCCTCCGCCTCCTCCTCCTCCGCCGCCTCCTCCTCCTCCTCCTCCGCCTCCTCCTCCTCCTCCTCCTCCGCCTCCTCCTCCTCCGCCGCCTCCTCCGCCTCCTCCTCCGCCGCCGTCGCCGCCTCCTCCTCCTCCGCCTCCTCCTCCTCCTCCTCCGCCTCCTCCTCCTCCGCCGCCTCCTCCGCCTCCTCCTCCTCCGCCGTCGCCGCCTCCTCCTCCTCCGCCGCCGCCGCCGCCGCCGCCGCCGCCTCCGTTACATGTTGCACCCCAACACCCCTACCCAGTACGACGCAGCGGTGTTGGGACGCCTCGCCATTACCACCGCTCTCCCTCATAGAGTGGGCTTTCCACGCGCAAAAACACGCGCCCTCCTGCCTGCGTTGCAACAGCGGGCCCGCCTGGCTCTTGCGGGGCCCGGCGGGTGGGCACGTCCCCACCTGGCTGCACATCGTGACGGGGTATCCCTGGCGCCCGCCCATCCACACCTCCCCCCCCGCCGCCGCCGCCGCCGCCCCCGCAGTTTCGGCATCCTGCTGTGGGAGCTGTACACGTGCGGCGACGCTTTCAAGAACATCCCCAAAGGTGCTGCCCCCCCATCGTCATCGCCCTTGGTTTGCCGACCGTAGATTCGCGGATTTCCTTTACAAAACCCCCGTCCCCCGCGCCACCCTGTCGCTCCGGAACCCGAGCAACGCCCGCTGTCGCTGTCGCACCTTGCAGCGGTGCCACAGGGTCATGGCCACAAGGTCATGGCCAGTGGGCCATGACCCATCCAGCCGCAGCCGTGTTGCCAGCGCGAACTCGACTCCGAATCCAATACCCTGGCGACGTTGTACGACGTCGTACGACTACCTCATCCCACGTAACACCCCCGCCCCCCCCCCCGCCCCGGGTTTCCCCTCCGCCCCCCTCCGCAGCCCTTTTGGCCGCCAAGGTGGTGGAGGGGCTGCGGCCGGACTTCCCGCCCGAGGCCCCCCCCGAGTACACCCGCCTGGCGCAGAGCTGCTGGGCGGCGGACGCGGCAGACAGGTGGGGCCCGGGGCCTGGAGCCCACTGGCTGCGGGTGGCTGTGGGCTGGGGGATGCGGGCTGGGCTGGGTCGGTCTGCGGGCTGCGGTCTCTTAAGGGTGGACACACGGGCTACTGGTAGCAGCGTAGGGTGCGCAGTCGGCATCTATGGACTACCTGAAGGCCTCGTGTTTCGGAGCACGAGGCGGCGGCACGACACGTCGCACTGCGGTGGCTCGGAACACCGGACCACATGCATGCTTCCGGGCAGGGTGCCGCCGCGTGCATCAGCGCACAAACGCAGGGGCCAGGCTCCCAGGCAGGTCCTGGTAGACGGGCGGATGACGGGCAGATAGACGGGCGGATAGACGGGCAGAAAGGCGGGCGGATAGACGGGCAGAAAGGCGGGCACGAAAATGACTTCGGTGCGTCCAACCCCCCCCCCCCCGACTCGCGCCGCCGCCCCCTGCGCGCCACCCTGAACTCGGAAATCCTTAGCCTTTAAGCCCCGAAACCCCGAAACCTCGAAACCCCAACCCTCCCCCAACCCGGCCACGCGCCCACCCGGACATCCACGGGTTTCCCTCGAACCCACCCGCCCGCAGGCCGACCTTTGACCAGACCGTGCGCGAGCTCACCTGCATGCGCGCCATCCTGATCGGCGACCGGCCCCCGCCCGCCGCCGGGCAGTCGCTGGGCAGCGTGTCCGCCCAGGTGCGTAGGAACAACAGCTGCTCCCGCCAGCAGATGATGCTCATAAGCCCCTCCAGAACCACCACCACCACGATGCCGACGCTCGTGGCCGCTGGCGGCGCCGCCGGCGCCGCCGGCGGCGACGCTGACGGCACCGCCAGCGGCGCGCTGCCTCGATCCAACAGCACTGACGCCTCCAGGAAGCCGCGGCCGCTGCCGATGCTGACAGGCACGCTTGTGAGCAGCGGTGGTGGCGCCATCGCCGAGGGCGGCTCCAGGGGGGGTGAGAGCATGGAGGAGTCACAGCTGAAACGGCTGATCGAGTCCAACCTGTTGGTGGTTGGCGGTTGCGATGGGGGCAGCACGATAGTGGGGCTGAACTGAGGGACTGGGGCGGGGGGGGGGTAAACAGGGGGCGGCGCCGCCTTGGAGGAGAGGGTTTGGGGCCAATTGCGGTGGTGGCATGGTGGCACACTGTCGTGATGGGAGAGCAATGACCGCACGGAGGCGCTGCCCTTGGCAGCGGCAGGCCGTTTGCGGCGGCGATCGGGCTGGCGCTCGACTCCTGGAATTGGCACTGCGCGGTGTCAGGGCGGCGGCGGAGGAGATGCGGAGGGGACGAGTGCGGGGTTCGGCACCTTGGCAAGGAGGGAGGGTTCGAGGAAGACCCGTGGATTCCCGAAAAAACCGTTTAGAACAGACGTTTTGAGAGGGGGGAGGGAAGGGGGGGAGGGAGGGGGGGGGAGGGAGCCGCGCAGCGCGCGTGGCGGGCGGCGATGGGCACGGGGTAGGGCATGAGCATTGCAAAGAGTTTCAAGGTTTTAGTGCTGTTGTGTTTTGCGTACACGGTAGTGGTGGTTCGCGAGCGCTAAGGGTTGTAGCGGCGAGGCCGAATCCATGGACCCAGCAAGCAGAGTGCAGGCGGCCGGGGGGGGGGCTGGCGGGCAGGAGGGTGTATGTGCGCCCCTGTTGCCTGCCTTGGCCTCCCCCCCGGTGGGTGGGCGGTGGTGCTTGCGTCGTGCACGGCACATCGAGGACGTGTCGGAGACGACGGGCATGGTGGCGTGGTGGCATGACCGCCACCAATACGTATACACTCCGGCTGATCGACTAGCAAGTGCATGCATATGATGCTCGTCTCCAACCCCTGCGCTGTTTGGGCCCCCAGGTGTCCTTACTGAAGGGATGAGGGCCTTACGTTGTGTGTTTTACGCGCTTACCCTGTGGCGCGTCGTGGTTGGGGGACAGCACTTTGCTCGCGGTGTGCGCCACGGGTCGGTTTGAACTTGGAATCGGTGCCGCGAGGTGGGTTCCTAGGGGCCGGCGCGATGGGGTGACCCGCAGCGCAGGGAGCTGCCCGTATGTGTTTCGATGCATCCAGCGGCGGCGGGGCCCTCCGGGTTGACAAGTCCGATTTTGTGCCGTACTGGAGCACAGCGAGCGCGTTGTCTTGAGTTGTGACGGCCATCGAGGGGGGGAAATGGTCTGAGCGCCAAGTGAGCAAATTGCTTGGGGGAGAGTCGGATGCGCGCGATGGCGTTGTTTACTTTTTTGTTTTGCGGTACTTGTGTGGATTCACGTTGTTCTATTCGTGCTGTCTCGTTTACGATGTGCAGCGCTGGCGGGCGTCTCCGTCGTCTGGCCCTGGTGTGGAGTTCCGGTGCAGACGGGGGGGTCAGCGGGCGTTTAGGCTAGCCGCTTTTGAAGCTTAATCCATGTGATGAAACTAACCGGTGATGCATGTGCCGTGACGAAGGATATGGGTCACGCAGAAGGAGCTTCCTGCTAGCCCCGTGCGGTTCCATAAGCTATCCGGTGTTGGGCTTGAGGAAGGCGGTTCGCTTGGTCTTGTGCTTCGTCGATTGGTCTACTGGCGCGAGTGGTGAGGTGGTGGTGGTGCAGCGGCATGCAGTGTATATGCGTATTAGGCTCGGGCGCTCGTGTGAGTGGCCAACGATGTGGGGGTCATCAATGTGGTGGCGTGCAGGCGTGCACGCCTTGTGTGCTGTAGCTGTGTCCGCGGCGCTGCCATTTAAACAAGTCATCCTAAAGGCGGTAGCTTCGGAGGGAGCTGGTATGATCCAGGGAGGAAGGACTGTAGGTTACGGAGGGTGGCGACGGGTTGCGGGCGAAGGGCCAAACCTTTTGGTAGGACTTTCCTTACTTGTAACGATGTAAGCCTTTCCCATTCCTTGCTGAGGAGCGCCACGGGGATTTCAATGACCCCCCTAGCATCGCGCTTCTATGACGACATTAACTTTGGTGACGAGGGGAGCTTACCGGCTCCACGGCGAGCCGAGGCTTGCGGGCAGCTCCGAGACCAATTTCCCAAACCCGGATTGAAGCGCTTGCATCATAATAGTTTTGAGCAGTTATCTTTTTCTAGGACGAACTCCGTTGGCGCTTTCTCACTGGGGCGTTCTCATGTATGTCGCGTTCGCTTCCCATCAACCGAGACCTTTCTGCCCAAGTCGCTCGCTGGCGTAGGAATAGCTGAATTTTTGTATCCTAGGATGCCAAGCCAGGGCGGCCCTTCGGCTGGTGGGGCGGGCCCTAGCCGGGAGCCTGGACTACAAACCAAAAAGGACTCGCGGTTCGTGCGTCGTGCAGTCAGCCCGGGTAACCTTTCCGACACACGGCGAATATCTTCTACGTCAGGACACTTGACAGCCGCCTCAACATTAACTTCGTTGACGGCATCCCGGGTAGGCGCATGCCTCCTCATCTGTCCGGTTTCATATATATTCCAAGGCGTGCTGACATGCTCCGATACGGTGTACCTCTGTACACGCTTTTCCCCCGCTGTTGGTGGCGACTGTCGCAGCCTGCCCTGCGCGACAAGTTCGTGCCGCTGCCGGATGCCAACAGCAAGTCGCAGGTCGTCGTGGAGGAGGTGGAGGATGACGAGGGAGCTGAGGCGCATGAGTCAACGCTGGCTCCGGCGGTCACACAGAAGCGCGGCCGCATCACCGTGGTGGGGCTGTTGGGCGTGTGGCCATAGGCGGGGCTGTCCACCGCGGGTCTTGCTTTGGAGGAGCGCAATCTTAAGGTTGCTTGCGTGACCCACCTGGGCGCGTTTCTGAAGCGAAAAGGCAGCGATCGGGCGGGGAGAAGATACTCGGCGGAGGATCCAACTCGTGCGGATGCAGGCTCGCAACACGACATGTCGTGTCGGGGAAAGCCATACCGTCGTACCGATAGCCTGGACTCCCCCTGGAAGCTCTACGCCATACCCGTTCGAACCCCAGCCCACCACCGGCTCCGAAACCTCACAGCCACCCAACCCGCCCGTCCCTTCCCTTCCACAACTCGCTTGCCCAGATCACGGTTGCGGAGACCTTCAACCGTAAGGCCCTCGAGGCAGCCTTGCAACACGTTGCCGCCGTCGTGAGCCCCACGTTCGTCGCCGCTGCCTCCACCGCCCCGTCCCCCGCCTCCACCACCAATGGTACGGCGTCCACCACAGGAGCCGGCGGCGGCGGCGGCGGCGGCGGCTCCTCTACCACTGGTATGGCCACCGGTGGCGGCGCCGCCAGCGTCAACGGTACGGCGCCGTCAGGCGGCGGCGGCGGCGCCGGCACCAGCGGCAGCGCCACGGCAGTGACGATGGCCGTCACGGCCTACCCTGAAGTGACGTACGCTCGTACGGCACACGGGGAAGCGGTAGAAACACCGGGCGAGGTGTTTTTCTTCGATTACGGTGCGCACGCGGCATGTGGCCCGGGTCGAGAAACGGGCTCCGAAACCGGTGCCAGCTGATGTGTACGGCTCCCTGACCCACATCGCCCCGACCCACATCGCCCCGACCCACACCGCTCCGACCCACACCGCTCCGACCCACATCACCCCGCTGCCCCAGGCGTGGTTGCGTTCTGGGGCATGACTGAGGCACAGGAGCAGACGCTGCTGACTGCGGTGGTCAAGTCGCGGGGGGTGGCGGTTGAGCTGCTGGACGAGGACGAGCGGCAGGTGGGGAGGTTCGAGGGAGACCCGTGGGCAGGTGGGGAGGGGGGTGGCACACAAATCGTTGACGCGAAAAGGACAGAACAGTTGGCGCATGGTCGGCGGGCACCTAGTTTGCAGGTGGGGAGGGGGGAGGACGGGTGTGGCACCCGCTGCCGCACCTCACCTCTCAACGCTCCCGAGTGCCCGGGAGGACCTTTTTAAGGTTAGGAGGACCGTTTTAGAGGCCCCTCACAAACCTCCCATCCCATCCCTCCTTTCCCCCCCCTCTACCCATGTCGTGTAACCGGTTTTTTATGCGCCCCACCCCCTTTACCGCACCCACTACATTTCCCCAGTCGCGTTACCGGTTCTTTTATTGTAACCCCCTTACCGCGTAAACGGTCTTTTGTTTCTTGCACCTCTCCGCCCTCCGTTATCCTGGGCCCCGCAGGTGGAGGAGCTCCTGTTCGTGTACTCGCGGGACTCGCAGCCCAACATCCGCAACGACACCTTCACCATTGACAGCCGACTGGCGGGGGATCACCAGGTGGGGCTGGAGGGGGAGGGCGTGGGATGGCCGTAGGAAGGGCGAAGGAAGGCCGTAGGAAGGGCGGCTGAAGGGGGGCGCGGGTTTGAGAAGAAACCCGTTGGTCGGCACTTGAGGGGTAAGGGTTAGGCGCGGGTGGTGTAGGCGAGCTTGGCTGGAGGGAAGCCAGCGGGTTAGCGTTGTGTTTCCAGCGGAGGTCGGATTCGACCGGCCCGATCGGAGCTGGGGAAGGCGTTCGTTTCGGATCCTCCCGACATCTTCCGACCGACGCCCCCTCACCCTGTCGTTGCACCAGCTACGCTTCCCGTGTCGAGTAACCGATTCGTTTTGGTACCCCCCGACCCTGTCGTACACCGGGTATTCTCGCCACCTGCCCCTTTTGTCTCTCTTTCCAACCCGTCCTGACGCTTCCCAACCTACGCTTGCCGTACAGGTCAAGATGGCCATCAGCCACGCGCTAGCCCAGTCCTCCAAGCTAGCCGTGTACGAGGAGCGGATGGTGGGGCTCGTGGAGGAGGTGGGTGGGGGGGTCGTGAAAGGGGGGAGGGGAATACACCTGCTGCCGCTGCTGCCGCTGTAGCTGCTGCTGACGCTGTAGCTGCTGCGGATACGGCGAATGACGATGGCGCAGACACTGGGGTTGCCGATGTTGGATGCGGAGACGGATGCGGGTGTCGTCAGCAGATGCCGGCTATGCTGACCCTTCTTACTCCTCCCCGCGCTGCTCTCCGCCCAGGTCCGCCATATTCCTGCCGAAATGGCGGAGCGGGGCTCGATATCGATGAGTCGCCGGAACGTGGCGCGGCTGATGGGCAAGGTAAGGTCGGCTGCGATTGGGGCGTGGTGGAATGGGTGGGCGAAAGGAAGCGAGGCAGGGTGGGGCTGGGGGTGGGGGCTTGGGGGCGGGTTTGGATGTTGCTGAAAGACCGGAAGGGAGGGGGTCTAGGTAAGGCGCTTGGGGGAAACCGGTTCGGGGCTGCAGCAGGCGGCTGTGCGATGCACGTGCAGCACCCCACCCATACTCGCGTTTCTACGCCACCCCTCCTACTCCACCCAGTTTCTCGTTCCCGAGCCCCCCTCTGCCCCTCCACCCCCGACCAGGTGTTTTTGCTCAAGGCCGCCGTCAACCTCACCGCCACCATGCTGGACACGCCGGAGTTCTTCTGGCGCGCGCCCGACCAGCTGCAGGTGCGACCAGGGGTGGGGAGGAAGCCCGGCTGCATGAAGAGGGGTGCGGAGGGAGGAAACCAGTGGGCAAGTGGGTAGATTGATGCGGTCCCGGGTGGGGCGGTGCACATAATGGCCGCGGGGCTAAGGAAAACGGAATGGGTGAGCGCGGGGCTAAGGAAAACGGAATGGGTGAGCGCAAGGTGAGCGTATCCTAAAATGCAATCAGAGGAGCAGACGCAGTCCCAACGATGCGACCGGCCTTGGACCCCACTTATTTGTTAGTTGTTGCACTAAACTGCTTGTGTTCGTCGTGTGCCAGCCACGGGGAGGGGGGCAAAACCCTAAGCGACCATGGCGCGCGAGTGCAGCCAAAGGACCAAGTCTTCGCACGCTCGCTCTAAAACCCCTAAAACCCTGAAACCCCGGAAACGCCGTCCCCCGCTGCTCCGAAACCCGTCGAGGGAAGCCATTGCTGTGGCGGCTCGCCTCCTACCCACCTCGCTTCCTCGTCTCTTTTGCTCGGCCAAGAGGCTTGGGGGAGGGAACACGGCTGTACCTCCGGAACACGACGCATGCACGTGCTTTGTTGCGTGACGTAAGAATCGAACCCGACATCGGAAGTTTGGAACGGCCCCCTCAGCCGTCGAATCGCTGCGCGGCTGTTGGTCTCCTAGCCCTGACGCCTGTGCCCCCGCCCGCCCCGCCGCCCATTCGTACAAACCGTACGGCAGTCCCTGTACGAACGCGCCTGCGAGTACCTGGACATCCAGGGTCGGCTGGACATGCTCAACACGCGCTTCCTGGTGGGTGCCTCGGACATCCATTTGGGACAGGGGGTGGCGAGAGAACCCGCAGGCATAGGGGGTGGCAAGAGAATCGTAGACATAGGGGATGGTAAGAATACCCGGTTGCATGGCATAAAATGAGCCGGGGGACAGAAACTGATTGGGGGTGGGGTAGAGGGAAAACGGGGTCGCTTGGGAAAGAGGACGAGAGTGGGCGAAGCAATGCGGGCGTGGGGTGGCGGGGGTTGGCGGGGCAGCGATGTAGGAGCGGCCGAGGAGTGTAGGTTTACAAGGAGGGGCGGAGTGCCAGACGGAAACGGGACGGGACCGCGGTCACATAGCGGCCACGGGTTACGGCACGTAGCGCCGAAACCTCATAGCCCTAAAACCCTAAAACCCTAACACCGGCACCCACCGATCCAGTCCCCCCCACCGGACCCCATCCCGCCTTGGCGCTTCACCCCCCCCCCCCACGTCCAGGTGCTCCAGCGTATGCTCGACATCTGGTCCGACCACTCCGCCCACCAGAACCTGGCTCGTCTGGACGTCATCATCGTGGTGCTAATCCTAATAGAGGTGCGGGGGAGGGGGGGATCGTATGAGGAGGGGGCAGGGGCGGGCGAAGGGGCGGGGAAGAGGGGGCAGGGGCGGGCGAAGGGGCGGGGAGGAGGGGGCAGGGGCGGGCGAAGGGGCGGGGAGGAGGGGGCAGGGGCGGGCGAAGGGGAGGGGAGGAGGGGGCAGGGGCGGGCGAAGGGGAGGTGCTGCTCCCAATCATACCTTGACGTGCGCAGGGCCAGGGTTTGGGTTAGGGAGGAGCTGTTGATCTTGATCGCGGCCGCTGGGGTTTACTGCCCTCGGCATCAACAAACCCTGCGCTGCCACCCCCTGTCCACCCACCACTTCCACGGGGTCGTGTTCACCACCTCATCACTCACCCATACACACTTCGACATCAGTTGTGGTTGACCCAGGGGTCTGGGTGTATGGCTGGCCCCGGGGTCTGGGCGTACGGCTGGCCCAGGGGTCTGGGCGTACGGCTGGCCCCGGGGTCTGGGCGTACGGCTGGCCCCGGGGTCTGGGCGTACGGCTGGCCCCGGGGTCTGGGCGTACGGCTGGCCCCGGGGTCTGGTCGTACGGCTGGCCCCGGGGTCTGGGCGTACGGCTGGCCCCGCGGTCTGCGCGTATGGCTGGCCCCGGGGTCTGGGCGTATGGCATTTTGCTTGCATGGTGCCGCAACGTTGGTCCCGCCGCCGCCCTTCAGGTCGTCATGGCGGGCATGGAGGTGGTTGGCTTCCTCATGCGGCGCCGCGGCTGGGAGTGGCACGGGCCCAAGCTGTGGGAGCTCATATGGGGCCACCACCACCACCACGGCCAGGCGCAGGGCCTGGGGCTGGGGTCGGGGTGGGCTCCTGGGTTGCAGCCGGGGGGGACGGCCGGTGGAGGGTGGATGTAGTGCTGGGGTACGGGGGAGGCGGCCGGTTTAGTGGCAGGAACGCGGGGCGAAGTGGTGGGAGGGGGGGTTGAGAGAGCGGGGTATGGGAGGAGCGGCGTTGGGATGTGGGTTTCGGAGGTGGTGGTGCGCGGGTCTGGAGAGTGGAGCGGAGATGGTTTTTTTTAATGGTGGAGGGGGAGGTGGCCGGTGGTGCCGGCGAGGGAATCCGTCGACACAGCAAAGGAGAGGGGGGGGACGTAAGGGGGCCGGGGGGCAGGTCAGGTGAAGGGGCGCGGATGCAGCAGGAAAGCCACGGTGATGTTTATGGGTGAAAACGTGTTCGAATGTTGCAGTGACATCGTTACGACATGAAAGCCTGGAGGTGGAAAGCGGGGGGGTGGCATAAAAACCGTGCAAATTGGGGGGGGGAGAGAGAAGAGGGCTTCAGCAGTAGGTTTGCTGGTCGGAGAGCGTGGGAAAATGAATGAGGCGTGCAGCAGCCGCATCCTTTGTGGCGGTCCGGTGGGGGCAGCACTGCGGTCGTACACTGTCGCCCAAGCGTGTCCAGCTCACGCAAATGGTCCTACCATGAAAACCTACACACTACCATGATTGCAACCATGTTTTTTCGTTTTGAGAGAGTACCGCGATTGCGTTGGTGGCGTGGAGGGCCGGGTTGAGGTTGCTGCCCGCAACCGTCTTGTCGTACCTTGGCTCTGTCTTGTCGTACCCTTGTTTTGCCAAAACTGTCCGCCGCGTGGGCTGCGGCCCAGCGGCTGACGACTTCACGCCGGTTTGGATTTGGGTAACGCGCTGGATTCGGATTTAGCTCTGAAGGCAGCAGAGGTGAAGGAGTGAGTGCGTTGGGCCCGCGGGACTGGTTCTGAGAGGCTGAGCTAGATCTTGAAAGATTGGGCTGGCGCCGAAACCCCGCGAGGCTGAGCTAGATCTTGAAAGGTTGGGCTGGCGCCGAAACCCCGCGGCCGCCCACCAGCGCACCCAGATGGGTGTCGATGACGGATGACCGCAGTATGGACGCCGGGGCGTGTGGGCTCCTCTCGCTGCATTGTATTAATCCACAATGTTATTGGCTCGCCACCTGCACAACGCACGAAGATGGCCTGCGTACTAAGAGGCACCAGCGCGCACGCTGCCGAAGGCCCTCCAGAACCAAGGTCGTACACCTGTCGTACATGCTGACGGCCAGCTGGCGCCCTTGCATCGTTGCCTATGTGTGTATTGTGGCTAGGTGGCGGGGTGAGGAATGGTTACCGATAACTGGCGGATGACGGGCGCGCTCGTTTATTTCGTCGCCATGGGTCTTGTCCACCCCAGGGTCTTGTCCACCCCAGAACTGCCCAGAAAGGGAAACAGCGGCCCCTCTCCCGCTATATTCGGTGGCTAGGATCCCTTGACGAGTCCCTCTGCTCGGCGTGCGGATTTGGTGTCGAAGGTAAACAGGTACGTCTCCACCAGGGGGCGTGCGGCCGAGGCCATACAGGCGGCCACCGGTTCTTGTACTTCACCTGCGTAACGTCAACTGCAAGTATCCTTACGTCTTTCTCTATGTCGGTCTGGCTGCAACAGTTCGTGGCCTCAACTTCGCAATCGGCGTCAGTTGTTACCGCCGTTGGACGCTAGATAGTACTCTTCCCATCCCATGGGCGGAACCGCCGCCATTTTGCATATAACTATAAGATCTTTATAGATCACTGTAACTTATCCGTGACACTACCTCTGACGCGACAGCTGCTGTTGCATGTGAATCTTCGCCACTGGCGACCCATTCAAGGATGAAGCGTAGGCTAATTTAGAGTACCACGTTATCGGTATCTAAGAACGCGAAGAATGGCTCTCCTCTTAGTTGCCGTTTTGGCTACGCTGGCGCTCGGCGAGGTGGGTCAAATTCCTTACAGCAGTGCCAATAACCGAATGCATCCGTTCTTGATGGAGCAATAGTTAGTATATGTATAGTTTTCAGGTAGCTGGCCGGCGTTCAGGCCACGGGAGCTACCTCAGACCAATCGCAGCTGTTGTGCCTGCCCTTCGCAGGCCATCGGCCAGGCGGTGATCCCTCATGTAGACGACTGCGCGCTATGCTTCCACTGCACTGCTGACGCGTTGCCGGAACCAGTGCTGCCTTCGGACCTGACAATTGCGAACTTCCAGCCCAAGAATGTCACGCAGAAGCAGACGCTGCCGGTAAATCATCATCAATTCTGAAACATGGTCACTGGCGGGACATACGAACATCATTATGGTTGCCTGCGAGGACGTGCGCGGTGGTGCCAGTCACCCAGGGAGGGGGGGGGGGCGACATGCCCGCCAGGCCGAATTGTTAAGATATGTTGAGCTTATGCGCAAGTGGGGGGTATCGCTGGTCCCTCTCCCCTGCCTACTCGGACTTTCCCTTCACACACACATACACAGTCGGACAAAGGGGCAGTGCGAATGCGGGTGGATGGCCTGTCTGCTCAACAGCGCACAATCTGCGGCTGGCACAGACGCGGCATTAAGGCTGTATGCTCCGGGGGATGTGAGCGAAAGTCCCAACGCAACAACGCCCTCGTCGCGCTCGGGGTCGCTCTCCGGCAAGCTCCTTGATCTCCGCGACAACCCCGCCTCAACCCACCTAAGCACCCCCGACCACGCATCCTTAGCCAGCGGCCTCGGATCCTCGCCTCTCCCCCACCTCTCCCCGCGCCCCCTTCCGATTTCCCCCTCCGCAGCTGTGTCATCACTGCCGCGGCTGCAGCACGAACTTGCAGATCCTGGTGAGAGGCGACAGGAGGCCGCTCCAGAGATGGGTCGGGGCCGCTCCAGGGAGGGGTAGAGGTCGCTCCAGGAAGGGCGGAGGGGCCTCCCAGGCGGGCCCGGAGGCCGCTCCAGGGAGGAGGGTAGGGGCCGCTCCAGGAGGCGTGGAGGCAACTCCAGGGAGGGATCGGGGGCGGCGCTGGCCTGGTGGGGTGTGTGGGCGTTTGTTGGTTTCGGGGCGGGTGGTGACCACAGCCTAACCACGCATCGCCGGGCCCAGTACGACACCGGCAGAGGTCCGAACTGGCACCCCGCCCTGCTGTGGGGCGCTGATGGGGGGGGGGGGAAACTGGCGAATCAACATAGGCGGGCAGAAGAGGCATTGCTGGCTTGGAGGAATGCTTTGCGGGGCTGGCGCATGGTCTGCTGACGGAGGGCGGTCCGGCGGATGGTGAGGAAACCCTTGCACACGACACAGGGGGATGTGGAGAAGGGCTAGTCGGAGAAGAGTTTGGAACACTCGGGCGGGAGGTGGGCGGTGAGGTGAGGTGAGGTGGAGGGACGCCGATCGCGTCCTTGGCTGGGGGTTTCGAGGGAGACCCGTGGATGCCAGAAAAAACCGTTGGCTGGGGGTGTGTGTGAAACCGGTGACACGAAAAACGGCAAGATAGTGGGCGCAGGGGGGGGTACAGATGGCAGCTTAGACGGAGGCACATAGGCAGACGTTGTCGAGACAGCGCTGAAGGAGTAGGAGCGCCCGCCGTGGACGGGAGCCAGACCAGCGGGGAGGGGACCCGGCGGACGGCTCTTGATGCTGCGGTCCCCCCGGGTGTGGCGGTGTCGTTGCGGGGCCGTGTGGCTGCTGTTGCCTGACGGACGGAGGGGGACGGAGTCCCTCTGTGGCGCTGCAGGGGCAACGCGGTTGCGTGTATGGGCTGCAAGGAAAACCGTGTGTGTGAGCGGGTTTGCGATTGCGGAGCCGGTGAGGGGGGAACGGGGGAGAGGGGGAGGTCACCAAACACCCGGTGGTCCCAGGTACTGGGTTGGCGGGAGCTGCCCTCAACCCCCTTACACCCCTGAGCTCATTGCCTAGCTGTCTGGCTGTGTGGCTGTGCCAATAAGTCCCCTCCCCCTCCCGGGTCTTCCTTTCGTACACAGGTTTTCCTTGCAACCCCCCCCTCATTTGGGTTTTCTCGCCACCCCCCTCCTCTCACCCCAACCCCCCGGCGCCGCTTCCCCCTCCCAGGGCAGCTCTGGTCAGAAGAAGCTCTTTAACACTTGGTTCCGGGACGAGGCGGGCGCCTCTCCCTCGTGGCTGTTCGTTGCCCCAACCGACAAGACGCCCAACCGCAAGGCCATTGTCAAGGTGGCCTGCATCCCCGTGGGCAAACACGCGCGCCACAAGTTCGCTACCTGCCTGCCCGACCTGGCGCTCAAGTACGCCAAGATCTACCTGGCCATCGAAAAGCTGGCGGAGGAGTGCGGCCTCACGGGTGCGGCTGGGGTGTGGGGTGCGGCTGGGCTGGGGTGCGGCGGGGGTGGGGGCCGCGAGGAAACCCGTGTGCGATGAGAAACCGTGCATCTGGGAAAGGCAGTGAGGGGGCTGCAGACCCGTGCACGCGACGGAGGGAGGGGTTGCTGGGAAAAACTGTGTACGAAGGAAAACGGTGTAGACAGATGTTTCGAGATGCATGCTGGAGGACGGAGGGAGGAGAACGGAGGGAGGGGTGGGGGGAGAAAATGACCAGCGAAGAAGAGGACACGCGTTTGATGTTGCACCCCGGAGCACTTACTTTGGCCACTTGGGAGCGTGGGGACGAGTGCCGCCCAAGCCGACCAGGAGAACGAGGAAACGCGATCGCGGAACATTTGGAAAGCTGGGGGGGAGAGGAAGGATGGGACGAGCGGGAATGGGATTGCGGGCTCCCCCCTCCCCCCTCCTTACGCCTCCGCCCCGCCCCCCCCTCCCGCGGCTGCCGTCGGCACGAGCGCCCCGGCATGCAGTTCTCACACGCGTCCCTTACACTCATTCCGAAGTGGTTCCTCCTCTCCGGTTTTTTAATGTCGTATACCAACCGGATTCTCTTGTAACCCACCCCCTGCCGCCTCCAGACATCATTCCCAAGGTGTGGGTGGGCTGGGTCAACGCCGTCATTCCGGAGGTTGGGTATCACATCAGGTGAGCGGAACGTGAGGGGGCGGAAAGGAGCGGAAAGGAGCGGAAAGGAGCGGAACGGAACAGAACTAACCGAATCCGTATGCGCGCCCAGTGGAGGGAGGGAGGGGGGCAGGTGGGTCCCGGGTGTGAGGCTGTGCGGGGACGTCCAAGCTGGGCCGGGATGGGTGGAGCGGGGGGCGGACAGATCTGTACGGTGGGCCACGAGCTGATGAGCTGATTTCCCCTTCCCCCCCTTCGTCGGGACCTGGCAGGTGGCTGGGTCTGTGGATGGAGATGGTGGACGGCATCAGCTTGGAGAACCTGGTGGGTCGGTGGGTCAGTGGGTAGCAGCGGTGCGGCGGCGTGTGAGGTTTTGGGAATGGATGGATGGGGTAGGTGGCGATGATGATGAAGACGACGGCAGTTTCGTTGGTGCGGGCAGTCGGGAGCGGGCAAGGGGCGGTGCGGGTGGCACTTGGAGCGAGGCTTCTACAGGGTATGCAGTTCGTCAGGAGGGGAGGGGAGGGGTGCTCGCAATATCCCGCAGGATATGGGCAAGGCAAAATCGAGATGGCGGCCATAAACCCTAAAAACCCTGCAAGCCGGCTCGCTAGTTCCCTGGGCCCTCCCCCCTGCCCCCCAGCTCGCACTTACGGTTCGTTTTTTCGTCTGTCCGCGGACGGCTCGTTTTTCGTCTGTCCGCGGACGTTCCTCTCCAACACTGCCCTCTGTCTTCCCCCCCTGCTGCTCCCAGGTGCGGCTGGGCAACCCCATGATGCACCCCAGCGACCTGCTGGACATCTTGCACAACAAGGTCAACCACACGCAGGTAGGCGCTTAGGGTTTCGGCGGTTAGGAAGGTTGGGCCGCTTAGGATTTAGAACGGGTGGGCCGTTTCGGGTTTGGGAGGGGTGGGTCGTTTCGGGTTTAGGACGGGTGGGCCGTTTCGGGTTTAGGAGGGGCGGGCCGTTAGGGTTTAGGAGTGGTGGGCCGTTCAAGGTTTAGGAGCGGTGGGCCGTTCAGGGTTTTAGGCGTGGAGGGTCCGGGGGCGCGGTGCCCTCTGTGCCTTCCATACTGCCCTGCACACCTCACTCACGCTGTCGCCTGCTCGCCCAGATGCATGTCTGTCCCTCAAGCTTGAGGTCCTGGCACTCGCAGCCTCCATGCTGCCCGCGGCCGTCCGGTTGGGTCGTTGCCCGTGGCCCCCTAAACCCTGAAACCCTAAAACCCTAAAACCCTACACCCCCACTCGGCCCCCCGACCTCCACAGAGTGTCCGCAGCGCCGTGTTCGACTTGCTCACCAGCCAGAACGACCGGCACGCACAAAACATCTTTATTAACGGCGACGGCTCCATACGGCTCATCGACAACGAGGTGCGCGAGCGGGCGGGAGGGGGTTTGATAAGAGAATCCGCGAATCCACGGCCGGGGGTGCACGAGTGTGGAGCGTGGAGGGGGTGGGGGGGTGGCACGACGATCGGGGCGCGGCGTCGGGACCAGTGGACGCAAGGTGGGAAAGGGAAACGGGGGGGGGAGGGGAGGCCAGCAGGCGGAGGAGGAAGAGGGCGTGGAGCAGGATGGGGACCGGAGGGATGGCAGCAGCAGGGAGGATGGGGGGGCGGCTCGTGACTTTGGGGCCCGGTCGGAGGAAGGGCGGCGGAGGAGATGGCTGGGGGGCTGGCGAGAAGACCCGGTCACACGGCCTGGGGAGCTTTAAGGAGACAGAGGGCAGAAACGGATGTGGCTGAGGGGCCGGGCGGCGGTGTATGGTGGTGGGATCGGGAGGGGGTCATGGAGGGGGCGCCGCCCCCGGCTGTTGTGGGGAAGTCGGGGCTCCCATCTGGTCCCGGGACGAACTATTGGTCCTAGAACGTGTCCGCCTCTGGGCACCCCTGCCTGTCCGCCCTCGCTCCTCCGCTGCGACCCACCCCTACGGCGTACTAATGCAAGCACCCTGCCCTTGTCTTCCCCCTCCCCCTCCCCTAATTTTCCTCGACCAAGTTCTCCAGCATGTATCTCCAAACGCCATGTTCTAAACGGTTTTCCTTTTGTACACGGGTTTTCCTTGCAACCCCTCCCTCCCCCTCCCCCCAGCGCGCCTTTTACGAGAACCACATCCTGGCCCATGACTCCATCCTACTGCCCACCACCAAGAAGTACAACATCAACGTCATGGAGAACGCCTGGATCCACAAGTTTCCCAACTGGGGGAATAAGGCACGTGGGGTCAATGGGTCGCTCGCGCTCCGAAACCACCCTTATCCTTATTTTCGGAGCGAGAGCTCTAATGGCCTGCGGGGACCGGGCGGGACCGGGGTGCCAGCGCGTCGCCTCGTTTGCTTCCCCCCTGATTTGGCTTGGACGGCGCGGCTCGTCCCCATGCTGCCCCACGTGGTCACGATACGGGCGGTGTCAAGGGAAGTTTAAAACACGTGTTGCAAGTTGCACGCCGTGGGACTTCTGCCGCGTGACCGCTAGTATCGTGTCCTCGGTCCGCGCCCCCGCAGGTCCCCATGTGCTGGGCCAACGTGGCCCTCCTGTTCGACTACCGCTGCTACGTGCCGGGCGGAGTGATTGGCAAGAACTTCGACCCGCAGGTAGGCGGTTCCGAAACAGCAGGCATAGCTGGCACCTGGGGCCCACCGCCAGCTACCCTCCCTGGAGTCCCTGACGAGGGTGGAGGCGCCGATCCCCCATACCTGCAATAAAGAACCGAAACTGCGCACCCGTTCCCACAGCCCGTATGTTGGCGTGACGTGCGGGTGTGGGTGTGGGATTTTCCGCATCTCAGCGGTAAATTCACGTATGCCGCGGCAGCAGCAGTCTGGGGGGCCGGGCGTCCGCGAAGCAGAAGACGAGCTTGCACGGGCATGGCTGCAGTGGAACCGGCAGCCCGTGCTTCAGCCGCAAGCCCCCTCAACGTGTACTCGGACCACCTGTGTCCTGCGAACTCAAGCTACCTGCGAACTCGGGCTACATGTGTCCTTGGGGTTTCTCATTCGGAACTTCGACACGCGGGTATTTTATGCGCCAGCCCCTCACCCCCGGGATGACTCGTCTTATTGTGGCTGAGGGACGGACCCCTTCTCCCCCCCCTCCTGCCCCCCTCCCCTCCTGCCACCCCAGGTGGCTCAGTGCCTGGCCCGCGTGAGCTCCATGAACCCGGACACCGTGATGGCGGAGTACGGGCTGCCGGCCAGGCACATGGCGGAGGCTCTGTACAACAGATCCAAGGGTGAGGGCGGGGGCTGGGAAGAAGCATCTGGTGCTTGGGGTATCAATGGGTGGGCCGGGTCGGCGAGGATGAGGTTGGAGGGGGGAGAGGGGAGTTGGGGAGTTGGGGAGGGGCGTGTGTGTTGGAAGAGGAGGGGTGCTCGAAAGGCGGCGACGAGGACGCGGGTCCGGGCATGGCAGCGGACTTGCATTGGTGTCGATGTTGAGTCCGGGGCCACCGCACCTGCAGCCGCAGCCCCCAATCCTGCTATCGGCACCGGGACGTGGCACAGCGCCAGCCGCCGCACACCCTGTCCTGTCCTTTTCGCGTCAACGGTTTTTTTGCCACCTTCCCGGTGTGGCTGTGGCAGAGTAGCGTTTGCGCCACCTCAGCTGCACTAGTCTGCACCCCCAGCGAGCCCCAATCCCCGTGCGCGCCTCCGCGCGCCTGGTCACCTCCCCCTCCCCTCGTCCACTATCCTGTCCTTTTCGTGTCAACAGTTTTCACGCCACCCCTCGTCTCCCCGCCTCGCCCGCAGCCATGCACGAGAACGGCTTCGAGTACGCCCTCACGCAGGGCTACCCGCGCAACCCCAACCCCTGGCGCTACAAGTTCACGCCTCCGTGCTGCAAGATCATGCACGCCGACACTTACCGTTGCGCCGTGGGCTGGACCCCGGACACCGCCATTCCGTTCGGGGACCCCATCACGGGGGGGGCGTGGACGCACGCGCGACCCGACCCGGGGACGTACGAGGGGGGCAGCGTGTTTTGAGGGGGGAGGGGGGCTCACTCGTGATCCTCGCTTTTGGTACTGCTACTGCCTAAGCTGCCTAAGCGCTCGTAGGTGACGGTGGCCGTCCTGGGGGTCGGAAAGCCAGGTAGTAGGGCTTTAGGGTTTTAGGGTATCTGCGAACGCCAGCAAATCCGGCGGTGTGTTGTGGGAGCAGCAGAAAAGGCGTGTGGGTTCAGGTGGAACCAGCAGAAGCCGGACCAAGACTGTGAGGAGACGGACCATGGGGTTCGGGAGGGTGGGAGATGGTTCAGTGGTGGTGGTGGTGGTGGTGGTGGTGGTACCGCGAACTGAGTGTGCATCAGCTCGCCATACGCCGTGTGAGGCGGGACTTCACAGAGGTTACGGGCGAGTTTGAAGGGTGGCTGGATTGTTGTTGGTGACGGTTGTGCTGGGCGGATCGAGGAGCAGCCCCCCAACTGTACACCACATGTCCCTGTCTGTGAGCTGTTAATGGATTGGAGGTGATGTGGGGAGGTATGCGGAGGGGAGGGCCGTCAGGTTAGGAGGGGGTAGGGGGAGGGCTTCGAACGCCATACATGTCTTCGCTATCTAGTGTCAGTGCTGGTGCGACTCGCGTATCTGCGCGATAGGGAAAGAATACCACCTCGAGCAGTTTTCCCAATCCAGCTGTTGTAGGGTTTTGAGGATAGAGTACAGGGCTGACGTCGACATCTGCAGCCTTTTCGAAACGGTGCCTTTCGTCAGTAGTGCCACCCAATCTTACGCCAAATATCACGCCGGTGACTAGAATCAGAATGTTGAGGTCGACCTAACGAGTGCGAACACGACAACTGCCGAGCACAGCAACTTAAAGCCATAGGATTGGTGGTGTTGAGAAACACCGAGGATTGGAAGCGCGTGGATCTGGAGATTAGACAGGCGCCGACCCGTCGTCCGCCTTGCCGCCCTTGGACTTCTTCGGAAGAAGCACTGCATGGATGTTGGGGAGAACGCCACCGGAGGCAATGGTCACCTCGCCCAGCAGCTTGCCCAGCTCCTCATCGTTACGGATGGCCAGCTGGATGTGGCGAGGAACGATGCGGTTCTTCTTGTTGTCGCGTGCAGCATTGCCGGCAAGCTCCAGGACCTCAGCGGTCAGGTACTCCAACACTGCTGCCAAGTAAACGGGCGCACCAGCACCAACGCGCTCGGCATACTTGCCCTTCTTCAGGTAACGGGCGATGCGACCGACGGGAAACTGAAGGCCAGCCTTCGAGCTGCGGCTCACAGCCTTCTTGCCAGGGGTCTTGCCCTTGCCACGGCCTGCCATTGTCGGATTTGTTTGTTTCAGATCTCGATCTACGCTTGAAGGTTTTGGTAACAACACCAAGTTACTTACCCTATATATGTGTTCCCCACCTATAATTAGCCGTTGCCCCAGTGAGCGCTCAGTCAGGTACGGATGTTCGTCACAACGATGGTGGTTGGTCCCGGTGAGCCAAACTGGCGGCCGTTTAAATCATTCGAGGCCGACTGTTAATCCTCATCCCTTAAACCTTATCGATTTTGCTGATACTAACGAAATGGCCAAGAAAGACGAAAAGCCCGTTGCTGAAAAGGCTGAGAAGGAGGCTCCAGCCGAGAAGGAGGCGAAGCCTAAGGCTGAGAAGAAGGTGAAGAAGGAGAAGAAGTCCCCTGCCAAGAAGGCGGCCAAGGAGCCTTCCGCTGCTGAAGAAGGCGACAAGCCGAAGAAGAAGGCCAAGAAGGTCAGCAAGTCGGAGACTTACAAGCTCTATATCTACAAGGTGCTCAAGCAGGTGCACCCTGACACCGGCATCAGCTCGAAGGCAATGTCTATCATGAATAGCTTCATTAACGACATCTTTGAGAAGGTTGCCACCGAGGCATCAAAGCTGAGCCGCTACAACAAGAAGCCGACGGTCACCTCTCGCGAGATCCAGACCGCGGTGCGTCTGGTCCTGCCTGGCGAGCTGGCGAAGCACGCTGTTTCGGAGGGCACCAAGGCCGTGACGAAGTTCACGTCGTCGTAGGCCTATTGCCGCATCAGAATACCTGGATGTGCGCCGGGGGCCAATTTACACACGGTGTTTTTCAACACCACCGAAATACGGGCATTCCTCAATTATCAATTTGGTGTCTTGCGCTGGATCTATTACTCTGATATTGTATCGGCGGACGGTACGACACTTGTAGGTGGTGCCTTGCTTCTACGCGTACCTTGCATATTCGTCCCGCATGACACGTGTCGTTGAGTTTCATCAATGATGTGGATCACCTATCACATCCTTGCACCACGGGATCCACAATCCATCATCAATGCACCACAAAATTTACGACATACAGCACCGCTTACCACCACTGTTCGCCTGCTGGGCGCAGCACTACCAACCCGCTACCGTGCACTAGTTGCCCTCCATTTGAAAGACAAATGTGACAACGTATATCACCAATCAGTTCACCAGGCCACAGCTTCTTTCGTCGTTCGCTACGAGCCGTTCAATTTCCATGGAGTCCCGCGCGGCGTAGGGTCCAGTACCACCTCGCGTGCTCGCGGCATAGCGTCACCAACCACCCACCACACAGTACCCCTACGCCCCCGGCTCGCGACACGCCACGCTCGCCATCTGCTGCATCACTTGCCGCCAGCCAGAGAGGCTCTGCTCCCTCACACGCGACATGGCCTCCCGCGCCTCCACACGCTTGCTGCGCCACATCTGATCCGCCGCCGGGGTGCGCAGCAGCTGCACCAGGTGCTCCCAGGAGTTGAAGTACACCAGCGCTTCCCGAAAGTCGGGGTGGTAGAACTCCACATAGTCAGTCCAGTTAAAACGGTCCGTCCGAGCGTGCTCCAGCAGCGGCACGAACTGATACCCGAAGCGGTGCCGCTGGCGCAGGGTCTTGAAGAAGGACGGCGCGGGCACAAGGAACACGCCGCCCATAGCCAGCGTCTCGTACAACGACATGATAGACATCTGCCGAGGCGGGCGGGGCGCGAGCGCGGGGAGTTTTGAGCAAGACCCGTGGATGCAAGAAAAAACCGTTTAGAACAGACGTTTTAAGATGCATGCTGGAGAAATGGGGTGAGTGCGGGTAGTGGGGTGGCCTCCGTAATCGCGTAGCCGGCGCGAATTAGCACTTAAAGCAATCATTCTCACCTGGTACGGCAGATGTACGACGCCGCGGTGCTGCGACTGCGGGGGTGGGCAAGCGCGTGGAAGGGGGTTGCGGGGACGTCAACACGTTGCGGGGACTTCAGGATTCTAGGTGGCGCGGCACGTTTCCAGCCCATTTCCGAAACCCCTCACTCAAGCCCGCCGTACCAGTGCGGCTGGGCCGCCGTACTGTCGGTCGTACACATGCAGTACGTCCTCGACGCCCAGCTTGCGCAGCTGCGGCACCAGCACGTCCCTGTCGGGGTGCTTGCGGCGGTTGCCTTTAACCACCACAGCGAAGCGGCTGGTGAGGTCGGCCGGCAGTGTGGGGGCGGGGAGGACGGATGCGCCCAGGGGTCGGATCAGCAGGTGGCGCTCGGGAGGCAGGACCAGCCCCTGCCTGCAGCACCAGGGGGTGGGCGGTGCGGGGCCGCAGTTGGTAGGGGCCAGAGGAACGCCAACGACCCGGTCTAGGCAGACGAAACTGGGGTGACTAAAGCTGTGGTTATGTACCGTTCTGCCACACTGTACTGCACTACGGCCAGCTACGCTTGCCACCCATACAATGGCACGCAGAGCTGTTCATGTTGGCGGCTAGCAAAGCTGCTCGTTTGCAGCGTGTATGGCAGATCGGATTTAGGGGGTTTCCTTGCCCGTGCTTTACCCACCAGGACATGTACAGTGCCTCGAAGGGGCTGTTGGTGATCCACCAGACCTGGTCGTTGGTGTCCGCCGTGTGTTTCATCAGCGCCACATACTCCTCCAGGTCCTTCACCTTCCAGTCGAAACGGTTGGTCACCTGGGAGCGGAACGAAGTCGAACGGAGCGGAACGGAGCGGAACGCCGAGTGGGGTGGATTGATGATCGGGGGCGCGATGACAGACGGTTCTCCAGCCGCGCCTTGCCATGAGCGCCCTGCACCGCTCCCCAGCACCTCTCCTCCCCGGCAAGTACCGATGCCGCCTCAACCCAGCATACCACCCACATCAGAACACCTGCAGGGAGCGTCAGCTCAGCAGTCGGGGTACACGTCCGCACCTGCGCCATCCCTGCTGGCACCATGATGCGGTATTTGGGTTCCGCATCTCTCCCTGATCTCTCCCTGACCAGAACACTCCCAATGAAGCCCCTTCCCTCCTGCCATAGGTTTGCCCAATCCACCACCGCCCAAAACCGCTTCCGCGAAACGTTTCCTTGCGTCGCGCGGGGTCATCGCTTCATGTCGTCTCGCCGTAGCCGATTTAGCTTAGCCGCCAAAGGTCACCTTACGACCTTCGGCTTTAGTATCCCCAACCCAGTTCTCCAGCATGCATCTCAAAACGTCTGTTCTAAACGGTTTTTTCGGGCATCCACGGGTCTTCCTCGAACCACCCACCCACCCACCCCAATTCGCCGGGAAACCGACCGCACGCGTGCATCCGCCCATCAACAACAACCGACCGACCGACCGACCAAATGACAGACTAACTGACTGACTGACTGACTGACCTGCAGTGCCATGGGCGCTGTACAGCCTCCCTGGAGCGCCGGCCGCGCGTCCACGACTGTGTCGCAGTACACCATCATGTCGTACGACGGCGCGCACAGCTCGCTGCCGTTCCGCCGCCACAGCTCATCTGCCGCCGCCGCACTCATCCCGTACTTGCTGAACCTGCACCGGCGTGCGTTACCGGAAAATAAAAATGGAGGTGGCAGAGGTCGGATCAACATAACCCACACACCCATACGGCTACAATGCCAGCTCCCTAGGTCGGGACCTCGTCGCTGCCGGCAACCCCTCGCTGCATCCAGCCACCTCAACCGTGCTCCGGCCGTCGCTGCTGCTGGCGCGGTCCAGGGGGGCGGCCCTCACATGGTCGAGGCCTCGGGCCTCCCAGCCCGAGGCCCCAGCTATGCTCGAGCCGCTTTGCACCTGCTATGCTCATCTTATGTGGGCAGTGTCCATCCAGCGGCCGACACCTACCTTTCGGGGTTCTTGCGGTCCCAGTTAAGGCCCAGGTACTCCGCCACCGCCATCCAGTCCCACAGCGTACCCGTGTGCCGCGTAAAGTACCCCACACGAGGGGGCAGCGTGCTGCCGGCAGCACCACTCCGTTTGCTGCTGCTGCCACTGCCACGGCAGGAGCTCCTACGATGTGGGCCGCAGGATCCGCAGCAAATACGACAGGAAGGGGCAGGGGTTTGGGGTTTGCCCCTGGCACCGGCAAGAGCCCCCTTGCTCCTCCTTTGGGACCGGATCCCTGGTAGCACCCTCGTTTGTAATGACGAAACTGGGCCAGTCCGGCCAACCCGGCCAGTCAGGGCAATCGCCTGGCGCTCCCCCAAGTGCCCTTCCCGACGTGCCACGCGCACCCTGCTCTGGCCGTACGCCACCTAGACCCGTGACTGAGCATGCGCACCGGCTGGTAAGCTGTGGGCTGAAAGAGCCCCAGTCCGTGACAGTTGACCCATAGCGCAGCAGAGTTGCCGCTACTGCACCTGCGGTGGTGCTGACAGCCTGCCCAGATCGGCTCGATTCTCCGCCGAGCCCATAGTTAAGGTTCGCAACGAGTACCAGGCAGGTTAGCGAAAGCGCCGTTGCTGAGCCGCAACGCGTAGCCCTAAAGCGATCCCCTAACCTATAAATGATCCAGGGCAACATTTGGTGGATGCATGCGGTGGCAGCCATATACGATATGCCCAAAGAATGGTGCGCGTCACGCAACACAAGTCAAGATACCATTTCTATTGTAAACTGTAAATAGCATCTCGTAATTTGCTATATAACTGTTTCCGGGGCGTTTCAAGGTAATAATCGGCGCATCAACGATCTTCCTTCAACGAAATCCCTCAAAGGACAATCGGCGCCGTCGCGGATTAAACAAACTTGTAAACGTACATAGATCATACTGATGTTGACATGACTTAAATTGTCTCAGTTGGGTGTCTGCTGCACTGAGCGCATCAGCGGTCCGCGGGTCGGTCAAGTTGCGTGCCCTACTCGCACCCACCGTATTACGAAAACAGCCGCAGTGCGGAGGTCCAGCATCTCGCTACCCACATCGCGCTCATCAGAACAGATGTCGCATTCGTAAGCGGACCAGTCCTAACATTGCTTAAAGCAGCTTAGAGCGACTGCAGCGCGACAAAGACTAGAGCAACTCAGGAGAAACGTTAGCCTGGATGCGTGTTGCTCGTGTCTTGGGAGTATTCGAGGTGCCCACCAGAAGCGCGGAGGTGAATGTTCTCCAGCGCATGGGCAATGAGAAAAGGAAAAGGGCATTTGAGAGGTAACAGATCAACATATGGTATGGGCTGTATGGCGCTGCACAGGCCTAACCATGCGCTACCACGACGCATCATTCCCTTAGCTCCGGGCTGGATGTGTCTCTGTCTTTTATACTTTACGCCGGAATGGATTGTCGCTGGCTACTTCGGCTGTAGCTGTGCGTCCTAGTTGAGCTGCGGCAATGCACCCTGGGTTCATGCCATCTGGGTTCCAAGTCCACCGCAACATCCAGTCATTCGGAGGTTGGCTAAACACGGGATGGGTCAGTCCACAAGAAAGGGACTCGATTTCGTACAGCCATGGACTTGGAGTTACAGAGTCATCCAGACACCATTTCCCACGCAGCACCGCCCATCGCAACACGAAAACGGTTTCCTAATCGGCTTCCTAGTACACGGGCTTCCTTCACAAACCACCACAACACGGTAGCACCACCCCCAGGAGTATCAGGCGCCCTGCCCACGTACGTCTTTGCGACACGGTACGTTGCACCCTCCCACGCATCCATCCATCCACCTACCTGTCCTGCCACCCATGCATCCAAGTACACGTGATCAGGTCCCCTACCACCTTCCGTCAGGAGAAAGAAAGCCCCGCGCGGAGAGCACGCAAAGCTGCCCCGCGCAACGAACGGGGCGGCCGCGTAGCTTCCTTCCCTTTTCTGACTTGCTAGCACCCCCACCACGTATACACCCCACCGCCGCCGACGCATCACCTCAAGGGCCTCAGCTGCGCTGCCTCTTTGTCTCTACTTGTGACCGCATCTGCATGCCTTCAAAGCATGTTGCGCGCGAAGCTGAGGTCGTTGCGTTGCTGCAGCCGCGACGACTCGCCCCTAGCGCACACACACCGTATCGCGACATTATAGCTCTTCCCCTCATCGACTTGCACGCGCCATCCTCAGCACGGGCGGCCAAACGGTGCCTTTGACCGCCTGTTTTGTAGTTCTTCTCTTACGGCTCCCCAAAGCTTTAGTTACGTCCCAGAGCAGCTACGCTCGAAGTACGACGTCGTCACGCCCAATCACACCCTTACTCGGCAGCACGCTTGTACTCCCACGCCTGGCGGCACATGGGACACTTCTGCTCCGCGCTGGAAGAGAGCCACTTCTGGATGCATTGCAGGTGGAAGGCATGCTGGCAGGCGCCCCAGACAACTGGGCTGTCGTCGCCTGGGTACTTGCACTCGGGAGGGCAGCCGTCGAAAGGCGCGCGGCAGATACCGCACACATCATCCGCCTCCCACGTCCAGGCCGCCACTGCATGCCACTTCTTGACCTTGATTTCGAAAGTCATGCCAACTGGTGGCGAAGGCCCCAGGCCCTTGTCTTTCCACCAGGTATGGCCTCGCGCAGTTGAGGTAGGGCATATGTGGTGTTGCTTAACAAGCCATCTGGTATACAGCAGGTACTATGATACTATTGGTAGATACCAATAGTGCAGCCGGCAGCAGAAAGGTGCCTTTCGCGCCTAATGTTACTTAAGGGACCCCCTCGAACAGATGCTCCAACAGGAACAACCATATGATCTTGAAGAATTGTACCGGTATGTTGAGCAGTTTTGAAACTTGGGTTCCTTACTGCGACACTGTCGTGACCAGTCCATAGCACGACAAATACTGGAACTGGCTAAACGAAGTACACGGACAAAGTCGTTCAGATTCTATAGATACTTTTACGGGATAGCGTCGTCCTTAACAACGTCACTGTGTTGTTGCTATTTAGTTCCGAACGCGTCTCTTCGTTTGTCGTCTTTGCTTGCAACTCTTACTGAAGCGTTATTGCAGTTGGTCTTGTCGATGAAGGTCACTACCGCTGCCTTGTGACGTTTCGCACTTGCCGGCTTTATTTCCGGCAATAATGGTGCTTCCTACCGAGCTGAAGACACCTGACGATGGGGACCCGCAAGCAGATAATCCCTATCGGTCAGGGTTCCCCGGTAAATTGGACATCGCCGCGCTTTTGGAGGACCACCTCCAGCTGCTGCCTGAGGGCCTGGACCCGGAAGCAGACTCCTCAGTGCTGGTACGCACTTCTGCAGTGTTTAGTCACGAAACTAGTAATCAAGTATACAACTTCAGCATCATATGCACATCTAGCTATTGTATGTACCAATTCGTCGTTGCCAACCTGCGCAGTCGCGGAATACCTGATGACCGTCGCTATCGCGTGTCAGGACCGTCAACTATTATGATATCACAGCAATACATATCCGTCGCCGCTTGCTTGCCGCGCCAAAGGCGATTGCCCCAAACTCCGGCGTTTCATTTTTACCGTGCGCCTAGGGGCTTCGCTTGCGTGAACCCGCCGCCCCACCCTGATAACTTCCACCTCAATGACGGGAAACACATTTCTTACTCCCCTTGGAAACCTCGCCCTTCATCTGACACCTCCACGCCTTCCATGCATGCGGCTCTCAGCCCTTCCCATCCTCAGCACCTTGACCCCGTCCACCCACCTGCGCTCCTCTACAAACCTCCACTAACCCACATCCCTTCCCCACCACCATCGCCTAACTGCCCCGCACGCCCCCACCTGCGCCTGCCCCTCCCGTGTGTCCACTTTGCCTCCCCCCTTAGGAACACCTCTTCGACAGCGCCCGCCCCCCATCCGAACCGGGCCTCAGCTCCCACCTGCGCCCCTGCCGCGACCCCACCAAAGACCACCTGCTGGCGGCACTCCACGCGGCGGAGGCTTTCCACGAAGCCGCCTTCTCCGCCTGCCTGGATGGGCTGCTGGTGCTGAGCAGCCTGCTGCACCTGGCGACGCTAGCCCTGAACGCGGCGACGGTGTGGGTGAGTGGAACACAGCGGCCGCCGCCGCTGGCGGCGCACGCAGGCACCGCGTTGAACGGTTGGGGCTGAAGATGTGGTGTGTTTTGTAGTGGCGGTGGTGATGGTGGGGTGGGAGGCCGGGGGGACGAGGGCGCGATTCCCAACAGGGTGTAATGGGGAGTGCGTTCAGGCTGACAGTTAATCTGTTAGTTAGTTGGTCGGCAAGCTGTTAATCAGTTGGGCATGTCGCGCGCTTTGAGGCGATCCGTCGGTCCGGCCGCTTCGGTTGGCGTGTGGCTGGAGAGGGAAGGCGGTGGCCGGTGGGTGGGTGGGGGAAGCAGGCGTGTGGCACCAAAGCACGAGCAGGCAGTACGGCGAAACCGTGAAATGCCGGGAATGGAGCAGCACCACACAGCAGGCGTTGCGTTGCCGTTGTGTGGTTTTCACCGGGGCTGTCCTTGGCTCCTTGCGGCACTGCCGCAATACGCCGGCAGCGGCCAGCTTTGGTGGTAGGGTTATACCTGTGGTGACCGACCGCGGTGTCTACATCTCGGCGACTAGACCGTAGTGACTAGTGACTAAACCGTAATGACTAAACCGTAATTACTAAACAGTAATGACTAAACCGTAGTGACTAAACTTTAGTACGGATAAAACCGTAGTGACTAAACCGTGGTGACTAAAACCGCTGACCGATCCCATAGTGCCTACGCCCTCGCTCCCACCTCCACGGAACCGCTCCAACCTCTCAGTCGCACGGCAAAGCACGGCGCACCGCACCATTGCAAACCCAATCAACCCCCCTCCATCCCTTTCGATGTCAGACGCACCGCCACCACCACCACTGCCACCACCGCTCACCACCGCCACCGCCGCCACCGCTCACCACCACCAGCACCACCACCGCCACCACCACTCCACCGCTCACCACCAACACCACCAACACCGCCAACACCACCACCACCACCACCACACAAACACCACCGCCACCACCGCCACCACCGCCACCACCACTCCACCGCTCACCACCAACACCACCACCACCACCACCACCACCACCACCAACACCACACAAACACCACCGCCACCACCGCCACCGCCACCACCGCCACCACCACCACCACCACCACCACCACCGCCAACACTACCATACAAACACCACCACCACCGCCACCACCAACACCGCCCCCTCAGGCGCTGTGGACCTACGGCCCCCGGGGCTTCACCGTCGCCGCCCTGGTCCTCCTGCTGGCGCACTTCCCCCTCACCTCTGCGCTGCTGGCGCTGCAGCTGCGAGGCCACCACCGCCTCACCGCCTGGCTCGCCGTACCCCTGTACGACGCGGCCTTCCTGGCGGCGCTGCTGCCGCTGCAGCGGCGCAGCCTGGCGGACAAGAAACGCCTCTCCCGCCGCTTCAACTGGCTGTCGGATGCGGAGCTGTGGCTGTGGCAGTATCGCTGTTTCCGCCAGCTGATGATGGCGGTGCTGCATTCGGTGCCGCTGGCGATCGTGGGCGTCGTCGCATGCGCACACGCATGGCACGTCGCGCCTCAGCCGCCGGCGGCGGCGCTGGCGGTGATGGTGGCGGCGACGGTGGTTTCGGCGCTGCATGCGGTGGTGGTGTTCAGCGAGGCGGCGCTCAACGCGCGCTGGTCGGGGCAGATGTCCTGCACCGGCTACTGGATCCTGTCGCTGCAGCTGCGGGGCAGCAAGAAACTGCCGTACGATTGGCAGGTGTGAGGGTTGCCGTACGGTTGCTCGGGGTGGGATGGTGGGAGGGCCGGGTCCAGGCCTCCTCGCGCGTGTCCTCGAAAGCCAGCATCCTCAACGTTGTCCCAATACACGTAGTGCCTCTCCTCCTTTGTCAATCCCCCGTTTGGTTCGTTTCCTAGCCTGAACCTCCAAACATATGTCCCACACGATTTTCTTCTTCGTTCAAGGGTTTTCCTTGCAAGCCCCTCTCCACCGGCCTTCTGGTAACGCCGCCCGCAGGCCCAGCTGAGCGAGCAGCGGCTGGTCATCAAGCCCGATGCGCCCGACTTCTTCGAGCTCAGCCGCCCCCAGCAGTGCCAGATCCTCCGGCTGTCGCTGCAGAGGCCGTGTTTCGCTATCTCCAACGCAGTGACTCACCCCCGGCCGCCGCCCAGGACGGCGGCGAAGGCGGCATCATCGGCACGGGTGGATTCCTCGGCCTCGGCGTCCGCCGCCGCCGGCGCTACTGGGCCATGCACGGCGGCGTGGCGGCGGGCCACAGCTGCTCTTGGTGCCGCATGCGCCCGGGTGCCCGGCTGCGGGTGAGGTGCACCCTCGTGTTGGGGGATATGACAGGGACCCGTGGGTCGGCAGTCCGTTGGGGGATGGGCTGCTGAGGGGAGGGGTAGGGAGTGGGGGCTGCGGGGCTGCGGAAGGGAGGGGTAGGAATGGGTGGCTTGTCTTGCATGTCCTTGCTGCAAACGGCGGTGATGCTGTATGTTTTTGCAATAGTGATGTGCCATCACTGCCCGCTTGCTTGCTCTCTGGATCCTCGCGTCCAGGGCTCCATCCACGCTGCCACCCTTGCGTCTTCTGGGCACTTGAACGCCTACAAGACCTTCGCGTCCTCCTCCTCCTCCTCCTACCACTACTTCACCACAGCGCCACTTCACCTCCCACCTCCGTACACGGGCTTTCCCTGCAACCCAACACACCTTATTCGCCCTGCTGCACCCACCCCACCCCACCCCCCACCCGCACTCCCACCCTCCCTCCGCCTCTCCGCCTGCCGCCTCGCTTGGAACGTCGGTGTACGGACGCCAGCAGCAATCGTCCCGGTAAGGGCCGTCGCGGCGGCGGCTCCGACGACTCCGACGAGGAGCTGGGGCGGCCTATGGCGCCGCCCTCCGCCTGTCTGCTGCTGCAGAGCAACGCCGCCGTCAAGGCCATAGTGGGGCTGCTGCCGGGCCCGCTGGCAGCCGCCAGGTACACACTGCAGGACAGCGACTTCTCAGTCAACCTCATTTCCTTCACAGATGCGGCGACCTGCAAGTGAGTGCGCACAGGGCGTGTATGGCGCAATGCACGCGGCGCGCGGCGCAGTATAGCGGTTGTGTGCCGGAGATGTTTTGCCGGAGATGTTTATCGTGTTACGGCAAGGTGTGCTGACATGGCGGCGAAGGGGCGCGGGGGGTCTCTTGGTTAACTCTGTGTGTTTGTGTGTGTGTGTGTGTGGGGGGGGTGTTGTGCAACCCTCAGCGCACGTCGTGGTGATGTGATGACGTGTCCTCCCGCCCAAGCCCGGCCCCCCACCCGGGCCCTCACCCATACCCTGCTGCCCCCGACCTCCCCCTGACCGGCTCCCCGTTGCTGCCCCGCGAACAGGCATTGTCGTACACTGTTGGAGCTCGTCGTACGGCAGGGTCTGCGGTCGCTGGTGCTGTGCGACGCCAAGCTGCAGCTGGACTTTTTCGGCGTGCTGACGTCATACCTGCCGTCACGCAACTGCGTGCTGACTAAGCTGGTGCTCAAGGACGTCATGGCCAGCGGAAGTGAGCACTCGGATGAGGGGGGGAGAGTAATGCGGAGGGAAAGGGGGGTTCTGTGAGGAAAGCCCGTGGACCAGGAAGCCGAGTAGGAAATCCGTGTGTAGGAGGACGCGGCGGGAAGTGCAGGAACGCGTGTCTGACACACACGACAAAGGGAAGCCGAGCGTCTAGTGGGAAACCAATTTTGGAGGGGGTAAAGGAGGGGAAAGGAGGGGGGAAGGAGGGGAAAGGAGGGGGGAAGGCAGCAATGTCCAGGCGGGGCAGTCCAAGCCGAGGTCCGAGGAGCCGATAAGGAGGGCCCTCAATGGGGCTGTTGGCGTTATGCCCTTTTTATCACCTATTCGGTGGTCCCTTGTGTACTTATGCTGTTGAGCTGTGCCTTCCCTGGAGCGCCAACCCCCCGTAAACACATCCCTCCAACGGATGTTCTCTCTCTCTTTTCTCCCACATCGCGTCCAATGGCTTCCTCGGCGCAACCCCCTGCAACCCCCTGCAACCCCCCGCAACCCCCTGCAACCCCCCGCAACCCCCGCAACCCCTGCAACCCCCTGCAACCCCCCACAAACCCTCACAAACCCCCACAACCCCCGGCAACCCCCCGCAACCCCGCAGTCAGCACCCTTTGCATGCTGTGCGACGGCATGGCCGCCAACACCTCCGTCACGCACCTGGACATGTCCAACAACCAGCTGTGGGGGATGCGTGGCGCCAAGGAGCTTCGGATCATGCTTCGGGGCAACGGAGGTCTGCGCGTGCTGCTGCTGCCCTTCTGCAACATAGCCTCGCTGGGTAGGCTGGGGCGCCGAGCGGGGGGAGGCTACACGGAAATTTCGTGTACGAGGGAAAAACCGTTTAGGGCCGACGTTTATAGCGGGGGGATGGAGGGGGGTGGCTTGTGCGCCGGTGAGGATTGGGTCTTGGTACTGTGTTCCAAGGGGGGGCCTGGTTGGGCCTTATGGGCCCGCGCCCGTTGACGTACGTCCGGTCGAAGGAAGGAGGTCCGGTCAGGTCCTCGCGCGGCGGCCGGAGAGCAGTCGGAATGGTGTGTGTTTTGACGCCACCAACGGTGGTGTTTGGGCCGTTGGTGTACGCCAAGTTTGGCGGTACCGTACTTTGACTCGTGTGTTCGGTGTACGGCATTGAAGAGGATTGTCTGGTCGTGCTTGTTCGAACGCATCCCCTGCCCGCAGGCGCGGTGGAGATCTTGAAGGGTGCCGCCGAGTGCGCCACCCTGGAGCAAATAGACTTCAGCCAGAACCACGTTGGAGACGACGTGCCGGACTGGGGTGAGGTGGCTTTCCGCAACACGGGCATGAAGGAGATCGACCTCAGCTTCAACTGGGTGCAGGTGCGCGCGTCTGTTTTGTGCGCGTATTTTGGGCTCGGGCAGGTGGTAGGGTGATAAGATAATATGATGATTTATTAGTAAACAAAAAATGATAATGTTTCATACGGGGTAGAATGGACAGGGAGGGAAGTGGCCGTAGCAGCTGCTGTGTGGTGGGGTGTTGACCGGGTTAGGGCACCCGCCCTTCATTTCCCCCCTATCATTTTCAACCCATGAACTCCCTACCCCCGCCTCCTCCCCCCCCCTTCCGTCTTTTCCCCACCCCAGTTGCATCTCAAAACGTCTCTCCTAATTGGTTTTTCTCGCACCCACGGGCCTTCCTCACAACCCTCCCCCTCCCCCCCGCCTGCCTCAACAGGACTCGCTGGCTGCCTGGACCGCCGCCCTGCTGGAGGCCTTCCCCTCCCTGGTGCGACTGCACCTCAACCACAACAGCGACGCAGCGTCGTCGCGGGTGGCGTCGAGGGCCGCCACGCCAAAGTGAGCGAACCACGGGTCACCCGGCCTGGGGCGGGTGTTAGGGGTTTAGGGCTGGACTGCGGCGCCGGCGCCACGGCCTTGCGGCTGCTTAGGGAGGGCTCGCTTCGTCGGCTGCATGCATGTCGAATGCCTCGTAAGGCGGTGTCCTGCTACTTCGGACCCCTCGCCACCTCCTCTCTGAAGTCGAAAGTTTAGGCTCTAAACCCTCCCCCTCGACCCCTGTCCCCCCCTCGCAAACCCTCTCATCCCCCCTCTGCCCCCCCTCGCAAACCCTCTCATCCCCCCTCTGTCCCCCCCTCGCGACCCCTCTCATCCCCCCCCGGCAGGATGATGACCCCGCGCACCCTCACCCCGCGCACCCTCACGCCCTCCAACCTGCGAGTTGCCAGCTACAGCCAGCCCACCTCATCCCTGGCAGTAGCAGCAGCCGCAGCCACAGCGGGGGTGACCGCGGCCGCCGCCGGCGCCTCAGCGGCGCCATCTCCCGGGGGGCTGCGGCCAATGTCTTCGTCGGCCTTGTCGCCCTGCGGCTCTGAGAAGCTGGAGAAGATGGCGTCCATGTCGCCGCCGCCGGTAAGGTTGTCCGGGCCGAGGGGCCCTCCGTTGCGCGTCTGGCGGCCGTCGCCGTCCGTCCGCGATTCCGAGGGTTGGATGGGGCGGTTCCGGAGCGCCATCCGGAGCACCATCCGGAGCACCATCCGGAGCGCCACCCGGAGAACCATAGCGAATAGGGATGTGTTTTGGCCTTGGCGACGCTCCCAGGAAACCCTAACTCTCACCCAGGGGCCAGAATGGGCCACGGCTGGCGTGGGCGTGTATAGCTGAGCAAATGGGGTGGCGGGGGGGTGGCAGTTACACGACCCGGTTACACGACATGAGCAAGTGCGGGGGTGGGGGTGGGGTTGGGGGGAGACAAAACTACGGGATGATTGCTTGATTGGGCAACAACATGCGACCATTGTGTGTTCAGTCTCGTGCGACCCCTTCCCCCGATGCAACCCACCCCACCTCACCACGTTTTTTTCTGGCATCCACGGGTCTTCCTCGAAACCCCACCTCACCATGCGGCCCCCGCCCCCCCTTCCGCCCACGCTGCGTACAGGCGGGCCTTCGCCAAGGCAGCGCCACCAGTGACTGGCAGGTTCGTGGGTATGGGCGTGGGCATGGGCATGGGCGTGTTGCGGACGGCACAGAGGAAAGGTACGGGCGCCAATGCACACAAAACCCTAAATTGCCAACGCCACAAGAAAACTACAACACCGCCACGTACAACGGTGTAAATGCCCGCCTCCCCCCCAACTCCGCTCCCGCTCTTCGGCGCGCCCCTGGACCTTCACCTTCACCTTCACCTTCGGTTTGTCGGCCGTGGATTCGCGAATTTTCTTATCAAACCCCCACCTCCGCCGCACCTACCTGCCCCCCACATCCACCCCCACAGGCCCATGCCCACATGCACAGCGAGCTGCCGGGTCGCAGCCGAGGCCAGCACCTCATCGCCCACTTGGAGCTCTACGTCCTGCAAAAACACCCCGCCCGCAGCCCCGCCGCCGCCGCCGCCGCCGCTGGCCCAGCCGCCACCGCGGCCGCGGCCGCGCCTCCAGCCCCCTCGGCTGGCGCCGGCCGCGACGACGGGCGCCGAAGCCTTGGCCGCAACTCGGCGCTCACGGCACTGCCGCCCGGCTGCGGCGGCCTGGCGCAGTTCATGACCCAGGGGTCGCTCGCCCGCTGCTCTAGCGCGCAGGGAGCATCAACGCAAGGTCCCGCGTCCGCCTTCGCCGGCGGCGGCGGCGGCGGCTGCGGCGGTGGCGGGGCCGCGCCGAGTCGCCCTCCCGGGAGCTTATGGGCCGCGGTGGCTGGTATGGAACGGTTGGACCTCCGCGGCGTGGCGCTACCGTCCTGGTGGGCCAGGTCGGCGGTACTGCGGCCCGCGAGCATCCTGGTGGATGAGTCGTTGGTGTACGAGGAGCCGCCGCCGGCGGCGGCGGCGGCCGCTGGCGGCGGGCTGGAGCTGCCGGTGCACGTGGCGCGGTCGCTGGAGGCGGGGCTGTCGCAGGGGCTGCTGGTCATCGACCTGAATGTGCGTGCGTCGCCGTGACACGTCAGCGGCGCGCGTGTGTGTGGTTTTCGGGGTTGGTTGCGCGCGCACACGTGCCGGTGTTGCCTCGTGGTACGGCACATACACGTGCCGGTGTTGTCTCGCGGTACGGCACATGCACGTGCCGGTTTTCCACCCCGCATTACCCCACTCAACCGCACCCCACTCAACCGCACCCCACTCAACCTCACCCCACTCAACCTCACCCCACTCAACCTCACCCCATCCCACTTCATCCCAGCCCGCCTCCACCTGCCAGAATCGCTCCACGCGAATTGCTGTCCATCCCGCTTACCACACCCCCTTGCACCCTGCCTCAACCCTCACCCTCTCATCCCGCGTACCCCCCCCCTTGCACCCTATCTCACCCCTCACCCCTCACCCCCTCAACCCTCATCCCTCACCCCTCATCCCTCACCCTCTCATCCCGCGTACCCCCCCCTTGCACCCTATCTCACCCCTCACCCCTCACCCCCTCAACCCTCAACTCTCAACCCTCAACCCTCAACCCTCAACCCCTCAACCCGCCCCAGGGCCCCGACTACAAGGCCATCGGGCGCTTCCAGCAGCTAGCCGCAATCTACGCCGCCCTGCAGTTCGCCACCCACATCACCATCTCCAATGCTCCTCGCGGTCCCGCCAGCGTCATGCCGCCCCAAAGCCTGCAGCACCACCACCACCACAGCCACCACATGAGCGCCGCCGCCGCCGCCGCCAGCGGCGGCGGCGGCCTGGCGCTCGTCCGCTCCGCCACGTCGTCCTTCGCGCGAGCCAATTCAGGCAACGCGCCGTTCGTCTCCCACGGCGGCCTGGCAGGCGGACGGCTCGTATCGGAGACGGGATACGTCAGCGGCAGCGCCGCATCACCTCGAGCGACCCGCGCTGTGATGGCGGCGTTTGCGGGGGGCCGCTGCATGGCCGGCAGCGGCGGCGGCGGCGGCGGCGCCGCCCACATGGCTCGCTTCGGTTCCTTCCGAGGCAGCGCCGGCGCCGGCGGCGCGGCGGCGTTGCTGACGTCGCCGCCGGTGTCGGCGATGGCGTCCGGCGATGCCGGCAGCGGCCGGCTGTCGATCCCTCGCAAGGGGGGGGACAGCGGCGTGAGCAGCCTGCACCGATTCGCCCTGCAGCGCGGCAGCGGTGGCAGCTTCACTGCGGCCGGTAGCGTGGGGCTGATGGGGGCCGCCCCGGGCGCAGGCGGCCCCAGACCTCGCACCTCCGCCGCCTCCGCCGAGCCACGCGGCGGCGTGGGCCTCCGGCGGGGTTCCACGAACCTGAACCACTTGGCGCTGCACGCTCTGCAGTCGAGTTACGGCTACCAGAAGCAAAACAGCCTCCGCAACCCCAGCACCGCCGCCGCAGCCGCGGCCGCGGCGGCGGTCGGGCCGCAGAGCTATCCGATGTCGGCGCTTGCTGCATCTGCCGGGGCAGGCCAGGGCTGGCCGGGCATGGATCATGCCATTGCGGCGATGGCTGGCTCGGCTGCCTGCGCTGCAGGCGCGAGCTTCGGGAACGGCGGCCCCGGCGGCGGCGGCGCCGCCGCCGCCGCCGGCAGCGCCACCGGCATGGCCGCAGTCAACGGCGCCCTCTCCGCCCCCCTCATCACGGCGGCCCTCCCCACCGCCCACCAGGACCCGCAGCGGCTACAACAGCTGTCCCAGCTCCAGCAGCAGCAGTACCAGGCGATACAGAGGGCTCGGATGGAGGGGCTGTTCTTTCTGGGTGCAGGCGGCAGCAGACCCGGCTCCAGCGGGATACTGTGTTCGGGGGGGCCAGAGGACAGGTCGCGCGCGGCAGCGGCGGCGGCAGGGCCGGCGGCAGCAGCGGCGGGGGTGTTTGGCACCGCGGTGGCGACGGCGGCGGCGGCGGCGGCGGGCAGCTGCGTGGGTGCTGTGGGGTCTTGTTCCGGCGGCCTGGGCGCCGACAGGCTATCGGAGTACCTGCAGGCGGGCAGGTTGTCAGCGGCGGTGAGTGGGGGGCAGGGCAGGAAACCCGTGTGAAACCCGTGGGGGTTGGTGCGGGGGCTGCGAGGAGGGAGGGGGGGGCGAAGGCGGACAGACAGGGGTGGGCATGGGCGTAGGGAGGGCCGCCAAGAGCGGCGGACGGACGTCCGGCGCAGTATGCTCCGCCTCTGGATGTCTGGCCGCCTTCCTCGCGGCATGGCAGCAGACCCATGGGTCGCCGCCGCTGCCTCGTGTGCTGGGTTGGGCATCCCTGGGCATGCTTGGGCTGGCTGCGGCCCATTGCCGCCGCCCGAGACCGCCTCTTTTCCGCGTCCCCCGGTCAGCCGTTCCTCCTCCTCCCAACGGTTTTTCTCTCGCATCCACGGGTCTTCCTCAAAACCTCCTCCCTGGACCCAACCCCGCGCAAGCTCACCGGCACGGCACCCAAACAGACATCCCACACTCGTCGTATCCTAGCCTGACCGATACCAGACGTCCCACACTCGTCGTATCCTAGCATGACCGATACCAGACGTCCCACACTCGTCGTATCCTAGCATGACCGATACCAGACGTCCCACACTCGTCGTATCCTAGCATGACCGATACCATGCCTCACGCGCGATCAACACACGCGCTTCCTACGCCGCCCCGCGTTTGAACAGGACGCGCACGAACAGGACGTGGGTGCGGGCGGTATCCCCGCCGCCCGCTTCCGTAAGGATGTGGCTCTGATGCTGGAGGACGAAAACGACACCCTCACCGGGGGAGGCACCACAGACGAGGAGCCCTCGCGAGCCCTGACCGGCGGCCGTGACGGCGATGACGGCTTCTCCATCCTGGGAGTCTCCGAAACCACGGCCGCGTCCTCCGAACCCAGTCGCTCCACGACGCTGTCGGCGCCGCCGGCACTGGCGGCCGCTGGCGGCGGCGGCGGCCGCGGCGTCGCCGTGCCTCGCGGCGGCCGCAATATCGCGGAATCTCGCGAGGAGGAGGAGGGGATGCTTGGGGCGTCGCCAACGGCGGCATTGGTCGACGCCGTCGTCGGCAGCAGCGGCAGCGGCGGCGGCAGCGGCGGCGGCGGCAGCGGCGGCGGCGGCGGCCTTACCGGTTCATTGACATCGGGGCCGTCATCGCTGCTGCTTGAGGAGGGCATGGCGGGGGAGATGTTTGACGCGGGGTTGGCGATCCTCCGCGGCGGGGCGGCGGGCAACAACGGCGCACGTCTCGCCGGTGTCGATGCGCGCGGGTGTTCACCGAGCCCCACGCCGGCGGCGGCGGCGCCCGCCACAACGCCGACGACTGCCTCGACGGCACCGTCAGGAGCGCCTGGCGGCGCCCCTCTGACCATACTTGTGCCGGGTAGCTCCAAGGACGCGCCGCGGCACTCGTTTTCCTTCACTCCCTGCCGCCGAGACTCCACGGATCCGACCTGCAGCGCCCACGACTCCACACCGGCGGCACTGGACAGGAGGTCGTCTCGTGGCGTTTGCTCGGGGCCGCTGCTAGTGTCCTTCGCTGCTGACGAGGCGGGGTGCCTGGTGACGGCGCCGTACGATGACGATGACGGCGCCGCCGACGACGACGAGTACGGCGCAGAGCCGCCAGAGGCTGGCAGTCCCGTGGGTCGGCGGAAGCAGGACGGGAGGGGTCGGGCGGAAGGCGGCGGCGGCGGCACCGGCGGCGCGCGGGGCGGGGTGCACGGGAGCGGGGACATGGATGACGATGACGGCTGCGAAGGGGTGAGAGGAGGAGGAGGAGGAGACGGGGCGGGAGCGGAAGACGAAGCGTCGGATGGTGATGAGGACGTGGAGGTTTCGTTCCGAGTCGAGGCGGCAGCCTTCGCAGCTCTGCGGGGCCAGCGGAGTTCCAGCAGTGCCGTACGCGTCCTCAGCGGTCTGGGCACCCCCCGCACGCCCGGCGGCGCCTGCGGCGACGCGCCGGGCTTCGGCGGCGGCGGCGGCACCCTCGCCGGCGCTCGGGACAGCGGCGGCGGCAGCCGCGGCGGAGTCGCCACCTCGCCCGCCACCCCCACCGCAGCCGCGGCGGCCGTCCCGAGCGCAGCCGGCAAGGGCATGCTAGCGTCAGTGCGGTTTCGGAGCGATAACGGCGACGCCCGGACGCGGCCCGGGGCTGACGTTGCGGAGCGGTCCAAGCCGCCGGGCGCCGCGGCAGCGGCGGCAGCGGCGGTAGCGGTGGGGGTTCAGCCGGCGCATGGTGTTTTGACGCAACCGCCGCGCGCCGCCGGGCCGCCCTCCGCGCCCAGCGCCATGCTTGGCCCAGGGCACTCCAACGGCGGCGGCGGCGCCGCCGCCGCCGCCGCCGCCGCCGGCAGCCCCCGCGTCAACCACCTCTTCCTCCAGACCCACTTCGAGGTGTCCTCCGGCTCCGATTCCAAACCCGGCACTGCCCCTCCCAGCAGCAACCCGCCCCTGCCTACACTCCCTCCGCACCACCACCACCTCCACCCGCACCCCCAGTCCCACTACCAGCACCACCACTCGGGCCTCTCCGCCGGCTACAGCCAGCAGAGCCAGCCCAACTTGTGCGGCGCTAGCAACAACGTCGGCGGGCCGAGTGGCGGCGGCGGGGCCGGCATCAGCGTCACCAACGTCTTCAACCGCACGCGCAGCGCCTTTGCCACCGGGCCCCCCAGCGATGTGGCCGACATGGCCGGCACCGACCAGGACGCCTACACGGAGGCGACCGACCTGCTCGCCCTGGACAGCGCCGCCGTGTCCGGAGCCGGAAACCTGGTGTCCTCGATCGGCCCGGGCGGGTTGCGTGGCATGTACAGCGCCGGAGTGGGCGGCGTGGAGGCCAGCAACGCGGTGACGGTTGTGATAGTGGTTGGGTACGACGGGCAGTTGCGGGTGCCGCTGCGCTCCCTGGAGCTGCCGCTGCGGGGCGCCATGGCGAGGCGGCCGGGCACGACGGTGTCGTTCCGCGTGTCGGGGCTGAGCCATGATGGCATGCGCCAGCTGCGGGCGCTCATGGCGCTGGCCAAGGTGCGGCGGGAGCCGGGTCCCGGGCGGTGGGGGGGAGGGGAAACCAGCTGTAACTGAGCTGTCCGGGGCGAGTCGGCTGACAGGGGGAGCTGACGTGTAAGGGCAGGACAGCCCCTTGCACGCCATCTTTAGCGCGCGTGTCACTTTCGCCGTTCTTTGCCGTTTCGCCATTCCTTTGGTATGGGATGATACCGCTACAACCGCCCTCACCGGCAACCACCTCCTTACCCACAACCACCTCTTCACCCGCAACCACCTCCTCACTCGCGACGCCGCTCACCCCCGCTCCCATACACACCGCTCTTCTGCGACGACGGCTCCCTCCCTCAGGTGCCCATGCCGGAGCGCTCCTACGCGTGGCTCCTCCCCTCCCAGTCCATGCAGATCCCTTCCACAACCGCCAACGGCTACACCGCCGCCGGAGGAGGCGGAGGGGGAGGCAGCTCGCAGGGCCTCCCTTGCGCCTTCGGCGGTGGCGCTGGCGGCAGCGGCTACTCCGGCTTCGGCCTCCCCATGCAGGGCCCTCCTGGACCCGGGTCCGTCGGAGGTCCGTTGGTGTCCCGAGCCGTCAGCAGAATGGACTCTGGAGCGGTTTACAGTCACATGCCGTCGTACTATTTCGACAACCGCGGCCAACCGATTGACCTGGGGTACATCCTGCCGCCAACCGACAGCGCCGAGCCCTCGGGCTGCTTCTCCACCGTGCCCAGCACAGCGGCGGTGATGCAGCCGCAGGTCCTAGCGCAGGCCTCAGGGTCGCAGCCGATGGTGGCAGCGCAGGTCACGGACGCGCCGGAGCTGGTATCGCCGACACTACAGGGCTACGCCAGCGGCGGAGAGTCAGCGGCAGCGCCGGCGCTGCCGGCAGCGCCGACGTCGGCGCCGGCGCAGCTCGAGTTCCCCTCGCAGAGCTCACTGAGCCCGGGAGCGGTCGCCGCTGCACTGGCCGCCGCCGTCGCGGCGGCGGCGGCGGCGGCGGCTGGTGGATCCGGAGCCGCCGGCGAGGGTGTTGACGAGGTGTTGAGTAGCTGCGCAGACGGGAACCCCGTGTTACAGTCGCCCTTCCTCGTCAGCCCGCAGGCGGCGGCGACGGTTATCGCCCGGGACACCGCCGTACAGTCGCGCCGCAGTGCAGCCGCCGCCGCCAACCTGCCGCACGGCGTCATGCTGGTCAACCTGCCGCTTCGCGCGCACAATCCGCGTGCCGGCAACCCTGGCGCCGGCGCCCCCGGCGGCGGCGACGGCGGTGACGACGGCGGCAACCCCAGCGGCCACGCGCGCGGCAGCGTCGCCAGCGCCACACCGTGTGACAGCGGCATTTCCGCCTTGCTTGGAATGCCGGACGATTTCGAGCAGACCCCATACACAGGCACACTGGAGGGCGGCGACCGGGGGGCCGGCAGCCGTGTCGGCGGCTTGGGCAGCGGCTGCAGCGGCCTGGCCAGCGGCAGCTTCAGTAACTTCGCACGCAACAGCCTGGGCAGCCTGGGCATGGAGCACTTGGGCCCCGGCGGTGCCAGTCCCGCCAGCGCCGGCGCCGGAGCGGGCGTGAGCTCCGTGCTGGGGGCGCTGAGGATGTTGGTTCCTGGGTACTTGTCGCCCATGGAGCGGCTGGGAAGCAGGTGCCAGGTGTCCGGGTTCGGCAGCACCATCGACGTGAGCGGGTCCGGGCAGCAGCTGGCGGCGGAGGCGCTGGGGGCGACATCGCTGCCCGGAAGCGAGAACATGGTCGGCACGCTGACGCCGCTAGCGTCGCAGCCGCCCGGCGGGTCGGCAGCCTCCTCGGCGACCACAGGCCAGCAGCTGCAGCACCACCTGCACCACCACCACCACCACCTCGCGACCCAGGCGGTGATTCAGTCCATGGCGACGGACGAGCAGGTTGGCGCCGCCGGCGGCGCCGGCGGCGGGGGGGGTGCGGGCGGCCAGGGCCAGGGGCTGCACCCCGGCGGGGTCGATGGGAGCGGCAGTAGCGGCGGCGGTGGGGGCGGGGGGATAAGCGCGGGTGGGTTTTTCCGCTCCGGCACGGGGCAGGCGTTACTGTTGGCGAGGATGGCGGCGATCCCCGAGAGCCGGCCCTTCCCGCGGCTGATGATGCTGGCCAGCACCGAGAGCTACGCGTCGGAGGCGGAGGGCGGCTCGGCGAAGGTGCTTAAGAATGCGGGAGCCGGCGTTGTGCAGCCAGAAGTGGGCAAGACGGAGAGGGCGTAAGGCGGTCTGGCGGGCCGGCCCTTGGGGTGGGCAGGGCAAGCGGTTGGGACACACACGCGCACATACGCAAACACACATACACACACGCACACACACGCACACGCACACACATACACACACGCGGGGCAAGGTCGCGAGGAGAATCACGTTTGGGTTTTGGCGGCAGCTCTTCACAGACCGCCGGACTGAGCCGTGTTGCAAGAACCTTCGTATCCATGTCGCGCATTCCGCGAGCCTTGTGTCTCGTGAAAGCCGAATTCGAACCGAATGTTTGGTGTAGGTCCATGCTTGTTGGTACAGGTCCATCCATGTTTGTTGGTTTAGTCCATGTTTGGTTCCTGGTCCACGATCGTGGCGTGAAGGATCAGTGCAGGTGTTGCGTGTGTCGTTGTGTTCGGCCTAACGGTCAACCGATGGCCGCCGTTCCGGAAGGTGCGTTAGTTGTACATTAGCCGCCATCGCATTGAAGCGCGATGTGCCCGGCTTTCAACCCCTGAATGCGGAACTGTTGTCATTGGTATGGAGACACCGTACTTCTTCTACTGCGCGTGATACTGTTGGGCGGTTGAGAAGAAACCATACCCCTTGCACTGCGCCTAATGTCGTTGGTGGTAACGCACTTGAGCGAGCATGTGCAACGATCTGATTGCGCTTGTGTGACGAGATCTCGTCGAACCGGGCTTCAAGCTCCGAAACGCGCGTCCGCGGGTCCTGCTCCTGGTAGTTAACTATATTTTTGTATGCAGTGCAACGGCGGTGCGGCTTGGATTATGAATGTGGCGAAAACGACACGTGACGAAAATGACACGTGACGAAAACGGGAAGGCTCCCCTGCTCGCCGTGTCGTGGTTGGTCGATCCAGGGCCTGACAGCGTCGACTTGACCTTCAACCTCGGTTCTGAATCCCGTCAACCTGCGTGTTTTCGGTCTAGGTTTGGTTCAACAGGAGGTTCGGAAGAGCTCTGCTAGACAAATGTTGCATGATAAATAGGGGCTGCGATATGATTTGGCATCTCATGGCCGAACCCACAACCCTGTTCGATTCGTAGGCCGCAGTTTGATTCGTAGGTTGCGCAGTTGGATATTGTTTTCATTAATGCCAGGAGTCGGACGCCTCTGACACAAGGGTATGCGTCGGCCCCCCAAAATCGGTAACACGTGGTGCCATCCTAAATGCGGTTCGCGTCCGACGTGCATTATATTTTCCTTCTTGCGCGACCCACTGCCGGGGTCTCACTCTTGCATTGATAGGAAGCAAACACACAGTGTCGGCTTGAGACGGTGCATAGGGGACCATGCATGACAGGGTGGAATCTTGCAACTTCAGCCTCGAAATAAGGAGCTGCACCTACGTCAATGACCGCGGCTGTTCCCCGGCTAAAGTGCATTATTCCGACGTTGGCGAGGTAAAAGTGTGGTGCGGGCCATCTGTCGAAATCTTCAGCAGAGTTGGCAGGTAGAACTGTTTACTTAATGGAAAGGTCACCCACGTACAGGTCGGTAGGATCACATTGGAGGTGGTGTTGAGAAACACCGTGTGAAGGACGAACCACGCTACTGAAATACGGTTCCGTGATTCAGAACCCTTATGCTGAGGTAAACTTCGTCACGGCCTTGGTGCCCTCCGAAACAGCGTGCTTCGCCAGCTCGCCAGGCAGGACCAGACGCACTGCGGTCTGGATCTCGCGAGAGGTGACCGTTGGCTTCTTGTTGTAGCGGCTCAGCTTAGATGCCTCCGTGGCAACCTTCTCAAAAATGTCGTTAATAAAGCTATTCATGATGGACATTGCCTTCGAGCTGATGCCGGTGTCAGGGTGCACCTGCTTCAGCACCTTGTAGATATAGAGCTTGTATGTCTCCGACTTGCTGACCTTCTTGGCCTTCTTCTTCGGCTTGTCGCCATCCTCAGCAGCCGAAGGCTCCTTGGCCACCTTCTTAGCAGGGGACTTCTTCTCCTTCTTCACCTTCTTCTCTGCCTTTGGCTTAGCTGACTCCTTCTCGGCTGGAGCCTCCTTCTCAGCCTTTTCAGCAACGGGCTTTTCGTCCTTCTTGGCCATTGTGTTGGTTTCACAGATAACGTTGCAGCATGCAGGCGGTCTTGAACTATTTAAATGCTGCAAGTTTGGGTCACCGGGCTAACGGCCGTCGGTAGCACGAGCATTCGTACCTGCTGAGTGCTCACGGGGGCAACTACTATTTAAAGCTGAATGACGACATCGTATCACAGGAACCCCTTTAAACCAATCCAACAATGACAGGCCGTAGCAAGGGCAATACCGCTGGTAAGAAGGCTGTGAGCCGTAGCTTGAAGGCGGGCCTTCAGTTTCCCGCCGGCCGCATCGCCCCTTACCTGAAGAAAGGCAAGTATGCGGAGCGCGTTGGTGCTGGCGCGCCAGCCAAACCGGGAACAGCGTTGGATTACCTGACCCCTGAGGCCCTGGAGCTTGCCGCCGATGCTGCGCGCTACATTCCTAACCACGTCCAGGTGTCCATCCTTACCGATGAGGAGCTAGGGGCAAGCTTCTGGTTGCGGCGATAATTGCCTCCTGTGGCGTCCTCCCCAACATCCATGCGGTGCTTCTGCCTAAGAAGTCCAAGGGCGGCAAGGCGGACGACGGCTCAGCGCCTGTTTAGGTACTCTGCTACCCTTTCTCAAGCATCGGACCGCTCTATCTATTCAGTGTTTCTCAACACCACCCGCGCTTGGCAGATGAAGTTCCCTTCCTGTTTCAGGCCCATGTCGTTTTTGACATTTTGATGATCACAGCCCTGACAGAAGGAAAACGAAGACTCACCTATTCGTTCGCAGGAACCCTGCGACCTCCTGCGATGCGTTCCAAGTACGCATTTCCCCACGAACGGGGCCAGCCAAGTCACATTAAAAAACCTAAAACCATACATTGCGACAGTCCTGTTGTCTATACCTATTTGTGCCCCTTTGTGCCCGTCTTCCAACAGGTCATCCTAGTGCTGCTGCAGGTGACCCAGATGTTGCAGTATTGATACCCTGTTGACGTCTTGCAGCACGAGGTAGTGGTAAATGTATTTGTTTCAGTGGGCGCAATATCATAAAAGGTGATTTTAGGGGAAGCAGCAGAGGCTGGTCACGAACCCACGTCCATGTCATCTGGCACCTCACGGGCAAGTAAGGCGACCATAAGCTACCGCTACCAAAAAAGGGTGTCGAGGCACCAAAGCGGCCCAACCCTTACGAGGAAGCCACAACGTTGCAAACCCACAAAAAGGCCCAAATCTCCACCACCCTACGGCGGATGGCATGATCCTGGGCATCAAACCTCGGGAGAGCCACCAGCCGCCGACCACTTGAGGGCCGCAGCCATAAAACCGACGCCTAATCTCCATGGCAGTAATGGCTGCCAGGACCACCAATCCCATTTTGGCTGTGAGGAATCTGCTCTCCTCGTCGCTACCGGCACTGAGTTGCGAGGACCAGGGAGGCTGTAGCAGCCGCAAGCGCGCGGATCGGGTGCGGGCCCATGGCTGGTAATAAGGCCCGGATGAATAACGGCAGCAGCCGGCCGCTGTGACCCACAAGCTTTGGGGCGAAGCCTTGGAGGGCCGGTCTTTTTCGTCTTCTCTCCTTAGGGTTCCTGTCAGCACGAGGGAATTGCCAGGGGCTCGGCGCTCACCTTAGTGCAGGTCAGCAGCAGCGTAGGAAAGTGATGTCGTACATATGTCCTGCGTGTTGACAGCTTTGCCGTGCACTTCCTCCATAGCGTGCCTTGCTGAAGAACGTGAAACGGTGCTTAGCGCGCGGTTAACCTCCTGGAGGGCCCCTGAATGCCGCGGAGACCGTGTGTGAGAACGGTGTTTAAGTGGACAGCAGAGTTCACGTGTTGTCCCGGGGACCAGAACGACCCGATGAAAACCCCAACGTGTTTAGGCGGCTCGTGTTTCCCATGAGGTGACCTGGCATGATCGGCATGATCACGCGCAAAACCGACACCTTTAAAACTCGCTGAGCCATGCACGAGCTCTCTTCTGCCCTTCATGTGGACTGTTGGTGTAGTTGTGACTGTTATAGCGGACTCCAGGCCAAAAGATTGAGCCATCGAGCGCATCGCCTGACACTGAAAGAGACCGCACGGAAAACCGACCAGGGTAGATGTAATGCTAGAGTGGGCTCCAGACCAGAAGGTTGGGCTCCAGACCACGGGCTGCATCGCCTGCTTGACCTGCAGGTGTACGTGCACGCGGAGAGGGCACCTCCCACACACTTCAGATCTTCACCGCACCCGATAGATACTGTATGTGTGATAAAAGACCGCTAAGCCGCGAAATTCCACGGAAAATGAACAAACCGGAGTCAGGTCTGGACGTCTGGTATAAGGCGTTTGGGGCGGCAGTGCAACCGCCCGCAAAACTGGCAGGAACACTGGTGCACGAGCGACCCTTGGGAACCTAGGCCCAACGTACCTGGGCCACATACGTTACGCGCCGTAACTTGGGAGGCCTCACCGCCCCGTTTCGCCCATCGTCGCACGCAGGTATCGTTTAGTCTAGCTGTCGATGCATAAGTTATACGTTACACCGCGTGCCGCGCTGGTATTGTTAGGTACGATCCCATACGACGCAATTCGGCTGGGCGGAAATGTGAACCCTGGGTCAGAATGGCAGGGAGAATTTGCGCTCGTACAGGCTACGTGTTCTGCCTTGCGCTCGTACAAGTAACGCGTTCTGCTTGCGCTCCTACAGCCTACGCGTTCTGCCTTGCGTTACGTTGCAGGTTGTTGTCGCTTTAAGCCAAGTCAGCCCGTCCCACGTCGGGCTAGCTTCCCCGCATCCATGGGCTGCTTCCCGTACCATTGCAACTGCAGTTCTGAGTAGGATTACCATTATCACTTATGCAGACGCTCTAGCAAAGCGAGTTGAGCGAAGTCTAGCAACAGCCATTCAGCAGCATGCCAGCTTCTCCTGGCGAGCGCTTTATGAGAATGCGAGGCGATGGAGAGGGCCTGCTGAGTGGAGCAGCGCGGCGTTTGTCGCGCATTAGGATTCCTTTCAAGAGCCCCAGCTTGCTCGACCGGTCTGCCCCATACTTCAGCGGCATCAAGCGATTTGGGATTAGCAAATTCAACCATTACTGGCAGGTGAATATGACGTTTAATTGCACGTGTTTGAAATCAGGCGGCCGACGCGGAAACTGGTAACGCCGCGCAGGATCCATTCCACACGCTGCTCAACTTGCCATGGGGCCGCTTCATCGCCATCTTCTTCCTGACGTACCTGCTCGAGTTCATGATCTTCGCGTTCCTGTTTTGGGCCATGGTCAGTTGGGCGGACGTTTTTGGCGCAGCTTCTGACTGCCTTCGACGTCGGTTATGCAGTGCGGACGTGAATGGGATTGGGGTCGGAGAGCGGCCTCCGGGGGGTTATTGTCCAGGGCCGCGAAGGCTATCCCACAATTCTACGTGCGTGAGGGTGGATGGGGAAAGCGGGCGCGCAGGGGACCCATAGGGACTCATTACCTCCACCATCCACCCTCTAACAGATGGTAATTTCCAAACGCACTCCGTTACGTTGGGCGCTCCTGCCTGTCGAGGGGGTTGGCACTCCGTACCTGATGCGTCTTGCAGGCAACCAATAAATCGTCCGTAACTAAAAGTAACCGACAGCACGCACGGCGTTCACACGATTGCCGCCACGATTCCGTGGCAGTGGCCGGCGAAGGGGGTGCAAGGTAGTGCCGCCATCTGTTTTTGGTTTTAGGGTTTCGGAGCGCGGTGGCGGCAGCTATGGACGGCTGGGCTGATCTTTGCCGGGCTAAAGACGGCCGTACGGCCGTATGGCCCCTTCATATAACCCCCCTGACTTGGCTTCATTCTTGGTGGGGCGGCCTGGCCAGAAGACGCGACATGCTGTCGCTAACCGAGGATTACTGGGTGGAGTGGTCGCGTTGACCCAGCTCTGGCAGTCGACTACGCCGCCGTTGACCAAACTCCCCCTCCCAGCCTTAGAACCTTCCCCCTGACACCTCCCCCCTCCCGACCCCCTGCAACCCCTCCCAACCCAACGTCGTGTCACCGGTCTTCATGCCACTTCCCAACCCAACCCAACCCAAACCCTTGCCCCCCCTCCCAACCCAACCCAACCCAAACCCTTGCCCCCTCCCAACCCAACCCAACCCAAACCCTTGCCCCCTCCCAACCCAACCCAACCCAAACCCTTGCCCCCCTCCCAACTCAGTCCGACAAGTGCATCATCGGCATGGAGGGCAAGTTTGCTCACGCGCTGTGGATGAGCAGTCGTACGGCGTCCACCCTTGGCTACGACCAGATCCACCCCAACCCGGAGTGCACGCTGACCAACCTGACCGTGATGCTGCAGGTGGGTGGGTGAAGGGGGGCGCCGGAGGTGGGGGGGGAGGGAGGGGGGAGGGAGGGGGGAGGGAGGGGGGAGGGAGGGGGGAGGGAGGTGGGAGAGAGGTGAGGGAGGGAGGTGAGGGAGGGAGGGGAGGGAGGGAGGTGAGGGAGGGAGGTGAGGGAGGGAGGTGGGGAGGGAGGTGAGGGAGGGAGGTGAGGGAGGGAGGTGAGGGAGGGAGGTGAGGAGGGAGGTGAGGGAGGGAGGTGAGGGAGGGAGGGGGGAAGGGAGGAAGGGAGGGAAAGGGGGGAGGAGGGGGGGAGGGAGGAAGGGAGGGAAAGGGGGGAGGAGGGGGGGGGAGGGAGGGAGGGGGGAGGGGGGGAGGAGGGAGGGGGGGAGGAGGGAGGGAGGGGGGGAGGAGGGAGGGAGGGGGGGAGGAGGGAGGGAGGGGGGGAGGAGGGAGGGAGGGGGGGAGGAGGGAGGGAGGGGGGGAGGAGGGAGGGAAGGGGGGAGGGAGGGAGGAGGGAGGGAAGGGGGGAGGGAGTCGCAGCAGCGGAGGGAAGCCGACAATACCTGGTTACGCGATTACGCGACATGGGTGACGGAGGACAGAAACCGGCCGGCGAATGTAACAGTTTTGGGGCACCCGTTTGGGTGTGCATGCCGGAGGACTTGGGTTCGCTGTCGGGAAACTCGTGGACGCGTCCCCTCGACGGCGTGCTGGAGGAAAATAAACACACGTATTTCTGTTGGCATTTGGGGCGGGCTGGGTGGGGAGGTATCGAGGGAATCCCAGTAGAGGGGGAAGCTTCAGGTAGGGGTCTGAAGGGGGTGGGGTAGCGAGGAGGGGCGTGAGCCGTCGCCATCGGGGGGTTGGGGTAGCGGGTAGGGGGCTAGCCAGCGGCGGGTAGCACTGCGGCTCATGGGGGTTACCGCAAGATATGCAGCCGGGCTGTGTATTTTCCTAATCTCCTTTACCAGCCGCACCACCCCCTGGTTGGTTTTGGCACCTCCGCCCCAGCACGCACAGCACCCCGCCCGCGTCGTCCACCTCTCCCGACTTCCACCCCTAGCCGCATCACCCGGCTCTCCCGATTGCCACCCCCACCGCTCACCTCCCTAAACGAACCGCCCTCCCTCCCTGGCATCCACGGGTCTTCCTCAAAACCCTCCCTCCCTGCGTGTCGCGTAACCGGGTTTCATGCCACCTCCTGCTCCTCCTGCTCCGAAGCCCTTGCGCCAGCTATCCCATCCGTGTCGCGCAGCCAGTGTTCATGCCATCCCCCCCCCCCTTCCCTGGCCCCACCCCGCCCCTACCTCAATGCCAGGTGATCGCATCCTCCCTGGTCAATTTCATCATGCTGGGACTGGTGTTCGCTCGCTTCTCGGCGCCCTTCAAGCGGGCATCAACAATCAGGTCGGTGCGGGGGTGGGAGAAACCCGTAGGTTGGGGGGGGGGGGGGTGGGGGGGATGAGAGGAAACCCGTAGGTTGGTGGGGGGTGGTGTGGAAACCGGTGTGTGTGGGGGGGGGGAAATGAGAGGGAACCCGTAGGTTGGTGCGGGCGGGTGGGGTTTTGAGAAGAAAAATGGGGGGCCACCGGCGTATATGTACCGGTTTCAGAGGAGGGGGAGGCGGGAGCCAGGGCTTGATGGGTCAGGGTTGGGCCGGATGTGTGTTGGAGATTTAGTACAGTGCTGACCTGCGAGTTTCCTATCAAATCCTCCTCCTGTCGATCCATGTGTTTTCCCCCTCTTTCCCCCTTCTTCGCGGATTCTCTTACAAAACCCCCCTTCCCCCCCTCTTCCCCCCCTCTTCCCCCCTTTTCCCCCCCCTTCCCCCCCTCTTCTCCCCCTCTTCCCCCCCTCTCCCCCCAGGTTCAGCAGCGTCATGGTCTGCTACCAGCACCCCAGCGGCCACTGGTGCCTCTCCCTGCGAGTCGCCAACATCCGCAAGCACCAGATCCTCAAGCCCTCCGTTCGCATGGTGCTCACGGCGGTTGACTCGATAACGCCCTCCAACTACCTGTTCGAGCACCTGGCCATCGAGGGGCACAGCACGCAGGTGCGGCTGCTGCGCGTGCTGCGTGTGCTGCGTGTGCTATACCTGTATCGCCATCCTGGCGCTGTGCGATGATTTATGCGATGATTTACCATGTGTGTGTGTGTGTATCCGGGGCGGGGGTCCCTATCCAGTGCCGACCCATGGGTCCATATCATACCCCCGTGCCGACGTACAGGTTCCCTCTCATACCCCCTGGACCACCATCTTCATCGGCCATGGACTGGTGGCTACAACTTACCCCTTGCGTGTAACCGGGTTTTCTCCCCCCGGCCCCCCCGTGTTGTATTACGGTACCTCTCCAGGAGACCAACTTGGAGCTGGGCCGCGCGGATATAACTTACCCCTTGCGTGTAAGCGGGTCTTCCCCCCCGCCCCCTCGCCCCCCAGGAGACCAACTTGGAGCTGGGCTTCCCCGCCAACGTCACGCACATCATCACCCCCGCCTCGCCCCTCTACAACCTGTCGCTGCTGGAGATGGACACCCGCATGATGGAGGTGCGCGCGCGCCGCAACCACCACAACCGCTGCGATCCCAACCACCACAACTACCACAACCCACCCATCGCTGGGCGCTGTCACGTGCCTGTGGGACTGCGTCGCCTGCACAAAAGACCCCCCCTCGCCCCCGGTTTTCCTCGCATCCACGGGTTTTAGGGTTTTAGTTTAAACCTAAAACCCTAAAATCGCGGACCCCGCCGGCCTGGGACCCCCTAAGATAAAACCCCTCCACCCCCATCCCCTTCACTTTCGATCTGGGGTACCCGGCGGGGCGGATGGGGGATGGGGGAGGTCCCTTTAGGGCGCCCCACACTCGACGGGTCCCCCCTTACCACCATCCTGATCCCGTCCTACCCTCCTTCTCGCCTGTGCCGTACATGATCCATTATCAGATCCTGGTTTTCGTCGACGGGATCGACGCCATGACGTCCAAGAACATGTCTGCGCGCCACGCCTACAACACAAACGAGGTGAGAGGCGACACAGCCATAGGGGCAGCCACAGCAGCAGCCAAAGCCAAAGCCGCAGCCGACATTCGTAATTGGTGCCGCCGGGCCTCAGCTCGGATCGCCTAGCCTTAGCGTTACCGGCTGGGGCAGGAGACGAGGGGTTGCAAGGAAACCCGGTGGCCGGCAGAAGAACTTCCTCCGGAAGGGAGGGGTGGTCCCGGCGCCATAAGACACTCGACACAGCGACTCCCCGCCCCTGCTGTGCCTTCCCTCGACCTCCCTCATGTACGGCTCCATCGAGTCCTCTCCCGCCTGGCCCCAGTCCCAGCAGCCCCCTCCACATACCCCCCCAGGCTTTCCCCCGGGTTTGCGAGCTTCCTCTCACCCCCACCCCTTTCAGATGTCCGAAGGCTATGCACCAGCTACACTTCCCATGTCGAGTAACAGGTTATTTTCTGTTACCCCCCTTCCCTCCGCGCCCTACACGTCCCCGGCCCCCCTGGACCTCCCCTCCCCCTCCCCCCCCCAGGTCCACCTGAACGAGCACTTCCAGCCGCTGCACCTGGAGATGCGAGGGGGCAGCCTGGGTCTGGACTTCAGCGGCTTCGACCTTACCACTCTGGCGTCACTGGAGGTGGGGCCATGTGGGGGGGGATTTCGGGAAGACCCGTGGATGCGAGAAAAAACCGTGGGGGGGAGGGGAGGGGGGCCATTTTGGGGGGGAAGGGCGGGGGGGAAGGGCGGGGGGGAAGGGCGGGGGGGAAGGGCGGGGGGGAAGGGCGGGGGGAAGGGCGGGGGGGAAGGGCGGGGGGGAAGGGCGGGGGGGAAGGGCGGGGGGGAAGGGCGGGGGGGAAGGGCGGGGGGGAAGGGCGGGGGGTTTCGAGGAAGAGCATTTGGGGGCGGGGAGGGGAGGGGGAGCCATCTGGGGGGAAAGAAAAGGGGGGGAGGAGGGGAGGCCGCTCCTGCTGGGGGGAAGGGGGGGGGAAGGCCGCTCCTGCCAGTGGGTAGTCTGTTGTCTCGGCCACTGCGCTCCACGGCTCGCTGTGTGGCCCTCCGCCCGCAACGCACCTCACGTCACACTTCACCGTCACACCCCACTGCCTGGGCACCCCCCCTCCAGGTCCTGGGCACACGCTATATTTCCCCAGTCGCGTTACCGGTTCTATTCTTATAACCCCCGAGGTCCCGGCGCTCAGCCTCTCAATAGGATGAGCTCGAACCCGGGTCACCACTGCCACCACCCCCGCCACCACCACTGCCACCACCGCTGCCCCCTTCCGTGTCCGCACCCGGCACTGTACTGCCCTGCCCTTATCCCGGCACCACACACCGACACCACCGCAACCCCCCCCCCCGGCCCCCCTCCCCCTCCCCCTATTATTGTAACCCCCCCCTCCCCCTATTATTGTAACCCCCCGGCCCCCCTCCCCCTTCCCCCCTCCAGCTGCTTGCCGAGTACAACGCGGAGCCGGGTCTCGCTGACCGGCCGCTGCCCGAGGTGCAATCGCACATGTGGCACCTGCGACACATGGTGGGAGCAGTGGGGGGGGCCAGGGGAGGGTGGGGGAGGGTTGAATGGTGGGAGGGGGGAGGGGAGGGTGATGGGGTGGGGAGGGGAGGGGGGAGAAGGAGGAAGGGAGGGTGACGGGCAGCACCAGGGTGAGAGAGGACAGCAATGCGTGGGCTTGCGCCCTTGCTCAAAGTCAACCCCGCTACGCGCGCCACAATCAGCAGGCTGGGACCTCATGCGCTTGGCTGTTGACCCCCGTCGCCCCTCCCTTGACCCCCATCGCCCTGAACCCTCCCCCTCGGGTCCCCCGCTCGCCTCGCCCCGAACCATGTGGCCCCCAGACCTTCAAGCGGCTGACCGAGCGCGATCATAACCAGGCCCTCGGAACCCAGGACCCTAACAGCGCGCAGGCGCTGGGGGCCCTGCAAGGGCCGGGAGCTGCCGCCGCCGCCGTTGCGACCCACGGGTCGCCCTACCGCTCCGGCCTCCCGACGTCGTCGTCCGCCGTCGCTCACGGCCGGATCGACGGCCCACTGGGCTCTAGCGGCGGAGGGTCGAATAACCCGTTCGCCACGCCATCGGGCGCGGCGGCGGCGGCGGCGGCGGCGGCTCCCATCAGCGGCGGCTCCATTGCGGCCCGCGGCAGCGGCGGCGGCGCCAGCGGCAGCACATGGATGGGTTTCGGAGTCACGCTGCACCCGACGCCGGCGCCGGCGGCGGCGCCGCCGCCGCCAAGCTCGGGGGCTGTTCCGATCTCCGCCTTCGTCAACTCCCACACCGGGTTGGAGTCCTTTGCGGATATGCCCCCGCCGCAGCCACACGGCTACGCGGCTTCGTCCCTTAGCCACCAGCACCAGCCGCAGCGCACATGGCCGCCCGGGCAACCGCCGCCTGGGGTGCAGGGGCAGGGGGCGGGGGCGGGACTGGGGATCAGCCCGCCACAGCCGTGGGGCATCGCCGGGGGTGCGGGCGGCGGGACGCCTTACGGGGGTCCGGCCCCAGCAGGGGGCGGGGCGCTGGAAATGCTGCCAACGTCTCTGCCGGCGCTTGAGACGCGGGCGAACGGCGTGCCCGGCAGCCGGTAGGCTGGTTGGGTGGCGGTAGGTTGGAGGACGGTGGTGGTTGGCGGTTGACTAGACGAGCGCGTGTGCGTGCGTGTTTTGGTCAAATTGTTTTTCACGAAGGCGGAGTCGCGTGTTGCGTGCGGCGCTGTAGGTGCGGCAGCGGCACGTGAGCGCGAGGAGCCCGGAGGTTGGGGAGTTGGTTTGGGTTAGCCACGGGGCAGCTCCTGTCGCGGTGCTGCTTGTTTTTTGTCGTACTCGGGCTGCTTGTTTTTTGTCGTACACGGGTACGAAAGAAACGGAATGCGCTGTGTGAGTGTGTGCGTAGGTTCGTCTGCGAAGGAGGGGCCTTTTGCCGGCAGTTGGTGGGAGAATGCGGGAGGCGGGCCGCGGGCAAGTTGGGGCGGTTTGGCGTGGACGGACTCCAGTGGACGGAGTTGGTGCCGTACGCCGTACAGCGGCCTCTAACGCAAGAGGCGGCTGGGGGCCCTATCCTGGGGGCGGGGGTCGCAACGTGGAACTGCAGCTGGGGCAAGTGGCGCGCTGGGGGCGAAGCGGTTGAGCGGTTTACGTACGACAAGAGTTGTGTCTTGCGGGGCGGCAGGGCAGTCGGAGGGAGCCGAGGCGAGCCGGGAGCGTGATGAGTGAGTCAAGAGGGAGGCTGCGGCCTGCCTGCTACCATCATAGGTCGGGGCGAACGGTGGCACACACAAGTCGGTGTACTCCAATTAGGTTGATAATCGAGCTGACGTGGCGGGCGACGTTCGTTACGTTCGTTACGTGCTTTGGTTTCGCGTCTGCTGCTATCCTGACCTGGAGGGTTCTCAAGGTGGCCGCCCTGGCATTGCGACTTGTCAGGGCCCGACCGAGCGACTGGTCGTGATTGACGTAGTTGACTGATAGCGGTATGCGGACTGATCGCGATGGCGGGCTGGAAATAATGTGTACGATACTCATTGTTCGTTTGTGTGAAAACCGTTCTGACAAATACCGGAAGGAGTTGGGGAAGGGCTGTTGGGTACATCTCTGGGAAGTCGTTTGGGGGCTGAGGTCATGTCAATAGAAATGCAGGACGCCGTTTCGCACCGACCTTCAGGCCTGATCATACGAGCAGAGTGCGCAGCAGAAGACGTCATGGCGATAACGACAGATCACGGCACCGAGTTCGGAATGTCCCGCCTCCCGCGCAAGTTAGTTTTTAGGGTTTGTCCTGTGTCTTACCCCTGATGTTGATCGCGGCGATATGGCTCGTTGTGGATAGGTGGAGTAATTATTCGCCCCGCCGGCCGCTCCTCTTGGGGCACCCTAGGCCTATGGCATACGGCACGTTTTGGATGCTTACCTATGGTACGGTTGCATGAGAAAAGCCGCTCTCTTCTTCAGCACCTGCTTCCTGAATACTATGCGTCTTCGCTGGGAACTGATAATCTGTACTTCATGCGTCTTCGCTCAGGAATGATGACCGAAAAGTCCAATCAGGCAACGTAGTCGGCTGCGAGCTCCTCCAAATCCCTCACTGACATGGATTTCGATTCCAATTACGGAGACGCATGCACACGCATTGATGGATCAGAGCAAGATCTTCAGGCGAGTGTCACCTGCGCTGGCCGGCGCTGGCGTCAATTACACGCCGCGACACTGTCGTCGCCTGTACCGCAGGGCATACTAATTGTGGAAGGCTTTAGCGAATGTGGCGTGGAGTTTCAGATCGACAGTTTATTGAAGGCGGGCACATGGCCGGAGACGACAATCTATCTGTTCACTTTTATGCACGACGAGCCCGGGGACTTGGCCAGCGTTCTCTCAAACAATGACTTCAAGCTCGTCATTATCTCTAACCTTGTCGGTGACTGGAAGCGGCGCTACAATGGCAAGCTGAGCCGTCACAAGGCGGCCCTTGCGCGTGTGGACGCCAGCATCAAGAGCCTGGTGGAGGAGAAGGGTGCGAGCCGCGACGGTCGCGCTTGGGGGAGCGGGTAGAGGGGAAGCCCGTGGAAACGTCACAGAAGAAATGGGGGAAAACTCGCGTGGGGAAGGCCAGTGTTGACTGGTTGCAGCAGGGGCGATGGACTTCCGGTCACTGCTTGCTATGCGGGGCGGAGGCTAGGGGGGTGGTGAAAAGACCCGGTTACATGACGTAGGAAACGGAGGGCAGACACTAGCCGGCGAATATTGTCCCGGACACGCGTTTAAGTTCGCATGCCGGAGAACGTGGGTCGACTATCGGGGAACCTGTAGATGCAGCCCCTCGACGGCATGCTGGAGAAAACGAAACAAACTATTGGTTTGCGTTGGCATCTGGGGCGCAAATGGGACATGTCGACAAAACGTAAGCGCCGGGCCGTGACCTCCCCACACATGCCTGGCGCCACCCTACCTGTGTGGCCAGGCGCCACCCTACCTGTGTGACCAGGCGCCACCCTACCTGTGTGACCAGGCGCCACCCTACCTGTGTGACCAGGCGCCACCCTACCTATGTGACCAGGCGCCACCCTACCTATGTGACCAGGCGCCACCCTGGTCCTATGGTGCTCAGAGATGGCGGAGTTCATCTGGCACGGCCTGTTCGGCAGGACCTGGGCCTCCTCTGACTACACCAGCATCGCCTGCTACCAGACGCCCGAGGGCCGCGCCGCCGTGGGTGCCGCTGCCGCGTTGCAGCTCAGCCCCAAGGCGGTGCTGCTGGCCAACGTGCCGCTGCACGAGCAGTGGTACGTCACGACGGTACAATCGTATGAAAACGAGTTCTCGCCGGATTTCATGCCGGCGCGCAATGTGCCTCTTGGAAAGGTAAGTGGCTGGGTGCTTGGGCGGCTGCGTGCGTGGTTAGCCTTGTGGGGGCGGGCGGCTGCGTGCCCCGCCCTTTCGCGCCTAAGCGGCAGCAGCAGGGCCACTACCACCACTACTACAGTAACGTCAAACAACATCAAAATTGCACGACGCCGCATTGCCTGTTTACCTGAACGCGTGCGACTATCGCAGTCTAGTCCGCCTGCTGGCGTCGCTGTTGCCGGTGCCATAGCAACAACACGCGCAATAAGTAAACACCTGCACGCTTGGACACGGCCCCGCAATACGTCTTGTTATAATGAGGTGTACTGCGATCTGGCATCCCTGCCAACCCTACCTTTGGTCCCGGCACCAACTGGGTTATCGTGCCGATGTCCATGTTTGTGTTGCTTGACATGCCGTACCAACCCCCGTACGGAAGGTCTCCATCGCGGGCGCCAGCGTGGGTCGCGGATGGCTTGTGTTTTCGGGAGACGTCAACGCGGAGGAGGGCACAGCGCGGGTGGTATTGGGGCTGGCGAATGCCATGTTCGGCTAGTGGCGAATGCCATGTTCGGCTAATGGCGAATGCCATGTTCGGCTAGCAGTGATATGGCGAATACCATGTTCGGCTAGTAGTGATCTGGTGAATGCCATGCATGTTCGGCTAGCTAGGAGTAGGTAAAAACCCCAGGAGTGGGGTAGCTAGATAGAAGTGGGGTAGCTAGAAATGGGGTAGCTAGATAGAAGTGGGGTAGCTAGAAATGGGGTAGCTAGAAGTGGGGTAGCTAGAAATGGGGTTGCAAGGAACACGCCTGGCGACGACGCAGGAGGAGGGGTTAGGGGAGTGTAGAAACTCCAGGAGTGGGGTGGTGGCGAGGGAACTCGTGGACACGACATAGGAGAAGACCCCAGGGAAGGGGGGGGGCTGTTGGGTAGGCGTGATCGCTGTGCAGGGGGCAGGGGTTGCGTCGCGTTGACTTGTGAGTCCCGAGAGGAGACCCGTGGGTCGGCGGGGGCGAGGGAGCCTGTGTCGCAGGTGTGCTGTTACCAGATGACGCAGCTGGGCAAGAGCACCTTTGTCCGGAGCGAGCCCATTTCGACAAATGGACGCTCCCTGAAACCGCATTGTAACACATACCGATACAAGCTGCGCAGCCCACCAGGCGACGATTGCGTGCTCTGTCCCTTGGGGTCGACGTATCAAGTCCGCTGGGTACTTGGGCTCGGGCTCTCGAGGGGGGTCGCGTGTCCCTTTTGGAAGCTCAATGATTACAACGATTACAATAACGTTGTAATCTGGCTCGGCTCACCCCAGCCCGACGCAGTTTGGACCCTTGAGCACAACACACTTGGCCGCACCGTGCCGCACTACAATAGCAAAGCACCAGCTCTCATCGAAAGTGCTGACGTAATAAATGACACGCAGCTCACCATGCCAACCATCCTCTCTCTCATCCACAGCCGGGTAATCCCTCAACACGCGGCAGGCAGCCGCGGCTCGGCCGAGTGATTAGGCACGACAATTCGAGTCGACAACCTATTTACAATTTACATGCAACGACAATCCGCACGTGATATACCTTCAAGGTGCCTGTAGATACATGCTGTTCTCCGTGGGGTCGGAACCACTGGCTTGACCGAAAATACCGGTTTGCAGCCTCCACGCCCTGCACATCGGTCAAATGCCCCGCACTTTTGGATTGTTTGGCGGTCAGGCGGTCAAACAAATCTCGCCTTAACCGCAGAGCCAAATGCCCCGCACTTTTGAATTGTTTGGCGGTCAGGCGGTCAAACAAATCTCGCCTTAACCGCAGAGCGGCGCAGTGATAGCGGTACGTTGCCCAACGCTCCACATCCCCCCTTCGTAAGACTGCACGCCGGCCGACAAGATGCGACGGCGCAGTTGTAGGTCGTTGCAGTACAGTCGTTGCAGTACAGTCGTTGCAACGACGCCCGGCATGCATGGCCGTGAACTACCCATGCCGCTGCCGGCGCTCCCCTCCAGCCCGCCGCTCCCTCCTCATACACAGGTACACCCACACCAAAGCAAAACCAAAAGCGCAACACAAATAACAACCCTCACCACCGTCTGAACATGACGGCAACACCGGCACGCTTGAAAATATGGGCTCTCACCGCCCCGCGTAAAAATACGCAAAAGTATAACGAACGAGGCAATGACCTGACACGACCCAAAATGGCGCTCGAGGGAGGGCTCCAAGCGCCGGTCAAAGTGTCCGTCATCTGCCTTTTTTCTGTTCGTGCGTTGACCGTTTGACCGGTCAGATATGACGTGCCACGAACCGCACCTAACTTTGTGGACTCCGGCCGTTTACACAGGAACAGGCCACAAAGACGGAACCAGACACCAAAACGCCTTTCGCCGCAGCGCGCGCGCATGGCACCGCTACAGGCAACAAAAAAGCCACGCCCAGGCGCAAAAACTGCCTTGCCAGCAGCCCGGGCTGCTATTTGCCTATTTGGCTATTACGCCCACGCAGGGCTGTAATCACCCTTGTACCCTTTAAACGTGGCATCACCAATATGGCAATGCCGGCTGAAAGATGAAGGTGGGAAATAACTTTTTGGGGCCATCGCACAAGCTTATAGGGTGTTCTTCGGCCTAGCAAAGCAAACTGCGGAAACGTAGGGTCTTAGACAAAAAGGTATATTGGAAAAGTATCGAGAGTGCGCCGCAAGGACCGTCTGCGACCTGCACGCGTCATACGACGCACGACAGCGAATGTACGGCACCCGCATCCCGCCCCCTGCGCGCCTCGGAGGCGCGCGCGCGTGTGTGTGTGCGTGTGGAGGGGTGGTTAGGCTCGTCTACACGAGCTGCAACGCGTTGTTGGCGACGTGGCTGTTCAGGTGCACCCCCGCCCCGTTGCTGCCGGGCTCCACCAGCAGCTGCCCCCCGGGGGACAGGTCCATGTCCGCGTGGGGCCATCGCGGCACCACCAGCGTGTCCGCCCGGTTGCGCACCCGCCGCACGAAGTCCTTGAAGCGCGACCAGTTGGCTGGCTCAAACATGGAGTCGCACATGCGGTTGAACACCAGCGACTGGACCTGCGGGCGGGATGGCACATGGGCGGGTTACAATAAAAGAACCGGTAACGCGACTGGGGAAATGTAGTGGGTGGGTGGGTGGGTGGGTGGGTGGGTGGGTACGGTCAGGAGTGGGGACGGGGCTGTGGTTGACACTGCAACCGGCAGAGGCGAGCTTATGATTGGCTAGGTGGATGGGTGAATGGCTAGGCGCGGGGGACTTAGTTGGATGCTCCAAGTGCTAGCTGCAGAAGGTTCATTCCAACACCGCCACCAGGGCCTCCCACCATCCACCCAGCCGGCTTCGTCTCATGCGACAAGCACGTGTTCGCACGAGACCCTTCTCCCTCCCCACACCACACGCCCCCGTCGTCCTGGCCCCCACCTGCGGCAGCTCGATCCCCTGGTGCACCGACGTGTCGAACAGCGCGCTCTCCAGGCGGCTCAGCGCCGACTCGTCGAACCGCTCCGTTAGGTTCTCCAGCCCCACCGGCACCAGCAGGGCCGCAGCCACGGTGCGCTGCTGCGCGATCTGGCGCTCGGGGTCGCAGCAGGCCTGCAGGCGGCGGCAGCGGTGGAGGAGGGCGGCGGCGGCGGAGGAGGGCGGCGCCACGCACGGCGACCAGTCAGTCGAAAGTGAATTTCTCCCCCCACAAAACAACCACTGTACACTATAAGGAAGGATTGCCGGGCCGATGGCGCCTAGTAACCTACCGTTCCGAGTGTCGAGGGAGCGGGGAGGAGAGAGAGGAACGAGAAGGTGCAGGTGCGGGTGCGGAGGGGCAATGTTGGGACGATAGCTCGGCGTGACCGGGCGGTCCCTCCACCCGGCCAGTCTGCTCCTCCTGTGTCCCTTCTCCAATGTCGACACACGCGCACTGCGCTACCACATGCGGCAAACCCAGCTACCCACCCAGCCAGGCAGCCACCCACCTGGGGCGACACCCACCCACCCACCCAGGCAGCCACCCAGCCACCCACCTGGGGAGACACCCACCCACCCACCCAGGCAGCCACCCAGCCACCCACCTGGGGAGACACCCACCCACCCAGGCAGCCACCCACCTGGGGAGACACCTCACTGCTCCGCAGCTCCGCTCCCCGCAGCCGTGCGCCCACGCCGTGCTTGGCAAGGATCTGCACGTACGGCAACCGACAACGAGCAGGTTGTTTGTACGGCACCGCGACAAGAGCATGCAAACACGCCCCACGCGCACATCGGTGGATTCACTCCCTAGCAGGCGACGGCTGGACGATGACCGCCAATCACATTTCCACCGTGGCCCCCCAGAGCTGTTCCTCACACCCGCCAAGGTGCCGCAGCCGCAGCCGCTGCCCTCCCCTCTTCCTTTCCCGTCAGACTCAATCACCCTCACACAGAGGGCCCCGCCCTGTCCGGCCCCCGCTCGCGTGCACGCCCACGGTTTTCCTATTCAGTGCCGACCCAAGGCTTTCCTCCCATGCATCAGGGTGTCAAAACACACGTGCCAAACACACGTGCCAAACACACGTGCCAAACACACGTGCCAAACACACGCCTCCTTCCACTCACGCTCATCACGGGCAGGTACCCGTCGCGGCTGCTGGTGTTGTAGTACCCGGCAGTCAGCTCCGGCGCGTGCGAGGCCGTGTTGTACCACCAGTGCACCCCCGGCAGCTTGGCGTGAAGCCGAATGGCCGGCGGCGCCGGCGGCGCGACGCCGTACGAGTCGTACGCGCCCATGGGCCACGCCTCGCTGGCCCTGCCGGCAAACCCGCCCTTACCCTCCCGCCCCAGCAGCGCCTCACGCGCCGTGCCCAGCACCGCGTCCGCGTGCTGCATCAGCATGTCGCTGTACCACTGAAGGAAGAACTTGCCGTACGCCGAGCCGAAGTTTCCGCGCTGGTGGAAGAAGCCCGTTTGGTGCGGCCAGACGCAGTAGGTGCCGGCGTCGTGGGGGCCCCTCAGGCCCCAGGACGGCTGGCTGACCTGGTGGGAGCAGGCCCGCAGCATGGAGAGCATGTACTTGTCGTAGCACTGCAGGAGGGAGGCGAGGGGAGGAGGCGCGGGGTGGGGGGGAGCGGGGGGGAAGCGGGGGCAGCAGGGAGGAGGATGGGTTTTAGGGTTGCGGCTTGCACAGCGAGGGTAGAGCCCATGCAGCCCGCCGCAGACGTCCGCCCTCCTCCCAACACACACACACACACACACACACACACACACACACACACACACACACACACACACCTGCCGGCCCCATCGCATTACAGCATCCCACAGCATCCCTCTCTCTCCCCCTCCCCCTCTGTGCCACAGCGTGCCTGCTTGCGTGCATCCCTGTACGGCTCGCTGCATTGCCTGCTTGCGCCCTTATGCCACATCTCCGCGTTTTCTTCATCACTTCTTTTCCTTACAACGCATTACTAACTACTCTACCATAGCCGCGGCGCGCTCACGTGTGTCCCTGCCTTTCCATTCGCCCCGCATGTCTCTCTCGCCCTTCAACCTAACGCTAACGTTCTGCTGCTTCGCCTGGTCCTTCTTCCTCTCCTTTCCCAGGTCAGTTTCCTCGCATTTGGCATGGGCTGGGATTCCTGTGCCGGGCACTCTGTCTGTTACTGGCATTGCACGCGACGTTGTCACCTATACCTCTGCCTTGCGCACTAGGATAGGTAAATAGGTACATAGGCTAGGTAGTTGTAGGTGCTTCGCACCACGCCTACGCCGCAGCAGCGCGGCGTCGGTTGCTGGGGCGCAACCGTCTTTCTGGCTATCGGAGCGCTGCGCGGCCGCCGGCTACATAATTGGACTTCTGGCTTCTCGTGGACCCAGTCTGGGCTTCTTTCGGTAACTATTGGCGCCCCGCACTGACTCCGGATTCCTCGGTCTCCTCGCGCTACGTATACTTCGCGGCTCAGCTCAGCATTTATAAAACACACACCTGGAACTCGCCCACCCCCGGGAACGCCCAGCGCTTGTCCCTCGGGTGCGCCGGGTACTTGAGCTCGCCGCCGGGGCCCAGGCCTGGAGGCGGTTGCGTGGCGTTGGTTAGTTGGTTCAGGGTGCGAGCAGGGATGCCCCGGCCTCAGCCCACGCGTCCCGCGAGTTCGCTGACGGGCCGCTCTCCCCGCCTCCGCCGGCACTCCCGAACCCAACCCCCACGCTCTGGCCCATCACCAACCTGACCCGGCAGACCCCAGCCCTGAAGACCGCAAGCGCGGCAGCGTCCATGCCCAAGCGCGGCAGTACCGCCGGTATCAAGACCCATGGGTCGGAGCTCCCCGGCGCCCCCTCCCCCTTCTCCCCGCCCCCCACTCCGAAACCTAACCACCGGTTAGTTTCTGCCCTCCGTTTCCTTATGCCGTGTACCCGGGTCTTCGCGCCCCCCTCGGGGCCCCCCTTGTCTCTCGGTAGCCAATCCAAGTGATCCAGCATGCGCCTGCAACCATGTGCCCGAAACCTACATGCCGGCTACACTACCCATGTCGTGTAACCGGGTCTTCTCGCCACCCCCTCCTCCGTTTCCCATGTCGTGTAACCGGGTCTTCTCGCCACCCCCTCCTCCGTTTCCCATGTCGTGTAACCGGGTCTTCTCGCCACCCCCTCCTCCGTTTCCCATGTCGTGTAACCGGGTCTTCTCGCCACCCCCTCCTCCGTTTCCCATGTCGTGTAACCGGGTCTTCTCGCCACCCCCTCCTCCGTTTCCCATGTCGTGTAACCGGGTCTTCTCGCCACCCCCGCCACCCGCGCACTCACCCACAAGCACGTCCGCGATCGTGGTCCCGAACAGCGGCCCCATCTCGTCCCTGAAAGACAGCATCACATCGCGATAGCACTCCAGGGCGGTGCGGCCAGCCAGCACGGGCACTGCGGCTCGGAGCACGGCAGGACGGGAGGGCGCGTGTCAGCGACTGTGCCGAGTCGTCCGTGCATCTGCTAGCACCAAATCATAGAAACGCCGGGTGGTGCTCGGCCGCCCAGCGAGCGGCCCGGAGGCCCGAGAAGCGCCCCCAAATCCAAACCCAATACAGCAACAGGACACGCGGATCCAAGCAGGATCCAAGTCCACACACGCACCCCACCCACCCACCCCGCCCTATTACCCCACTCGCCCCGGCCCCCCTCCCCGCCACCCCCCCGCCTCACCCTCGTCGGCTCCTAGCGACACGTACTCAATGGCTCGGACCCCCGCCCTGTCCGTGTAGTATATGTCGGGGTTAGCCCTGCCGGCCTCCACCAGCCAGGCGGGCAGCGGGACGGCGTCACTGGCGTGGAAGCACAGACACACCTGGGGAACGTGAGGGGCAGCACCCCAGGCAGGCAGGCAAGAGGGGACGTGAGGGCCTGACGAGGAGACGTGAGGGGCAGCACCACCACAGGGAAGCACGGCGGGGGGCCAGAACATAAGAGCAGGGGTACACTGACTGAGCGCGGAGTACTAAATGGTTGACGGGGGCCGCAGCCAGGCCAGGGGTGGCTGCCGACAGGACCCAGACGTGTAAAGCCCGTGGCGGCAAGCCGCACGGCGTGTGTCCACCGCTTGTCTGTTGGGGTTCAGGGCGGCTGGCTGTTGCGAGGTCGCGAACGCCGCGGATGTCAACCGGGGCTAGGGGGGGTGGGGCTCCCGGTTGCAAACCAGGACTAGGGGGGTTGGGGGCCTCACCTGCGCCAGGAAGCCCTCGTCGCGGATGAGCGCAAACAACTGCTTGTACGACGACCAGTCGTACTCCTTTGGTCGTACGCCCTCGACGATTCCCCAGTACACGTCGACGCTGATGCCGTTTATGCCCAGCGCCCGCAGCGCCTTCAGCCCCGAGCGAAGGGCCTACGAGCGGAGGGTGGGCAGGGCAGGGCAGGGCGGGGCAGGGCGGGGCAGCGGGGTCGACGATGGCTGGGTGCAGGAAGCAAGCGGTCAAGGGGCAGCGAATACTGCTGCGGGCTGCATTCAAGGCCTGCTTGTTAATGGGGTTCGTGTTTGCTCAGGCTAGGCTCGGGAGCAAGGCAGGTCGCGTCCTATGCAGCACCTCACAGTGCCTCGGGGCAAAATGCTGTGTTCGTTATCTCGACACGGTTCCTGACCCTCTGTAATGACCCAGCCGCTTACTTGGTAGTACGCGAACTTGTTGGCGGGGGTCAAGATGTCGCCGTCGAGGCACGTGTAAAGAGGAAGAGCCGACTCCTGGCGTGTGCGGGTGGGGAGGGGCATGCACGTGAAGGACGGTTGCGCGCCGCAGCAGGGCCGTGGAGCACCGTACTGGAGCACCGTACTGGAGCACCGTACTATGCCACGGCGACAAATCTATGCCACGGCGACAAATCTATGCCACGACGGCAAATCTATGCCACGACGGCAAATCTGTGCGCTTGAGGGACTCCGCTAGGCTTTCCGGCTTTCCTAATCGACAAGTATAATAGCTAGGTCAGTTTGCCGCAAGTTCGCAGCTTTACTTACATTTGCTGCAGTCCCATGCAAGCTGTATCGTAAAGCAATGACGGCCCTGACTATGCGTTTCAGATGTCACGGGTAGCGCACGGATACGCACCGCAACACAAATACCAAAACAAACATGCCCGACCCACTGTCTGCATATTTCCATACAACCTAGCCCAAGTAAAGTTCTGAGCGCATTTAAGAAGACCAGAATGACAATGCACAGTTGGCTGGGGCTGAGCCGCTAGCGACAGTTCAACCCTACATACCGTTTGCGCGTCATAACAGGACGATTCGCTCTCCAACTAGCTATGTCTCACCTGTTCGGGCATTCGTCGATTGGCCCCGTGCACTGACAGCCTGCTGAAGGGCGCGGCACCGTTCCCTGGTCTCGCAGACGTCAGCAGGGGTGCAGTATGTACTTGGGTCAGCTGCGCAGCAGCAACCGGCTTCCCTCGGGTGCAGCCTTTCCTTCCTCGCAGACAGCTAATGCGGCCAGGGAGAAACGCTGCGGCAGGCCGCGACGTGCTGGCTACGCCCATCCCGCGTTGCTCCGCACATCCGTTCATGACGTCAATAGCAGGATAGACGCCTCGTATCGTAAAACCAGTGGGCACTGTTTGGATTTAGCGATACACGTTCACATTTACTCCAACGACTTTCCGCTGCTGACTCAACGTGCTCCGAAAACGGACATTGGGACTGTACTCCAGTGGAGGCGCTGAAATCAGCCCGCAGAATGTTGATGGAAGTAATAACGACAGTACGCTTTCTCCGTAATCATTTCGTTGCCAGCTTACTGGTGAAGAAGTGGCCTGTCGTAATCGTAATCCCACAAGGGCCCCCCAGCCAGCTTGCATTCGACCAAACGCACAGGCTTCAACTGCTAATCACCGATAACTTACACTTCATCAGCTATTTTACCTTCAGAATTAAACTTGCTTCCGCGTCGGTCGTCTAACTCTATAACAGCAAGCAGCATGGTCGGGTGCTCCTCAGTTGCCGGCTCTGGCCTTCGTCAGAGGAGTTTGGTCAGCTGCTATCGACCACGTCATGTTCGTGCCGTGGTAGCGCGGCATGCAATGTCAGGTGCCCCCAGTGACGCTTCCGGGAAGATCCCCGACAGTGCGAAGACGTCGACACAGCCTCCGGTGTCTGCCGATAGCCGGCAGACTTCATCTCCGACCTCGTCATCTGCGTCGTCGGAAAAACGCAAGGGTGCCTGGACGCCCCCATATCCGAGCCTCAGGAATGACAAGCCGCTGCCAACGGAAGACGTCAAGACCAACATAGACATGTGATAACATCACTTCTGCCATCCATATTGCCGTCATCGTCGGTGGTCCCCTCTGTAGGCATGTCTACCGTTCTCACTAGGCCTTGGGCTCTCGAGCAGCGGTGTGGAGCAGCGGTGGCCTCGCGTACTGGCTGTCTTGCGATACATCGGAGGTTTTCGTGGTTACGGCTTCGCCTCTTCGTTGGAATTTGGTGGGATGGTGACACGGGGCAGTGGTTTGCAGCACTGGTCAGCTGGTGTTGTTTGTATCGGTATAATCGCGAAGATAAGGCGCACTGTATTGGCGTCGCTTGTGGTGACGGTGTGAGATTTTATTGTGACACACACGGGTTGTGCTTTGCGCAAGTATTAAAGCACGGAAGGCATATGATCACATCAAAGTCATATGCGTACATGTCTGATTGACGGAAGCTACAAGTTTATAATCTTGGAATGAATTCAGAAGGTTGTTATAGAAGGGCGCAGACGGGCCGTCTGGGTGGGATAGGGAACGTTTGAGGTGTTCGGCGTTGCTTCTATGTCCCCCAAGCGCTACTTCTGGGTTCCCTGGACAATCGCAGCACTTGAGCGACAATCAGGAATTGCCTTGAGCGGTGGTCGAATCGAGTCGCCTTATAGTTTTCAAGGCGGTCCTATTGTCTGTCATCATTAGTCCGGTGTAGTTGTTAGAAGCCAGGCCGAATTGGGACGTCAACGCCATAGGGTATGCCTTGCGTTGCCTGGAAATAAAGTGGCAAGGACCAAAACATTTTGGCCTTCGCCCTGCTCGACAGTAACACACCCTTCTCATCTTGAGCCACGTATGTATTCCATGAGGCACACAACGATAGATGTGTCAGCAAATCAAGGCCTTGCTTTCGTACCGGGATCCTTTTTGGCCAAACGGGGCGTACTGCCTTAGCTCCTTGGTCCGTAACTCTTAGGCTACACCAATGGAGGGCAGGTACGGCGGTCATGTGGGTTGGTGGGTCAGAATGCATGCGGACACTGGCCTCATTCGTTGCGCCTGGGACTGTGACCTTCACACCCATTTGCTTATTATGTCACACGTCGTTTGGGCCACAACCGAAATGGACCCGGTGCTGGGCGCTTGGCACACTAAGACCCATCGTGTCTCTGTGCAGGGTCCCCGGGAGTTGTTAGTTAGCAAGTATCCCTAAGGTTCTCCGGGCAGCAACTGGCAGCTTAAACCAGTAGGACACGCCTTAGGCGGGTGACCTCACGAGCCATGAGGTCCAGGACACGCTAATTTTATAGCTTCGAAAATTGAATTTAAAAATGCGCTAACTGAGGAGGTTGGATTTGGCCATATGGACTACCCAAGGCTAGCATCACGTAGGGTCCAGGCTAGCATCCCTGGCAGCCCCTGCCGTCCCCCACAGACTGTGAGTCGCGACGTGTAGGTATCTGTTAGGGTCCAGCTATCAACAGCTGCCCACTAACCCCAGTTCTTCTTCCCATCACGTATCTTGTTTGGCCTGCACGTTTGGTCCCACCGCACTCCGGCGCACTACGGCCATGCAGCGGGCCGCGCTACCCTTACTGCTGCGCCTGATGGCCCAGCCAGCGAGCCACCCGGACGTTCCGGAAGTGCTCGCTCGAGGTCACAGAGGGCAAAGTAACGCTGCAGAAGGCCACGGTGGACGCGGACACCGTACAGCTGCTGGCGAGGTTACTTGCCCGCGGGGAGGCGGACGAGGCGGAGGTGGAGGCGACAACCACCGCTTCCGTGGAGGCGGCAAGAATGGTGACAATCATGAGCATGCGGAAGATCCTAAGCCTCCAAGCACCTGCAGCGCTGCAGGCCCTTGTTTCGACGCATGCGGGGATGCTCCGAAGCGCTCCGAAGCACAGCAACATGCGTAAGGATATCCGAGCAAACGCTCTTGGCGGGTTTGAACCAATTGTTTAGACCATCTCATACAGAATTCGTTTACCTCGTACACAATTGGCTGCTCTATCACCACGCAAAGGTCGCGCGCCGAACGAGCACGGTTGTGTGCTCTTTGACGAGTACAACTTATTAATTATATTTTACTGCCCATTTATAATTCAATAATAATTTCGGAATTCGCATCCACTTAGAAAACAGTTTGATATAGGAACGCAGCTTGCATGCGCCGCCAGAAGGTTGCTCCCACAACAGCGTCTTGGTGGCCGGGACTTCTAAGCGCAGCTGCGGGATGCTGCGGAGCTGCAGCAGCCGTCTTCGGCAAGGCACCGGGCGCGCTCGACCTTGGGCTGCCGGGCCGAGTGGTGTGCTATGCGGCGTTGTTCACGGTAGGACTGCACCGTTATGAGCATCTGCCTACCTGCCAACAACCTGCAAGTGGTGGTGCATGAACGCAAGGGAGGGCGTTCAGCGGTGCCGGTGGCGGGGTATGAGCTGGGGGACATGGAACCCACATCGGACATCGCAGTCGCTGCTCGCTATATCCGTTCTTGACCTTGATTCAGTGAGCTGCGGCAGCAGCTTCAGCAGCTCCGAGTGCTCCGGGGGAGGCACTGCCTGCTCCACTCCTCAGCAGCCTCAAATGAGCCGCAGGTCCCGCGGTTGGACGTCCTCCCGAATCCGCTTCTGGTTCAAACCGAGGCCTCAGCTGTCAGGACGAATGGACCATTAGGATGGACCGTACGTCTTTTGACTATGCGAGCAATCCATGCCATCCGCCGCTGCTGCTGCCTCGCTAGGCTCGCCTCTCGCTCTTCTTGCTGCAGCGTCGGGCATTGAGTCACAAATGCCTTCGAGCTGCGGGACGGTGAATTTTTCACATTTCTCAGCCGACCAGCATCCACCATCATCCAGTTGCGTCCCGGCCCTTCCCCTCCGGCCCTGTCCCCCTCCCCACCTCCCCTCGGTTTCCTGCGTCGTGTAATCGGGTCTTCTCGCCACCCCATCCCCGCGGCGCGCAGTGCAACGGCGCAGTGATGGCGCTGTATCTTCGCAGCCTACGGGCGCTGCCCTCCCTGCAGGCAACGGTCTACAGCAACGCGGCCAACATAATCGCAACGGTGCGGGCAGCTGGGGCTGGCGGGGGTTCATTCACTGCGTCGCATACCAAATAAGGAAATAACATGGTTGCTGTTGCTAGCTTCGCATACCAAATAAGGAAATAACATGTTGCTAGCTAATAGCTAGTCGCATCTTATGCGGGCAGCAAAGGCTGCGTCAACTGCATCATGGCATCATGGGTCATGGATCATACGTGGTACACTGTAGCTTGACTGTAGTCGGCTTGACTGTAATCGGCTTGACTGTAGTCGGCTTGACTATAGTCGGCTTGACTATAGTCGGCTTGACTATGGTCGGCTTGACTGTAGCCGGCTTGACTGTAGTCGGCTTGACTGTAGTCGGCTTGACTAAAGTCGGCTTGACTGTAGCCGGCTTGTGTGGCCCAGTTGCCCCCGGTCTGCGGCTCCGCAATGGGCCCAGTCCCCCAGCTGATGCGGTGCGTTGTCGCTTATTGGGCGCGCGCTGGCGCGTCGTGGTGCCCCTGCAGGGCCTTATGGGCAGGTGGCTGTACGGCGAGGCCCTCGGGGCCCGCTGGCTGCTGGGCGTGGCTTGCATCCTTGTGGGCCTTGCGCTGGTCACGGCGGCGGCGGCGCCACCGTTGGTGCGGCCGGAGCCCCAAGGCGACCCGCAGCAGCAGCAGGGGCGCGAGGAGCTACAACAGCAGCCGCTCCGGCAGCAGCAGCAGCCACAGCATCAGGGGCGCGACGAGCAACAGCAGCAGCCGCTCCGACAGCAGCAGCCGCCACAGCAGCAACCACAACTACAGCCACAGCCGCATGGAGCCGGTCATGGAGAGCTGAGGTCCCGGCGTTTGCCGGGTGTAGGGGAGCGGCAGCCGCGGGTGGAGCAGTCGGGTGTTGGTCGGTGAGATCACGGAGCCCGGCGTGGCAAGGACGAGTAGGCGGCCGAGGCAGGTAGGCCACCAGGTGGGAGCACCCCCCCACCACCACACAGCACCGGCGCTTCGCGTGGGTAGGGCGGCACCATGCCTTGGGTCAGGTGTCTTGAGTTTCGGCCAGGAAATCTCAACCTTACTAGTAGTAAGGTTGGGATTTTCTCACTTCTTAAAGGTCGCTTCCCCGGGCTTCCTCGCCGCCTCCCAGGTGTCTTCTTCTCTTCTCCTTTGTCGGTTGACCGGTCTCCGAAATGTCCCGCAGGTGGGATCACAAAGTGGTGGTGCTGGCGGAGGTGGCGGCCGCAGGGACCGCACCAGCCGCCGCCGCCGCAGAGGCGCCCAGCGGCGGCGCCGCCGCTTCAGCCGGTCGCCCAGTCGCCAGCTCCAGCGGTGCAAGCGACACAGACCCCGGCCTCGCCTCCGCGCCCTCCACGTCCTCTTCGTCTGCGGCATCCCCATCCACCGCGCCCACCGCGTCTCCTGGCTGGGACCGCTCCGGGGGGCTCGGTGAGCTGAGGCCGGGCCGCCTGCTGCCACCCGGCTCAGGCGCAAAAGCTGGGCCGGCCGTCTTGGGTGCTACTCGGGGTTGGAAAGGTCCACTAGGCCCCGCTTTTTTGCGCGACGCGTTTGCAAGCACTGAGGCCAGCCAGCCATTTTGGCTGGTGAGGGATCTCCTCTGGAGGCGCCGGGGCTTCCTGACAGCATTAGCGCAGTGTGTGCCTCTGAATGGCCTGACTTCCTGCTGCATGTCGCTCGTCACCTCCTTCCCTCTCCTTAAAACCCTAAAACCCCCGAGCACCATGCCATCCCGACCATCAACAGCCAGCCGCTGCCTCGCAACAGCTAGTCCTGGAAGCGCATCCCCGCATCCCCACATCTGCGCCGACACCCGCCCCTCGCCCCCCGCGCAGGCCGGCTGGGCCGCCTGAGCTACCGCCTGATCCTCGCGTACGACGGTACGGAATACTGTGGCTGGCAGCTGCAACCGTCCGCCCCCACCGTGCAGCGCTGCCTGGAGGCGGCACTGTGCACGGTCCTGCGGGAGGAGAGGCCGGTGCTGGGGGTCCGCGCAGCTGGGCGCACCGATTCAGGAGTGCACGCCAGGGGCCAGGTGCGGCCGGCCCTTGGGACCTGGCTGGGGCGTGAGGCCGGTTTGGGGCGTGGGGCTTGCTGTGGATGTGGATGTGGGTACTGCAGTACGGGTAGGTTGGTCTTGGTCCTGCGCGGAAGGCAAACCTCAACGGCATGCGGCCTGCAGAGGTTCGGACCAGCCTCTCTTCCAACCGCGGCGGTTGTAACCTTGCAAGCCGTACTCCGGGGGGGGGGCGCCCGCTGCTGCGGGCGCTGCTACGGCGGGCGGCTCCTCGCAGCCCTGACAGGGCCCCACCCCCGCAGATGGTGGTGGTGGTGGTGGTTTTCAGACAGGCGCTAGCTGCTGTTCCTTTTTAGTTTCCGTCCTGGGTCCACGGGTCCCTGAACCACGTTCCCGGTGGGTCCACTCCGTTTCCTCTCTGTGCTCCCCGCGAACCCCAGGTCGTCCAGTTCAGCTGCGACCGGGACCTCGATGTGACCAAGATGCCGTACAAGCTCAACGCGGTGCTGCCGCACGACATCCGGGTGATGCGCATGGCGCGTACGGCACCCGACTTGAGCGTCACGTGCAGCACTCTAGGGAAGGTGAGTGGCCCCGATGGGGCGCCATGGGGCGCCAAGGTTGAGGGGGCGAGGCTCCCTGGAGCGTCTCGCCGGACTGGCGACGCCGGCTCCCGCGAACGACCGCGAGTAACCCGAGATGTGTATTAACTGCCCCCCTCCCCTCCCCTCCCCTCCCCTCCCTGCGCCCCTCTTCACCCCGCCCGCCCGCCCACCTCCTCCGCCAGTGCTACCACTACAACCTGGCCAACACCGAGGCACACGACCCCCTCCGCTATCGATACGCCCACCACGTTCGGAAGCCTCTGGACCTAGCGGCCATGCGGGCCGCGGCGGGGGCGCTGGTAGGCACCCACGACTTCACGCAGTTCTCCAACATTGGCGAGGAGGGCGGCCGGCCGCGCAAGCGCAACCCCATCAAGACGCTTCGCCGGGTGGATGTGGTGGAGCTGGGGGAGGCGGTGCCGGGAGGGCTGCGGCTGGAGGTGCGAGGGCGAGGAGGGGGGATTCGAGGGAAACCCGTGGATGTCCGAAAAAATCGTTTAAAACAGAAGGAGGAGGGGGGAGGGCTAGGGCTGGCTGGGAGCGGCTCATGCGTCCGGGATCCCAGCAGTCCCACGCGCTCGTCCCTGAGAGCCGCGGCGAACAGCGCGGCGCCCACATATGGGTGCGCGCACGCACACACCAACTGTGGACACAACGGCTCTGCCATTTTCTGAGGAGTTTTCACGGCTTGGCGGTGAAATAACACACAAACCCCACACGCCGCCGCCCTTCGCCGGGCCGCACGGTGCGTCATGCGGCGTCGGGGCTGCTCGGTTTTTTATGCGGTATGTAGGTCTTCGCGGCTGAGCAGTAAATTGATGCACACCGCCAAACCACACGCACGCCCCGGGCTGGCGGCTGTCCCCTCCGCAGGTGGAGGGTAACGGGTTCCTGTACAAGATGGTCCGCCACATTTCCGGTGTGCTCGTGGCGGTGGGCGAGGGGCGGCTGCCAGTGGAGGCGGTCGCTCGGATGCTGGAGGTCGGGAACAACGCCCCGCCGGGTGAGCCGCCCTGGTGTGAGCCCCGCCGGGTGCTGTGTGGAGAGAGATGAAGGGAAAGGCATGCCGGGACAGAACGCCGGATGGTGTTTTGGAACCGCGAGAACGACGGCTGGTGTTTTGGCATGCTGCAGGCTGCGGCGGCACGTACCGGGGCTACAACGTGGCGCCCGCCAAGGGGCTGTGCTTGCACGATGTCTTCTATGACCCACAGGTCGACGACCCAAGGTGGGCGGTGGGCTGGTCACTTGCGAGCTGAGGCTGTCATGGGGTGGTGATGTGGGGGCGGGTACCGTGTCGGTTGGAGGGTGGGGTAGCGCCATGGGTGCCGTGCAGCAGTCCAGCACCACATCATCATTCTGGCGACGGTTCCAGCCTCGACAGCGGTTACTGATAGTAGGGTCGGCCGCAGCTTGGGGATGAGCACAGGCGCCTGCATTTTCGCTGCACGCGACCCGCCGATTCGTCCGCACCCTGACACTCCCTCTCCGCCTGCCCGCCGCAGCGTGCTGCTCTATCCCGATCTGCTGCACGACGAGTACGGCCGGCTGCTGGAGAGCATCCCCGACTCGCGCTCGGATGAGGAATGAGCGGCGCGGCGCGTCTGCGGTGGCTGCCGGAAGGTAGCGCCTCCATGCGGCACTGGCCTACCTCCAGCGTAGGGTTCGGACTGCACAAGAAGGAAAGGGCCCAACGGACCGGCTGGAGTAGGTGGTGCGTGGGCGGCCCGCACAGCGGGCAGGTTGGGCAAGCGGTCCTGAAGTTCTGATACAGTGGTGCGTCAGTACCGCGAGTCCGCGGTTTCCTCAGCCAGGGACGCCAGTGCGCCGGTGGGACTGCTCTGCGTTTTAGTCGTAAGGCGCGGCCAGGGTTTGGGGTGCGCAGCGGCCAAGGATCCGAAAAGTAAGGGCACTGGAATGTTGGATGTGTGAGGAGCCGTGCTGCCGGCCGGCTGGCTTGCGGCGTTGCTTACAACCGGGGCACCGCGACGCAAACGCTCGTGGAGTCGTTGCGAGTGCGGAAGCCGCGCGATGTGCATGCGCGTGCAATGCGCACGCCGAGGGGGCGACGTGACTTAGCGTAACGTGTCGCTGTCAAGCTGCGCGTGTCGTTGCCCTCGCAATTCCCAGCGAAGACCACACCACACACTGTCGTCCTGTACAGAAGCGGCTGGATGCATCCGCCCGTCGAGTCATCCAACCCACGCCAGGAAAAAAACAACGCTAACGCTGGCATGTTTTGACAAGCAGCCGACTAACGCAATTTAATAATAATGGCTCGCTGCGAAACGCCACCGGCAGATGGTTTCCTTCACGCAGTCGAGTCTGCTCTCCGTGCGTGGGTTGGCATTCCACGAGTCCGCGCGCCGTCACCAGCACCGCCCAGTATGTACACCGCTGAAGCAGAGCAACCTAGCCACAGTGCTTCAGAACTCGACGTCACTGCTGTTGGGCTGATGCGAGACGCTGCTGCCGTACAGCCAGAGCTTGCCGTACGACGCCGGCTTTAGACGCTTCCGTGCCCAGCAGCGGTGTCACGCCGATGGGGATGTGCACCGGCTTGGTCGCAACGACCCCCGATGCTGCGCCCGACGCTCCCTTGTCGCTCCAAGGCGGCCGGTTCTGCGGGGCAGGTTATTCAGGGGCGCCAGGGGGCACCGTGTGCGGACAAATGAGGAAGAGGAACACACAGAGGCGATGGCCGGACTTTGCTACGACAGTCCGTCACCTCCTAGTGCGCAAAGCTGTGGTGCAGGATGTCGAGTTAGGGAAGATCCTGTGAGCCAGCGGTCGCAAGCGGTGCCCTGCAATACGCCAGCGACCTGCGCTCCGGTGGGGTTCCCCACCCCGTTCCGCCGCTCCCCCCGCTCCCCGCGTTCCTCCCGCTCCTCGCGTTCCTACGCCCCCCAGATCCAACCAACGGCCGCAATCTGCGCAGCACGGCGCCTGCCGGCCCACACAGCCGCCACCGCCCCACCTCACCTGCTTGCCGGCTGCTCGGCCCGCACCCGACCCAGCCCCGGCCGCATCAGCCGCCACCTCGCCCTGCTGCGGCCACTCGCGCACCACCACCTGCGGCGCCTTCCTGTTCGAGGCCTGCTGCAGCTGCCGCGCCGCCGCCACCGCCGTGTGCTGCTCCGTCTTGGCCTGCCACAGCTCGCCCTGCTGCTTCTGCAGCTGCATCCGCAGCTCCGCCACCTGCCGACAAAGCAACCGGCCACATCGCCAAGCAGGAGGCGTGCGCTCAGCCCACGTCTACGATCACGACGGCCACGGCGACCGGCCACAGCAAGCAGGAGGCGTGCGCTCAGCTCTCTCACACACACACCCCTTCGCGGCTCAGCTTACTTAAAACACACCCCTACAACCACCACGTCTACAACCACCACGATGACGATGCGCTGGCCGCTACTGCTCCTCGCACAAGCACCGCCGAGCCTTTTATCCTTATCGTACGATCGTAGGCATAGGCATCGTACCCAACGGCTTGCTCTATTCCATGACGCGCTGGCCGCTAATGTAACGGAGGGCTGGATCGGTCCGTAGCTTACCTGGCGGTTCGCAGCTCAAGCAAATGCGTTTATATAAATTTGTTTTTATGTGCAATGGAAGGAATCACGCATTGGTCCATGCATGCCCATGCGTGCCCACTTCACAGCCAGGGGGCGCCGCATTGCCAGGCCCCCCCGAACGCCTCGCCGCCGCACCTGCTCTAGCAGCCGCTTGTTCTCCCCGATGAGCGTCATGCAGTGCTGCGACCGGCTCTCCACCTGCTGCTTGAGGTGCGTGTTGTCGGCCGACAGGTCTGCACGCAGCGCCGGGCACGGCAGGGGCAGGTCAGGCGGATGCGCGGAGGCGGCAGGGGCAGGTCTGCATGCAGCGCCGGGCACGGCAGGGGCAGGTCAGGTGGGTGCGCGGAGGCGGCAGGGGCAGGTCTGCATGCAGCGCCGGGCACGGCAGGGGCAGGTCAGGCGGATGCGCGGAGGCGGCAGGGGCAGGTCTGCACGCAGCGCCGGGCACGGCAGGGGCAGGTCAGACGACGGGAGCGCCGGACGGCCCCTCTTGGACACCGCTCCCACAGGTCCTTCTACTGCTCGCAGCCCTCCCTGGAGCGAGCTGTCGTTCTCGCGCCATCACCGCCTCGTCCCCTCCGTTACCGCCTCACCGATTTCCCTCTCTTCTCCCCCGTCTACGGCCTCGTTCCCCCTGCCGCCTTGCCCCGGTGTGCCACGTGCTATTATCGGGCCGCACCTTTGTTCTCCTCGCGAAGGGCCTTGCTGGCGCCGCGGGCGTCGTCCAGCTCCTGGGGCAAGGAGTGGGGTCAGGGGGTCCGTCCGGAGCGAGGTCGGCCGTGAAGCAGGGCGCACCCGGGCACGGCACAAGTGCGGAGGGCTAGAGCACCAACAGGAGCTGCAGCTGCTGTGTCGGAATTGCCAACTCGAAAAGGTTCCGGCGCATTTGTGAGGGGTAGGCTCGGGACGGGGCACGGCATGAAGTCGTTGCGGTTGCAAAGGAAGTGCACATGCGTGTATGGGCCCGTGTTCCCTCTCCCCAGGAACTCTCACCCGCGCCCCATGGCGCTGCTGCAGCACGGCTGCGCGCCGCCCCTACGCTACCTGAATGAACGCTTTGGCCTCTGACTCAGTCAACCCCAGCTTCTTGCGAATCTGCTCCAGCTTGGTGGAAGTCAGCTGCTTCTGGTGTACCGTTTTGGCCAGCTCTGAGCGTAATACAGCGTTGTCGGCTGAAAGCTTCTGCAACTCCTGAGTCAGGCTGGAGACTTCTGTCGTGAGTTGCCTATGCTCATCCGTGCGCTCCAGCCTTTCGCGTGCCAGTTCTGCCTGCAGGCTGTCGATAACGCCCTGCGAGCGCTCCTTTTCGGACAGTAGCGTTGGGAGTTGCACTTCTTGAAGCTGTGTTGAGTTGGCCTCCGCTTGTGCTAATTTGTGCTGCAAGTCATCATGTTGCATCTTCCAACGACGAAGCTCCGACTCCAAGTCCGCAACTCGACACTCGTTCTCGGCGGCTTTGCGTTCGTAATAGGCCCATGGACCGTGTAAGCTGAGGGCCTTCATTGTGGGGATTCGATGTCAGCGACTTGCGCAGACGCGTCAATGTGACAACGAGTTTCTTCACAAGTTTCTTCTTAGGGCCTCAAGCTCTGCAAATTTAGTCTGACATTTATCCGTCTCCGTTCAGAGGTATGGCCGAGGCCAGGTACTGCGTAAGAGAGGTGGCTGCGTTGCGGCAGCTGTACACCGTTCCGTTCGTAGCGTGGATCCGATTACCGCCGCTCCGGTATGTTTTACTTGTTCCAAGACATCCCTCCATTAGCCACAATTGCAATGATACGTGTTAACGAGTAACCTTGCCGGACAGGGGCGAAAAGATCCATGCGCCATTTACATCACTTGGGGATAGATCCTGCCAAGGCGCCTTGGATAGCCTACAACATACCTATGTTGTGTTGCGTATAGCACACGACTAAAATGCAAAGGCTGCGCCTGGAGCTGTCGGACGAGTTGCAGACACCGGCCATCCGGGAGCAAGGCCTGGGCCGCAGCTGGTGGGCTTACCGCCGACGCAGTACCAACAAGGTTGGGGCTCTAGAACATTAAGGTTGATCCTGACGTCGCCCCGTCTTTCGCAGGTTCTGGGCGAGCCCCGCCGCCGTCACCGTCGGCGACTTCGCGAGGGAGGTGCGTGCACAGGGCGCTCCCCCGGCGCTGGAGGCTCCCGCTAGCTGCTACTTAGGTCAAGGGACTACATCCGATGCACCTTGCCTGCTGCATGGCTGCTACAGCGGCCCCGCCTACGGGCAGGAGCCTGCATACACACAGCCCACCCTTCTGCGCGTTGCCCCTCTCGACAAATCGGCCCCCTCCCTCCCAGTAGGAGATCCCGTGAACCTTACCTGCATGTAACCTCCACAGCGAATGCATCCGCTCTCCGCTGACACCTCTCCCATCCTGCGGCTGCAGCGCCAGAACGTGCTTTGGCGCGCAGCAACGGAAAACAACTAGGCATTCCTTCAGGCCCACGTTCAGATCCGGGGTCCAACAACCTGCAGCGGCAACATATGTGAAACTCTGCTGTCCTCCCCTCTTGCTGCCGCCTGGCAGGTCTTCTCCCGATACCAGCTCAGCTGCGCTGGCGGAGCCGCATCGCTGCGGCTGGTGGTGTCCGGCTTCACCCTCCCGCCCGAGGCGCCCATTGGGCTGCTGCGAGATGGAGATCTGGTTGCCGTACAGCATCGCAACGCACCCCTCGCGGTGGGTGGGCCGTGGTTCTCATGGGTGTGCGCGCACCCCCAGTCATCGTGGCACCAGCGGCCTGTCCGTGTGATTCTGACGCCGTGCCGCTGGTGCGTCTGTCTGATTCTGATGCTTCACCTCGTGTCTGTTTCTAATGCTGTACCTCGTGTCTGTTTCTGATGCTGTACCTGGTGTGACGTCGGCTCACCGCTCCACTGGATCGGCGGCGCGCGCAGGGCTTGCCCGCCGCGGCCGAGGGGCCGGAAGCTGGGGTGCTCGTGCACCCGACCCTGGCCCTCCCGCCGCCCAACGCCAAGAACGGCAAGTCGCCGGCTGGCGGCGGCAGGAAGCGGAAGCGCGGCGCCGCAGCAGGTGAGTGAGTGAGTGAGTGAGTGAGTGAGTGAGTGAGTGAGTGAGTGAGTGAGTGAGTGAGTGAGTGAGTGAGTGAGTGAGTGAGTGAGTGAGTGAGTGAGTGAGTGAGGGCGGCAACGGGCCTGCGGTCCGGTCCGGTGCGGTCCGCCCGAACAGGTCCAAGCAGCCCAGCAACAACACGGGCTGGGTGAACACCTCATCACGGCACCTTGTGCACTGCCATACCTTGTGCGTGTGGAAGTGTGGTAGTGGTGGTGGTGGTGGTGGTGGTAGTGGTGGTAGTGGTGGTGGTGGTGGTAGTGGTGGTGGTGGCGGTAGTGGTGGTAGTGGTGGTAGTGGTGAACCCCCGGGGTCGGGGTTGGGAGCGAGACACAAATTCGCGTTGGCAGGCAGCCCACTGCTCGCGGTGTTGACGGTGTTGACGTTAAAGTCAGGACGCCGGGTACCACCTCCTGGCCGCTGGCTGCTGCCGTGACGTTTCTGCTGCCGTGACGTTTCTGCTGTTGGGCAGGCGGTGCTGGTGCTGGTGGTGCTGCCGGCGGCGATGGGAGCGCCGAGGGCCAGGAGCAGCAGCCGCAGCCTCCTGGGGCAGCAGCTGGTGACGCCAGCGGCCACCCGCAGCAGCACCCGCAGCAGCACCCGCAGCAGCAGGAAGAGCCAGCGAGCAAGGTGCGCCGGACCGCGGCTGCGAGTCAGCAGCAGCAGGCGGCCGGAAGCGGCGCCGCGGCGATGAACGGCGCTGCGGCGGATGGGGCGAACGGCGAGCCTGCCGCAGCGGCCCCCGCCGGGGGAGCAGGGGGAGCAGGGCCGGACGCAGGAGCTGCCGGACCTGCGACTGCAGCCCCTGCCGCTGCAGCTGCTGCTGCCGGCGGGGCGTTGGGCGCGGCTTCCGGCAGCAGCGGCAGCAGTGGGGGGGACGGGGACGACGACGGCGCGGTGGACGCCGCCGACGGCGCGGTGGGCCCCGGGGGCAGGCGGCCCAGCCGCAGCGCGCGGCGTAAGGCCGCGAAGCGCCGGCTGAAGCGCACCGGCGTGCTGCCGTACAAGGGTGCGTGGGGGCTGCTCGGCGGGAGCGGGTGGCCAAAGCGCCGGTGGTGCTTTCCTGGGATGCTGGTGTGTCCGCGAGCAGGGACCCATGTCCGTGCACCTTCCGCCTACCGGTACCCCTCCAGTGCGGGTCCCTGCCTCCTACTGCGCCCTCTGTTGCTGCCCAGTCGCCATCCGCGGCATTCCTTTGGTTCACGTTTTTGGTGTACGTTTCGTGTTGTCATTCCGTCGCCGCAGGCGCAGGCGGCGCCGCCGCGAAGGCGGCTGCCGCGCCCCGCGGGCAAGGGCAAGGGCAAGGAAAGCGCGGCGCGGCAGCGCAAGCTGGCGTCCAGAAAGCCAAGCGCCAGGCGGAGCAGCAGCAGCAGCAGCAGCCAGGCCCCCAGGAGCAGCAGCAGCAGCAGCAAAGGCAGCAGCTGCAGAACACGCAGCGAACCGCGGACGAAACCGCCAACGGTCTGCAACTGAAAGCAGGCAAGCCGCGAAACCGCGCAAGGCTTCATTGCCAGCTAGCTAGTTGCGCCCTGCATCGTTACTTGCTGCTGGTTGCTCTCTCACCGCGCCGGCCTTGTTAGGCCACCGGCCATGCGTACGGTGCCCCACATGGGACCTCCAGGCCAGGCCGGCCAGCTGGCCCCGGCCCCCAATCCGCGCTTTAGCACCCCCCACCCCATCTTCCAGTTCTTTTATTGTAACCCCCCTCTTCTTCCCCAACGCTACGGCATGGGGCTTCTTGGGTTTTAAAGGGTTGCGCGTGATGTGTTTGGCCAACGAGAATCTGCAGCGCGGTTGTGATATTGTGGCGGTACCCCATGTACCGGTACCTAGTCAAGCCGATCCGCTTCCCTCCCCCCTTCCTCCCCCGTGCCGACCCACGGGTCTCCTCTCCCTCCTCCCTTCCTCCCCCGTGCCGACCGACCCACGGGTCTCCTCTCCCTCCTCCCCTCCTCCGTGTCGCGTCGAGACAGACATGATGGCGACGGCTCTCGCCGCCTCGCCTCTCGACCCCAACGGCTCGCTACCCGCCGCGGGGCTTTACACGCACTACGCCTTTCACCCGGGCGCAGCGGCGGCGGGTGAGGCCGCGGCGACGGCCGCAGAGGCTGCGCAGGCCTTGGTGCAGCAACAACTGCCGCCGGCCAACGGCCACAGGGCCAACGGTGTCAACGGCTACGGCGCCGGAGGCGACGCGGCAGGGGCGGGGGCGGGACCGAGCAGAGCCCCGGCCGCCAAGGCGTCGGACAGCAGCGATGACGATGACGACGGCGACGACGACGGTGACAGCAGCAGCAGCGGCAGCGAGGGGAAGGCGGAGCCCGGGCGGCGGGACCAGCCGAAGAGCGGGTCTCGGCGGCAGGCAGGTGCTGGGAGCAGCAGCAGCGATGACGATGACAGCGACAGTGACGACGAAGAAGAAGAAGACGAAAGTGACGGCAACGTTGGCGGCGATGCGGCGGTGAGTGCCTCGCCCGTGCACTTTGGGAGGAGGGGAGGTTTTAAAGGATGTACGACAGTGTGTCGTACGGGGGCGTCCTGAGGGCCTGGGAGGCGCGTGGGTCACCGAACTGAACGAACCCGAGGATGCCTCAAAGCGATCGCGGAGAGACGGAGGGTTTCGAGGAAGACCCGTGGATGCCCGAAAAACCCGTTTAGAACAGGCGTTTTGAGAAGCATGCTGGAGAACTGGGTTGGGGATACGAAAGCCGTAGAGACGGAGGGTTCGTGTTCCTTCGGGCCACGGCCTCGGACTCCGCACGCCTTGCGCCTTACCGCCGCCGTTTGGAGCGGAGCACATCAGCAAACACAAAGTGACTCACTGAAGAGTGTGGCCGGCCTCGGCTCCTGGTCACGGCTGGTTGGCGGGTGGGTGCGTGTGGGTGTCCGCTGGGGGGCCATCAGCCGGGCCCCACTCGGTCTCCTCTCCAACCCCCACTCGGTCTCCTCTCCAACCCCCACTCGGTCTCCTCTCCAACCCCCACTCGGCCCGCGGCTGTCACACGCCTGGCGCTACACAGCCCGTAGCGGCTCCTCACGCGCCTCCCACCCATGTGGTTTCGGAGCTGGTGCACTCCGCACGTCGGCGCAAAGTTGGTGGCTGAACGCACGTCCGTCCACGCTGCGGGCTGTACGGCAGTTGCCGTCGGGGGGTGTCGTAGGGGGGTGTCCTGAGGGCTTGCGAGGCGCGTGGGTCACCGAACTGAACCGTCCACGCTGCGTGCTGCAGGCCCGCGCCAAGAAGCCGGCTGTCCCCCCTCGCAGCAGCGCCGGCGGCAGCGGCGGCGGCGGCGGCGGCCAGAGCACCAGCAGCGGCTCCGAAGTCAGCAGCGTCAACACGACCAGCAGTAGCAGCGAGGAAGAGAGCAGTGATGGGGACAGCAGCAGCAGTAGCAGTAGCAGCGATGACGACACGGACAGCTCGGGGCCGCCGCAGAAGGCGCCCCCTCCCCCGCCCGCGGCGGGAGCTCGCGAAGCCGCACAGGCGCGGGTCGTCGCAGCGCCCGGAGGGGGGTCAGGCGCGGCGGCGGCGCCGCCCGATTACGACAGCCTGCCTGCCGTACAAGGAGGCGTCGTGGTTGGTGACGTGCTGGCGTACAAGCTGCTTGAGATCGGCGCGGACCTGTGCCCGCGGGTGAGGGGGGAGTGTGTATTGGTGGGGTTGTGCCCGCGGGTGAGGGGGGAGGGTGTATTGGTGGGGTTGTGCCCGCGGGTGAGGGGGGAGTGTGTATTGGTGGGGTTGTGCCCGCGGGTGAGGGGGGAGTGTGTCTTGGTGGGGTTGTGCCCGCGGGTGAGGGGGGAGGGTGTATTGGTGGGGTTGTGCCCGCGGGTGAGGGGGGAGTGTGTATTGGTGGGGTTGTGCCCGCGGGTGAGGGGGGAGTGGGTATTGGTGGGGTTGTGCCCGCGGGTGAGGGGGGAGGGTGTATTGGTGGGGTTGTGCCCGCGGGTGAGGGGGGAGTGTGTATTGGTGGGGTTGTGCCCGCGGGTGAGGGGGGAGTGGGTATTGGTGGGGTTGTGCCCGCGGGTGAGGGGGTTTGGAGGCGGCGGTGTGTATTGGTGGGGTTGTGCCCGCGCTGGCCCGTGGAGACTGGAGAGGGGCGGAATGGGCTGTTGCGCAACCCCAAAGAGGCTCCCTCGTTCCGGCCCGGGGCTCACAGGTGTCGGGGTGGCGCCAGTGCCGCGTGACGGCCGTGGAGGGCGCGACGGGAGTGGCGGTGATGGAGCCCCACCCCGACCCACGGGTCCATCCGCTGCACTCGGACCTGGAGGCGCTCAGCGCGAAGATGGCGGCGGAAGCGGCTGCGGAGGAGGAGGAGGAGGACGCAGCTCGGGAAGGCGCCAGAGCTCCAGGTAAGCGGCGGCGGGGGGCACATTCCGCACATGCTACCATACTCGCCTGTGCTGCCACCAGCACATGTGTTTTTATGGCATTGCTTACATCTCGGCCATCTCAGCCCACATGCCCCCCCCCCCCGACGGCGGCCTACACCGCTACCCGCCCCTCGCTGGGTTTTCGCTGCCCCCTCTCCCCCAGTCGAGCTAGATTGGGACGCGCTGCCCTTTCCGACGGACTACACGGCCACTGGGCTGCTGGAGATGCCGCTGGACCGACTGGCAGACGTGCGGATGGTCGCCACAGCGGCGGTGCCGGCAACGGCAGCAGCGCGGGGCCAGGCAGATGCGGCGGCTGGGGCTCCCAGCTCGCGAGGTGCTGCGGTCGTGAACACCCCCGCATCGGGTGTGAAGCTGCGGCCGGCACGTGAGTGATGGGTAGAGGGGTGGCGAGGAACACCCGTGTCCGAGTAAAAGCCATTTGTGACATACCGTACGTTTGGAGATGCATGCTGGAGACCTTGGTTGAGCAAGAAACGAAAACCGGAGGTAGAGGGGAGGGGTACAGGGCGGGTGGCTGGCTGGCTGGGTGGGCTGGTGGGTCTAAATGGGTGGGTGGATGGCTGGTTAACTGGCTGGATGTCTGGCTGCGTGGCTAGCTGGGTGGGTGGTTGCAAGGCTGGGTGGGTGGGGCCCCAGCAGGTGGAGCTGGCGCGCCCAGTTCGTACAGAAAGAAAAACATGCTGCCGTACGAGTTCCGAGCCCTTACTTGGATGCCAAGTGACCTGCGCGTCGGGCGTCCACCAGGGGTCGGCAAGAAATACACAGCCAGTGAGCCAGACCGTGTACGACTCGCGCTTGTGCGGCGCCTTCCCCCATCCCTTGACACCTGTGCCGGCCCGGCCCCCAGGACCCGAGGGATCCGCATCAGGCCGGCAGCATCAACAGCAGCAACAGCAGCAACAGCAGCAGCAGCAGCAGCAGCAGCAGCAGGGACCACCTCGTTCAGTCCGTGCAATGACGCCCAGCCGTCAAACACCGCTGCGCCCGCCGGCACCTACCAAGGCTCCGGCAGGGCCAGCGGCGCAGCGGCCGCCTGCTCGAGGCGGGGCCCAGGCGGGGCCGTCAGGGTCAGCGCCCGGCGGATCAGCGGCTCAGGGCCATGCCACGCCCAACCCTCGCCCGCATCCCGGATCAGTTGTGGCTGCGGTTGGCGGTTGGGCCGACATCGCCGACCAGCTGCGGCACCGGAGACAGGAGTTGGTGGGGGTAGCTGCCAGCACACCCCCTCCGCCGCCGCCGCCGCCGCTCCCTCTTCCTCCGCCGCCGCCTCACGGTGGCAGCGCCAGGCAGCAGCAGCAGCAACAACAGCAGCAACCACATCAGCAGGGCCCTCCCGGGAGCATCAGCCGCCCGGCGGCACCTGGCACGACCCCCTTGCAGGAAAAGAGGACGCCGCACGGAGTGCGAGTTGCTGTGTTCGGCGGGGCTATCCGCCCGGGACAGCCGCAGTCACAACCGGGAAGCGGGCGCCCGCCGGCCGCAGGCCCGCCCCCCTTGCCGGAGGTCTCTGTCCCGAAGATGCTGTTGAAACCCCCCGCTAACGCCGCCTTGGGTGGCCGAGTGGGTTCAGCAGCAGTACCGCTGCCGCGGAACGTGGGCAGCGGGTCCAACGGCGCCGGCGGGGTGGAGGGGGCGCCGGGAGGGGGGGACGCCGGAGATGAGCCGGCGGGGGCCGGGCGGGGAGGGGCGCGGGTGCACACCCCGGGGGCAGTGCCTCCGCGGGGTGGCGCACGGCGCGTGGCGCTGGGGCCCATGCTGTCGTACCTGCGCAACAGCGGCGGCTTGTAGCGCTGCCGATGCCGTGCGCTTTCTTACAAGGACTTGCGCTATCGTATAAGGATTGGCCAGCTGTGCTGTCGTGCAGGGGTGGGCGTGCAGGCTGCGCTGTACCAAGAGGATGAAGCGCTGGTTGACGCTTTCACGGCTTAAGGGCAAAACTGTAACCGAAAGATACGGTTTTCGTACCGGTCATGCAAGGGTTCAGTCTTCACGGACGGCACGCCTCTGCATCCTCGCCACTTCACCTGTAGTTTTCCAACCTATTGCACCAACCCTCGGTCCAGTTTCCCGCTCTATTCGATTGGCCGTCGAGGCCTCACCCGCCCCCAAGACGCAAACGTCCCCATCCACTACTACACTTCCTCCCATCAGCAAAAGCCGCATTCCTTCCCTCAAGCTGCTGCCCGCTGCGAGCCGAGGCAGCCCCCTCCCCGTTTCAGCGCTCTGAGCTCTAGGCAATAGACGCGGCTGCCCGCGCAAACGCCTCATCCGCCGCCTCGAGCCGCTTGACGTTAGGGTGGTTGGGCGCCACCATCTTCAGCTGACTGCGGGGCCGTACCAGACAAAGCGGGTAGCGGCTCAGCTCGTGCGAAGACAAAAGGCGCTGGCAAAAACACGAGCTGATACATGCGTGTGAGCGCCAACACGTCCGTTACCAAACGGTATCAACATGAAACACGGGTCGCCAACAAGGCCCCACCCGGTGCTCCCCGCCTGGCGACGCCCTGCCGCGGCCTGCCCCACTGCTTCACTCACGTCTGGTAGCGCGCCACGTTCTTGGCCAGATGGAGGCCCACGGCGATGAGGTTGGACAGCGTGTCAGGGTCCTTGGAGTCCTTGCTGAAGGCCTCCTGCAGGTCGTGGTCGGCGTCCTCCCAGCGGCCCATCTTCATGTAGCACACCGCGCGGCCGTTGTACAGCGCAGCCTAGCAGGAGGGGAGGGGAGGGAGGAATTGATGGCACGATTGGGATGCATCCGGATGGTCCGAAGAGGGTGGTCAAAGGGTCACCGGCAACGACGGCCGTGGCGAGTAGGGGCAAGGGGCCGTATCGACCCCGACACCAGGTCGTCGCGCTGGGCGGCATCAATATGGTTGCCCCGTCATTGGGTTCGCACATCCTCCGACACCCTCCGACGGGAGTCAAACATGCGTGCGATGCGAATCACTCGCTTTGGCGTCCCGGACGTACGCGGTGCGCCTTTTCAGCACGCTTTCGCAGCGGGAACGCCCTAAGAACGGAGGATCCGAACGGGGCGTTTCGCAGCCCGGTGTGCTGTAACTCGGGGTTCACTTCAGACATGCGGGGCAAGGGGTCGCGCATTAATCGCAAAATGCCGCCCACCTCGGCACCATAGCCCAACGCAGAGCGCGCACAAGAGGTTACCGGACAGGCAGCCCCGTCAGCAAGCGTCGCGCAGCCCCCTCGACACCCCACCGCGCTGCGCGCTGCCGACCCAGAAGCGTGGACAAAACCCAAAAACCTTGAACCCTTACACTCCTCACCGTGTAGTTGTACTTCTCGCCGAGCTCCTGGTAGACGTATGCCGCCTCCTGCACCTTGGCGCCCCCCTGTATCAAACCAACAAAACCACAAGCGATAGCGAAGGGTCAGGTGCGCCACCGCCGGACAACCATGATTATCATCATCCAATTGCGCTATGCTTCCGCCAAGGCGCGAGAAGGTTGCGACCGTGTCGCCGCGCCCACTCAAAACTGCGCCACAGTGCGCCCTGCTGGAGAGGTCAACAAGCAAATGGTGTCCATGCCTGCGCATCGTTGAACTGGGTCACGCCCGTGGTCATGCGCCCAATCGCGAGGTCCGCTGCTAGGTCGCATCACCACCAGATGTGTACGATGACGTACAAACACGGATGCCGCCGCCGGTGGGGTTGTCGAGGGGACATCCCACCGCCTCCGGCGTCGCCCCGGTGGCCGTTACGACTCAAAACCTTATCTACTTACGACTTTGTAGCTGCCACGCAAGTGGACAACTGAGGCTGATACATGCACGTGCGCACCCCCGTTTGCGGCCACCCGTATACCTTCTGGGGCCCCAGGTGTACTACCACGCGAGCGCATGTTCGCTACCGGCCGGTAGTCGTGTAGGCGGCGCAAAGCCAGCGCGCAGAACTAATCGCACAGCACACCGCGCCAGCAGTCGCGTTCGCTGCTTGCCGCCATGGCGGGTTATACGCCGCCGCCGCTTTTGTCAACTTCCAAGCTCGAGGGGCAACCATTTGGCCCGCCCGGTTCCCACTGCGCGTTGTCCAGAGATCACCCGAGTCGTACCCGCACGGCCCCTTGCTCCGCTCCGAGACGCAAACGCGGTCAGCGCCGCGCTAAGTTTCAGGCGTGTCCTCGCATACTCCCCACCGCGCCTTTGTGACACACCATGTGTCGCTGCTAAGTCCTTTTCGAGCCACAGCAGCCGGAGGAAATGTGAAGGGCTCGCACGTGGGCACTGTGGGTTTGACGAGCCGGCGAGCGTGCCTGGGGCAGCGAGCAAGGCCCTCCCAATTGCCCACGATAACAACGCTGTTCCGCACTCTTTCCCAGGTTGGGCCGAGTCTGGTCCGCCACCGATCAGTTACTTTCGGCCTTGCGTGCCTGTCGGCTTCTTTGGTACGCACCACCCGGAATCCCTGCTGGCCCCTGCAGCCACGGTCGTCTCATTTTTATAGGCAGAACCCAGATTCATCGCGCCCACAGCAAGTCCCACATGAGAATCCCACACACCGCAAGCACATCCAATACGACATGACTACGGCTCGAATCCCTGTCGATCTGGAGAAACTACTTACCAACGCCTGGCCAACCCACGCCGTTGCCAGCTGCGTTAGCGTCGCGTCGTCGTCGATGCCAGACATCGTCTGCCAGGGTGCAAAGCGGGGTGGGGGTCCGGTTGGTCTTCTACTCGACCTGGTGCTGCCAATAATGCGCACCGAAAGGAAGCTTACCTTGACCTGCAGCTCCGCCTTGTCCGCCCGGTCCATCTTCAGATACACCTGGATACACAGAGCTTGCCTGCAACAGCACAACGTGCCCACGTAATTTTATACCCTTAAAAAGGCAGCAGTTATATCTGCCCGCCTATGCTCACATCTCCAGTAGATTGCTTCCATGGCAGCACTTGAGTGCCTCTGGGTAGTTGCCCTCCTGCGCGTGGATCATGCCTGCTACCAGCAGCACGGTCGTGTTCCTGTTGCACGCCGAGTCCGAGAGCCAGTCTTGAAGAGTGGCAAGCACGTCATCCTGTGCCAAGAATTGCGGTTTCAGTTCTGTGTGAGAACGCAAGAGGGATGATGCGCTCGAGCAACTGCTGAGTGCCTTGCCTTCGACTTGCGGCCCGACAAATACTGAGCAAGAAGCTTCACCGCGAGAAGGCCAGTGGCAGACGAATCCTTAATTTCGCTGATCACCAACTGCGCGCGAGTATGCAGAAAAGAAGGTTGGCAAGACTCTTGGGCTCCCACGTATCGGCTTCTACGCCATGGAACATCAAGGCTTACATCGTAGCTGCCCAAAGCGATGTAGGCCCGGTAGACAAAGCAGTCCCGCTCAATCGTCTCAGCCTCTGAGAGGTTGTCCAAATCAGCGGCTTCATTGATCACCGTGTTATAAGCACCTAGGTAAAAAGAGTTCCGCACGTTGAACAATAGGTCAGCCATGGCTACTGCTGCAGGGCTTTCGCCCCCTTTGCCCTACTAAGTACTCTACGGGGAGTTCAGTAAGATGACAAGACGTGTCCGAAGGTGTGCAGCTGGAGTTAAGGAAACAGTAAGCGAAAATATCCAGTACTGGCTGTATTGCTTACAGGCACATGAAAGTCAGCAGCACATGTCGTACGTGCCCATTGCCGTAGAGCAACACTTTGTAACAGTGCACTACTACTGGACCCACGGATTCCTTCAGTCCATCGCTCCACATGCACCCGCTCCTCGTTCGTAATTGTTGACATGCGCGCAAGGAGTGGGGCTCTCGCTCAACACGGCCCTCACTGCCTAACCCTGCCCAGCTGCACACAGAAAATTGTTTCCAGAATGCGTTGCTTCCCAGCAGCTTGTGCGTCCCCTCAGCCCTCCATCCCTTGAGATGCCCCACCCCCCACATAAGGAGACCCGTATCGAAGCCGCTCTTTCACCCCCATTCCCTCAGCTAAACCCAGTCGGACAGTTCACATCTTCCTGTCCGGGCGCCATCCGGGCAGCTGGGGAGGTGGCATCGATATGTTGGTGGACGATGGTGGTAGTGACGAGATATGGGGTGGGGGGGAAGGATGCTTAGCCGATGTATTGCCCGTGGCGGGAGCGCACCCGAGCCGCGGTAATGGTGGCGGCTGCTGGGGCGGAGGAGGCGGTGGTGGTGCGCCAGGAGCCGGTGGAGTGAATAGGTGGCGGTGGCAGGGGCGGTACTGGTAATTCGACGATGGGGAAGCTGACAGGTGATCGTCAGGGGTTGCCACAACACGTTGGTAAATTGTAACCCACAAGGCGGCCACAGCAACACAAGGAAAGGAACCTCCCCCCCCCCACACACACCAGTGTGTTTCTTACGTATACGGGTCTTCCTTGCAAACCCACCCACCAGCACGAGCAAGGGCATTACGGAACCACCCCTAGCCAAAAGCCACTCGTCAGCTGCGCACGCAACGAGACCATCCCTTGGACGGGCATCAGTACAACAGCAGTCAACTGCACACCCAGGAGCGTCCCTTGTGATCTCACCGCTCGTTGGGGGCAAGCTGGGGGGAGGTGGCGGTAGGGGGCAGGCGGGGATGACCACAGTCGTTAGCCCCGGACTGGAGGGGAGACACGCTCCACGACCTCTTTTATGCAGACGGGGCGCCGCCTCCCGCACCGCCGCTGCTCAGCTGCGCAGTGGTGTCAGCGGCTGAATGCGCAGGAGCGGGTGGGCGGCGGGTCGCGGGGGGGGCCGTTGCCGAAGACATGGCAGCCGGCTGTCAGGTGGCAACTGTAAAGTTTGCGCATGGTCAGGACTCCATTTTTTGAATTCTAGTGGTAATCTTCCAAAAAGAGAACTACAATTCCACCGTAGTAAAGGTAATTTGCAGTTGACACCAGCAAGTTATGATGCAGCTTTAGTTGAAAGCCAGCTTTGAGCTAGGCCGCGAGGCTGCGACGTAGATCTGAGCTGCCTAATGTCCAATCTATTCGTTTGAGGGTGTTTCGTTGTGATCTGGCTTGGATATTCAAATGTTGCAACCAAACCGAAATGGTCTGGTTGCGATCACGACCGGCCTCGCCACCATCGCAGCAGTGCTCGCGTGGTGCGCCCTCCACCTGCGCTATGACATTCTGGAATCCTATCAGCCGTGCGAGATGACCTACATGCACTCCGCATACGCGCCGGTCGACCTGCCCCCGACAAATGCCGGCGGCACGGCCACCAGCGGCACAGCTCCTCCGCGTTCAGCCGAACCAGCCGGCTCCTCCAACTCATCACAACAACCAGAAGTGCCCACCTGGGCTCAAGACGTGACAGCGGCAGCGACCAGGGTGGCAGCAGCGGCGGAGGCGCTGAGTCGCAGCCGGTACCAGCTGTGGCGGTACATGGGTGACAGCACGGGTAAGCGGTGGCAGCGTGTGGGTTTGGGCCGGGTGCCAAAGACACCCCCCCCTTCCCCTGGCCCCATACACAGGGGGAATGTCCTAGTACCTGTCGCTGGCCCCTCGGCGAATCCCGTGAGCACGTTCCGTCGCACCGTGCCGTACGATTGCGGCCGACCCACATCAAATAGCATCGCTAGCTGCTCGTACCCGATCCCGCACGAACTCCCCCCGCAACCACACATTCCGGTCATCCCTTGACGCCCGGAGATGCAACCCATTCTCACCCCCTCACGCCGCACTGCGGGCCCCCGTGGGTCGCAGGGCTCCAGGGGGGGAGCAGGCTGGCACTGCCGGCGCTGTTCATACCGGGCAATGGCGGCTCGCATCAAATGGTGGGTTTCGGAGCGCAGTGCGGAATGTGGCGTGTGAAGGGGGGGATGAGATGGGTTGCCGCGGAATGGCGTAGTGGTAAAGTCGGGGGAGCGTTGGTGCTGGTGGCTGCTGCGGCTGCTGCCGTGGTGGCGGCGGCGCCCGTGCAGGCCAACATGCGGCAGCTCCGGTCGCTGCAAGGCCCGAGGGACCCGCCCTGCGCTCTCGCGCCACTGGGCGGGCAAAGGCACGTCCTTTCCAACAAAGTATAGCATATTACCTCCACGCTCCTTCGATGGAGCCTCCATCGTCGCAGCCTCCACCGTTACAACCTCCACCGTCACAACCTCCACTCTTGGCGTTTTTGCCGTAAATCCCGGCATCCTGCCGTATGCACTCACTGACCCACTTTCACTGACCCACCACCACTGACCCACCGCAAGGCTCGCTCGCTGGCGTCCGAGACCGCTCGCCGCGTGGCGCGGCTAGGGCCCCGGGTGCTGGCATCCGTGTCTGTGGACTGGTACATGCTGGACCTGGAGGGCGAGTGGTCGGCCTTCGATGGCGGGGCGCTGGTGGGTCCAGGGAGGGAGGCATCGGGCATCAAGGGGGAAAGGACTGCGTCGGTGTCACGCACGTGCGGGCGGTCCAGGGAGGGGGCATGCAGGGCACCGCAGTGCGTCCAGGGAGGGGTGAAGCGATGCATGGTCGTTTGCGTCAGGTATGAGGGGCGGCCCGCTCGGTCCCCTCGGACAGGGTGTGGCATAGGGCCCACCACGGGGGGACGGGACCCGGTAAAGGACCAGGTAAAGGATAGTCCGCGAATCCACGGCAGGGCGGTGGGGTGAAGGATCGAGTACAAAGCTGTCAGCAAGGAGTGTGATGTGCTGGCTCGCTGGGGCGGCTCCGAGAGCACCCATACGGCAGAGGGGGTTTCGGAGCCTCGATGACGGGCTGGGCGGCGGGGGGGGGACGTCGGTGCTGCAGCTGCCTTCTGCATCCGCGAGATCCTGCGGCTCCGAAACCAGCTTCGACCGCTCCCCGCGGCCTCGGCTTGGGCCCTATGGTTCACAGGAGCGGCAGGTGCTGTTCACCCTGGCCGCGTTGCGCCACCTGGCGGCGGTCTACAACGTCACCACCGCCCAGCCGCCGCAGCAGCACCCGGGGCTGCTGGTGGTGGGGCACTCGATGGGCGGCGTGGTGGCGGCGGACGCACTGGCCCGTGCGGCGGCAGATCCAGATCTGGGTGAGTGGGTGGGTGCCGCCCGCGACTCTGGCAGATCCAGATCTGGGTGAGTGCCTGTCTGCAACACCAGCCGACAATGCAAGGTGACCCCTCCTCGCTGCCCCCTGCCCGCTCCCCTGCTCCTCCCACTAGGCCCCTCCCTGGGGGCCTTACTGGTGACCCTTGGGTCGCCCCACACCCGCCCCGCCGTGCCCGGTCACCCGCCGCTGATGGGGTTTTACGCGCGTGCGGCGGCCCGGCCGCGACCCGTGGTTCCTGTTGTGGCCCTGGCTGGGGGGATTGCGGATGTACAGGTGAGGGGGGGAGGGAAACCCCGGGGGGCGGGAAGGGAGGGAGGAAACCCTTGGTACGAGTGATGCGGAAAGGAGGGAGGAAACCCTTGGTACGAGTGATGCGGAAAGGAGGGAGGGGGAACGAGACGGGCGTACTGGTGGGAGGGGGGCTGGTGCCTTTCGATAGGAGGGAGGGGGCATACTGCCGATGCAGCATTAGGTGCTGCTTCGGCTGCTGTTGGTGCTACTCTTGCGACTGCTGCCGACGGCCAGCGTTGTCCGCAATCACTGCTGCGCCCTCTCCTCCTCCCCCCTCCTCCTCCTCCCTGGAGCACAGGTGGCGACGGCGTTGACGGACCCAGCATCCTTGGCACCTGAAGTGAGTTGTCGGCGGGGTCACGGTTACGTTTAAAGGCTACGGTTACGGGTACGGGTACGATTGCGGTTGTGGTGGCACGTGGGGCGTCAGGTTCCCTCCCGATGCGGCAAAAAGCGAATGGGTCTTGTCTTGTGGACGACATTGAGGTTCATTATCAGGTTTCGGAGCCGCCGGTCCCGAAGCCCACGTGCGTGCCCTCAGACGGGACGCAGCGCCAAGTCATCCACATGCCTGGGAGCCGTACGATGCGGCGGTGGTGCTGGCCGTTGACGAGTCAGTGCTACTGCCGGGGGGGACACTGCTGCCGCTGCTGGCAATTGCACCGGCTGCCGCTGCCAGCTACTGGGTAGAGTCCCCTCTCTCCCCAGGTCACCCTCACCTGGCGCTGCCGTACAGTCTCGTCACCATACCCCCGCACGTCCCTCTCCCCTCCCCTCCTCGCCCGCCGTTCCCTCCCCCCCCCTCAGGGCCCCAGCATGCGCCCACATCCTCGCTGTCCGCCGACCATGCGCCCACTATCCTGTCGTTTTCGTGTCAACGGTTTTCACGCCAACCCCCGCATGCGTTCCCTCCCCCCCCTCAGGGCCTCTGGCGGCACGTGGCGCTGCCGGCCCTGCCCGGAGCCTGGTGCCCCGCAGCGCACAACGGGCTGGTGTGGTGCAACCAGGCGGTGGTGGCGGTGGGGCAGGCAGTGGTAGACCTGGCGCAGGTGGGGCAGGGGGGTGGCGTGAAAAGCGTTGACGCGAAAAAGACAGGAAGGATAGTGGGCGCATGGTCGGTGGACACCTAGGAGGGGGGTTTCGAGGAAGACCCGTGGATGCCAGGAAAAACCGTTTAGGACAGGGGGAAGGGGGATTATACATTTATATTGTATCGGGGGAGGACGTGGTGGATCTAGCGCAAGTGGGGGAGGCGAGGAAAACCCGTGGTGGGGGACGGGAACGAGGCCGGATGGCGCTCCAGGGAGGGTTCCCTTGGGGGCGAACGCAGGTGGGGGGTTGCCATACCTGGGTACGCGCAGCGGGTTCGCCGGTCCGTGTGTTGCGGTCCTGACGCTCCAGGCCTCGGCCGGTCGCCTCGCGCATGTCCACTTGAGGACGTGCCTTCGTGCAAAACACACACACACCCTCCACCACCCCCCTCCTCCACGCGCGCGTCCCGGTGTCCGAAGGCTATGCACACGCTACATTTCCCCAGTCGCGTTACCGGGTCTATTATTGTAACCCCTCCTCCACCCCCCCAGGCCGCTCTCCCCGGCTTGGAGGCCGCCCAAAAAGCCGGTGCCGCCGCGGACCGGGCCGCCGCCTCAGACCCGTCCAATGCCCGGCTCGGCGCCGCCAGCGCCGCTGCGGCGGCGGCGGCGGCCGCCCACGGCGTCGACGAGGCGGCGTGGCGGGAGGCCCACATGACAGAGTCCTCACGTCACGGCGGCGGCGCTGGCGGCGGCGCTGGTGGTGGCGGCGCTGGTGGTGGCGGCGCTGGTGGTGGCGGCCTGCTGCCCTGGGGCTGGGCGCTGCGGCACATGGACCGCCACCTCAGCCACCCAGCGCAAGGCTACCTGGCGGCGGCGGTGGGGGCGGTGGCGTATAAGGGGGCGGATCAGGGGGCGGATAGGGGTGCGGATAAGGGGGCGGATAAGGGGGCGGATAAGGGGGCGGGTAATAAGGGGGCGGGTAATAGGGGGGTGACGGTCCCGCCTGAGACGTCCAGGGAGGGCGAGCTGCTGCGCCTAGCGCTCAACGCCCTGGCGCCGTCGGCTGACGGGGGCGGCGGCTGCACCGGCGCCAATCTCGCCTGGTACCTGCAGTACAATACACCGCAGCTACAGCCGCGCCGCCGGCGTACGGCGCTGCGGCTACTGCCGACCGACATGGAAGGTGTCCTCGCCACTGGCCGCATGTTTTCGTGGCAGCTGACCGGCGCCGCAGGTGGTGGGGGTTCAGGTGGGGCGGCAGGGCAGGGGGGTGAGGCGAACGCAAGCAGCGCCAGCCGCGTGCCCCGGGGCTGGGTGGCGGTGGTGTCTGGGGCCGAGCCCTGCTCGTCCTTCCGCGCCTGGCTGAGTGTGACAGTTCAACAGCCCGCCGCCGCCGCCGCCACCTCGGGCTCGTCCACCAGTGGCGGCGGCGGCAGCGGCGACGGCGGCGGCGGCAGCGGCGGCGGCGGCGGCAGCGGGCGGGAGAAGCTGGAGGCCCTGGAGGCGGAGGCGCGCAGCTCGCTGACGGCGCCGGCGCGGACTGTACGGCATGACGTGGAGGTGACGGGGCTGGCGGCGCCGCTGCCGGCGGTGGTGCCGGCGGGGCGCTGGCCGGTGCGTGTGCACGCGTGAGTAGTGAGGGCGCGTGGGTCGGTGTGGGGGGTTCGGTGGGTCGGTAGGTCGGGGTCAGTCTTTGAGCAGCGCCGGCACGGTGCCGTGTGGGGCTGTTGGGGCTCGGGGCGGCAGCCGTACGACGGTTCCAGGGCGGGGGGGGGAAAGAGGATAATCCGCGACGGTCCCGGTCGGGGGTGGGGGGGTTTTACAGAAAAGAACCCCGGGGGTGGGGCTGTTCCTAGCAGCCCGCCACCAAGCCAGCGACAGCTGTGCACACAACCGGCAGATACCGGTAGTATCTTGTCTTTGCGTCACGAACCGTGTCTCGTCCTATGTGCCGTACAGGGACGTTTTTAACATCAGCCAGGGCCGCAACTACCAATCTCGCGCCGGGTGGCTGCTGGCGCTGCCGCCGTCGCTGGTGCCGTCGCTGCTGCAGCAGCCCGACGCGCAGCCGCTGCGCTGGGACGGCGGCGGCGGCGGCGGCGGGCCCACGGTGACGGTGACGTTGACGCTGTGGCTGGCCGAGCCGTCGTACAAGCCCGCATTCCGGGTGGTGGCGGCGCCGCTGGCCCCTTCGGTGAGACGCCGGTGTGTATAAGCTGCGCACCCACCGCCTCACCCCCAACCCACAGCAACCCACAACGACAATCGCAACCGCGATTGCAACGACCGCAACCACAACCACAACCACAACCACCGTCACCATAACGATTCCTTCTTGCGCTGTCCCAGTGGGGCCCCTCCCCTCCCCTCCCCTCTCCAATCCCCGCCCAAACCCCCGGCCCCCTCCCCGCCCCCAGCACGAGCCCAAGGAGCTGCCGCTGTCGCTGCGACTGATGCCCTTCCGCCCGGAGGTGCGGCGGCAGAGCTCCTCGCAGACCAAGGCCTCGGCCGCCGCCGCCGCCGGCCTCTCGCAGCCGTTGCTCGTCCCGCTGCTTCTTCCGTACCTGACCGCCAACGACCCGGCCGGTCGAGTGGGCGTCGCCAGCACCGCCGCCGGCGCGTTCGTGCGCTGGCTGGGTTTGTACAAGTACGCCGCAGTGAGCATCACCACCCTGGGAGCAGAAGGCCGGCCGGCGGCGGCGGCGGCCGGCGGCGGCGACGACGCTGCAGCGGCCGCCAGCGGCGGCTGCCTGCATCCGGTCGTCGTCCTGACGGGTGGCGGCGGCGGCGGCGCGGGGGGTGACTGGCGCGGCTCGCACCTCCTGCAGGTGAGAGCGGCGCTGCGGCAGTAGCACCACAGGGGCAGGTTGCGGCAGTAGCACCACTGCGGACCTAGGGCTGCCTGCGGACCTAGGGGAACCCCAGCTAGGTGGTGTGGGGGGTTGCAAGGAAAGCCCGAGTACGAAAGATACAGTGGGGTGAGGGTGCGGTGAGTTGACCCCGACCCCGACCCCGACCCCGACCCCGACCCCGACCCCGACCCCGACCCCGACCCCGACCCCGACCCCGACCCCGACCCCGACCCCGACCCCGACCCCGACCCCGCAGGTGAGCGTCAACCAAACCCTCCACAGCCTGGAGCCATGCGCCACCGACCCGTGGGGCTGCGCGGCCGTGGCGGCAATCCTGGATCCCGGCTGCGCGTACAGGCTGGATCTTGTGCCGTACGCCGCCCAGCGCCTGTCAGCGCTGCTGCTGGCCCACATCGGACAGCTGTGGCTGGGGGTGCAGCTAGTGGCGCTGGCGGCGGCGGCGGCGGCGGCGGGGAGACTGGGCAGCGGCTGGGGGCCTGGACAGCAGAGGGGAGACTGGGCGGCGATGCGGGCGGCGCTGGTGACGGCGGCGGCGGTGAGAGGCTGGCTGAGGTTTCCGGACTGGCCTTTCCTGCCGCTGGAGACCTTGCGCGTGCTGCGGGTGAGAGGGCGGCGGCAGTTCTGGGGGCCGAGGGGCGGCGGCGGTCCTGAAGAGAGAGGGACGGCGGGTGGGAGGCGGGTGGTGGCGGGGGGGGAGGTCGGGGTCAGGTGGCTGGTTGCGGGCATGAGGCTAGGGCGCTTGTGGTGCCGGGGTGAGGGAGAGCGGCGAATCGGCGGAGGGAAGTTGTGCGGGGATGAGGTACACTGAGGTACACTTCTCCGGACGGCGTCTACCGTAGTGGGCTGGTTCGGAGGGAGGGCTCGTCAGGTCAGGTCAGGTCGGGTCAAGGGAGGGGAGATGGGATCGGAGGGCGCGGGTTCGCCGTACACCCCGGCGGTTATCCAGTTGCCGCACCTTCCTAGCGCCTCATTCCCTCCTCCCCATCGTCCCCTCCCCTCCTCCCCCCGGCGGTCCGCAGCACGGGCTGAGCCGCCGGTCCCAGCTGGCCTGGCTCTTCGCCGCCACAGCCGTAGCAGCCGCCCTGATGGCGCTCGGTGCTGCGCTGCCGCCGCCGCCGCCGCTGACGCCGCTGCAGCCGCTACAGCCGCCGCCGCTGACGGAGGCAGACGACCCCGTCGCCCTGGAAGCCACCTGGCAGACCCGAAGCGTGTCCCACGGCCAGGGGCTGGGTGGTGCTGCCGCCGCTGCCTCGGTGCTGTGGCCCTGGCTGAGACACGGTGCGGATGTCGCCGGGTTGTGCCCTCAGCCGCACCTGCGGGACTGCGGGTGGGGTCCGTCTTCACTGGCGCTGCTCGCGCCGCTGGCGGGAGGCTCGGAGGCCGGCGGGGCTGCAGGGCCGCTGGCGGGGGGCTCATTGTGTGCGCTGGACTGGGCCGCGCTGGCTGCGGCAGCGCTGCTGCTGACGTGGCTGATGTCGGCGGCCCTGCAGGCCGCCGCGGCGGCGGCGGCGGGGGCGGGGGCGGTCGTGCGGCTCTGCTGGCGGCTGGTGTTCGTACTGCCGTACAGGGTTGCGCTGCTGCCGCTGCGGCTCCTGGGGCGCCGCCGGAACCACGTCACGACGACGGGACGGGCGGCGGGGGCGGCGGAGGCGGCGGAGGCGGAGGCGGCGGAGGCGGTGACGGCCGCGTCGGCGGCGGCGGCGGCCGCGGCAGCCTTATGGTTTGGGCTGCTGGTGCCGCTGGCGGCGCTGGTGTCGCTTGGGGGGACACCCTGCGCGATCCCTGGGTTGGCGCTGCTCGTATCGGTGCTGTGTCTGGCCATATCCCTCAGACACCCCCCCATAGTCTCGACGGCTCTGGCGAATGCCCTAGACCAGCGCCAACGGAGAGGCAAAGTGGAAGGGCAATTCCTGTTGCTACTGCAGGAGCGGCGGCGCCGCCTGGTGTGGTTGTCGTACTATGCGGCATACGGCACGTGCGCTGTGCCGCCGGTGGCGGCGGCGCTGCGCCGCCTGGCGGCGCGCCCGGAGGCGGTGTGGGAGCTGCTGGCGGGGGCGGGGGAGGTGGTAGGAGGGTGCCTGGCGCTGCTGGCTGAGGGCAGGGGGCTAGAGGGAGTCGCATTGGGCGGGCAATGGGCGGCGGCGGCGGCGGAGGGCGCCGTGCAGGCGGTGGGAGGCATCGGGGCGGCGGGCCAGGCGGGCTACGTGCTGGCTGCTGTGCACTGCGCGCTGCTGTCCTTCGGACCCGCCGCAGCGGCGGCGGCTGCGACAGCAGCAGCCTGCGCCGCCTCCGATGGGCGGGCGGCAGGAGCTGCCATGGAACTGTGGTGGCGCCGCAGCTGGCGGCTGGAACAGCACGGCGGCGGTGTGGCGGCGGTGGTGCTCACACTCGGCTGCGCGGTGCTGGGGTTGGCGTGGTGGCTGGGATCCACGGCCGCGGCGCACTCCGTGGCGGCGGTGGTGGCGGCGGTGATGGCGGCGGGGCAGCTGCTGTGAAGCGCAGCCAGGCAGGCTGTGGCGGCGCCGGGGGGTCGGGAGCGGCAGGGGAGTCCAGGTTCAGCTGGCAAGCGGAGCAGAGCAGCAGCGCGCAGCGTGCAACAGTGTTCTTATATATTCCATGTATATAAGTTCTGCCGGAGTGGGGGTCCCATGTGATGGCGCTAGGGTTTTGGGGGTTAGGGTTTGGGGAATCCACATGACCCCCATGTAAGTTTGGAGCGTGCAACGCGCGCGCGGGGCGCGCACCTGTGGGTACGGATCACCCCCCTGGGAGGACTCGGGGATCCTCTGCCGAACAGCTGTCTGGGATCGCGATGTCGCGAGGCAGCAGATGCGAGTTAAACGGACGTCCGGTGTAGCGACGACGACGAGCCTGGTGGTGGTGGTGGTGATGGTGGTGGTGGTGGTGGTGGTGGTGGTGGTGGTGGTGGTGGTGGTGGTGGCGCCGGTGGTGGTGCTGTAAGGCTTTATTTATTCGGAGAGGGAAAGGCCATTGGGCCGACGAGGAGCGCCCGCAGGTTCACTGTTTTAAGCTTTTAATAGTATACCTCGAGGGCCTTACGGTGGCTCTCTGCCGGTATGTATTCGGCCGGCCGACGAGCCCCCGCTGGGTGCGCGTTGCGCTCCACACTGCTACCACCTAGGTGGCTAGCCACTTTGGGAAAGCGCAAGGCCGCACCTGCTGCAGACTTGCGCTTCACACACCTGGGTGTCTAATTGCGGAGAAACCAGCGGAGCGGAGACCGATCCCACATCCCAGGCCAGCCGGACCCAACCGCTGCCCCCTGCCTGCCAAGAGCACCAACCGGCCCCGCCCCCCCCCGCCCCTCGGTTGGGTTCGAGGAAGACCCGTGGATGCCCGGAAAAACCGTTTAGAACAGACGTTTTGAGATGCACGTTTTGAGTGAGCTTGGCTCGTAGCGCTGTAGGACACATCACAACACGTCACCGCATGTCAAGTCCGCGACGCCGCTGCCTGTCCGCTGAACATGCCCGCACGCGAATCGAATCCATCTGAGGAGGCCTTCCGTCCGCCTCCTTGCCGTAACGGTTTGGCAACCACACGTGGTTCTAACGGCCAACGTACTACGGTGACCGCCGCCTAACCGAAACTCGGATATACAAAAGATATGATGCGAGCGAGCTTTTCCGCAGGCCAAGCGCGTTCGCGGCTCGCAACAAATAAATAGTTCCGCGGTCAAATGCGAACGAAATGGCAACAACAACAACACCACAGGGAGCTACACGCCGCGGCCTCGAATCCCGTTATTCCGTTGTCCCGAGGCTTGTCGCTGTTGTCCCGAGGCCCGCCGCAGCCCAGTCTTCGTCTTCACCCTCACTGGCTTCAGGGTCCTAAGGACACACAGCCTATCGTCCAGCTGGCCACAACGCACCGAATCTGAGCACCCAGCGGCCCAAGATCGGCACCAGCCTTGCGCCAATCACAACAGGCAACCTCCACATAACCGAACAACTAACGACCCGGGCAACTGCCTCTGGTCGCTAGGAGTCGGTCGCTATTGGGACTTGCCAGCCTTGGCGGATTGGATCTGGGAAGGGGGGGGATGAGAGGGCGGGGCGAGGGAGCGGGACCACCATGTTACTTCGCCTGGCGTGTGGGGTATGCCCGAGCGGACGTTGCGGGGGTGTCAACACGTGTGTGTTTTTGAAAAGAGACTTGGCCAGGATGTCGTATGTATGTGCGCACGGGGTGGGTGCGGGAGGGGGAGCAACACGCCTAAAACCCCAAAGCCAGGGAGGGGGCCGGGCTTCAAGATCACAGGAGCTGTGGGCAACTACGAGCTGTGCACATAGCCTTTGCGGTATGATCATGTCCTGGGCTGGTATGAATGATGTCCTGGGCTGGGCTGGGCTGGGCCGCGGCGCCCTCCCTTACGGGGGCCTTATGGGGAAGGGACGGGGCCCCCTAGGGCCCCCCTGACCTACCTGGAGCCTCTTGGAGCGAGACCGCAGAAGCGACGAGTAGAGCTGCCACCAGAGGAAGGGGTACAGCGCCAGGACGATCTGCGCAGCGGCGTCGTACGCAGCGGCGTCGTACGCAGCGGCGTCGTACGGCAGCGGCACGAAGGCCGTGGCGAGGGCGGCGTGGGTGGGGTGACGGGAGGTGGCGGGGCGGGCGAGGGGAAGGCGAGGGGGGGGAGGGCAGTGTGGTTGTGACGAGATACACGGGGGACCTCCATCCTCAGATAGGCACCACGGACGGAGTTGCAGATTACAGACTGTAGGAGAGAAAAACACCGGTATAGGAGAAGTACTGTCCGCGGGTTTTTTCCGCCATCTACCCCACCCAATGCACGGTTAATCGTATCCTAGCCTATCCGTTGCTTTGCCTCGTACACCCCGGCACGTGTTTTCATGCTGCCCCCCTGCCCCCCTGCTCCCCTGCCCCCCTGCCCCCCACCTGGATGAAGCGGTGGTAGCTGAAGGCCCAGTTGAGCGAGTTGGGCAGCGCCAGGGAGTACGGCTGTCGTGCACCCAGGTCAGGCAGCGCCGAAACCATAACCGTCATCTCCGCCACAACGCCCACTGGGTACAGCGGGATGAACATGGTGTACCGCAGCCACGTCAGCCAGCCGGGGCAGGCGCCCAGCGTCGACAGGGCGTACTGCGGGTAGCGGATCACTTCGGCCGCCGCCCAAGCCCCCACCATCACCACGGCCCACCAGCTGGCATGGAGCTGCGGGTTTGAGCAGCCGGGGGGTTGCAAGTAAAACCCGTGTGGGAAAGAAAAGCAGCCGGGGGTGGTGTAGGGTAGGGTAGGGGTTAGAAGCGCGCGGCTGTTCGCGTGTGTCACGTGCTGGGGGCGGGGTCGGGTCGGGTGCATCGCAGAGCGGTTACTCTGAGACGGGTATAGCGACTAAAGCCCGGGGGGATCCGCAGGATCGTGTGCGATACACACAAGGGGGCGACAACGACGCCCGCGCGGGCGACCGGTTTGATCCCGTGGGGTGGGATCTGGGGTGGGGTCTGGGGTAGGGTCTGGGGAGAGGTGATGTGCGTCCAACCCTCCCCGGGTGATGTCCAACCTTTCGCCATTTAAGGTAAAATATTTGCTTCCGTGTTCGACCAAACACGGACCTCCTCCTCTCTTGACAAACACAGGCCATGGTCTTCGCCCCCATCCTAGCCTACACTCGGCTAGGAATAGCATCCCGGGTCGACACTCGACCTCCGGATTCCGTTACCTGCACCAAGCTCACCTGCACGCACCTCCAAACGTGTGTACCAAACGTTTCCCAATCGGTTTTCCTAGTCAGTGCCGTCCCACGGGTCTTCCTCTCATACCCCTCCCCCCTTATATCTTCCCTCCTCTCCCCCCCTGGATCCACGGGTCTTCCTTGAAATCCCCCATTGGATTCGCGGATATATTTTTACCCCCCTCCCCCCTTTTATCTCCCCTCCTTCCCCCCCTCCCCCCGCAGCTGGTCGCACCTGTGCTATAGGGTCCAGGATGAGGAACAGGACATTGCTGCGACCCATCCACTGCATGGCCGCCATGGCGGGGCTGGAGGGCACCAGGCCCACCGCCGCGTGGAAGGTCTCCAGGAGTGACACGCCCTGGACCAGCTCTGAAGTCCGCGGGGCGGCGGAGGCGAGGGGGTGTTGGGTCAGGGAGGTGAGGTCGCTGGTGGAGGAGCTTTGGGGTCGTGAGATAGTTTAGGTGGGTTGCGGAGATGTGTGGGGTTGTGGGGTTGTGGGGTGCGTCGCGCGACAAGGCAGGTGCGATGCGATGCCCACATCGCGGGGTTAAAATGCGCTCCGAAGGTCGCCGCAGGAGCCAGCCCCGGCAGCCGACAGGACCGCACACGGCCAGCCACAACGACTGCGGCTAAGATCCAGCTGGAGATCACGTGAGCTGCAGGAGATCACGCGAGCTGCAGGCAGAAGGGCCATACGGTGCGATACCAAGGTCACTAAGCAAGGTCACTAAGAATTGCACGGTACGGCCAGCTCCCGGTTCCTCGCCCGCTGGCCCTCCCTGGCCATCGCTCAGCTCTGCCCCGCCCCGATGCTCTCAAACGCAGCAGCGCAGCACTCAACTCGTCAGCGGTCCCACCCTTCCATACAGCTGCTCCGGCGATTCTTTTTGCGCGACGCCGTACAGCAGCGCACCCAGGACCGCGGCCCAGCCGCATGCCTGCAGCGCATTGTACAGAGCCAAGTATGCCTGCGACACACGCATGGCTGCGGGCGTGACAGAGGAGCGCTGGCGCCGGTGCACCCAGGGATGGCGCGCGGTGCGGAGGTAAATGGATCACAAGGTAAGGCGCGATGTGAAGAAGCCTTGAATATGTAGTATAGTGATCAGGCTTATGGTTGAAGTACTGGCTTGCGCTGGCCCGTGCATTTGCCATGTCCTTCCATTGTACAGGATCGAATTCCGATGTGACGATTGGCCCGATTCGCCGATTGGCCAATTGTTTTTCCATCGTCGTGCAATGCAATAGAATACATGGTCATACATAGTATCTGGGCTGTATCCTGTGGGCATCTCTTACTGGAGCCGAGCGTATAAACTCTGGATTCCTTATGAGTGCCGGAACGCAGAACGTGGCGCTTGCTCTATACAGGGAGCTCTTGCGTAAAGCTAGGGCGCTTCCCAGGTCTGCGACGCCCGCGCAATCATGCTTGCTGCGTAACCTCATCGGCATCGGCAGACGGAGGCCTCCTACCCTCGCGCAGGGACACGCGGACGTACTACCGCCACCACATCCGCCAGCATTATAACTCCCACCGGGACGAGACCGACGCGGAACGAGTGCAAGTTATGCTGCAACGCGCCCGCCTGGACGCGCAGTGGGTGCTTCGTAAGGTACGACAGCGAGTCACCAAGCGCGTTGACCTGCACCCAGCTCCCCTCACGACGAGCCATTCCCAACCATTCCTCTCCTCCGCCTCCCAAGCCGCCCATGGCAACATCAGTTAGTCACCCATCGCCGCACCGGTCCCTCGCGCAGTACCGCAGCCGCTTACAGACGGCACCTTGCTCCCTCTATGCCTGTGTTTTATCCCCCCCCCCGTCCTCCCCCGTCCCCCCAATCCAGTATACCGCCGCCTCCACCCCCAAGTAGCGGCTGCCGCACGGTCCCTCGCGCCGTGCTCAAAGCTCCGCCAACCAGACACGGCTCTGTCTGCCGGCCGTCCCCTCCCCTTGAGAGGCAAAACCCAGGCGAGCCCGTTCACCTGGTCGCAAAATATACCGGGTCAGCCAGCATCAGTGACAGCAGCAACAGCAACAGTGACAGCAGCAACAGCAACAGGAACAGCAGCAACAGCAACAGGAACAGCGGCCACAGCAACAGGAACAGCGGCCACATTGACAGCGACGGCGACAGCCACAAGGTCCCGAGCGCACCCGCAGCATTCCGCGTCGAACCAACGACTTATTGTACGCCGCCGTACCAACGCCGTCGTACCGACGTCGTCGTACCAACGACTTCGTACCAACGACTTACTGTACGGCGTCGTACCAACGACTTATTTAACGCCGCCAGCACTCCATGACATACTTCTCGTCGTCGGCCCTGTGATCTCTCGCGTCGGGGCTCTAGGCTATCGTAGCTTCAAGGGCGCCGGCTTGACTTGACGTGACGTTTGCGTGCTGAAAGATGCCGCCTGGAGGGGCCAACGTGGCCACCGCCGCAAAGCCCAACGGCTCAGCGGCGGCGGCCGAAGGGCCGGACACCGGGGCCGGCTTGCGACAGCGTAAGGGCCAGGATGTCGCCGCCGCTGGGCCCGCTGTCGTGCATAAGGACGGCGGGAGCGGAGGCGGAGGCGGCGGGAGTGGCGGCGGCGGCGGTTCCCTGCCCGAGGGGCTTCAGCGGCTGCTGGTCGGGGTGATCAGTACCCTCGCGTGGATGCTGGTCAGCAGCGCCGTGATCATCCTAAACAAGCAACTCTACAAGGCGGGCTTCGAGTACCCGTCAACCGTCACGGGCATGGGCCAGGTGCGGACGTTGGGGCGGCGGTGGCTGGCTGGCGGTTGGTTGTGGTGGCGGTTGGTGGTTGTCATGTGGGGGAGGGATAGGGCCGTTGGTCGTTGGGCTGGCCGCCCCGTCTGGAACCTGCTGGGTGATGGCTGCGGTCACCGGTATGTGCTGCGTAGATGTTCGTCCGTGGAGCCTCTCGCAACTCAACCCGCAACCCAACTTCACACGACACACATCCCCTTCCCATCCACAATCTACGCACACATAGCCCTTCCTCGAAATCCCCCTCCCAACCAGGTGTCTGAAGGCTATGCGCCAGCTACACATCCCGTGTCGCTAACCGGGTCTCTTCGCCCCTCCCCTCCCCTCCCCTCCCCTGCCCTCCCCTGCCCTCCCCGCCTGCCCTCCCACGCAGCTCGTCTCCTCCTTCTCCGGCCTCGCACTGAGCTCCATCTCCGGCCAGCGGCTGCGGCCTCTCCCCGGCGCTGGCGTGTTCCTGCGGGCGCTGCTGCCCATCGCCGCCTGCACCGCCGCCAGCATGTACTTCGGCAACATGGCCTACCTGTACCTGTCGGTGTCCTTCATTCAAATCCTCAAGGTGGTAAATTTTGGATCTTGGCTGGGGAGGGGAATCCGCCGGCGGTCCGCGGGCGTGCACGGGTGCCGGCTCGCCAGTACCGACCACGTCTGGCCGAGCCTTGGCCCGCGGTTGTGGGATGGCGGTTGCGGGAGGATGCCAGTTGTGTGTTAGGGCGGTGGTTGGGACGTTATGTACGGGGCCGGAGGTCCGGAGGCAACCCGTATGTCGAAACAGGTAAAACAAAGGGAACCGACGAAGCGAGGAAGCTGTTTGGCTGTGACATCGTGTGTCTTCAGTCCCCAGCACTAGACAACAGGACAGCGGAACAACCCCTTCCCTCTCCCACACGCAAACCCACACGTGCTTCCACCCCCCCCCCTGGAGTTTCGCCGCTTAGCGGTTGGTAAGTCCACACAACAACTTCACACCCACACCCACTCACCCACTCACCCGCCCACCCGCCGCGCCTGCAGGCCTTCACCCCCGCCATCACGCTCGTCATGTGCGTGGCGGCCGGCCTGGAGCGCCCCGCCTGGGTGCTGCTGGTCGCCGTTGCCATGATCGCCGGGGGCACCGCGGGGGCGGTGCTGGTGGAGAGCGGCGCCCCCTCGTTCCGGCTGGTGGGCTTCCTGGCCTTCATGGCGTCCTCCTTCACGGAGGCCGCCAGGGTGGTGGGCGCGGAGCTCCTAAGGGTGGGTGCTAAGGGTGGGTGCTAAGGGTGGGTGCTAAGGGTGGGTGCTAAGGGTGGGTGCTAAGGGTGGGTGCTAAGGGTGGGTGCTAAGGGTGGGTGCTAAGGGTGCGGGGTCATCGCGAGGGGGGGTTATAATAGAATCCGCGAATCCACGGCCGACGACCGAGGGGCATCACGCGGGGGGGCTGGAGGACGAGGAAACACCGTTCCGGTGGTCGGTGGTCGGCGGGCGAGGGGGGGGAGGGGAGGCAGGAAAGCGGCAGATGCGGTGAGAAGCGATGCGAGGTTTGGTTTCGGTGCGAGGGCTCCTCCGGTCTGATTGGTATCCGCAGACGGGATCGGCCGGTCGGGGGCCGGGAGGAAACGCCGGTCCGCTTACGGCATGTTTCATCACGCGCGCCTTCGGATGCCGTACCCGATGTCGTTCTCGTAGCCGTACCCGTACTCGTGTCCGTGCCCGTACCCGTACCCGTGTCTTCACACGCAGGACGGCTCCAAGTACATCACGGCCGAGTCCCTGGTGTACGTTGGAGGCCCCACGGCGGTGCTGCTGCTGGCGGGCGCGGCGGTGTGGGAGTGGCCGCTGATCCTGGAGGCCACTGCCCGGGGCAAGGGGCTGGCGCTGGTGGCGGCGTCCCCGTGGCTGTTCCTGGCGGCGCCCACCGTGTCTGCGCTGGTCAACATGAGCTGCTTCTTCGCCATCAACGCCACCAGCAGCCTCACGTTCAAGGTGGCGGGCTGCGTCAAGAACGTGGCCGTGGTCGTGTGAGTGGGGCGGAGTGCGAAAGCAAGCAGCAGCACTAGCAGCAGTAGCAATCGGGCCGCGCGTGTGCGTTAGTTCGCCGCCGTTGAGAGAATCGCGAGCCGGCTTGGAAGATGAACGGGCAGAGGGCGGTCCGGTCCAGGGAGGGAGCGCGGCGTGCGGGCGCGGGCAATGCAGGGGTCTGGGGGGGTAAGGAGGGCAGAGCGGGGGTAGGTTGGGATGACGCGGGGGTGGAGCGGGATGGAGCGGCACTTGGGAACAAAACAAGTGGCGGATGGGAGCGAGGGGGGTAGGGCGAGCTGCACCGGCAGGAGGAGGAAGGCGACTTGTTTGCAAGGTCGCCGGCGACCTCAGTCGGCGGTCCTCAAAGCGCGGCCTCGGGTCGAAGGCCGTCCCCTCGTCCCAACCGCAACGCGCTCGTCCCATGTCCACGTGTGCTACGTCGTACAGGTACGGCGTCCTGGCTCACGGCGACGCGATCACGGCGCTGCAGATGGCGGGCTACGCGGTTAGCATGGTGGGCTTCATGCTGTACTCGCACTTCAAGATGGCGCCAAAGAAGCAGCCGGCGCCGATGGCATCATCAGCTGCGCCATCAGCAGCAGCAGCAGCACCGGCGGCGGCGGCGGAGCGGGGGGCAGGGGCGGCAAATGATGGTGCAGAGGGCGAGGATGAAGATGAGGACGGTGGGAAGCCGCGGAGGAAGAATAAACGGATGTGATGAGCGCCCCACTGGGCCGAGGGCCGCCACCTCGGCCGGAGGGGGCTGGAGGGGAGGGTTTGGTCCCTCCCACCATCGACCACTTTTGAGATCGATGGTGGGTTCAACATCCTGCATCTACAGCGGACGGTCACGAATGGTGGGTCCTGGGCTGCGAGGTTGCGTGCTGCTCCTGTTATGTGCCGGCTCCGTGTGGGACTCTCGCCTGCGTCGCGCAGTCGGCTGCGTCGACCTGGATGAAGCGGTGGTAGCTGAAGGCCCAGTTGAGCGAGTTGGGCAGCGCCAGGGAGTACGGCTGTCGTGCAGCCAGGTCAGGGTAAGTCGGCTGCGCCGAGTCGGACCGCGTTGATGCGCGCGACAGCGGAATGGAGGCGGGCCGCGCGCGCTGCGCTGCGGCAGTGAGTTGCGGTTGGCGGTTGGGCCTTATTGGATCCTGCCTGTTGAAGCCATGGATCTAGATCTTCACGGATACTAGACCACATGGCCGTGTGGGCGCAACGGAGCGACGGGCTTCTAAACGCTTATGCCCCTGTGTTTGTTGCTTGGTGGCTGGTATGCGGGCTGAGAGGCCCCCGGTGCGGTGCGCCGCCATAGTGGTGCAACATACACTCGAACCTCAACATTTGGTGCCTTCTTGATATTGCCGTCGTATTCGGGCGCCGCAAGGCTGCCTCCACCACACACCCTCGGGGTTGGTTGGGCGGGCGTCACGGCGGCTTTCACGACGTTAAAAAATCGCTCGCCCTGCCCCGAGCGGCATTGCTCGAGGGAGGGGTGTACGACGCACATGCCGCAATGCGTACGGCGCTGCGTCACGGCGCAACCCCAGCCGCGGCCATCGCGCGGCCACAGGGAGCTTGATGCTGGCAGGCGGCTGCCTTGGTACACGTCCCCCGCGCTTGGTGCCTGGAGATGCAGTGCTGGTGAAGCACCTGCCTGCGTGGAAAACGCCAAAGCGTGCGTTTGGTTCGCAATGACGCGTGTCTCCCAAGCCCAGGCTGCGAGAGCCCACCATGACATTCGCTAGTGGATGGCGTACGGGATGTGTCCGGCGGAGGGGCAGGGGCGCAAGGCTGTGTGGATGTATGGCTGAGCTGCCGGCCTAGCTAACTCCAGCCTCCAGGAGTTATAAGTGGTGTTTCATGCTCGGGAGTGGATTATATTTCGCGTGCATCAAACTTTCATACATTTGTTTTGCAAAGTTGACTTGCTCGCTGTGCTGCGCGGCCATAGCTTGCTTGCATCTGCGTACGAGGTGTGAGGGGGACAACCCGCGAGCTTTTGAGCCTGCCGCATGAAATTTGTCTCAGCGTCGGCGGTACCATTTGTATGGGCTTCCGAAAAGACTCTCGGAACAGCGTGGGTCGCCAAATGCGTGACCGCGCGGGATGTAACCACCATGACTCCCACTGCCCACCAGGACCCCCACTGAGTACGGCGGAGCGCCAGGTCGGTATTGTGTCGCGACAAACCACCCGACCGAGATGCGGCAAACCACCAGAATTCCCCTTGCTCGGGGAACAGCGGCACCAACCACCCAGGGGGAAGTAGAGCAAATGGCCCTCCTTTCAGGAGTACATCAACTGCAGCCCAAGCAGCCCCCCAGAGAGGAGAAGCAAGCATAGTAGAACACCCTCACTTGAGACCCATGTGCCCCCACTCAGGGCTGGCAAGCACCCAGAACAAAGGGAGGAAGGCAAAAGGGAACCTCCCTCAGGAGCACCGGCGGGGTGCGAGGTGTTGCAGGTGCTCCTGCTGTTTCCCCCGGCAGCTGTACCGCATTTGGTAACCCGCCCAAGACGACGTCGTGCACGTGCTGAGAGAACAGGACACAGGTTTTCGGATTCGGATTCGGATTCGGACGCGAGACGCGGCTGGAGGGCTGTCCGTGTGTGTTTCGACCATCGATGACGTTACAGTAAGCCTACAGCGGAGTCCTGTCCCGCTGTCTCCTGCTGCACGTCACAACCCCAAACCCTAAAACCGCGCACTCCTGCGCCCGTGTTAAAGAAGAGCACGGGCCCTAATCGCACCCATCGTGCCAGCACCGTGTGTACCTACCGAACTGGGATCGATGCCGCGACTCCACTCGCTAATGCACAGACCGACGCTCGTGGCCCCCCTGGGCGCTGCGACACCTGCGGCCCATACACCTGGCCCACTGCCTGCAGCACCGACGGCGGCAGGTGGGGTGGCAGCACCGCCCCTAGCGCCGCCGGCTGCGCCCAGTGCGCGCCCGCCAGCACCAGCAACCGCAACACGGCATCTGAACCCACACGGCGCACTGCACCCCGCAGAGCCCTCAGCTCAGCCACAGCGGCAGCCGCCGCCGCCCCGCCGTCCGCCGCCCCGCCGTCCGCCGACGCCGACGCCCCGGCCGATGCCGCCGCCGCCGCCGGCTCGGGTACGACAGTCGCCGCCGACGTCGACGCCCCGGCCGATGCCACCGCCGCCGCCGCCGGCGGTCCCGCTGGCGGCGTTTGCAGCTGTGCAGAATGTGGCACCGGCGGTGGTAGCGGGACCGGGACCGGTAGCGGCAGAGGCAGCTCCTGCGGCGACGGCGGCAGGTCTCGCACGCTGGCGGCGGCAGCCTCAGGCGCCGCGACGCCGATCTGCCATGCCGCCCGGGCCCCAGCACGCCAGTCGGCGACGGCTGGGTTGGCGGCGACGCAGCGGCGAAGTGACTGCAGCGGTGGGGGAGGGGCGTAAAAACCGGTTAGGTGGCATGGATAGGATAGCTGGCGCATTGGGGGAGGGGTCTAGCGGGGCCTTATGGCCATCGTTATGACCATCGTTATGACCATCCTTATGACAATGGCGATCCGCAGTGCATCACATAGGGTTTGTTGTTCTGAGACGCGACGGGGCGATGTGAGACCACCTCCTCGCTTCCACCGCAGCCTTCCCGCAGCCCTCCAGCACCCGGTCACGAACAATAACTCGGAGCGCACCTCGACAGCCCTACAGCGTCCTCCCACCCCAGACCGCCTTCCGCCCTCCTCCCAACAACACGCCAGCAGGCCGCGCCCCTCACACCGCCCTCCTCCGTTCACACCACCCTCCTCCGTTCACACCGCCCTCCTCCGTTCACACCGCCCTCCTCCGTTCACACCGCCCTCCTCCGTTCACACCATCCTCCTCCATTCCCCAGTCGAGTCCAGGTACCAACCACAGCTCTGCCCAACCCACCTGCGCCCCCCTAAGAACCCTGGAAACCCCTCAAACCCCAACCCACCTGCACCACCTCCCGCAACAAGCCCGGCCGCGACAGCCTCAGTCGCCCCAGTGCCCCCAGCACCGCGCGCCGAGTCGGACCGTCCGTGTCTCTAGCCGCCGCCGCCAAGGTCCGCACCAGCTCCTCGCTCAACAGTGTGGGCAGGCTCCGACGAGCCTGCTGCTGCTGCTGCTGCACCGGCTGCTGCTGCTGCAACGGCTGCTGCTGTGGTTGTTGAGGTTGCGATGGAAGACTCGCCACGGCCGGCCGCCCAACAGCGCCGGACGGTCCCTCCAGGGAAAGTAACTCCGCCGCCGCCGCCGCCGTCAGTGCGTCCCGCCGGGCTGCTGCTTCCAGTTTCAGCAGCCGGCCGATGCCGCCCGCCGCCGCCCGCCGTACTTCGGGCAGCTCGTCCAAGAGCGCGTCGACGAGCGCCTCACACACGGCGGCGGCAGCCTCCGCGTTGCCGCCGCCGGCGGCGATCCTTCGGGCGCGCAGCGAAGGTGTACGACAGCGTGATGGGGGGGCAAAGGTGTACGACAGCGTGATGGGGGGCCAAAGGTGTACGACAGCGTGATGGGGGGCCAAAGGTGTACGACAGCGTGATGGGGGCCCCGGTGGTGTGGGAGGGGGATCATCACCGACTCGACGGGGAGCATGGGGGCATGGGGACGGCCCGGACAGGAGCTGGTGACACCAAACGAAACCACAGCATTGACCCTTCCGAAGCACGAGTGCGCCGCCTCCGTGTGTACAGCTCACGAGCACCACCAAGACAACAAGACCCCATAACCCTATAACCCCCATAACCCCCATAACCCGCGAGCCCGCTTATCCGTGACTCCAGCCCGCAGCCCACGCCGCCAGATAGCCCCCTGCCCGCTTGGCGCCCCAACCTCACCTGGATCCCGCCAGGCCGCCGATCCCTCCGATGCGAACAGACAGCGCCGCCGCCTGCCCGCTTCCCCCGCCTCCCGCGGCGGCCTTCCCAACAGGTGCCGTCACTCCCGTCGCCGCTGCTGACGTGGCCGGTGCCGCCGCTGGCGCGGCTGCCGCCGCGGCAGCGGCGACGGCGGCGCCGTACTCGTGCTCCGCCAGCCGCGTCATGGCGTCCAGCGTGGCTGCGCGCACCTGGGGTCCAGGGGGCACGTGAAGGTGGTAGTTTTCGATTGGTGGTTGGTGGTTTGTCGCCGGCAGGCACCGGTTCTTCCGTTGAAGGTGCCACAGGGGCCTGGGGTCTGATCGCCAGAGCCGGCGCAGCGACCAGCAGACGACCGGCTGCGACCGGAACCGCGTTCCCTGAATCCACACAATTCCCCGTGACAACTAAAACTATCAACTGTCAACCGTTTGACGGCCATCGCGTCGCCGAACAGACCCCCAGTCCGCCCACCTCCCAGTGCTCGTCCTCGCTGCCCAGTACGAATGCGCCCACCGCATTCTCCAGAAGCGTCAGGTCATCAGAGGCGCCGCCGCCGCCGCCACCGCCGCCGCCGCCACCGCCGCCGCCGCCACCGCCGCCGCCACCGCCGCCGCCGCCACCGCTGCCGCCGGCTCCTCTGCCGCTGCTAGTGCCGCTGGCCGATGCGGCCGCGGAGAGCCACGACTGGGGCTCCCAGGCGGATGTAGTCAGGCGCTTGGTGGCGCTGGCGTCGCCTGGGTTACGAATAATAGTTTGGGTGGACACACAGAGGTCGTTTCGACGGAGGGATGAGGGAAAGGGTTCGTTCTGACGGAGGGATGAGGGAAAGGGGTCGTTCCAACGGAGGATGAGGGAAAGGGGTCGCCCCGGCCTCAAAGGACAACGCGATGTGTTGAAGAGTTGAGAGCGCGTGAAGGGTCAAAAAGAGAGCAGCGGGCACAGGGTAGGGAAAGGGGCGTCCTCCCACAGGGCCCACAAAAACCACGAGGGCCAAAAGATGGCCGAGCGCAGCACCCCACATCACACGACTTCATTCGCGACTTCACATCTTTCGCCGGCTACGGCCCATATGGCCTCGTGCTCCGGTCATCTATGGCTCTCTGCATTTCAGAGGCCTCACCCCCTTACCTCCCCCAACGGCGTGATGGCCGCCAGCCGCCATGGCTCCTCGCTTGCCGCCGGCTTTGCCGCCACCGCCATTGCTGCCGCCGGCAGCGGCCGAAGGGCCGCTTGCCCCGCCACCTGGCGCAGCCGCCGTTGCGATTGCTGCTGCCGCAGCCGCTGCCGGCGGCACCGCTGCGACCCGCAGTGTGGTCTTCTTGCTGAGTGCCTGGAGTTGCCGGCCACAAGCAGCGGGGCGGCGGGGCGGGGCGGAGGGGGTTGGGCGCGCAGGGCAGGAGTGGTGTCCGCGGCAGCGGAGCGGCGGTAGCGGAGGTGATGGTGGGTGCGGGGCCGTGGATGGGTGGCGGCTGTGGGCAGTGCCGGCGTTGGATGTGTGGGTGCATCGCCTCAGTCCAGGAAGCAGAACCCTGCAAGCCCCGCACGCGCTCTGTAACCGTCCATTTTTATTCGGTAGCAACCAGGCCTCGGCCCTCGGTCCCCGCCGTCGCCCCACCCACTTGTTTCTCCAAGTGCCGACCCATGGGTTTCCTCTCAACCCAACTGACAGACGTTACACACCATAGCAAATCCGGTACATTTGCCTCTCGTACGATTAACACGTGCTCCCATGCTGCCCACCTACCTGCAGCTTCACTCGCAAGCTGGCCGCGTGAAGGTCTGCCGGGAGGGGGTAGGGGAGCGGTTTTCCTCCTTCAAATTCTTCCTCCTTCAGCAACCTATTACGGCATTTCATCGAGCTGCTAAGGCGTTCCCCACTGTGCTGCCGCCACCGCATACGTCCGTCAAACCTTCCGCTTCACCGCACCCGCCTGGCCTCCCCCCCTTCCCGCGCACACCCCCTTTGTTGCTTCCACGGGTTTCCCCCCTGCCCACCCTCAAAAACGCGTGTTCGAAACCCTCCGATTGGTGCCCAAAAACTTCTCCTCCTGTGTCGTTCCCTTGCTCGTCTGGCTGATGGATCAGCCACAACAACCGCACGTGTTTCCCCTTGTTTCCTCTCTGGCGCCCTCCCCCACCACAGGCCAGACGCACCGCCCAACCTCCGAATGGTCTGCAGCCTGAGGCCCCTCTGCGGGTCAGCCACCGCCGCACACAGCCGCATGAAGGCGTCATCCACGACGCGAGCCGCCACGCCGAAGTGCGTGCCGTACGGCAGGTCTGGAACCAGCACCGCCAGCTCCGAAACCAGCGAGATGGCGGCGGCGCGAGGCTCCTCCGCGTCGTCCTCCAGCGCGGCCGCTGCGGCGGCGTAGGCGGCAGTAGCAGCCGCGGGGTCCAGGCGGTGGGGACTCGCAGCGGCAGCAGCAACAGCAGCAGCGGCTGCAGCGGCTGCGGCTGACGTGGCGGGGACGGCGGCGGAGGCCGACGCTACAGGGAGGGCGCCGCTGGTCGCGGCGGCTGCACATGCCTGGGTCATGGCTCGCACGACGGGAAAGACGCGCGGGGTGGGGACTCCGGAGATTGGAATCAGAGTATCAGACGCCGTCCCCCTGGTTTGCGCAGTCGCTTAAGGACCGGCGGCTACCGCGACCTTGGCCCTTGGCCCTTGACGAAGGCTTCGCTTCTGTTTCCAAGGGTTCAGTCGGCTGGCGCCGTCCCCCTGGTTTGTGCAGTCGCTTAAAACGGTATTGACTTAAGTTCCTAGTGGTCTAGTATTGAGGTTAAAGGACGTCCCCTTCCTCGTCCCCTTCCTTGTCCCCCTTCCACCACCCCCTCCCTCACCTGCTGCAAGGCGCCCAAACACGCCGCCCGGACCCGTGGGTGCGGGTGCCGACCCAACTCCAGCAGCGCCGACCAGCCCGCCAACCCGGACAGACCCGCGGGTCGCCTGCCCGCCACCGGCGCTGGCGCTGGCGCAGCAGCGGAGCCTCTGAACGCTGGCTGCGGCGGCAGCTGCAGCTGCAGCTGCAGGCAGCTGCCCAGGAGGCGCGCCGCCGCCGCGACCGCCGTGGCGTCGGCGCATCTGCCGTACAGTGCCGCCAGGGCGGCGGCGGTGAGGCGGACTGGGTGGCAGTTGGGCTCGTACAGGAACGCCGCGGCCCCTGCGCCGCTGGCCGCGGATTCTGGGCCCGCAGCCGCTGCCGCAGTGGCCCGGGCGGCATCCCAGCTGGTGTCGGTGGGCGGTGGCGGGGGCAGCGCACTTGCGACCTCCGCCTCCGCCTCCGCGGTGCTGCACCCGGCGAGCGCAGCCGCCCGCCTCTCCGCCGCCACTGCTAGCCGCAGCGCAACGGGCAGGAGGTCGGCTAGGGCCGCTAGGGCCGCCCTGCTCGTCCAAGGGCGGGTCGTGTCGTATCGTGTTGGGTCGTGTTGGGGCGTATCGTGTCGTACCGTGTCGTGTCGGGGCAGGGGCAGGGGCAAGGGTCGGCTCGCGGCGGCACAGCGGGCTGGCTAGTGGCTGCGCCCCACATGCCGTTGGTACGACCAAACGCGTAACCCCCGTCCGTGCCGTACAGCTTCTAGATGAAAAGATGGGCACCGATCTAACCCCGCTCTGCCGGTATTGGTGCCCCGACTGCCGCCCAACGTTGGACTGTGCCGGCTGACCTGGCGGGAGGCTCTGGTGCCGTGGGGTCGGAGGCGACTGCGGCCAACCAGGCCACCGCCTGGCATAGGGCTACGTTGCTGCCGCCGCTGCCGCCGCCACCGCCGCGATGTGGGTGCGATGAAGCCGCCCGAAGCTGCGCCGCTGCCGCCGCTGCTACTGCCGCCACGTGGATCTCCGCGGCCGCCGGGACAGTGTGGCTGTGGCGCCGCGCCGCCTCCAGCAGCAGCTGCAGCTGTGTGGCGGAGGGATCGGATGCTGCAGACGTCGGCATGCTGACGGCTTCAGACCGTCCCCTTGCCGTCCACAGTGTAGCGTCTGTGGGCACCGCCGAAGCGGTTTCCAACAGGCTGGCGGTCGCGATGCCGACGCCAGCCCCCAGTCGGGCACCTGGGTTACCGTCTTCACCGATCACATGCTTTGGCGGCGCCGATTGAGGCCTTGCGTGGGCGACGTTAGCCGACACCTCAACGCGCTCGGCAGCGCGCTCGTATTCACGGTTCGGGAGACATCGCAGCGCGGTCGTGCCCGATTGCAGCGGTAAAGCAGCCAATAGGGCGCATAAGGAAGTAAGGTCTGTCATGTTTATGTCCCACCGCCACTCTGACGCTCCGTGCCCTGGTCGTAATGTATGGAACTCTTACACGGCAGGGCACGATAGTCGTAACAGTGCTTAAGAGTGAATATAATTGGAATTGCAATTAACTATGGAACATATGACATATTATCCTTTGCATACCGGTACCCTAAAAGTTCGGCATGCCAACCGCGCCAACCGCGCAAAAGGTCGACACCTGTGGTCCCAGGCTCCATGGCAACGTAATGAAAGTCCATGCGCAAGCGGACACGGCTAACAATTTACTAGCATAATGGACAAGACGGAGTACCATTTCCTGTGCAGGCTCTTCCAGCATCATCTTTAACAGCACTAGCTTTGCATGTCGCATGCATTCCGTCGCATGCACCCACTTTCAAGTGGGGGCACATTCACACCGTTCTGCTTGAACCAAGGCCTTCCGGGTTTGAGGTGATGCTCACCGACTGACAACAACGTGGTCCTTCATTAAGGAATAATTCAACGTATGCTCCTCTTCATGTCGTTGAAATGAATTACATTACGCCGCTATGCTGGTACGTGGTACCCATGTTCAATCATAGCAAGAGTACGGTACGGCGAATCGTTGAGCGGCCCATTCCGCCCCCGAGCTTATATGCTGCAGCCTACAAAACGTAACCTTTGCATACCTGCAACTTACCACACATTTTCTCTGTTGCATTCGAGTGCGAAGCCGATTGGACCTGCACAACCAGCGGCGACCTGCAAGTCCGGGAGGAGAGCGAGCCGGCTGACCCGTAAGGCAAGTTTGGCTGTGCAGAACGACACTGTGACTTCAGCTTTCTTCGAGTTGGGCATGGATGTTCACAGCAGGGGCGGGGGCTTTGTGGGACGGAGCGTGCATGATCCCAGCCTCCGACGCCTTTCTTGTATCAAAAGGCTCATTCGGAGTTTCCTATCGACTCTGGTTGAACTGGCATTTCAACCTGGCGTCTGACTTCGCGCTAGGAGGCCGGCCAGGCTCGTCTACGCCCTCGTTGACCGTTCTCGGAACTGGGGCGAGGCCTGCTGACTGAGCACCCTACGTTTCCGGCCTTGCTATGCTCTCTACCTCCCCGTCTGCACTCTGCATGATCGCACTTGGTGCTCTGGTCTAGGCTAGTGGGTGGGTCCGTGGTGACGAGTTTGTTCGCGGACGGCCTTAGCCGGCACATGGTGGACGGGCCGCCCACTAACGCGCACTTCCACGCCTGACCACCAATCTGCGGCAAATGACTTAATGTGGGGCATGCAAATGAGTCAGGCTTTTGTGGGGGTCGAGTTTGTGCGTAAGGCTTGGCGCCAACTTGGGGGCATGGTGCCCGCCTTAACGAAGCCCGCGCACCCTCCCAACGCCACAGGCAGGGCGGCGGTCAAGCGTTATCCCTGGGCCTACATTTATGAAGGACATCCAACAAGCGATTACCGACATACTTACCAAGCAACGCAAAAAACCGGAGGAGGTGGTCACCCTGACCCTTGACAGCGCGTGCAAGTCGCCAACAGTAAAGGTTGGTATCTATACTCTGTGAACGGGGTTCTTTCCTTTCTTTGTACAGGGCTTCCGGGTCCTGCATGTTGACCTTGCGGTTCAACACAGTATCCAAATGGTTTTCAGGGGTACTCGCTGCCGATTTTCAGGGTTATCTGGATGCATGCTCCCCTTGCGAGACCGCATGGATTGCTCCTATCTGCCCGAGTGTCCGCTCAAGAGGGTACGCGGCCCATTACACGACCACCCGCCCTCGGTTCTCGGCTCCTGCGCTAATGCAGGGCCTCGACGCATTCGTAAACCTCAAGTCGCTTTCCCTTTGCGGCCTTGGACTCACATCCCTTGAGGGGTTTCCCAAGCTCCCGAAGCTTGTCCGACTCACACTCTCAGACAACCGCATTACAGGTTTGTCCCGGCCGCGGACGCTCACAAGATGATTACAAGTCTTCCGAAGCAGACGCCGCATCAGACCGCGCCCAGCGATAGCGTTAGCGATGTTCCCTCCCGCGAGCCGTGGACGAAACAGCAAGCGCGCCCGTCCGCACTTTACGGCACTGTCATTAGCTTCGTGTAGCCTCCCATACTCGGTGCTTTAAAAGCTTTGCCCCGTCCGCTTCTCCCGCTCGCCACCGTGCCACAGGTGGCCTACAGCATCTGGTAGACGCCGGCCTCTCCAACCTCCGCATACTAGAGCTCGCAAACAACCGCATCGTAACCGTTGAAGAGCTCGCGCCGCTAAAGGAACTCAAGGCCCTACAGTGCCTTGACGTTGACCAGTGCCCGCTAACCAAGCAAGCCGACTACTCGGGAAAGGTATTCACCATGCTTGACGAGCTCAAGTACCTGGACTCGGTCGACAAGCAGGGCCTCGGTGGGTAGCAGTGTGGTTGACATATCGCGAGAGGGTGGGTAGCAGTGAAGTGCACACATCACACGGGGAGGGTTACAAGTGGTTAAGATTGTTGACCAGCTTCGCGGCACAGCGCAATGCCAGTCGTGGCTAAGGCGCGACCCCCAACTATCCATCCGTATGTATCATTGCAGAGCGCGATGGCGATGACGAGGAGGAGGACTTCGAGGAGGAGGATGCTGGGGAGGAGGAGTACGATGACGGTGGTGGCGAGGTAAGTTGCATGGCGAGCATCCTGGACACCGCTTTTCCGTCCGCTCGTGGGCTCTGCTCACAGGCTGCGCTGTCCGGATTGCAGGAGGAGTTTGAGGACGAGGAGGGCGGCGAGTTCGAGGAGGTAAGCCTATGGCATCACAATGCATGACGACCGGGTCTGAATTCTTGCGAGAACGCGGGATAACGTGTATCGGCGCCTTTGCTCACGCCCCACTGCCCTGTCATCTTTATTTGCTATCTTGCTTCTGTGCCCTGCTCTGCGCCCGCTCAGGGGGAGAAGGCGTATGCGGTCCTAGTGGTATGTCGCGGCCATGGCGACTCCAATGGGGGGCAGTTATTCACGGAGGACGGGTGAACATCGCTTCGCGAAGAGAATGATAACCTGCACCCACGAGCAGTCGCTTGCTATGCACCTAACTTGCTAGTGTATAGCAGCAGGCAGTAAAACGGACTAGCACTGTCGTCAAGCATTCCGGGGTCAAGCTAACTCATTTCCGACTCGCAGGGACCGGAGGCCGTAGGGGAGGACGAGGAGGGTGATTACCAGGAGGAAGGCGAGGGCGATGACGACGAGGGCGAGGAGGAGGATGAAGGGGCCGCTCCTGCTTCCGGTAAGAGACGCATTGAATCTCTGCTGCATTCTACGATAACGTAAGCACTTGGGTTACTTTTGGGTTCCAAGCTCCAAGAACTTGTTTGCCTGTATCTGGTTTCCTTGCAGGTGGCACCAAGAGGAAGCGTGACGAGGCCGAGGAGGAGGCGGACGCGGACGAGGAGGACGAATAAACAAGATGGCGCAGTGGCTAAGGAGGAACTGCCTCTGGGCGCCGGCATACCGTGTTCCATGGGTGTGGGGTGGCGATGTATTATCAAGACAAGAAGCGCAATTGAAGTTTACGTAGAGGACAATTCCTGCTTCTCTTTCCTCGGAACACGGACCTCGCTTACTCCTGACTCTGACCGTAATGTTGTAGTTGTCTGCATTTTGTCTGTGCTGTTGTCCTGACGTTATTGTTCGCCGGTAGTATTCCAGCGACACCTAAACCCAACTCGACGGTGTCATGCTGCACGCGCGTTTCGGACTGACCTTATGTTTCTTTTTGTAGCATCCAACTCTCGATGTAGACTTCTAACTGTCTAATCATTTGCATTAGCGAAATGGATGACTACGGAAACGTTTTACTGTCTTGCCGCACGGGAAGCATGCGCGAGTAAGGATTGGGTTGTGAGGGCACGTTCGTACAATGTGGAATCCTTCCACCTTTATGGACGGCTTTGAAATGATCAGAGTAATTCGGTTACAATACATAATTCGCTCCTGGTATACGGCTGGATACACGCACACAATCCTGCTTTCGACTTAAAAAAGTCTTCATGCGACTGCCAGCCGCCCAGGTAAGGACGAACACATATCCCCCAATTCAGCGGGCGCATATGCATGGCACGGTTTGCACCATGTCAATGGATATAGGAAGCAATGAACGGCAGCAGGATGCAGTACAATAAGGGTCAGTCACGTCACATCGTCAAAGATAACTTGTTTGCCAGGTCCTGCCGTGAAAGAAGAGCCTTGAACTCCTCCAGGTCCAGCTTGCTGTCGCCATCGCGATCGAATTCACTAGCAGCGGTACACCGTGCAACGGCCAGATGACATGCATGCGGGGCAGTTGGGAAGTGAGTTAATTAATCAATGCCGTACGAGTACAACCTGAATTCCAACTGAGTCTCCCGAGCCAATTGCCTCACGCCCCGCATCTGCGCACCTCATAGTGTTGTGGACGACCTGCGGGAACAGTGCCGCGGGATGGCGAGGAAAACGTTAGACAGTTCACAGAGAACGAAACCCGGAGCGTCAACAGTTCCCGGCGGGTGGGGTGGGTTACAGAGAATAACCGGTTACTCAGCATGGGAAATGTAGCTGGGGGGAGAGCATAATACATGCCGGCATCGTCATGTAGCTGGGGGGAGAGCATAATACATGCCGGCATCGTCAGGTGTAGAGTTCAGTGTGCGGTAGCAGGCAGCTGTTGACGTCAGCTCCGGCGAATGGTACACAGCGATAGCGGAAGAATAAAGGGCTGCCAGAAACGAGTTGTTTGCGACGGCCAACAAACCCTGAACCCCTGCACCGCCACTTCGCATGCTCACCTGCTCCAGCTGCGCATCAGGGTAGGTGTTGCCTAGGAGCGTTTGGAGGACGTTGAAGAGCTCCTCGCTCGAGATGAGACCGTCCTTGTCCACGTCGTATATGCGAAAGGCAACTGCGCGCACGCAACGGCAACGCCAGCGAGTGAGCATTATTGAGGGAAACGGGCGTCGCGTGTAAGGACTGGAAGGACACGCGGTGGTTAAATGCAGAACCTCGCCATGCATTTCAGATTGCGTGGTGCAAGTCGGGGCTGTGGCACATCGTTTGCAGGTGACAACGATGGGCCCATGGGCCCTTTGGCAAAGCGAGAGCTGTCAGCAGAGGCCGCGCACGTCAGCTTACATTTGTACTGCTCCTCCTCGACGTCCAGTTGTCCGAAATACTCGAGTGCCTTGCATGATGGGTTGGGGGGGAAGTCGTTGATTTCAGCGTATAGGCATGGAGCAAGCCTGGTATCGGGCCGCGGATATCCCTTAGCTATTCACAATGTCGGCAACACCTTATATGCACGGGGCTGCGTGGCCCTCGCTGCCGTGGTGGGGCCCCCGGCGACACCGGAGTGGGTTGGGGACTAGCGAAGTAGGATACCTGATGATTGACCCAATATAATACCTATGGAGTTTGTTCTTACCCGTGTAAACTCCTCAAGGCTTAGCGAGCCGTCCCCAGACTCGTCGAAAAGCTTGAATATGCGCGGGATGAATGGGTTGCCGCCCAGCTCGACCATCGACTCAAAAGCCGGTATGTTGACCTTTCCAGAGCTGTTGGCAAGACGTTGGAATCGACGCTGCAGGCGCTCGATATCTTTTTTTGTCAGTCGCCCTCCCAGGCTTTTGCCTTGCTGATTTCCCATTTCAGCTAACGAAGCTTAACTGATAATGGCTGATAACCACAATCCCCTTTAAAGGGTGAAGGGACAAGGGGCCTTGTCGCAGGTTCAAATGCTCGAATTGCGTCGAGTTCGCCGGGTGCCTGCTTCCCATCAAAGCACTACAAACAAGAGGATAAATAATTCAGATATCTATTGAGTAATGTGCGGACTTACTCGTCTACCAGCTTGGGTACCTTCCGGTCACAACCACCAACCCCCTTTCTCCCCGCAATGCAACCGGCCCGTGAACTGTCTACCTTACATGGACTCCTGACGCTACGGAGCGCTGTGAGCAACGTATCGATTAAGAGGTTGCCCACCAAAAGTCTGAAAGCCTGTAAGAAAACCCGCCGTGAGCCACAACGAGCTGCCTCCACCCGTTATGACACGTGGTGGATCCACACAACGACTGCTTCTCAGCAGATGAGCTGCAAGTATCCCATCGGCACTACAGGACTCCCTGCTGTTCGTTGAAAAGCGTATTGCTGTAGGGGTGGCTAGGGTGACAAACTACCGGTAGCAGGCCGGCAAGTCGTCTACGCGACAACCTGTTGATCACATGGTCGAGCTTCGTACCCTTGGCGCTCAAAAACCACCGTGCTGTAAACATGGCGTTGCCCACTTTCTCCCACCATCAATGAAGTGAAAAGACCCTTAAAGGCCCAGCAGGGGCGCACGGGAGCGAGCCCTAGCGCAGAATAAAACGGCTGTCACCCATCGCTGCAGGCGGTGGCTCTCCGGCCCCAGCAGTGGGCGTTGCGCACCCTGATCGCGGGCCCCTCCCTCTCTCCCTCTCGCCTCGTCTCAGCCGGCGCCGCCACAACAGCCCCTCGCCCTGGGCGCCCGTGAACCCCCAGCATCACCACCTGCCCCGCCGGCTAGCTACTTTGCGGCCTACCTACTCGCGCCTAGCTGCTCCGCAGCTACCTGCAACGGTACGTCACTACTTGCTGGCTACTGAGCGGCCTAGCTGTTCCACGCCCCGACTGCTCGCTACTTGGCTGCAGCGCCCGGCCCCACGCGTTGCGCCGCATTGGCCACCTGGATGCAGGCGTCCAGCACTGCGACCACAGAGGGCCGCGGGGGAAGGTGCCGCAACAGGGGGCAGCAGGCAGCGGCAGGGACGTCACCAAGTGTCACCAAACATTTACAGTGGACTTTTCAAGATATGTTTAATAAAGTATCAATTTTCTGGAATTCGAGTGGAAACCGGGTTACGCGACATGGATAGGATAGCAGCAGTGGGGATGGGGGGGGGATAGATTAGGGCAGATGCAGGTGCGTGTGATATTGCTTCTGGTTGTGAACGGGGTGACGGTGTGGCGAGTTGCAGGCAGGGGAGCCACGCGGGGGGCAGGAGGGGGTAGAGGGTCGGCGCAGGAAGGGCTATGTCGGTGCGGCATGCTAGTGCAAAGGATGGGCCCAAGGCGGGGTCAGTAGCTGACGTGGCTGCAAGCATCGGGCAGGCATTCTAGTGGAGTAGGCTGTCCCATGCACCAAAGACAGACCAGTCCCCCCCACGCGCACTCCGCCTCGCGTGTCGGACCACGGCTTCCCTCTCTCCCTCCCGCCGGCACCCGGCCCCGTCCAATGAAGCCCCACCTGCCACAAACTGCCCTTGCGCCTCCTTGAGCGCCGGCGGCACCAACACACCGAACCACTGAAGAGGGTCACCGCCGCCCCGCCGCCGCCGTTGGCTGCCGCCGCCGCCTGCCTTGCCGCGGGTCCCGCCCCCGGCCCTGCTCCCGCCCGCGCCGCCGCTGCCGCTGCCTCCAGCCGCACCCTTCCCGCCGCTGTCGCCGCCGCCGCCGCTGCCGCTGCCACCGCCACCGCCGCCGTCCTCCGCCTGCATGCGCATACGGCGCAGGAACTCATTCGCTTCCCGCAGCCCCGCGCCGTCGTCCCCAAACTCCTCCTCCTCGTCCTCGTCCTCCTCCTCCTGGTACCCCTCGTCAGAATCAAAGCCCAACGGCTCCTCTGAAACTCCGCTGCCCAAGCCTCCAGTCACGGTCGCTGTCCCCGCCGCCTCTGCTGCCTCCGCCTCCGCCGCTACGCTCCCTGACGGCGGCCCAGTAGTGCCCGCTACCGCCGCTACTGCCGCCTCGTGGCCGCCAGCGCCCGCGGCACCTGCCGCCCGGGCTGATCGGCCCGCAGTAGCTGCGGGCCGGCAGATGGCGAAGCTGTAGCGGCCGCTGCAGGACGCTGCTGCCGAAGCGCCTGCGACGGGCGCGGCAGGGACGGGGGGGCCAGCGGAGTTGCGGGACGGGGGGGCCAGCCGATTGGGCTGTGGGCGCTGCCGGGCCGTTTTAGCTAGGAAGAGGGGAGGGCTCATGGCCGCAGCCAAGCGCAAGGGGAGGGGGAAGGCGCGGGACGAAGGGGGCAGCGGCTGGGTGAGGGCCCTCGTCTTCGCAACGGCTGGCTGGGGGCCCGCGCGATACGGTACGGTACGGACGAAAATAGGAACCGCCCTGAGGCTAGGAGGCTCCCTGCTCGCCCCACCCAAGACCCCTCGTACGACAGCTTGCCTGCCGGGTCGCCGCTGGTGGCCACGACTCGGGCGGTGGCCTTCATGTCCATGTCGTACTGCGACTGCCCGATAGGGCCCATCGAGTACTTTGCCCGCGACAGGCTGTGCAGGCCCTGAGGTGGAGGGCGGCGGGAATTGTGGAGTACAGTTGGAACGGTGGAGTGCAAGAGTGGACAAGGAGCTGAAAACCGGGAAGGTGGACGACGGCCCGGGGCAAGGGGAGCAGAGGGTGCAGCGCTCGGACTCGCTCGGTTGCGCCGTCACTGCAGTCTGGCTAATCCAGAAGTGGTTAATCAATCTAGCGCCTGGGGAGGACGATGTACTGACAGGTGCGGTCAGGTATACGAACCAGAGGCGGCTTTGGAAGACGCAAGAGAGAAAATGCGTGTGGGTTTGACGAGGACGGTTGCTGGTGAGTTGGTGCGAAGTCTGGGTAGCCTGGAGGACACTACGCCGGGTACACATGGGAGGTGGTTCGAGGCGCCAGTACCTGCTTCAGCTGATCCTGTAGCTTGGCTTGAAGTTGCATGTAGTCCTGCCCAGGCGGGACGAGACGACAGCCCTATGTGTAAGGCTGCCTGTGCACCCGCAAGAGGATGGTAGCTCCAAAATGATGCATAAGGCATGAACGTCAATCTTTTTGAATACCTGTATGGCGTCCATGGACGCCACAAAGTCCAGCTCCGCAGAGTTGAGCTGAGCATCGTCTGTCATTTGAGGTGCTGGCACAGCTGGTGCGGATGCTTCAGTTGAAGACATTTTAAAACCAGAAGCTGCTCTGGCCATTTTTTTCGCATTATCGGGTCGACAATTCCGTGCGATGGTGGTTCGGACCTGTCATGGCTCATGGGCAGTCACAACTGCCTACCCGATACATGGCGTTTGCCATTTTTATCATACGTGCTACAAGTATGTACATATGTCTTAACTTTGACCCCACTATGAACGGCTTTTCACCTCCCCGCGCTCGCATTTCTAGTTCCGACTTGCGATAGCAACACAATTACGACGCTTGGCACGCAAAATCGGTAGCGCTACGTCTTCGCACCTGCCTACGCCCGCTGCAGCGTTGGCGCGCGGCGGCCGTCAGGCGGGCCTGCGTCGTCGTGGCTGCCCCCAACGCACCCGGCCTCGTCGCCCAGCATGAGCTTTGCGGGGTCAACGCTGCAATCCGGTAGCCTTCGTTCTTCGCCACTCCTTAGCACACCGCTCGCGCCCGTGGACGCCGGCAACCAGCCTATGCGTCGTGGGCTCGCCCGATTGGGCGCGGGTCTCGCTGAAGGTGGCCAGCAGCTCACGCTCCTGCAAAGGTTGCCGGGTTGCTGCCTACACCACTTGGGACCTATCGGGGGATCCGGCAGGTGCGGGGCCGGCTTTGGCGTGGCAGTTTGGCTGGAGGGGGTGGGGACGGCAACGTCTTGGTTGCAGCGAGCGCGCGGCGCTTATTGCCCCCAGTTTCGGTTTAACTATCGTTGGAGCCCCGAGGTTAGGGGCTGGAGGGTGCTTCATGAGGTGCCTCCAGGCGTGGGCATCGCCGCCCCGGCATGGTTTCGGGGCGTGGGCGTAGCCGCCCCGGCATGGTTTCGGGGCTGCGCCTGCTACTGCCTCCGGGGCTCCTGGCCGGCCAGCAGTAGAGCAGGCGCCTCTGAGGCGGTCAAAACGCACAGCGTTGGGCCCATGGATCCATCGAGCGCCCCACCTACCGTCTGTCGTGTAACACAGGTCTTCTAATCGTATGACGCCGTCCCCCCTCGGGCTCCCGTTCGCCCTCAGGTCTCGCTCCGTGGCGGGGCTGCTGCCCCGGGCGTACGGCAACCCACGATCTGAGGTAGGCACCCAACCTTGGCCTCAGCCCCCGGCAACACTCCCCTCAACCACCAACCACCAACACGGTTGCCGTGCCGTACAGCTGTTGTTGCCGTACACCCTGTCCGGTAAAGCAGGCACCTTGCCTAGGGCGGTCTCCATGGGGCCCAGGCGTCCGTTGTCGGTTGCGTGTGGGCCTGTCGTACCGCTGACACGTGCCCCCCCCCCGCCGCCGCGCCGCTGCCCGCTGCGCCCCTTCGGCGTCGCTGCTGCTGCAGCCTCAGAGCTCGAAAGCGTCGTACGCGCTAGGCCCACATAAGGCCCACATCAGCAATATGCAGAAGGAGGTGCGCTTTGGCTTGGCGGGGCCGGGGCGGGGCCGAGGGGAAACCCATGGGCGGGGCGGGGCGGGAGGGTAGAGAGAAGACCCGGTTACCAGGCATAGGAAGCGGAGGGCAGAATGGCGGGGTGGGAGGAGCGGCAGCGGCAAGGACGGGATAGGGTTATGGCGGGGTGTCGCATGAGGGCGGGATGGGGTAGGGCGGGGTGTCGCATGAGGACGGGAGGTGACTGGGGAGTGGGTTTTCCTTGTCCCATACGCTTCACGGAGTGGTTGCGCGCGTTGTGTCAGGATGCTGCCTGAAGGGACCATCCCCACATTCGGTGCCTCCATCTGACCCCACGAACACCCCCTCCCCTTGCCTGCCCCCTCCCCCCTCCCTTTGCCTGCCCCCTCCCCTTGCCTGCCCTGTTTTGTTCCGCCAGCTCGAGAGTAGGCGCCTCGACAAGTGCGTGGGGGTGCCTGGCCGGCGGGAGTGTCTTGGGGAAAAGGGGGAGCTAGGAAACACGTGCACATGACACAGAGAAGAAAGGGAGAAAGCTATTAGGGCTTGAGGGGCACGGCGGCTAGTAAGTGGTCCGCGTGTTTGGTTGGGTTTGTTGGGACGAGCTGTGTTTCTGGACACGCGCCGGTTGGGGCACAACCGCCCGGTGCGCTACAACGTAGAAAGACAGGCGGCATGGACGTGAGTGAGCTGACGCGTGCTGGGCCCCGCCCCACCCCCATCGGTTTTCCTGTCGACTGCCGACCCACGGGTCTCCTCTCATACCCCCTGCTTCCGGACCCCTACACGGACCCCTACACGCAGGGACTACGAGGCCGGTGTGTCGGCGGCTCAGATCCGAAGAGCCATGGCGGCGGCTCCGACAGAGGCGCCCGCGTTTCCTGCAGCTGGACCGCCGTCGCGGGCGCTGCCGCCGCCTACCAGCTGGGCGAGCCTTCCCGCCGCTGCTCAGGTCCACACGGTCCTGAGGGAGCTGCCGCCCGGCCCACAGCAGCAGCAGCTGGAGAAGCTGGAGCAGCAGCAGCTTCAGCTGCAGCAGCAGCTGCAGAAGCTGGAGCAGCAGCAGCAGCAGCTGCAGCAGCTGCAGCAGCTGCAGCAGCACCACCTGGAGCAACAGCAGCACCAGGAGCAGCTTCAGTGGCAGTACCCGGAGGAACAGCAACTGCCCCATCACAACCACCACAACCACCATAACTACCAGCACCAACAGGGCCATGCGGGGACCTCCGCCTTCGGCCTCCAACTCCACCACAACCACCACAACCACCAGCTCAGCGGGCTGCACTCGCTGGCACACGGCGGCCAGAGGGGCCTTACGGGCGCTGCCGCACACCCGCAGTACGAGCAGCAGGGAGGGTCCGACGACGGACTCGGCTTTGCCGCCACGTCGCGACCCCCACCGCCGCCGCACCAGCAGCAGCAGCCCTGGCAGGAGCACCAGCAGCACCAGGAGCAGCAGCAGCAACAGCACCAGGCGGGCCCCACACAGTGGCATCATCCGGACATCTTGTCTGAGGTGTTGTGGGAAGGCCAGCCGCGAACGCCCGAGCAGACGCAGTGGACGGAGGCCTCCACGTCCGGCAGCGGTCGCGGCGGCGGAGCCGAGGCGTTGAAGCTGGGGGGCCGACGCAAGAGGCCCGGCGCCGTACTGACGGCGGTGTTGGAGTACGGCCGCAGCGGCGGCGGCGGCGCCGCCGCCGGCGGGAGGGTGTCCGCTGGCGCTTGGGTGGAGGGGCTGACGGCGGCGCCTGCAAACTCCACAGTAAATGGGAATGGGGTGCCGGTAGTGACGTCGTTGTACTCGTCGGGTGTGGCAGAGCCGGCGGCGGCCGGCCTGCAGGAGCCGGTACAGCCCGGCGGAGGCGGCGGAGGCGGAGGCCTTGTGTTGTCCGAGCCGCCGCCGGCGTTCCAGGATGGAACGCCGCCGCCGCCGCCGCCGCCGCCGCCACCGGTGACGCCGGAGCAGCAAGGAGATGGCTCCCTGGAGCAGACGCCGAAGAAGAGGAGGAAAAAGGTGGTCAAATCGCCAAAGGAGGCGACGGAGGCGTTGTCTCCGGGGGTAGAGACGGAAGCAGGCGGCGGCGGCGGCGGCGCCGCCGCCGCCGCCGCCATCCCCGCGCCGAAAAAGGTCCGCAAGAAGAAGGCCCCCGCCGCCGCCGACGACTTGGCGGCCGCCACCGCGCTGACGGCCATCTCCGGCGGCGCCCCACTTCCAGCGGAACGTACGGCAGCGCCGCCGCCGCCGCCGCCGTACCTTGCGGACGGGGTGCTGCCGCCGCCCCAGCCTCTGCCCATCGACGGGGGGTACTTCCAGGTTGTTGAGGGCTTCTGCACACGCCAGCCCCTCATGACGGAGGCGCCTGCGGACATCTTGGTGGTGGACACACGTGAGCTGGCGTTGGTGGTTTTGGAGGCAGGGGCGCGCGCAGCGGAGGAAGGGGCGGGGGATATGGGTGGTCGGGTCTCGGCATTAGGGTTTTAGGGTTGGAGCATTTGATGAATGAACGGAGATCTTCTGAGCCAGTCGACCGGCGTTGGACGATCCCGATCGGGTTTTGCCCTTTCGACGGTCACGAGTGTGAGTGGAGGTACGACAGCACTGGAGAACCTGAACCGATTACCCCCCGCGCGCCCCCTTGCGCTCCCTTGCCCCCCCCCCGGCTTTCCCTCCCCTTCCCGCTTCTCGTAACCGGTTATTTTCGCACCTCCTCCCCCTTTTGCCTCCCTGTCGCGTTACCGGTTATTGTAACCCCTCTTGCCTGCAGCCGAAGTCGCTCGAGCCGTCGTGGACAAGCTGATGGCGGCCGCCTCCACCCCCTACCCCGCCTCCCGCACCCGCTCCAACCCGCCCGTGGCCTGCCGCTACTTCGGATGCGACACAGAGGTACGGACGCGGGGCTCGCACTCACCGTGTCTGTGTATTTACCCCTCCCCCCCCGCCACACACCCCGTACCTCTTGTCGGTCACCGGCCTCCACCCGCCACCCACCCACCCAAACTAAGCCAAGTTCTCAAGCATGCAAACGCAAACGAGCGTCCCAAACGTTTTGTCGATGTTTTTATTGATCTCTCCAAGTGTCGACCCACGGGTTACCTCTCGACCCGCTGGCAGCCGCCCACGCTCGCTGCCCCCTGCCCTGCCCTGCCCTGCCCTGCCCTGCGGCTTCACCCCTCCTGTCGTACCCCACAGGTGGCCTTCATTGACGTGACCTCCGAAACCCCCATCGGACACGGCGCGGTGCTGTGCTTCAGTATATACGGAGGGGACGACCTGGACTTTGCAGACTGCGCGATCGCAGCTGGCAGAGCCGCCGCAGCGACCCGCGGGTCGGAGGCGGATGGGCCCCGCATGGACCGCATCTGGGTCGATGTGTGGGACGAGGTGGAACTGGACGAGGCAGGCAGACCCATCATGGACGGGCGATACGTGAGAAGGGGGGATTGCGAGGAAAACCCAGTGTACGAGGAACAGCCGTTTGTGACGTATGTTTGCAGATGCGTTTAAGGAAGGGGGAAGGGAGAGGGAGAGGGGGAGTCCTGTGGACGCGACGGTGGAGTTTGAGCACGCGCTTTGGGTTGCGTGCCTGCGAACTGTGTTTCGCAACCTGAAGCCCCCCGCCCCCCGCCGATCCAGCAATTCCTCCCCCCCACCACCCCACCCCACCCCCGGACACTGAAACTCACTCGTTGCCTCCCCCCCTTGACGCCCTCGCCGCAGGTCCGCCTAAAACCGCACCACCCCATCCTGGAGGAGTTCCGACGCTTCTTCGAGGACGACAACACGAAAAAGGTACGACATGGCGCATAGCTGAGCGGGTTCTGTAGTCCACTTGGGACGCAGTGGGGGGTCCACAAGGGGAGGGAGCGGCGGGGAGTGGTTTCGGAGAGGAGGCCGGAAACACAGCGGCCGGGAGGGGGGAAACACAGCGGCCGGGAGCTCAGGGCAGGGGCGGGGGGGGGGGCGGGGGGGATGTTCTTGACCCTTGTTCATGTGGAGGCCCCTCTGTCCATGACGTCTACACCGGGAGCTGGTGGGATCAGCCCGTTGACGCCCCAGCACCCATGCCCCGCCCACTCCTCTCCCCCCTCCCCTTCTGTCCCGCTGCCTCGTTGAATCGCCGGGTTCCTCTTAACCCCAAAACCCACCCCACGTCCCCAACCCGCCCCAACCCGGCCCAACCTAACCAAACCACGTCCCAAACCCGCCCAAAACCCGTGGCCCCAGGTGTGGCACAACTACGGCTTCGACCGCCACGTGCTCGAAAACATGGGGATCTGCTGCGCCGGTTTCGGAGGCGATACCATGCACATGGCCCGGCTGGCTGATGCATCTCGCTCGGGCAAGCGCACTTACGGCCTGGACAACCTGACTGCGGACACGAAGGTGCGGGGTGGAGGGGGTCGTGAGAGGGTTGGGGGGTGAGGGAGAACGGTAGGTCGGCATTGGGAAACCGGGAGGGGCGACGGGCAGGGTTCGAGGAAGACCCGTGGATGCCCGAAAAAAAGACCGTTTAGGCAGACGTTTTGGGATGCATGCTGGGGAACGGGGTTGGGGATAGTAAAGCCGACGGGCAGGGAGGGAGGCAGAAGAGGGAGGGCCCTGAGACAGGATCCCCACACCCCACATGCGCCAACCTCCATCTCACCCCAAACCTTCCAAAACCCAAAACCCCCCAAAACCCCGCGGCGCCAGATCATGAGGAACTTCACGCCGTACCGCGGCGAGCAGCCCTCCCGGGAGCGGACTGGGAACCTCCGCCGCGCCCGCGGAGCAGTAGCAGCGGCGGCGGCGGCAGTAGCAGGTGGCGGCGGCTCGCCGCTGCCGGGGGCGGCTCCTGGCGCCGCTGACGCCTCCGGCAGCTCCGGAACCAGCCCTGGAGCGGTCCGCAGCGCGCAGCTGGCGGCGATGGTCCGAGCCAAGGTGTGGGGTTGACCGGGGGGGTTACAGAAAGAAAGGGGCGTGGGGAGGGGGCCGGGGTAGGGAAGGAAGAAGCCTGTGAAAAACGACACGAGACAAGGTGTACAAGGCGGGCGGGGAGGCCCCGCGGGGGGTATGAGGGGAAGCCCGTGGGTCGGCACCGTATAGGAAAACCGATTGAAGGAAACGTTTGGAGGTGCGTGCACGTGAGCTTGGTGTATGTAACGGAACCGGGAGGTTGAGTGTCGACCCCGGCCGCGGGGTGGGGGTGGGGGGAGGGGGGGCAAGGAGGACAGGCGGGGGGGCCGCCTGGAAGGAAGTAGCCATGGCAGGCAGGAGGAGGAGTGGTTGGGGAGGGTGAGCCGGGGGCCGGGATGCGGCTTGTAGATTGGGACGGGGTGGGGTTGGCGCGGGGTGAGGGGCGGCCAGGGCCCAGATACGCACTCACAAAACACACACACGCGCACGCGCCCTCCTTCCCCCCCCCCACACCGCCCTCGGTTTGTCGGCCGTGGATTCGCGGATTTTCTTATCAAACCCCCACACACCCCCTGTCCCTGTCGTGTAAACGGTTTTTTTGCCATCCTCCCGGCCGACCCGCGGGAGTCCTCTAACCCCCTCCCGGCCCCCCTCCCTCCCCCCCCGCATCCACGGGTCTTCCTCAAAACCCTCCCCCCTCGCATCCACGGGTCTTCCTCAAAACCCTCCCCCCCGCATCCACGGGTCTTCCTCAAAACCCTAAACCCCCCCCGCAGGTCAGCATGAAGGAGCGCTTCGGCATGATTCGCGTCCGCGGCGGCGTGGTGGGCAAGGTTCCGGAGCTGCCTCCCATGCAGGAGCTGCACTCGCGGCCGCTGTTCCGACCCACGTGGATCGACTACTCGGCCCTGGACGCCAAGGTGGGGCAGGCGGGGGGGGGGAGGGAGGGAGGGGCAGGGCGGGGCAGGGAGGGGCAGGGAGGGGGGGCAGGGAGGGGCAGGGGGAGAGGGAAGGGCAGGCAGGGAGGGGCAGGGAGGGGGCCAGAGGGAGGGGAAGGGAGGGGCAGGGAGGGGCAGGGAGGGAGGGGCAGGGAGGGAGGGGCAGGGAGGGAGGGGCAGGGAGGGAGGCAGAAGCGCTTCGTAGCATGGCTGGTTGTGGAGCCCAAGGGGGAAAAAGGGGTTTGCGAGTGCGGCGGCCGAATGGCGGGTGGAAGGGAGGGAGTCGATATGGGCCGAGGCTCGCAGGCTCGGAGGGCGGATCCATGGGCGGCAGGGCGGGGCACGAACGGCGTCAGGGGGGGGAGAGAGGCTGCACGTGTGGGGGGTGGGGTCTGTGGGTTTTGCGGATTTGGGTCATTTGATGAGGTAGCGCCGTATGCAGTGTGTGGGGGCCATCGCGCCAGACCTACCCTATGTTCATCAACAGACGCGCCCTGTCGGAAGTTCGTTAGTAGCGGTTTCGGAGCCGCAGTGTACGAGTCCCCCCCAGCCTCGCTGCCCCCCCTCCCCCCTCGCTGCCGCCTCCCCCCCCTCCCGCCCCCCACCCCATACACATGCGCCAGCTATTACTTTCATGCCGTGTAACCGGGTCTCTACGCCCCCCCCCCCCTCAGCATGCATCTCAAAACGTCTGTTCTAAACGGTTTTTTCGGGCATCCACGGGTCTTCCTCGAACCCCCCATGCGTCCACTATCCCGTCTTTTTCGTGTAACCGGGTCTCTACGGGCCCCCCATACACATACACACACAGGCCACCTGGCAGCTGCGTGAAGCCCTGGAGGCGGCTCTGCGGCAGGAGCGGTGGGAGATGGAGGCCTCCCTGGCGCGCCAGCTGGGCTACCTGCCTGACGGGCAGCCGGACTCCTTCCTGCACCTCTGGCACTTCTACTGTGCATACTGGCTGGACTTCGGTGGGCAGGGGGGAGCCGGGGGGAGCGGGGGGGAGGGGGGAGGGGGGAGAGGGGGAAAAACCCGTGAAGAGACACCCGTGAGCAGGGAGAGCGGCGGAGGGGGGGGGGGAGGAAAGAAGACCCGGTTGCGCGATAAGGGCCCGGGTAACAGAAACCGACGCCGGCGAGTAGTGGAGGAAAGGGGGGGGGGTAGCTGGGGCCCAAGCTGACCCCAGCAGCAGCCACAACCACCCCAACCACAACCGCCACAACCGCCACAACCGCAATCACCTCCCACTCCACCCCCCGCCCCTGGCGAACTGCTCAATGCCGACCCACATGGGTGTTTCCTCTCATTCCCCCCCCACACACACCCCGTTGCGTAAAACGGCTTTTATACGCCCCACCCCACCCCCACACACCCACCCCCAGGCGAGCTGCTGACGGAGATGGAGCGGCGCGGCATGATGGTCAACCGGGCCCACCTGGCGGAGGCGCAGGTCCGGGCGGAGGCGGACCGCGAGGAGGCGGTGCGCGACTTCCTGAACTGGGCTGACAGCAAGGTGCCGGGAGCGAGGTGGGTGGCGGGGGGGGAGGCGGGTAAAGGATAATCCGCGATTTCACGGCCGACAAACCAAGGGCGATGAAGGTGGCGGTCCAGGCGAGAGGCGCGGTGGCGGGGCGGGCCGTACCGGCCCGAAGAGGGGTCAACGCCGACGGGACGCCGAGGTTGGGGGCGGGGGGTGGGGCGGGTGGGGGTTTGCGAGGGCGGGTGGGGGAAGCGGGGAGGTGTGTGTGTATGGCGTGGGGGCCGATATTGTGATGTGGCGCGCGTGGAGAAGAAGCCGAAACCCTGGGTGGGGTGGGGGCCCGAGCTGGAAGGGGGGGGCGCGAGGGGCTGTGGTGTGGGCTGCGGCAGTGTGCAGTGTCCAGCTTACCACGCCGTCTCCCAAATCGCCGGCCTCCCCATCTCCTTCCCCAACGGTATTTATGCCGCTTCCCCCCCCCTTGGAGCCAAAACGTCTGTTCTAAACGGTTTATTCGGGCATCCACGGGTCTTCCTCGAACCCCCCCTGGGGCCGCAGGTACATGAACGTGGGCAGTGGTGCCCAGATCCGCATGTTGCTGTTTCCCGACCACATCGGCTTCACAACCAAGGCAGCGGCGGTGGAGGCGACTAAGGCGGCGGCGGCGGCGGCGCGGGCCGCGAAAAGCGGCAAGGCGGGGGCGCCGCCGCCGGGCACCGCCGTCGGGGCGCCGCCGTCGCCTCACGTCGCCGCCGCCGCCGCTGCTGACGTGGCGTCCGACCCGGCGGCGGCGGCGGCGGATGCTGGCGGCCGAGTCATCAAGGTAAGGCTAGGCTAGGCTCCAAGGGGGGGCAGGAGGGGCCTGACGGCGGGGGTCGTCGGGGGGACGGCGGCGGGAGGGATGGGGGACGACGGCGGAAGGGATGTGTTTTTCTACCGGTGAAAGGTTGGAAGGAGGTGCCGCGGATATGCTCGTCACGCGAGTGTGCCAGTGAGCCGTACGGCACCATGGGACGAGCGCCATCAGGCGAAGTAAAGGGGGGGTTACAGAAAGGAAGGGGGGGAGTAATGGAGGGGGTGGGTGCCGGGGCCGGTTCGTTGATCTCGAGCTTCCTGGCGCTCGGGGGACGACAGCCTATCACGAACCCAAACCCAAACCCAAAACCCAAAACCCAAACCGTGCCCTGCCCCCAGGTCCCCAACCCGCACTACGAGGAGGAGCTGGCGCAGGGCAAGAAGTACGTGTGTGTGGGGGGGTGTATGTGTAAATTGCGTCCGGGGATCCCCGGGAATCCACGGGATTCGAAAGGAAATCCGTGAAGGAGGGGAAGGGGCGCCGTGCCGGGGTTTGAGATGGGGGATCGGGGGGGCCGGGTAAGCCGGCCTGGCTCGTGGGTTTTGGTGGTTGGTACTGCGACTGCAACCGTGCAGATGGGCGGTAACTGCCAACGGCCATCGTGCGCCTTGGCAGGCAGCAGCTGGGCCCTCTCCCTCCCGCCCCCCCCCCTCAACCCCCCCCTCCACACACACACCCACACTCCCACACACACGGTTTTAAGGCTTCGCGGTAAGTTTACCGGCATTTATAAAACACACAAACCCGCCCCCCACCCGCCCCCACCCTGCCGTCTCCCCCCCCCCCCCCGCGACCCGCCAGGCCCAGCCGCTACATCAGCGTGGGGCTCCACGGCATCTGGGGCCGGGGGGTGCCTGGGCGGCTGCAGCCCGAGGTCCTCACCGCCACAAACGCGGCGGCAGTGAGCATCCAAGTGCTCAGGTGGGCCCCGGGGGGTTACAATGAAAGAACCGGAGGGGGGGGGAGTGGCGAGAAAGCCCGGTTACACGGCATGGGTAGTGTAGCTGGCATGTAGTCTTCGGGCACATGGTTGCAGGCGCATGCTGGAGCATTTGGATTGGCTACCGAGAGACAAGGGGGGCCCCGAGGGGGGCGCGAAGACCCGGTTACACGGCATAAGGAAACGGAAGGGGGGTGGAGAGGGGAGGAACGAAGGGAGGAGGGGGGGGTAGCGGGTTTTGGGGGGAGGGGGCACGTGCAGTCCAGGGATGGTCTGGGCTGGTGTGGAGGTGGAGTGTTTGATCCGGTGCAGTCACGTGGTAGGTTGACTGCTAAGTGAGGCGCTCCCGAACCAAACCGTCGGACTGCGAATCGTACGGCGAGTTCGCAACCGCCTCCAACCCCGCGCCAACCTCCAACCCAACCTCCAACCGTCAGGGGTCTGGCCGGCAAGCCCGGCGCCGCGCGCAAGGAGATGGCCAAGCTGCTGGAGCAGCGCGCTCAGGCGGATACGGCTGCTGCTGCTGCAGCGGCGGCGGCCGCCGCGGCGGCGGCCCGTGTGTCCATCGTCCCGGACGTGTTGGACGACACGATGGCGGAGCTGCAGGTGGGGGTAGGCGGAGGAGGGGTAGGGAGAAACCGGGGGTGAAGTAGGGTTTTAAGGTTTTAGGGTTTTATCCGAGGGGGGCGAATGGGAGGAATCCGAAGGCGGGGGGGTAGGCGGGGGGGGGGGAGCCAATGGCGGAGGTGCTAGAAATTGAGTTGGTTGCGCGTGTCAATGGGAACGGCAACGGTGTGAAGCAGGCGTGGTGCGGTGGTTCGTGCCCAACACGTCATGCCAACGCCGCCATCATTACCCGAGCCGCACCTGAACTCAGTGTGTTGCCCGGTGTGCTGCGGCGGCTGTGCTGCGGCGCCTGTGCTGCAGGGCGGCGACGGCAACGGCAACGGCGACGGTGGCGCAGAGGAGGAGACGCAGGAGGCGGAGGGTGAGGGCAGGGGGGCAGGAGGCGGAGGGTGAGGGCAGGGGGGCTGGAGGCGGAGGGTGAGGGTAGGGGGCAGGAGCCGGAGGGTGAGGGTAGGGGCCAGGAGGCGGAGGGTGAGGGCAGGGGCCAGGAGGCGGAGGGTGGATTGCTTAGCCCGAGCTTACACCCGAGCTTACGCCGGAGCTTACACCTCCCCTTTACCTCACCTCCATACGAGCTCCTTTGCCAATTCACCCGTCCTTGTTTGTTCCTGTCTCCCCCTCCCCTCGCCCCTCGCCGCTTTACTCTCGGACACTCAAAAAGCGTGTCCCAAAACTATTTGCCGGCCAGTTTCGACCCTCCGTCTCCTCCGTCGCCTAATTGGGTATTTTCACCAACCCTCCCCCCCTGCCCACGGTTGTTTCTGGCATCCACGGGTCTTCCTCGAAACCCCCCTCCCCATGCACCAGCTACACTTCCCATGTCGAGTAACCGGTCCTTTTCCGTAAACCCCCCCCCGCTTTACTTTGTAACGCCCCCCCCCCCGCTTTACGGGTTTCCCTCGAACCCCCCGCTTTACCTTGTACCCCCCCCCACCCGCCTTACTTTGTTGCACCACCCCACCCCACCCCCCCGTGGTTTTTTCTGGCATTGACGGGTCTCCCTCGAACCCCCACACCCGCTTTCCTTTCCGGTTTGCTCCGCAGGCGGCGGCGCCCCCGACGGCCGCCTTCACGGCTCAGTACCCGTGGTGGAGGACCCAGCCCGCCTGGAGGCGCTGGAGCGGGAGGCTAAGGAGCGCGGGCTGGGGCGGCTGTACGCGGCCTGCGGGGGCGGAGAGGAGGGGCTGCGGGCGTGTGTGGCGGTGGAGGCGCTGTGCGAGGTGGGTGACCGGGGGGCCGCAGCAGGAGGCGGGGGGGGGGGATTCAAGGAAAACAAAACCGTGTACGAAGGAAAACCCGTGTACGAAGGAAAACCCGTGTACGAAGGAAAACCCGTGGACGAAGGAAAATCGTCGGCGGAGGGGAGGGGCGCAAAGGGGAGGGGGAGAAAGGAACAGGGTACGCGACATGGGAAGTGTAGCTGGTGCGTAATCTTGCATAGTCTTGCATAGTCTTCGGGGAGCGGAGGGGAACAAGTGGTTCGGTGACTTGTAGGAGGGGGGGGAGAGGCAATCAGTAGAAGCCTCGTTTGGAGCGCGGGAGAGGGGGCAGGGGTCCCTGCCTCCCTCGGTTCCCTCCTTCCGGCCCTCTTGACGTCGGGCCTCAGGCCGGACCTGACCCTTCCCCCCTCTCGCTTCCTTCCCGTTGCGCCAACACCTCCCTGGACCTCCCTGGACCTCCCTGGACCTCCCTGGACCAGGTGAACGCTATCGACAAGCTGCTCAGCGCCTTCATCATACCGCTCCAGGTAGGGCGGGTAACGGGACCTACGGGAGTCAAGGTGCCGGGGGGGGGGGGTCAATGCAGCCGGAGGACGGCAAGCGGGCAGGTGGGGGTGGGGGTGGGAAGGAGGACATCGACGAGCCGTCTGGGGCTGATCCGGGCAGGGAACGGGCGGTCATATGGACGGCGGGCCACACGGGGGGGGTTTATCGATTCCCGCGGGGGCCGTTGCACCGCCCAGGGAGGGCTCACGCGATACCATGTTAGCAGTTGGTAGTTGACAACCGTTACAGTTGGCTCACAGCCGCGAAACCTCGGACCCGACTTGAACACCCCCCCCCCTCTTCCTTCGTCTGCCGCCCTCACTCAGGGTGACAACACCTCCACCACCACCATGCTCCCCGGCCCCCTTGGAGTGCCCGAACCCACGCGTGCCGTACACCGCGTGCACTGCTCGCTCAACATCAACACCGAAACAGGCCGGCTGTCCGCCCGCAGGTCCGTACACAGGTCGTACGATCGTACGGCCGTCTTCCGGGAGGGCGGCGCAGCCCGTTTTGTGGTTCCGGCGGCGGCCTGTTGCGGTGCGCTGTTGGTCGCATTGGCACCGCTGCCCCCCCCACCTCACCCACCTCGTGCCGACCCACGGGTCTCCTCTCACACCCCGTCTCGTGTCCTCAAAACGCCACCAACGCACCCCACCACCCCACCACCCCACCACACCACCACCACACCACCACACCACCACCACACCACCACACCACCACCACCACACCACCACACCACAACACCACACCACCACACCACCACACCACCACCATCACCACCACCATCACCATCACCACCACCATCACCACCACCACCACCACCACACCACCACCACCCCAGGCCCAACCTGCAGAACCAGCCAGCCCTGGAGAAGGACCGCTACAAGGTGCGCAAGGCCTTCACCGCCGATACCACGGCAGGCAACACGCTGGTGGTGGCGGACTACGGCCAGCTGGAGCTGCGCATCCTGGCGCACATGACGGATTGCAAGTGGGTGGCGTGGAGGCGGAGGGGGGCCGGGGGGAAGCGGGATATGGGGAGGGGGAAAGCGAGGGGGGGAGGGGGAAAGCGAGGGGGGGAGGGGGAAACGGAGTAGGAACGCCCAAACCTGGGAGCAGTGGCGCACCTGCAGCGGGCGTACGGCAGTGGGTGGTGATGCTCCGAAAGCAGGCTGTCCCTGTCCCCTTCCCCCCGCCCAAAACCCCCCCTCCCCTTCCCCCCCGGCAGATCCATGCGCGAAGCCTTCGAGCTGGGTGGCGACTTCCACAGTCGAACGGCGTACGGCATGTACGACTACATCCAGCAGGACGTTGCAAACGGTGAGGCGGCGGGCGGGGGAGGGCTCCGGGGGGGGGGGAGGGGTTGCTCTCTCCGGGTGGGGCCACTAGCCGGCATGCAAACCCAGCACCCGCTCGCCGCCTTCGATCCTCCTACTCCTCACCCACCTACTCATCTCCTCAAAGACCTGCGAAGCCCTCAGGCCCCTTCTCCCATTCCCCTATACCCTAACTGGCCCCTCCTGATCCCCTTGCTGACCCACCTGCTGCTCCTCCCAGGCGGCTGCTACCTGGAGTGGGACGGGGAGGGGCAGCCGGACAAGCCGCTGGTGAAGGACAAGTACGCCTCGGAACGGCGCAAGGCAAAGGTATGTGGCCGGATGAGTGGGTGGGTGGTTATGTGGGTGGTTAGGCGGGCGGGTGGCCTTCCTCAGCGTCCGAGGAATGGGCCCCGGCAGTTGGCCAGGCAGTTGCGCCGGTGATGCTCAGCGCGCAACAATTGGAATCGCAACGGAACCGCACGCAGTCACTCCTGTCTGCTAACATTAGTGCATTGCAGCAAACAAGCAAGCGAGGCAAGAAACCTTAAAATCGGTCATAACCGCAACCGCTATGAAGTAACGGCGCGTCCAAATCGGCCTTCAAGCGTATTTCCTTATAAGCGCAGTGCGGCCATTCTATTAGGTCGGGACGTTTGGTTTCGGAGGCGGTGTACGGTGTGACATTGGAGGAGGAGGAGGGGAAGGACACGTGTCACCACATGTACTTCGTCCGTCTGATCGGGAAGGCCTCCAAGGCGCAGGGCTTTCGTTTATTCCGATGTTGTTCCGTTGGGGCCGTTGGGGCCTCCTCGGCTCATCCCCCCAAGTGTCGAAACCCTAAAACACTTGCCCCGCCGCCCGGTTGCACTTCTGCCCCCGTACGACAACCAGGTCCTCAACTTCTCCATCGCGTACGGCAAGACCGCGCACGGTCTGGCGGTTGACTTCAAGACCACTCGCGAGGAGGCGCAGGAGACGGTGGACAAGTGAGAGCACGGGGGCGGGGGCGGGGGAGGACGCGGGGGTTATGAAGGAAACCCGAGGGGGGAGGGGTGACGACATCTGTCCCTGCCTGTGGTGGGTTATCGGGTTGACACAACGGTCAACCGTGAGGTGGTATTCGATGCCAGTGGGGGGCTCCCCAGCTCAACGGCAGGCCCCTCCCATTCATACACATCAGATGGCCGCACACCAGCTTGCCGTACTATTGCTGCTCGTCCACACCATCCGCGTGAGAGTGATGGTCATTACCCTGTCGATGCCTACGTCGATGCTTCGGCGCGTCACCGCACGTGCAGCCCTAGGGCCATGTCCTCGAATGCACTAGCGCACTGATCAGAACCCCAACAGCAACCCACCCAAGTACTTATCGACGCACCCCAACTAGTCGACAACCGCCGCACCCCAACTAACCGACAACCGCAGGTGGTATTCTGACCGCTGGGAGGTCCGCAAGTGGCAGGAGGCCACCAAGCAGGGAGCCAAGGAGGTGGGGAGGGGGGTTACAAAATCGAGGGGGGAAAGAGGGAGTGACGAGAAGGCCCGGTTACACGACATAGGAAGCGGAGGGCAAAGTCGAGGCGGTGTTTGGGGAGGGCAGAAGCTAGGGAGGGGGGGCAGGGGGAGGGGCGTGTGAGGCGGGATTTGGGGAGGCGCGGATGACGCTGCTGCTGGGCACTGGACATGACGCCCTTGTGTCGAGGATCAGGACAGAGCGGAGCAACTAGATCCGCTGGCGGTGGTTGATCTCTGCCCAACTACAACGTCTTACCAGTGTTAGAAAACTCCGTTTTACCAAGTATTCTTGTCGGTATTCTTGTCTTCTCCAGTTTCAGACCATGGGTTCCTCTCCTATCCCTCCCACGTCACCACACCGTGCCATCACACGGTGCGCTGCAGGAGGGCAAGGTCCGCACGCTGCTGGGTCGCACGCGCCCCCTGCCCAACATCAACTCCCCGGACTTCAAGCTGAGCGGACACAGTCAGCGAGCCGCCATCAACACACCCATCCAGGTGCGGTGGAGGGTTTTATAAGAGAATCCGCGAATCCACGGCCGACAAACCGAGGGCGGTGAAGGCGGTGGTCCAGAGGAGAGGCGCGGCAAGGAGACGGAGCGGAGGCGCTGCTGATTGGGGGTGGGGGGGGAGGAGGGAGGGAGGGAGGGCGGCGTAGTGTATTGGTGGGAGGGTGAAGGGTGGGTGGGCCCGTGTAAACGGCATAGGAGGAGGAGAGGCGAAAAGACTGGCGGATAGCATGCGACTGGCGGTGGCATGCCGGAGAACTTGGTTTGACTACCGGAAACCAGCGAAACATCGGGAATACATCACGCGTTTGGATTTGCATGGCGGAAAACGTTTGTCTGACTACCGGAAACCTGCGGACGAGCCTCGCCTCCACGGCGCACGGGGGGGGAGATGGTGGGAGGGGGGGCCCAGGGCGGTGCGCCAGTGCGGTCGGGTGATGATCGGATCGGGTGTCCCATTTGCTGGCTTCTGATCGGGTGCCCCATTTGCTGGCTTCCGTACCGGAGAACACTCTCAGGCGCTCCGGCAATTGCTGGAACACGCACATACACACCGCGTGTCGCTTTCCGTGATGGACACGACCACCACCTGTTTCATGCGACGGCTCGCAGCTTTGATGTGTGTTTCGCGCACGCGTACTCGCTGCTAACACATCAAACGGTGCACACGCTCTCCGCCCCCACCCCACCCCACCTGTGCTCCAGCATGCATCTCAAAACTTCTGTTTTAAACGGTTTTTTCGGACATCCACGGGTTTCCCTCGAACCCCACCCCACCTGCGCGCAGGGCTCCGCCGCTGACGTGGCCGCTGCCGCCATGGTCGCCATCCACAAGTCGGAGGAGCTGCGGGCCACCGGCTTCAAGCTGCTGATGCAGGTGCGGACAGCCTCCTGGCGGGCTGGAGGGAGGGGCCGGAGGGAGGGGCCGGAGGCCAAGTCGTACCAGCGGGCGGTCGTCCCACCATGTGGGCCCCTCGCACCCTCAAGAGTACATGGCAGGTCATCCGTAGCTTCTGGTTACCTTCCACTACGGCAGTTTACTCTCCACCCCACACTGTCCCCCAAGCTGGCCTAAATTACACACCACCACCACCACCACCGCCACCACCACCACCATCTTTTGTGGTATTCTAAATACCCATAACCGTGACCAAACCCCAACAAAAACACGCACTCCCGACCCGACCCCGACAACCACCCCCCACCACCACCTCGGCCCAAACTGGACCTATGCCCAACCGCCAAACCCCCGCTCCGCCAACCGCCAACCAGATCCACGACGAGGTCATCCTGGAGGGCCCCCGCGAGCGCGCCGAGGACGCTCAGCGTCTAGTCATGTCGCTGATGGCCAACCCCTGGTCGGAGCTGGCCAAGCACTGGAACGCCCCAGGCGCCACGGGCCTTATGCAGGGCCCGGGCTGGCACCGGCCAGAGCCCAACGTGCCGGGCGGGCACTTGGCGGGAACATGGCGCCACGGCGGCGGCGGCGCGGCGGACGGCGGCGGCGGCGGCGGCGGCGGCGCCACCGGCGGCGGCGGCGACGCCAAAGCTGGTGTGACGATGCCGCTGCTCGTGGAGCTGGCCACGGATTGCAACGTGGCAGACACCTGGTACGAGGCCAAGTAGGCGACAGCACAAAACACAAACACAGACGCACACATACACATACACAGGGGGGCACGTACATAGGGGACTCGGGGGGAAGATGGTGCGCCGAAAGTGGGTTGAGTGGGGCGGCAGGGTTGAGGGGGTCGAGGGATGGGCCGGGAGACTGGGGCCGGGGGCAGGGGCCAGGGTTAGTGGCCGGAGCTAGTTGAGCGGATCAAGTGGGGGAGAGAGGAGCGGGGGAAAAGCGTCGGTGTGTGTGTGTATGTGTGTTTTGTTGGCTGCCGCTACGTCGTGTAGCCGTCGTCGGTGTGTACCCGCCGGCTGGTCGGGTGGTAGGGTTTTAGGGCTTCTTGTGTCCCTTCACCACGCCGGCCGGAGCCACCACGACTGGGTGGGTAGTGGAGCTGTGTGCTACTGCCGTACTAGCTGCTGGGCCTCGGGCGGTGGGCCGTAAGTGCGTCGATGAGGTGGCGAGGGGCGAGTGGGTAGCGGTGCGGGGACGGGTCAAGGTCAGGTTTGACGGGTCAAGGTCAGCGGTGCAAGGACAGGTCGAGGTCTGGGTTTGCTGGACTGTTTGCTGGACTGTGTGCTGGACTGCTTGCTGGACTGCTTCTGTTGCAAAGGGTTATGACAACATGAACGGTGACCACGTTGAAGCGGGCCCCTGGCGGACCCCCAGTTGCCAGGGTTGGGTGCTTGGGTTGGGTTGGGTTGGGTTGGGTTGGGTTGGGTTGGGTTGGGTTGGGCGCTTTGCCTCAGCGCTATGCGTGCTGTGCGCGCTGGACGTGGCGGTGTGGCCGGAAGAGAATGCGGAGGAGACCTTCCGTCCGTCTGACAAGTCTCGCATTGTCTCGTAGCTCCAGGGGGGCTACCGGTAGGTGCAGATGTCCAGGAGGGACCCATCGTCTGCGCAACGGCGAGTGAGGAATGCATGGTCCCGCTGCGTTAGTTGGTGGTGGCTTGGTGGGAGGCGGCGGTTTGGGGGCGGTAGCGCTAGGTGTGAGGCTGGCAGGGCACCGTCGTGCGGTGACGAGGTGTTTGACCTCTCGACTCGTGGCGCTCACTGGTGGTGCGGCCAATACCTGTAGAGAATCGGTGGCCGCCACCGCGGAGGTATCGGTATACATCGGCACCTGCTCGGAGCCGATGCATCAGACACTACGCGCGCTTCCAGAGCTGTAACCCGGCAGCTGCAGCAACAGCAGCGGCAGCAGCAGCAGGTGGCGTGGCGGTGGCGACTGCGCTCATCAGCTCAGGCGCACTTTGCAGAAGAGTCTGGACGCACAGCTGATGGGCTTGGAGCTGCGGCTGCTGACGCGCGGCGGCAATGTGCTCCGATACCGATACTGGTACCGGTAGGGGATATTCTGGCATTTCTTTTTAAATAGGCCCGGCAGGACGGCCCAGGTATAGATTTGGGCAGTGCCATGTTAGCTACTCCTATCAGCAGCCTGCGCAAGGACGGGCAATCACCACAGCGGCAGGACTTCGGGTAACTGCGTGGCCCAAGAGCAAGCGCCTGGGTAGCGCTGGACGCGATACGTCGATGTCGATGAAATGCGTGTAGGTCTGGACGGCTCGGCTGTCCTGGACCTGCCCTGACCTGTCCCTGCAATAGATCACCAGGGGGTTCACGTCCGACCGTGCTGGCGCGTTGATGCGTCCAACTCGTAGCTTTGAGGTCAGCTTTCGGGATAACTTGTAAGTCTGGAACAGCCGGCGGACAGAAGGAAAGCAGCCTGGCTGGTCATCCCGAAAAGAATATTATCGCATGGCTTCTAGATTATATTTAACGGACTAATCCCTGGCAAAGGCGCACACACATGCAGCTGAGATAGATATTGCGCATTGTGTTGTTGCCTTCAGCAGCGCTTCTGACGGCCACAGGACAATGCGTTCATTCGTTTTACGCTCTTGCTGGATCGTCATTAGTATTATTACTATTATGTCGATGAAGGTATTACTGAGCGATGATTCATGCCACGTGGACGAGGATTTGAGTGATCGGCCGATCCCGCGGAACACCAAACGGCGGGCGCCGTCCCCTTTCGCCTCTCATATATGCACTTCAGACTAAACAGCCACCTCCATAATAGTTCCTAGCTTTGAACGAAATAAACTTCGCCAATGGCGCATGGCCCGATGGCCTAGCTAGCCGTAGTAAGTGATGGTCATCAAGGCGGCAGTACAGTTACGCTTGTAACGTTATATGTCAATTTGGACACAGCCAACGGCAAGCATACATCACCTTTCGAGCGCAATCATTAAGCTTCTGATTCGGCGTTAGAGCAGTACACCTTACATAATATTTCGCATTCCAATGGGGTTCTCCTACGTAGCGTCGTCCAGAGCCGGCGCCCATCGGTCGCGGAAGCCCATAGTTTCCGCGGTTGCGTCCGAATTCGGACTGCGCGCGGTCGTTCGGCGTTTCGCATCCGCCGCCCGCCTTAAATGATGCTCAACGAATATCATGATCTGCGTGGCGATATTGCTGATCTGCACGGTGTTTGATGCCGGCCCTAGCTTACATCATTCGGTATGGTAGAGGGCCTGATGAGCCGAAATAAAGACGTCACCAGCAGGCCTCCATTGGCTCCGTCACTTATACCCTGCGGGCTTTGGCTTGGGAGGGCGGGGACGAGCGAATCCTCGCTTTACAGCTCCTGCTACCACCGCCGCTGTCACCCCTATGACTTCAACTGTCAACTGGCCTAACCAGCATGCATGCATGCCAGCTCCGACAATGCACCCATCAGCCCCAACGTTGCCCCACCAACCCCCAGGCATGCACGGTCAGCTGCCCAATGCATGGGGCACCTGGCGTGCGCTCCCCCTTGATCCACTTATACCCCCCCTGGGGCACCTGGCGCGCCCCCCCCTGGCGCGCCCCCCTCCAGTTCTCCGGCAGACGAGCGTCTGTTTTATAAACGGGTTTTTTCTCGCATCCACGGGTCTTCCTCGACCCCCCCCTGCTGGGCGCGACCCCCCTTGGCCTATATGTTGGTGCCCAAACGAGTTGCTGCCCGGGGGATTGCAAGCGGCAGGTTGTTTTTGTTGCAGTGGGCCCAGTAGACCAGGGGGCAGTTTGCGCAGGCTTCTGTGGTGTAATCGGATACGGTCTTTCCAGAACCAATCACTCTCAATACACAACAAATACCCATACGCCAATCACTCTCCACACCCTGAGTCCCCCACCCACGCCAAGCGTACGTGACTGTGTTTTCTTTTATCTATCGTTCCACTGCGGACACCGAAGAGGCCGAGCGATGTCCAGCGAGGGCGCCTGACCGCGATGAAGCACAGTGACTGCGTCCAAGTAAGTAGGGGTTGCAGCCACCCTGCTCCTGAGCTCCCAGCAGGAACCTGGTGTATGTCGCCCTACCTTACGTAATAACCTAGCTATCTAGGGGTTCAGCTAGATAAATGACGCCGCCACGTGAGAAATGGATGCCGTACATCCAACCTCTATGTTCAGGGCGAGTCCAACAATAATCAACACAGCACACGGCACTCGCGGGCCAGCTGGCCCTCGTGCCTCCGCGACGCTATGAGCCCTGCCATGCACCCCTGCTGCTGATGTGTGCTGCTGCCATCACTTACTGATCGCCGCGTGTACGTACGTGTGTTTTAGGAGGAAACGCGCTTGCGTTTCAGGATACTTGTGCCCCGCCCTGCCTCGCAGGTCGCTCGACAGCGGCATCCGTGTCTCTGGTATCGGGCCCCCAGTGCCGGGGCCTTATCCTTTGTGTCCTGGTGGGCGTGGGTTGTGGCTTTGTGAGGGGCAACAAAACACACACGGCGGGGCAGGGGCGGGGCAGCGGGCTGTGATCCCGGCGCTGGCTGGCTGTAAGCCTGTGTCGTACATGCACGGAATGATTGGTCTCTATCGCTAACGCCATCAGACGCCTCATCAAAGTGCGCCTACAGTGCAGCACACGCTCCCTGCGGCTTTGAGCCCCCACCAACGTTGCTCTCGCTTTGTGTCCGGCCGCACATTCGGATCTTCGGGGCCCCCCTGGAGCTGTCTGTCATCGGCAAATCCACCACGTTTCACACCATGCACAAGGATTGGCTTCCTGATGCGGCTCTCCTATCTTGGCGACGGCATCCTTATAGGCGTTGCTAGGCAGTGGAAGTCTGGCTCAAGCTGAGTGCGACCCAGCCGACTATGGTCGTACCGCGAGCGCACAGCGCGTCTGGAGCCCCCCTGGTGTACACGCAGGGGTCATTTGGATCATCTCCTAGCCTTCCACTTTCCTATCCAATAATAACATGGGTCGAGATCTGAATCATAACTGCTGATGCTCCTAAATGCACAGCGGGAACGTACTGCAAGTCGCTGGAAAGTAGTCAGACAGTTAGCGCGTTTGATGTCGTTCCTTTAGGAGCTATGCGACTTGTCGGAAGGGGCCGCTGCGGCATTTCCTATGCTGAGCTGGCCCAGGGCCCAGGGCCGTTGTTTTCGCGTGTACGGACGGCAGGGACTGTCGTCACTGGGCACACATTTCAGCTTACTTTATAGCACAAACCACGAGGAGCGAATGCATACAGGTTCATGGTATGCTGCTGAAAAAGGTCCGATGGCGGTTACCTATTTTCGGATTCTCACAAGTTAGGCCCGGAACGAAAGCCAAAATCGCTGCAAGATGTAGATATGAAAATTACTATAATTTAGCAGGTTCTAATAGTGAATCCGTGCTTACAGCAAGAAATCGAGTCCATGTGCGCATGCTGCGCATGCGGCGCCCGCCAGCAGGAGTACGCACGAATGCTCCTGGAACGAAGCCCTGTCACCGTACTCGTCGTCAATACACCGGTTTTACGGAAACGAGGTTCACACTGAACCGCCACTGACGCCCTGTAGCCATAGGGGTTGCGCACAGTCAAGACTACGTAGCATGGCAGTCATTGATCAGCACTTGGCAAGCAAAAACACGCAGTGGCGCTTATACGTTGACTCTATCCTTTCAATTGCATACAATCTGTGTGTGATACAAGTGACCCATGTTAAATAACGGTCGTCGATCTCCCCAAAGTGTGGGCCGGAGTTAGAGGCGACCTTTACGCTCTACAGCAAAGATTGCCTCCCAGCCACATCTGATGCTCGGATAACATAATATCTACAATAATTGGACTATTCCGGGGCGCAACCCTTGTCGACTTGCAACGCGGCGGATGCATACAGCACCCAAGCCAGATGACCCAGGTGCAGCAGCACAGGTGCGACCACCAATCAAGTTATGTAATCCATATTTGTTCAGCTTCTCAGGCGGCCGCTATCTGCATGTGTGACCGGATATGAACTGTAACGCCGTCGTTGGGAACGTTCTGGCCGCTTTCCTACGCATCACCCGTGCGAAAAATTGATCTGGATTGTCGAAAAGGATGACATGGAAGCACCAGGCCTAGCACAATTTTGGAAGTCCTGCGCGGACCCACCGCTCTCGAATCCTCGCCACATCGACGCGCCTCTGTACGGCAGTTTTCCGCGTTGCGGTATGACACCCGTGACACATCTTCCCCAACACCAGTAAAAAAGCGAGTGTTCCGTGGCCAAAGCGCACGTGCCGACTGGTGGCCATCGGATTCAACAACAGCTGCCTCACCAAGCCGCTCCTGCCCCTTCTGCACGCCCCTGGGAACCTCATCCCAACACCCCACAGGACGTCACAGCTCTCGCCCTCGAGCTTAGCGCTGGGAGATGTGGCAGCTTACGCGGTGAGGGGAAGCTGGACACGCAGGAGCAGCAGGAGCAGCAGCAGCAGCGGCAAGTTTGGCATCTGCAGCAGGAGGTCGGGCAGCAGCAGCAGCAGCAGCATCGGCAGGCTCGACAGGCTCGACAGGAGCAGCAGCAGCCGCAGCGGCAGCAGATAGGGCAGGAGGTACTCAATGCTGGTCAGCTCGCTGCCTGCCAGTACTCTCTGGCGACGGCCAGCTCTGCACGCGGTCCCGCTGCCGCTGCTGCTGTCGGGGCGTCAGCCGTTGAAGCAGCTGCAACTGAACGGATACACTGCTCCCGCCGCTGCTGCGGCTGCCGCAGCAACAGCATAAATATTGCGCAGCAACGTCCACGTGCCCTTGCGTGTGGCCAACTAGGGCCTCACAGCACACGGACCAGCCGGCGTCCCAGTTTGTACTCCTGGGAAGAAGCTGACCCCTGGGGGGACCCGGGGCCCTCATCTCAGCCGCAAGCCCATAGCGCAGCCTCTTTAATGCCTGGCGCTGGTTCGGAGGTGCGGCACTGTCGGCTGGACAACGACGACGACGAGGAAGCGGGCGAAGACGCGGAGGACGAGGACGCGGAGGATGAGGAGGACGAGGAGGACACGGCGCAATCAGGTGGCGTGCCGAGCCCCTCGAGGAGCTCGGACGCGGCCGCAGACGAAGCAGCCAGCATCGAGGGCAGTGCGCATCCCGATCGTAGACCGTGTGGAAGTGCAGCTGCAGCGCCATCTGCCTGCGGGGCCTCGGGGCTCCCACGTGCGTGTACCGGCTGCCCCGCCTCCGCCTCCGCCTCCACCTCCGCCTCCGCCTCCGCCTCCTGGTCCCCCCCGTTTGCCACGTCATCGTGGGGGCCCCCGTCGTGCACCTCTGCTGCCACATCAGAAGCAGGCGGCAGCGGTTCAGACCCACATGGCGCAGGGAGGTTGCCGCGGCGGAAACACCAGGGACGCGCCGCTGCGACTGCGGCAGCGGCAGCAGGCCTGCTCGCGTCTCCGCCTTGCTCGTCACCCGAGCATAAGTACGGCGTGTACGGCATGCATGGCGACCGACGGCAGGAGGATCAGCGGCAGCAGCAGCAGCAGCGGAGGACGTTGCCGTGCTCGTCCTCCGCCGCCTCGCGCTGCCGGAAGCAGCAGACACGGCAGCCGCTGGGCGCCTTCCGTTCGGCAGTAGCTGCGCTGCTGGCGGTGCTGACCGCATCGCTGCTACTGCCGGCGGCGGCGGCGGCGGCGGCAGGGTACGGAGCGCAGGACCCATGGGACCCTGTGCAACAGCCGGCCTGGCAGGCCGAGCCCACGCCTCCGGTCTGGCCCGCACCCGTCAGGTCGCCGCAACCGAGTCCCTTGCCGGCGGCGCACTGGGCGCACCCAACCCCCGGCTACCCTGCATCGCCCAGAGAGCCCGAGCCCGCTGGGCCGCCTGGGCCTTCCATACCCGGCCCCAGGCCTCAGCGACCGGTCATCGCAGGCTACCCTCCGTCCTGGCAGCAGCCTCCAGACCCCAGCCGCAAGCCGCCAGCAGAGGGGGACCCCAGCCCGGCCCCTTCTCCGCCGCAGCTGCCCGCGCCTCAGCAGCAACCCTCTGGGCCGCCCAGCCCAGTCCCGCCCCTTGGGGCGCCGCCCAGCCCCCAACCTGCTGCTCCGCCTGCACCCGCCCGGCCCGGGGAACCAGCCGCACAGCCGCCGCTTGGCCCACGACCGCCTCCGGCCCCGCGGCCCTCTTCGCCGCCACGGCCCGCGCCGCCCCCACGACCGCCTCCGCTCCCACGGCCGCCTCCGCGGGTGAAGCATCTGACGCCCAGCTCGCCTCTACCAGGGTCGCTAGATTACAGCCCGCCACGGGTCCCCCCACGGTTTGTGGATGACAGCCTGCCCCCGCTCCGGCCGTCTGTGCCTCCGAAGCCCCCCCCAAAGCCCAGGTCCCCGCCAAAACCCAAATCTCCGCCGAGCCCGCCGCGGGTGAGCTCGCCGCCCAGGACCCCGCCACTGCCATCGCCCGGTCCTCCCAGCCCTCAGCCGCCTCTTCTGCCTGTGCCGCCCAGCCCCCAGCCGCCGTCGCCGCCCTTGCCGCCCAGCCCCCAGCCGCCTTTGCCCCCGTTTCCGCGGATCCCGAATCCACCGCCGCCGCACCCGCCACCGCTGCCGCCCTACCCTCTCAGCCAGTCGCCTCTGCCGTTCTACCCACCCAACCCAGTGCCGCTGGGGCCTCTCAATCCGCCCCGCCTTCCGCTGCACCAGCCAGCCAGCCCTGGGGCACCAACTCCCGAGCCAGCCAGCCCTGGGGCACCAACTCCCGAGCCAGCCAGCCCTGGGGCACCAACTCTCGAGCCAGCCAGCCCTGGGGCAACAACTCTTGAGCCAGCCAGCCCTGGGGCAACAACTCTCGAGCCAGCCAAACCTGGGGCAACAACAACGCCCTCAGGCACCTCGACAAGCGTTCCCGGCCCCCTGCCAAGGCGTCCACCCAGCTCGCCCAGCTCGCCACCGCTGTACCCATCCAGTCCTGGCCCCAGTCCGTACCCTCCAAGCCCAGCGCAGCACCTGACGTCGCCGCCTAGCCCGCTCCCACCGCCATCTCCCCGCCCGTTAATGCCGACATGGCCGTCCCCACCGCCGCCATCACCCTCGCCGCCCAGCCCATGGCCGCCGCTGCCGGAGCCTCCCTCGCCGGACCCATCCCCGCCCCTGCTTCAACCGCCGAAGCCTCGCAGACCTCGCAGCCCGCCTCGTAAACCTCGGGCGAGCCCGCCGCCGCCCAGCCCCACGCCCCTTCAACCGCAATCCCCCAGGATCCCGGAGCCACCCAGCCCTGCGCCTCTGTATCCATGGCAGCCACGAAACCCTGCGCTGCCACCGCCGCCGCGACAGCCGCCCAGCCCTGCACCGCCGCCGCCGCCGCCAGGGCAGCCACCCAGCCCTGCATCACCGCCGCCGCTACAGCCACCCAGCCCGGCACCGCCGCCGCCGCTACAGCCACCCAGCCCGGCACCGCCGCCGCCAGAACGTCCTTCCAGCCCCGACCCGCCGCCGCCAGGGCTGCCACCCAACCCTGCGCCTCTTTACCCATGGCAGCCACCCAGCCCTGCACCGCCGCCGCCGCTACAGCCACCCAGCCCTGCACCGCCGCCGCCGCTACAGCCACCTAGCCCGGCACCGCCGCCGCCGCTACAGCCACCCAGCCCGGCACCGCCGCCGCCGCTACAGCCACCTAGCCCGGCACCGCCGCCGCCGCTACAGCCACCCAGCCCGGCACCGCCGCCGCCAGGACGTCCTTCAAGCCCCAAGCCGCCGCCGCCAGGGCTGCCACCCAACCCTGCGCCTCTTTACCCATGGCAGCCACCCAGCCCTGCACCGCCGCCGCCGCTACAGCCACCCAGCCCTGCACCGCCGCCGCCGCTACAGCCACCTAGCCCGGCACCGCCGCCGCCGCTACAGCCACCCAGCCCGGCACCGCCGCCGCCAGGACGTCCTTCAAGTCCCGAGCCGCCGCCGCCAGGGCTGCCACCCAACCCTGCGCCTCTTTACCCATGGCAGCCACCCAGCCCTGCACCGCCGCCGCCGCTACAGCCACCTAGCCCGGCACCGCCGCCGCCGCTACAGCCACCCAGCCCGGCACCGCCGCCACCACTACAGCCACCCAGCCCGGCACCGCCGCCGCCAGAACGTCCTTCCAGCCCCGACCCGCCGCCGCCAGGGCGGCCACCCAACCCTGCGCCTCTTTACCCATGGCAGCCACCCAGCCCTGCACCGCCGCCGCCGCTACAGCCACCCAGCCCTGCACCGCCGCCGCCGCTACAGCCACCCAGCCCGGCACCGCCGCAGCCGCTACAGCCACCCAGCCCGGCACCGCCGCCGCCAGGACGTCCTTCAAGCCCCGAGCCGCCGCCGCCAGGGCTGCCACCCAACCCTGCGCCTCTTTACCCATGGCAGCCACCCAGCCCTGCACCGCCGCCGCCGCTACAGCCACCTAGCCCGGCACCGCCGCCGCCGCTACAGCCACCCAGCCCGGCACCGCCGCCACCACTACAGCCACCCAGCCCGGCACCGCCGCCGCCAGAACGTCCTTCAAGCCCCGAGCCGCCGCCGCCAGGGCTGCCACCCAACCCTGCGCCTCTTTACCCATGGCAGCCACCCAGCCCTGCACCGCCGCCGCCACCAGGCCAGCCGGAACGCCCTCCGTCTCCGCCCTTCTCTTCCTCGGCAAGCATTTCGGGGCCACCGCCACGACGTCCGCCTAGCTCACCGCTACTGTACCCATCCAGTCCTGGCCCCAGTCCGTACCCTCCAAGCCCAGCGCAGCCTCTGATGTCGCCCCCTAGCCCGCTCCCCCCGCCATCCCCCCGCCCGTTAATGCCGACATGGCCGTCCCCACCGCCGCCATCACTCTCGCAGCCCAGCCCATGGCCGCCGCTGCCGGCGCCTCCCTCGCCGGAGCCACTCAGCCCATCCCCACCCCTGCTTCAACCGCCGAAGCCTCGCAGACCTCGCAGCCCGCCTCGTAAACCTCGGGCGAGCCCGCCGCCGCCTAGTCCCACGCCCCTTCAACCGCAATCCCCCAGGATCCCGGAGCCACCCAGCCCTGCGCCTCTATATCCATGGCAGCCACGAAACCCTGCGCTGCCACCGCCGCCGCTACAGCCACCCAGTCCTGCACCGCCGTCACCAAGGCCTGCGCCGCCGCCGCCAGGGCATCCACCCAGCCCTGCGCCGCCGCCACCGCTACAGCCTCCTAGCCCGGCACCGCCACCGCTGCTACAGCCACCCAGCCCGGCACCGCCGCCGCCAGAACGTCCTTCCAGCCCCGCGCCGCCGCCGCCAGGGCGGCCACCCAACCCTGCGCCTTTTTACCCATGGCAACCACCCAGCCCTTCGCCGCCGCCGCCACTACAGCCTCCTAGCCCGGCACCGCCGCCGCCAGAGCGTCCTTCCAGCCCCGCGCCGCCGCCACCAGGGCACCCGCCCAGCATTGCACCGCCGCCGCCACCCAGCCCCGCGCCGCCGCCGCTACAGCCACCTGGCCCGGTACCGCCGCCGCCGCTACAGCCACCTAGCCCTGCACCGCCGCCGTACCCTTCAAGCCCAGCGCAGCCTCTGACTTCGCCACCTTGCCCGCTCCCCCCGCCATCCCCCCGCCCGTTAATGCCGACATGGCCGTCCCCACCGCCGCCATCACCCTCGCAGCCCAGCCTATGGCCGCCGCTGCCGGCGCCTCCCTCGCCGGAGCCACTCAGCCTATTCCCGCCCCTGCTTCAACCGCCGAAGCCTCGCAGACCTCGCAGCCCGCCTCGTAAACCTCGTGCGAGCCCGCCGCCGCCCAGCCCCCCGCCCCTTCAACCGCAATCCCCCAGGATCCCGGAGCCACCCAGCCCTGCGCCTCTATATCCATGGCAGCCACGAAACCCTGCGCTGCCACCGCCGCCGCGACAGCCGCCCAGCCCTGCACCGCCGCCGCCAGAGCGGCCTTTCATTCCCCCGCCGCCGCCGCGCGGGCTGCCTTCCAGTCCTGTGCCGCCGCCGCCGCCGCGACAGCCACCCAGCCCCGCACCGCCGCAACCAGGGCAACCGCCTAGCCCTGCGCCGCCGGCACTGCCGCCGCCGCCCCACCTTCCGCCCCCTATTGCGCACCTTCCCCCCCACTCGCCCAGTCCCCACCGCATTCCCTTGGACACAAAGGACGAGGAGGATCCTCCTGTTGACCCGCCGCCACCTTCAGATCTCCCACCACCACTCAGTCCGTCAGCGCCTTTCCCTGTCGCCCCTTCCCTGGAGCCGCCCAGCCCATCGCCGCCTTATCCGAGGCCTCCCAAGGCACCAAAGTCACCCAAGGCCCCGCCGAGGCGGCCCGCTGGTCCAGCCAGCTCCCCCACTTTGCCGCCAGCAAGCAGCCCGCCCGCTGGCCCCCCGCTGGTTGAAAGCCGCAGGGTTTCGGTCGTTTTCAGCGTCAACGCAAGTGCGTTGCTGGACGACATGGACACCAAGGCTGCCTTCGTGGCTGCTGTACAGGTGAGCGACTTTTGGGGGAGCCGGTTGGGCCATGATGGTAATGGTGACCGTGATGGGGGGGTCCTTGATGGTGATGGTGACCGTGGTTGGGAGGGGCGGTTGGGCCGCAACCGTGCTAACCGCCAAGCGGCCCCCTGGCCCCCCGCTGCATCCTCTCAGGCCTCTGTGACCGCCGCCGCCGGTGCCCTCAGCACCCCGGTGGTGGTGGTGTCACAGCGAGACGGCGCGGCCGTGTTGGTGGAGTCGGTGGTGTCGTTCGACCCAGAGGACCGCTCCGCAGATGACGTCGACGACGCGCTGGCGGCGCTGCGGCGGCGTCCCCTCACCTTCTTCAACCAGGCCTTCCGTACCCAGTACGGCATCCAGCGAGTAGCCGTGGCGCTGCAGGCGCCGCCGCCGCCTCCACAAACTCCGCCGACGGCACCGCCGGGTGCCCCCCACAACCCCCCAGTCCAGTCCAGTCCGGATCCGGAACCTTCCAGCAGCTCGCCCGGTGCATCCCCGCCCAGTGCGCTGCCTGACGCCTCACCGGTGCCTCAGTCGGCGATACCTCAGTCGGCGGTGCCCCCGTTCCTGCAACCACCACTGCAGCCGCTGCCACCACGTCCTCGTCGGTCGCCGCCTCCCCCCCGACCACCACCACGAATGCCACCATCTCCACCGGCGCCTCCACCGCCTTCTCCATTGCTCCCTCCTTCCGGCCCAACTGGAGATTCCCCTATGGTTCCCGACGCTCCAGATGCGCCGAAACCAGCCCTACCGGCTTCCCTGGAGCAACCACCTGGTGGCCCCACCTGGTCTGCTCCCATCCAGCCATCATCGGCCCCAACAAGGCCCCCACCAGCCTACCCTACTTCCGCAATGTCGCATCCGCCGCCCTATCCGCCGCCGCCGCCATCAAGCCCGGCTGCAGCGCCTGACGCTGAAGGCCCGCCGCCATCGGGCCCTTCGTTCCCAACCCCATCTTCTCCGGCCTATCCTTCGTCTCCACTGTCGTACCCGCCGCCCTATCCGCCGCCACCGCCATCAAGCCCGGCTGCAGCGCCTGACGCTGAAGGCCCGCCGCCATCGGGCCCTACGTTCCCAACCCCATCTTCTCCGGCCTATCCTTCGTCTCCACTGTCGTACCCGCCGCCCTATCCGCCGCCACCGCCATCAAGCCCGGCTGCAGCGCCTGACGCTGAAGGCCCGCCGCCATCGGGCCCTTCGTTCCCAACCCCATCTTCTCCGGCCAATCCTTCGTCTCCACTGTCGTACCCGCCGCCCTATCCGCCGCCACCGCCATCAAGCCCGGCTGCAGCGCCTGACGCTGAAGGCCCGCCGCCATCGGGCCCTTCGTTCCCAACCCCATCTTCTCCGGCCTATCCTTCGTCTCCAATGTCGCCCCCGCCGCCCTATCCGCCGCCGCCGCCATCAAGCCCGGCTGCAGCTCCTGACGCTGAAGGCCCGCCGCCATCGGGCCCTTCGTTCCCAACTCCATCTTCTCCGGCCGATCCTTCGTCTCCACTGTCGTACTCGCCGCCCTATCCGCCGCCACCGCCATCAAGCCCGGCTGCAGCGCCTGACGCTGAAGGCCCGCCGCCATCGGGCCCTTCGTTCCCAACCCCATCTTCTCCGGCCTATCCTTCGTCTCCAATGCCGTACCCGCCGCCCTATCCGCCGCCACCGCCATCAAGCCCGGCTGCAGCGCCTGACGCTGAAGGCCCGCCGCCATCGGGCCCTTCCTCCCCAACCCCATCTTCTCCGGCCTATCCTTCGTCTCCAATGCCGTACCCGCCGCCCTATCCGCCGCCACCGCCATCAAGCCCGGCTGCAGCGCCTGACGCTGAAGGCCCGCCGCCGTCAGCCCCTTCGGTCCCAACTCCATCTTCTCCGGCCAATCCTTCGTCTCCACTGTCGCCCCCACCGGCCTATCCGCCGCCACCACCAGCAAGCCCGGCTGCCGCGCCTGACGCTGAAGGCCCGCCGCCATCGGGCCCTTCGTTCCCAACTCCATTTTCTCCGGCCTATCCTTCGTCTCCACTGTCGTACCCGCCGCCCTATCCGCCGCCACCGCCATCAAGCCCGGCTGCAGCGCCTGACGCTGAAGGCCCGCCGCCAACGGGCCCTTCGTTCCCAACCCCATCTTCTCCGGCCTATCCTTCGTCTCCAATGCCGTACCCGCCGCCCTATCCGCCGCCACCGCCATCAAGCCCGGCTGCAGCGCCTGACGCTGAAGGCCCGCCGCCAACGGGCCCTTCGTTCCCAACCCCATCTTCTCCGGCCTATCCTTCGTCTCCAATGCCGTACCCGCCGCCCTATCCGCCGCCACCGCCATCAAGCCCGGCTGCAGCGCCTGACGCTGAAGGCCCGCCGCCATCGGGCCCTACGTTCCCAACCCCGTCTTCTCCGGCCTATCCTTCGTCTCCAATGCCGTACCCGCCGCCCTATCCGCCGCCACCGCCATCAAGCCCGGCTGCAGCGCCTGACGCTGAAGGCCCGCCGCCGTCAGCCCCTTCGGTCCCAACTCAATCTTCTCCGGCCAATCCTTCGTCTCCACTGTCGCCCCCACCGGCCTATCCGCCGCCACCACCAGCAAGCCCGGCTGCAGCGCCTGACGCTGAAGGCCCGCCGCCGTCAGCCCCTTCGGTCCCAACTCCATCTTCTCCGGCCTATCCTTCGTCTCCACTGTCGCCCCCACCGGCCTATCCGCCGCCACCGCCATCCAGCCCGGATGCAGCGCCTGACGCTGAAGGCCCGCCGCCGTCAGCCCCTTCGGTCCCAACTCCATCTTCTCCGGCCTATCCTCCGTCTCCAATGTCGCCCCCGCCGGCCTATCCGCCGCCACCGCCATCAAGCCCGGCTGCATCGCCTGACGCTGAAGGCCCGCCGCCGTCAGCCCCTTCGGTCCCAATGCCATCTTCTCCGGCCTATCCTCCGTCTCCAATGTCGCCCCCGCCGGCCTATCCTCCGCCACCGCCATCAAGCCCGGCTGCATCGCCTGACGCTGAAGGCCCGCCGCCGTCAGCCCCTTCGGTCCCAACTCCATCTTCTCCGGCCTATCCTTCGTCTCCACTGCCGCCCCCACCGGCCTATCCGCCGCCACCGCCATCCAGCCCGGATGCAGCGCCTGACGCTGAAGGCCCGCCGCCGTCAGCCCCTTCGGTCCCAACTCCATCTTCTCCGGCCTATCCTTCGTCTCCACTATCGCCCCCACCGGCCTATCCGCCGCCACCACCAGCAAGCCCGGCTGCCGCGCCTGACGCTGAAGGCCCGCCGCCGTCAGCCCCTTCGGTCCCAACTCCATCTTCTCCAGCCAATCCTTCGTCTCCACTGTCGCCCCCGCCGGCCTATCCGCCGCCACCGCCAGCAAGCCCGGCTGCAGCGCCTGACGCCGAAGGCCCGCCGCCGTCAGCCCCTTCGGTCCCAACTCCATCTTCTCCGGCCTATCCTTCGTCTCCACTGTCGCCCCCACCGGCCTATCCGCCGCCACCGCCATCCAGCCCGGATGCAGCGCCTGACGCTGAAGGCCCGCCGCCGTCAGCCCCTTCGGTCCCAACTCCATCTTCTCCGGCCTATCCTTCGTCTCCACTATCGCCCCCACCGGCCTATCCGCCGCCACCACCAGCAAGCCCGGCTGCCGCGCCTTACGCTGAAGGCCCGCCGCCGTCAGCCCCTTCGGTCCCAATGCCATCTTCTCCGGCCTATCCTCCGTCTCCAATGTCGCCCCCGCCGGCCTATCCTCCGCCACCGCCATCAAGCCCGGCTGCATCGCCTGACGCTGAAGGCCCGCCGCCGTCAGCCCCTTCGGTCCCAACTCCATCTTCTCCGGCCTATCCTTCGTCTCCACTATCGCCCCCACCGGCCTATCCGCCGCCACCACCAGCAAGCCCGGCTGCCGCGCCTGACGCTGAAGGCCCGCCGCCGTCAGCCCCTTCGGTCCCAACTCCATCTTCTCCGCCCTATCCTTCGTCTCCACTATCGCCCCCACCGGCCTATCCTCCGCCACCGCCATCCAGCCCGGATGCAGCGCCTGACGCTGAAGGCCCGCCGCCGTCAGCCCCTTCGGTCCCAACTCCATCTTCTCCGGCCTATCCTTCGTCTCCACTATCGCCCCCACCGGCCGATCCGCCGCCACCACCAGCAAGCCCGGCTGCCGCGCCTTACGCTGAAGGCCCGCCGCCGTCAGCCCCTTCGGTCCCAATGCCATCTTCTCCGGCCTATCCTCCGTCTCCAATGTCGCCCCCGCCGGCCTATCCTCCGCCACCGCCATCAAGCCCGGCTGCATCGCCTGACGCTGAAGGCCCGCCGCCGTCAGCCCCTTCGGTCCCAACTCCATCTTCTCCGGCCTATCCTTCGTCTCCACTATCGCCCCCACCGGCCTATCCGCCGCCACCACCAGCAAGCCCGGCTGCCGCGCCTGACGCTGAAGGCCCGCCGCCGTCAGCCCCTTCGGTCCCAATGCAATCTTCTCCGGCCTATCCTCCGTCTCCAATGTCGCCCCCGCCGGCCTATCCTCCGCCACCGCCATCAAGCCCGGCTGCATCGCCTGACGCTGAAGGCCCGCCGCCATCAGCCCCTTCGGTCCCAACTCCATCTTCTCCGCCCTATCCTTCGTCTCCACTATCGCCCCCACCGGCCTATCCTCCGCCACCGCCATCCAGCCCGGATGCAGCGCCTGACGCTGAAGGCCCGCCGCCGTCAGCCCCTTCGGTCCCAACTCCATCTTCTCCGGCCTATCCTTCGTCTCCACTATCGCCCCCACCGGCCTATCCGCCGCCACCACCAGCAAGCCCGGCTGCCGCGCCTGACGCTGAAGGCCCGCCGCCGTCAGCCCCTTCGGTCCCAATGCAATCTTCTCCAGCCAATCCTTCGTCTCCACTGTCGCCCCCACCGGCCTATCCGCCGCCACCACCAGCAAGCCCGGCTGCAGCGCCTGACGCTGAAGACCCGCCGCCGTCAGCCCCTTCGGTCCCAACCCCATCTTCTCCGCCCTATCCTTCGTCTCCACTGTCGCCCCCACTGGCCTATCTGCCGCCACCACCAGCAAGCCCGGCTGCCGCGCCTGACGCTGAAGACCCGCCGCCGTCAGCCCCTTCGGACCCAACTCCGTCTTCTCCAGCCAATCCTTTGTCTCCACTGTCGCCCCCACCGGCCTATCCGCCGCCACCGCCATCAAGCCCGGCTGCAGCGCCTGACGCCGAAGGCCCGCCGCCATCAGCCCCTTCGGTCCCATCACCATCGTCTCCGGCCTGTCCGTCGTCTCCATTATCGCCCCCGCCGGCCGATCCGCCGCTACCGCCATCAAGCCCGGCTGTATCGCCTGACGCCGAAGGCCCACCGCCATCAGCCCCTTTGGTCCCAACTCCATCGTCTCCGGTCTACCGACCACCACCGCCATCCAGTCCCGCCCCACCGCCAGATACTTTAGACTCGTGGCCAACCATACCCACACGACCATCACCACCCCCGCCATCTTACCCTCCGAACCCCCGGTCTCCCCCGCCTACGTATCCTCTAGCCCCCTCCAGCCCCTCCCCATCGCCAGCAGTAGACACACCAACGGCGGCAACACCCCTTCCCCCAACGCCGTCCTTGCCGCCCTCTCCCCCCCCTCTCCTGACAGCTCCGCGAGGTCCCCCTCCCTCGCCGGTGTCCGCTTTAAGTCCGCCACAGCAGCCACCGGTCACGGAGTCGCCATCCCTGGAGCCGACGCAACTGCCCAGCCTACCATCCCTGGAGCCGCCACGCCCCAGCCTACCATCCCTGGAGCCGCCACGCCCCAGCCTACCATCTCTGGAGCCGCCGCAACCGCCCAGCCTACCACCCCTGGAGCCGCCGCAACTGCCCAGCCCACCATCCTTGGAGCCGCCGCGACTGCCCAGCCCACCATCCCTGGAGCCACCACGCCCCAGCCCACCGTCCCTGGAGCCGCCGCAACTGCCCAGCCCACCACTCCTGGAGCCGCCACGCCCCAGCCTACCATCCCTGGAGCCGCCACGCCCCAGCCTCCCATCCCTGGAGCCGCCACGCCCCAGCCCACCATCCCTGGAGCCGCCGCAACTGCCCAGCCCACCATCCCCCAAACGACCTCGCTCGCCTAGGGTGCCCAGGCGTATCCCGTCGCGACCCCCACCGTCACAACCGCCCAGCCCGCCGCCTTTGCGGCCACCTCGAGCCCCCCGGCATCGGAAGCCGCCGCCGTCTCCCGAGCCCCTCTCCCCCCCTCCTGCCTATCCTCCAACTCCGCCAGATCTCCCCATATCAGCTCCCCAACCTCCGCAGTACCTCGTGGTGCCGGCGCCGCCGCCTCCTCCAGGACTGCCTCTGCCAACTCCCCAACCGCCGCCAGATGCCGTGGTAGCAGCTCCCCAACCCCCTGCGGATCCTCGGATGCAGCCTTCGGTGCCGGCTGGCCCCGCCAAACCGCCACCGACCCAGCCACCACCGACCCAACCACCACCGGCCCAACCACCACCGGCCCAACCGCCGCCGGGGCAACCGCCGCCGGCCCAACCGTCGCCGGCCCAACCGCCGCCGGCCCAACCGCCACCGGCCCAAAACCCAGCCCAACCACCACCAGCCTACCCCCTACCGGCCTACCCCCCACCCGCTTATCCCTTGCGGGCCTATCCTCCGCCAACCTATTCCTCGCCTGCCTATCCCCCTCCAGCCTACCCCCCGCCGGCACCCGTCCGCCCTCTTCCATCGCCGCCAGGGCTCCTCCTAGCCCCCAACCCCCAGAGCCCCAACCTCCCAGCGTCACCACCTTCGTCGCCGCCGCAGCCGCCGCCGCCGCCGGCCTTTGTGCGACCCCGGTACTTCGCCTTGAGGTTCACCACCCAGCCGCCGTCGCCCTCCCCCAGCTTCGACACCGAGGCCCCCGGCTTCACTCGCGACCTGCTGTTTGCCCTGGCGGAGCACTTTGGCGTCCCAGCCAGTCGGGTGCGGCTCATTTCTGTGTCCCTGGTGCTGGCGCCCTCCACTCCGGCATCCCCGCCACCGCCGCCGCCCAGCCCTCCGCCGCCGCCGCGCAAGCGGAAGGCGGCAGTCAACGCGGCCTTGCCCAAGAGTACGGATGCGGCCACTGGTGCGATGGCCTTGGCCGCATCCGCCGGTGCTGCCGCTGATCCCACCCCCTCCTACCAAATCGCCGCCAACGCGATCGTGGACGTGCCAGGCGACAGCGACACCGACGCGGACGCCGCCGCCGCCGCCTTCACCTCAGACCCCTCCTCAGCCTTCGATGGCGCCTTCAAGGACGCGTGGCACGTCGTCAGCGTCACCGCCACCGAGGTCCCGAGCTCTGTGTACCAGGTCCCACCCCCGCCATCTCCAATCCCGGTCGCCGGCGCCCCACGGCCCCCGCCGCTGCCTCCGCCACCGTCGCCGCCGCGTCCACCGGGCCCCGAGCACGGTGACGGCGACGATGAGAAGGGGGAACCTCCGTCGCCTCCCTTTGACACTGACAACAGCAAGAACGGAACCGCCACCCAGTCTACGGCTAGTCCTCCGCCCAGCGCGCCGGAGCCGAAGCCGGCAGGCTCTGGCGATGTCGGCGGAGGCGGGGGCGACGAAGGGGGGAGCCCCCCGCAGCCGGCCACGGGGCCGCCCAGTCGTGACTCCGCCAGTAACCGCAAGGTGGAGGCCGGACCCATCATTGCTGCGGTCGTGGTGCCGGTCGTCGTAATCGCGATCATCGCAGTGGTTCTGTATCTCTGGAGACGACGGCGCTACATGGACAAGGTAAGCGCGACTGTGGGGCTGCGCCGTTCGGTCTCGCTCGTGAAAGTCGACGTTTGGGGGGAAGATAAAGCCAGGAATACCGAGCATGCTGCCTGTCGTCCTTTGCGCGCAATGAAAGACTGTCGTCTCGGCCGTCGTTTAGGTTTAGTCATGTCATGCCCGCAGAGCGGCTGCGCCGCACTTGCTTCGAGGACTACGGTAAAACCAATCCTTTCATACTCCGCCCTGTTCGCAGGCTTTCAACTCCATCATGACGCCATTGGAGATCCACGATTCAGGCGACGTGCAAGAGGGCGACCCAGACTCTCCCGACTCCTTTATGTGCGTGGCTATCGGACAAAGCGTGAGGTCTCCGTCCTCGCGACCGGCCGGTGGCAGAGGCTCCATCAGCCTGGGGCGCGGCGAGAGCGGTGGCCTAGGCAGCCCCTTGGGCGAGGGTTCGGGCTTCCCCCAACGGCCGAGCACCTCAGGCCAAAGTGGCTACGGCAGTCGCAACAGCCCGAGCATGCGAACCTCCTCCTCCTCGCGCGTTGTGGTGGTGAACAGCGAGCTGCCCGTCAACCTCACGATTCGTTTCTCGTCGGCCTTCTACGCGTCTGGCCTGAGCCACAGCGAAAAGGCGCATCCAGGCGCGCTGCTGGGCGGCGAGGGCTCCCAGTCCCCTGTGCCGCCGCGGAGCCCCGGCCGTTCCTGAAGCCGGCCTTGACGATGACGTCTATTGGCCGGGCCGGCTGCTCTTGCGAAGGGCTGCTGCTGCTTAATGATTTCGTGCCGCATTGCTGCAAAGCGTGTCGGGTATGCATCGCCTTCGGTTTGTTGAGCAGAGACTGGCGGGACGATCCTGAATTCAAAAATTGAGCGGAGAAGGCGCAGCTGCGATTGTCGCCATGTATGTCGCCGCCGCCTCCACCGGCCCCGGAAAACAAAAGGACGTGGTGGCAGGACTACGAGAGCGCACGAACTTTACGTTGTGCTCCCTGTGTATATGAGCTTATAGACTCGCGTTTGTGTTGTTCGTTGCGAGATGTCGTTGTTGCGAGATGTCTTTGGAGCTGTATGCGTATGACTTGTTTACATACTGTGCAGGTGCCACATGAAAGCGTGGCTGCCTCACACCGATTACTGCTATCCGGCCGCGTGTGTATCGTTTTGTGCCTTACGAGCCATAACATTTCGTGCGTTACGAGCCAGAACTTGTCACAAGTAGCGGAACAGCGTGCGCGTTCCTGGAAATGCGTGCATGCGGCAGCGGACGCCGGCGCGGCGTCCTTTGTGATGAGCGGATGTATGGATGTGCAGCGGTTATAATTTTCGGACCTGCCAGGTGCCTAGTGCAGCTCGTGGGCTTGCCGCGCACACATATTAGGGTTTATGGTTTAGGGTTTAGGGTTTCAGGTTAATCACTTGCTACGATAGCAGACGCGGGGAGGGGCCGCTTCGCCAGCGGTGGCCGCCTCCTCTGTTGGCATCCTTTAGTGCGTGTTGCGTGTGCAGGCCGCAGGAGCGACCTGCAAGAAAGTAAGACGGAGCTGGCTGCAGCAGCTGCGCCGACCGCACCACGCCGGCGCTGAATGCGCGCGCGCCGGTGTGGGGCCAGCAGCCGCGTGGAACGAAGCGTTGAACGAAGCGACGTCTTGACGCGATAGCGGCGTGTCACAGTTGTGTGCGCGCCGAGATGTAGATGCCGCTAGCTGCGTGATGCTGGTAGTCAGTAGGTAAAACTTGTGGTATTCGTTTGGAGTGGCACCTCAGCACGGGATGTTTTTGCGCATGTGCCGTATGTATGTTTGTTGAAAGGAATGGATATCATTGTCGGTTGCATTCGCAAGGGTTTTGATCCTGCCGCGCGCCATAAGTCCAGCGACGAAACTTGAGGTTGGTGTCCCTAGCGTTGACTAGCTGCTTCCCTTCGCGTGAGAGTGTGATTCCGTGTCGCACTGCGTATTGCTGCCGAGCTGAACTAATTTGGGATTGGCGCCAAAGCCAACCGGTCCTCTTTCCTTTATTCGGCGCTAACCTCTGGACGGGGCGTCGCGGATTTGGACCTCTAGATTCCGCCGGAGGGGTCCTCCCCCCTGCTGCTCCTGCATAGGGCCCATAGACTGTTATCCTTCGCTGCTTTCCGTACAAAGCTGTAACTAGAAGGCCTGTGAAGCAAGGCCCCAACCGTCCCACACTACGTTACTTAAGTCCCAGGTCTCCTGTCTGCGTCGTCTGCGTCAGCCAGAGCACCCTAAGGTGGTGGTCAGCCATTACATTGAGAAGATTGAGAAGAGAAGGCCTGTACGAGGTGGAGGACGGCACTGGGCGCCTCCGTGCGCAGCCAAGAGGCCGTGTCTCTGTAAGCCGGCTCCCGTCGGCTCCTCATCCGATTTGACAGAGCCCAGTGCCCCAGGGAGGCTCCTCATCCGATTTGACAGAGCCCAGTGCCCCAGGGAGGCTCCTCATCCGATTTGACAGAGCCCAGTGCCCCAGGGAGGCTCCTCATCCGATTTGACAGAGCCCAGTGCCCCAGGGAGGCTCCTCATCCGATTTGACAGAGCCCAGTGCCCCAGGGAGGCTCCTCATCGGACTTTGAGGGCCAAGCAAGTAAGGTAAGATGGTTGGGTCGGATGTAGCATCGCGCCAAGGGGTTAGCTTGATGGACGACTTGCACATTTCTTGAAGCACCAAAATGCAGCCGAGCACGAGGGAATGCGTTTAGTTCATCTCGGCGGGCCACTTTAGCGGGCCACTTAGTCGGCTGACGCGCCAGAACATGTGACTAGCGGTAAGGAAGCAGTCCATGGCATGCGCTGTGCTGATACCCGGTTACCTCCCTGACACCAGGAAAGTAAGCCTCACCCAGTCCTACTCATCACCCCGTCACACACCTATGTGCAGATGGCTCAAGCTGCTGCTGCTGCATCTGCAGGGACATACCAAGCGAAATGCCGCGCCCGGCACGTTTTGGATCGCCCGGTTCATGCTCATGCTCGTCCATGCTCCTAATCCATGTCATTGCGCACGATGCACACGCAAAGCGCGAGCGATCAACGTGCTTCACGGATTACGGAACCCGCGTTTCGCATTTTCCGTACCATCGGAGCCGTTACGATGCAATACCCGGTACTTGGAAGTTGGAGGTGCAACGCGCCGCAACAAGCAAACGCTGTACAGCGACGTCCTAGGATTCGGCCCAGCTTTATATTTATTGGGCGCGGCGGCATTACCCGTTCCCGGACGCAGTGATGCAGTAGGCTGACAGCTCTGGTTGGGTACGACCGGATCGAAGGTTATGAGCTGAGCTGAGCAGGTATTTGCGAAGCCATGAAAGCTGCACATACTCTCTAACGATTGCGGTGTGACCTGCAAGGACCGCAGAAAGGGGGTCGCTCCGAGACATGTTATGTACGGCAAGTCACAAGGAGCACGAGACAAGCAGACAACCAGATAATCGTGACGCCAACCTCTGCTTTGTACTTACGGTGACCACTTTTAATATCTGCTTTGCATAGGTGGTATTGTCCATTAGGAAGACACAACGCTGCTGAGGACTGCCACATTACATATAAAGGCTACCATGGCGCATTGTTAAGCTAAGTTGGATGCCGGAAAGCGAGTTGACAACTCTCGCAGCTACGCGCAGTGACGGGCCTGCAGCATCTGCACCTGCGGATGTCGAGGAAGATGCAGAACGGAGAGCAGGCGCGGGCGCCAGCCCTGCGTCCCCAGAACGGAGCCCACCTTCATCAACGGCTAGTACCATAGTCGATATCGCACCGGCTGCTGTGCGGCGACCCTCAATATGGCAGTTACCATTTTGTTCTGGTAAGCGCAAAGGCGTGCGGCTTGCGAATCACAAACGTGCCAGCGTATTTGGGTGTGCGAATCAGGTGCATTTCTGCATTTCATTGACGCATTTAGCTGGTCCAGGCGGGTCCTCGGCACAGCAACTTCCTGCCCCTCCTCTTCATCCCTGCACCCATACCCCCGTTCCGACGGAAGGGCCAAGCCCGCGCTCAACCCCCTCCCCTGCCTCACCATTTCCGTACTCGATTGTTTTTTTGGGCAGCGGATACATCCTGGCTGCACATAACGAACACCATCGTCTACTTCGTCCTCTTCTGCGTCAACGTGCTGGTCAACTCGGAGGCGGTTTGGCAGAGCGTCCGCGTGGTTGATCGGGCGTACGGCCCTATCGTCACGCCTGCTGGGTGCGCGGCATCGTACAGGCGGTGCATGTGTTGCGAAAGGGAGCAAGCCGTACGATACATTTTACATCACAAAAGCGGGCTTGTTGCTTGCTTTTGAGGTGTGTGTCAGCGAGAGATCACGAGGCCATTCTCCACGTGCCGTCCGTCCCCAGCCCGGAACGAGTTGCCCTTTCGGCTGGATGGACGCAATTGCCTTTCATCAGGCCCAATGAACGCAATCGCCCTTTCGGCTGGATGGACGCAGTCACCCCTCGGTTCGTGACTACTCGTGCGCCCTCGATGGCTCGTGACACGCGTGTGTGTTTCGTGCGTGTTTTTCGTCTGTGTGTGTGTGTCTCGTGCATGTCTACCCGCAGGTGGGCCTACTACATCCGCGACCTCACGCTGTTCTTGTGGGGCCTGGCGATGGCCTGTCAGAGTCTGGTGGAGCATAAGGGCTGGAAGGACGGGCTGCTCGACAGCATAGGTACGTGCGGGGGCAGGGGAGGGCTTTAACTGAGGGGGGGGGGTATCGTTTAGGGGTTTCGGAGCCACGAGGGACGGGTGCGCGGAGCTTGCGCGCACCTGCCCTGCCCGCCCCTTCCACCCCACCTGCCCGCCCCTTCCACCCCACCTGCCCGCCCCTTCCACCCCACCTGCCCGCCCCTTCCACCCCACCTGCCCGCCCCTTCCACCCCTCCTGCCCGCCCCTTCCACCCCTCCTGCCCGCCCCTTCCACCCCTCCTGCCCGCCCCTTCCACCCCTCCTGCCCGCCCCTTCCACCCCTCCTGCCCGCCCCTTCCACCCCTCCTGCCCGCCCCTTCCACCCCTCCTGCCCGCCCCTTCCACCCCTCCTGCCCGCCCCTTCCACCCCACCTGCCCTGCCCGCTACTCACCCCACCTGCCCGCCCCTTCCACCCCTCCTGCCCGCCCCTTCCACCCCTCCTGCCCGCCCCTTCCACCCCACCTGCCCGCCCCTTCCACCCCACCTGCCCGCCCCTTCCACCCCACCTGCTCGCCCCTTCCACCCCTCCTGCCCGGTGTGCGGCGCCTCTTGGGCCTTGTTTCCACCCACACCACAGGCCACTCTTGGCAGATCCTCTGGTACTCGGACAGCATCTGGCTGGTGCTGCACGTGACGGCCACGCCCACCGGTCTGGGGCTGGCACCGCTCTTCAGCCTGTGTGCGCTCATGGCGGCGCTGGCGACGCAGACGCGGGTGGCGTGGACGGTGCAGGCGCTGCACGCGCAGCTGCAGGCGGAAGGGTTCGAAGGTGCGTTGGCGGAGGGGTGGAGATGCGTTGGCGAGGCGGTCCGGTGGATCCGCACGGGAGAGGGGGGGAGGGTTGCAAGGAAAAAGCCCGTGTACGAAGTAAATTGTCGAGGAGAGGCGTCTGGCGATGCATGCTGGAGGGCTTTGTCGGAGAGGAGGGCGGGGGAGGGGGGCATTAGTGGTTGGGGGAAGAGGTAGGTGCTGGGAAGGTGGGGTGCGGGACTGAGGAGGAGGGAACGGGGTGCGGTTCGCGGGGAAGGGGCGGGACTGACGGTCGTGTGCGGTCATGTGCGGGTACGAGGCGGGGTCGAGTTAGCGGGCGGGGTTGTCTCGTTCCCTCGCGGAGGTGAGGGACCGGTGTGATATGCAGGGGGAGGGCGGCTTACGTGAGGGAGGGTTTTAGGGTTTAGGGTTACGGGATTAGGGTGGCTGTCACGTGGGTGGTGAAGCTGCCGCGCGTGGTGCGCCCAAGGCCAGCCACTTCGGCCCCCTCCTCCTGCCGGCTCCCTTCCACCTGACTCCCCTGGAGTCAACCTGGCCCATTGTGTGCCCTGATACCGGCTGGGGAGGGGCTGACTCAGCAACGTAAGAACATGAAAGCACCCCCCCCGCCCGCCTGCACTTCTCCATGCCGTGTGACCGGGTCCTTATGCCACCGCCCCCTCCCCCCCGCCCGCAGGTGTGCCCCCCCTCGGGTACCTGCTCTTCACGTGCCCCACCTCCCTGGCGTCGGGCTGGCTGCTGGTGCTGCACTGCCACAGCACCACCCTGGCGACTCTGGTGATGACGGGGTCGGACCAGGTACGGCAACGGTGGGGGGAAGGGGAAGGGGGGGTTTAGGGTTCGGACCATTGCTACTGCTATTGCTGCTGCTGCTGCCCTGCCAATCCTCACCCTCTGCCGCTACTGGTACCATGGCTGCCCCGCCGGTCCTCACCCTCTGCCGCTGCTGCCCCTCCCCCCCCCCCCGCGCCCAGGTGGCCATCACCGCCGGCTGCGTGTCACTGGTGCTGGCCACCGCAGTGGCGCTGCTGCTGCTCATCCGCTTCCGCGATGTGGTGTTCGGCCTGGCCTTCACCTGGTCCATGGTGGCGGTGTGGGTGGCGGGCTTCGCGACCGACGACGACTACCGCCCGGACCAGCTGGTCGCCTTCTTCTGCGCGCTGGTGCTGGGGCTGCTCACCTACTGCGTGGCGGCGGGACCGCAGGGGGTGGCGCTGGGGACGACGGGGGGGCTGCACTCCTGACGCTCGACGGGGCGGGCACCGGGCAGGTGGGGCGGCGAGACGAGCAGTGGCGTGGATGGGGGGGGGCCGTGGGGTGAGGGCGGTGGCCTCCTGGCCGCAATCCACGAGTGCGATGTGGGTTGAGGAAAGGAGGGATGGGGGTTCTGAGGAGCGCGAGGTAAGGCGGCTGCGAGTGGTCGGCAACGCAAGGCGTGTGCCGGTCGTGGGGCTTGGCGGGCAATGGACCCGTGGGTCGCGAAGGGTGTGGCGGCTCCGAAACCGGGTCGAGTAGCAACAACGAACGGCAAAACCAAAGTATACGTGTGTGCCTCTCCGCGTCTGTCTGTGTGTGTGTGTTTGTGTGTGTGTCTCTCCGTGTGTGTGTGGGCATATGTATGCGAGGGAATCTAATGGGGCATACAGCCGTCGTGATCGTGCCGGGATGGGAAATGTGATTTCATCTGGGTCAGCGCGTATAAGAGCTGGTCCGGCTGACGGTCGGCGAGCACGCATAGGCATAGAGTGATTCTTGCGGAGCTGGCAGCCTCGGGATGTTTCCTCAGTAGTTCTGGGTCGCGAATCTGCCTGCTCGCATCTTCAGCCCACCAACGTTCACCTCTCCGTTCCGCTTGCGGCCGGAGGGGCCGAGCCGCCGGCAAGCCGGGACGCACGTGCTGCCTGCACCCCTACAGCACCCCTGGTGCGTCCCCAGCCTCTTGGGATGTGGGTCGGCTTGCTGTCGACCACGGGGGACTGATGGAGCAGAGCGACCTGCGGCCTGCGGTCCTGCCTCTGGTCCCTCTTTCACGGCACCGCTGCCTCCACCGTGTGGCGTCCATCCTCGGGACCTGGGTGCTTCGCGTGTTGCGAGGTCGGGAGCCGCGCCACGACTAGCGTGCTGTTGCAGGAGGCCGGAGCTGTTTTTTGCGCGACCAATTCAAATTTAAATTCAAAGGCACTGCCGGGGCGCAACCCCTGCAAGAGGCGTCGTAGCATCTGAGGCTCAGCGCGTCGGGCAAAGTAGGGGCTGCGCGCTGAAGGATTCGGACAGCCGGCCGCTGCAGCGACCTTTTTTTATTGTCAGAGATATTGTGTGTTAGGATTTGAGACAGCAACAGAGAAGCCAATATAGATGCGCTGCTGTGCCACCGCGTAGCTGGGGCAGCGCCTTTCGGATATGATTTAGGGTAGCGCTTCTTGGCGGCAGGGTTCAAGAGTGTGACTATCTATCCTCCCAAGTGTGTTTGTTTGTTTTGAGGGCTGCGCTACAGCGCGAAGGGCTAAGGTTGGCAGCGAAGAGCTGCTGGACTGTTGTCCCGTGGGTCATTGCTGGACCCTTGACGTGTCTCCCGGTGCCGCGCGGGCTCAGCTGACATGTACGGCAACCTGTCACCGACGGCCAGGAATCTTTCAGTTCGACGGCCGTACCCATCAACCGCTGTAACGGCCATCACCGGGCAGTCCTAGCACCTTAAAACCTCGTCACCCGCATCGCTTGATCCACCAAACCGCCACTTGCTCTCAAGTAGCTACTACTAGCTCTCCTTTTCCACACACACACACCAGCCGACTCCAATACTCCGCCGCCTGCAAGCCGCCGAATCCCAGCCCAGAACCTACCGAATCGAACCATGGGTCGCCAGCAAACCGCCATGACATCCCTCATGGCTTTGTTGGTCTCCGGTGAGTTTGTCCCAATAGATATTTGCTGCAGCTGTGGCAGCCTCGTGAAGGTGCCCGCGTCCTATCCTGTTAGTAACTGCTACAGTGGGTTCCAGACCAAAGGGCAGAACCATCGGGCACCTCTCCCATCCTGATCCAAAAGCAAAAGTCCCTGGGTCGCGACCTATCATCCGCACACGACCGCCAGTGGCAGCCTCACCGACGCTCCCTGCCCCCCACTCCGCCCTTTTCGCACCTCCATCGTTACCCTTCAGGCATGGCAATCGCCGCCATGGCCCAGCAGCCCCCCCCGGCGCCCGGGAAGCCGGCGCTGCCTGCACCCCTTCCAAAGCCGGCCACAGCCTCCGCCACTCCCACGGTGCCTGCGGCCGCTGCCATCCCGCCGCCACCGACTCCGGCCGCCGGCGCAGCGGCCGCGGCTGCCCTGCCCTCACCTGCAGCAACACCAGCAGCAGCCCGCGCGCTCCCCAAGCCGGCGGCAAAGCCCGCCACCGTCGCAGCACCGGGGGTTCCCGCCGCCCTGCCAGCAGCCATCCCTCCGGTGCCAGGCGCCGTGCCCACGGACATGATCGCGCCTATCCCCGATACGCTACCTCCCGCAGTGCCAATGGCTGCGCCGGATGCCGTACCGGAGCCCATCCCTGGACCCTTCCCTGCAGCGATGACGCCAACGGCCATTCCCTCCGCCCTGCCAGCCGCCGTGCCCGCATCAGCCGTGCGGCCCGGCGTTCCGTCCGCCTTGCCCAGGCCCGCCACCATGCCCGCCCCGGCTTCAGCAGTTGCGCCCGGCGGCTTGGCCGACCCGCGGGTGGCCACCACCCTGCCTGCTTCGAGGCGGCCCACCGTCACCGTCGCCAACCTCGCGACTCCTGCCGCCGGCGTCCCCCGCACCCTCCCCGCCCCTGTTGGAGTGGCTGTGGTCCCCGGCGGCCCCATTGTCCCCCCCATCGCCACCATCGCTGCACCCCTTCCCGCTGAGGCCGAAGACGAGGACGCCCCCACCACGGTTAGTGCGCTTCAGTTTGGGCTGGTTAGTGCGCTTCCGTTGCTACTGCCCGTTGCTACTGCCCGTTGCTACTGCCCGTTGCTACTGCCCGTTGCTACTGCCCGTTGCTACTGCCCGTTGCTACTGCCCCTTACTGCTATTCGCTGCTGCTCCTGCTGCTGCCGTTGCTGCCAAGTTCCATCCTCCTCTCACACACACCCCGGGCGCCTGCACCTGCACCCACGTCGTACATCCGTACACACAGGTCGCTCCCGACGCGCCCTCCCTGGACGTGCGCATGTCCACCTGCACCGACGTGGCGCCCGGGACTCGCCACACGTGCGAGCAGCAGGTGGGCGGTTGGCGATTTTCCCTTTCTTCCTGCGTCTCGTTCAATGTCAGGCGATGCGCCCGATGGCTCTACTTCACGGGTTGGGACCCACTTGCCACTACGACAACTCATATCTAACGAGTGCACCGCATTGCGCGCCGAATCCATCTTTGCCATTCAGCGCCTGTTTGCCAAGTGCGATGCCGAGTACATGGTTCGGTAAGTGCGGCGGGGGAGGCGGCGGCGACGAGAGGGGCAGAGGAGGGGCAATGGAGCGTGAGCGGGAGCGTGGGGGGCCCAGGGCAGGAGGATCGCAAGCTAAGCCAGCAGGCCAACCTAGCTGCGAGACGCGCCCTATGCGGAGGGCAAGCCGGGCAGGGTGGGAGATCCCTAACGGCTGCCCTCTGACTGTCGCGTGCAGCCGCCAAGAGTGCGGCTGTCGTGGGGCAGGGTCATCACTGCAACCCTTCCCTCGCATACGTTCAGCACACGCTCCGAAACCTCACCGCCGCAGATGTACCGGTATCACCATGTGCTGCTGCACGGGCGCAGTACGACACCACCATCGAGGAAGTACCCCGGCCGCCAGCCTGACGCCCTCCTCCTTGCCTCCCTGCCTGCCTCCCTGCCTGCCTCCCTGCCCGCCTCCCTCCCTGCCCGCGCTACGCCGCTCGTGCGAGCAGCTTCGCCTACTGCTCCAAGACTTGCGGCCGCCAGCCCTGCAAGACCTGCGACGACGTGCCTCCGACCTCCGAGTACAACTGCACGCAGCAGGTGGGAGGGGGCCGGCAAGGGGCCGGGGAGGGGCCGGGGAGGGGAGGCGACGGGAGTTACCGTGCAGTGACGGTTGCAGGGCCGGCGTGCAGGAGCAGCTCCTCCACTGACCTCCACGTCTGCCACCCTCACCGCCCCAGTAGCCATTCCCACCCACCCTGCCTTCCGTGCCCGCCTGGGCTCTCCCTGCATAACGCCGTGTATCGCCCGCAGGCGGCGTTCGGCAAGTGCAACGAGTCATGGATGACAGAGGTAGGAGCGCTCGCGGCCTCGGTGGGCGGGAAGCGCCGGGGGTCTCAGAGATGGCGGTGTGCTGCTCACCTCCGGTCGTCGTCCGCGGCGCGCCAGCTAGCGCAGGACGTTGCAAGGACACCACTGCGCGGAGGTGCTTGGCAATTGCCACTGCGCCCTCCTCCTACTATCACGTCGCTCGATGTCGCCCGTGCGCGCGCCGCCTTCCGTCCGGTTCTACCCAACGCCCCCACCAACACACACACACGCACACACACACCGTGTTGCTAGCTAAATCCCTGAGCCCTCCCGGTCGCATGTGCGCCTTTTTAACAAGTCATGTATCTCACTGTCGCCCCGCACGCCTCGCACGCCTCGCATGCAGGCCGGCTACTGCGCGCGCAGCTGCGGCCGCACCCCCTGCCCGCCCACCGAGGAGGCCATTCGCAGCGCCGCCAGCAGCTACGCCAAGTCTGGCAAGGCCTCGCCTGCGGACGAGCAGCCAGCAGCCCCCAAAGCCGGGTCCAAGTCGGAGTCCAAGACCTCGGAGAAGTCCGAGTCCAAGTCTGAGTCCAAGTCTGAGTCCGGGTCGAAGGGAGCCGTCAAGCAGGGCGAGGACTACATCCAGTTCCCCGCACCGCAAAAGAAGAAGTGAGCTGCTTCAGCCGTCGTACAAGTCGTACCAGTCGTACAATTCGTAGCGGAAAATGACTGACTGGGTCTAGGGGCATCGGTGGGCAAGACCATACGGCCATGATGGTGCTGGGGCGGGATGCTGGGTGTGTCGTGGGAATTGAATAAGGGAAGGGAGGTTGCCGCTATGAATGGGCCCCCCGGAGGTGAACGCTCGGCATTCAGGGGAAGGGGGTGAGGGGATGTGGTGGGTGTGCTTTCGCCCGGAACTGGAGCACGTTGTCCTGTGAGGCTTTTTCAAAGGCCAGGGCGCTTCGTTGCGTGAGCCTGCGACAGGGCGGTGGGGCGGACGAAGGGCGCGGCATGAGCTTGCGTGATGAGGAGCTGCTTCGGGGTGAAGGCGCCGCTGTAGAAGGACCGCAGCGGCCAAGCCCAATGCTTGTGGCGCAAGGTCCTCCCACTGTGATGGCACGACTTGGAATGTGGTGTGAGCTGACCCACCGGATAGGGGTAGCCGGCACGCCACAATCAACTCACCGCGCGCTGCGCTTGTAACATTTCCATCAAACACAACGAATCCTTTGTCTGGGGACGTTACAGGGACCCAAGAAGTACAAGTATGAATGGTTCCAGCAGTGAACACGCAGTACCGGGAGGGCTTCAAAGCCGAGTTTCGGAGCCCATTTCCCCTGACATGGAGAATGTGGTCCCTCGTACCTGCTCCGCAGTTACACACGTACACACGTAAACTCGCTGAAAGAAATTGGACCGGCGTCCTAACACTGACATATGCGACAGGTTCGATCGAACGCCAATTGTTAGGAGGAACGTCGTAAAAAGCACGATCCGATAAGTAGATCATCCTTCAACGTCCTTTTGTTGTAACGGTTACAGTGGGTTCCAGACCAAGAGGTAGAACCATCGGGCGCATCGCCTGACACTGAACAAGACGGAGGAAACAAAAACCGACCTGCACCGGAACAAAGGCAAACCACCAGAATACCAAATCGACAGGCCGTAGGCACACAGAGCAGCAGCCAACACCCCAGGGGGAATTTGCACTAGAGGCTCCCCTATCAGGAAACGTCCTGTCTGCCGAGCAGGCCCTAGATGCCCGGGTTTGGGGGGTGAGACGATCTCTTGCACTAGGCGCATGGGGCCGGGGGGATGGGGCCGGGAGAATGGCGTGCAACGGTGCATTGCGCTTGAGTTTGGAAAGCATAGCAAGCACTGTGTAGTGGCGGCGGCTGTGGCGCGCTGATGATGGTAGCGGCGGTGCTACCGGTGGCAGCGGCGACGGGTGCGGTGGTAGCAGCGATGCTAGCAGCTGTACTACTGGCGCTCGTTGTGGTGGTGATTGCGGTAGTGCTCACAATGGTAGGGGTGGTGGTTGCGGTGGTAGGCGGGGGCCGGCGGTGCTGGTAGCGGCGGCGGCGGTGGTTTTCGCGGCGGCAGCGGTACTGACATGGCAAGACACCCAATCATTGTGGTTGTTGTAACGGTTACAGTGGCTGTGGTGGTGACGGCGGTTGCGAGTTGTGGTGGCTGTGGTGGCCGATTATTTAGGTGCACACATGTGTGCAGAGTTAATGACTTGCCATACATGGTACGTGCAACACCTTGCGTGTCGGCACTTACAACACCTCAACAGGTGTATGTCCCTTGCGGGGTCACCAACAAGACGACAAATACATCCCGCATCTGCATCTGCTGTTCTAGAGATAATTGCTGCCATCCCGCCGAGATGTACGGAGACACCTAAGGGTGCAACTAACTAACTAACTAACTATCTAACAAACAGGCTAACTAACAAGGGCCCTTGCTGATCGCAGCTGGCAGCGGGCGGCTGGCATGCTGGCGGCTAGAGGCCCCTCCCATCGCATGCCCCCGTAACCGGTGCCTTACGGCACGGCTCATATAGGACCGATACGTCATAGGCATGTGCGGCGGCCCACGACTCAAACGCAGCGGCACGCGCCGTTTGAAACCAGCGGAGCCGGCCGGCCCACAACAAACGCTGTGGCTGAAATGTTTTTACACCTGCTCAACTCCAGTAAATGGGGGTTCTGCGGCTGAAATATCAACCACTGGGTTATTGTGCGCCGGCGCAAATGCCAATCCAAAGGACTTTTCATCCCAAGCGTTTTGGGGGCGGTTATTACAAACCGGTTTATTTACCGTTAGGGTTTTAGGGATCCTGGGAAATTAACCGCAGCACGCCCAGTTGGCGGGCAGGCAGCAGCAACAATGTACGTTAGCAGGAGACGGTACCGTACAAACAGAAAGGAGGAAACCCAACGATAGCTCCAAGGTTGTGACGTGCAGGCCATAAGGCGGCTACATAACCGTTCAACACGCCCAACTTAACGGAGACACGATACGGCAGGTGCTACAGGGAGGAGAGGACACTACCAAACAACAACACAGGGAGCAATGGGCACACCTCTGGGCACACCTCTGCACACGCAACTCGCGACGGGCAACGGCTCCGCTCTGGGGGTGCTACTACTACTGTTAACGCTGTCTAGAACGACGTGATCGTGATTATTCAGAGGGTTGTCACACATTCAACATGACCATGTCTACGACGCACAGCAACGGGTAGCATAGCAAGCAAGCTAGGACTCATTGGCAGTCAGGCAGTGCCGTCTCATCACTGGCAGATATCTGTTGCAATCAGCCGAGCAATGTGGGGGTCGGCGTCGTCACGACCGACCCAAGGGTCACAGCCCCGGCGTGCGTCATCATGATGCAGCAGCGCGTTGGGTCGACGTCCTAGATAGCCAAAGCCAAATCAAGATACCTGGATACGTGCCGTACCATGCGGATACGTGCCGTACCATGGGAAATTCCTGCCAATGCGTGCCTTGCCTTAATGTCCAAGCGTGGCGTGCTTACGTGGTTGCCGAAACCAGAGGCGCAGGAAAGCCCAAACCGGTACCAATACTTCGCTCCGTATACCGCCGAAACCCAGAGACGCAGGAAGCCCATACCGGTACCAATACTTCGCTCCGGATACTGAAATAAATGTGGTGGCACTGCAGATCGTCCTGGCCGTCTACCCCATCAAGAGTTCAAGACTGCGCCCTAACACCCGCCTGCCGACCACACCCACCACACCTATTGAGTCACGGCAGCTCGTGTCTCTCCATGCAAGTGCCGTACGCTATAACTATCAACCGCTTATCAACCGCCAGGTGATTGCGGGAGAAGCGACAAATGAGACCTCTTCGTCGGATCCGCCGGCGCGCCGGGCAAGTATGGCGTACGACAACCTGGCTGACTCGGAGGAGCCGCATCAGGGCGTCGTTCCGCCGATTTAATGCGTGATAGAGCTGAAGCTGCCAAGAGTCAAACTACCGGTGCGGCACTAGTCCACTAAACGTATGGCATCAGGAACAACGGCATTCTTCGGACGCACCAGCCTCAGGCCACGCTGCTACTCCGCCGAGCCTCTCTGTGCTTCAGTCACTGTCCACTCCACAGGCCTGGGGCAATGCGCCCGACCAAGTGATGCGCCTCCCTGCTCGCCGACCCCTGCGACCCGACTATCCCACCTCGCCCCTTCCTCATTCCCCTCCTCCTGCCCCTCCTCCTGCCCCTCCTCCTGCCTCCTGCCCTCTCCTGCCCCTCCTCCTGCCCCTCCTCCTGCCCCTCCTCCTTCCCCTCCTCCTGCCCCTCCTCCTGCCCCTCCTCCTTCCCCTCCTCATTCCCCTCCTCATCCCCCCCTCCCCCTCCTCATTCCCCTTCTCACTCTCCCCCTCCTCCCCCTTGCGAGCACCCTCCCAACCTTGCCGCGCTCACTGCCCGCTGCTGCTGAAGTTCACCTGCACGTCCGCCCCCTCCAGCCGCACCATCACGCGGCTGCCGGCGTGCGACTTGATCTTGGCGACCAGCTGCGAGGAGGGGGACGGGGGGGGGAGGAGAAAGACGCGGACAGTGTCGCTCGGTGTCGCTCGGTTTGGTCGGCTGGTGGACAAACCTGCGCGCACAGCCTCGCACCCCCCTAACCCCCCTGCAGGGCCACCCTGGGTCCCCATGACCCCTGCTCCCTGCCCGCTGACCCCTGCCCCTCCAGCAGAGACATACCGCCGCCGACGTTGCTTCCAGCGCCGTGCATCCAGATGGTCCTCCCGCCCAACCCCCAACCCCCCCGCCCAGCCCAACCTCCTTCCCCCCCGCCCCCACCTCGGGGCTGTGGCATCCCGCCAGCAGCACCCCCATGTTGCGAGCTCGCACGGCGCTGTGGCTCAGCACGTCCGGGCAGCCGCCCCCGCCCACCAGCACCGCGACACAGCCCTCGGGGATCTCCTCAGACCCTGCGAAGCACGGCAGACAGCACGGCAGCCGGCACGGGAGGAAGTCAGGGAAGCTGCCAGGGAGGCAGTACGGCAGGCGGCACGGGACGAGAGCGACGACCAGGATGAACGGCACGAGCGCCAGCGGGCAAAATGGGAGCAGGGGCAGGCTTCAGGCGCGGGAGTCGTAGGTGGCTGGTCGCAGCCCAGCTCCTCACAAGAGCTCCGGGCGCCAGCTGGGTGCCGGGGGTGCCGCCATGGGATGAGGCTGCAGGCCGGCAACGGCCGTTGCCGGCCGTCAGCGAGCCAGCTACCTGGCAAGTAAGCACCAGCTCCTGCCCTGACCGACCCAGCGCATCCCTCCCCTCCACTCCCCTCCCCCAGCTCCTGCCCTGACTGACCCCTCCCCTCCCCTCCCTCCCCTTCCCTCCCCTCCCCATGCGCGCACGTCCCGGTGTCCGAAGGCTATGCACCCACTACATTTCCCCAGTCGCGTTACCGGTCCTTTTATTGTAATCCCCTCCCCTCCGCCAGCTCATCCCCCTCGCACCCGTGATTCCGTCCACCAGCAGCACTGTGGCCTCCGCCAGCCGCTCGTGCTGCACCGGCTCCAGGCGTGGCTCCACTCGCAGCCGCCCCGCCAGCACAGGTCGGTCGTAGCCGCGGCTCACGATCTGGGGGCGGGCAGGGGCGGGGTGCAGAGTAGGGCGGCGAACCGACGGATAAGGAGGAGGAGGAGGAGGTGGAGGAGGGGAAGTAAGGGGCGGAGGGGTAGGGGGAGGCGGAGGAGGAGGGGGAGGAGCAAACGTTCGAAAAACACGCGTTTCAGGTTGCAGGGTTGGGCGCTGGGGCAGGGGGTAGGGCAGTGGAGGGTCAGTAGCGGGGGCTCGGATGCGAGGAGATGGCGTACGACAGCTGGGGCCTTGCGTACGACAAGCGATGCCGTCCTGTACCCGTTGAGGAGGAACGGTGACACGCACGCAACGGCCCGGGGGCACGTAGCAATGGAAGTCTGCGAGCCGTGACCGGCAGTCCCTGACGACCCCCCCCCATGGCAGGAGGGCAGCAGCATAGGTCACCGTGCACGGTGACCCGTGCACCGTGCACAGCTGGGAGAGAGAGCCGCGCGGGGGTCTTACCCCCATGGGGGCTCATACCTAGGGCCTGACGTAGCTAGCTTTGAAAACGAACCCTCCCTCGCTCAATCCCAGTTCCTCCCTCACTCCCCGTTCCAAGCTCCCTGCCCCTCCTAGCAGCCAGTCACACCCTGCCCCTCCTAGCAGCCAGTCACCTGCCACACCCCTCCCCCCCCACCTGCATCCACGGGTCTTCCTCGAAACCCCCACCAGCCTCACCCCTCCCCGCCACCTGCCACACCCCTCCCCCCCACCTGCCACACCCCGCCTCCAGTCGCCCTCCGCAGCGCCGGCTCCATGAAGGCCAGCAGCTGCGCCAGGGGGGCGCCGCTGGTGCCGCGAACCACCTCCTCGCCCACACACGACACCGCGTCCTGAGCAGCAGCAGCAGGCGGGGGGGTGTGTGTATAAAAACCGGTTTACGCAACGAGACAGGATAGTTGGCGCATGGTCGTCGGACACCAAATTTGTGGGCGCATGCTGGAGCACTGGAACTGACTACCGGCAGCCGGGGGGAGGGGGGTTTTGAGAAGAAAAATCTGTGAATCCACGGCCGGGGGGAGGGGGGGGCGTGAAAACCGTTGACGCGACGCGAACGCGAAAAAGACAGGATAGTAGCAGGGGGGGAGGGGGGGGGCAGAAAGACCGGTTACACGACATAGGTATAATGCTGGCGCTTTGTCTTCGGGCAGCAGGCGGGGGAGAGGTGTGTGTGTATGTGTGTGAGAGAGTGAGAGCGGGGAGAAACCCCGAGGTCGGTGCTGGAAAGTAAAAGTGGTCGATTAGGATACGTTTGGCGGGGCTGCGGGGCGTGGATCGCCTGGCAGCTCAGCGCCAGGCGCTACGGTGCGAAGGCAAGCGGTGCAGCTCAGCACCAGGCGCTACGGTGCGAAGGCAAGCGGTGCAGCTCAGCACCAGGCGCTACGGTGCGAAGGCAAGCGGTGCAGCTCAGCACCAGGCGCTACGGTGCGAAGGCAAGCAGTGTCCAGCTCGTGTGGGACCAGCACCGCCATCGTTTGAGTGTTGCGGTGCTGGCGGGCGGAGACATGAGAGCACCAGGGGCATGGGACTCGGAAAGGTTGGAACTCGGATCCGAGCTGCGGACCAGGCTAGCGAGCGAGCGCGGCGGCAGCCGTAGACCCAGCTTGGATCCAGCATACCGGCAGCACCCGAGTGAACCCTCTCTGCCGACACATGGCACGACTCGGACAAGCATCCGTCCCCCCCGCCCCGGGTCTTCCTCAAAACCCCCCCCCCGCCCCGTCTGCCTCCAGTGTTGTTGCTCACCGCCTTGACCCCCAGCCTCTCCGCCAGTGCATCCGCCACCGGCTGCAGCAGCCCCATGGTGGCGGTGCCCTGCTCCGACAGACAGCGCTTGAGGCGCTCGGTGATGGCCAGGGCTTGGAGCAGCCGGTCGCGGGCGTCACGGGGGTCTGGGGGGGGGTTTGAGGAAGGCCCGTGGATGCGAGAAAAAACCGTTTAGAACACAGACGTTTTAAGATGCATGGTGGAGAACCGGGGTGAGGGTACAAAAGACGAAGGTCATATGTCGACCTTTTGGGCGGGTGGGGTGGGGTGGGGTTGCCAGGGGCGGAGTGGGGGTGGCGGAGCGGGGTGGGGGTTTCGAGGAAGACCCGTGGATGCGAGAAAGAACCGTTTAGAACACAGACGTTTTGAGATGCATGGTGGAGAACTGGGTTAAGGAGCGGAGCGGGGTGGGGGGGGGGTTACTAAAAGAACCGGTAACTCGACATGGGAAGTGTAGCTGGTGCATAGCCTTCGGACACCTGCACGCGCGCGCAGGCTACTGGACTTGGGGTTGACGGCCGCAAAGGGCGCGAGGTGAGGGGGTGCTTCGTGGGCTAGGCAGCGTGACATCGCGTGAAGTGGGGGTGGGAGGGGAGCGACTCGGGGGGGGGGGAGTGACGTACCCCCCCGTCACCGCTGGACCATCACCGTCGCCACCCTCGGTTTGTCGGCCGTGGATTCGCGGATTTTCTTGTCAATCTTACCCCCCGTCACCCGCCTTCCTCGCTAACCCCCCGCCCCCACCCACCCTCCTGTGCCACCAGCAGCCTTAGCCACTTGTTGGAGTAGACCAGGTCGTCATTGGGGCAGCAGCTGAGGGCGGCGTTCTCGGCGGTCAGGCGAACCACCTCAAGGGCCTGAGAGGGGCGGGGGGGGAGGTTTTGAGGAAGACCCGTGGATGCGAGAAAAAACCGTTTAGAACAGACGGGGGTGAGGGAGGGGGAGAGAAAACCCGTGTACGACAGGAAGAACCGTTATGGACCGCCGTTTGGAGATGCATGCTGGAGAACTTGGGGGGGGGGGCTTACGTTTGGATCGGTTCGCTGCCGCATCCGACACCCGCTCTGCAGGTGTGCAGTCGTGCGCTCCCGGCCGCACCTACGCCCCCCATTCGCCGGTAGCTGGTTTCTGCCCTCCGCCCTCCCTTTCCCATGTCGCGTCACCCGGTCTTCTTGCCAACCCCACCCCCCCAATCGACGGATTGGCAACAGTCAAGCACCACGCCCTAAACCCCCGGTGCGCATCTGCACCCCAATGCCCCCGCACCTCTTTCCTGACACGCCCCTAGCCCTCCGCCCACACCGACAATCACAGTGACCCAAACCCAAACCCAACGTGCTTCCCCGACTTCCCCCTCCTCCCCCCCTCTCCCTCCTCCTCCTCCCCCACTGCTCCTTCTTCGTGCACGGGCTTTCCTTGCAACCCCCCTCCTCCTCCTCCTCCTCCCCCTCTCCCCCACTACATTTCCCCAGTCGAGTTACCGGTTCTTTTATTGTAATCCCCCTCCCCCCCACTACCCCCCCCACTACTCCCCCACTACCCCCCCACTACTCGCCCCCACTACCCGCCCTCAGCTCCGCACGCCATCACGCACCTGGCTCATCGCCTCCGAAGCCGCAAACGCTCCAGGAGGGGGCCGGCCGCTGGCGCCGCCGCCGGGACGCGCGCTGCCGCTGCTGCCAGCGGCGGCAGCGCCGGCGGCGGCGCTCCCGCCTGGCGGCGCCGCCGCCATCGCCCCCGCCGCCGCCGCGATGTATATCCCGGTGCCGTCTGCCACCGCCTGCTTTACCTCCGACAGGTGGCCCTCCACTGCCGTACGCAGGGCGCTGTCCAGCGCCAGGTCTAGGAAGGTCACGTCCACCAGCCTGCGTCGACCGGCACTCCAGGGAGGGGCGGGGCGGGGAGGGGAGGGGGGGGGAGAGCCGAGAGCCGTGATGTCCAGGGAGGGGAGCAGTGTCGTGTAAGCGGGTCTTCTTGCCAACCCCCCCACCCCCCCATCACGCATCTGGTCGGTATTCGGGCGGGTCGGGACTGGGACTCCGACTAGGACTGGGACTGGGACCGGACCGCGATGTCCGCTCTCCCATAGCGCACCAACTCCCACAGTTCTCCTGCTAGCGCCCAAAACCGGTTCTGCGAAAAGTTTACGTGCGTCGCGCGGGGTCCTCGCTTCCTTTCGTCTCGCCGTAGCCGATATAGCTTAGCCGCCAAAGGTCATATTACGACCTTCGGCTTTCGTATCCCCAACCCAGTTCTCCCGCATGCATCTCAAAACTTCTGTTTTAAACGATTTTTTCGGACATCCACGGGTTTCCCTCGAACCCCCCCAAAACACCCGTAACACACAAACACACACACGGGGTGTTCTCTGTTCACCACTGTTAACCCAAAATGTGAAAAAATCATTTACCCTAAACCCTACCCCCCCCCACGGGTCTTCCTCGAACCCCCCCAGCCACCTCCCCCCAACCAGCCGGTTACCCCTCGGCGCACCTGCCGCCACACGCCGCATCGCCTCCGTCCAGGAAGGGCTTGATCAGGTGCCTGGCCTCCACCACCATCTCCATCAGGCGAGTGGCGCCCGCCAGGCCGTGGAGGGACGCCACATCGGTGGGGCGGTGCGCGCCCACGGAGGCAGCTGAGCCGGTGGCGGAGGCGGCAGAGGCCGACGACGAGCTGGGTCCCTTGTGGGCGGAGGCCTGAGGCATGAAGAGGAGGGGAGGCAGAGGGGTTACAAGTAAAGAACCGGTAACTCGACTGGGGTAATGTAGTTGGTGCATAGCTCTAGCGTCTAGCCGTCATACTACAAACGCGCGCGCATGCGACACACACGGACGCGACGACTGTGGGTGCAGTGAAGAAGACGAAAACGTGGACTATATTATGGAGTGCAAAGCCGAGAACTGGGATGGCGAACTTGGAAGCCGCGGGATGCACCGAAGGCTGGAGACGGCCCAGCCCATCCCCATCCCAGGGGGGGAGCCAGGGGGGGAGCCAGGGGGGGAGCCAGGGGGGTATGAGAGGAGACCCGTGGGTCGGCACTGAGCCGGGTGGGGAGCCAGTGGGGGAGGTGTGGTATGGGAGAGCGGTGGTGGCGGCGGCGTGGCACAGAGGCTGATGAAGCAGCAAAACACACACGCTTCCCCCCTCCCCCCCGTCCTGCTGGCCGTGGATTCGAGGAGATCCGCCTCGCCCCAGACCAATGTACGGCACCTACGGACGGAACCTTCCGTTCCCCCCTCATCCCGCGCTCCGCCCCCCCCAAAGCCAACAGCACGTAACCCGGCACCCACCCACCGACCCACCCACCGGTGGGTCGCATTCACGGGTCTTCCTCGAAACCCACCCACCCACCGTGTGTGAGCTGGAGCCCGCTCCCCCGCCCATCAGGAAGGACGTCACGGCTGTGTTGGGGTGCAGCGCCCGCTGAGCAGCCGCCGCAGCAGCCGCGGCCGCCTGAGGCGACGACAGGTGCCGCTGCAGCGCCAGCAGCGAGCGCAGGTGGGCGGCCAGGGCGGGGGTGGCCACGTGGGGCACCGGAGGCACAACGATCCGCTTGCCTGCGCGGCACAACCGACACAACCGACAACTGACCGACTGGGCGACGAGGAGGAGGAGGAGCTTGATCAGGCGACTGCGGGCCGTGCAGTGTAGCGGACGCTACCGGGGGGCCTACCGACCAAGGTCGGGGGTGGCGTCGTGCGTGTGTGTATTTTGGCCACGCCAAACCCGCCGCAAAACACACCACCCCCTCGCCTTCCACTAATCCCCCGTGTGTGTGTCCAATCCCCCCCCCGCGGGTTTCCTCTCCCTCCCCCTCCCTCCGTTGTGTCCCCCCCAACTCACCCTTCATGTCCGTCTCCTCGTACCCCAGTATGTTGCTGACAGCCGACTTGAGGTCGTCCCCACCGTGCACCGCCTGGAGAGTCTGAGGGGGGGAAGAGAGGGAGCGGGGGTGGGGGGGGGGCAGCGGCGGGGGCAGGGGCAGCACGGAGGGCGCTGAACGGCGGCGGAGTAGGCATGCGTACGGCAGATACTTGGTCAAATTCATGTGTTTGCCCCCCTTCTACGTCGTGTAAACGGGTCTCCTCGCTAACCCCCCCACCCACCTGCATGTATGCCGCCAGGTCCTTCTGCAGTCCCGCCGCCTGCTGCCCGCTGAACCGGGGCTCCGAGGTGATGGCCCGGTCGAATGACGCCAGGCGCTGTGCGGTGATGCCGGCGGCGCTGAGGGTGCGCCAGTAGGCGGTCACGTCCAGGCCGGCTGGGGGGGGAGGGTAGGAGAGCGGGGATGGGGGTGGGGCGGGGATGGGGGTGGGGCGGGGCCTTATGTGTATGGGGGGGAGCGTGCAAGGTGGGGGACAGGGGGCTGATGGGTGGGCACCGGGAGCACGCTAATGCACTTGCCCTTGACGACCCCGGGCAATAATCCGTGAAGTCCCTACCCCACGTGATCCCCCTCTCACGCCCCCCGCTGCCCCCGCCAGCTATGTAGTCCAGCAGCCCCCACATCCCCGCCCCCACCAGCTATGTAGTCCAGCAGCGCCTGGCATATGACCACATCATCTGGTGACGTGTTGTTGTGCAGCTTCTGGTGCCACTCCTCCATCATGCCGCCCTGGGGCCACCCGCAGCGGGGACAGCGGCAGCAGCAGAGGCAGCAGCAGCAGCAACAGCGGCATCAGTGTCGGCGGCAGCAGAGGCAGCGGCAGCAGCAGCAGCAGCAACAGCAGCGGCAGCAGCGGCAGCAATGGTAAAGCATCAGTGACTCGCACAGGAAACATAGCCTCAGCCTCAGTGACGACAGCCATCGCCGCGCCCCCTGTCAGCATCCCTCCGCCTGGCCCTGCCCCTGCTGCCCATACCCCTCCTCCTCCCCCCCACCCCCACCCACCCACCTTGCACCCGTTGCGCTGCTGTACGGCAAGGATCTCATCTCGGATCCTCTGCCCCACCTCCCCCGCGCCGCCGCGGCCCACCGCCGCCAGCGCCACCCGCACCAGCGCCCCCACCGCCGCACTGCCGCGGCCTCCGGGAGCTGCCGGCCCCCTCGCCGCCCCCAGGGCCGCCAGCGCCGCCGCCAGCTTGCCCTGCGCCGTGGAGATCTCGCGCGGCTTGATGTTGTAGTTGCGGTTCCACACCAGCAACCGGGCGGAGGAGAACCTGGCGGACAGGGGGGAGAGAAGGGTTACAGAAAATAACCGATTACTCGACATGGGGGAGATGGGGGAGATAGGGGAGAGGGTTTAGGGTTTTAGGGTTTTAGAGAGGGGAAACCCGTGTTGGGGAGGGGGCGGGCGGCCGCGTGGAAGATGATGGGTAGCGGGGGAGGTGGGGTGGTGGCGCTGAGGCCATCCTGATATTCATCCTCAAGGACCTCAGTTCTCCCCGACCCCCCGCCTCACACCATGACCCCCCACCTCACACCATGACCCCCCACCCCGGAAACTGGCCGCGACGGCGGAGCATGCGATCAGCCATCAGCCAGCCAGCCAGCCAGCCATCAGCCAGCCAGCCATCAGCCAGCCAGCGGCGGCGTCTGCCGTACCTGAGCCACGCCGTCACCGCCGCCAGCGCCTCCGCCACCTCGCTGCTGCCCGCCGCCATGTCCACCAGCTCGGCCCCGGTGTTGTACCTGCCACCGTGTAAACGACAAACACAACAACCACAAGTGGAAAAGCAACACCGGGAGTGGGATTCGATCCCAGGACGTCCCGCAACAGCGCTGTTGCACGTCTACGTACCCTTCCCCCCCTTCCCTTCCCGCCCGCCCCCCGCCCGATACACACACACAGCTTCCCCCGCCCCTTCCCCTCCAGCTGCCCCCTCCCCCGCCCGCCCCCTCCCTCACCGGTGCATGAGTGAGCGCTCCGCCCCCGGCTCCCTCTGCGCGATATGGTCCAGCATCCAGCGGCACGGACCCACGGGTCCGCCCGGCAGCGGGTGGCGGTCCGCGGGTCGCAGCAGCGCGTCTGACAGCCGGGGGGGCGCGATGAATGAGGCGGCGGCGCCCAGCAGGTCTGTGTCCCGCTGCTGGGGGGCGGGAGGGGGAGCGGCAGGGGCCGGAACCTGTGGGGCCGCCGGATGGCCGTGGCTGTTGCCGTTGCCATTACCGTTACCGTTGCCAGTGCCGCTGGCGGCGGCGGCGCTGGGTGCGGGGGCTGCGGCAGGCTGCGGGGCAATCTCCTTCAGCACCTGCTCGGCGACGGGGGAGGAGGCAACGAGGAGGGGTATGAGAGGAAACGAGGGGGCCCACCATGGCGCGTCAACAGCAGCAACGGGATGGGCAGCAGCAGGACCGGCAACGTAGCCAACGGGGCGCAAAGGACTCGGCTGGGGGGCCATTCGCCAGCAACAAATCCTCTCAGGAGCTAAAACCCTAGAACCCTAAACCCCTTCCCCCCTCCCCCGGTCCCTCTTCCCCCCACCTGCGGCAGGCTGTCCGAGTGCGTCATTCGAAACACGTCGGGCAGCACCTGGCTGCCCTCCGCCGCCAGAGGCAGGCCCGCGGTGCCGATCCAAAAGTCGCCATCGCTGCCGCCGCCGGCGCTGCTGTTGCTGCTGCCCGCGCTGCTGCCGGCGCCGCTGACGGCTTCTGGGAGGGGCGGTGCAATCCTGGCCTTGATCCACTGGTTCCTAGCTGTCTTGAGCACGAAACACAGCCCGCCGTTGCTGCGGCAGGGGCGGGGCGGGGAAGGGGCGGGGATCGAGGAAATGGGCGGATCGGGTGGGGCGGGGTAATGTGAGGAGCCAGTCGGCCAAGACGTGCACGTTGCAGGCAGCGAGACTCCTGACACACATGCCAAGTGCGCTTAAGACAGCTGCAGGGACTGCTCGTGCCGTACACACTCACAAGCGCCCGATAGCGCCGTTGGTTATTCAAATCCTCCCTCCCCCCTTCCCTCACCCCAGTTCTCCAGCATGCATCTCAAAACGTCTTTTCTAAACGGTTTTTTCTCGCATCCACGGGTCTTCCTCAAAACGCTCCCTCCTCCCTCCCTCCCTTCCTCCCTCCCTCCCTTCCTGCCTCCCTCCCTCCCTCCCTTCCCCCCTCCCTCCCTCCCTCCTCCCTCCCTCCCTCCCCGCCCCCTCACCGAATGGGTCCCTCCCACGGCAGCTGCAGCACATCCCCCCCCCTCCCTCCCTCCTCCCTCCCTCCCTCCCCGCCCCCTCACCGAATGGGTCCCTCCCACGGCAGCTGCAGCACATCCCCCCCCTCCCTCCCTCCTCCCTCCCTCCCTCCCTCCCTCCCCCCTCACCGAATGGGTCCCTCCCACGGCAGCTGCAGCAGCAGGCTGTACGCCGCAACCCACTTGCCGTCCGGCGCCCCCGCCCCCCCGATGGCGCCAAAGTCCTCCGCCTCGTCCTCCGCCTCCCCGCCGTCCACGGGTATGGCCTGCCGCACCGCCAGAGGGGTCTGCCAGGCGCCCTTGCCTGCGGCCGCAGGGGGAGAGGGGGTTATAAGGGAATCCGCGAATCCACGGCCGACAAACCAAGGGGCATTAGGGTTTAGGGTTTTGAGACGAAACCCGTGAGCAGACAGGCGGAGGAACGGGGAGTGCCATCTCCTTTGGAGATGTAGGTTCGATGTAGTTTCATTCTTACCTTTTTTAATTACCTAATGTTAGGTGTGTTACATATATGCCATGAAGTAAATAAAGTAAATCAGGAGCAAAACCCTGTATTTATACTTCGTGGCTTTAGGTTCGTTCGCCTCCGTTTCCCCTTCGGTCCGAGTGTGACGAAGTTCAACAGTGTCCCACCTCCTCCACCACGAGGTCCCTCACCACAACCAGCCAAACGCCAAACCCACGCCACGCAGACAGCTACCGCGCCCCGCAAACCCCCTTGTACGACACGACACACGCACGCACCCGCGTCGTACGACACCCCCGGCATCGTGTGCCAGCCCAGCGCCGGGCCGTGCCAGCGCTGCCCCTGTCCGTGGCAGCAACCCCAGTGCAGCGACAGGCCGGGCAGCGGGTCCAGGGAGGGCGCGGAGCTGCCGGGCGCCACGTGCGTCGGCGGCGGCCGAGTGGGCGACCCAATGGCGCCGCCGCCGCCGCCGCCGCCGCCGCCAAATTGGTTGTTGACGCTGGCCCTGGAGGGGGATGGCGGCTGCGAGGGCGAGGGTGACGCGGTGGCTGCTGCTGCGGGGCGCGGCGGCGAGGGGCCGCACTGCACGCCGATGGTGACGGCGACGGCGGCGTGGCGGCGGCCGTCGGGGCCGGTGAAGGTGACGGCGGCGCTCGTGAGGAGACCCGGGGAGGAGGCGGAGGCCAGCTGCTGGTGCTCCTGCAGGGCGGGTGGTGGGGGGGTGTATAAAAACCGTATTACGCGGGCGGGGGTTGGGGGGGGTGGCGAGAAGACCCGGTTACACGACGTAGGAAACGAAGGGAGGGGAAGGGGAGACGGGCGGGAGGGTGCCGGGTAGGGCTTTGGGATGGATGCGGAAATGACATATGTGCGGAAATGATGCAGGAGGAATTCCTTTTGACGTGCTTAGCTGGACGGGCAACTTCGAGAGGGCGTTCTGGAAGGCTGGTGACGTTTGTACGGCATGGCTGCTGAACTTCCCCTGCAACCCCCCCGGGTCACCCCTCCTCTTACCACGTGTGCCAAGATGTGGTCGCCGTACCCGAGCTTGCACCAGGCTCGTACGGCGCGGATGCAGTCGGCCTGCGGTGTGGTGAGGGGGTGTGGGGTCGGGTGGGGTGTGAGGTGGTGCGGGGTTGTGAGGTGGGGTGGGGTGCGAGGTGGGATGTGAGGTGGTGCGGGGGTGAGGCGCGGGGTGCGGGAGAAGCGTTACGACATAGCTCAGGCCGCAGACTACGTGCCACGGGGCGGGCGGGCTGGGCTCGAGGGGAAACCGGTAGGTCGGCACTGAGAAGTAAGGGAAGACAGAGAAGGAAACGTTTGGTATTTTTTTTTGGGTGTGCAAGCTGGGGGGGTGCGAGAACACCCGATTACACGGGCGCGAGGTGGGACGGGGACGGACTCGGCTCGGCTCGGATTAGGGTTGGATGCACGGCGGGTTGAGTGAGGAGCACCGACGAAGGGGCAGGCGCCGGAGGGGTGCAGGCGGCTGCGCACACACCGACAGACGGCAGCCGCCTGAGGGCGCGGCGCACACGTCTCTTGCATGACTCTAGTCGCAACAACACCGCACAACCAGGGTGCTGCCGCCGCGTGTCACAGGGTCCCTCCCTCCCCGTGGAAGGGCTCCCCCCTCCTCATGTCGAGTAATGGGTTATTTTCTGAAAACCCTCCTCTCATACCCCGCCCCGCCTCCCCACCTGCATGCGTGCAGCCACCTGGGGCCCCAGCGCGCTGGTTGCCGCCGCACGCTCCGAAACCATGCTCATGCGGACTTCGGCAGTGGGGCGCTCCAAGAAGGGCAGGTCCTCAACCGCCGCGCCAGTGCCATCCGCGAGGTCGCCGCTAATCGTCGCTGCGGCGGCCGCTGCCACACCTCTAGGAGCCGCAGCGCTGCTACCGCCGCTGCGCGCCGCCGATTGCAATGCCTGCGCCACTGCCCGCGCGCGGCCCCGTGCTTGGCCGCTGGTTGTCGGGGCAGCTGTGGCTGTGGTTGCGGCTGAGGAAGTAAATCGTCGAGGTGCCCCGCCGTGGACATACGGCCCAGCCGCCGCGGCATTGATGGCGATGGATGCGGAGGAGGCGGACCTGCTGCCGAGCGCAGACGCCGCTACTGGAGCCATCGATGTTGCCAAGCCGCTGTGCCTGGTAAATTCAAGTGGGTTTAGCGCCAGAATTGCTTGGGATATTGAACGAGCGTTTTTAGGAGCAAGCGTTATGCGTGCAGGCAATCCATGTCAGTGCAAACGGCAATATACAATTGACGTATACTGTTCCTATGCGCAATTGGCAGGCACACTTTGCTAGCCTGACTGGAACTGTTGCTCTGCGTCTCGGTACTGTGGCTGCCAGTCACGCGGATACTGGTACCCCAAACTACGCATGCGAGGCTTATATTCTAATATTATCAATTCATATGTGCGTTCAATTTGCACGTCGGAAGGTGTGCAACGTGTCGCAACTGACAGCAAAGGCCTCCACTAAGCATCAGACTAGGAATCGCAAGCGTCAATTCATAATCGGCACTGCCAAGGTGGAAGGACTGCAGCTAGTCCCTTGCGTCGCACCTTGACACCGCTCCGCAAAAGGGTCGCGATGGCGCCGTCATATTCGCTCCGAAGCAGTTTCAGAAGAATTGACAATTGTGAACAAATCACCTTTTCCGGGCGCCTAGGCGTGTGTTTTCGGCAGTCAGAGCACGTGCGAGCAATGTTCAAATTGGTTTTGGAACACGATGACGTCTCATGACACCGTACTGTTTTTGAGAGTATCTGTAAGAACTCGAGTATTTCCTGCATGTTTCCGGGTTATGCGGCGAGTACATACCATCGCAATCCCCTCGATTGATACGACAACCCGCCATCCTTTCAGCAGTCGCTTCAGCGTGCATACCTCACCAGTATAGTTCAACCCACCGTACGTCTTCTACTATGGTATTATGAAAGCAAGGGGACGGGGAGAGCGACGCAGGTGCAAACATCGTCGGGCTCTCCTTTCTCGGGTACGTATACCTCGGCGGCATCAGGGGATATCTCCCCTGCTGGGCATCTGCCAGTTACGTCGTGTAAAGCATCGTGAACAACGTTATGGCCGCGCCCTCGTCAAGCTCATGATACACTTCGACGATCAGCAAGCCGGCTAGCACCCAGCCCCAAGCCTCAACTGCACAAACGTTGGCTTTGTTCCTTTTGCGCGGTGTGCAGCTATGTGTCAAGACATGTTAAACCAGACCTAGCCAGCCAAAACCAAAACGCTTTGGTATAAGGTGGCAATCACAACTTCAACCTGTCCCAACCTGTCACACTGCTCAGGCGCCCGGACCGATACCACAAACGCCCTAGATCCCCGGGTAAAGAGTAATCCTCGACAAAAATAACGTTCCTCTGCAACGTAACAGATGCGGCGGCCGGATAATCCAGCGTCTACGTCCCTCACACAACCAACTCATCTGCCCCACAGGCGCAGCGTGCTAACCTATGTTCACCTGACAAAGTTCGGCCGTGTATGTGGCCCCTGTCGCTCGGCGTACGACAATTCCGCCGCCTCAGCACCAGCAAAGCTGCTGCCCCTCCTCCCCCGTTCCCCGCCCGTACGCTCCAGGGGGGCTCATGAGCGTGTCGTTCCAGATGAGCAGCTGCGGCCCCGCGAACACCAGCGTGTAACGACAGAGCGTGCTACGATCCAGTCCAATAGAAGGTTGGAAACGTACGGCAGGGCGCAGGCAGGGTTTCAGAGGGGCACGTAACCTGGCGTTAGCGACTGCTGCTGCAGGCACACAAGTGTAACGTGGGCCAGTGTGCAGGAAGGGCACATGGATAAACCCTCGTGAATCACAGCTGTCTAACTGATTACTTAAGATTTATTGAGGGCCAGGACGTTGTAATGCAGCAGGCGTCATGCATTGCAATGAGGAGTGGAAAGAGCAGCAGATAGCGAAGGGCCGAGCAGCACGGGGCACCGATCGAAGGCGTGCACGGGCCCAGGCATAACAGGATGCAGGCAGATAGGAACTAAGACACGGGAATGAGCAGATAAAGAGAGACGAGGGCGGCACCCAAAGCGAACCCACTGGTCGACCCCAGGTGGTGACTTACATCAGGCAGCCGCACTTGCCCACTGCTGCAGCCGTGACGTTGGCTGGGCCGCAGCAGTCCGCCGCGAGGAGCGGGTCGCATGCGGCCGTCACGTTGCCAAAGGCAGCGGCGGGCCCGCCGCCGCCGGAGGCAGTGGCGCCGCTGCCGGCGCCAGAGGCAGCGGTGGGCCCGCCGGCCGCTGCCGCGGGGGCTTGAGGCCGCACGAACGAAATTGACGGGGTGCGGTTTCCATGCGTTAGGGGATTGGGAGCTGCTGCAGGAGCAGCCACTGTGCGGCGTACTGCTACTGCGGCTGCTGGCGACGAGGCGTTGGTGCTAGCAGCTGCCGCCTTTGGGTTCGCACGGGAGAGAAGGTAGGTGACAGAATCAAGGTCATGAGGATGCTCCGGGATTCAGTTGCTGCTGCAGTTGGCCTCCGCTGCAGGTAGATGTGGAGCCACCTGGGCAGTTACCGCCTACGACGAGTGCCCTTGGCATCACATTACGGAATACAGCTTTTGTTTATTGCCGCTATGTCGATTCGTTTCATTTCTAAAAGCAATTGCGCTTGCCAGCTGTAGCGCACTCCTCCATGCTGCTGCGCTACCGGCTTCCCCAGAGCTGCCCAGAGTCACGACTCACATCGTTTGGCGCTTGCAGGAGTGCCCGCCTCATATGCTTGCCTACTCCTGCCGCTCCCCCGCCTGCGGGCGGCAGCGGCAACACGGTCACACTTTCACCCGCTGGCATGAATGATGATCTGGCGCAAGGTTACTGTTTTATTACGGCAATGTGCAACCAGGCTCCGTGCGGCTGCTGGATACACCGAGGCGTGTTGCGAAAGACAAGGTTCCATTTTGTAATAACATTTGCAACACATGTACATACATCTAAAGACCGGCGGGTCTGGGCTTCGCAACCAACCGAGTGCCAACCGAAGGAAGGCCACCTAACAACCAACGATCCGACCCATCCGATTCCCCTGTTTAATAGAGGAAAAATCCACAGCCAACACACCGACGCAGCCGTTTCCCGAACGAGGTCCCGAGCGAAGTGCAGTACCAGCAGAGCAGTAGCAGTTGCGGCAGCAGCGCGTGAGAAGAGATGCATGCAGTTACTAAGCTTCTTCCCATGCAGGTTCGCGGGCGTGCGACGAAATGCGGACGGTGCAACAAACGCTTTCGAAATGAGCGCACACGCGGTGACGACAGCTGTTGCTTGCCTGCTAGCTGCATGGATGACAGCGGTAGCAACAGCAGCGACATCAATAACCATGCAACGAAGTGCACGCCATACATGCAGCGAGCATCCCGGCGGTGGCGGCTGGACAGGGCCCGATCGAGCGACCTAGACCACAAACCATGGCGACCGTGCACGACCGCTAAAATTCGGTTATTACCAAAGCATGCCCCACCCGCTCGTCGCAAGTAGCCACGCAAACACCAATCGCAGCCATCTGGCTGCTACACACCGTACGAACGGTGCTGTCCCTATTTCCGCAAAGCGTGCCCCGCTGTAGCGACGCCACAGCGGAATACGCAAACGGGAACCCGAACCTTAAACACTCGTCCTACAGGACCCGCGTACGTATGCGCGACGACGTACACCACAGCAGCTACGCAGCCAGCTAGCTCCCTGAGAGCTACAGCTGCAGGACAGTACGACAGCTGCGTGGCAGGCAACCCCGGCAACCCAGAGCTGGTTTACGGTCCCGACGGAGGCGGGGCGGGGCCCTGCGCGGCATTACCGAGTCCGGCAAGAGCGTTGGCGACGGCGGAGGCAGTGGCGGATGAGCCACCGCCGCCACCCGAAGGAGGAGGGGCGGGGCCGCCAGAGGGGCCGCCAGAGGGGCCGCCAGAGGGGCCGCCAGAGGGGCCGCCAGAGGGACCGCCAGATGCGCCGCCAGAGGGGCCGGGCGCTGGTGCTGGTGCCGGTGGGGGGCTCAGGCAGGACGCGACGCCCTGGGCCTGGGCCAGGGCCTGGGCGTTGCCGGAAGCTTGGGCGGCGGCCTGGGCGGCTGTGGACGGTATCGTAGCACGTCAATCACCCACGGGTGCGCCAGTGGGACGAGGGTAAGGAGGTGTAGGGGGGAGGGCGGGGAGGGCGTGAGCGCCAGCAGTGACCCGTCGGTGGCGCAACGGCTCGGGAGCATCAGGCGGCGGCGTGTACATGAGGGCGAGAGCGAGCACCGAGCATTGCAGACAGCCGCTACTTAGTAGTGGTCAGGATCAAGTCAGGATCATCCTGCGATGACCACAACGACGCACCAGCCGCCTAATCCATGCAGTTCTGGATAAGTCTAGTCGTATCATGCACCGGCAGCAATGTGCATTTCGCCTGCACTTGAAAGAGACTGCTGCCCGCACAGCACTTACCGGCCAGGACATTGGACACGCCGCCGCAGCCCGACGAGGCGACGGCCTGCGCCAGAGCCTGCGCGTAGGCGGCACCCAGGCCGGAGGAGGTGCCGCTGGCCAGCGCGGAGGCCACAGCGACGCCGGCGGCCTGTGCGGCGGAGCTGTTGCTGTTGGACAGCGCCAGCGCCTGGGCGAGGGCACTGGCGACCGCGCCGGAGTTCTGCGTGGGGGTGCAGCAGTGGAGGCGAGGCAGGGAGGGGCAGGGAGAGGAGGGGAGCGGCTGGGAGCGGGGTGTAAGGTGGGGAGTGCGGGGGGGGGGTGGAGCCATGGCAAACACACACGTTCGGGCTAGCTGAGACTGCTACTGCCACGTTCTGTTTTGCGTGGTAACTATCTTTTTCCGTTGGTGCTATGGAACCAACACCAATACGCGGGACGCTACTGGGCACCCCATTGCGCGAGTGATCCGCTTACAAAACCAATATGTATGGCCCGCTACTTCCCGAACCCTGGTCGGCCTCACCTTGGCGTACGCCTGCGCGAGCGCCTGCGCGATGGCACTGGTGGTGGTGTTGCCCTGCGCGTAGCCAGCAGCCAGAACCTGCGGTAGGGAGGGGTGAGCGATGGAGGGCGCGGTCGAGGCTTTGACGTTTGGCGAGGGGTCTGGAATGGTTTTCGCGCGGTTCGTGTGTGCAGCCGGCAACTGCAGCAACCGACATTTGCAACCGACTCAACCATACACGGACCCATTGAACCCAGCAATCGAACGATGATCGAGCGAGGTGCTACTAGCAGTGCCGTTTCGTGAAGCGGTGCGATCGATCGAGTCACACGCCCGCATGCATGGCGAGATGCCGTACGCACCTGGGCGAGGGCGGTGGCGGAGGCGTTGCTGCTGGCGGCAGCGTTGGCGATCGCGGTTGCGACGGCGGACGTGTTGCCGGCCGCCACGGCCTGAGGGCGAGTGGACCGGACATGGCGCGACGCGGGGAGTGGACGCGGGGTGGAGCGGCGTGACGTTAGGGGCAGACGACATTACGTTACCATAACGAGTACTATATATGCTATAGCTCCGAATCCACCGCCGCCTCCTATTACCTGAAAAAGATACAACCGAGCAGCAGCACACCAGGAAACATCGATACATGCAGGCGTAAATGCAATGCGGCAGACCGGTATCTCTACGCCTCTCCCGCGTTTTTTCAGTAATGAGCGAGAGCATACATCTATCCTGGCTATGGCGTGTGCAAAACGCACTGCCTACATTTTGCTTTGCGACCCTCACCTGGGCAAAGGCCTGCGCAACGGCGGCGGCGGTGGTGGGGCCGCCCTGCTGCACCGCCTGGGTCACGGCATTGGCGACACCCTGGGCCTGAGCCGAGCCGCCGGCAGCACCCACGGCGAGCGCCTGAGCGACAGCGTTGGCGGCGGCGGTGGGGGCTGCGGGACGGGAGGGGCAATGAAGGGCGGGCGGGGGGTGGGACGAGGAGCGAAGGAAGCAGTTGTAAGGTGGCAGGTCCACAACCCAAGAGCCTTTAGAACATAAAACCCATGTCAGGCGATGTGCCCGATGGTTCTACCTTTTGGTCTGGAACCCACTGTAACCGTTACGACAACAGAAAACCCATGTCCACGAGGCGTGACCCGCGGGTCGTCCCGAGACGTAAGCCCCTCCGTCGAGGAGCAGGCAAGCACGGAGGCTCGAATGTTGTGGCGCCTTGTGGCCGGCACCAAGGCGCAGGCTGACAACCGTGCAAGGGACCGCGATGGATAAGATGTGCGGAAGGTGTAACCTGGAAGGTGCGTGATACTCACAGCTAGAGGCAGCACGCGCGATGGCTTGGGCAGCGGCGTTGGAGGCGGAACCGCCGGACGCGGCGGCCTGGGCGATGGCCTGAGCAGCGGCCTGCTGGGAGCCGCCGGAGCCGGAGCTAGCAGCCTGTGCATCGGGGCGAGGCCGCGGCGGTGGTTGGGGCAGCCCCGACCTCGACACCGAGCCCGAGCCCCAGCCCGAGCCCGAGCCCGAGCCCAAGGCCGACCCTGAGCCCGACACCGTCACCTACAGACCACATCGAGAACCTCGCGATCTAGTTACTAGCGAGCGCTTTGGTTAAAAGAGATGGGAAAAGGATTGAAAGGGAATGCTTCCGGGATGGGAAGCAAATGGATGGAAAGAAAGAACTGGGATCGTAGGGTGGGATGTACATCTCATGTTGGGTGGATCAAAGAGGTGGATGGATGATCGGTCAGATGCTGGGCTGCTGACGGCGACAATTGCGGCTGCATTAGACTCCGAAGAGTGTCGAGCGGCGGCTAACCGGATGGCTGGTTGTGGGGCTTGCGGCTGCATACCGGTAACAAAGCGAAGCAGCACATACAGCTCCCTCGGCGCGCAAATGCGCACAGCTCAGGCAAGAGGTGGCAAAGGCGCACAGCTCACTCGGCGCGCGTGCAATAATCGTCTGCAGCCCCTCTGCGCGACAGACACCAAGCCACCCGCGCACTCGCCAGCAGATTCACGCCCAACCCAACGCGACCACTCGCTCACCTTGGCAATGGCGTCGGCGACTGCCTGCTGCGCGTTGCCTCCCTGGTTGGCTGCCTGAGCCAGCGTCTGACCTACAGCCTGAGCCTTGCCTTGCGCCTGAGCCGTCGCCAGGGCCTCTGCGAGGGTGTTGGTGGTGGCTCCCTGGGCTGCGTGGGGTGGGGCGGGGCAGGCAGGGCGGGACCGAGGGAGGCGGGAGCGCGGCGGCGGTTAGAAAAGCCGTTAGAAAGGCCGTTTGGAAGGCAGTTAGGAAGGCAGTTAGGTAACTCGCGGCAGGAGTACGAAGATTGATGGGAGGCATGTTGGATTTATGGAGACGGTGAGTTCGGAGGCAAAGCTACACGTACGGGATATAGCCGGAATAGCTAAGCACAGGCAGATAAGGTAAAAGGCACCACAACGCAAGACTGAAAGAGGATTGCCCCAACGTACGCCGCAATCCCCCGGGCCCTTCGCGCGCCGGCTCGCTGCACGACAACCCACGCGCTTGCACGTCCCTGTACAACAACCACCAGGCACCAGCGAGCACCAACCGCCAACCACCAAAGCTCTTACACTGAGCAGACGCGGCGGCGATGGCCTGGGCGAGGGTGTTCTGAGCGGCTCCGCCCTGCAGACAAGGGTGCACTCGGGAGCTGTCGTGATGCCGAAACAACGACCAACCCACTGCGCCATACATGGACCGCTCGACCCGATCCACATGCTACGCCTCAAACGGCCTAACGCGGGATGCGAGAGATCAGCAGCTCTTAACGCCTTGCAAAGGACTTGTCGCAAAGGACTTGTCGCAAAGAACTTGTTAGGACTAGTGTGCCGGTAACCTCGCTCGTTGCGACCCCAGCGCCTGCCCACCTGCGCGGCGGCCTGTGCGATACCCTGGGCGGCAGCCTGGGGGGTAGGGACGCCAGCACCGCCGCCAGCACCGGCAGCACCACCAGCACCAGCACCGGCAGCACCACCAGCACCAGCACCGGCTGCACCACCAGCACCAGCGCCGGCACCGCCGCCGGCACCGCCGCCGGCACCGCCGCCCGCGCCGCCGCCGCCGCCAGCACCGGCGCCGACGATGGCCTGGAAGGAGGGAAGATAAGAATGAGGACGTAGACTAAAAGTAGTTTCGGAGCGGGGCTAGGAGCGATGTGTAGGTTATACATGTGTAGATTATACAAGCATGATAGCCATACATCGGATTGTGGCACTCCGTAATGGACACCTAGATCATTGCAGCGCTGCAATAGTAATCGGGGGCTAAAGCTATGCATCCATTTGGGCGCGGCGCCGGCCGCAGGTCAAGGCAGAGGGCGTGCGCCATCATAACGACCCATGGGTCAGGCCGCGCGCGAGATGGCGGCAGACGCCCACCTGTGACAGGGCTTGCGCGTTGCCGGCACCGGCCGCCTGCGCGATGGCTTGCGCCTGCGCCTGCGCTGTAGCGCCGCCGGCGCCGCCGCCACTGGCGCCGGCGTAGGCGCCGGCGTTGGCCTGCGCGGATCCAGCCTGGCGCAGCGCGCGGCGCGCCTCAACTGCGAACGCGCGGGCCGGTGCGGGGGAGGAGGAGGGCGAGGACGAGCATGAGGGGCTGGACGCGGCGCAGCGGAGTGGACGGTATTGTGGCAAGGTTAGGCGGTGTCGGAGTTTTGTGTCGGGAGGTGTCGCTAGCTGTGAGGGATAAATCGGATTGATCGCGGGAGCGCTCCCAGCCAGGGCTGCATTTACGTGTGAGCAAGGCTGCCAGGCTACGTGTGCCTGAATAGCGGGCCCTGGCGCGAAAAATCTCAGGTGGCTTCTGTAAAATCCAAAGGGCCGGCCGCGTTGATTGGGCGCATTGCGGACGCATTGCGGGTCCCTTACACCGCATTGTGCACGCACCGGAGGCTAGGGTTGGGTTGGCAGCTAACGCTGCCGCGAGCAGCATCAGAAGCGCCGCGGCGCTGGCGGAGGCAGATCGCGCCATGGTGACCGAGCCTCGGAAGCAGAAGAAGACGCCACGCGCTCAGCAGATTACGAGCGTAAGAATGTGAGGCAGAGTCAAAGGTAAGGCAGGGTCGCTGCAGCGAGAATTAAGGCTCGTGAACTGACGCGCCTTTATGCAGGCCAAGCGGCGTACGGCAAAACGTGATCAGGTGCACGAGCACCTTCTTCCGACGCCTTCCGTTCTTGGCGGCAAAAAAAGGCGCCAGAGCCAATGAAAGCGCCAAAGCGCAGGCATTGCCCTCTCAATTGGGTTTGGGCGGTGTGCGTTGCGAACGGCTGCTGGTCATTGCGTCAGTCGAGGGCGGCGAAAAAGGTTCAGCGAACCAAGGGTCGTTCATGCGCCGGCCGCAGCGCCATGCGTAATGCCACGTGTTTGGGACATCGACTGCCTTGGCCGCACCGCTGCAGGTAAAGGTGGCCGAAGCATCGTTCCTAACACGTTGCTTGGAGCTGATTTCGAAGCTGCAGCTGTTTCGGACACGCACGGTTCCGTAGTACGCGGGCGGGGAGCCGGGCTGAGCGCCCATCGAAGGCCCATAACGCGTTATAATTGTATGATGTGCATCTGCCGCCGTCGCGACTGAGGCCGGCCCTGTAGCGAACTCGCAGGTGCCGCTAGACACAGCTCGATGTGCTACGCTGGCCAGCGCTTGCGCGGCATCAACTTTGGGGGGATGCCTGCACTGAACGTCCCTGCCAAATCGCAATCGTGAAAAGGATTGCAACAAAGCTGGGGAGCTGCGAAGCCACTTCATCGCAGGGTTCAGGTCATCCTGTGATGAAAGAAATATGATGATGATGATGTTTACAAGTGACTTGTACGATTCAGACGAGCCAGGAGGCTCATGAATCGCTTTAAAAAAGTAGCCGTCCAGGACGTTTTGAGACAAGAAAATAGTAGATGCTTCTAGACTACGAAAGCGGATGCCAAACTTCACAAAAGTACTCAGCCAACATTTGCCAAACCCAAATTTTGCCAACCCAAATTTAGTGGGAAATACCAAGTTTGTAATAAAGACTCAAGTGGTAGTCCCAATCTTGCTTGATCTCCGCATTCTGATAGCATGGATAACACGAGCTAGATCTCGCTGATTCCCCATCGCCATGACGTGCGCCATCGTTGTCCCAGGCGGCGGTATACCTGAGGGCCACAGCAATTATCTTTCCTCCGCGTACTCAGGGCATTCCAGTAGAACATTACGTTCGTCCTCCACACAACTACGATTACCACAAACCCTGCACCACATCTCATCCCGCGGCCTGCCCCGTCCGGTTCACCTCAAGAGTCCAAACACACAGCGTGAAACGCATCAGCGAAATGTGAGCTTTGTTAGGGATGTAGTCTTTCAAGTGCGAGCTAACGCCCATCCAACGAGCATGCCGACACATCTTAACTCCCGGTCGCAGTCCATCGGAGATGAAGAGACGTGGATCAGTCACCAACCGACTGCTATTCCATTCGTCATTGAATCTGCCACGCAAAGTGTCAATGAGCGAGGTAACATCAAGCTCATGGGAGCTGATAGCGTTGACAAGGCCTTCTAAGGTCCGAATTCTGCCCGGAAGTCGCGCGAATTCGCTGGAACTTGCTGGAATTGGATTGTACTGCCCACGTGCTACGACTCTACGGCTCACTGTAATTTCCATTACACTTTGCATTTCCAATTGCGCCCAGTTGCGCCCCGCCAGAGTTGCAGCGGCTTTCATGTAACGATAGAGGTTGCTCAAGAATACGACATTTCGCGATGATGTCCTTTACAGTTGACACAAAACTGCCAACACATAAGACAGCGCAGGATTTCTCTTAACACATGCAAGGATATAGTTGGATTTGAAGTCTTTGGTCGACACGTAACACTACGCTCGTTGTCTGCACCGAGGACAAAGCTGTCGTCCTCACCACCACCTCTGCGAAGGCAGCATCAGACCCAGACGCCATGCTAGCACTCATGGCGTCGACACAGTCTGGGCCCACACTTAAGAAACCGCCGGGCAGCTGGGCGACAGGGACGACGCGGTGGAGGTGGCGCGCGCCGGGAGGGGAGGAAAGCGAATCGCAAAACCTGTTCAGCGTGCAGCCCATCGCAAGGTCGTTCAGCTGGCGAGGGCACGTCGCCCGCATAAACCGAAGGGGGAAAGCGAAGGAAAGGTCAGTAAGTGGCAAAAGGTAATGTGTCACAATGCAGGATCGTGTCAGGTGGGGGGACGTGCCCGTGTGTTGACGTACGTGACCCTAGGCTTCCATCGCCGCGTCCAACTAGTGCCTGGTATGATATTTCATAGCTAATATGGCGCGAGGGTTGATCTGGCTGAAACCACAAGAGCAATTCCGCTTTCCGTGGTTCAGCCACTCCTTTATTGCTGGAAGGGGGGAAGTGCCTGTGTGTTGCCGTTCGTGACCCTAGGCTTCCACCGCCGCGCCCAACTAGTGCCTAGTATGGTATTACATAGCTGGTATGGCGCGGGGGATGGTCTGGCTTCAACCAGAACAGCAATTCCGCTTTCCGTGGTTCAGCCGCTCCCTTGTTAAAAAGAAAAAAGGGCGCCACCGGGAGGAGATCTCGGAGAGGTGGGCGACAGCGGCGGGCGGGGGGGAGGTGGAGGGGGGGTTGTATTTAAGAGCCCTTGGCAGGGGAGAGCGCTAGGAAGCCGGTGGAGCGACAATGGCGGAGAGGAAACCCGTGGGGACGGCCAAAGCGAGGACGGTTGCAGCAGCAATCGAATCCCCTCGTGGCCTCACCGCACACGCGCACCACCCGCGCGCTACCTCTCGCCGACATGTGGATCCCTGCCCCCACCACCACCACTTCCACCCTTATCCTTACCACAACCACTTCCACCATTACCACGGTCGCCACCACCGCCACCACCACCACCGCCACCCCGCTACCCCAGGACAACCGCGCTCTGCTACGTGTTCGGTTCGGCCGGCGCCGGCAAGTCCACCCTGCTGCGCGCGCTGGCGGGGCGCCGGACGGAGGACTCGGCGGCGGGCCGGGGGGGCGGCAGCGGGGCGGCGGCCGGCGGCAGTGGCGGCGCGTCGTCGTACCCCAGTCGCTCCTCCGGCACGCCGCCGCTGACGGCTCTAGCCACCGTACGGTGCGACGATGGGCGAGATCGCACCTAGCGATGGTGGAGGTGGGATGCTGGCGAAGCTAGCGGACCTCTGTAGGTCCAGATTCCCAAACATCACAAGATAATCGCGAGCTACCAAATATGAGTATTGTTTAAAGAAGGAACTAATGGCGGAATTAGATTGCGTCGAGACCCACACGTGCGCACACCCGCCTTCCGTCCCTTGCCGACAAGCACTCGCGCTCGCACCCCCTGCATCCTGGCACCCTGCGCCAGGTTTCGGAGGACCTCACGAACGAGCTGCTCACAGCCGCCACCCTCTCCGGCCGCCCCACCGTGAGCTCCTCCGCCGGCACCCACTCCACCTGCAGCCACTGGGACCAGCCGCAGCCACACCCTCCGCAGCCGCCACTGCCACCGCAGCCGCCCCCTCAACCAGCACCGCAGCCCAGGCTGGTGCTGCTGGGGCCCCGTCCGGGGCTCCACCCGCGGCCGGCGCCGCCACAGCCCCTGCGGCGTCCGCTGAGGCTCAGGCTTCGCCGGCCTCCGCATTGTTGCCCGCAGCGGCCGCTGGCAGCACCCCGGGGGGGCTCTTCTCACAGGGCGCCGGCAGCTCCGGAGCCGTGTACAGCCTGCCCGACCTCTCGCGCTGCGACTGCGCGATCTTCGTGTTCGACAGCACCAGCGCCGACTCGTGGGTATGGGCGCACACGTCCATGCTCACGCTCTGCAGCTTGTCGGGGTACGGGACCAGGCCCGGGGAAGCGCGTGCCGCAGGACAGGAGCACCGGATGCGGCGATGTAGCCGTGGAGCCGGCCCGCAGCAGTAGCATTTTGGCCACACCTGCTTCTCTTGTACATCGCGTACTGATATATCCCGTCCCATGTTATCCCATCCCATGTTTGGGATGGGATGCACCAAGTCTTTACGCCATCCCATGTTTGGCCATACCTGCCTCGTCTGTCGACCCTCCTGTTTCACGTGCATATTCAGCTCTGCCCCGCGTTACCTAGTAGCGCTATCCTGCTCGCCCTTGGCCCCGTTCTTCCCGCCGCCTATCCCTACCTATATAATACCCCCCCCCCGACACACACACCCGCCCGCCCCCTCCCCTTTCAGCTGCGAGACGCTGCCGGTGTTGCTGGTGGCGACCAAGGACGACGTGGGCATGTGCGGGGAGCTGAGGGAGCGGGTGGCCGCGGCGTGCGGGGACCTGTCTCTGCCGGAGCCGCTGCCGGTGGCAGCCGCCGACATGACGGCCATGGGCGGCGTCTTCAGGTACGTCGAGTGGGTTGGGCATGGACTGTTGGTTCTGTGTACGGAGCTCAGGAGCTGTTGGGAGGTTTGCGATGTTCGGGATGCGTAGCGACAGCAGGGATGTCGGGTTTGGAACAAATAAACACCAAGCAGCCCTACAACAGTGCGGCGGCTTCCCTAGCGGAGCCCCGCACGGGCGTCTCGCTCATCGCGCATCATTCGAAGCCCTGCATGGGCCTCTCGCTCACCGCATGCCGTACGGTACAGGCCCACCAGGCTGTGTTCTGGGAGGCAAGAGATGCAGATGGGTTCAGGGTTCTGACGGCGCGGGCGAGGAGAGGAGGACCGCTTAGCCACCGGCACGAAGCACCATTGCCTCATTAGCTCATCGGACAAGTGGACCGTCTCCATCCCGCTCGCGACACGGCATCGTCTCCATCCCGCTCGCGACACGGCATCGTCTCCATCCCGCTCGCGACGCGCCTAAAATCGCGCCTGCCCCTGTCACCACGTCGCCAACGAAGCCCTGTTGCTGCTTTTCCCCCCTCAACGCCCCTCCTTCCCTCCCTCGCCGCCACAGACAAACCCTGGCCGCCTCCCTGCTAGCGCCCGAGGCGCACATCCCAGTGATGCCGGCCCGGAAAGCCCGCCGGCGGCTGCAGCGCCGGCTCGCGGTCGGAGCCGTGGCTGTGGCGCTCACCGGGCTGGGCGCCTACTGCCTCTACGCCATGTACTCGGACGGCGAGGGCGACAGCGGCGGCAAGCGCGGCGGCGGCAGCAAGGCGGCGAGCGCCGCGGTGGTGGTGTCCGCCAGCACGGGCGTCCGCGCCGGCGGCGGTACCGCCTCCGGCGTCCAGGGCCGGCGGCGGTAGTGACCCGGCGGCGGGGGGATTGGGTCCGACGATCAAGTCGCTGTTTGGAGGCGGATCGCTATGGGGTATGGTGCAGTCGTTCTTCTCGTGAGAGGAGCAGTGTGTGGCTGACGGGCAGGCCTTTGGTTGGTGTCGAGAGTCGGCAAAATAAGCTGCTGCGGTCGTGCAGAGAATGAAGGGTGAAGGCTGAGGACAACCACGTCAACATGTAGTGCACGCTGCCGGTCTTCGGAGCGGCGGCCTACGTGCCCGCGCTGGTGCTGGGTGACCAGGAGCAGCCTGGGGGAAAGGTGGCATAGTGGCAGTCTAGGGGGAGGGGGTATTTGTGTAACGACAAAAGGGAGGGCAGGGAGTTGGAAGGGGGTGGCGCGACACTGAACCCACGGAAGGGACGACCGAAGGGTTTTTGGCAAGCTGTACGGATAGCCGGCTGGGTAGCTGAGGGGGGTGTAGCTGAGGGGGTGCAGCGACTAGCTTGTGTCGGGCCGCCAGCAGGTGCTGTAAGCTGATAGCTATTCTGCCCTGGATCTTCTAAGGTGGCTTACCGAACTAGTGAGGCGTGCCTCCGGACGTGGATACCAGTAAGAGGGTCCAGCGCTAATACTATGTAACAAAGACGTAATCATCCGTATGTCTGTATGAAGGTGGTATCAATAGATACCGTGATATCTCGAGCAAGCACACTAAGTAGCGTGCGGAGGCATGTACGGCGAGCGAGTTTGCCTTATGGATTAGTGCGCACGGCGTGGACGTGTGCATCCATTTATGTGTCAATAGATTAGGGATTTCTGTATAAGCCAAAGCTTACACCCCCTTACACCCTGGGCACCCGGTGTCGCTCCATATGGCCGCACCGCTTGCAGGGGCAGCAGCGCTGGCACTTGGCGCATTTGTGGATCAACTCCGCGTAGGACAAATCTAGTGCACTGTCGGTACCCATCGCAGCCAGCGCCCGCTTCAGTGACACATTTTCTGGACATTAGCTTAGCCACCGTGTTCCGCAGCACCGCAAACTGCGCCGCCATCGGGTCCCTGTTCACAACGGGCTTGTTTCTGATCTGTCTTGCTCGGTCTGCATACCTGGAGCGAGTATGGGCAGCAATGGAAAAAGGCTCATGTTGGGATGCCTTAGGCACACGCGCTGTAAGCTCACGCGCTGTAAGCTCAGGACGTAGGGCTGCCATTACGGTGCCCCCGTACCGCAACCACTGATACGCACACCTGGTTCATCGGAATTTGAGTCGTCTTATTGCCGGCCATTGCCAGGTTTGGCACCACTGCATGCCCCATAAGCCATAATGCTAGCTCTATCGCGCCATTAACGTTCAGCCCATAACCAATGGAGTCCCTTCATCCCCTGTCACACAGCATGCCGTATTTACCTCAGTGTGCTGAGGCTCTCTTCGAAGTTGGTATTCGCGGGGCTCACACAGGCGATCATGACGGTGCGGCTGTTTCCGCCCAGCGAGTCCTGCGCGGGTCAAGCAACCCGTACCGGTAAAAGATGTTACGGATGGTAATCAGGGCCGGAGCCCCTTGGCCAGAATGTGCGTTTGCTGTACCAGCTGCTTGGTGCATGCCAAAACGCGAAGACGTAATGCTTTCGGCCATGTGGGTCAGCCATGTGGGTCAGCGATGACCTCCCCAACCGTCAACCCACCTGCAGAAGACGAGTCAGCTTGGAGCCGCGATACGGCACGTGTCCCTTCTTGTCCGCCAGCGCATTGATGATGAAAGTCATCAATGTGCTGGCGGACAAGAAGGGACATCGCGGCTCCAAGCTAACTCGTCTTTTGCAGGTGGGTTGACGGTTGGGGAGGTCATCGCTGACCCACATGGCCGAAGAGTATTGACATCAACCTTGGGCTGCTGGCACTAGGAAACGACGCATGGCACGACGACTCCCAAGTTGGGTCAGGTGGTTTGGCCTGACGTGTACGCTATGCGTTTTCGGACGCCCCACGGCGGGCCCTTGGGATGTTATCGTGTCCTGGGATTTAACTGGAGACATCATACCCCATTAAATCCCAGGACACGATAACATCCCAAGGGCCCGCCGTGGGGCGTCCGCCTTCTGCCTTGGTGCGCTTGGCTCGCTCGCTGCCTGCCAGGTCCACCAGGTTCATCTTTGCCTCCAGGAAGTCTGGGCCTGAGCCGAGCCGCCGGCAGCACCCACGGCGAGCGCCTGCACGACGGCATTGGCGGCGGCGGTGGGGGCTGCGGGACGGGAGGGGCAACGAAGGTCGGGCGGGGGGGAGCCATGGAAGCAGTTTTAAGGCGGCAGGTCCACAACCCAACAGCCCTTCACACAAAAAACCTACGTCCACGAGGTGTGACCCGTGGGTCGTCCTGAGACGTACGCCCCTCTGTCGCGAAGCAGGCAAGCACGGAGGCGTGACTGTTTGTGGCGCCTTATGGCCGGCAACGAGGCGCAGGCTGACAACCGTGCAAGGGACCGCGATAGATAATATGTGCGGAAGGTGTAGCTTGGAAGGGGCGTGATACTCACAGCTAGAGGCAGCACGCGCGATGGCTTGGGCAGCGGTGTTGGAGGCGGGAGCCGCCGGACGCGGCGGCCTGGGCGATGGCCTGGGCAGCAGCCTGCTGGGAGCCGCCGGAGCCGGAGCTGGCAGCCTGTGCATCGGGGCGAGGCCGCGACGGTGGCTGGGGCAGCCCCGACCTCGACCCCGAGCCCGACCCCGACCCCGAGGCCGACACTGTCACCTACAGACCACATCGAGATCCTTGCAATCTAGTTACTAGCGAGCGCTTTGGTTAAAAGAGGTGGGAAAAGGATTGGACAGGAATGCTTACGGGATGGGAAGCAAATGGAAGGAAAGATCTGCGACCGTAGGATGGGATGTACATCTCATGTTGAGTGTATCAGGAGGTGGATGGATGATCGGTCAGATGCTTGGCTGCTGACCGCGAAATTTGCGGCTGTATAACACTCCGAAGACTGTCGAGCGGTGGCTAATTGGATGGCTGATTGTGGGACTTGCGGCTGCATACCGGTAACAAAGTGAAGGCGCACAGCTCACTCGGCGCGCAAAGGCGCACAGCTCAGGCAAGGCGCACAGCTCACTCAGCGCGCGTGCAATAATCGTCTGCAGCCCCTCTGCGCGCCAGCCACCAAGCCACCCGCGCACTCGCCAGCAGGGCCACGCCCAACCCAACGCAACCACTCGCTCACCTTGGCAATGGCGTCGGTGACTACTGCCTGCTGTGCGTTGCCTCCCTGGTTGGCTGCCTGAGCCAGCGTCTGACCTACAGCCTGAGCCTTGCCTTGCGCCTGAGCCGTCGCCAGGGCCTCTGCGAGGGTGTTGGTGGTGGCTCCCTGGGCTGCGTGGGGTGGGGCGGGGCAGGCAGGGCGGGACCGAGGGAGGCCGGAGCGCGGCGGCGATTAGGAAGGCCGTTAGGAAGGCCGTTAGGTAACTCGGGGCAGGAGTACAAAGATTGATGGGAGGCATGGTGGAATCATGGAGACGGTGAGTTCGGCGGAAAAGCTACACGTACGGGATAGCCGCAATAGCTAGGCACAGGCAGATAAGGTAAAAGGCACCACAACACAAGACTGAAAGAGGATTGCCCCAACGTACGCCGCAAACCTCCGAGCCCTTTGCGCGCCGGCTCGCTGCACTACAACCCACACGCTTGCACGTCCCTGTACAACAACCACCAGGCACCAGCGAGCACCAACCGCCAACCACCAAAGCTCTTACACTGAGCAGACGCAGAGGCGATGGCCTGGGCGAGGGTGTTCTGAGCGGCTCCGCCCTGCAGACAAGTGTGCACTCGGGAGCTGTCGTCATGCCGAAACAACGACCAACCCACTGCGCCATACATGGACCACTCGACCCGATCCCCGCATCAACCCTGCTACGTCTCAAACGGCCCAACGTGGGATGCGAGAGGTCAGCAGCTCTTAACGCCTTGCATAGGACTTGTCGCAAAGGACTTGTTAGGACTAGTGTGCCGGTAACCTCGCTCGTTGTGACCCCAGCGCCTGCCCACCTGCGCGGCGGCCTGTGCGATACCCTGGGCGGCAGCCTGGGGAGTAGGGACGCCTGCACCGCCGCCAGCACCGGCTGCACCACCAGCACCAGCACCACCAGCACCACCAGCACCAGCGCCGGCACTGCCACCGGCAGCGCCGCCCGCGCCGCCGCCGCCGCCAGCACCGGCGCCGACGATGGCCTGGAAGGAGGGAAGAATGAGGACGTAGGCTAAAAGCAGTTTCGGAGCGGGGCTAGGAGCGATGTGTAGGTTATACATGTGTAGATTATACAAGCATGATAGCCATACATCGGATTGTGGCACTCCGTAATGGACACCTAGATCATTGCAGCGCTGCAATAGTAATCGGGGGCTAAAGCTATGCATCCATTTGGGCGCGGCGCCGGCCGCAGGTCAAGGCAGAGGGCGTGCGCCATCATAACGACCCATGGGTCAGGCCGCGCGCGCGATGGCGGCAGACGCCCACCTGTGACAGGGCTTGCGCGTTGCCGGCACCGGCCGCCTGCGCGATGGCTTGCGCCTGCGCCTGCGCTGTAGCGCCGCCGGCGCCGCCGCCGCTGGCGCCGGCGTAGGCGCCGGCGTTGGCCTGCGCGGATCCAGCCTGGCGCAGCGCGCGGCGCGCCTCAACTGCGAACGCGAGGGCGGGTGCGGGGGAGGAGGAGGGCGAGGACGAGCATGAAGGGCTGGGCGCGGCGCAGCGGAGTGGACGGTGTAGTGGCAAGGTTAGGCGGTGTCGGAGTTTTGTGTCGGGAGGTGTCGCTAGCTGTGAGGGATAAATCGGATTGATCGCGGGAGCGCTCCCAGCCAGGGCTGCATTTACGTGTGAGCAAGGCTGCCAGGCTACGTGTGCCTGAATAGCGGGCCCTGGCGCGAAAAATCTCAGGATGGCTTCTGTGAAAATCCAAAGGGCCGGCCGCGTTGATTGGGCGCATTTCGGACGCATTGCGGGTCCCTTACACCGCATTGTGCACGTACCGGAGGCTAGGCTTGGGTTGGCAGCTAACGCTGCCGCGAGCAGCATCAGAAGCGCCGCGGCGCTGGCGGAGGCAGAGCGCGCCATGGCGACTGTGCCTCGGATCAAGAAGAAGAAGGCGCCGCGCGCTCAGGTTACGAGTGTAAGACGGTAAGGCAGAGTCAAAGGTAAGGCAGGTTCGCTGCAGCGCTGATTAAGACTCGTGGTCTGACGCGCCTTTATGCAGGCCAAGCGGCGTACGGCAAAACGTGATCAGGTGCACGAGCACCTTCTGCCGACACCTACCCTTCTTGGCGCCAAAAAAAGGTGCCAGAGCCAATGAAAGCGCCAAAGCGCAGGCATTGCCATCTCAATTGGGTTTGGGCGGTGTGCGTTGCGAACGGCTGCTGGTCATTGCGTCAGTCGAGGGCAGCGAAAAAGGTTCAGCGAACCAAGGGTCGTTCATGCGCCGGCCGCAGCGCCATGCGTAATGCCACGTGTTTGGGACATCGACTGCCTTGGCCGCACCGCTGCAGGTAAAGGTGGCCGAAGCATCGTTCCTAACACGTTGCTTGGAGCTGATTTCGAAGCTGCAGCTGTTTCGGACACGCACGGTTCCGTAGTACGCGGGCGGGGAGCCGGGCTGAGCGCCCATCGAAGGCCCATAACGCGTTATAATGGTATGATGTGCATCTGGCGCCGTCGCGACTGAGGCCGGCCCTACCTGTAGCGAACTCGCAGGTGCCGCTAGACACAGCTCGATGTGCTGCGCTGGCCAGCGCTTGCGCGACATCAACTTTGGGGGGATGCCTGCACTGAACGTCCCTGTCAAATCGCAATCGTGAAAAGGATTGCAACAAAGCTGGGGAGCTGCGAAGCCACTTCATCGCAGGGTTCAGGTCATCCTGTGATGAAAGGAATAAGGGTACTCAGCCATCCGCGGGTTCATGTTAATATCCCTTTACGAACTGTCACGCCGTTGAGCCAATAGCTAAGTGCATCGGCTGAAGGTACGGCGCCCGCAGTAGCCGCGGCAGCAGCATCAAGTTCGCAGTTCACTCTAAACAAACGCGCTGAAGAGTATCATTTGAGCTTCCCCAACTCTGGCCTGGTCCTGAGCTAAGGCCTAAGACGCGATGCTTCCACCTCAGTCTTTCATACTACACGACGTGAGCAACTGATCTTGGACGCTAAATTCACAATACAATTTTATACATAATAATACATTTCAAGATATTATCTTAGGCCTACAAGACCCCGTGTGCGCACAATTAGCATTTTGCAAGCTCGTTGCAAAGTAGCCTATCAGGCCATCGCACTATGACACAACTTCAGATCCTGCAAGGAAAGCAGCAGCAAGCCTCTCTGCGGGCAAGCCGACGGCCCAGGCCTTTCGCCGCTGTGGTGCGGGCCAGCTCAAACACGCATCAGCCGAAGGAGTCTACTCGGCAAGACGCCAGCCGTCGCGATGCCCTGCTCTCGCTGCTCAGCGTCCCGCTTGTAGCTGCTCAGCTGGGATCGGGCGTGTCGCCAGCCTGCGCCTTTGCTGCCCCGCTGGCCGGCTTTCGGCTCCTCGTCGACAAGCTTGACGGCTACACCTTCATCTGCCCAGAGGACTGGCTCGTTGTGACATCTTCAGGCAACGACATATTTCTGCGCAATCCGCGCGTCGTGGAGGAGAACCTGTTCGTGGACATCACATCCCCATCGTCGTCGCGCTACAAGTCAGTCACGGATCTTGGCTCGCCGCAGGACGCCGCCAACGTGCTGCTGGATCAGTTCTTGACAAAGGAGTTCATGTCGACCCGTTTGGGTATCGCGCGGTACGGCGAAATCGTGTCGGCGTCAAGCCGCGTGGCCGACGACGGCCAGACGTACTATGACATCGCCATCCGCATGACGTCGTACGGCAGTCGGAACGCCTACGCCGCCACTCGGGTGGAAGTGCTCAAGGTGGGCAGGGGTGTGGCGGGTTTTGGTCGGGCTTATATTGAGGGAAAACCGAAGGCACACAGCTGCGTCAAAAGCTTGCGGTGTCCCTGCTTACCCGTAAGTATGACTCAGCCAGCTTCCGTACACGCTGCGGCCGCCCAATCCTTGGCCGGGTGTCTTACCGGTTTCGTCATTACAAGCACCGCCGACATCTCCAGTCGTGTGTGTGTATTGCCCGGCTTCATTTGCCCCCGCCTGTTTTCCTCCCTCCCCCCGTCCCGCCCAGGACTATTCCCTGGAGTGGGACCGCACGGTCACCGCCGTACTGGGCGTTGCCAACAACCGCCTCTACACGCTGCGGCTACAGAACGCGACGGGCGCCTACGAGGCCGCCAAGCCCCGGCTGAACACCATCATGCAGTCGTTCCGTTGCCGGGAGGTGGACGTGTAATCAGGGCCTCCTGTGCAGGAGAGGGAGCAGGACCACCACTCTGACAGGCGAAGGCGAATCCCGGGGTGCACAGAAGCGAGCTGTGTAGGGGGGGATCGGGGTAAAGGTCGATTGGCGTTCTTTCGAATGGCAGGGGCTGGTGCTCCTAATCCGGGTGAGGGCGACGAGTTGCTCGCTGCGCCGTAGCATCTCTTGCTGGCCTCCACTGCCGTATGTACGGCTCTGAATGTCCCGTCAGGGCTTCAGGGAGGGGAGCATCGCGTCGTTGAGCAGGGGGGGGGGGCGCTCGACAGGATGCGGTCGCTGACGGGAACCGACCAATGGGGCGGTCCAACGAGGGGTTTGCGCACGCGGCCTGGGACGGCAGGAGCGTAGGAGGTGAGGGCAGCAACAACCTCGGTTGTGCAGGCAGGCTTGAGGTGTTTTGCTGGCTTGATAGCCAGTACCCACACGAGGGCAGCAGCGCACCTGACGGAAGGGATCAGAGTGTGTCGCACTCGGCAGAGCGGCCATTAATCAGGACCAGGCCTTTTACTCGGCAGTGTCGCCAGGCCCCTGCTCGGCGGTGTCGGCTGGCCGTACTGACGGCCCCTATCCTACGACGGGACATAATCCGTTGGTTTTGTCTTCATCGGGAAGGTGGCTGCGGCACGGCCGCGGCATCACCTTTGGGCTGGCGCGAGGGCTGTGGCTGTCGGTGCCAGACCCCAGCGCTACGCAGCGATGTAACTGCCAGGTGATGGTTATAAACATGGCACGTGATTGCTCGTCCCGATTCAGTCCCGATGAATGCGACTCCCCCTTATGTAGCCGGTCTTTATGCCACACCCCCTTCTGTGATGAAGAGCCCCCATCGACGCCGACAACCACATACACATCTAATTTGGTCGCCATCGACCATCCGTCCTGTCGGAGCAGATTAGTACTGCGCTTGTTAAATGACTACTTGCCCCCAAAGATGGGCATATTGGATGTATGGCACGTCACTAAATCACTGGTGCCGTTATTTCAGGTTGACAGCAACAAATCTACAGCAACCGTCCGATGTTTGATCACCCTTCGTCCCTCGATTTCGCCCACAACCATAGCCATAAAAAAACAGGCACCGAAACACTTATTGGCAAATGAGAGCAAAGGAAATGAAAATGGTTTATGGAGACTTACCCGAACGTCAGCTTCGCTCTCGGTAAGATATTGAGTAATCAAGAGAGTGCGTATGCATGCTAAACACACCATAACAAGCCATATCGCATGTGGGGCTGCTGCCGCCATTTCCCCCATCTGGGTTAGCTCTCGTACCCCCCCTTCCCATCTGGCACACTCGCGGGTTCCTCCGTTTGGGCAGATCTACGCGATCCGCCTATTGCGTCAGCAGTAGTGCCTCTTGGTCTGGAACCCACTGTAACCGTTACAACAGTAGTGCCTGGCCTTGCGCGGTTGGGCTGCGCCTGAAGCCATACCTACCTATCTATCAATCACGAACAAATCCCGCGACAGCTGGTCCGGTGCATCCACAGCGGCAGCAGCAGCAGCGCCCCTAGTCTTCGTCCCAGGCGGACGCCAGCTTCTGCTCCCGCTCCCGCCTTGCCTCCCGAGCGGCCTGCGAGGCACGGCAACAGGCGGAACGACGGTAGCGGCGGCGGTGGTGGTTGAGGGCCGTTTAGAACGCAGTAGTGACAACCACGGCCACCCGACACGCTCCATACATTGACACCACAGCGGGGATTTCGAGCGCGCGAATCGTCGGGCGTCCGAAGCAACCCCCATGTGACTCCCAAGCCAAGCCATTAGCTGAGCTCGCCGAGCGTGTGGTGTGTTGGCATCTCGCCCCAGCCCCACCCCAGTCCCGATCCCAGCTCCCGTCCCGACCCCAGTCCTGCGGCTTGCCTTGCGCTGCGCCGCCAGGTCCTTCTCCGCGCTCCTGTCCCGCAGCTGGTTCATGCCCAGCGCATGACTCAGCATCTTCTTGGCAACCGCGGCGGTAGTCTTTGGGCGCTCACGAGGCGGCAGCAGCTCTGCAGGCCGCGACCCAGATGGCGGGCAGAGAGGGGCATGACGCTGGCGGTGAAGTTTATCGGTGGTGGTGGAGTTCTGGGGCGCTTACGAGGCGGCAGCAGCTCTGCAGGCCGTGACCCAGATGGCGGGCAGAGGGGGGGAGCGACGGCTGCCCCGGAGTCCCGGGTACACAGGACCCCACTTTTATGTACCGGTTGCTGCGTCCGAAACGCGACACAATTCACCATCACAGCCACGGGACTCAAGTGTGTCGAGTGTGGCGATGTTGGGGTTTGTAAAGCTACGCCAATGATATACTCCGAGTAGTACATGTGTTTCGAAGTTTAAACCATAAAATAGTTCCTTGCGCTGCCGTACCTGCTGCGCCCACCGCCTTGGAGATCTCCGACGCCTCCGTGAAGGGTCGCAGCTGGAAGAGATCTTGATCCTCCTGCAGCAGGAACAGGGCTGCGGCAGGGCGGGTGAGGGGGGTGGCATCAAAACCCGGGGGGGGACGGTTGATAAGAAACCCGTGGGTCGGCAGGGGGGCACGAGAAGAAACCCGTCGGCATGGGGGAGGAGGGCCGGCAGGGTTTGCTCGAGGACACGAACGGCCACTCCGTCCCGCCTTCCAGCCCATGAGTCATCACGCCCGCCTCTAGCCCGCCGTCCCCCTGCCTCCCGCCGTCCTACCCCCTCCCGCCCGCCATCCCCCCTTTTCCCGCCGCCCGCCTCCCGCCCGCCTCCCGCGATTTCCCCCCTCCCGCCCGCCTCCCGTCCGCACGGCGGTCAGCTGCGCACCTGTGGCACCGTCCGGGCACACCAGCAGCGCATGGTGGTCGTCCACCCACTTGATAACCGGCAGCGGACGACCGTCCTGCGGCAGCGCGTGTGGCGGAGACGGACGGGGCGAATTGCACAACCGACAGGGGGGTTACAAAAACATGGCTCGGCTACTCGACGTGGGAAACAGACGGCAGGGGGGGGGGCGGTCCGAGGGGAAACCCTTTGGCGGCACTGAAAGAAAAAACCGAGTAGCGTTTGAAACACTCGTTTGACACTGTTAAGGGAGCAACGCGCCCGGGAGGACCGGTAGTGCCGCACGACAGATAAAGCAGGCCAGTAACGGTAACCGCCGGTTCGGTTGCGAGTGGGTTGCGACCGGATCCATCTAACCCACATGGTACGGATATCGTACATTTCCCCCTGGCACCTCGGCCCAGTACTGGCAAACCGGCGCAGGTGGCCTACGCTGCCTCAAAACCCCTTCGCTCGTGCCGACCCCCCTCAGCCCACCTGCGGGGCTAGAGCCGCCACAAACTCCTCCAGATGTGTCGTACGTGTCGCCGAGGTGAGGCCGTACACCTCCAGCACGTGCGTGCAATCGCCGAGAGAGGCTGCGGGCCAAGCCATGGAGGCGGTGTTAGGGTTGAGGCGAAACGCGGCGACCCGTGGGTCAGGCTACATGTGGCGTGCAGGTGGGAGTCAGGCGCCGACCAACATCGTGGACGGTACCCCTCCCCCAGCACATCATATCATCATTGCGTTGGGACTGCTTCCACGGCTACGCTCACATAGTGATCGACGTGCGGAACCCCTGTTCGAGCCATGGGCATGCGGTAGCGCAGCGGAATGCGAGCGGAATTACAAGGGGGAGTCAGAGCACGAACGAAAGCGGCAGCCCACCAACGAAACGGCCACGTGGGACGAGTGCAACCACCACCGGCGTGCCCGGCAGGTAGCGTACGACAGCGCGACCTTCAGCGCGCGTCCCCCTGAGCGGGCAGATCGTCAACAGTGCGCCCACAGCCCAGGTGGGTTAGCTTTGCTCGTAGCAGCAAGCCACGAGCGAAGTGCCCCTCCCACGTGGGTGGCTGGCGAGCTAGGGCTGGCTCCCGTGTGCGCCCGGGCTAGCTGTCAAGCCTCCTGCATGCTAGCAGGCCCGCCCACTCCCGCAGCGGCGCAGCGTTCCCCGGCTGGGGAAGGCGACAAACCCACGTCTGGGCTTGGCGACGGTGACGGATCCACCAAAAAGCCAATTGCTATTCCCAGCGATACACCGGATGGCGACGGCGACAAACCCACGTCTGTGCTTGGCAACGATGACGTATCCGCTGATAAGCCAAGTGCTATTCCCCGCCTCCCCCCCCCGTCCGGAGCTGCGCGGGACCGACCTACATCGCGATCTGTTCCCACACGGTCTGGGGTTGGGAGTACAGCAGGTCACTCCCCCAGCCCGCGAGATGAAAACACGTGCCTCCACTATGGAGCCCCTGTGTTTTGCGTCCCCTCGCCTTCCCCCCTCCGACCCGCTGCCGTACCCCGCAGAGCTGCGTCGTCCGAGTCAGGACTTGCGCCGCCGCCGTCTCCGCCATGCTCTGCACGGCCGCCACCGCCGGCAGCACCCCCGGCCGCTCGGCCTTCATGGCGACCCGCCGCAGCTGGCGGCACGTGCCTTCCTGTCCCCGCCAACATGGCCGAAACCGCCGCCGTCGCCGAGGTCGTCGGAGGTCGTTTCGAGCCGCCGCCCAGAGCCGCCGTCACCGCTGCCGACACCGTCACCGACGAAGCTGCTGGGGGCGTCCCATGGGTCGGCGTCGTCGTCGCCGCCATGGCCGCCGCCAATGCGGCCGACTGCATATCGGTTCCCCCAAGAGCCGCCTCAGCCGCCGCAGGCGACCTTGCCTGGCCCGCCGTCGGCGTCGTGGTTGCCGCCACCGCCGCCGCCGCTGCCGCCGCCACCGCCGCCGCTGCCTGCATGTCCGCTGCCCCTTCCGCCACCACCACCTCCGCGCCTGGTGACCTCGACCTCCCCGCGCCACCCTTCGCCATCGGCGTGTGCGTCTGGCCCCCTTTAACATTCGCGCCCGCCGCTGGCGACCTTCCCGCCGCGCCCTTCGCCGCCGTCGGCTTTGTCGTCGCCGGCGAAGCCGGCGCTGCCGCTGACCCCCCCGACTGCCTCGCGGACGTCCGCTTTACCGCCCCTGTCACCGCCGGCGATGCTCCCCCTGTCCCCGGCGCCGCCTTCGGCACCGGAGATGGCCCCGGCGACGGCCTCTCCGCGGTCCCCAGCGCCGCTGCCACCGCTACCGACGCGGACGGTCGACCAGGGCCCCCAAGGGCCGCCGCCACCGCCGCGCCGGGATCAACACCGGGCTCGGCGGCGCCGCCCGGGCCCCGACCGGACAGCGCCGCTGCTGCCGCCGCTGCCGCCGCCTCCAGGGTGGCAGGGTCCACCGCAGCAGCCCCAGCTCCGGAACCAGGCCGTGCGCGAGCAGATCCAGGCCGGCCGGCTGCCGCTCCACCCACGCCGCCTCCTAGGGCCCGAGCGAACATGGCCGCACCGCCGCCCATGCCACCACGAGGACGTGCCGCAGGCGGCGGTGGCGTCATGGCGGCGGTGACGGAGGGTGCGGGGTCGGCGGCGCTCGACTCCGTCGACTCCTCCTCCCCCTTTGCGATGGAGGGGGGAGGTGCTGCGGCGCTGGCGCCGGTTTCGGAGCCGGGACGCGCCGGTGTCGCATCTACGGCAGCCTCCCAGTCGTCTGCACCGGCTGCGTTGTCGTTGCCTGGCTCCGCTGCCTCCGCTTGCAGCTGTTCTGAGCGCAGCCCCCGGAGCTTATCGAACAGCTCTTGCGCCCCCGTCGTGTCCCCCTGCGAAGTCAAGGGCCAGGCGGCCGCGAGCGGGTTGGCTGTGTGGCTGCTGCAGGGTGCCTTGCTGCTCTCCTGGATGAGGTCGTGGTTTAGTTTTGTGGGGGAGCAATCGGCACTGTCTTGGTGTCGTGGGGAGGTGAGACAGGTGCACGCTCGGCCGTTCAGCTCGGGTCGAGTGCGCTTTCGTGGTGCTGGCTGGTGTGGGGCATGCGCATGGGGGATACACGCGTTTCCTGCGAACCTCCTGCGGCTGCGCGCTGAAGTTCACGCTTACGTGATGCTTACGAGAGCTTCTGACGGATTGGGTAATACTAGAGGTCTTCCACCCGCACAAGTACGGCAACCCAGAGGTGGACCGCGCGGCCCCGCAAAAAAATACGAGGACTCGCCTGGTTAAGTTTTATGACTGCCAGGTCATTCAACGCCGCTGCGTAGGCTGGGTCCGTTTCCTCTAGCCCAGCCAGCGTGTGGGGCAGGTCCTTCTCCTCTGATTGGGAGCCATCTTCATGTGGCATGATGCAGGTCCAGTATCAGTGCAACGCTGACACGTTGTCTAGCCGCCCCTTGAGGTCCAACGTAGGCACCTTAAGGGCACCTTTCGAAAGCCCTATGAAGTCACGTTAAGCAAATGCAAACATGTAGGAGGTTAATACGCAAGGATGCAGATGGGATCTACGGGCATTTTGTCGTCCGTAGCGTCCGTTGACAAAAGTGGCCCATGGAACTGGTTCCGAGGTGGGCCGGCCCTTGAATCCACGCGGTACTAGAGCACAGGCAAAGCATCAAGAACATACTACTGCATCCCAAGATCTTCTCACGTTAAGGAGTCTAGCCTTCAAGTGGTCACGACTGACCCCCGCGTTGGGGCTGCTGCAGCATCACTCACGAACCTTGGTTCTGCAAAGAGTTTCCACCACGAACAGTTCATCATGCAAATGTTCTGACGTCAGGGGCGCCATCAGGAGGCGCCCCTCCTAGCAGCTTGACTAGAGGGAGTCATACGCACAGAAGCGACTGAGAACTTATTTGCCGCCTTCCGTGGCGATCCACCTTGCTGGGGCTCACACAGTCTCTGAACTTCATTGAGGAAATCCACGGGCAAGTTGGTAGCACGCGGACGGCTGTCTCGCCTGGAACTCGTTCCTGTGGAACCCGCGGAACCAGGCTGCTTCTGGTGGGCGTGTGGTGCTTATAGGCAGCATCGTTGATTGCTGATAGTGATATGATGCTACCAGGCCGCCACATTGACGGGCACTACCGTTCGCCGGCAACGTTAATGTTCGGCTGTGAATGCGAAAAGGCAGGCAAGCTTGCTAATGTCAATACGATGCGTCATGTAGGGCGACTTGCCGTGACGGTATCTACGCAGCCCCCTAGCGGGGCTGGCTGGGTGCCCTTTGCTCTATGGCCACCGTCCTTATTCAACATGGGGAGTCGGGCCCTGACGGCACGCCGCCGCCGCGGGCGTACTTCCAGTTAATCGAGGCAAGTGACAATGTCAGCCGACGTGCATGCCTTGGCCTCATGTTGCAAGGGCTTGTGGCTGCTCGACAGTTTCGCACGTTTTAGCTGCGGTGCATCATCCGTGTGCGAAGCGATGCCGTTTCTGCTGCCTTCCGTTTGGAGATCTAGCGTAGGTCAACTAGCGTTCGGTGCGCACGACTGGCGGCCTCCCGCGCATCACCAGCGTCTACCTTGCTTAGGGTTTGGGCCAGGAGCTTCCCGATTCTACCGTTCTTCGCTCCCTGTGGGCGGTGTGACGCACAAGGGCACTCTCCTTCGCCGTCATGCCTGAGCCGTCCAGCAGGATTCGCGCAGCCCCATCCACCAACTCCAGCTCTTCTCCTCCGTTTGCCCCATGTGTGGCCGCCCGCTATTCCCGCATGACCGCGACACACACGCAGCCGACCATGGAGACGTAAACATCCCTCCCCCCTGCCCGCACCGCGACCTTTGCGTGCCCTGCTCCACCGCAATCGTACCGCATTCCAGGGTAAGCTGCACATGCCCACCATCCGCGACTACTTCCGTCTGGCCAACGTGGCGCTAGACGGTGTGGTCTACCCTACGGATCCGGACGGCTTCACGTTCAGCACATTCCAGCCGAACAGCGCTGTGCGTGTGACGGGCGATCCACTGCCTGGTACGTGCCTGGGCTGGCTGCCCGATCAGAGCTTGGGGTTGGTACAGGATGGTGAGAATGGGCTCGCTGTTCGGGCCTGGCTTAGGCGTAAAACAGGACGATGCGGAAAGGGCGGTGCGTAAGGGCATGTGGCGGGAAGCTCATCTGCGCGGTCCTGCTCTGCTAGCTCTCTGTCGAACGGAACGCAGTCCTTGGAAGCTCATCATGCGAGTGGCAAAGCAAACGCGAAATTGTCACGCCGGTAGACAAGTCCCTGGGATCGATCAACCTGAAGCTCGAGCCATCCGTTTCATCTTCTCGCGGCGCGACGCTTCAGCTTCGATGCTGCCAGTACCGCCACCCCCAATGCCAGGGCTGTGTGGGTTTTATTCTGGGGGTCGCAACCCCACACGCCTCCCCGCAGCCGTGTAACCGGGTCTTCTCGCCGGCCCTCCGCGGCCGCCTCGTTGCATCGTCGCAGGTTCCCGGCTGACCCGCATCCTGCTGATTCGCACCAGCGAGGTGTACGGGGAAGCGGATCAGCAAGGAGGCAAGCGCAGGGTGGCGCAGGTGGGTGGTCTTGGCAATGGAGGTGGGAGGTCTTTCCAGCGGTCGCAGCGTGACGCACGCCGAGGAGTGCTGCGTTTGCGGATGCTTGCGGATGCTTGCGGATGCTTGCGGATGCTTGCGGGTGCTTGTGGGGTCACGAAAGCGCGTACCGTAACGTACGCTATCAGCTCCCTGAGTTGCTTGCTGGTTGGGTGTTGAAGCTTAGGCCGTGGGTCAGGGGTGCCGACGAGCTGCCGGGAAACAGCCGATACGCGTTTTGCGGGGGTTGGCTTTCCGCTGTGGACCCAAGGCCTCCCGCGCCTTGCGGGTATTTCGCCTGCCCTAGGCTGAGGAAAATCTGGGCCTATGGACGCTACCGCCGCCGGAGTCACAGCCGCGCACGTTGTCGGAGCTGGCGGCAGCACTGCGGTCCTTCCTGCAGGTGGGAGTGGGCGGGCGGCGGGCGGGGGGCGGCGCAAGCGAGCGTAGGGGTCTTCGGAGCGTTGGCGGGCGGTGAAGGGTGCGGATGGCTGCCCAAGGGCATCTAGCGTCAAAGGGCCTTATCACCAAAGCCTTACTACCGGTATCACGAGTGGAGGTGCGGGCTGGGTCGGCTGGTGCCTGCTTGGTGGACCTACATGGGGTGCTCCGCCTGGGTGTAGGGCGGTGAGGTGAGGTAAAAGGCACCCACGCGCGTTGGTCCGGTGTTCCGGACTCGCGCACCAGGGGAGGAGAGCAGGCGGTCGGGGGGCAGAGCCAGGTGCCGAGAAGCCGCAGTCGAAGGCAGTCGAAGGCGGTTGGGTCGCGAGTGCAGCTAACGAACGTGGAGCACAAAGGGTTGGGGGAAGCTGCTGGCGACGGAATGCGGACAGGCCAGGGGAACGTGCTGCGCGAGTTTCTGCTCAGCGGCGAGCTGGCTGCGGTGTATGAATGCGGGCAGCTATCGGGCGAGGTTCATTTAGGTCGGTCGGTTTGTATAAACGGGCTTTACGGTAGAGGTGCGGCTTCGCTGGTTTGGGCCCACACCAACGTCATGTCGCCTCGTCTGGTGCGCGCCGCAGATTGAACACAGCATCACGTGGCTGGTCAAGTACCGCTACTTTTCGGAACTGGTCCCCATCAGCAGCGATTCGGCGCTGGCGGAAGCTTTTGACCACTTCAGGTGGGGACGGCAGGGGTGTGTCCCCTCTGCATTTCGTGCGGGGAAGAAGCGTACGTCGATGAAGCCGCCAAAACCACAATCACCACAATCACAACAACTCACAACCGCGCCGACATACATGCTAGGGACGACGATGCTCTCGACGAAAAGATCAAGACCGACGCTGTAGGAGATGAGGGTCTAGGGGTGAAAACGTACTCGCGCTCCCAAAACATCAGATAAGAGAACACCGTATGTGCGGCAGCGGGGAGTGCAAGGGAACATGACGGAACATTGGGGTGTGACATTAGGGTTTAAAGAGGGGGTTGGCGTTGCGGTAAGGTAGCCAGCACCCCCACGCCCTTCCCGTGATGGATGAGGCAAGAAAGGGACTGAACGACCAGCGTGCGGTTCTGCTCAAGCCGGCAGCTTGGGGTCGCCGTGCGAAGTGATGTGTCACGTACGGCACATAAGGCCCGCACATGCAGGCGGCACGGCGTTGCCTTGCCCACGATTATGATTGCGGTGACGTGGCGCCTACGCGCAGGGCGATGGCCGCCCAGTACGCGGACGACGAGTCGGCTGTCAGCCAGCAGTGCCGGCTGTACCTCAACACTACCAGCGAGGAAATGGCGCCCAGGGACCTCATCCGCGCGCGCATCTCAGGTGAGCCCATGGAACGGAGCGGCGAGAAGTCCACGGATAGAGAACTGGGTGAACTGGGCGAAATGCGTGCGGGCCTGGCGGCCGATTGGCGGCAGCGAGGACACGACACGGGAGAAGGCAGGGGTCGAGTGGGCCACGGGGGGGCGGAGGTTTGAGAGAAAACCCGCGTGTGTTTTATAAATGCTGAGCTGAGCCGCGTGTGTGTGTGTGTGTATGTGCAAAAAAAGACCGCGGGGTTGGGAGGGCGGCCCCCAACCTCCGGCTGAGGGGCCGCTGCTCGTGGGCGGCGAGCGGTGTCGATGAGGGGTTGCTCCCTGCGCTGCAATTTAATGGGCATGAGGGCCTGGGGAGCTGGGCTCGACGGGCTCGCAAGGGAACGTCATCGCCCTGGAACCAGAAAGGAGCACGGCGGATGGCTGGATGGCCGCGCGCGTTGTGCCGTTTGTAGGCAACCCAACAAGTTGAACCGCGCGCGTTTCTCCAAACACAGGAAGCAGGTATTCCGCACCGGTGCGGTCGTGTTGTCACACAAAGCCCGGTCATTATTACACCACCTTACCCCACGACAAAGACCGGTCATCACACACCACCTTACCCCACGACAAAGCTCGGCCATCACACACCACCTACCCCACCCTACGTCTGTTCTAAACGGTTTTTAACGGTTTTTTCTCGCATCCACGGGTCTTCCTCAAAACCCTACCCTGCGCGGCTGCCCCCAGACATCCTCGACGCGGCGGCCGCGCACACATCGGGGCGGGAGACCGCCTCCGCTGTCGCCGCGCCCCTGCCGCCTCCGCTGCCCTCCGCCTTGCACCTGCCGGCCGAAAACGCCGCCGCCGCCGCGGTGGCGCTCCTCGGCAGCCACCACTCGCACGGCGCCGCCGCCGCCGCCGCCGCCCTCGCGGCCGCAGGCTACGGGTCCTACCACCTACTGCAGACGCAACACAGCGACTCCATGCAGCAGGACACGTACGGCAACCAGGACATGGACGGCGATGAGGGAGACGACGGGGACATGCAGGGCGACGCCGGGACGGTGGGTTCGTGGCGTTGTGGGAACGGCCCCCGCTGGCTGAGGCTTCCGCTTACGGCTATTACTTATCAGAAGACATACCGGTACATTATTCTTTTTATTAAAACCCATTTCCGACTCTGGGAAGTTGTCCTCGCCGGGGAGTGGGGAGCGGCACTGGAGCGGTCCTGGACGATGAGCTGCATCTGGACGATGAGCTGCATCTGGCGACTGGAGTGGGGGGCTGCTGTGGGTTGTCAGGCGCCTTGCAGCGTGCCAGTACTGATTCGTGTGCAATGACCCAAGACACCCTTACGCTAATACTCTCCGAGTTCGCTAACCTGCATGCCCCGATGTGCTTGCGCCATGCATTGAGCTATGCGCACGCAATGTCCATACCCTCTCTCACACACACACACACACACACACACACACACCCTTCTCCATCCGTGGCCCCCGCATGTGGTTTCGGAGCAGCTGAGCGGGCTTCTGGGCATTCCGCGACAAAGCGGCAGCGATGGCGCCGGCGGCCAGGGAGGCGCGCCAGGGCAGCCCAAGAAGGAGAGCAAGACGCGTCACGCGGACGGCCGGTGAGGCTACGTCTGAGTGACCTTCGTCGAAATCGTTTAGGTCTGGTGCCGGGGTTGTTGGCGGGGTTTGCTTGCTTTCCCCCGATGGCAGGGTAGGACGAGTGTACGGTTGTGACCTCTGGCGCTATGGATCAGATCAAGTCAGGCGAAGTCGATGCGGCGTTAGCAGAGCGGTACCGGTATGTCCCTTGTGGGTGCCGGATGCGCGCTGTCATCTGATGCCGCCTGCTGCTGTTGAGGCGATGCTGCTGCCTGGGTCGTTGCCGCTGCTGATGCCCGGGTCGTTGCCGCGGCTGCCCCTACAGCTTCAAGAACGAGGCGCAACACGCCAAGAAGATGGCGGACATGAGCCGCAAGATTGCGGAGCTGTTTGACGGAATGATTTTGGGGATGGTGGAGGTGAGTGACTTGTCGCCTGCTGCTGGGATGGAGTTCAGGCTGCGAGCGAGTGGGTACTGTTGAGCAGCGGTGGAGGCGACAGGGGAATGCACAACTGCGACGTGAGAACAATCAATTAGTTTAGGTGGGCCTTCCTGCCTGAGGGCTCACCTTGGGGCCAAGGAGGGGTAAGGCTGGGTTTGGGCCTGATGCCACCCGCTTGGTGGGCCATCGCCCCTGGTCTTTCGTACTTCGGGACCGCTCGTGACGGTCCCGCTTCCCAGCCCCGGATTTACCGGATCACTCTCCCGCCCCGCCCAACCACCTCTTATCTTTGGGTACGCTCGCCTGCCCCGCTTCCGCTCCTGAACCTCGGGATGTGCGCCCGCCTGCCCCGCTTTGTCGCGTCACCTGCTGTCCCTACCCCGCCCAATCACCTCTTCACCCCTCCAGGTAGTGGACCATAAGAAGATCAACTGCCTGCTCTGCAACCACGCCTGCACCGCCTACTCGGCCTACCATACGGACTGCGTGCGGAAGCACTTCCTGCGCCACCACGAGGGGACGCTGCGGGATCGCGGTGTGGACGTGGCCCGCTGGCGGAAGGAGTACGAGGTGTCGCAAAAGTGAGGGGATTCGAGGAAGACCCGTGGATGCCAGAAAAAACCGATTAGAACAGACGTTTTGAGATGCATGCTGCAGAACTGGGTTGGGGAAAAGTGAGGGGAGGGTGGATCAGGTCGGAGGCTTTGTAAGACCCCGTTTCCGCCCGCTCCCTACACCTCCGGGTTGTGCAGGGAGCGGGCGAACGGGTGCAGGAGGGTTGAAGGGTTTTTTTGGACCCAAGGGGTGGGCTTCGGAGCGCGCACGGGGAAGGTGCGTGGTGAACGCAGTCCCGTGCATGTGCTTGTCGAGTCCGGTGCAACGCAGCTGACTCATTTTGCCACCTAGTAACGCGTGCAAGTGGGCGGATGTGGAGGGCGAGAGGATCCCTGTCCTCCACGTGCTTGCTCCCCTAAACGAGGGCGCATACCTCCAGGCGTTTCCTGCTTCCGTCGGTTAGCAGTTCCCTGCAGTGCAAGCTCACCCGACTCCGCCAGCCGCATGCGTCCTGGCGCCCGGCTGCCCGCCCGCACCACTGACCAGCAGCCCGCCCGCACTCGTCCTCGCATCCGCAGAGTGAAGCGGCAGCAGCAGCAGCACCACCACCCCTCCATGTCTGGCATGCCGCCGGGCATGGCAGGGTCGCTGGGCCACCAGGGGCACATGCAGCAGCTGAGCCTGCCGGCCGGCCTCCTCCTCAACGGCCTCAACGCCCTCAACGGCCTCAACGGCGACGAAGCAGCGCAGCGCGGCTTGCAGGTGCGCCTGCGGGAGGTTCAGACCCTTGACCCGTGGGTCGGCACTGAGACGAGGAGGAAGTTCGCTGTTGACACGAATGGCACTCTTGACACTCAGCCCGTGCAAGATGCGAATGGCACGCTGACAGCGAGCCCGTGCAAGACGCGAATGGCACGCTGACAACCATTTCGTACAAATTGATCCCCCCCCACCTCGCAGGCGCAGCTGCTGTCGCTGGCCGGCCTCAACGTAGACCTGCAGCAGCTGCAAGCGAGCGGGAACGGCGGGGGCGGTGTGGGCGTGCCGCTGCAGACGGTCTCGGCGCTGCTGCTGCAGGTGGGGCGGCGCACGGAGGTCGCAACTTGCTGCTTGTTGCATCTGGGTCGCCTGTGTTGAACAAAACGCGTGTGCATCTCTGCGCCTGATACATTCTTAGGTGTCGGGATTGCGGAAGATTGCGGAAGGACGACGATTTGCGGCTTGCTGGAAGCTAAGCCGCATGGCGTGAAAGTTGTGGTAGCGACCGTGTTTTGTCAAAACAGAACCGCGAGTCATTATTTGCTTTGCCTGCGTTCCCACACGTATTTAGGGAAATTATTTCGTCCCCTGGGTCTACTGGGTGTCTTGCGGCCTGTCCCTGATCGGCGTTCTGAGCGGGTAGAGGGGAAACCCGGAATTCCGCATAGGAATTCAATTCCATAGAGGCGGAAACGTCCGTGCCCGCCGTTCCGTGGTGGTGGGTTGAGTCCGGTAGGCGGGCACTGGGCTCTCGGCTGGGGAACCAGAACTCCATGCGTCCCACGTCCCCCCGGACAAGCCGCACAGAGCCTGCTCGCAAGTCGCGAGCAGGCATCTGGTCCTAGTCATGGTGACCCGACCCAACCCGCCCATGACGCAATAACCCCGCCCAACCCGCCCATGATGCGATCATAACAGGCCCAAGCAGTGTCTCATGACGAGCAGATGCAAATACAGGCAGCGGGTGCCATCTCGGGCCTTATGACGGCCGCGTCGGTCGCCAGTGTTAATGGCGGGCAGAGCCAGGGAACGACCGCGACCCTGGTGTCTCAGGTGGGTGATCCGACGGACCCGTACGGGTACCCGCTGCCCGAGACTGCGGGGATGGACACCGGTCTCCGAAGCCCCGGCGTGCGAGACGCGTCTCGCGCTGGCGGCTGGCGCGCGAGCTCTGCCTTTCGGTAGACGATTAAAGCGTCGGGAGCGTGAACGAACGAACACAGACCCGGTGTTGGCGCCGACTCCAGTTCCACCGTCACCAACTCCATCGTCACCGTTATCCTTTTCTGCGTCACACGTCACGGACGGCTAGCCCAGTAGTCGTCGAGGGGAAGGGAGGGGGCAGAGGGCCGGGCCAGGGCCAGGGCCAGGGCCGGGGCCCACGCTGGAAAGCGTTTTGCCCTCGCTTCACTCGCTGCTATAGATCCGACTCGATTCACGGCCCGGTAGCAGAGCCGTGCCTTGGCCTTACGGCAGCCGAATCCTTTCCAAGGCATTAGCACGGCACGAACAGGCGCGCAGAAAGCGCACAGAGCGGCGTACGGTGCGCCGGGAAGCTCAGTTTCGGAGTACGTTTGGTTTCGGCGGCCCGTGGAATTCCACAGGTATGACTGGCAGCATGGCAGGTCAGCTTCAGCGGACAAGGAAGGGGAGCGGTCGCTTGCCCCTGGGGAGCGGTCAAGGCGCGCCAGCGTTCGCCCTAGAGGACGGGATATATGCGGTTCATTGAGAGCAGACCGAGCGCGACGCGGGGCGGAGGGCGGGTGTGGCAGAATGCAAGCGGGCCTTCATGCAGCCTAGTGGGTCGCTCGAGTAGAGGGGAGTGACCAGCCGACCGCACGTGCCTGAGGACCGTATCAAGCCTCCGGAGCTTTGCTTGTTGCGTTCCACCTACCACATGTATGCTCGGCCGGGCATTCGTAACTAGGTTCAACAATGTGCTGAGAGGGACCGGGCATTGCCTCACTGAATTAGCCTGTAGGCTAGATACGTAAATTCCTGCGAATTCTTTATGAGCTTAGCTTGTCACTGTTGACCGGACCGGAGCAGGCTGTGGACTGCGTACCCCCCTTTTTGTCCGAAAGTGGCGCATCATCTGCGTAAGCCATGTACCCCGTGCTGCCTGTACGCAGAGGGATTTCCGGGGAAGGTTCGGGATCGGAATATAATATGTGCAGGAAGGGCCTTATCCAAATATGAATGCGATCGGTGGGTCCGCAATGGAGGGTCCGGTCCGTGCGTTTGCGTTTTTTCTGAGTCGGGCCAAGGCGGTGTTGTATGAGTGGAGTACCCAGCGATGGAGTACGCCGTGGCGACGAAACCTTAATTGCGTTGTTGACGTGCAGGATTAGGTCACTGCAGCTACCGTAACATGTGCTGCTTGCTGTCAGCACTTTCGAATAAAAAAGATCCATGTCGGAACCGCCTCGCCACACTTGCACACGAGCACGATGAGGGGGACATGGCGCCTATGCGAACTGCCATTGTTGTGTTTGGCAGGTGGAATAAATAATAATAACTTCACAATACATGGCACTTGCCATCGACCCAAAACTAATATGACGCAGCTTGCAACGCGCAACTACCCAAAGCTCATCTGCAAGCAGTCGCTTTTCAGCGAAATATGGGCGAGGAAAGAGCCGCGACGGTAGAACCGTGCCCTTCGCTGTCGTGCGAACGTAGGAGCCACAAACCCCTATGCGCGTTTGTTACGCGATGCGCGACCTTCGAATTGCGACATACCTTGGAAGTCACATGGCTTCTTAGCTAACAAACCTCAGCCAAGCAACGAGGCGAACCAACCGTTTAACTGCTAGGGGGCTTTCCGCGTGCTTTGGGACTAATTAAGCACATGTTCAAGGATACTGGGCAAAGCCGATTTTACAAGGTATCCTTAGTGTCAAGCGGCAGAGGGGCCAAAGTAAGGGACAACTGCTTTCGGCAGTTCGCTTGCGCCGCTTGTTGTTTTCCGAGGCTCGGGGCAGACTCCCTGGCGGGGCTCAGCTTTGGGCACTTCCTGGCACCCACCGCAAATGACGGGGCTGCCCTCACCAACGCCCCATCCCGCACCGGCACCTGCTATTCATAATCTCCGCAGCTCGGCACCCTCAACTGCCCCTCTGCCCTCGCCTTATCCCTTGCCTCACGCCGCCTTCTCACGGACGTCTAAATGTATGCAACGCGCGCCCTTTGCTGCACCCCTCCACTCGCTGTGCTGCCCTCACCCCACCTGGCGCCCTCCCTCACTCCACCGCTCCTGCTGCGTCTGCTTCTGCTGCCTCGTTGCCCCCTCAGATGAGCGGCGCGCTTGGCGGCAACAACAATCCGAGCAACGGTACCGTGTCACTGGCGCCCATGGCTCGAATGGCCAGCGGCACGGTCACTACGGAGATGCCCTTGCCGCCACCTCCCATCCCGCCAGCCCCCCAGGTGCGCCCGGCTGAAGGACCGTCGCGCCGCCGTACCGTACGGGCGTACCGTACCGTATGGGCGCACCGTACCGTATGGGCGTACCGTATCGGGGGCCGCAAAGGCGCACACGTCACCATGCCACGCGGTCACCATCTGGGGTCACCCATTTTGAGTCGCCCACGCTGCACCCGATGGGTGTCACATGTCGCCCATATTGATGCTACCGCTGCTGCTGATCCCTCAGCGAGTAAATTTGCTCCACCCTGCGGCCCTGCAACTGCTTCCGCAGCCAGGTGGCGGCGGGGGCGACACCCTGCTGCACGAGGTGGCCAGCCTGACCATGACACGGGCGGCGAGTGTCGCCAGCCAGGGCCACGGTGCGCGCCGGGCCCGTGTCCGAGGCCCTACTTCCCCTGTCACCTAGGGGAAATTGGGTCTTGGATGGTTGCAGACGGGCGCGAAGGTTTGTTAAGGACAGCGGATACGTACATGCTAAGCCTCATTGCAAATGACGCTGCACGATTTTTTCTGCACAAGACCAAAACAAATTTGACCTCTTCGCCTTAGCCTGCGGCCTATCGCTGGACCACACGCCCGGCGCTTCCCAGTGGTCCGTGTTTGCCTAGAACGCACCATGAGTAATCTCATCCCTTCACTGATCCACTTACGTCGCCCTCCGCTACCTGCATCATGCCCAACGTACTTCATCGTCCACAACCAGCCCCGCCCTGAAATGTCCGCCATTGGTGTCACCCCCCCCCAGGCTCGCTTCCCGGGATTCGATCCCCCCCCGTGGTCACAACCGACATGTCGCAGCCCTCGGCTTAATGCTACCAGCTTCGTGCCCGCGCGTTCCAGGCCCCACCTTCGCGCCGGCATTCTCGCCTCCGACTGCCGCGACCAATTTGGCTGACGTGGCATGCAACGGATGAGGTGCAGCTGCGCGCCATTCCAGCGCAGATATTCGCCAGGTGCCACCTGGGTCACACTCCTGCCGGAATTTTAGCATGAAGGCCGGTGCCCGATATTACGGTGGAAAGCGGAACACTGCTGAACAGCGGCGCGAGGGAGGCGGCGGTGAGAGGTACGCAGCAGCAGGACGGAAGGGGCGGAGACCGCTCCTTTAGCGATGTTTGTTTCTCCTTGTGTGAATAAGCGTGCATGTGGATGACGGCAGCCGGCGGCGCTTGGGTGCTTTCGATGCGCGATGATAGAAGCCGCCGGCTGCGCGCGCTCGGGTACTGCTCTGCATAATGGGACTTGACCCAGGCGCCAATAATGACGAGAAAGAGGTTCTTTGCGGACGGGTAGGACGCGCTCTGTTGGAGGCATTTATTGCCAGGCATAACAGCTGGCAGCTCGCGGTGTTTCGGCCGGCCAGCAGTGCCCGCAGCACGTGAGGAGGAGGAGGCGACCTGGACGTCCCTTTCGCGCTTTGATATGCCCAGATATGCATCTTTCGGTGCGCCTGGGCAGGCGAATGTTGCGACATTGACTGCTTGAAACAGAGCCGCTGCGACACCTTCGGAGGACATGCAGCGCGCGGTTCTGCCGTTTGTTCAAGCCAGCGGGTCTGTTGACGTTGGGCCGCGGCGGACAGCAGGAGAGAGCGCGAGTGGGTCGTGTGCGCGAGTGGCTAGCGTTTTGAGTCATGTCGAACTGTCATCTGTCGAAAAAAGGAACTTCATGTACTAGTACGATTTATAGCAAATTTTGGCGGATATAATGCGCTGCCTGGGCCGCCTAAATGGATACGGGATTACCTGCACAGCGCCTGCACACATTTCTACTGACTTTTCATTGCAAAGCACCTGCCGGCGTCTCAAATTTCAAATCCATCGACTGTTGTTACAGTTTGAACTGCGTACGTCACTGGTGCTGAGGAGGAATTATATCGGCGCGTAATTGCTCACACATTTGTAACGTGGTGCCGCCTCGCTGATGTTATCGAAAGGCTCTCCAATATACACACGACGCTGGCGCTTTCGCGTCGTCGTAATAACGGTCATAGCGGGCCGGATTGCGACACGCACCTATTGGTCTGGCGGTAACCGCTCATCAGGCACCCGACTTATGCGCTAATCCGCCGGCGAATGCCGTGATTACCGTTACAGGTGGTTGCAAGACCATACGACGGGGAAACCAAGCGACGAAGCGAGGGAGGGCACCGCCAAGATGGCGAATGCTGCAACAAGAAATCATCCAGTCAAGGCGGAAATTTTAAATTCAATGTTGCAACAAGAAATCATCCAGTCAAGGCGGAAACATCGGAAAGTGTAACTCACAGGTTTCCCACAGCCATCCAGACGAAAGCAGGTTGCTGTGCTGGGCGCCATCCCACATAAGCAGAGCTCTCTCTTTATTGCAACATTGTTAGGTCGCTCATGTCAGGACATTAAAGTACGCCGCGAATCACTCGCTCGCGGCAAAAATACCTTTTGGGTAATCACAACTTCACAAGCCGGTCCCATGGGTCCCTTGGACACGCAACCCTCCAGACCTCCCTCCTGGGGCTGGAATCTGGTGTAACCGTCGGGCCTGGAGCCCATTGTAGCATTTGCTACGGTAACTGCTGCACTAGGAACTACTGTAATCGTCCTCCGGTCATGCTTCAACGAGCTGCACCCACCCCGAAAACACACCAAGGCTAACCTCATAACCAAGTAAGCGCCAAGACGCCAACGACTAACGGTACTACCAACATGCCAGCGGTCCTGCCAAGCAACATCTTTTGCTGCAACCTGCTTAGCCCTTGCTCAATTGTTTGACAAAGGGTTCGAGTAGAACCAGCAAAAACCCTAACCTTTGTCCAGCTCACCTGTAACCGATGAACAGTAAAATAGTGCCAACTGTTATCAATGGTTAAAGTAAGTACTACTGTGTTCAGCTCACGGACGGACGGCGCCAGACCTTGGAAGCCAGCCTTGCGCATCCACTGTAACGTGTACTACTACTTCCCCTGCCAGTAGACCCGGTTCCGGTCCCTCACAACAGGTCTTGTAGTAATATTGATAGGTTGCGCTGGGCGTGGCCCTGGCGTGTGCTGAGCGGGCAGGGAACTGAGTGGGTCTCCCCTTGTACGCCCTCACCACCGTTGCAGTCCCTCACTGCATGTAACCAACGCACTCTACATCAGCTTGACCCACTTGCCCTCGCTGTAGGTGCCGTCCACTCCCAGCAGAAACAAGATGTAGAAGCCTCGCGGTGCCAGTGCGGGCAGGTCATCAGGCGGGGCTTCCAGCACGGCTATGCCGCCTTGAGGGGCGTCCTTGAGCTGGGCGGCGCAACGGGGAGTTTTTTTCTTGTTGTTGTAACGGTTACAGTGGGGGGAGATTTTGTTGTAACGGTTACAGTGGGTTCCAGACCAAGAGGTAGAACCTTCGGGGGGATGCATCACACGTGGCAGTGTATCGTAATGAAGACGTTGCAGCTTACTTATGACCCTTTATACCAGTCATGCGTTTGCAAGCGTTTAATGAACAGCGACGTACGTCAGCTGCTATTGCCAGGCAACGGCTCCTAGTTGGCGGGCCTAACAACTAGGCAACAGGGGACGACGGGCATATCTGGCAGTTCTGAGTAATGCAGCTTGCCGTGAAACACATACGGCTGTGCGTGGGTGGCTCCAGCCCAGACTAGGCGCACATACCGGTAGTCCGGCGCCTAATTAATTTAGCGCTAGCTCGTTGGCTCTATTTCCTGCTGGTACGGAGTCCACCGTAATTTCTACGACATACCTGCAATAGAATGACGCGCTGGTTCATGTTGTGAGAATGTGTCGAAGCGCACGGCGCCACCAGCGACGCGCCCGTGATCTTGCCCACGTCGTACTTGTAATCCACGGTGAATGTCCTGATGAGGACTCGCCGGCGGCGGGGATGCACAGCGCGATGGGTATCGCATACTGACGTTAGGGCCCGTCTTTCCCCCCTCTTCAGTCGGTTGACTGTTGAGTAGGTTGTAGGTTGATTGGAAGGTCACATGGACACAAGCATGCAGGAGGTTACAGTCGGTCTCACGCGCGCCAGTCATTTCGTTAGCTGGCAAGACGCCTGGGGTGTTTGTATGTACGCTGCTGATCCGTCTTTTATTTCCCCAGCTGCCTTGGTCTGCTACGTTCCTATGAAGGCCGCCTAGCTAGCTAGCAGTCAATCAAACCCAAGCAATAACTTGGACCGACCAAACTCACGTTCCACGGAAAAGGTTTTTGGGGTACTTGAGGATCAGCGGCCGCTCCACGCCCTCCGCGATATCGATGGGAACCACCATCTGAACTCGGTACTCCAGGAGACCATCGGGGCTGCCGGACACATGGGCGGGCTGCGGCACGAAGCGTGTATGCAGCCAGCAGGGCGACGACGTGTTCGTTGGTTTCAGCACGCAAAAAGCGGCTGAGTGCCGTATGTACGTTAATTTGCGTTCAGATACTCGACAGGAGGGCATGCAGCAGGCCCGCGGCCCATAACCACGCACACACTGGCAGCACTACGTACTGCTGGTAGCTGGCGGCAGCGACATATCGCGAGGATGGCACACAAGTTTGTTCCTGAGCCTCTTTCAGTGTCAGTGTCAGGCGATGCGCCCGATGGCTCCACCTTCTGGTCTGGGGCCTACTGCAACAGTTACTACTATTGCTGCTACAAGCAGGAAGCGCTTGCGTCACGTGTGCTATGTTACGACCAAGACATCTGGGGCCCACTGCAACAGTTACTACTACCAAGCCGAGGGACTCCAGGGGAGATGGGTAATCCGAATGTAGGACCCCCTGCTTGCTGATTGATGATGGAGAGCCCTTGCAGGCAAATGAGGGCAGCCAGCCAGCCAGTGTCGTCACTCGGGCAAACGCAGCCAGCCAGTGTCGTCACTCGGGCAAACTATCGTATCAGCAATATAGGAGCTAGGGCACGTCACGTCTACGTACAAACCTACCGCGCCCTTGTACTTGGCGCACGTGTCGCAACCAGCCACCAGGACCTCCCCGGTGTGGTGCAGGCAGGCGGTCGAGTGATACAGCCGGATGATGTCCGTGGGGGCCAGCTTCTGCAAGGGCAGCAGGCAGGCAGGCAGGCAGGCACACACGGGGCCACGATCTGCCGGCAGCAGGCACACGTGGTACGTGGGTTCTCGTCCCTTCCTTTGCCCCCTTCAGCGTCAGGCGATGTGCCCGATGGCTCTGCCATACGGCCTGGAGCCCACACTGGCAAGTAGTCGTAGAGGGCTGCGCCACGCACGGCCTGGGGCAGCTGCCCTAGGGCGAAGCGCCAGGGGCGCGAATTGCCCACCCGCCGCCGCCCTGAAGGGAATTAAGCTTCCTCCGCAAGCACCAATAGTATTGCTGATAGCTAGCAGTAACTGTCACAGCGAGCAGCAGACCTGGCAGCAGTAGCAGCTACTACTATTGTCACCAATGATGCAGGCCAGCTGGCTAACGGTGTGGCGGGCTGCTGGCGCTAGGTGCATGCAAGGATCAACAAGACGAACGAGATAGGCACTGTGTCGCGCCGATACATGCTCCTTAGAGGGTGAACAAATATTATGATCATGCCTCCGTCAACAGAGTCGCTGTGAGCTTGTTGCAGAACGTTGTTCGCACAACAGGCGCCGTGGTACGTACGCACCGCGCCACCCTTACGCACCCCTCACCCCGGTAGCTAGCTGCCTATCTAACCCACGTGCCGAAACTGCACCTTGAAGCGGCTCCCCGGCGGCGCCTCCGGGTCGTACAGCAGGGAAACGGTGTTGGGGTTGCTCGCCTTGCTGGAAAGCTTGTCGCCGTAACCCGCGATGCCTTTCTGCGGACAGAGAGGCAGGTAGGTTGAAAGCAACACGTCACAACAACAACGTCACAAATTGAGAGGCATGGCTTTAGGAGGCGTGTCCTGTACGCGTAACACGGGCTTGAAATGGTCCCGTCGATAATAAGTCCGCGCATGCGCTCACGCGAGTTGCACCTTAGAACTATGTATCAAATGAGAAAAGAAGAGAACGTATCTGCAGAGGAACTACAATTATTATAAAGTACGGATAGTTGATTGAATGTATGGCTGTGACGAACGCACCTGAGCGCCGTTGACAATCAGAACTCGGCCGTTGGGAAGTACGACACCGTCGCCCATGACGCGCCCGATCCCGAGCATATCCTCCACCTTCCAGCCGTGGGTGCAGTACCCGGTCTCGCTCTTGTCGCACTGATGTAGGTCCAGGCGCAGGACCTTGCTTGCGGCTGTGGTGGAGGGGTCGGCCTGATTCGGCTGTTGGTTACAACAGGTTACGACAGCAGCGAGGAGGGTACGAGTTTATTTGGGCAAGTAAGCAGGTGGCGTTAAGCACTAGTTAAGCACTACAGCAAGGAGGAGGGGCACAACTTACGAATTACAGACAGCGTGCGATCAATGGCACATACCGTTAGTTGAGGACGACCTAACTATTCATTAACGGCGTCTTCGTTCTAGACTGATCTGGCTATGCAGCAGGCGGAGCTCGGCAAGCCACCGGTTAACCAGCTAGGCCAAGCCACCGGTGCAAACCACCGCTTAACCAACCAGGATAGCGCAACGTATGGGCTCCCCGTAGGAGGAATCTACGTACAGCGCGTGCCCTCCTGGTGCACCGCCATTGGTGCGGTGCGGTGCGTCTGGGTTCCTGTTTCTTCCGTCTCTTTTCGTGTCTGGCGGTGTGCCCGGTGGTTATGCCTTTTGGCCTGGAGTCCACCATAAGGACAGTACTACTCTATGGGCTACCCGTGGATCCCAAATGCCGTAACGATACCGGTAAGTAATCTAAGTATGCATGCACTGGTTGGTGCTTCGCGTCTTCCGGAATGAACGAATGACGGACGACCGCGCCCTGGAGCGCTCCTAGCCGCGCCCTGCTGGTGCCCTCCTAGTGCACCGCCGCCGCCGGAGCCATGTACGTCACTACCCGTCTACTCACTGCTCCCCCGAAGATGCACAGCCTCGCTTGATAGCCGTTCCGCGGGTCGAAAGCAAGTAGCAGCGGCGTGGCCGTGTATGGGTACATCGTCCGGTAGCTGCCAGGGGACGAAGCGCCAGGGTTTCGAGGGGAGTTACAGAAAAGGAAGAAAATAACCGATAACGGAGGGGAGGGGGCACCTAGATAGGAAAACTAACAAACCCACCTACCCTTGGCTGGGTGGGTGACCGGCACATGGGGCCCAGCTAGGTTACCCCCCGAGCCAGCTGCGGCTGGGGGCCTTGCCGTCTGGCTGGGAGGTAAGTTCCGGCTCAGGTGCTTTACGGTGTTGTACCGGGCTGTCTGAGTCGTCACGATCGACAGGATAAGTGCGCCCTACTTCAACGTGGTACGACTTCCCCAAGTGATGGTGAATTCCTACTCTTCAGGCACCAATGGTGTCTGGTAGATCGCAGACATCGACCTCGAGGCTTTGACCCCTTATGGATTTTTTTTTTTGAGAGAGACCGCGTTACAATGACCGCGTTACATGGATTGTCTAGATGCCTTCGACCTGTTATGGAATATCTATATGCTACGCTTTACATAGGTCGCGTGGCCTAATGGATAAGGTATCGCCCTCCGATACCCTCGGATGAAGGCGGGGATTGTGGGTTCGAGTCCCATCGTGATCGTTGGATGACCTGTGTTTGGTAAGGTTTTGCTGTAAAAGGCAGCAGTACTGCACGTGGTGTGTCAGGATGACTTAAAGGGGGAGACAAAACTCACTTGATGTTGTCAGGTAGCGGCGGCAGATCGGCAGGTTTGTCCTTGGTGGGATCTGTAAGCGACCCAGCGGTATCACCCCACCACAATACTTGACCTGCGTGGATAGATTGCAGGATCCGCAGGATCCGTTAAAATCCCGGGCCTTAGGCATTGGAGAGGTTGACCGTAAGGCAACAACTGGACACATAACTTCGTAGGACACTTATACCTACTACTATTGCCCGTTGGAGTGGGACTATTTTTTGGTCTCAGCTGGGGTTTTCCTGCTCGGCTTGTTCAGGCGCTCTGCTGGCTGCAGTTGGTGTCCTACTTGGAGACTACGGGAGCGGGAAATCCCTGTGACTCCGCCGCATTGGAAGGGTTATAGGGGGGCCCATTTGGGCTATTTCCCCCTGGTGGTTGGTCCCGGGGATTTTGCGTTGGGCCATTGTCCGGGCTTCTGGCGGTTTGCCGTATCACGATCGGGTATTTGTTCTTCTGTCTGCGTATCTTTCAGTGTCAGACGATGCGCCCGATGGCTCTACCTTGCGGTCTGGGGCCCACTGTCACACGTTACTGCATCCGGGTGGCATCCTGCGCCTCTTCCAATCAGGCATGCGAAGTGCTGAACGGTTGTTTGGGTCTGGAGCCCACTGTAACAGTTACTACGAGTACTCCTACAAGCATATCAAGCAGGCGTGTGGACCTCAACATGAGACATGTACCGTCTCGTCTAATCGCACCACTGCATGCCCCTAGGTGGCAGTTGTACTTCCACAGCCGCTCACCCTTCGGAAGCAGCGCGATGAAGGGATACCAGTTCGAACCAGCAGCCTCCACGAAGTTCTGAGGTTGCGAAAGCAGCTGCGTAACGCTACCGTAGCTGCCGCCTGTCTTGGCCCCAGTCCACAGCTCGGCCATCGGCGCTGGTGTGCCTTCGTTGGCCTGCGGAGGGCAGGTGTCACTTATTGCTATGCATTCTTCTAGAATGTCCGAGGTTTGGGAGCCGCAGACGCGCAGACGACGCCTGTTGGAAGCAAGGAATATCATTTTAGCTGGATCCAATCCGGCCGGATCCGGCCATCGCGGCAGCTAGCGAGTATCGCAAGTAAGGCAGTTATGCTTTCCCTTCGCAATAGAAAAGCAATCCTGAATGTCGAAGTACCATGAATTGGATGGCGCGCGCAGAGGCTAGTGGCCTACTAGTAGTGCCACTTGCAATGTTTTGGGGCAGGCGACTCGGCAACAGTGCAGCACGCGCAGACGCTATGGTAATTGAATATCGACAATCATCCTGCCCTAGATCCGTGCGCCGGTTCCGGTCACGCGATTGCTGCCTGTGGTGGTTTTCCACGGTCGCGAGCGCCATGTCCTGCTGGCCTGGCCAGTGGTTGAATTGCTCGAGCAGAGCGCCTGTTGCGGCGGGCGCCCTTGCTGAGCCTGCTCGCTGTCAGCCCGCTACTACGCTACTTCCATCCATCCGTCCCTACCTTCGACGTGCCGCCCACAATCAGGACCTGCGGTCATGGAGAGCCCCCCCCCCGCCCACCCCGAGGCGAGGTGCACCAGCAGCGGCAGCAGGTAGGGCAAACGTAAAGCAGGCGTCAGAAGGGAAAGTTAGCCGAACCTAAACCTCGCTAGCAAGGCACGTGGTCGGACGTGACGTACAACCGCACACCGCTTGCTGTGCATAGCTCCGTCAATGTTCTTGCTTGCCGGCCGAGCCTAGGGCCTCGACACGTGTTTATGCCGCGGGTCATGATGTATAACCCCCCGGACAAACAAACAGCCGCGCCCATGGCGATGCGCGCTGTGCTAAAATGATGCGGTCCGTACTGAAAAGGCATCCCTTAGTTCAAGTAAGAACGTGCGAGACGCCAAAGCGATGCCGTCCGCATTCCGCAGGTTCGTACCTCGTCGTCTGAGATCCGTGCTGCTGTGGGGTACCACCTGCGCCAAGCAGGTGCCGCACGCACGTAGATGTGAATGCGCCGAGGGAGTCGTCTGATCCAGTCGTCAGTGCGGTGAGGGCACACGCATGGGTTACCCGTCCATACGCGAGTAGCTAGCTAGGTGGTGTTTGGGGCGCCGTGCCGTGCGTGTGCGGTGGCTTCGGCAGGCGGGGTTAGGTAACCCGTTCAGATAGACCCGTCACGTGATCCATCCAGATAGATAGACCCGTCACGTGATCCATCCAGATAGACCCGTCACGTGATCCATTCAGATAGACCCGCAATCCATGTACACCTACCTGCCAGTAGCTAGGCGGACCACACGCCCTTACCGCCCACTCTTACCACCCGCTCCCCCACAGGATCTCCGTCTCGTTCTCCTGTCTTATTAACTTTTCGAACAACACTGTAACGGATACTACTACAGGATACGTGCACGCTCACTGATCCAGCCTTCCCCCTTCGTCGGTCCCCGCCTCAGTAGCTGGACCAACTTGCCGCATCCACTCCATAGTCGCCACGCGTTCGAACTCCTCAGTGTCCCGATTGAAGACCTGCGAGTGCGGAAAGTTGATTGGAAGGCTGTGGCAGGCGACTCCATTCCCAGATAGATGACTCGCGTAACCTATCTAGGGCGCATCGCCTAACGAGGACGCTGCGGACCACCGGGATAAGGGGAGGATGCATGACGGCTGCGCGCACAGGGCGGCAGGATCCTAACTAGGCGGCAGGTGCAAGAAGCAAGGAGGCTCATTGATCTCGCCTACTCAAGCTGCCGAGCATCAAATAAATTCTACACCCAGTCCGGTGGGCATGCAACGTCACACGGGTGAGCGGCTGCACACAATCGATTAGTTGGTTAGCTCACCGCGATGTATTTGCGCCCATCATCGATCAGGCTGTTGCCCAGGTGGCCCCCCACCAGCAGCGGGTTGCCGTCCTCCAGGATCACCGCAGCGCCGCAGAAGTGGTCCTCCGGAGGCTGCATGGCCCGCGACTGCGTGCGTGCGTGCATTTGTGTTGGGCGCGGGTGGTGGGTGGGTGGTGGCGGGCGGTGGGGGGGTGCGAGGAAGACCCGTGGGGGGTGGATGGGTGGTGGGTGGGTTAAAAACCGGTCGACAGGGCATGATAAATGATAAAACGCGAGGAGGGATGGAGGTCGAGACACGCAGTGTCAGTCTCCTGAGTTCTGATTGTAAGCGTTTTCCCCTCCCTAAGACAGTACCACTGTACCACTACTGTAACCGTTACAACAACCACTACTGCCGTTGTGGTCCGCAGCGATGGAGACGGAGTGATGGAGCCCGGTATCGTCGAGAGAGACGGACAGATGGTTATCGACCGTGGATAGATACAGTATCCGCTTGGCGTTTTTAACGGTATCGGTCTTTATTTTAATTAGAATTTTTATTTTACTGTGAGCCCCGGCGCGCACTGCTTTGCGGCTCACCTTTCCTGTAGCCAAATCGAGCACGCTGGCGGTCATCGCGTGGGTCTTGCTGCGCGGCCGCTCCAGCAGCAGGTAACGGGAGCTCTCCGGCAGCGCCGCCAGCAAGGAGCCCACGGTCGCGGACTTGATCTGCAAGTGGCGGGGAATGCGGACAAAGGCGCGTGCAGTAACGGTCTTATGGTCTGGGCCCACTGTAACAGTTATTACGAACTGCAGTAACGGTGTTTACGGAAGTGAGCCAGGTGCAACCGTCGCCATCGCTTTGTACGTTGATGGGCAGCGAGCGAGGGAGGCGGCTGCGCGCGTCTGTCAAGCTAGGGGTACATACGTAACGGCGGGTAGCCGCATCGAAGCCTACGACGCATGGTCGTACATGGTCGTACAGTGCGGGTAATAACGTAAGCGGAAGGGGTAGACGCATGTTACGAGCATGGTGCATTCTGGCTGCTAGGCTGATGCGGCTGCTGAGACTAGCGACGCACGGAGGCCGGCGCTTGCGGGGGTTGCGGTGGCAGCGGCAGGACCAGCAGCAGCTGGCGTGTGATGCCCTCATGTACATACGAGGCCCGGTGGTTCTACCTCTTGGTCTGGAACCCACTGTAACCGTTACAACAACGAGGCGAGGCGCGAGCTAGGCGGGAGGGTGGGGGCGGTTCACGGACGGAGCGCGGGCCGGGCGCGTGATATGGCCCGATGCCGTGTGGGCACAGGAGCTGCTCGGGGGAGACGGGAAGGCGTGACCTAGCTAAGCGATCGTCACTGTGCTGCCGCCCGCGTTGTGGACGGGCGGTCGCTCCCTGGCGACACTCGATTGCTTCATCGCCGACACCGGCTGGCGAGGCCGAACCGAGGCATGTGGTTGTTGTTGTAACGGTTACAGTGGGTATTGGGTTGCCAGCGTATGGTGCGCGAATGCAAAGCCACCCAAACAACATATGCTTCGTCGACCTCAGCCTTACCTGGAGATTCCGGTAGTAGCCGCCGGAATCTTTAGCCAGGCCGCTTCCCGGCAGGTTGCTCGCGATTCCGCCGCTCGGTGCCTCGTCACTCTTGTCTTCCGTTGCAGCAGGTGCCGTGGAAGGTGGCTTCGGAGCTGGCGCTGGGTCCGGAATTGGCGTCGGCTGCTGAGCTGCTGGCGTCGGCGTCTCAGGTGCTGGCGTCGGCTTCGGAGCTGGCGTCGGAGCTGGCGTCGGTTTCGGAGCTGGGGTCGGTTTCGGAGCTGGCGTCGGCTTCGGAGCTGCTGGCGTCGGCTTCGGAGCTGGCGTCGGCTTCGGAGCTGCTGGCGCCGGCTTCGGAGCTGGCGTCGGCTTCGGAGCTGGCGTCGGCTTCGGAGCTGCTGGCGTCGGCTTCGGAGCTGGCGTCGGCTTCGGAGCTGGCGTCGGCTTCGGAGCTGCTGGCGTCGGCGTCTCAGCTTCTGGCGTGGGCGTGGAAATTGGCTTTGGTTCCGGTGCTGAGTCCTCAGGAGCCGGCTCCTCCCTTGGATGCAGGTCCGGGGCCACCAAGATCACGCCGCCTGGCCTGCGGGGTCCGAACAGCTTCGCCAGCAGGGGCCTCAAGAGGTTTACCTGCTGAGCGGTGGTCAACCAGGCCAGGTTGGGATTGGCTCCAGTTCCGTACACAAGCCTGCTGGTGAAGGCGTTCCTGGGCTCCCCAGACATGGCTGCCGCCGTCGCCTCACTCGCACCGCCGTTCCAGTTCCCGTTCCAGGCCGCGCGCGGCGGCGGCGGCGCCGCCGCCTGCGAGACCCGCACGGATAGGCCCAGCAGCAGCAGCATCCCCCAGACCAGCAGGAAGGTGTTCGAGAGAGGGGACTGCAGGCTGGAGGAGGGGCGGCGGGAGCTGCGCGGCACGCAGGGCTGCTGCTGAGCGGCGGCGTTCCCGCGATGACCCGTGGGTCGCTGGTGTTGGGGGCCCGCCGCTGAGCCGCGGGACCCGGACCCAGCAGCGCCGGCGGAGGCGGCCGTCCGCTTGGACGGCGGCCCTAAGCCCTGACCTGCTGTCGACTGTGACATCGTGACGTGCGGCGAGCGAGGTGACCGAGCGACCGGGCGATGGTGGGTGCAATCCGTGATATAGGAAGGGACTTGGAGGAGGTACGTGCGTGGTACGCGCAGCAGGTGGGGCCCGGCGGGTGCTTGGCGCGCGTACAACGACGCCCGACAGTGATGGGAAGTAATAAGTTGGCAGATGTGGATGGTGTCTGTGTGTATCAAAGCGTTGCTGCGCAGTAGTTGCCCCTGGAGCCGCTCGGCGGCGAGCAAGTGCGTGATCGATCGAGGGAGGAACGACAACTTGACGGCTGTTGTCGCGCTTTACTTAGTTGACTGTCGCAACCTCTGCTGATTCGGTCGATGTGGGAGGCTGAGTCCTATAAGCGCAACGCATGCTTGCCTGCCTGGGGTCCAAGCACGGCGGAATCAGAGTGCGAGGCGGGGTGTGTTGACAGGCGACCCCTGGGCTGGTCGCCCCGCCCGTCTGGGAGGAGCCGACCAGCCTCCGTACAAATATGTGTACGTACACGCACCTCGCTGCTGTACATGAGTAATCTGTACTGGAATCATCTTGACTGGAATTATCTTGACTGGGATCATCTTGACTAGGTAGCGTGGAGCAAAGTGCAAGCGTTGCGACGATGCATGGTTTGTTTGTTGTAATGGTTACAGAACTTACAGTGGGTTGCATGGTTTGTAGATACCAAATAACGCTGCGATGAATGGCTGTATATCTGCACGTAGGCCCTCTGTAACGGTTACTACAACGCAGGTCTTGCATTCGACAAGGCGAAAGTGAATTACGGTGATTGATGACCCGTGGGTCGCGGGCTCGGTTTGCTGCAGCATCAGGGTGCGCTTTGAAGCAACGGGCGGGATGCTGGAAGCTCCCTGACCCCGCTCGCTCGTCACTGGCTGGGCTTTGGTTAGTCGTACTGCTGCTTCCTTTATTTCCCTGCTGCTTGGAGGGAGCCCTTGAGCGTCTGGGGACGTGTCCGTTGCACCGCCGTTTGGCCCACACTGTCAGCATGACTTCTATCGGAATGATATACCGCGTTGTATGAAACCCTATAGAAAGAGGTTTCACTGCCAGCGTGGCTATGTAGCAACAGCACGTGCGTACAGTCCAGCGCCAATGCACATGCATCCATCCATCCCTGTACATCATCATCATCATTAAGCGACCGTGCGTACAGGTAATAGCATGTAATTAAGTAAGGAGACGTTGTTGTAACGATTACAGTGGGTTCCAGACCAAGAGGAACCAAGGAGACGTGTGCAGACGGCCCCCCTCAGCCGCCGCCGGACGCACGCACGGCAGCCCCTCAAGCAAAAGCCGCCCCACGGCAGCAGCCCCACAGCAGCCGCATACATGAATGAGCCACATTGTTACAATCGGTGGGCGCCACTGATTAATACGAACCTAGTCATTAAAACTGCAACATTGTCGCCAATCGCCTTGTGTGCGGGGGACCGGCTGAGGTACTGGTGGATTCCTGATCGGCTCGGGTTGTCTTCGGGAGCGGGGTATCCCGTGCTTCATACTTTCTGGCTATATAGGCGTGTTGAGCCCTGCTAGGGGTCCGTGCCCTATGGGATGAGAGGTGGCGGGTTCCGATGTTTGCATCGTTGCGGCGCTTCACTGGTTCGTCGGGTGTTGGGCTGTTAGGTTGGTTGGTGGCCAGTTCCTGATAGGGGAGCCTCTAGTGCAAATTCCCCCTGGGGTGCTGGCTGCTGCTCTGTATGCCTACGGCCTGTCAATTTGGTGTTCTGGTGGTTTGCCTTTGTTTCGGTGCATGTCGGTATTTGTTTCCACCGTCTTGTTCAGTGTCAGGCGATGCGCCCGATGGTTCTACCTCTTGGTCTGGAACCCACTGTAGCCGTTACAACAACTGCAACAGGACGAATGTGGCAGGCTATCCTAAGTAAGCCCATCCCACGCACGTAGCAAGCAAAGCACGGCGGGACGTGGAGCGTAGCCATAAGCCAAGACACGCACGGAGGACGACGGGACACACTGGGACACGCACAGGGGACGACGGGACACGCACAGGGGCACGATGCCCGCGCCTGCAGAAGTGGCGGGGTACTGCACTAACCGCAACGTGGTGCTTCACCACTTAAAAAGAAAAAATTATCCATTCGTAAGCCGCCATTTATGTACGGCACAGCAGCGAAACGAACAGGCGTTGCATCGCGCACAGCTAACGGCGGTGCGTCCTTCCTGCGCGTCGGAGGAAGAACGGGACACAGCACATACAGCGACGAGTACACCGCCGTACGTACAGCTGCTACCGAACAAAGAGACAAGACACAATGATGACAGGTTGCGTACGACTGTAAACGCGCGGTGCACAACATTAATCGATCATGCATAGGCCCCTCACGCCGCCAGAGGCCACGCTACAAAGGTTAACATGAGGCGATGTGCCCGATAGTTCTACCCTTTGGTCTGGACCCAACTGTAACAGTTACTGCTACTACATCTAGTCCACATGCGTTGCCCACCATGATACACTGCTCTCGACTATGCATTCAGTACCACGCAATGCCTTCAAGCGAGCCCCGGCGACCCACGGAGCGACCCACTTCAACACCTACTGCTGCTGAGTATCGCGTACCGTCCGCCTCCTTTCTTTCTGGAGCTGGTCCGCGAGACACGCAAACCAGCAACTACGGTAATGCCCCCACCTATCTGCGCCTAACGAATGTCGTGTACGGGGCCCCAGTCTTCGAAGCACCAGTGAAACGGCATGCGCACAAGATGTAATTGTTACGTTTGATGTTCAGTCATTTAGGGCTGTTAACGTGCGCCAACACGCTAATACCGGTATCACATTAGGACAAATTAATATACAGTGTCCCTTGTCATTCTCATCGGCGCAGCTGATGGACCAACGCTTGCTTATTACCCGCCCACACCGGTAGAGTGTCGAGCGTCCGCACTTGACCGATTGACGCGGAGTAGAGAGGGCAGCAGTTCCTGCTTTCATCGAACAAGGTGATCCTGCGATTCGGTCCGGCCGGGGATGCGGGGTGTTGCTGCTGTAAGTATCCAGCGGAAATGTTTTTTATACAATTCGGGATAGGATTTGTTACCTACGTAACCAACATGGAGCCGACGTACGACACTCCGCCTTCGATCTTCCTGATCCACGCAGCTTAATGCGTGCCCGCTACGCCAGCCACTCGTTGATGTCCTGATCAGCACACGGCACGCTCGCTTTGGCTTGTCCAACGCAAGTGAAGGCTTTCCTTTTTTCATTGCGTATGCCGTGTCCTACCTTCTTTAATCACATGTCCCTTTTGCCATGCGCCAGCAGCCGACGTCTCACGCCGACCCGAATACGTGCACACATACTCCTACCCCCATTGCACCAAACCAGTAAACTACTTGGTCATCACTCACCAGCACGCCTCCAGCCCGGCGTTGCAGAAGGACTTGATGTCCGCAGAGTTGTCCAGCTCGATGCAGATCTTGCCGCCATCAGCCTCGGCCCGGCCCCAGTTCAGCGGAGTGGCCTTCAGGGTCTGATCCCCGGCCGGGCCCCAGGAAGGAGACAGGAAATGCATAGTGGTGGACCCGGCCGGCTGCACTCCCACGCTCCTAACCAGGTGGCGTTGGCTGTAGTCCGCCCAAATTTCCGCCTTGAGAAGGGTTTTGGACTTGCCGCAAGCGCTCTGCCATGATGATGACGATGTAGGATTGAGGAACGGAGGAAGGGGGGCAATGATCATGTAGATAGTTGCTTGCGGGGCATGCATACAGGCTGCACCCGTCCGACATGCTAGCTGTCGATTGATGCGTGACGGGATCGATCCCAAACGAGAAAATCGAGCAACGGTGGCGCGCGCGGCGGACGGAGCGCGACTTACGGTCGGATCGTACGGCACTGACACCGCGACTTACGGTCGGGTCGTACGGCACTGACACCGCGATTTCGAAGCAGTACAGGGTGGTGTGATGGTGGCTGCGGTCCGCCCACTCAGTCATCGAGGGCGACGCCTTGAAAGGCGTGGCGCCCTCAGTTTGGTCACACCTGCATCCGCCGCGCGACACAAATCAACACATACAGCCAGCAACAGGAAGTACTACAGTCAGCAGCAAGTGCAACAATTGCTACTACAGTCAGGTCAGCTCAGGTTACGCGATGAGGTGATACGGCCAGCCAAACACCGTTAGTTGACTCAGGGAAGGCTGCTTGTTGTAACGGGAAGGCTGCTGTCGAAGCGAATTGGGCGTTAAACTGCAACCTGCCCTCACGGCGCCGGGCCACTTCGCCTGCTGCTGCGGGCGACTCGCTTCTGGGTACAGCAGGCCCTCGCTCGCTGCACTCGAGACCCCTCATGGATGCCGCCAAGCAAGAGCGAGCGAGCGAGCGTCGTCCTCGCATGAATACCTTACCCCACTTCCCACTACATCGCATCCCCCGGCCTTCACGTCCTGAATGCGGTGCAACCGACGTTTCCACCTTTCACAATCACTGCCCTGCCCTGCCAGCAGACGGGAGCCCGCCGTCCTCAGACGGGCATGCCGACAGCGCAAGACGACAGCAGTACACGCATCAAGCCGGTATCAAGCCGGTATTAAGGCGCAGGTAGGATCGCACGCACGCCAAGCTTAAGTCATCGCGCCCGCCCTTGCGCATGTGTATGGACACGCGCCGAACTACTCACCCGTATGTTGGGAACTCGGGCTTCAGGCCGGCGCACACGTGTGTGACGTACGAGGACGACAGGCAGTGCCTGTCATCACCTCCCAGCCCCCAGACGTCGACTGACACCGGGTAGGGCTCGCGGCACTGCGGCCGCATCGCGGCGAATGTCTCCCACCACTCCAGCACCTGGACATCAAACCACGGCTGGTCCATAGCCGAGTACGTGCCGCACACCTCGATGCTGTCAGTGCCGCACACCACCGAGGGTTGGATGTCGGACTGCAGCGCAGAGGTTGCAACTGCGCCCTCCGCGATGTCGCGGATGACTGTCGAAGACCAGGACCGGCACTGCTCAGCGCTGATGCTGGCCGGTAGCGCGTGGGAGTTGGAACTACTTATGGTTAGCTGAACGCACGCGGTGCAGGCGTCGCTTGGGGTGGGGGGCAGAAGAGGGGACGTGAAGAGGCCTGGCGCATAACCGCTGATAACGGTGCCGATTAGGAGTGTCGAAGGAGGTCTGGGAGGGGAAGGGGGAGGCGGCGTTCGGGCAAGTACCCGGGGAGGGGGAGGAGAGGGGAAAGGGGGAGGCGGAGGAGGAGAGGGAGGGGGCGGTCTAGGAGGCGGAGGGGAGGGTGGGCGGGGGCTGAGGGGAGGAAGGAAGGGGGGACGAGGGAAAGGGGGAGGAAGCCGTGGCCGGCGGGGAGGTGTAGGCGGCAGAGATGAAGCAAGGAGTCTGATTTGAGTCGTCGATGGGGCGGCCACGCCAGGGCTGGAGGTCCAGCAGCACTCCTTCTGGCTGTCGTACAAGGCAGCTGAGCACACACCGGCGGGCATGTCGGGAGGAGGCTCGCAAAGCTGCTCCAGGGAGGTGCACCCCTCGCCCTGGTGGTTCGGAAGTAGCGTGATGCAGATGTGGGCTCCGTCGCTGGTAGCGGCGGTGGTGTTGAGGTACGGGCCCAGCTGTGTGAGTCGCATCAAGGTGCTGCCCTCGAGGCCGTTTCCGGGCGCATGGAACGAGGGGCCGGCCTTGATGGGGACACCGTTGATGGCGGCCACCACGGTTGCGCCCTCCACATTGCAGTTCGCCTTGACGTGGAACTGGGGTGTGGGTGGACGTCAGAGGGGGAAGGGGAGGGGAAGGGTTTCCAGGTAGGGTAAAGCCGATGGCGGTTCCAGGAACCTGAGCAACCCGAGCTCCGGTTGACTTTGCTGATGCAAGTCGCTCATCACCCGTTCAGGTACAACCTGGTTGGCATGTCTTACTGTGCCCTACCTCACACCACGGACGCAGAGGTCAACACAGTACGGGCCCTTAGTTGCGGTTGGTGGTTTGCAGTTGGCGGTTGGTGGTTTGCAGTTGGCGGTTGGTGCTAGCTGTTTTCCTGGATCTGTTGGAACACACCGTCGAAGGCAGGCATACGATACCGGTACTAGCGGGTGGCACGCGAACAACCCTTACGCAACCTTGCAATGCTTGCCCTTCCTGCGTTCCCGCCCAGCTACCTCAATGGTATGCAGGCCAGCTTCCGTGCAGCAAGACGATGTGCAGTCGGCCGGGGGCGTGGCACGCAGCGTGAAGCAATGCGTGCCCTCGCCGTTGGACTCGACCGTTGGCGCCAGGCTGTAGGCTGGGTGCTGCTCATTGTGCTGGGCGGAAGGGAGAATCAGGTAGTGGCTCCCTTGCAACTGGACGTTGGTGGCAGCCCTGTGGGGCAGAAGGTTCCAGGTGCAAGTGCGGAAGCGGAGTAATTAAGAGTCCCCGGACAGTCAAAGAGGCGGCCGGTCGCCGTGGCAGCAACGGCTGCGAACAGTGAATCAAAAGTACGAGCTGCCATGCAGGTTGCGGGAAAGCACTTACGCGATGGCAGACGCTGCGAGGAGCGCGAACACGGCGCTAAGACTCATTATGTTCTAGATACGAAACCAACCGCACATGGTTTGAAACGTGTAAGTCTGCTTTGATTACGTGCTAAATGTCATTGCGCAATGTGTTCGGCTGGCCGCAACTTATGAAAGGATTAACCGTTAGCTGTAGCGGCCATTCATTAAGCAACCGGCGTCCACAGCAGCATTTCCTTGGTAGCAGAAAGCAACGTAGAGACGCACATGCATCCAACACTTCCATAAACTATGCAAAAATTCGCATTTAAGTGTATAACGAGAGTGCCGCACAGCTTCTAAAGAGGAGCTGCTGATCGCCGTAGCCCGCCAAGTTTGTATCGTCTCGTAGAGGTCGGCCCAATATGTCCTAACGCAATGTCCGGCGATGGTGGAGACAAATAAAGGAGGGCATACAGTATCCTTGGTTTAGAGAGATACTGGTATAGCTAATGGTGCCGCCTAGTGTTCGTATAGAGGGCTAACTCGGCACTGCAACGTCTTCGCACAGCCAATCCTCAATGAAGTATAGCGATGATTTAGTATCACGTGAATGCCTGGGCGTTGCAATTTCATGCAAGTGTAGCGTGAATCGACTTAGCACATCAGTGCGAATCACGGCATTCGTTTATCTTGCAAAACGTGGGTCACAGTCACTGGCGGCACTGCACACTGCAGGTGACCCATGATAGGCCATGACCGACTCATGGTTCGTCATGATCTGCCCTAACCGACTCATCATCTGCCCTGACCGACTCATCATCTGCCCTGACCGACCTGGACCGACTCATGATCTGCCCTGACCGACTAACTGCCCACTAAAGCGAACGCCGTTATGTTACGAATGGAAGGCTTTTGGTCTGGAGCCGGTTAACCTGTCTTGGAGGCATTAGTTCATCGGAGCCTGGTTCGCGAATGCGAGGGGCGCACGCACTGAGCGCATGCGCGGGTGCCAAGAGACAAGGGGATTCGATACCATCTGCGCGAAAAGGCCGAAAGGCAAGTAGGCTAAGTAAGGCGGGCCAACCCGCGGAGGCTGGATGAGGGAAACCTGGGGGAGCCGAACCTGACAATATTGGGATAGAAGCATGGCTGCTGAACATCCCACATGGGACACATCGTGATGACACGTACGACGGCACGGATCCTCGCCAGATCTTTGTTGATCCGAGAAGGTTGTTGTAACGGTTACAGTGGGTTCCAGACCAAGAGGTAGAACCATCGGGCGCATCGCCTGACACTGAATCGCACTGAACCTGGACCGAGGACGTAGGAAACAAAAACCGACATGCACCGAGACAAAGGCAAACCACCAGAACACCACATTGACAGGCCGTAGGCATACAGAGCAGCAGCCGAGGTGGTGATAGTCTCGTAGGAAAATTGTGGTGTATCGGGGTTCCACTAATCACAGCGCAGTCTTTCCAGCTATCCCAACGATCCCGAGCGCTACCGAAACGGCTGTGCGGATGTGCTGCTCTGCAGAATGACAGCAACTCGCAGGAGCCGTGGATGCTAGTGCAACAGCGGCGGTAAGCGCTAGCAGCGAGGGTGCAAGTCTCGACCTGCGCCTGATCCCTTTCTGAGGCGTTCACGTGATCGTTGTGGCCACGTTTGGCATCGGCGTCGATTTAACAGCGAGGTCGTCCCAAGTCAATAGCGCCAGGGGCGCGAATCTCCACCCCCTCATATACCCAGAAACAAACAAGAAAAAGGACATGTATGCCACGAGCAAGAAACCGAGGGACTAAGGATATGCATCCCCAAGGAACCGGGCACATCGTCTTTCGTAAGTAGTAAAACGAGATTCACCCTTATCGGCAGAGAAGGTAGCGACAAGTACTACGAATCTTAAGGAACTGCTCGCCGGCATTGGCGCCCTCGATTGTGCAGGAACACCCACCTGTCCGCCTAAGCAAGCAAGGCTAACTGAAAGGCTCTCACCAGAGCGAACAACGCCCCGGGCTGCTTTGGGTGAGGAATGGCAAGGGCAACCTGACGATGTGTCAATCTGCGGTCAACCACAGAGATTCCTATCAGCCAAACCACTAGGCTTCCGAACCAACAGGGCCCGTTCAGGAAAAAAGTTACTATGACCCTCCTATTCCACAAAACAAGGACGGGGAACAGATTCCATCCTTTCGCAACGCAGCGATGCTAGTAAGCGAACATCCGTCATGACTGATGGTGCGATGTTATGCGTTGGTAGTAGTTGTAGTATAGATGTCAGCCTCGGCGCCGTTGGCGAGCTTTTCCAATCTTAATGGCAATGCGCAATACAATGGCAATACGCAAATCAGGAGCAAACCGTACGGGCCCGGCCGTACATGACGTTTTACTGTCCTATCGCGCAAAGCGGGTTGCCGTAAAAATAATGTATGCTATATTTTCGCTGTCACTAGTCATATGCAGCAAGCATGGGCAGGGGCTGCGATAGAGTCCCAGACAACCATAGGCGGAGGTGATGGCCTTTCCCTGACGACTGACACACATGCATGGCTTCAGTAAGACGGCTGACACACATGCATGGCTTCTTCAGTAACATTGCGTGCGCACTCGGTGGCGCGGGTCAGTGAGGAGGCCGACCCACGGGTCTATGCGCCTTCAACTTCCTATTTCGACTCGACCACGCTGTGCAACAAAACGAACACATGGAGAGCATATACCGGCCTAGCGGAGGAGCCAGGCGCTTGCGTTAGCTCCAAGTTAAACAGGCAGCAGTAGGTTGCAGGTTCTTCGGGAGAGGATTAGCGATGGAACCATTTCCACGCTTGTGCGCTCACGCTTGATGTGCCCGCTAGCATCTAGGGAGGATCGTCTGGAAACCTTCAGGGCTCGATTATGCTCCGCCAGCAGTTGGACCCATCGCAGTCTACAACGACGCTGAGTAGAGCGGGCAGCAGTCCCTATCTTTGTCAAACAGGGTTATCCTGCGACACGGTCGAGGTAGGGCACACGGGAATGGCGTCGGGATTGTTAGCACGTCAGGTGACGTGTCTGTAGGGTACCGGAGATTTGCTCACTACCAGTTAGGAAGGTCAGGAGGCGCATCCTTCAGGCCGGATTGCATCATCTACCAGCATGCTTTTCCGCTAGTTCTCCGCTCACGATATAACGCCCAAGAAGGCAATCATACATGCTTTGCTGCGTCCACCCACCAGCACGTCTCCAGCCCGGTGTTGCAGAAGGACTTGATATCCGCGGTGTTGTCCAGCTCGATGCAGATCTTGCCACCATCAGCCTCCGCCAGGTCCCAGTCCAGTGATGTGACTTTGAGGGCCTGATCCCCGGCAGGACCCCATGACGGCGCCACAAAGCGCATCGAGGCGGAACCGGCGGGCTGCACTGCCACGCTCTTCACCATTCGGCGTTGGCTGTAGTCTGCCCACACCTCCGCCTTGTTGAGGATTGTGGTCATGCTGCAGGCGCTCTGTCACGTATGATGGAGGGGGGGTGACGAATTGAATGTGTGCCTCAGTGAACGAAAGCGACGGTGATGATGCTTTTATGGCTACTATCCAGGCGTTTAGTGGCCAAGTTGGGACAAGTTGTCAAGTTGGGGGTCGTACCGCGTCTCAACAAAGCTCTATTCGTCACCCTACTGCAACGTCTACAGCTACCCTGCTACTGTGTGAGCGAACGAAGAGGCACTGTGACGCACTTCCAGACGTTGTTGCAACGGTTACAGTGGGTTCCAGACCAAGAGGTAGAACCATCGGGCACATCGCCTGACACTGAGGAAGACGTATTGATCCCGCCCCTGACGGCGCCACAGAATGCACTGGTTTCGACGAGCTAATGGTATGCCGTACTTACCATCGGCTCCTCCGGCATGATAACCGAAATTGTGAAGCAGTGCAGGGTGGTAGACTGGCGGCGGCCTGCCATCGTGGTGATGAAGGGCGTCGCAAAGAAGGGCGTGGCGCCCCTCGACTTGTCGCACCTGCGAATCGAGGCGCGAGGAGCAGTCCAAGCCGGTCCTTCAGTCTAGGGAACACGAGGCGACTTTCGCGAGCCCATACTGAATGCCATTAACCTTAACTCACATGAGACATGGAGGCTGCCAAAAGCTGCAGAAAACAAACATAGGGTTTTCGGTTTCTGGTCGGCGTGCAATGTGCGTTTCCCGATGGCGCAAATGAGCTCTACCTACGTTATGACTGTATCCTCTGACCTATTGTCCGAAGGCCGGCGTAGTATACACCTGAAAAGCCCTGGGTTCAACATGCCAACGATTGTGCTTGTCGTGGCCAAGCCCATCACTCGCTGCGGCATCCCTGGCGGGCCGAGTGTACTGGCCCCAAGCCCTCGTATTGGCCAGTGTCTTACCGACATTTAGGAAAGTCAGGCTTCGACTTGTCACAGACTTGCGCGTCGTACGACGACAGGCAGTATGAGTCATCGTCCCTGAAGCCCCAAACGCCGACTGACACCTGGTAGGGGTCGTAATACGCCGGGCACTTCCCAGCAAACGCCGTCCACCAAAGCGACACCTGGGTATCGAACCAGGCTTGGTCATCCGAAGAGAAAATTCCGCACACCTCCATCCAAGCAGTGCCGCATACCACCGAGGGTTGGATGCCGGGCTGCAGCGCAGAGGTTGCAACTGCGCCCTCCGCGATGTCGCGAATGACTGTCGAAGACCAGGACCGGCACTGCTCAGCGCTGATGCTGGCTGGGAACAGTGAAAACCCTGAAACTAGAACCAAAGAGACGCAGGCCTTGCACATGTCCGGGGGGGAACGCGGAGGAGCGCTAGGAGAAGGGGGAGGGGGCTGTGGAGACGACGTAAGGAGCTTCCGCGCAACCGATGGGGCGACCAACCCAGGGCTGGACGTCCGACAGCAGTTCCTCTGGCGGTCGTACAAGGCAGCTGAGCACACACCGGCGGGCATGTCGGGAGGAGGCTCGCAAAGCTGCTCCAGGGAGGTGCACCCCTCGCCCTGGTGGTTCGGAAGCAGCGTGATGCAGACGTGGGCTCCGTCGCTGGTAGCGGCGGTGGTGTTGAGGTACAGGCCCAGCTGTGTGAGTCGCATCAAGGTGCTGCCCTCGCGGCCGTTTCCGGGCGCATGGAACGAGGGGCCGGCCTTGATGGGGACACCGTTGATGGCGGCCACCACGGTTGCGCCCTCCACATTGCAGTTCGCCTTGACGTGGAACTGGGGGCGAGTGGTAGATGGATTTGAAAGGGAGGTCAGAAAGGTTACAATAAGCCACGTAAGAATATGTTGTAATGAGCGAAGGCAGGCGTCGGCTCTTCCTGGTCAATGTTTGGCTGGCCTGAGGTTCATTTGTTGTGAATTATCGCTTGAAGTCGGAGCTAAGCTTTTCGGTATTTCCCGCCCAGCTACCTCAATGGTGTGCAGGCCAGCTTCCGTGCAGCAAAACGATGTGCAGTCGGCCGGGGGCGAGGCACGCAGCGTGAAGCAATGCGTGCCCTCGCCGTTGGACTCGACCGTTGGCGCCAGGCTGTAGGCTGTCGACTCCTCATTGCATTGAAGGAAAGGAAAACGCGAATAAATATTCGCTTCCTGCTGAACACTGACAGCAAGTCTGTGGGGCAAGAAGGCGACGTAATTGACAGGGTGTTACGCAGGATTCAGGTTCGGAGCGATGCGGCGCGACGACCACGACAGCTGTTGATGTGGCGTCCATAATACATGACGTTTAGACGGATAACTCACACGAAGGCAGACGCCACAAGCAGCGTTGGAAAGGCACCGAACTTCATTTGAACTCTGGTACTATCAAGTTTGTTTATGCACGAACTTGCGTGAGGCAAATGGCCATTCTTCGCAGTGTAGTCAGCTGTGGGGTTCAAAGCGTAACTGGCATCAAAGGCATCTGCGATCGCTTTACTTCAAATGACGTTTTTGTTCGAACATGTACGGCAAGCATCGGGCACTAGAACAAATGTGGGTGGTTGTTGACCCTTGGTGGTGTTGACCCTTGACCGTGCTTGTGAATACTCGCATCGCTTTTAAGAAGGCTGAAATGTAAGGGTATTGACCCTACACGGTTGACCGTTTGGTTACTACACTGTAGCCTCAGATTTTGGCATAGCAGTGTAGATCGACATGCAATCGAAGAAGTTTGCAACCAGGCAAGAGGCCCGACGACTTGATATCAAGAACGTTGACCTGAGCGCCACCCAAGTTGGTATGGCAGCGCTACAGCGATATTATTGCGTGCAAAGTTCGGCATTTGGGATACGAATTTCCCTTATGGTGCCCCGGTTTGTGTAAGCCGCAACCTACGGTACCGGTATGGCCTTTGCTGCCAAATAGCCCAGCCGGCTGCTATCCCACAAGGTACTAAAGTTACAACCGGAATGAATTGCGTTGCCGGACTACATATTAGTTTTCGCACCCCTAGCTTCGCGATAGGATAGTCGGGACGACCATTACCATCTAGCCGCACTGAAGCAAATATGGAATAGCCATGGGCAGGGGTTGCTGAATGGGGCCAAAGAATGATTGCAAAGGCTTTAGGGTGATGGGCGAACGGCCGAACGCGAACCGCGATCCATGGGGAGCAACCGCGATGCGTCGAGTCCCGAAGTGCGTGACGGTGCTCGCCTGCTCGTCAGGCGATGCTTCGACGGTTACGCTTCCCTCCTCCTACGCGCCCTGTGCCGCTCGTCATCCCCGCCGCGCTATCCAGGCAGCGGGCGCCTCCTCCTCTTACTTCTGCACACTCCCCCCTTGGCACATCGTTACACGCGCCCGTCAGGTTCCCAAAACTTCCTTGTTCCGCGACGACTGCGCCCGGCAACTCCCTGCATGTCCCCTGCAGCTCCCCGAGTTGCCTCTTTTCACTGTGCATCCGAGCACAGTACAGCGTACCTAAGAAATCGGGATACCCCCCCACAGCAGGAAACACAATGCGGTTGCTTGCTGGCCGCTGTTGCGGCGTGTTGCGGGGACCGCAGCACCTGTCATTAAATGATTTGGTCACCTTTCGACACCGAGCCTTGCTCTTATGTTTCGGATTTCCATAGCGTATAATGCAATATAGGCTATTGCGATCGTTTGGGGCCATGTTGGAAATGTGGTGCGGAGGAAGGCTTTCCAGGATGTGACGCATATCTAAGGGGTATCAAGGAAGGTTTTACAAGGCTGTTCGTTCTACAGTAAGTGCGACCACATCGATACTTCAATGTGATGATGATGATGTGTTACACGTGACTGGGGGTGTAGCCCAGGTGGTAACAGACTAAACGAGCCGTGCGGCTCCTCGCCTCGCCAAACGTAAAACAGGCGTTTGTACACTCAGGTTCCTTAGACAAGAAAAATAACTATCGCCCAAAGGGTTCGACATTATTACGCGTAGCCCAGATCTGGTCCAATAGACTGGCCAACTTAACCTGGTCGAAAGTGTGCCATGTTATAGCGGTTATAGCGGTTGCCATGTTATGCAATGCTGAGTCTGCCTGTGTACGAATGCTGAGTCTGTCGGTGAACGAATTGGACTGGGATATCCGGATGGTTTTGTCCGTCAGCCAGCGGATTCCTTTGCTCGGTTTGATATTATGTTACAGTGCCTCAAGCCCCCACGAGCCCAGGACAAGAAGAGGGGCCCATGTCCATGGCCTCTCCATATGATGAGCTGGGGCTGAAGCCAGCAGACAACCCGAAGGGCACAGGAAAGCCTCGAAAGGCACATGGACGCTGAAAACCCAGGCCCCCTACCGAGACCTCGACGTACGACAAGCCAGCGCAAGCACCTAACAGACGCCTCGAAAGGCACAGGGAAAAAACAGGAACCCCCACCGCGCCCCAGAGGGCGGGGCCCCGACAAAAAATAACACTCAGGCACCTCAAGGTCCACCGCCGGAAAAACAGCGGGACCGGTGAGCAATTCGGACCGACGGGCTGGGGACGAAAATCCCCGGAGGCCCAGGGCATCAACCACACGAGAGGAACGGGACAGCCCCTCCAAAAAAGGACAAGACATGCATTTCGGCTAGCACAAGACTCATTATTACACAGTTACTACTACGTGGGTGTTCGCACACCACCGCACATTCACTTACCACTGCGCAACACCGGCCTCCGTGATTGGCGGCAGCGTGAATTTTTAGTTCCTCCGAAACCAGCGGAATTCATCCCAGGGACGTCGGGACTTCGGACAGAATCCCACCCGCCGTAGACTATTCGGCTTGCTGGTACGGCAGCCGTCCATTTGCTGCATTCAGTGACGGACTTATACCACGAAAGAATGATACCACGCAACGACCTGTGCACTGGGGCCTGCTAACGCATTCGTGAAAACCAGAAGGCCTGACCACCTTCACGTACTGGTGTGAGCAACATCCCAACTTCCTAATATGGGGAGCGCCACCCTCCCTACTCCACTCCGACCACCTGCTCAACCGTTGCTGCTGACTCAACTCCCAATCGCCAGACACCTGCTGCTTTGGTCCGCGACATCCGTACCGCTATCACTAACATTGTGTTCCTTTCCTGCATTCGTGCCCGCCATTCGGCAGGAGGAATGTTGAGAGGTTTACGGCACCTCCTTTTTTAAAGACAGGACGTGGCCGTCGACGTCAGCGTCATGGCGCGCTATCCCATCAGTTACCCATCAGTTACCCATCAGTTACCCATCAGTTACCCATCAGTTACCCAAACACCTATGATAACATGCAGGCGTCAACGGTAATCGGCCATCGTACATGAAACCATTCTGCAAACTCTGCAAATGAGTCAACGGGCTAGACGGAATACGGGCTACACACTCAACCGGCAAACGCATGGACACCTCTACCTACGCCGAGCAACTGCTGGGAACACACCCCGCTTCCCCTGGCGCTCCAGCCAGCGAATGCCAACATAACTGCGCTTGTGCTCTTGCCGACATAACTGAGCTGCACTTGCGCCTGTCACCCCTCCTGATACTCAGTTTTTTTTATACTTGACACTAGTATCGCATTTTGGGCTGACGTCAGCTTATCGAAGTCCTCCAGTCGGGTCCCCGGGGCGGTGGCGGCATAACACCACCTGGCGGCTTTTAAGTACTACCCAGGGAGCAGCCGCAGTTGCAACCGCTCCTGCTCGCCGCCCCAGCCGTCCACGTCAGCCGACGCAGCGGTCGTCAGGTCCAGGGCGCTGATGGACAGCAGCTCGCAAAAGTCAGGTGTGAGTTGGCGACAGCCGTCGACCATCAGCGCGCGGAGGCCGGGCCGTGAAAGCTGCAGGGGCAGCGGAAGAAGGGGGGGGTGGCGGCTGGGACCCACAGTGGAGGCAGGTGGTCGCAGCCGTACTGGAAGGTATCCAAGGTAACGCTCAGTCCAGCGCAACTCAGCCCAGCCCAGCCCAGCCCAGCCCAGCGCAGCCCTGCCCAGCGCAGCCCTGCCCAGCGCAGCCCTGCCCAGCGCAGCCCTGCCCAGTCCTGCCCAGCGCAGTCCTGCCCAGCGCAGCCCTGCCCATAGCGGTGCAGTCATCCGTGATCATACAATAGGCACATGCGAACGGGAGCGGAGGTCCTGCCGACCCCAGACGCACCACGTGCTCCAGCGTGGCGGGCGTGAGGTGAGGCAGGTTGTGCAGGTGGAGCTCCTGAGGCGGAGGCGGCGGGAGGGACGATTCAGGCGGGTACACGGGGGCAGGGGGTTGGGGTGAGCCGTACCCCGGGTAAGGTAAGGGTGACTGAGGCAGCGCGCATACGCTGCGCTACGCTGCGCTACGCTGCGCTACGCTGCGCTACGCTGCGCTACGCTGCGCTACGCTGCGCTACGCTGCGCTACGCTGCGCTACGCTGCGCTACGCTGCGCTACGCTGCGCTGCGCAATCGTGCAATTGCCAATCGCGCATTCGCGCTACGCTGCGCTACATGCAGCCCCCAGCTCCTCAAACAACCAAACACCATACCCACCATACCCACCCACCCCCCTGACGCATCGGAACACCCCTAACGGCCTCTGGCCCCAGTTGTACGGCCCATGTATGTGAAATGGCATATGCAGACATGGGTGCGAATTCGGTGACCGCCGTCCCAACGCGTCCCGCTGCGCTCCAGTGTCTCGTTCCTCCCCCTGTCCCACCTTGAGCCTTGGCAGCGTTTGTACGAGGACTTGCAGGCCTGCGGTCAAAAGGGGGATGTGAGGAAAACCAGGGGGGGAAGGGCAGCCAGGACTCGGATACAGGGCAGGTAAGGGCTCAGCCATGACATTGCCGTACAACTGCAAAGGTAGCCAGAATCGAACGCGTTACGAGCAAGCCCCTTGCACCTCCTTCCCTGGACCCGTCGTGGCGCACCGTTGTCGGTTAGGCAGGGCGCCTGCTGCACCTCCGCCAGACCCGCCGCCACCGCCGCCGGCGCGCAGCGGCGTCCCCCGTGGACTCGCTCGTCGCCGCCACTGCCGTCGTACGGGCCACAACCGGCGGAGTCACTGGCGCCGCCGCCGGCGCGGCCAGCGGTGCCTTGTACGGCAATGGGAGAGGCCCACCGCACGGCCGCGTCAGCACCGGAGTCAACTTCCCAGCGACCGTAAATCTGAGGCGCGGCGGCGGTGGCGGCGGCGGTGGCGGCGGCGCTGCCACCCCAGGCAGGCGACGACGACCGAGGTAGCAGTTGCCAGGAACTGGACTTGGCGGCGCCGCCGACGCTGTCCCCACCGCCGCCATCACAGCCGTCGTCGCTACCGCCACGGCGGCCGCCAGTTGTTGGCCAGTCCCAGAACTCCTGCAACACGTCCCCGCCGCTGATGCCACCGCTCGACGCGCCCAGCTTGGCTGCGCTTCGGGCGCCGTACTGCGATCCGACGCCAGCGGCGGCGTCGCCGGTCGCCACAACCGCCGGCATCGCGACAACTGAAACGGTTGTGCCCTTGCCGTGCGGGCCCGCGGCCGCGGCCCGAGGCGCGCCGTCCTCTTCGAGGAGTCGCGGCACGTCATCGCACCTGGACAAGCGCCTGCGATACGATGTACGGCAGTACGACAGATCATGGAAGGCGACAGGCGAGAAACGTTGCTTCTCGACATGCTGCACCACGATGCCGCCGGCATCCCCAGCTCGATGCCCCCCCCTCAGCCGCCAGCCCACCTTGATGCTGCTGCCGGCGCCTCCCTGCGCGCCACCTTGGCGCCGCTTGGTGCTCCTCCCTCCCGCTCCGCCGCCCACTGCATCGCTGGCTGTGTGCACGGTTTTTCTTTCGTACACGGTTTTTGCTTGCTGCCCCCATCCTCCGCAGGAGCCCTCCGCGCCACCTGCCACCAGTGCGGCTGCTGCTGCGGTTGGCTCAGTTCTTGCTGCTGGTACGTCGCACCCCCCATCCCTAGGAACGATCGCAGGTCGAGTGCGGACCTCTTGCGCCGACAGCCGCCACCGCCGTCATCATCGTCGCCATCCGATCCTCCGGTACCCATGACACTCGACCTGAAGGGCCGAGGCATCCCACGCCGCTAATGCTTAGGAGGAGGTCCGTAAAAGAGGCGGCGAGTGACACTCTTTTGCGTACATGGATGCTGGCTTAACACTGCTGAACTACCCCTATGCAGGATATCCACCCGCAGGGGGGGTTTTAAAGGTAAATCCGCGAATCCACGGCCGACAAACCAAGGCGGGGTTTTGATAAGAGAATCCGGGGGATCGTATTAAATACTAGTCAGAGGTGCCTAGCTTTATGAGGGGGTTGAAACTGATGCGGCAGTGGGTCCATGGCGCTGTCCGAGCCCCACAGCTTGGGCGACAACGCGTGAGCGGCCTTCTATCTGGAGCCAACGGCGACAAACGCACCTTACGCTGCACCAATTACCCAACAAGAAGTGCGCCCATGCCTCGCCGCACCTGCCAGACGAACCGCTGCCGTACAGAGCGGCGTCCGTGCTCCCGCCGCCGTCCTCAGCGTCGCTGCTGAAGCCGCCCGCGGCCGCCACCGCCGCCACCGCCGCGTCCATTTCGTCGTACGCCGCGAACATCTGGTCGCCGCGCGACTGGCCCGTCGGCGACACGTACGGCTCGTCCAGCAGCCGCAGCTGGTTGCCCTCCAAAGCCGGCCAGCCCCACGTTCCTTCTACGGCGCCCGCCGCCGCCGCGGCGGCGCCGCTGCCGCTATCCGCGTGCCGCCCGGCAGCACATTCCAGGTGTCCCTCGGAGCAATCTACAATCGGGGTAATCCTCCGGGGGGTACATGTGTCGCCGCCATCGGGCGCGTTGCCGCTAGCGGCGTAGGATGCATAGCCTCCGGCTCCTCCATCGCCGTCAGCTAGGTTAGGTAGCGCTGTTGCTGCTGCCGTAGCTGCTGCCGTTGCTGCTGCGTCCGCCGCCGCCGCCAGGGCAACCGCCGCCTCGCGTCTCATTCCGAGCTCCAGGGCACGCACGTGGTCCAGACCCGTCCACCCACCCAGCACTGCGTCGAACGTTTCCGTAAGGCCCAACAGGCTCAGGTGCTCCAAGAGGCGTAATCGCGGTAATGCCTGCGCGGACAGATGACCAGCACGTCAGCAGGTGGAGCGCGTCTGCTGGCTTCGGCGGCCTCACATCAGGGCAAGCTAAGCGCGACAGCTGTCCTTAAGACTTTGCATGATGTACACCTGTTGCATTTAGTTTCGTTCTAGTTTCGGCGTGGAAGATCAGTCGGGTTTCGGCAAGGCATTTGGACACTCTCGCTGCGTACCTTGAGGCCAATCTCCCCCAGCTCAGAGCAGTCAGCCACAGAAAGGCTCCGGAGCCGCAGCTGCAGCTGTCCGCAGCCACTCAGGGAAACCAGGCTGCCGTCGTCCAGCTTCAGCAGCGACAAGCGCCGCAGTGCCACGAAAGGGCAGTCCGGGCGCGACCGCAAACTGCGCCCGACGGCGAGGACGTCGCCCCTACCACCCGCCTCGGCTCCCGCCCCGGCTCCCCTCTCATCGGGCGCCGCAGCGCGGCCCATGACGAGCTTCATGGCGGCTGTGCTGCATGATACAGAGCTCATCGCAACCGTGGCGGCGGCGGCGGCGATGGCGGCGGCGGCGGTGGCAGCGGAGGGCGTGGGAGGGCTCATCGCATTCGAAGCGCCGGCTGCACGTGGTGCCGCACGCGCGTCGCTCTCGAGCCCCCGAGCTGACGGCCTGCCGATTTCCAACAACTCGGCTGCGTCGGCGCTGGTCGCGTCAGGAACTCGCGCAGCAGTGGACGTCGACCCATCGGCAGCGGCGCCACCGGTGCTCTTCGCCTTCGCTGCCCCTTGCGCCTCGGGATGTTCCCTGGTGTTGGAAGCCGCGAAGGCAGCCGCGTGGTCCCACGCCGCTGCCACTGCAGCCGCCGTCGCCGGCGCCGGCCCGCCGCCGCCACCGCCGCTGTCGCTGCCGCCGACGGGCCTGACATGGCCGGAGGCCTCCAAGGCTGCTGCCCTGAAGGCCGCCGCCGCGCTCAGCGCCGCCGCCACTATCGCTGCTTCCGCCACTCGGCTGCTGCCCGCACAGCCATCCCGACAGCTCGAGTTCACTGTGCCCCCAGCCGCAGGCGTACCGCGTTGGGTCGGCCCATCAGGGTCTTGTCGATCGGCGGCGGGAGCGGGCGCAGCGGGTTCCGTCAGCGCGGCGTCGGCGGCGGAACCAGACGCATCGCGGCCGCTGCCGTCGATTGGGAAACTGTCCGGCCGTCCCGCCGCCTGGCCAGTTCCGCCGCCTGACGAGGTAAGTTCCCTGCCAGTACGGCACGTCAAGCCAGCGGCGGCATCGGCGGCGGTGCTGAGGTAAGCTGCGGGATCGGCAGGGCTGGCGTCAGCGGCGGCGTCGCCGGGACCGAAGAGCAGCATTTGCCGCCGCCGGTGCTCCGTGTCCCGCGCGCCCGCTGCCGCCGGCACCGCCGCCGCGACGTCTTCGGCGACGCAGCTGCTGCACCAGCTGTAGCCGCCGTCGGACTCCGGCCCCGGTCGCCCGCCAGCGCTGGCACCGCATCGGCTGACGCTGATGCAGCAGCTGCTACTGCTGCTGGGTACGCTGATACTGCCGGCGCAGCTGCTGCTGTGGTACGCACTGACGGCGGCGGAGGTACGGCAGGTCGGGGTCGCAACACCAGACGGCGTCGGTGGCCGAATGTTGTCCTCAGACCCGGGCGAGGCGTAGGCCGCCGGCTCCGTAACCACGGCCATATCCACTTCCACAGCCGCCGCCGCGGCGGCGGCTACAGAGGCTGCTGCCGCTTCCTCCGTACCATCATCCGGGCCGCCGCTGGGGCCTCCGCTGAGACCGCTGGTGGGTTCAACGCCGTCCGGCCGATGCCGCTCCTGCTGCTGCGGCGCCGGAGGTGGCGGGGGCAGAGGTGAGGGCAACTGCCCCTGGCCTCGCTGCGCGTTTGGAAACTGGCCGGTGCAGCTCACTGCCAGGTCGTCTGCGGCCACCGGTACAGCAACGTAGGTCGCCGCTGGTTCCCTCGAAACCTCATACTCTGCAACCGCAACTGCCTGCCCGCACCCCGCCCTAGAATCACCGTTACCATCAGCGGTAAGAGGCACGCCGCCGCCGGCTACCGCAGCACGCACCGCCGCCGGTGGCCCAGCCTCCAGACCTGTGCCAACCTCCAGCCCAGACCGCGTGTCCTCTTCACCCGTCGGGCCCTGCGCTGCTGCCTCTCTCCCCGACATCCCCCGCGCCGCCGAGTCCGACGCCACCGGTGCCCCGGCGCCCGCGTCTCCGTCCTCGCGCACAAGGCCGCTGCTTCCACTGCCGCCCGCAGACGCCTCGCCGGTGCCCCCACCGGCTGCGCCCATGACGCGCGGCGCGGCCGCAGGCTTGCAAGGCAGCTCCTCCAAGCCCGCATCCATGCCCACAGGCAGCTCCGCCAAGCCCACATCCAGGCCCACAGGCAGCTCCGCCAAGCCCACATCCAGGCCCACAGGCAGCTCCGCCAAGCCCACATCCAGGCCCACAGGCAGCTCCGCCAAGCCCACATCCAGGCCCACCTCTGCCGCCGCTGCAGGATAAGCAACTGCACTCCTTTCCTCCGGCGGGTCCGCTGTCGTTGTGGTGGCCAGGCAGCCCCAGCAGCGAGCCGCGGGAACCTCCGGTGCCGTCGACGCAAGAGCCTGCGAGCCCGCTTCCCAGCCCCCGCAGCCACCGCTGCTGAGGCCGCCAGTGGCGGGGCTGTCAGCCCACTTGTGTATGGGCTGCAGGTCGGTCAGCCCCACGCCCAGGAGGCCTCCTGTGGAGTGGTCTCCGAAACCACCGAATGAAGCCTGCGACAGGGCCGGTCAAGGCGCGGTGGGCGGTCTAGCGGCAGGCAAACATCCTAGCGAGGTGGGAAGCATCGCTTACGTTCGGAACGCCCGTCACATTCAGCGAGTAGGAGCAGCTTGGGAGTATGTTTATTGAAGTTGGGACTTTTATAACCTAATCATACATGGCTGTGTACACAACGGACAGTCGAGAAGGCCAAGGACCTAGCCGCACGTGGTGATGATGGAGTGACGCCAGCGCAAAGCAGCCCCCAGTGCCCTGCTGATCCTCACTCCCAGTTGGCCCCGACGGCTCGGACCCCGTCGCGCGTCCGGCCGTCCCCCAGCCATGACTAAGTACAATCCGACCGCAAGTCAGGCACATACATTGGAACCGTCGCCCCAGGCTCCGAAACGAAGCGGACTGCCCTCCGGCGTTGCTCCTCCACCGTGGTAGCCGCCGCCATAATGTCCACCAGAACCCCAGCCGCCGCCGCCGCCATCCAGGCCCCCAAGCCACCCGCCGCTATTGCCGCCGCCGCCATCCCCCCTGCTGTCCCATTTCCCCCAAGTCGTTAGTGTCGCTGCGGCGGCGACGGCGGCGAAGCTGGCGCCCGCCGCCGCGGCGGCCCCCGGCGCCGCTGCCAGCGCACGCTCAACCTGCGCGTTGCAGTGGCCCAGGAGCAGCTGCTCCAGGGAAGGCGCTGCCGCCAACGCCCGCCACGCGTCCTCGCGCAGCTCCAGGGGCGCCGCGCCGCAGCTGCCGAGCTCAAGCCGCAGCAGAGCGGCGCACCGCTCCAGGGGGGCCAGCGCGGCGGCGGTGTCGCGCAGCGCCGGCGGGTGGAATGCCAGGCGGGTGAGGCAGTCCAGGGAGGGGAGGAACGCCGGCAGCAGGGCGTCCCATGGGTCACCTGGGTCGACGCCCGCCGGGCCGACCAGCTCCAAATCCTGTTTTGAGGGAGAGAGGATGCGGAGTCAGACGCCAGGGCTCGGCTGGCACTCTGGGGTATGTGGTGGCCGCCATCCTGGTGGCACAGGCTCCGGATTGGTGCAGCAGCGCTTAAACGGCGGCCCGTTGATCGTATTTGCGTTAGCGGCAAATCAACACACGCTCTTTGTTGGGGAACGCACAACTATTTGACCGCACGGGCCAATCCTTTCCTTGCTCTTGGTTTCCCGTCGCTCAGTCCCTGACCAGCACCCTACCGTTACCCGTCGCTCGGTCCCTGACCAGCACCCTGCCTAACGGTAAGTCAGCGCTCTGCGAGGCTTTGCATACCCCTGCGCATGTCCTTTGCGCCCCCGATATGCCCTTCACAACCTGCCCCTCCCCCTCCCTCGCTCTGCCCCTCCTGTGTCGTGTAACCGGGTATTGTCGCCCCCCTCCCGCTACGACGCGAGATCTGCCGGTACCTGCAGGCGGGTGAGTCGGGTCCAGTCCTGCAACGCAAAAGCCACCGGGCAAACCAACAGAGGCGCAGCAGCGCCGCCAGCAGCGCCGCCGCCGATGGCCGAACCGCCCGCCGCAGCCTCGTCCGTACGGCCAGAAGCTCCAGCGCTGCCAGAGGAAGCTGTCGCGGCGGCCGCGGCGGCGGCTGTGGCGAAGGCGACGAGGCGGGCGCCGTCGGCGGTGAAGCGCCGCCGGAGGGATTGTGCTGGCGGCGCCGCTGCCGGCGGGGGCACCCGCAGTCCTTGGATGCAGAGCCGCGTAAGGCCCGTCAGGCCGCGTATGTGTACTAGAGAAGTTGGATGGAGCGACCTAGGCGGTGAGGTGGGGCGGAAGGCGCAGAGCAGGGCGAGGGGAAGCCGGCATCGTCGTCAGGGTTGAAGGGGAGGGATGCAGGGAAGTTACGGGCTGGTTTCAGACCCGCCGTGCATTCCGGGATTCGGAGCTCGGCAGGGGGTTTTGATTGGCAAATTCACGCACACAAGAGAGAGAGAGAGCTGCAAGAAAGGGAGATCGGCGGCCGAAACCTCGGGAGAAATTGCCATACGCGCGGCACGCCCACGCCGCTGTCGATCAGGCACGGTGTCGATTGCATAATTGATGCGATAGCGTGCATACACAACCCGACACCCCAATGTGCATGCACACCACGTCCTGCGTACACACCCCAAGCCATCGCCACCCTTCGCAACTGTTGCGCCGGACCACACTATCCGCACTAACCGTCCGTCGGATTATCATTTCCGTGGCGCTCCGCGGCCCTGCTGCACATAAACACACGCAACCCACCCCAACGCCCCAACCCTCCACCCGCGCCCTGCCGTACCCGCAGTCCATGAGGCTCAACTCCGTCAGCGACGCTGGCAGCTGCTGCAGCGCCCACGCGCCCGGTGGCCTGCAGAGCCGCTGCGCCACCAGTTCCGGGTGGCGCCGCTCCGCCGCGCCCAGCGGCTCAACGGAGAGCTGCTCGGTGGCGGGTATCGTCAGGGAGGCCAGCCGCGGACAGCGCTCCACGAGGTGCAGAAGAACGGCCTTTGGCACATCGAGGAGCCGGGAGGAGGGGCGAAGGGTTGGGATTGTGGGACGTGGGTTTCGGAGCTAGGAGTCAGAGCGTGCGGAGAGAGTGCGGAGTTCGTGGCGACTTGGGTTTTGTCCGCAGGCAAGGGGTCGGGGGGATGGGAGGGCCATGTCCGCAAAGAAAGCGGCGCGTGCGATGAGAAGCTTAATTTATATGTGGGCCGGCCTGGAGGGACGGTGAATGGGATCTGGCACCAGGGGCTACTCGGCGCGTTGCGCGCCTAAATTTCGGCCTCATGCTCGATGCAAAGCTCGACCCGAAATTACCTGTGGTATGCATGGCACTCCAATTAGACGAAGACGTGTCAATGAGACGGGAAGCGCGGCAGCGAGCCTGGCCAACGCGTCGCATACGGACTCCCGGGGAGCAGGAAGGAACCCGATACACTCGACGTCCGTGTCGCTTGCCTATCGAAAAGCAAAATCGGGGAGATTGGCCGTGAGTCCGCTTCGCTGCCGACCGGCAGGCCTCGCAAGGCTAACGGTAGAGGAAAGGTCGCCTTGTCGCCCCAACTCCGGCTCCGTCAAACACCCCAGTCCCCGTCCTCGAACACGTTCTTTGGACCGCAGCAAGTAAATTGGAGTCCCAGCGGTTCCCACCCAAGATTTCCGACTGGCCATTTTGAAAGATCCTCCATCTCAAGTCCATAACCTCCAAGCGTGAGCCAAACATACGACGTACGTTTATCATTTTTCTAGGGAAACCCCCACCTCGACTGCGAGCATCGCCGCGATGTTCAAGTCTGCATATGAGACTGGCACATCCTCCGCCGTTGATGCCACAAGCACGTCGTCTTTGACCGTTACTACCATTATATCGTATCAATTACAGCGTAATTGGATGGAACTGCTAGCCGTTGGCCCACTTTCGCACTTTTCCTCTGGCAAAGCGCATTTCAGTTACTACCACACATGACTGGCCATCAGCCGCACAGTCTATCTTGTATACAGCTTCAGCGATACGCATATCACAAAAAGGAAAGCACTATTGTAAGCGGTTGGTACGGAAATGCCCCTGCCCCGCTGCCGGACGACACCAGCAGGGCACGGTACGGCATTGCAGCCAGCAATGCTGATGAAGAATTCCGGCGTAAGTTTTAATTGCCCCTGCCTGAAGGGGCAATTCCGCAACGCAGGTGGTCAACGATGGCCAATACAACTATGAGATGATCCAGGATGATCCCGCCTGTGCATCACCTCAATTTCAACTTTTGGGCATAGATACGTCACGCACGCTGGTCTTTGACGCAAGGCTGTGTAAAAATGATAGTGGCGAGGAGCGGCGCCGGTTGCACAGGCACCCTATACGGCTTGATACCACACGGTGCTGAACCAGGAAATGCCCTTGCCAGGTACCAGTAACATTGTAACGCACACGCGAAGGGTACCGATATGCGTGAGCCTGCAGGCACCAAGGGTTTCGTCAGTACCATACTCGCATGGGACCTCACGGTGCTTTGCAATGGCAAACTCCTTGTCCATGAACAGGGTGCTAAGCTGACAACCTACTGGAGTTGGGTAGCAAATGTGATATCGGCGAATGCTGGGCGCCAACAGGTTAAGGGCGGTCGTCTCCCAATCCACGTGTCGCAACTGCGTCGCAGACATCATCACCACAACATCGACCTCAGAGCGCGAGGGAGCTCTCACTGCGCGAAAAAGTAAGCGCCGAGATGACACATGCATTCACCCCAACACCCCTCCGATTGGACCACCTAAATGACGCCGACCCAGATCGAATGACCGCCAAAACGTCAGGTCCATCTACGACCACCGCCCGCCTGACAGCCTTTCCCCGCAGACCTCAACCGTCGCTAGCAACAGCACCCAGCGCGGGTCCACTCCGAGTCAGACTCAAAACTTTCAGCCATCCTAACGGCCCCGCCGCCTCAATCGTGAACATGCCGATCCACGCGCAACATTCAGCATGTCACATCCGTTCTAAGTCCGGCATCTAATCAGTAGGCGAACTATCTGGCAACCATCTGTATGTACATGCCAATTCCGTTCTTCTGCCAATCACAGTGGTTGGATTCTGGCGATCCGTTGCCTCCATATCTGCCTGAAGGGCGGCAGCCGGTCAGGCTGCCATGACGCCCTCGTGCGGCTAGGGGCCTGGCCTTGGGTTGCAACACCGAAAACCGAGGCAGAGCATCGCCATCACCGCAGGCGGCACGGGCACGGCGGTGGATTTCCCAGCGCAATGGTGCCGCCAGCGCTCTGCTCCTAGCGCAGCTACCGAAGCCAACACAATACACACGCATACACGAACAAAACTCATGTGCCAGAATGTCTCTCAAAACGTAGCGCGTGCTACATGGCCATAGGACGCTACATTAACGTACATGGGGGCTGTCGTACAATCGGCTCCCGTATGCATACAAGCCAAACATGGTGGCAAAGGAGGGCCGAAAACCCGAATCCCGCCTCCGATCCCGCCCCTGGCCCAGAGTCTGACACATATGTGAGATCCGAACACGAAAGCTCCTCCTGCTCATGCATCCATGGTGGCGCACTTGTTGTGCACCCGTCTTACTAAGGGTGCCTCACTCCCGTGGCGCATAGGGCCTCTGCCGTGCACAAGCAATCCCGGTCTAACATGCGCCGCGACCTTGACAGCCGCGGCCTCAAACGCGCTCTGCCTCGTCACCGGCGGCATGGCTGCCATTCATTCCACGAACCTCTCCTACGGCATCGCCCCTCGGCCGGGTCTGAAGGCCTGCCTCAGTCCCATACGTACTGCACCTGCCGCTCCGCAACCGCCTCCGCTTCGGCCTCAGCCGTGGGCCGGTCCAGCGGCACGCGCACGAGCGCCCTCAGCGCCGCAGTGCCTCCCGCAATCTCCAGCTCCTCCAGCTTCCGGTACTCCAGGAAGGCGTTGGAGTAGCGCTCCGCCAGCGCGACGCACATGCCGATGGCCTTGATAGAGCCTGCACCGGGCCGGAGACCACCGCTCACATTCACGCTTTGCGCCCCAACTACACCATTCGTGGATCGGTTGATTCAGCATGGTGTACGACACGGGTCTGAGAGCGGCTGTGCTTCGCCCCCCTGCCCCCTCATCACGCTCTCACATTCTACGTCGGCCTTCGCACACCATCCCCGCGGCAATTCACGCAAACCCCGCCCGCTTCGTTCGCGGTGTGGCGCAACTCGCCTTTGCTGCAGCGGGCCAGGTCCAGCAGCTGGAAGGTTTCCATCTCCAGAGACACCAGGTCCGGGTTCTCCGCCGCCAGGTCGCCCAGCAGCCCCTCGTTCTGGTCGTCGAATTCGCTGCCCGTGCGGCCCTGCAGGCAGGCATCCACGTGTCGGGGCGGGGACAGGTGCAAGGAGAGGTGGGGGGAGAGAGTTTGAATGAGCTTGGGATATGTCGCGCGACGCAAATAGGCTGGTCGAGAACTTTCGCCGGTTGTTAGCTGTGCGCTTAGTAAGCAGCACGTGGTTCAGAAACGCAGCAGGTGGTATCCGGGCGGGCGACAGGTCTGCGGAAGTCGGTACGCCGTACGTGTTGCTCTGCTGAAGTGTTTTGGCAGGTATACCGCCAACGCAATTGATGCAGCCTTGTGTGATGCGGCCTGCAGCAAATGCACGCCCTCACCTACTCGTAGCAAGCTACCGGTATCCCCTGTGTCAACGGTAACCCTCGTGCCCACAGTATATACCCCTTGCCAATGTCCCCTTCCTTCCCGTTTCGTTGCAACGGCGCTCGCGGCACGCACGAACTTGCACCGTGGGGCTGCAGGCTTGCAACTGGGCCGACTCCTTCATCCCAAACACGTCAAGATCTACCCTGCCCTCCTGCCTTTTGACCTCTGCTCCTGCGAGGGACACGCTATCTATGAGCACGCACCTGGCTGCTGTAGAAGCTGTCGGCGCTCGCGTTCAGGCCCTCCACCACTCGGTCAGGCCCGACGACACGAGCCGCCTCCTCCGCCAGCAACGCCGCAAGCTCCGGGTCAGCCGGCACGGGCAGCGCCACCACGTACGGCTTGCGCCCGGCGATGGTGCCGTTACCGTTGGCAGCTCCGTTACCGTTGCTGCTGCCGTTCTTGTTTCCGTTGTGGTGTCCGTTCACCGCAGCAGCGAGCAGAGTCCAGTAGTCGGGGTCCCGCCGGATCGCAATCGACCCGTGGGCTGCGATCAGCAGGTCGCCGAGCTTGGCCGGCCGCTGTACGGCACCGCACGTGCCGAGCCGTACGATGGCCATCTGACCTCGTACGACAGCCCGATTCTCGCGCACGATGAAGTCCATGTTGGGCATGCCCATGTGGGTGCTGACGATGCTGACTGGCTCGCCCTCGTAGCGACCTACGGCAGATCCAATGTGACCACGTGTCGTGAAAACATGAAGTAAAGCAAGCTGTGATAAAATGCTTTTGATTAGACGAACACCGGGGGAAAATGCTTGGCACTCCAGCGATGACTCCAAGCCCTCATTATGTGGTGGGAGAGCGCCCCCGCTGATCTTAGAGGTTGGACAGCGTTGCTGTCATTTCTGGGGGATATGTGCGAGGGGGTGACCTTTCTGACGGGGGAACAACCTGAACAGTCTGTTCGCTTTGCCCACACTTTGGAGTTATAGAACCGCTCCACCTCACACCCCGCGCACCCTTCCAGGTTTCCCACAATTTGATTATCCTCACCTGTTATGGTCAGGAAGCCACGGCTGGATGTGCGCTGAAAAAGCGGCTTGTCCGGGTTGCTTGCATCGAGCAGTGTGCTCAAAAGCTGGGCGCGACTAACGGATCCAACGCTGAGGATGCGCGGTGCAACCTCCCCCTCCTATATATAACGATGAAGACGACAGTAGTCAGGGCCCATAGTAAATGAATCTGGATGAGGGACACTGGTGAGAATAGGTTCGCAAGTTCGCACCTTGGTCCCAAGGTGGTATGTACGTCCTTCCGCATCTGTTGGAAAGTTCGCATTTGTATAGGTCGGCTTGTGGCGACCGATCGCCGCGACGGCGTGCGTATCCAAGTTCTCAAGGTGAGCCCTTGTTACAATCCGAGCCCGCCGAGCAGCAGTGGGAGCTGAGGGAAGAAGCTGCAGAGGGACCACATGCCTTCCCAGGCCCTCTTGATGTGCGCCAGCGGGCGCGACGACCCTCCTCTGTCCAACAAGCATTTAGTTTGTGCCGCGGTTGTCTCACAACGCAAGAGTCTGCGAACTTGTGCCCGTGCCCCGTACTATTTGGACCTTATATAATAACAGCCGCAAAGTACGCTGTTTTTGCTGGCAATGAAAACAGGATTAGCAAGAAGCAGCGCAGGAAGAAGGTTGGCAAAGAATAAAACACAGCTAAAATAGAGTCTAGCAACGGAAGAAAAAAAGCCAAGTAACCCTATCAACAAGCTTTTTAATAGTATATCCCGAACTTTGCCAGGTAGCTGCTGTATCGATCCAAAACGTAGCGGTCACGTGCGCCTGGCCGCTTTGGAAATGGGTCAGCACATTTAATGTTTATGTGTATATTGCTTATTCTTGCGCCTTGGGCCTCAATGATAATCATGTTGGTGATGACCTGACGAACCCGGTTGCGTCGGCCTGGAAGCTTATGGTACATAAGTGACAGTCTTGTCTCTACACACGTCCTCCACATGTATTACTTTACTACATAGCGCGGCCCGCTTTCCAAGAGTTGGAAAGTACAACCCCAAGTTCGATTGGTGGCATAATGGGCAAAAAGCGCAAGGAATCCGCCAGCAGTGCTGCAAAGGTTGAAGCTGAGGCGCCTCCACCGCCGCAAAAGCGCATCTGTGCAACACTTGCTCGTGGGTACGGCCTTACGGATCGAGACTTGGGTGCACTGGAATGCGAGCTGGCGAACAACCCGCACCACGTCAATGCGGCGCCAATGAGACTGTATGTGGTAGAGGAGGTGATGGCCCTAGCCGAGGCCAAGCAGGTTTGGACGCTACGAGGAGCAGGTTGGGAGCCAGAGCTGCCCACGGGGTCCCGTACACCTTTGCAAATCCCAATCGGGTGGCTGCCGTACCGTGGCCCCACTTAGTCCCCAGCTCTCCATCACTTTGCACCACATTGCCATGCACGGTGACATAAGCCCTGTCGACAGGCGATTGAACGTAGTGTTGCTCGCAGAGGTTGCGTGCATCCAGTACGCAAGGCGATGGCCACGCACGCAATTGGTTAGCATTGCAGGCATGTTGGAACCAGCGACCTGGATCAATGTACCGGTAGTTGGGTCCGTACGCTCACCCTAACTGCAGCAAGCGTTGGCGCGCGCATGCTCTATCTGCTGGGGCGCCAGGGGAAGGACTACTAAACGGCCGAGCTCCCGTCCACGTGCAGCTGCTCCGAAATTCACCCGTGCCGCCCACGTGTCGCCTCGCTTGTGCGCTGCTCATAGCGCCAAGCCCAGCAGCCGTCGCAGCGCACCGGCCATGCCTTTCGCTGCTGCACACCAGCCACCCCCTTGGGGCATCAACGCACGGGCCAGGCCCTTTGGGTGACGCATTCCGCAGCCATTCGGACACCTGCACGTCGTCTCCGAGCCCTCCCTCCCGTGTCCCCTCGCCTCCCGCGCCTCTCCACATCGTCCTAGGCCCGGCTAAAGTATGAGAGGGACAACGCCCAGGAGATCGCAGAGGCCAAGGCCGAAGCGGCGCGGCAGAAGCGGCAGCAGGCGGCCGAGAGCGCCCGGGCCGCGGTGGCGGACTTCAAGCTCCCCGCTGCATCTGAGTTAGTGCCGTCCGGCTGCACACCCCTGCCAGCGGTGAGCATTGGCAACCGTGTGGCGCTATGTGTCCTACAGGAAGTGTGTCCTGCTGTTCCCAGGGCAGCGCTGTCTTGGACGTTTTGGTTGGTCCAATGGTCAGGGATTGTTAGCTCGCCGCAGCGCCCCGCTGCTTATGTACCGCACCCCGATGTTTCCCACCTTTTTTACTGCCCCTTCATTCGCATATGTGCATCCCACCAACGTTGTTGCTGCGCTGCTTCCTTCCCGCCGCTGCCCGCCAGGAGGTCTGGGCCATGGTCTTCTGCCAGCTGGCCGCCTCCCTGGAGCCTCCGGGCGGCCTGCGCGGCCCCAGCGTGGTGGCGGCCGACATCGCGCGCGCCGGGCTGGCCTGCCGCGACATGTACCGGGGGTCGCGGGCGGGACTGGAGGCGCTGGCCCTGGCTGTCTCTGTAGACAGAGGCAGGGGTCCGCTGCCCCACAAAGGTGGTGCGGCGGATGTGGAGGTCGACTGGGGGCGGTGGGACAGGTTGCTGTGCCAGCCGATGAGTTGCAAGGTTCCGGAGCTGAAAGAGGCTCTGAAGCAGCTGCAGCTGCCAGTTACGGCCACTAAGGCCGAGCTTGTGGTGCGCCTGCTGGGGCACTTTGGGCTGACTCATCGCTGCCCGGTGCCGGTGCGGCTGCTGGTTGTGGTCCGGCAGGAGAGGGAGCCCTTGCATTGGGGTCGGGACCAGCTGGGCCTGCAGTTGGTGGCGGCACTGCGGGACATGGTGGAGGCGGGCGACGAGGCGGCTAAGAAGGGGTTGGAGCGACCCTCCCTGGCGGAGGCTCGGCGGGATCTGTGCGCCGCGTACGGCAGTACGGCGGGGCTGCTCGCGGCGCATAGGGCCTGCTTGCCGCGGCTGCTGGAGGTCAGGCGGCTACGGGAGGAGCAGCGCCGACTGGGTCTGGAAAGGCGGCAGCAGGAAGCGAGGCGTCAGGAAGAGCAGTGGCGGGAGCAGCGGGAGAGGACGCGCCTGACGGAGGAGCAGCGGCGGGTGGTGGCGGCAGCGAAGCAGGGCGCGCTGAAGGCGATGCAGATCGCGACAGCACAGGTGCGGATGGCAGGGTTTGGGAGGAAGTGTTTCCGCAATCTCCACCCAGTTGCCGTCGCTGATCCCTACGCTTTGGTCCTGAAATAGGATTCAACACCTGTAACGATTACAACCACCAGCATATTTCGCATCGTGTTCGGAAAATGCATTTTACCGCAGGTGGGACTGCAACGGTCCTTTATCCCTTGGCTTCCCGCGCCCTTTGGCTCGCCACCGTGACACCTCCACACACTTCTTACCCCAATACCCCAGAGGGACACCACGCCCCTCACCAAGGAAATCCTGCCCCACCCCTTATTCGCGCCCGCCCGCTGACTGCAGAGGGCTACAGCTCGCAGCGTGGAGCAGCAGCGAGCTGCCGTGCAAGACGAGATGGCCGAGCGAGCGGCTGCATTCGCGAAGCACGGCCTGGGGTTTTGCGTATGCGGAAACTCTGCTGCTCGGGTGTGCTCACTCTTACTGTGCACCACATGCTGCAAGGCGTACCGCAGCGCGCCGTGTCGACGTCATGGTGGCTCTTAACGGCGGGCAGTTGCCTCAAGGAGACGAATTGTGGCAGCCGAACGTGTCGTATGTTGGGGATAGTGGCGATTCAGGGAAAATGCAAACGGCGATGACTTCATTTAGAAGGCTTACAGTATGGTAAATTGCTGAGTGGGACAGTGAGAGAGCCACCAGCCGGCAGCAGCTGTCAAACTTCTGGGCGACGGCCAGCGCATGTGGTATGCCCATGCCTCATTTAGAGGCACAGACCAAAATACAACATAGGTACAGAGGCTATGCCTCCCTCTAGGTGCTTCGTTCCGATCAATGCAGCCGCGCAGCAATGAAAAACCATGATGAAACACGCCCAGGAACGAGGCGTGATTCCGCTGCGCATACTGCAACACAAAGGATTTAGCCCAGGGCCCTGCGCCTCGACCTATACCGCAAAACTTACATGTGTTCCGATCACTTTTCACGGATAATGGAGCTCTCGATCCAAAATATATGACAATAGACGCGTCGGAGTCGCGGCAGCAGCACGTCGCCGTTTAAAATCCGTTTTGTAGCAACGGGCTTTAAACCCGTTAAACTTATTTTATTTGCAAACTGCGGCAGCTGCGCCATGACCGCCTACCCACCCACAACCCTATGGCTATCAGCCGCTCGATGACCAACACCAGTTCGGCAACCAGGACCAGCCCTCCCAGCAGTACGAGCATCGACTGCAATAGCAGCAGCAGCAACACCAGGGGATTGAGCATCCGTGTGCGTTTGCTTTAGCCTTTGCAGAAAATACGTATCGGAGATGCAGGAAAACAGCGCTCTCCTAGCTGACTTATCCACTGCTGCTGTGACATCCTTGCAGGTGAGATTGACAAGGGGCCTCGTGGACAGCGTGTCAAAGTGGATCCCCAATTCTGGTGGTGGTGGTGGTGATGGTGGTGGTAGTGGTAATGATATATCCGACGAGATTCGTCATGCTGTTCTCGGCCGTAATCTGCAGGAAAAGGTAGAGGGGGGATTGGGGGCTCCGGGTACTCGATTTGCTCACGACTCTATTTGACAAGTTATTGCAATAAGGATAAGCGGTGTATCCGTCGATGAAAACAATCCTGCAATACAAGCTATGCATTCAGTCGACAACCGAATTTCCTGTGGACATACTTCATGGTTACTAACGACTAATGGCATGGACGACAGGCACACTGTTTTCGTCTTTTCGTCCTAACCCCAAAATGGCTGGCATTTGTGGTCCTCAACCGGATAACGATACAAACGGACCACTTGATACCCCATGTGCCTGAGTTCCTCACCTGTGGATCATTAGAGATAAACAAACGTTCATTGGCCTCATTGGTGACCACGTCACCCGGTTGACCTGGCACTGCCGATGGAGTGCTGAAGGTGCTCGACTCGATTGTAGACCCCAAATCTGCAATCAATGGATCCCTGGTGTTGAGTTCCTCGTTGCTGATATTGGGTTCCTCGTTGCTGATATTGGGTTCCTCGTTGCTGATATTGGGTTCCTCGTTGCTGATATTGGGTTCCTCGTTGCTGATATTGGGTTCCTCGTTGCTGATATTGGGTTCCTCGTTGCTGATATTGGGTTCCTCGTTGCTGATCTCGAGTTGCTCGTGGGTGGGGTGAGCCTCCGCGAGACCTGGGGCAGCCTGGACAAGTTCCGTGAAATGGTGTTGTCACTCACTCGACGTGGAGAAACCGGGTGGACCCAAGCAAGAAAAAAGTGCAGCCTTATGTGAATATATCTGATGCCCGAATTAATAAGAAGATGCGTCGGCTACTCGCTACGGCGGCCTTATGCACCCCCCGATACCGGTATCACAATGAACATGGTTAATACACTTGTAGGATATAGCCCATCGACTGTTGTTACACGATTTTACGATACAATTAACAAGGACCATGGCCACCGAGAGTTCCTACCCTATGGTTGCTACCCCACGGTTGCAACCTTTCTACTCACCGTCATTTCCTGTGGCCGATTGCACACCGTCATGTTTTCGTGCACATCGCACTCCATCTGGTCGCCAGGCGAATCCTTAAGAAGGGCATAGCATATTTGCGTCTTAAGGCGAGCGCGAGCAGGTCTAGAGAATTTAACCGATGCCTGCCCTATTGGCTGGTAGTGTTTTGAACCGAATGCTAAATTTGCATTAGCTGCTTCTTGCGCTAACTGCATTCGCCGACAAAGGCTATACGCGCGTGGCGCACATTGAGAACGAATGGAAAAAACGACAGCACCCTGCAAAAGCCCTCCCAACCCCGCAACTCACTGCCTCATCCATATCGATGTCTTGATTGATTGGCTCCTGGCTCCCGGCCGGTGGGGGCGTGTTCTCATGCCCGGTGACCTGTGCCGTGGTCTGGCCCATCGGGCCCGCATGGTTGCGCTTCCGCGCTTGCAGCCGCTCTAGCTCTCCTGTAAAAATAGCATTCGCCTTCTCCTGGAGGGGAACAGAAAGCAATAAGGGTTGACAAATTATCACATTAACCAGGGATCCAGCAAGGCTTCCTGCCTATTTGCAAGACGGCCGGTCGATACCATGGCAAAGTTGTCCCCCAGGACGTAAAAAGGCGAAAATTGAGATCAGTGGTAGCGGAATCTACCGGTATCCCGAACTCACTCTCTTGCGGGGATGATTCCGTGACGCCTTGCGCTTTGCATACATTATGGTGGAGGAAGAATGCTGCAGGCGCCGGATTATTTTATTTCCAGAGACGCAGAAGGCTAGAGGGAGGCGCGCGCCCGCGCTCTTGGCGCGCACTCGACTGGGCCTGAACCGGGGACTACTACTGCGCTTTAACATCCTCTTAAACTGCTGCAGGTGGCGTTGCATGGTGTACCGAAATGACTGAAATGAGGGCCGCGCTCTAGTACCGGAATGATAGCTGTGTCCTAGTTGTTCAGCTAGTTATGCCCTTGGACATAGGGCCCCCGCGCAATTTCGGGACTCTGCTCCGAAAACAGCGGAGACTGAAATGCTTGAGCGCCACGACAAAGAAATGCCAAGTGCCATAAATTTATGCTCATGAGTTCATAGCCCTCCTATTTTGACGTGACTGTTAGTTAGGGATGTCTGATAATGGGTCGGCCTCCAAGAAAAGCTCACGGTGCCTTTCCAATTTCCCTATAAAACTGCCGTATTGACATTGGAGTCTAAGCAATAATGGATGGACTGATCGGCAAGAGGAGCGGCAAGGTCTTGTCCAAGGACTACGAGGTGTGCCGTGCTGGGAGTGCATAAATGCACTTCAATATGCATTATGGTTTAGCCGTCAGAAGTGATGGATGGCTTTGCTTGACCTACTGCTAACGGACTGCAGGATGCCGACTACCTCAAGAAGCTGGAGCCGGTCATCCAACAGCTGGACGAGGACTTGCCCGATGTGGGTGTGCCGCGCAGTCTTGGATCTCTGTCAGCTGAACCCTCATCAGCTGCGTACGTATTCATACGTGTTTGCCGGGCGTCACCGCCACGGCGTACCGGCCCTTGCAGGCTGCGTTCGACGCCAAAAAGCTGGCGACCCTCATTGCGCAGCTCATGCAGTTTCAGGAGGACACGCTGGGCAGGGAGGTGAGGGCGGCTCCAGCAGGCGAGCTAGGCGAGCTAGGTTGGTGGGTTGGGCTGCCGCCCGAATCACCTCCATGCAAGTAGAGAGGTCGTTCCTCGGCCTCCAAAGCGGACGGTGGGGCATCTGTGTCGTTAACTGGTCGTCCTTGGGCTCCTAAGCCGCTGGCAGGCGGGGAGCCTGGCGGGCTGACCCATGGTTCCGTGATGGTGCCAGCGCTGCGGCTGCGGTGGCCTCATCCTGCCGCTCTCACCCTCCGCCGCAGTCCAACTTCAAGCGCCAACCCAAGCTCCCGGCGGCGCTGCTCCGCGACCTCAGTCCCCGTGGCGCGCTGTACGTCATCGCCTGTAAATGTGATGACATCATGGCGGCGCGCGACCTGCGGCGGATAGACTGGGCCAACCCAGCCAAGCGCAAGGAGGTGGGGTTCGAGGGAAACCCGTGGATGTGGGGGGGGGGGAGGGGGACTGAGGGGCAAAGGAACAACCGGGGTCAGATGCATAGGGAGAAGGAAAGCCTAGGAGGAAAAGGACCCGGGACCGGGTGGGGTTGCGGCGGCGGCCAGGGTTACGGGGGGTGGTGGTGGCTGGGAGGGGGGTGGCGCTAGGAATCCCGTGCAGGGGAGCTAGTGGGCCGGAGTAGAGGGCAGAGGGGTTGGTGGGCCGGAGTACGGCGGGTGCTGGTGCAGGGCGGGGGCGCCGCCAGATGGTACCGCTACCCTGCGATGCGATGCGCCGTACTGTACGGCAGCTGCCCACCGCACCCACAGCCGCCCACCGTGACCTGGTTGTGTTTTGATTTTTGCAGAACATGGAGATCCTTATCGGTATCACCAAGGAGCTGGAGGGAGAGGGGCTGCTGCGGCACCCGGTGGTGGGGCTGGAGGCGGGGCTGGGCGGGGAGCTGACGGGCAAGCTGGCGGAGGTGGTGCGCAAGATGGGGGGAAGCGTGGCGGACGACCCAGGTAGGGGAGGTTGCGGCGGAGGGAGGGCTGGGCCGGGCGAGGGTGGGATGGGGAGCGAAGAGGCGTTTGGAATGGGTGGCTCAGTGCGTTACGTAGTTCGTTGGCTGGGCCGGAGGGTTGGGTTGGCAGCGGGGTTGCGGCAGCGGGGTTGCGGCAGCGGGGTTGCGGCAGCGGGGTTGTGGCAGCGGGGTTGCGGCAGCGGGGTTGCGGCAGCGGGGTTGTGGCAGCGGGGTTGCGGCAGCGGGGTTGTGGCAGCGGGGTTGCGGCAGCGGGGTTGCGGCAGCGGGGTTGTGGCAGCGGGGTTGTGGCAGCGGGGTTGCGGCAGCGGGGTTGCGGCAGCGGGGTTGCGGCAGCGGGGTTGTGGCAGCGGGGTTGCGGCAGCGGGGTTGTGGCAGCGGGGTTGTGCGATTGTGGTCCCCACCGCCGCCACTGCGTTGGCAGGTGGCGCGGTAGCACTGCCCACCGGCCGACCCTGATGGTGTCGACTCGTGCACCGCCCCGCACCCCTGCCGACGGCCCCCTCGCTGCCTCTAGCCCGCCACCGCCGAAATGCAGCCACAAACGTTTGCAGCAAATGTTGTTTTTCTAACCCGGCCTACTTCGTTTCTTTATTTGATGGCGACGTACGCGTGTCCTCTGTTCCCCGGCACCGCCGTGCCTCGTCCTCACGCCACCTCCCGGGACGCCCCGCAGATGACCCACGGGTCACTTACCGCGTTTGCGTGCCGCCGCCCGGCGTCAGCGACGCGGGCCGCGGCAAGCCGCAGCAGATGCGCACGCTGGAGGTCCGGTGAGTGCAGGCCGGGGCCGGTCCGGGCGGGCTGGGACCCGGGCGGGCTGGGACCCGCGAGGGCTTGGACCCGGGCGGGCTGGGACCCGGGCAGATGTTGGGCTGTGTGACTGCTGCGGTACGACAGCCGTCCGCTTGCCTGGTACTCGTGTATGCATTTGCTTGCGACATGCCTTCACCTCCCGGCCGATAGGTGCCACCCACACAAAACACAAGGAGCGCCTCACCGTCATAAGCAACGCAGCCCCTGCCCTCACTCCTTGATGCTCTCCTCCCCCCCATGACCCCCGACACGCCCTTCTGCCCCTCCCTTAGACCCCGACACGCCCTTCTCCATCCCCCCATGACCCCCAAAGCGCCCTTCACCCCCCCCAGTGCTCCAGCATGCGCCCACAAAGCTGGTGTCCGACGACCATGCGCCAACTATCCTGTCCCGCCGCGTAAAACGGTATTTACACACACACCCCGTGACCCCCGAAACGCCCTTCCCCACCACCGCAGGGGTGACATGGCTCTGGTACATTGGACGCAGCTGCCAGACAGCTACGATGAGTGGGTGCTGTCGCGACACGCGCCGCCGGAGAAGCCGCCGCCGCCAGCGGAGCGGACGCGGCCGTGGAGGGTGAGCCGCTGGCGGAGGTGGACGGGGCGGGGTATGGGGTGAGGGGGCCTGAGGACGCGGTCCGGGGCGGGGCCGGGTGGGTGTGAGGGTGAGGGTGATGGCCGAGAAGCGGATGGACGAAAGATGGGGGGTATGGCCCTCCAGGGGTGATTTGGGTCGGTTTGGGGTGTTAGGGTTTTCCAGGGGCCATTTGGGTTTGAGGGTTTTCCAGGGGGGCATTTAGGTCGGTTTGGAGGTAGCAGCGGAGTAGACCGGAGAGGGGGCTGCGGAGTTGGAGTTGGGGACGGTTGCACATGAGAGTGAGTTGGGAGTTGCTGCGGCAGTGCTGGGCGCTGCATCGTGACCGCCACTAATACCACCGCCATTCCCAAAACCACCGCCGCCACCACCACAACCACAACCGCTACCACCACCACCACCACCACCGCCGCCACCGCCACCACTCCAGGTTTACCCCCGGTGGATCAAAGACGGCGAGCTGTACAACGAGTGGATGAACGCCGCCGACTACGAGGCGGACCCAGCACCGCCGCCGCAGCAACCGCAACCGCAACCGCAGCCAGCCCCGCTGCAACCGCCGCCGCAACTACAGCCGCAGCAACAAGCGCAACAGCTACAGCCGCCACAGCAGCAAGTCCCGCTGCCCGGAGCCGTGCCGCTGCCGCCGGGCGCGGTGCCACTGCCGGGAGGGGCGGTGCCGCTGCCGGGAGGGGCGGCTCCCGCCGCGGCGGCGCCGGTGCCTCTGCCTGGTTCGGTGCCGCTACCGGGCAAGGCGGTCGCGGCGACTGGGGGGGCTCCGATGGGCCCGGGGCCGGCGGCTTTTGTACCTGGGTGAGGCTCGTCGGGTTTGGATTTGGTTGGGATTAGGTCGCAGGCGCGGAATGTGGCCACGGGCTTGGGCCGGGTCAGGAGGAGTGAGAGGGGTGACAAGTAAAGAACCGGTAACTCGACCGGTAACTCGGAATGAGGAGGGGGGTCCAGGTGCTTGATGTAAGGGTTGGGAGCGGACGGGAGCGGCGGTTACGGCGAGCGTGCTTGCGGCAGCTGCGACAGTCCTGTGTGTGTGTGTGGGTGTCAGGGTGCCTGGCAGTGGGCCCGGGCCTGCTGTTTGAGGGCGGGTGGGTTGTTCCATTCACTCCGAGCCGTCGGCAGGCGTCTGCAGGTGCGGTTCCTTGCCAGTTGCGCTACCAGGGACTAGGCAGCGCCCACCCCGCCACTCCCCCCCCACCCCGCCACTCCCCACCCCGCCACTCCCCACCCCGCCACTCCCCACCCCGCCACTCCCCACCCCGCCACTCCCCACCCCGCCACTCCCCACCCCGCCACTCCCCACCCCGCCGCGCCCAAACCACGCAGAGGCGCCCTGGGCATGCCCGGCCAGCAGCACCAACCGCAGCAGCAGCATCAACCGCAGCAGCCGCAGCTCCAACAACCGCAGCAGCTGCCGCAGCTGCAGCAACAACTCCAGCAGCTGCAGCAACAGCAGCAGCCGCAGGGGTTCGTCCCCGCCGCCGGCGGGGCTCCTGTCCTGGGCATGGGCTGGCGGCCGGCGGTGGGCCCGGCGGCCCCCGCGCAGGGAGCCGTGTCGGTGGGCCAGGTGAGCCGCACCCCTGCACGGTCCTCCTTTGTCAGTCCACCCTCGGTTCCCCCCCGACCCCTAACATCGCCACAAACGGTGCCATCGACCCCTGCCGCCCCGCGCACTCCACCGCTCTCCTCAGGCCCTGAACGCACAGCTGGCGCAGCCAGGGTCAGTCGCCGCTGCCGGCCCCGTCGCCGCCGCTGCGCCGCCGGCGGCGGCGGCGCCGGCGGCGGCGGCGCCAGCGCCGCCGCCCGTGCCGACGGGGCCGCCGCCGACGGCGCCGCTGCCCGGCTCGCAGCGCGGCACCTCGCGCGCCGCCGCCGCCGCCCGGGCCGCCGCCGCCGCCGCCGCCGCCAAGGACGACGCCCCTTCCGCGAAGCGCCAGCGGGCCGAGATTTTCACCAAGCCCGAGGTGGTGGATGGTTTCGGAGTGCGGGTGGCGGTCAACGCGGTACGGCAGCGGGTGTTGGACCCCACCAAGATGGCCATTGACCCGGCTTCGCACGTCGAGAACATCTCCCAGGGCCAGCTGCCGCCGCTCCACGGCGCCCCCGCCTCTGCGCCGCGCGCGCCGACGCCGCCGGGGGTGGTCTGCCCGCCGCCGCCGCGGCTGCCGCCGCCTGGCACCGCCGGCGTCGCCGCCGCCGCGGCGCCCCCCAAGAAGGAGCCCCACCTGGTGCCCTCCTGCAGCGCCTGGTTCAGCCTCAACGGCATCCATGAGAACGAGCGACTCTACATGGCGGACTTCTTCGAGAGCATAGGGCCCTACAAGAGCACGGAGGTGAGGTGGGGGGGCCGGCTGCAGGGGTTTTGGGTTTTAGGAGGGTGCAGCGCGGCTCAGCGCTTGCGCAGACCGATATCTCCTTGCCGCCCACAACAGCGCCACCCTCGCTGTCCGTCCGCCTAACAACACCCGGCCCGGCCGGCCACACACACCCTCGTACGCCGTACGCCGTACAGGTGTACGTGCAGTACCGCGAGGCGCTGGTGTCCATGTACCGCGAGGACCCCTCCCGCCGCCTGACCTTCACGGAGGCACGGAGCCGCCTGCAGGGGGACGTGACGGCCATACACAGGTGGTGGTGGTGGGGGGGGCGTCCACATAAAAGAACCGGGTACTCGACATGGGAATTGTAGTGGGTGCATAGCCTTCGGACACCCGGACGCGCGCGGGCGGGAAGAGAGGGGCTCCCTGTCGGTCTGCCTGGCTGGCTCGCCCGCGGCACAGGTGGTGGGGGGGTTGCGAGGAAGACCCATGGATGCGAGGAAAACCCGTTTAGAACAGACGTCTCGAGATGCATGCTGGAGAACTTGGGTGGCGAAAAGACAAAGGTCGTATGGTATGTCGACCTTCGGAAGGTCGTATGTCGACCTTCGGCGTCCCCGACCGAACCCCTCCCCAACCGACAACCGCAAGCCGGTCTCACCCGTCCTGGGGCCCCCCCCGACCCCCCCTCTCCGCCTTCCCCGGCCGCCAGGGTTTGGACGTTTCTGGACTACTGGGGCATCATCAACTTCTCTGCCACCGACCACATCTGGGAAGGCGGGGGTGGCGGCGCCGGCGAGGGCCCCAACCAGCTGGCGGCGGCACTGGGTCCGCCGTCCACCCTCAGCGTCATTCGCGTCAACGCGGCACCAGGAGCAGGTGAGCTGCTGCTGCCGCTGCTGCTGCCTCGGCTGCTGCTGCTGCTACTGCCGCTGCTGCTGCCTTGGCTGCTGTTACTGCTACTGCCGCTGCTGCTGCCTCGGCTGCTGCTACTTCGGCTGCTGCTGCCTCGGCTGCTGCTACTGCTACTGCTGCTGCTGTTGGCGGCTGCAGCTGCCGGGGGCGTTCACCTCACTTGGCCCGCGGCGATGATTGCAGGGGGCCGGGCCACTGGGGTGGGGAAGCAGCAGTGTGGATTATGGGCGGTGGGGAAGCAGTGTGGATTACGGGCTGTGGGAGGTCGGATTTGGGGTTGAGTTTGAGGCGGTTGCTCTCCACCGCCAAAACACTGCCTAACAACTCCTCCCCCTAAGCGCCCGTGGTCCGGACCGCACTCCCCCATCCCCGTCACGCCTCCCCCCCCCACACACACACACACTCCACACCTCCCGACACATTCTCCTCCCCCCTACATTCTCCTTCCCCACACTCCCATATCATCCGACGGGCAGCCGCCCTCTTCAACTTCACCCGCCCCACCGTCGCCGAAGCGGCCGCCGCTGCCACCAGCGGCGGCGCAGCCGGTGCGTCGCACCTGTCCGGCCGCGGCCCCCGCACCCAGCACCTCCTCAACAAAGCCGCGGGGGACCCCCCGGGCAGCCGGCCGCGGTTCTTCTGCAACGCCATGCCCTGGGTGGACTGCACCGACCTACGGTGGGTTGCTGCTGCCCGGATCCGCCATCAGCATCCCTCTTTGTGTTTTTTTCCACGTTCAACAACCCACGCTTCACCCCTGGCCCCATCCTCCCTGGCCCCCCTCCCTGGACCCGCGTCCCTCCCCCGCACAGCTACCACTGCACCAAGCACCCGGATATAGACCTGTGCCCAGAGGCCTACGCGGAGGGGCGCTTCCCCCCCGGCACCACCGCAAAGGACTTTGTGCAGATCGACGCCACGGCGCCCCACTCGGCGGGCGCGGCGGCGGCGGCGGCGGGGGCGGTGGGCGTTACGGTGATGCCGCCGCACGGTGCCCCGGGTCCGGAGGTGCGGGGGCGGCGGGGGGGAGTTTAGGGTTTTAGGGTTTGGGGGAGTGGAGCTCGTCTCGGTGATGTCGGGGTGTGGTGGGGGGAGAGGTTTTGGCATGGGGTATTGGGCATAGGGTATTGGGCATGGGGTACTGGGCATGGGTGTTGGCTGTGGTAGGGAGAGGTTTTGGCAGGGTTATTGGGCAGGGTTATTGGGCATGGGGTATTTGTGTCAGTCCATCCGTTACCAGGGGACACATCAACACCCGCCTCATGGCCTGATGGGACGCGGTGGTACGGGCCCGAGGAGACTGGTGGCTGGGTGGCCGGGTGGCCTTGGTGGCCGAGGAACTTCTGGAGCTGCAACTCGCCGCAGCCGCCTCCCTCCCGGTTGCTGCCGAAGCCGCCTCCCTCCCTCATACCCCCCTCCTCCTTCTCCAGCATGAACCTCGAAACGTCTGTTCTAAACGGTTTTCCTTTCTTACACGCGTTTTCCTTGCAACCCCCACCCCTCCTCCTCCGCTGTGTTAGGGCGCCTGGTCCCAGCAGGAGACGCTGCTGCTGCTGGAGGGGCTGGAGATGTTCGGGGACAGCTGGGGCGAAGTGGCGGACCACGTGGGGAGCAAGAGCCAGGTGGGGTGGGGTGGGGTGGCGGAGAAGACCGGTTACACGACGTAGGGAACGGTGGGCGGATGCTAGCCAGGTGGGGGGCCAATGGGGAAAGCCCGTGGGGGGCCCGAGAGAGTGGGCGGGTGGACAGGGGTTTTGTGGCGGAGCGTTTTGCGCGGGGGAGGGGGGGAGGGGTAAAACACTGAGGGGGGTGGAGGGGTGGAGCAAATAAGGTAGATGTCTATCGGGCCGGGGCGGGAGGGTGCGATGTACACACGTTACCGGTATTTCCTCACTCACGGATCAACCCGCGAGCTCCATGTACCTCTGCTCCTACCCTCCCATTCGCTGCCCGCTGCGCTTCCAAACTCGTCCTAGACATCTGAAGTGAACATGGCTGCCTAATGCCTCACGTCTGGTTCGCTTGCTCCTAACATTGCCCCACACCCATCGCCTGCACCTTACCCGTCTCCACCCATCTCCACCCGCCCCTCGCCCTCCCTTCCCCTCCCTCCCCCTCGGTTCGTGGATTCGCGGATTCTCTCATAACCCCTCCCCCTCAGGTCGCCTGCATCCTACACTTCCTGCAGCTGCCCATAGAGGACGCCTTCCTAGACGACATGGAGGCCGGGGCGGGGCCGCGAGCAGGGCCCGTGCCCGCCGCGCCGCCCGCCACCAGCGGCATCCGGCTGCAGCAGGGCCAGCAGCAGCAGGCGACGCAGCAGGCCGCGGCGGCGGCACGCCAGGCCGCGGCCAGCCGGCAGGCCGCGGTGGCGGCGCAGCAGGCCCAGCACGGCGTGACGCTGGTCAACAACATCCTGGATGAGGACCTGGTGCCCTTCGTGGAGCACCCCAACCCCGTCATGGCGCAGCTGGCGTTCCTGTCGTCGCTGTTGGGCCCACGGGTCGCGGCGGCGGCGGCGCAACGCGCGCTGGAGGTGGGCGCGGCGCCGGGCTCCGAAACACAACTGTAGGCTCGCAACTCCCAGAGTCGGCCGGGGCGGTGCCGATGCAGGCCTCTGCGTCCTGCCCGTCCCAGTCCGTGCTTCAGTCCGTGCTTCAGTCCGTGCTTCAGTCCGTGCTTCGATCCGTGCTTCAGTTCGTGTGTTAAGCTGCCGCCCCTGTGTAATGGGTCTGGCGTCCTTGGATCGGCGGACGAAACTTCAGGGGTCCCGTGTTGCCGACCCTGTGTGTGTTTGTTTGCTGTGTCAACGTGCCGCCCCCGGGTCCAGGTGCTGTCGGAAGAGGACGCAGCGGCCGCTACCGCTCAGCAGCAGCAGCAGGCGGGCGGGCGAGGAGCGGCATCCAACGCGGCACAGCAGGTGCAGGCCAAGGGGACAGCGGCTGACGGGCAGCCGGCGGCGACCGCTGCACCGGCAGCTGCGTGTGGCGCCGCTGCCACTGACGGCGTCACACATGCGGACGCTGCTGCGGCAACGGCCGCAGCACCGGCGGCCGCAGCAACAGCGGCCGCAGCACCAGCGGCCGCAACACCGGCGGCCGCAGCACCGGCGGCCGCAGCACCGGCGACGGCGGCAGCTGCCGGCGGCGAAGCCGCCGGCGCGGCCGGTGGTGCTGCTCCCATGGCCGTCGACGGTCCCAGCGACGCCGCAGCCTCGACTGACGCCGCCGCCGCCGCCAAGGCCGATTTGCCCTCCGCCGCCGCCGCCAAGCCCGATGACCTGGCGCCGGTGGGTCCGCCGCAGCCTCCCGAGCCCTCCGCGATGCCGCTGTCGGCGCCGCGGCTCAAGGCGGCGGCGGCGGCGGGGCTGGCGGCGGCGGCAGCGCGCGCTCGGCTGCTGGCTGACGAGCAAGAGAACGACATGTTGGAGATCATGGCGCAGATTGTGGAGGTCCAGGTTCAGAAGCTAGGGCTCAAGATCAAGTACCTGGAGGATGTGGAGCAGGTGGGTGGCTGGGTGCCCAAAAACGCAGCGGCGCAGGTCAGGAGGGGGGCCCTTGCGTGGCGAGGCGAGTGCTCGGAAGCGAGTGCTCGGAAGCGAGTGCTCGGAAGCGAGTGCTCGGAAGCGAGTGCTCGGAAGCGAGTGCTCGGAAGCGAGTGCTCGGAAGCGAGTGCTCGGAAGCGAGTGCTCGGAAGCGAGTGCTCGGAAGCGAGTGCTCGGAAGCGAGTGCTCGGAAGCGAGTGCTCGGAAGCGAGTGCTCGGAAGCGAGTGCGCGGAAGCGAGTGCTCGGAAGCGAGTGCTCGGAAGCGAGTGCTCGGAAGCGAGTGCTCGGGGCACGTGTCCGGCACGTGATGTCGCCACGGATACCTGGCGGACAGGCAGAGAGGGGAGGCTTGTTCGAGCGGGTGCCGACGCCCGCGCCCGCGCTGTAGAGCGCCCACCCAGCTTCCTAACTAGCTTCCTGTCACGAAACTGGTCTTTCCCGCCGTATCCGCCCAACCGCCGTATCCGCCCAACCGCCGTATCCGCTCAACCGCCGTATCCGCCCAACCGCCGTATCCGCCCAGCCGCCGTATCCGCCCAACCGCCGTATCCGCCCAACCGCCGTATCCGCCCAGCCGCCGTATCCGCCCGACCGCCGTATCCGCCCAACCCCGACCCAAACCCAACCGCTTCCTACAGGCCCTGGACAGCGAGCGCGGCCAGCTGGAGACCTCGCGACGGAACCTTGACGACCAGCGCTCGCAGTTGCGGGACGGCCGCCGCAGCAGGGCGCAGCAGCAGCTGCAGCTGGGAGGCGGCGGGGGGCAGCAGCCGCAGCTCCACATGCTGCAGCAACAGCAACAGCAGGGGCTGCAGGGCCTGCAGCCGGCCGCGGCCGCGGCCCTGGCGGCCATGGGCGGCGCGGGCGCGGCGGGCGGCATGACGCAACAGCAGCAGCAGCAGCAGGCGGCGCAAGTGGCAGCGCAAATGCTGCACATGCAGCAGATGCAACAGATGCAGCAAATGCCGGGAGGCGGCGCCGGGGGAGGCGGGATGCCGGGGGGTGGTCCCCACGGGGGAACCTAGGGGGGCACGGCTTCATCGAGGAAGGGGTGCCTGGGGGTGCGGTGCGGAGTGCCGGATGGGGTTCGCCGGATGGGGGGCGGGGAGCAGGGAGGGAGGGAGGCTCCAGGGAGGGGAGAGGGGACTACCCGACATCGCATCAAGCGGCCCACGGGACAGGGCAGGTGTAGGAGTTTGCTGCGGGCGCCCTCGTGGGTTTCGGAGCGTTTCCATCCGCATTGGCCTCAGCACGGCGGCGGGGACCCCGGCTGCGCTGGGGGGGCGAGGAGGAGGAGGGGAAGGAGGAAGGAGAGGGAGGGACGACGGGATTAGGGCGCTGGGTGAGGGGCGGCAGCGGTCGGTTGCACCGTGCCTTGCGGCCCTGCGAAGGCGGTGGCTAGCTGCGTGCAGCTTTGCAGCGCGTGGTGAGAAGTGTTGGTTGCAGTTCCGCTGTCCATCACGTTGAGTACTACCGTAGCGGTACTGTCCGTCATGGCAACAATCGCGGCTGTTAAGGAGTGGGCTGGAAAGCTCCCTTCCGACATGGCCAGGTTGCAGCGCCTCATTGCGTCACGTACGCAATGACCCAGGAGACACGGAAGGCGGCGTGCGCGGGAATGCGGGCGCGCTCCTGCGTTGCCTTTAGCCGGATGCATTTTTAAAAATTGTGCATATTGATGAGGCACGGTATAGTTGTAACGACGTGAAGCATGATGACGGGGTCGCGAAGGGCATCGATCCGGGACAACGACAGACGCAGGGTTTAGGAATTAGGATCCCGAGTGTCCATCCATCCGCCGAGGCGGGGTTTCCAGGGAGTTTCCCAGCAAGTATATGGTCGTTGCGGGTAGGGAAGGAGGGAGCAGAGGGTGAGGGAAGGAAGAAACCTGGGATGATGCCCCGGCCAGCTCGCTCGCTGGGCTTGGACCAAGGGAGGCTGCGATCGAGGGGGCATCGCCTTAGCCTGACCTTCAAGCAATCCTATATAACTTTATGAGTCCGAAACCTTCCGAGTCGCCCCCTATACGCCGCTGGATGGTGCCATTGGTAACGACGTAACGCACCAATTGCAAGGCCGTCACCAGTGCCGAAGTCATCCTCATTTATCGGTAATATAGTACAAAAATAAAAACTGGGAACACTCTCGTGGCATCCTATGCGGCTTAAAATTAGTCATTAATGCAACCAGTAATCCAGTACCAGTATGTGAAGGTTGCCGATGAGGGAGCTGAAACGTCAGGAGGAGCAAGTCAGGTCAAAGGAGTGGCTTAGGCTTTATCCATACTCATAATTGCATGCTCGGCCGGGGGCCCGCCTGGGCGGAATTCTGCCTGCATGGGCCGGCCGGCGCGTGCAATTGCGCCTTGGAGCCCACTGGCACCGAGCAGTCTCTTGAGGAGCTCGACTTCTCGCGCAGTGCCTGCGCCGCAGCGCAGGACGGCGATGTGGTAAAGTTGCGCAAGATACTGAAACGCAATCCACTGGCCATCAGCGACAATGGGGGCTCAGGTCAGAGGACACCGAGGTTCTGTGGTACTATCAATTGTCACAAGGGGGTGCAAGTAGTTCGGCATGCGCTTGCTGGTCGTGGGTTTCCCATAGGCCGGAGGGGCGCGACCGGCCTCCAACCCAACCGGAAGCGCGGTCTCCAACCCAACCGGAAGCGCGGTCTCCAACCCAACCATACCAGAAACATACCAACCGCCACGCCACCAGGTTCACCTGTGCGGCGTACGTTTCACTTCTTGCCATCATTACCAAACCCCTTTTCGCCTCCGTCATCTACACCTGAGACCCCGTCGATCCGCCATTCACACAAAGCCCAAATCCTCTGGCGCTCTGTCCTGGGGGCCGACCTCTGCGTGCCTCCGTCTGCTCAGGGGGCGGCTACACGCCGCTGCACTACGCGGCCCGCGGGGGGCATCTGGAGGTGGTGGAGCTGCTGCTGCGAAGCGGTGCGTAGGCAAGGGGCGGTGGGGTTAGCGGAGAAGAGGCGAAAAGGAGCGTCGGGGTAGGGTGGGAAAGGGAAACGGCGGCAGAGGGCTGGGCTATGAGTGGTGGGGAATGAACTAGCTGCCGGGCTGGCTGGCGGTGTGGAAGTGTTGGAGACGGGGAGGGGAGGGCGGAGTGATGGGGGGAATAGCTTAACAGTCATGGTTAGATGAAAGTCCTGGAAAGGTTTTGTACAACGAGGATTACACGATCAACAAAAACTGAACGAGCAGGGTTTCGTACGGATTGGGGGAGGGGAGTGAGTAGGAGCGGGTAGAGGTGTGAGGGCGGGGCTAAGGCGGACGGGAGAGGGGAAGGAGGGGACAGTATGGGTGTGAGACCCCTATTTAAGGCAGTCGTATCAGGTATCGGTCTGCTCAGCACTGCCCGGTTCGGGGGGTAACGTGAAGACCGCTGGCGCCTGGCATGTGGCGACCGGGAAGCAATAGAGGGTGGCCAGGGGCGTCATACAGCGGGCGCGATGCTGGCTGCTGCTGCTGCTGGCGGCGGCGGGCCCCCATCGACATAAACTTCATCGCGCAAGGCCGGCACACGCTGTGCCGTACACGAAACGAGTCCATCGCACTGCGCCGTACTGCAACGACAAGCCGACTGTCCAACAAGCCCGCACCCCCCGCGGTGTGCGGGCCCGTCCACCTTTTCCTGCTTGCAGCGCTGCCTCGGTGCGCAAACTCGTCTCTTCGGTTTCGGTTCGGTTTCGGTTTCACGGGTTTCCCCCCTGTCCCCCGCCCCCTTCATACTGCCCAGGCGCCGACCCGAACACCCGCACCCGGGGCATGGCTGCCACTCCGCTGCACCGCGCGGCGATGCAAGGGCACACGAGGGTGGTAGAGCGCCTGTGAGTGAGTGAGGTCGAGGTCGACCCGGGAGTCCGGACCGGGGAATCCGGACCGATGCCTCTTCCAAACGGTGTTATTATAAGTGTTACCGTAATATATTAGTACCGTAATTACCGAGTGATAGTGTATTCGCCCAGGCAAGCTGCCGCCGGCCCTTGTGTTCATTCCGCTCCACGACTTACCTGCCTGCTGCTGCTGCTGTGCAGTTCCGCTGCTGCTACTACCCGTCCGCACCCGTCAGTCCCCAAACTCATTTCCTCCTCTTCCTCCCTCCTCCTCCCTCCCTCCCTCCCTCCCTCCCTCTTCCCTCCACCGCTCCCACCTCCCTCGGCCGCACAGTTTGGCTGCGGGCGCCGACCCGAGTGCGGCCGACTGCGACCAGGAGACGGCCCTGCACAAAGCTGCGGCGCAGGTGGGGCGGGGACCGGTGGGATCCGCAGGCAAGGGGTTGGCCGGTGAGCTCCGGCTTCTGGGCGGTGCTTGTTTCGGCCGCTTGCGCGCGGTGTCTGGTTAGGAAGGCGCGGTGGCTGTTGAGGTGCGAGAGGGTCCGTGTGGGCAGCGGATTCGGCACGTTGCAGGGCCGAGCGAGGAGGCAGCCGGGCACCCACCCACCCTCCCACCAGGTGGGATGACACGTGCCTCTGTACGACGCGTGCCTCTGTTGAGATGTCGATAGCATGACAATGGTCGCAGTACGGCGCGAGGTCTCAGGTCCGAACGTCAGCCTACGACAAGTTGAGATGCGAGAGGCAGATTCTGAGGGCCGGGATGGGATGCACGATTCCGCAGATATACCAGTACTTCCATGGACGCGAACCGCGCACATACGGCATCTTGCACTGCTTCCACCGTCAGCTACCCCAAAACAGATCTTCACGACAACACGTTCATACGGTGTTATATGCTACATGGCTTCACTACTGCATTGTGGTGGTGCCCTACTGTTGTCCAGTTAGTGCGACATTTTAAGGTAGCGGTGCTTTCCTTTTTGCAATTCGGAACTGGTGCCGCAGGGCCATGCGGACGTGTGTCGGCTGCTGCTGGCGCATTGCCCGGCGGCGTCGGAGCCTGCGGATAAGGCCGGACGGCGGCCGGGGCAGCGAGCCACAGGTAGCCAATGTAGCTAGATATTTAGCTAGGTGGACTGATAGGAAGCTAGGTAGTTGGGCGGCGTGGATACACACGCTACCGCACTTCAGCAGTCATCTCCACAGCTTCTTGGGTCGCCATCTCGACGGCCTCTCGATTACTGGAAACTTCACTGGCTAGCGCACGTCGAACTGTGACGGTTTCCCCATGTGTATTGTCGTACGTTCGCTTTGAGAGGCGATTTGATAGGGGATTACGGCCGGGAAGTACGTACGGCCGCTCGTCATACATCCCGAGCTCGTCTCGGCTCTCTCGTCCAAACGAACAACCCGTACATGCCCTGCTCAGGTGCTGCCGCCGCCGTTTTTGGGGCGCTGACAGCGCCCAGCGGACCCATCACCAGTACCAGCACCACGACCAGTGCCAGCACGAACACCTAATGCGAGCCCAACCCTCCTGCTGCTGCTGGTGACGATACCCCAACCCGCCCGGCTATCTATGTGGTTATGCGGACATTCCCACCCGGAGCACATCTTGTACGTGCTTGTACAGATTCCGCTGCAATGCGCTACATGCTGCTGAATGACGGCTACTAATGTGACAGCGGGCGTCACCAATGATGACTTCCACTGCTGGCACGCGGCACCCCTGCTCCCAGACGCCTTAGGGTAGCTTGCCGGGCCCCCGTCCTGCCTGGCCCGCTGGTCCCTTCGATGATACAGGTGCTGAAGTCGGACGAAATGGATTAGTCATACATGGGAGGTTGTCGGTTGCCCGTCTGCGATAGCGCCTCATCAGAGTGTGTGTGTGTTTGTTGGTTGGATGTTGTTAAAAACCTTGGCTGTGTGAAGGTTACAGCAGCTGTGTGAAGGTTACAGCAGCTGTGTGATGGTTACAGCAGCTGTGTGATGGTTACAGCAGCTGTGGTGGTGTCAGCAGCGAGCTGCACCTGACACAGGCCGCGGGCAGCTACCATGCCCGAAACGGGAAGGCCGCCGAAGCAGACTCTACCCTAAACTGGTGTGGGGAGAGGGGCGCCAGGGGCCTTTGTTTCCTCTGTTCAGCGCGGACCTCTAGCAACCTTTGGCCACACGGTGTACGTATGCAGTTACGAGGTCCCAAACTTCCGCCACAGCAGTGTGCTAACTTGTGTGCGCGCATGTACGCACCCTTACGCACGCTGGTGGGGTATTCCATACAAAGAGAAGTATACTGCTCAAATGGTGCGTGAGGCTTTGTTCCGCATGCTTGGTGAAGTGATAAAGGTCCGGTGGCGGTGGCGACCCTTCGTACCGACGAGTACCGGTACCGATAGTATCACCGCCGCAGTGCAGAGGCACGGACAGCGCACAGGTACATCGGCGAATGGACTTGTCACTGTTCACGTCTGATGTTATCGGCAGATGTCTGGAAGCGACTTTCAGGTTTCCAAACCGCTTTGTTCCCGCCCGCACACCGATGGCCCCTTCCTGCAAGGGCCCGCCTGCCCTTATCGCCGCTCATGGCGACTTCGTATCCGTACGGCCGTAAATAAAGCGTAGGTTTAAAGGAGTGACACTGTTGACAATACGACGTGCTTTCGGGACGTGCGTCGCGCATCGGGACCCGCGCCTCAGAATATGATAATCGCCTTGCTGCTTTTAACAAGAAGAACAGATACATGGTTTTTTACAGCACCTGTTGTGCGCCTGGGCCTGTGTTGGCCGTGACTCAGCCTCTCATCTATGGAATACCTGTGCCTATCGTAAACCTATCTTCACAAACAAAAAATGAAGTGTTTGATTGGCTCTTAATAACCGGAAGCCCCAACTACATTGCAAATTAGGCTAACGGCAGGTCAAAGTCAACATGGCTTGCCTTCGAGTGCAGAACATCGTTTATTATATGTCGACACACGTTGTCAAAGGCGTCTTACGTTTGTCCGGGGTTATGGGTGCGGAGTTGCGGACTTGGGTCTAAGTTACTTTTGGCGGGCCAAGCGCCTTTCCCAGACGACATCAATGACTTTGGACAATGACCAATCAGCAGTGGAGGCACTGGCGACGCGCGTGCAGCAGCTGTTGTGGGTCGTGCTCGATTCCGTGCCTGCGGAACTGGTGCCATGGTCCCTCATGCTCGTGCGCCTCCTCCAAGCAGCCGACACATTTCCGCGTGGTGAGACTCCACTGCCAGCGCTGCGCGGCGGGACTCGCGCGCCAACTGCCAGCCCTCCCGCCCGAGCGGCACCGCCCGCCACCCTGCACCGCGCGCTGCCCTCGCACACCCTCCCTGGACACTGATCCCTTTGCGCTCCTACACTTTGCGGGGCCCCCATATGTGCATTGACCGTCATGCCGCTTGCGTGCGGTTAGGCGGGATAGAGAGGTCCGGGGTTTTCTTGCAGGACCTCACCCCGTCCAGCCACTCCACCCTTTCCCCGAACGCCCAACCGATGCCCCCCCTGCAACGGGCTCCATCCACCTTCCACCGCCCAACGACTGACCCTCGGTTAGTGGCCCTAAAAGGCACGTAGAAAACGGCCGCCGTACTCGTACACACATGCCCCCTCCCCGCTTCCTACGCCTACACCCCCCAACTAGCCCATCGCCATGGCGCGGCACGAACACCCCAGCTAGCCCCTCTCCTTCCTTACCGTAAAACCCTAAAGCCCATCGACCCAACGCACGCCCTCATGTACGGCATTCCGTGCACTTCAGGTGGATTGTACGACGGACACTATGCGGCGCAGGCGGCGCTGCGGTACGAGGTGTTTTGGCTGCCCCTGGCGGCTCGAGCCCAGGCGGTACGGAAGCCGCTGCTGGTGCCCCCCCTGGACGTGGCAATGGCGTGGCTGCTGCACCGCTGTACGGAACCAGAGTCGTACCCGGCGGACTGCGAGGCGCTCGTACGCGGGGTATGTGGAGGGCGGATTTGTGTATGTGTGTGTGTTGGGAGCCCTTGGAATTGGCCGTCGAACCTGTGGGGGGTGGCAAAATGGAGCCTGTTGGGGGTGGCAAAAAGGAACCAGTTACTCGGCGTGGGAAGTGTAGCTGGTGTATATATGTGTGACGTGACCCGACCCACGGGGCTCCTCCCAAACCCGCCCCTCTTCCTCCCCTCCTCCCGCACTTTCCCCAGCCGCTGGACCCCGGCCCGACCCAGGCCTTCCGTTTCGCCGGCTCCCACGCCTACTCTCAGTGCGACTCCCCCGAGCAGCGCCAGGCCTGGGCCAGCAGGGAGGCTTGGGACGCGGCATACGTGCACGGAGCCGGAGCTAGCCCCGGGCCCAGCCCCGGACCCAGCCCCGGACCCAGCCCCGGACCCAGCTCCAGCAGCCCGGCGCCATCGTCGGGGGACCCCTACGGACAGGTCGGCAGGGCCGCTTGGGGGGAGGTCCGCAGCCCCACCAAGAGCCCCGGCGGGGGACCTGGGTTGGGTAGTAGCAGCAAGCGGGCAGCGCGTGGGGCTGGTGCCGGTGGTGCCGGCAGCGACAGCAGCGGCAGCGACGACGGAGGGCGGCGCGGCGGCGGCGGCGGCGGCGGTGGCGGCGGCGGCGCCGGCGGGCTGGGTTTGGCCGTGTCACCTAGTGGCGGCGGCGGCGGCAGCCGCGACGGCGGGGGTCGGCTGCAGGCTCAGTTCTGGCCTCCTGCGCCTCCGGGCTCGCCATGGGACCTCACCCGCCGCCTGCCAGGGCTCCACACGCTCCTTGCCTCGCCCTCCAGCGCCAGCAGCAGCGGCGCCAGCGGCAGTCTGGCCGGGCCGGGCGGTGGCGCGCGCGGGCGGCTGGGGCCCTCCCTGGCGCTGCGCATGTCGGAGCTGTGTCCGCTGCTGCACTCGCTGCTGAGGCCGGCGTACCTGGACCCGGACGTGCTGGCGCAGGCGGTGCAGAGGTGGGGGCGCGGCGAGGACACCCGGTGCAGAGGTTTGGAGGTTTATAATAAGATAAAGAACCGGTAACGCGACTGGGGAAATGTAGTGGGTGTAGAGATTTGGAAAGGGGAGGGGGTACAGAAAAGAACCGGTTACTCGACACGGGAAGTGTAGCTGGTGCATAGCCTTCGGATATCTGGACGCGCGCACATGCGACTGGAGGTTTGGGCGGGGGCCTTGCGGCCGCCCTTGCGCTGGCGACGGCTGGGGCGGGCTGGGGCAGGGTAGGGAGTAAACCGGTGAACCGACGGAGGAGGTGGTGGCGCTGCAAGGCACTACACGTTGTGGCCAGCAACGTGGCACTTGGGCGGTCGGCTGGGGCCCTCCATCTGCCGTGGCAGCTGTGGGGCCCTCACCTGCAGTGGCAGCTCTGGGGCCCTCACCTGCAGTGGCAGCTCTGGGGCCCTCACCTGCAGTGGCCTCAATGTGGCCGCCGTGTGCTGTCAGCAGATCCTCTGTGCTACGCCCCCCTATACGCCAACTGTCCTGTCCCTGTCGTGTACATGTTTCTTATGCCACTCTCCTTCCCTCCCACCTCTCATACCCCTCCCTTCCTCCTGGCGGCAGGTACTGTCGGTTCCTGATGCTCCAGGGGATGCACCCCGCAGTGCCCATGGTGCCCACAACGGTACGTGCGGTGGATCCCCAGGAGAGGGGGGGCGAGAAGACCCGGTTACATGACACAGGAAACGGAGGGGGGGGGAGAAGACCCGGTTACATGACACAGGAAACGGAGGGGGGGTCTGAGAGGAAACCCGTGGGTCGGCAAACCGTCTGGATAGGAAACCGAACCACTGAACGGAAGGTGGGGAAGGGGGCAGGCGGGGGCGAGGGTTTTGCAGGACAGGCCAGCAACGGAAACCGCGTGCTGGTCTGTGGCGGTTGTTCGCTATCCGCCCGCAAGCCGACTGCAGGGCCAAACCAAAAGTGGATTGAAAATGCAGACGCATATCACATGCCACCCCCACAACGCCCCTGACCCACATCACATGCCACCCCTCCAGGACATCGCGCTCATGTGGGTCACCCACATGGCCGTCCCAGCGGTCTACCGCACCACCTGCCGCCGCCTTTTTGGGCGCGTGGTGGTGCCCGCCCCTGGAGCCTTGCGCCTGGAAGATGGGGGATCCGCCTTTGCGGAAACCCGCCGCCTGTACGAGCACCACTTCGGTGGGTGGGTGGCTGCTGGTGTGGGTGTGGGTGTGGGTGCGGGTGTGGGTGCGGGTTTGGGTGTGGGTGGAACATGCTGGCTGCCTCTCGCCTATGCAGACCGCAGAGCACGTGTAAGAGCACAGGGACTGCTCGCACGCGTTGGTGTTCGATGCCTTCGTAACAAGGCAAGGGAAAACAGACACAACGCACCCTCTCTCCATCGACAGCTGTCCCAGCCACCCATTCTCCAACCAACCAGCCATCCCAACAACCAGCAGCCAGCCAACCAACCAACCAACCAACCCGCCGGCTTCCCCTCCTACGCCACAGGCGAGGTGTACGACCCGCCCATCACCCGTGCCGTACCGATGTCAGCTCTGCACCCCCTGCTGTCCACCCCATTGGCGCCGTTCCTCTCCGCCTTCGAGGTCGCTCCCGCTGCGGCCAACGGATCCAACACCGCCGCCGCCGCCTCCCGCCACACCACCGATCACCGGTGGTCGGATTCGAACTCGAGCGCCTCGGCCTTCCATCAGGAACAGCATCAGGCCGGGCAGCAGCCAGCGGAGCACCGCTGTGGCGCGCATTCGCTGTACCTGGCGTACCTGATGCGGCGAGGCGCCACCCGCAGCGCCAAGAGCCTGCTGGGCCTTGTGCTGGGACAGGCGCACCGCCGGCGGGCGGCCGTCAAGTGAGGGGGGACGCTTGAGGCTGGAGTTGGGAGGGTGGAGTTGGGAGGGTGGAGTTGGGAGGGTGGAGTTGGGAGGGTGGAGTTGGGAGGGTGGAGTTGGGAGGGTGGAGTTGGGAGGGTGGAGTTGGGAGGGTGGAGTTGGGAGGGTGGAGTTGGGAGGGTGGAGTTGGGAGGGTGGAGTTGGGAGGGTGGAGTTGGGAGGGTGGAGTTGGGAGGGTGGAGTTGGGAGGGTGGAGTTGGGAGGGTGGAGTTGGGAGGGTGGAGTTGGGAGGGTGGAGTTGGGAGGATGGGGCTGGGAGGGTGGAGTTGGGAGGGTGGAGTTGGGAGGATGGGGCTGGGAGGCGAGGGGCGCAGGCGCTGGGGCCATGTTCGAGAGCTACGACAGGTCCACATCACGCGACTGTGGGGGGCGCAGCTGTTGGGGGCCCCCGCTTGGTCGTGCTGGGAGCTTTGTACGACGTCCCTGGCCATCTGGGCCTTACCAGGCATGCCGTACGACTCACTCGCCCGTTTCGCACGGCCCTTGTGTGTTGTACGACGCGCCGCAACATGGCTTGCAGATCCACCTGAAAGTTCGATATCGATTCCGCTACTTTCCGCCCCCAGGTACGTCGCCAACAAGACCGCCGGCTTCCGCAACTTCCTCCACCTGCCCCACTCCGACTACCACACCTACTGGCGCAAGCTGCGGTTCCGCACAATGGACCCAGCGGCGGTGTCCGGCAGCGCCAGCCCCGACTCCGGCAGCCAGCCAGACGAGACGGCGCAGCCTGTACGACAGCTGGAGTTGGACGACATGTACGGCGACGGCGATGGCGACAGCGACGCCGAAGGCAACGGCAACAGTCGCAGGGTGCAAGAGGATCAGGCGCGACAGCACGAGGCGGTGCGGCGGGTACTGGCGCAGGCGTCTGCTACGGCGGCGGCGGCGGCGGCGGCAGGGACGCCCAGGGCGATAGCCGGCGGCGGCGTTGCCGGCACGCCTACCAGCCGGCGCGGTTCCTGGATGGAGCCGCGGCCCGACGAGGCGGCCTTCCACCTGCGGCCGTCGGCGTCGCCCGGCAGTTCGCTGGCAGGCGACACGTCGCCTTCGCCGCCGGGGCAGCCGCCGCGGCCACCAACCTCCTCTGGGGGGGGCAGCGGCGGCACGGGGGCCACTACGGGGGATCGGGAGCGGGATCGGGAGCGGGAGCGGGAGCGACCGAAGCGAATATCGCTCATCGTGCCGCTGAAGATATCGCCGTACATGACGCCGCATACGACGGTGACGGTGCGAAGCCGCGGTGGCGGCGGCGACGGCGGCTCCGCCGCCGCCGCCGGCCGGACGTTTTCGAGCCCTGACACGCCGTCGGCTGCACACAGCGAGAGGCCTTATTGGAACCCAGCACTGGCGACGACGGCGGCGGCGGAGAACGACTTTGCGGACGGGTCGTACTCTCGGCCAATGTCGCAGTACAGGCTGGGTGTGAGGGAGGCACCGGCGCCGCCGTCGGCGCCGCCGCCGGCGGAACCGCCGGCCGCGGCCGCGACCGATCCTGCAGCCGCCACGGCGGCGATTGCAGCCGCCGCCGCGGCGGCCCGTGAGCCCTACAAGACGTGGGCGGCGCCGCGGTCGCAGCAACAGCAGGCAGAGGCGCAACGGCAGGGCGAGGAGCCGCTGGCGTCGCCGCTGGCGTCGCCGGTGCCCGTACCGCCGCAGGATTGTGAGGTGGGGCCGCTGTCGCCGCTAGCTAACCGCACTCCGTCGATGGAGCGCCGTAAGTATGGCGACGGTACGGACGAGTGGGCGTACAACAACCCGCACTTCGCCGACCGGACCTCAGAGTATGGGCCCCTGTCGCCGTTAGGCCCGACGCCACCGCCCGCGTCGGCGGCGTTCCTAGCGGCGGCAGCGGCGACGGCGGCGGCGGGGGGGCTGCCGCCGCCGCCAACGCACCCAGGAGAAAGCCGCTCCGAAGCTGCCGCCGTCGGCGCTACCGCTGGTGCGGACGACGCAGCCGCCGCTGGGGCTGGAGCCACCGGGGGTGACGTGTGGGCCGTACCTGTTGGACGAGCGGGCGGGACGAGCGGCGGCGGCGGGGGCGACGATGACGTCAGCAGCGGCCGCCCCAGCTACCTGCGCGATAGCGGACCAACCTCAGCGGCCGGGAGCATGTACGTCTCTCTCCCGCCCAGTCGTACAAGCATGGCGGAGGCCGACCTGGACGCCGCCGCCGCTTCGGGCCGCAGCTCGGATGGCGAGGACTCGGTGTACGGCACTCCAAGCGCCGCCTTTGCGGCCTCCGTCGTCACGCCCTTCACGCAGGGACCGGCTGGCGGGGGCAGCGGCGGCGGCGGCGGCGGCGGCAGCAGCGGCGGCAGCGGCAGCGGCGGCGGTGGCCCCAGCGCGGGTGCCAGCGCTGTTGGCGGCGGTGGTGTGGGCGCCAGCAGGTTCTCTGCACCGTCGCCGTCACGTCTTGCTCGCATGTCCATGGCCGAGATCCCGCCGGCGCCGTCGCTGCCGTCGCCATCGGCAGCAGCTGGAGCTGCATTGGGGAGCCCTGCTCCCTCCGTCGCCGCTGCCGTCACTGCTGCCGCCGCCGCCGCCGGCCCCCCAAGCGCTCTTATTGCGTCCTCTGGCACTAGCAGCCCCGCGCGTGGTGGCGCCGGCAGCAAGGCCCGCAAGACCGGCTTGCCGCCGCTGCCCACTCCCGCCAGCGGCGGCAGTAGCGGCAGCTACCGTCGCACCAGCGGCGGCTACAGCGCCTCCGACGCGTCGTACATGGCCGGGCTAGGCGGCACATCCAACCTGGTGGGGGGTGGCGAAGAGGCTCCCGTGTTTTCTAAGAGCTTGCGTGAGCGTTACTCGAGCGGGGGAGGGGCCGGCGTTCCGGGGGGGATGCCGAGCCCTCCCTGCAGCAGCAGCGGCGCGTCGTTTTGTTCGGCGGCGTCGGTTGGGTCGTCCGGCGAAGCAAAAACACCCCAGCGGGCAGCAGGGCCTGGAAGCATCGGCGGCGCAGCGCGCAGCAACAAGGGCCAGCAGGCAACCAGTGGAAAAACTTGGAGGTGAATGGAGAGGCGTTGGGGAAGGGGTGAGAGTAGGCGTTGGGGCAGGGCGGGGCACTTGCACGAAGATTCGGTGCCCAACGGTTTCGGGTAACACGTCGATGGAGTCGGTTATATTGAGGCGAGCAAAATGAGGCATGGCGTTGGCGTGGTGGTTTTGGCGTGCAGTGGGCATGCCTAATACGTGAGTTGAGGTGATGGTGCGAGCCGCTTGTAGGTGGGAGGATGCGCCAGTGAAACCGCAGCTGAAATGCCATTGGTTTTGGAGCGGGGCGGGGTCGGGTGGAGGGTTGTGCACTAGCGGGGCAGGGCGGGGCGCTGGGCCTCCGGGGTGATTTTTTTCTGCATTCGCAGGACGGCGTAGATGCAAAATTGGCATGGCGTGTTGACTCGAGGTCCTTAGATAAAAATCTGTTAATGCACCGCTCATGTAGGTGCCAAATTCGCACGGACACGTGCATGCAATGACGGATGCGAGAAGGCATGCGGGCGATTGCGAGAATGACATGTCGCGGACATGCATGTTTCTTATGTTCATAACGTGTATAAATAAATTGTAGTTGTAGCCCGTAGACGGTGTAACAACAATGCAGAATAGTGTGCAACGAGCTCTGCCAACCGCGGCGGTGCTTTCGGCACTGCTTCCTGGGCTTTTCGTAAGCCAGACGCGATCAAAGGTTTACACGTCAAATGTTATGGATGAAACGCGCACCAAGCGAATTACGGATCATTTCGACTACATGAAGGCTCGCAAAAAGTACGCGTTGTCATTGCACAGCCTCTTCAACACATGGCGAGCTGACATCAAGGCACGGGAGATCAGCGAAGAGGCCAGCGAGCGCCGTCGGAAAGCGCAGGAGTTGCGGGACGAGGCTGCGCGGATGCAGGAACTGGTGAAGGAGAAGCATGTTGCGCATCTCAGGGAGCAGGTCCGGAGAGCAGAGCTCGAGTACAAGAGGGTGAGGGGATGCGCTGGTTGCATTCGCTCGGTTAGACTGGCGAGCGACGCTGCTCCCGGCTCACCTGGTTCCCGCACCCGCTCGCTGCAACGCAGGCGCAGCTGCAGCTGCAACGCGCTCACCGGCGGCAAGAACAAGTTCAGAGCCGCGAACAGGAGCGAGCGGAAAGGTGCGCGGGCCCGCTATCATAGGGCGTTCCGAGGGTCGGCGTGACCGGCCCTGCCGCCACCAGCTTACCCATCTTAGCTGCGCCTACCTCCCCTGCTGCTGCTGCCATGTCCGCAGGTACAAGCGGCTGCTTGAAGCCAGCCGGAACTGGATCCGGCAGGAGGAGTTTGAGGAGCACATCAACCGCGCCCTGGACAACCCGCAGCCATTTGGCTTCATCACCAACCTCGAATCCAGCAAGGGGTTCTAAAGCGCCGCGACTAGGTGGTCGGGAGGTCTGGCACTCGGCGGCCTCTAGCGCTTTCGCGCCTGGTACGGCGGGGTGCTTGTACGACACCCGTGCAGCGGTTGCCACGCTGTCGGCCGAGGGCCGCTGAGGCATTACAGCCGGCACGTGAACGGAGCGGTGCTGCGGAGGAGCGCAGTAGCACACGGCAACGGCGTCGGACCGCTGTCGTCGAGCGACCCAGGGGTCACTGGTGGCGTACGGACGGCTCCTGGACGGACGGGTTTGAGAGGCGCTACGAGCGAGGCCCGTGTGACTGCTGCTGCTGCTGCCCTCGCTCCCACCGGAACCTGCATTCCCGTTCCTACGCGGAGCCGCTGCGCAGCTGGGGTCGTTCACCGGTACGACATGCATGCTCGGGAGCACGGGTGCTCGTCCAGCAGCAGCGCAGCTGACCTTGTGCGGCTCGGCCGCGCTGAGCGCTCTGAGCGCTGACCCGCCGGGAGCTGACCCATGGGACGCTAACCAGCAGCGGACCAGCTGAGGCGCTGTGTTACGGCACGCAAACGCTGTCTCTTCTCGGGGTCACATCTATGATCGGAGTTACAGTACCTGTACCAATACCAATCAGTATCAGTCGCAGCCGCAGAAACACGCAGCGACTTCCCACTTCCACCAACCTTACCACGTCCGCTCCAAGGCTGCCGACACAGAGTCACGGCGCCAGCCGGCCCCGACACCCACCTTGCGTTTGTTTCCTTCCGAGCACCTCGGCTGCATGCGGAGCCCCAAGGCACCCCCCCCCCCAGGCGCAAACATACACACCAGCAGCCGCATCGAGGCCGGCATACGCCTCGCCTCCTCAGCGGGACTCGCCTCCTGTGCGGAACGTGCAGACAGGCGAACTGATGGTCCCGGCGTTGGCGTGCGAAGGAGCGGCACCTTGGTTGCCGTTGCTGCCGCTTGTGCTGCCGCTCCTGTCAGGTGCCATGTGTTACCAATGGGTGGTGATGGTGATGGCGGTGATGGTGGTGGTGGTGGTGGCGGTGATGGTGATGTCGTTATTGGCGCAGTGATGCGTACATGGACTCCAACATGTCCACTGCCTTGGGCAGCGCAACGATGACCTTGTACGAACCAAGCAGCCGCTGTTCGATCTGCGAGGTGTGGAGAGGAAACGGGGGTGGAGGTTCGAGGGAAACGGGGGTGGAGGGAGGGACCGGGGGTGGAGGGTGTGTGTGTATGAAGGGGTAGAGGGGCAGCAGTGCGGGGCGGCGCGGTAGCAACGACGGGGGAGGGCGCAGGAAGACGAGTGTGGGTCGATGCCAGGACGTGCGAAGGACGGGAGGAAAGAACTGAGCCGGAGGAGCCACAGCATGCGTGTTCATGTGAAAGTGTACACACAGCGGAATCGCACGCGCGATGTATTTTGTAATGTTGGGTAGGGAGTGGAGGTGGCTCCAGGCACAGATGCCGACATGAGCTTCAGCGAACTGCTCGGACGGGTGCCTAGGGGCAGCAGTGGCGCCAGCTTTTGCGCCCGCCCCTTACCGCGGCTGTAAGCACAGGTGCAGTCAGTCCATGCCAAGTTGGCGAGGCCGCACCAGCGGCCCCCCCCTCGTCTCACGTGGCCAACACGTGCTTCTACGCCACCCACGAAACCCCAGGTCGCATCCGCATCCGCTCCAGACTCTCACCCGCTCACAGCTCCCCCTGCCGGACCCTTACGCTTGACCCAAGCTTCAGAAAATCAGAACCCCCAAGCCGAGCCCAGCTACCATCCAACTAGTCCCATCCACCATCTCTCCCGTGATGTAATGACATATCTTGGTTTCGGTTTCAGGTTTCGGGGCAAAGGTTGAACGTTACAGCTACCTGAAACCCAACCCATCCCACTTGAGCCAGCGCACTGGGATACACGTCCGCATATGGCGTGTGTGTATGTACGACGCAGCTCCGCCACCCCGCCGCGCTTTTGCTTATTATTTTTCTTTTCTTTTAGACAGCTCCGACAGCCGCCTCCACAGGTTTGCCGGTAGTCAGTTCCAGTGCTCCAGCATGCGCCCACAACATTGGTGTCCGACGACCATGCGCCAACTATCCTGTCCCTTTGCGTAATACGGTTTTTATACCACCCCCCCACGTCGAGTAACCGGGTTCTCTTCTGTACCCCCCACCCCCACCCACCCACACAAATATCCTGTCCCTGCCCGTAAACGACTTGTATGCCACCCCACACCCCCCCCACACACGCACACACTCACTCCAGCACGCCGCCCCCAACCCACCTGCGCCAACACGTCCCCCAGCGTCTCGTCCTCCAGCGGCAGCTCCGGCGGGCCCCCCGAGGGCAGCGGCAGCGGCGCCACCATGGACGCCAGGTGCTCCAGCCCGCCCCGGACGTCAGCGTGGCTTCGGAGCACCGCCTCCAGCGCCTCGTTGTTGGCGTCGGCGCGGGCGGACGCGTCGCGCAGTTCCTCCTGCGCCAACCCAGCCGGACAGGAGTTGCCTGATCAGGCTTGCATGGGTTTGCTCTTTATCTGACATCAGCTTGGATTACGTGCGCGCTCCTGAAGGCCGATGCAGCCCTAGGTGGATCGGGGCTCACACACGTGTAACCACGGCGCGGTGTCCACATCCCCGCCCCATGTCCTTGTCGTTTTTCGTGTCACCGGTTTTCACCCCCCCCCCATGTCCTGTCCCTGTCGTGTAAGCGGTTTTTATGCCACAACCCCATGTCCGACGACCATGCGCCGACTATCCTGTCCCTGTCGCGTAAACGGTTCTTACGCCACCTCCCCCCCCACGAGAACATGCACCGAAGGCTATGCACCAGCTACACTTCCCATGTCGAGTTACCGGCTCTTTTTATGTAACCCCCGAGAGCACAAGGGGCCCCACTCCCCAGCCCCAACCCCCAACCCCAACCCCCAGCCCCAACCCCCAGCCCCAACCCCCAGCCCCAACCCCCAGCCCCAACCCCCAGCCCCACCCCCCAGCCCACCTGCGCTGCGTCCATCTGGCGCTGTGTCGACATCTTGCCGCCCCCCCGCAGCTCGTCGCGGTGGGTCCGCAGCACCTGTACGGCAACAGGAGGGAAGGCGCGCCGCGCAGGCAGCGAGGTGCGTGTGTGCGCACTTAGGTGCAGTAGTCGACCGCGTGTGCTATGCACGGGGGTATGGGGCTTCAATTGGTACGGCGTGTGCTATGCACGGGGGTATGAGGCTTCAGTTGGTACGGCGTGTGCTATGCACGGGGGTATGAGGCTTCAGTTGGTACGGCGTGTGCTATGCACGGGGGTATGAGGCTTCAGTTGGTACGGCGTATGCTATGCACGGGGGTATGAGGCTTCAGTTGGTACGGCGGCCCGACGTGGGGGAGTGTGGCGCAGCACCCTGCTGCCCTCCGCAACGTCCCCTGCCCCCGTAGGCCTGTGTGGATGCGCACTTCCTCTGCCCCTGTCTTTCTCCTGCACTTTCCCCACACGCATCCTCAATTCTCAACCCTCAACCCTCTCGCAGGACAGACCTCCACGCTTCTCTGCCCCCAACCCCATCCCGGCCTTTTCCGCAACCTAATGGTGCCTTTTCCGCAATCCAGTGGTGCCTTTTCCGCAATCCAGTAGTGCCTTTTCCGCAATCCAGTGGTGCCTTTTCTCCTCTGGACCGTCGACTCAAACCCGTGTCTCCTGAGCTTCCCCCCACCACCGCGCCTCTCCTCTGGACCACTATCTTCGACACCCTTGGTTTGTCGGGCGTGGATTCGCGGATTCTCCTATGTAAAAAAAACCCACCCCCCCACCCCCCGACTGTCGTACCTCCAGCTCCTGCGCCAGCGCCAGCCGCTGCGCTGTGGCCTGGGACCGCATCTCCACAAGGTTGGCGTACGACTCCTGCTGCGCCATCATCCGCGCCACCAGCTCCGAAACCCGCCTGGCGCCCGTCGTACGACACAGCTTTATGACGAGGTCCCGCGCGGTGATGTCGTCCTGCTCCCCCGACAGGTGCAGCCCGGCAGTGCTGTCCTCGCCGCCGCCGCCGTCGTCGCCGTTGGCGTGGGACCTCCCGCCGGGGCCGTCGGTTTCGGAGTGCGGTGTGGGAGGCGACAGGGGGATGAACTGGCGCTGCATGAGCGCGCGGTTCGTTTGCTGGAGCGTGGAGGCCTGGGAGGAGGGGAGGAGGGGGTCGCAAGGAGGAGGATGGGGAGGGGGAGGAAGGGCAGAGGAGGAGGGGGAGGAGGAGGTTGCAAGGAAAATTGCAAGGAAAACACGTGTACGAAGGAAAACCGTTTAGAACAGACGTTCCGAGACGGGAGGGGGAGGAGGGAGAGGAGGGGCAGAGGAGGAGGGGGAGGAGCGGCAGACAGAGGAGGCGAGGGGGCAGGGGCAAGGCGAGGCGGGGCGAGGAGGACGGGGTAACAAGGGGCAGAAACGGCGCAGTGTAGCCCCCGGAGTCGCGGGTTAACTCCTCGTGGAAGGCGTTCATCGGAGCACATACACCTGCAATGAAGAGCGACGAGAGCTACCGTCTGGCCCCGCTGGTCCCGCTACCCTCCCCCCGCACCTTCTCCCGCATCTCGGCCAGCACCCGGGCTCGCCGCACGCGGTTGGCCGCCACCTCCCCCTCCAGCGACCCATGGGTCGTCTTGACCACCTCCTTGGCCGCCTGGACCTCGCGGCCTGCCAGCGTGGCGGTCTGGAAGGAAACCAAGAGGGCAGCGGGTGGGGCTGGGGTGACCTCACCTGCCCCCAGCTACCAGGCCGCTTCCTCTCCCCCCCCTGGACCATCATCTTCACCGCCCTTGGTTTGTCGGCCGTGGATTCGCGGATTCTCGTGCACCCCCCCTTACTTTAACCGCACGTTCATTTGTTCCGTTCCAATAACGGAAAGGAAACAAAGACAGATTTCATGCCTCTAGCATGCGCCCACAACTATGTGTCCGAAGGCAATGCGCCAGCTATTATACCCATGTCGTGTAACAGGTCTTGATGCCCGGCCCCCATCCAAAGTGCCGACCTTCAGGTTTCCTCTCAAATCCCCCCTCACCTGTAGCGCCGTCTGCTTGGTCGCCCGCTGCTCCTCCAGCGCCCGGATGCGGCCCTCAAGCAGCGGCTCCTCCAACCGAAGCTTCTCGAGCACCTGTAGGGGTGGCATGAAAAAGGGGGGCGGGCAGTGGTATGTAATGTGGAATGAGGCGGGGTACAGGGGGCCCTGGTACAAGCGCACGCAAGTGTTTGGATAGGTACGGAGTAAGTGCTCTTGAGAAGTGAGGCTGCGTGTCGGGGAAAGCACGTGCAGACAGCGGCCCGGCGGTGTGTTTGGGATGCGCACCCCGCCAGCCTGGCAGCTCCCGCCATCCCACACAATCCCCCGCCGTACGACAGCTCCCGTACGGCACCCACACCCACGCACACACGCACAGAACGTCAGGCCCGGTCAGATGATGTAAAGCATGCGCCATCTCCTGGCCTACCTGCTCGTACGTCTTCCGGATGCTGAAGGCCTCGTTGGCCTTGACGGTGGCCTTGTCCAGGCGGTTCGACAGCTGCCTCAGCTCCCGGGCTGCAGGGCTGTTGGCGGGCAGCGAGGCGGCGGTGGCGGCGATGACGGAGACGCTCGGGGCGCTGCTGAGGCTGGCGGTGAGAGGCATGGAGAACAGGCTCGCGGCGGCGGCGGCGGCGGTGGGCACCGCGGCAGCCACCTTGGCCATGTCCTGGCGGTAGTGGTGGTGGTGGTGGTGGGGGGGGTTACAATAGAAGAACCGGGGGGTAAAAACTAGGGGTGTTTAAAAACCGTTTTACGCAACGGGACAGGATACTTGGCGCATGGCCTAGGGGTGGGGGGTAAGAAGGACCGGTTACACGACATGGGAGGTTCGAGGGAAACCCGTGGATGTCCGAAAAAACGTTTAAAACAGAAGTTTTGAGATGCATGCTGGAGAACTGGGAGGTGGGGGGTAGAAACTAGCTGGCGCATGGACTTCGGATACCTATGTTGTGGGCGCATGCTGGAACACCTGGATTGACTACCGAGAAACCTGTGGAGGTGGCCCCTCACCACCGTACAGATAACCCCCGCCCTACCCGGAGGCTGTCGTGCAGGTTGTCCAGCTTCTGCAGGGCGGTCTTCTTGTCCTGCGCGTGTGTTTCGGAGGACGGGTCCAGGGAGGGGCGATTGGGGTGCGAGACGGGGCGATTGAGGGAGCAGGCACCACCATCCTCACCCTTCCTCTTGACCTATAACCCGGCGATCCGAGAGCGGCGCCAGCCCTCCAGCCCCCCACCATTCCGTCCCCCCACCATTCCGTCCCCCCACCATTCCGTCCCCCCACCATTCCGTCCCCCCACCATTCCGTCCCCCCACCATTCCGTCCCCCCACCATTCCGTCCCCCCACCATTCCGTCCCCCCACCATTCCGTCCCCCCACCATTCCGTCCCCCCACCATTCCGTCCACGCCACACGTGCAAACCGCCCTCCGCAGCTCTTACCTTGACCACCCTGTCGTACGCCCTCCGCAGCTCATGCACCTGCCGCTCCAACCGCTCCACCACCCGCTCGCCGTCGGTGGCGGTGCCTTGCTTGCCCTGCGGCCGGGTCAGCAGGCGGTGGGGGGAGGGCGAGGAGATGGCGGAGGGGCGGTGGGGGGAGGGCGAGGAGGCCGCCATGTCCCAGGCCGCCATCCAAGTTCCCCCATTTGCGCCCCAAACGCGAATGCAAAGCAGTATGTTTCTTTTCCTTTAACAGCCCGCCGACGGGCCACATCCACAGCTTTTCCGGCCACATCCACAGGTTTTCCGACAGTCAAGCCAAGTCCTCTGGCATGCACACCCAAACGCGTGTCCGAAAACTCAAGGGTACATTTCAGCAAAGAACCCACCAACATGTAAGGTTGTGTGTCTTCGCCGCTAAGCTGCAAGTATATTGTGTGCTTGTTGTGCATTTCACGTGCATGCATTCGTGTTGCCGGGAGCGCAGACCGAGAGCTGAGCTAGCCGCACCTGCAGCTCGGTGCTGCCGCCTCGTCGGGACACCTCCGCCGACAGGTCCTTGTTCTCCTGTTGGCCGTTGGCGGTTTGGCGTTAGGACGGTTAGGTCGCGAGCGGCGACGGTGCGGCAGACTGGGGTGTTCCAGGGCATCATTACCCCACCACCACCTACCTGGCCCCTCGATAGCTTGGGTATGCAGCAACGGCTACCCGCCGCCCTAACCACCAACTCACTCACCAACGACTCACCCACCCACCGACTCACCCATCCACCGGACATCTGTTCTAAACGGTGTTTCTCGCATCCACGGGTCCTCCTCGCAACCCACCGGACATCCACCAAAGACGCCCTTCCCTGGAGCCAGCAGGCACTCCCCCGGGCCTGCCATGCCCACCAGCACTCGCAACATCCGGCAACCCCCGCCACCCGAGCACTCGCCTGCTTCAGCGCCAGCAGCGTGTTCTTGTTTTGTTTGATAGTCCACTGGGCGTTGTCCTGGCTGGCCTTGGACTCTGCCTCTGCACGCACGGGGGGGTGGGTCGAGGAAGACCCGTGGATGCCAGAAAAAACCGCACGCACGCACGGAGGGGTTGGGGCCGAGCGGGTGCGGGTGCGGCTTGGGGCGGATGGTGGGGCTGAGACCACCTCCACATGCCTCCCATCGTTGCTTCCGCCGACCCACATCCCTTACCCTCTTCTAGCAACGGACCGTGGGTTTGCCACCGCCACCCAGCTCGTGCTCCTTGCGCCAAGTGCAGCTGGGTTAAGGCTCGTGTTCCTTGCGCCAAGTGCAGCTGGGTTACGGCGGGTGCACCCGTCCTAGCCCACCCACGACGACCACGGCTGTGGTCCTTGCCACTTCCCGCCCCTAGCCTTGTCCGGCCCAGTGCCGTCCCTTTCCCTCGATCATATATCTGTTTAAGTGCCGGCCTGCGAGTTTAATTTCCTCTCAACCTCCCTGGTCTGGCCCCGTCAACCCTGGCGGCTACACCTACGCTTAACCCTGCCCGTCTCGCCCCAGCCCCCCTCCTCCACCTTCCCGCCCCCCCCTCCGCCCTCCCGCCCCCCTCCCGCCACGCCGCGTCCCGCGGACCTGCTCCCCAGACGCCTTGCCGAATCCCCACCCACTGTCCCTCCGAGCCGCTGCGGCTGCCTTTGCTACCACCGAGGACACTAGCCCGAGGACACACGCAACATGCCAATAGACGCAGCTGCGCCTCCCGGCGGGCAGCCCATCCGGCCGTAGGCTGAGGCCCCCATCCTCCCATCCGGCCGGAAGCGGAGGCACCCATCCTCCCATCCTTCCGGCCCCACCTCGGACGCGCTCGGCCCCCCCCCCAGGCTTCCCGGATTCGCGGATTCGTGGATCCCGGATTTCCTTTACAAACCCCCCAGGCTTCCCGGCCTTCCCGGGCCGGTCATGCGCTGCAGCTGTGTTGCGCTGTCGCGGGTCGGTGGGTCAGTTGCACTGACGCTGCCCCACTGGCTTTCTCCAATATCGCAATCCCTGTGTCAGGCCACCAGGCCGCCTCCGCCTCCGCGCCCATCGCTTTGCCACTCCCCGCCCCTAAGATCCGTCTTGGCCGCATGCTCTCTTCCCCTGCCCCTCCGGACCCTCGAAACGTCTGTTATAAACAACCCAGCGTCTGTTCCATACGGTTTTTCTCGCATCCACGGGTCTTCCTCGCACCCCCCTCCCCGACCCAAAGGCTTGGCGGCAGGCCCACCAACGGCCTTCGTGCTTCGTGCAGGCTGTGGACACCTCGTCGAGTGACAGCACGCCCGGACATGCCGTACGGCGTCGCACACACACAGGACCAACGCCCTTCCCCTCCCTGGCGCAAGCGGCCGAACACAACATGCCGAGTGGGAAGTGTAGGGATTAGGTTTCGCTCCGAAACCAAGCCCACGCCGGTGGATCGCGCATCGGGTTCGGATTCGTTCCTGCCGCCCCCCAATGCCTCCGCCCCCGTTCCCTCGGTCCTCGCGGCGGCGATGAGACCCCGTGGCTTGCGGCCTGGTCCGCCGAGGCTCTTCTTCCTTCCGGAGCCATATAGCTCAACCCACCTAGTTGCTGCAGCCGCTCCTGCAGCTGAGCCACATGCTCCGGCCCGCCATCCACGTCTGATGCTGCTGCCGCACCCCGTGACGAGCTGCTTGTGTGCGCACCCGGGCGCCCCATGACAGAGCTCGTGACGGAGGATGCGCCGCGGGCGGCGTCCCTGAGCGGCGTGGTCGAGCTTCGTGAGACGCTCGGCGAGCGACCTGCTGGTGCTGATGGTGAAGAGACGGACGGCGGGCCCCGCGAGGAGCCCGCCGTCGGTGTCGCTCGTTGGCTACTCATACTGGGCACATGGGGCCCGCGCTCACGGCCCCAGGCGACTCATTAGATCAAAACCACTTATGGCTTAGGGATATGCTTCGAGATGACCAGCGCAAATGCCTACGCGAGGATTGACGCGGCTTCACCCCCAAGCCTTTCCGTGGGAACGGACCGTCTCAACCTAGTTTTTTATACGTCTGAGCTAATTTTTGGGCCTCCAGTCGTTCTACGCTAACTGCACCTTAATTCGCAGCCTGGTGGCTTCGTTATGTTTAAGTCAAAGACGAAAGCGATTCCCTTCGACCAGCGCAGCAATAGATTCGGAAATACATATGTGTATGCTTTATGCTAACGGTAAAGGGGTAAACTGCTATTTGCAAGTATCAGGGTACGGCGCCTGAGTAGTAAAGTACTGCAACTGTATGATCCATTCAAGACTCAACTGTGGGCAGCTAGATCATGTGCTAACTTCGCAAGCTGCTGTACTTATCGTCGCATTTCATTGCACGATTTGTGGTATTGAGGCTGCGCAGTGTGCGCAGCTAAGCTACGAAATTCACCTTGCCTGATATGTTGCTTAGTGGTTGTAGACAGATGGCTTCGCGTGTATAATACTGCAAGATTGATGATCAATGTCGCGCACGGCGCGAGCGCTTATGCTTGTGGCGTCCATGTTTCTGGCAACAATCGAGCCTGGTGAACCGGTCCCGAACATCAAGCTAGCCGACCTGCCGTTTCTGGATACAGTAGTTGACAAGGTGCGATCTCGGAGCAGGCTGCACAAACTGAGTCCTTGTTTACCGACGCGGACGAGCATGGCCCGCCTCTCAGGAAACAATCATCCTGAAGGAGCCACCTCCTGGTTACGAGCCCGCCATTGAAGAGGCTGACTGGGAACCCATTTTCCGGTAAGGTAGCGACCGACGCTGCCTTACACAGCGCACAAAGTGGTTAAGGGTTTTGTGGCGATAGGTTCGCCCGCACAGCCAAGATGAAACGGAAGTGGGGGAAGAGTTCCCATCACAATGTCATACAAATGAAACTGGATTACCAGACTCTGCGGGGTTCATGGACTAGTCATTGTCCATGAGCAGCATCGGTGGCGTGCGACGAGCGAGGCAGCGGAGGGCTGTCGACGGTTCTTCGCAACCGGCCAATGGGCAGTGGGGTCTGTTCATTGGTAGGAAGGCTTGGGGTGGGTCGAGGGGGATGATGTGTGTATGTGCGATGCAAGGGGCTTCGGCGGCCACCTGGTGGCAACCTCCGTTACCACGACGTGTCCAGGAGGCCGCTCGTGCTGCCCTCGCACGCACCAGTGTCATGCCGTACCCCCGTACGAAACGGCTGTCACGGCTTGCTGCTACATACCGTACACGAACAACCGCGTACATGCCGTACAGGGACAACCTGATGGACGACCTCAAAAAGTTCCGGGACCACGTGGCCAAGGTGGGTTGCGTCCGTTGCCGGGGGCTGGCAGGAGGAAAGAGGAGGGCCTTACGAGAGGGGGTCGGGGCCTCTGTGGGTTGGAATCCTGCACCGTAACCCTGGGCGCTGCCCCCCCTCTCCCCGGCCGTCTCAATACACACCGTCGTCAGGCCGGTCGCCCCTACACGTTGCGGCATCTGGCCGTCCAGCTGATCGCACTCCTCAGCTCATGGCGGCGCAACCATGTGGTCATCGTAATGATCCGCAAGAACCGGATCTACCTCTACATGGCAACCGAGATGGATCGCTACATGCGCAAGCGGGTGCGCAGCCTGCGGCCGTACAGTCGTACGGCACTGTACGGCGAGGAAGAGGGAGGGGACCAAAGGAGCGAGGGGCCGGGCCGCTAGGGAGCGGACGGGTTTGCAGAGCGGCGGGTGGCTGGGAGGGCGGTCAGGGGGGGTTCCCAGCACCGCCGCCCCGGGCTGGTAGTAGGGTAGGCGGCACCATCGCTGCAGGCGCCACCTCCACCGTCAATACGGCGTCATAAGGGTTTTAGGTTTTCTGTTGCCGACAATTTCCCTCATCGGGGTCCTTTGACGTGACATTCGCATTACCCTGACCTGTCGCCGCCGCCGCCGCCACCTGCTCTCGCTGGGCGCTACTCAGGTGCACCAGAACCTGTGGGTGCTGGCTGCCGTCTCCTCGCGGCTGGGGCTGCAGCTGCCCGACACGCTGTTTGCGCACAACGTGCACGACACGCCCATCTGCCGCACCGTTGGCGGTTGCCACGTACCCGTCTTCTCGATGCACAAGCGCTACAGCCACACAAAGAACAGGTGCGCGGGGGGGGGGTGTCGATACCATGAGGACCCAGGGGTGGGGAGGTGCTGAGCTGCCGAGCTGCCGGCAGGAGGATCAGGCAACGCTGCGTCAGCAGTAGGTAGTTATCGCGGCGTCCGCCGCCCTGCAACCGCCTCCAGCAGCAGCAGCAGCCGGCGACTGGCATCACCGGCCCCGGCCCTGGCGTGCAAATGTGTACCGGATATCGTTACCTTGTTAAGGGGACACACACAGGAAAGTTGAAGCGACACTTACACGGGAGGTTTGAAGTGGCATTTCCATAGGAAAGCGTCTGGAAACCAATCGGGTATGCAGACCCGCGGCCCATGACTTAAGCTCCACGCATCTCACGTCGTCTTGCCTCACTCCTCTCCTGGTGGCCCCCGCCTCGTCCCGCTCGTATCCCCGCGCAGGAGCGTTGACAGCGACGTGCTGCTGCCGCACATGGGCCACTCGTACAACCGACTCATATTCCACCCCTGGAGCGCAAAGGACCCCCGCGCGCTGCTGCGGGCGACGATGCAGGCGAGGAGGGGCCTGCGAGGGCGAAACGAGGGGCCGGAGACGGTGTGACCACTTTCTCCATACCGGTACATCGCACCCCCTGTCACCAAACCCGCCGCCACGCGCTACAGTGATTAGTTACTGCGTGTGTCTCGTGTGTCCTAAACAAGCCCTGCCACCTGGCCCCCTTCCCTCTTCCCCCTCTCGTCCACCCCGACCCGACCCCGCCGCTGCGCCCCGCAGTCCACCATGAGCGAGCACTGCGTGCGGGTGCAGCTGGCCAACCTCAGTGCCACACCCGAGGGGGCACCCTACCTGGACGCGGGGTTCTGCAGGAACAAGAAGAAGGGCTTCAAGATGCCGGCAGCGTTCAATGTGCGTACGGCGCATGCAGTACACCACGTGACGTGACGTTATTGTCGTACTACTGCGCAAGTGCGGCCGCTTGGCCGCTCGCTGGCGTTAGCTGGTGTAAGCGTGCTGCTGCCGCGGCACTGTACGGCGCGGCGCTTTACGGTCGTTTCGCTGGCCTCCATACGGGGCCGCCGGCCTAGAGGCCATGTGCCGTACATTACATGCCGTACAGTACTTCCGCGTTGGATTAGCGAAGTGCCTCTCCGCTCCCTGATCTCAGCCCGCTCGCCGACCTGCCGCCCCGACAGCGGGAGTACGTGGGTATCACCAAACACGCCGAATACAAGTTCCTGGTCAACGCGGACGGCCACGTGTCCGCCAGCAGGATGGGCCACATCATGCAGGTTGGGGGGGTGGGCAGGAAACGTGGGATGAAGGAGGATTTGAACACGCGCGGTGTGTGTTTTTTTGGGATACCGGTATTGCCACATCATGCAGGTGGGCAGCGCAGGAACGCGTGTCCGTAACGCGAGGCAAAGCGCGCGGGTAGCGGGCAGGGCTGCTGGCTGGTGCTCCCACCTCGACACCAGTGCACGGATCAGCACGAGAGGAAGGCCCGTCAGTGCGCCACGCGCGGAAGGCCGTGTCGTGCGCACGGAGGTCTCTGCCGTCGAAGAACAGGCGGCACGAGTCACCACAGTTCCAGCTTCTCACGTGTGCGCTCGTGCCCTGGGTTCGCTTCTTATCTTGTGGCGTCGTCGCGGGTCCCCTGCCTTGTATCAACAGGTTTTCTCGCCCTCACCCGCCACGCTTCCCTTCACCCCTCCCCTGCGCTTGGCACTGGGTTCCACCCCGCCTTCCCTCCACGTGGCCACCCCACCCCACCCTGGCCGCCCGCCCATATGCCGTACAGACCAACAGCGTGGTCCTCCGGCAGCGGTCCAAGTGGATCGAGTACTACTACCGCAGTCTGGTGGCGGGGGTGCACGTGCTGGAGTACACGCCGGAGACGATACTGCCGCTCATCAAGTCGTACAGCGTGAGTACGGCACTGTGTACGGCGCTGCGTACGAGGGCGGCGGGCTGGACCATGAGGGCCTTGACGCCCAATCTCGCAGCCAGGGGCAGTGCGAGACGAGCAGGCGGGCAGCGTGCGGGTCGTCGTGGCGTTGGCGTTGGCGTAAAGGAGGGCTGAAACGTTGGCGGATTACGTAAAGGCTGGAAAGGACTGGGGCTGCGAGTGCGGCGTGTAGCTGTGTTTTCAAAGATGGCTTGCCTCCGCTCCCCTCACAACTGCAGCCTATTCCTATTCGGCTTATTTTTTCAATGCCGACCCCCCGGTTCCCTCCCCTCCCCTCCCCGCTCTCTCCCTCCCTCCCCTCCCCTCCCCGCTCTCTCCCTCCCTCCCCTCCCCGCGCTCTCCCTCCCACCCCTCCCCGCGCTCTCCCTCCCACCCCTCCCCGCTCTCTCCCTCCCACCCCTCCCCGCTCTCTCCCTCCCACCCCCCGCAGGACCCCTCCCGCGACGGCGAGCTGCGGCTCCTCGCCAACAGCTCGCAGCACTTTTGTGCCAAGTACCTCACCACGGACGGCAAGGTGGGGGGGGAGTGGAGGGGGGAGGGACGTCGACCGGGGCGGCAGAGGGGTGGCGAGAAGACCCGGTGGCAGAGGTGTGTGTGTGTGAAGGGGCCTCCAGTGCTCCTGCAACCGGACCTCAACAGTGGCCGCCGCCGCCGCCGTGACCCCCCCCCCACCAATCGCACCCATCGCATGCGAGCACTGACCGCCAACCGCCCAACCCCCAACTGCCGCAGGTGCGTTACGCCGTACGCGCGCTGAACGAATACAACGGGCTGTTCGGGCCGGCCCTTCCCGCCTTCGTTCAGCGATTCAATGGGCTGGTGGAGGGATCCCCAGGCAAGGTGGGCCGTTTGCGCCGCTTCGCGCCGGGCTTCGTGGACGTCCAGAAGCTTCTGACGCTCTTACCGTTGCAAGCCTAGGCAGAAACGTAAAACGTACGACAAAACGGTTTACAAACAAATCCAAACGGCAGCGTTCGGTTGGAGGAGAGGGAGCCGGGCCTGGAGGTTTGTGGTGCTGGGGTTTCGGAGCTGGGGGCAGGGCAGGTGGGCGGCGGGAAGATGGGCTCGGTGGCAGACGGCGTGCGCGAAGCGAGGCTTGCAGGAACATGTATAAATGCACCATATACTGTTAGGACAGGCATCCCTACAGTAAACTGTGTGAAGCTGTCAACAGGAGTTCGGTTATCAATATGACCCGTGAAGCAGAAGCGCGTGTTTTCATGTGCAGCGGGATGGCGCGACGTAGCGGCGGTGTGCTGGCGTTGGCGTTGGTGTCCGGTTTTGCTGGCGTTGGCGTTGGCGTTGGCGTTCGGTTTTGGGGCGAAGTCCAGGACGACATGAATGACTGACACAGATGGACGGCGCGGCCGATCGCTCCGGCCAATGAACGCCGCGGCGACGCGCCAACGCCTGAAAACGGCGGACCTACGGCAATCCCAACAACGGGTTTTTGATTTTGCAGGGGTGGTATTCGCTTTAGCCCGTCATATGGTTGGGTACCGGTATTCTATTTTTATTTTAGTTTCTCGCGACGTTGGCGCAGAGGCAGGAAAGGGTACACCGCTGCACGAGTGGAGGGGATCGGACAAGCCGAGGGCTTGTTGCCGTAATTAGGAAACCGGCCGCTCGCGCGCGAAAGGCCAGAGCGACGAGGTGTGTAGCGACGTGCGCAATGCGATTGTGTTTCTACACAATCTGTAGTTTGCGAATGAGGGGAAGAGGGTCTGGGGGGGGGGTTGGTGCGTGTACGACACCGCGGCCGGTCCCAGATCAGGCCTGGGGCCTGCCAAGAACTCGCTGCGCTGGTGTGCTGCGTTATTGCCAGAACTCCAACCACGGAGAACAGTGTTAGCTTCCCGGTCGGCTGACGTCATTTTAATCAGTAGCTCCCAGAGCTCCTCCAGAGTACCTCGCTTGCTTCACGCGGCGCTTGGGGATTGGGCGCCGTCTCCGTGGAATTCCACCACGTTTCGTTCTCCACTCCGCTCTCCACTCCGCCCTCTCATCGAGGCAGGCATCCACGCACATCTCCCCACGGCTGTGGCTCGGTGAAGGCCGACGTCTCGCGGAGCTTCGAGCCCGTATTCAGCAGCCCCAGCAGCGACAGCGGGCTCCTCTTCCTGCAGCCTAAGAGATCCTGCGAGATCCTGCGATCTCAACTCGAGGGCGCCACCGACTCTCGTAAAATCCTTGCAGCAACACCATCGACATCGACAAAGACAGGTCCTCTCTAAACGACAGCTGTCGCGCAACAGACGCCCCAATCGCTAGCCCCGCAGCTGTAGCACTAGTTAGTCCGTCACACACCGATGTCTGCCGCTGCCGCTACTGCCGCGCTGCTGCGCCGGGTGCTGCCGGACAGCAAGCCCCCCTCCTGGGGCTCAGCCGAGCTGTCCGACCTGGGCCGCTCGGACCCGTCGTACGCTCTGGCGCTTGAGGCAGACAGGACGTCGTACGATGTGTCGTACTCCAAATACAACCCTACGCCGGGTGAGTCGTCGTGCGCGCGGGTACGGTGTCGGTGCGCCGGGGGGGGGCGCACAAACAGGAACGAGCCGAGGGGTGTATAAAAACCGGTTGAGGGGGGGATTTGAGGGAGACCCGTGGATGCCCGAAAAAACCGTTTAGAACAGGCGTTTTGAGATGCATGCTGGAGAACTGGGTTGAGGATACTAAAGCCGAAGGTCGTAATATGACCTTTGGCTGCTAAGCTAAAGCGGCTATGGCGCGACGGCAGGAAGCGAGGACCCCACGCGACGCACGGATACGTTTCGCAGAACCGGTTTCGCAGAGCCGGGGGGGGTCATCCGCAAGCAAGGAGCGGATAAGGCGGCTGTAGCAGTAGCTGTAGTAGTCATCGGGCGCTGTCGTACGTATGGGCCGCAGTGCCCAGTCCTGATGACATTTTTGCTCCGTGCGCGTGTGATACGTTCCAAGTGGTTTACGGAACTGACGTGCGCGGGTCTCGCTACCCGCCCATCACGGCCCTGCCCGGCGTGCAGGCACGGGCCGCACTGGCTTCCTGCGTGTGTCCCCCAACAACTACCCATTCTACTCGGAGGAGGAAAAGTACGCGCCAGTGGTGCAGGTGGGTAGTAGTACTTGTTACAGGTGGGTGCCTATTTTCTTCCCCTCTGGCGTGAAAACAAGCGCGCTAGACGAGGGGTCGAACCGAGGTTTGTGATGCTAAGTTACGCGTAGCTGTGGCACGGCCCAGGAGGTGCGATGGGGACTGATGTTGTTGCACCTAGCGACGGGGAGACGCCGAAGCGCATCTTGGCCGCGGGTTGATACTTCTCCCCCCCGTCAACCCCTCATCCCTGATTGCCATTCCATACATCACACATGCGGCATTGGGACCGCCTGCGATTTAAAGCTCCATACCGCCCCACCATTCCGCTCCACATGCTTCCGGCTGATCCATTGTCCCATGGCTGGTACTCCTGCGACTACTGCTGCTGCTTCGCCTGCTACTGCGTCGTCTCATGCTGCGCCGCCTGCTGATGCAACTGCGGGCGCATACTCCAGGCGGACGGCGGCCAGCTGTCAGGTGGGTTGGCGGTTAGTAATCTGGACACCACAACCACAATTGCAACCGCCACAACCTCAATCGCAACCGCTGGATGGGTCGCTTGCTGCAAGGCGGGTCGCGGTGTACCCTTTCCCGTCCATCTCGAACACCCCAACCACCTCGCAGACGCCCCCTGCCTGCCTTCCCCCCATGTCTTTACTTAGTTCACCACTTGGTCGCCTTGATAGCACCAATTGTTTTCCAACTAGTCTACGTCACCGTTATCTTACGATTCCACAGCACTTCCGCCAGTGCTACTCGCCAACCGTCTCTTCTAGGACCCCCATCGTCATCGCCCTTCGTTTGTCGGCCGTGGATTCGCGGATTTATTTTATACCCCCCATGTCCACCCCCGAGTAACCGGTTCTTCTTCGCGACTCCCCCGTCATCAGAGTGGCAGCCCATGTATGCCCCAAGCAAGGACCAGGCGGAGGCGGACCGAGCCAGGGCGTACGAGGAGGGAGTACCGCACGGTAATGAGAGGCAGGCAGGGGGACGCTCGCCGGTCCACGGGCGCTACCGCATGTACGGCTCATTCAAAGGGGACCAACCACTTCGTGGGGCCAACCATTCTGCTGCTGCCAACCACCGCGGCCAACCACCTACCGCGGCCGCTGTCAAACCTTGGCCCCGGCGCCTCCCCTCCACTTCCCGCCCCCGTGGCTGCAGGTTACGTGGCCCCCGGGTCCCGGCTCAAGGCTGAGGCCTCCCTGGAGTTGTGGGTCGTCAGCGAGCTGGTGGGTCACTTGGGGAAGGCGGGAAGAGGCTCCAGGGGGGCTAGCTTCGCGCCACCGGGTGCGGACCAAATCGGCTCCCACATTCCGGAGACGGGACGAGGCTCACTGTGGTGCGTGGGTGTGCTTGCATTTGGCTCCTGGAGCGCCGGCATCAAATGTACGTGTTCGAGATCGTGCCGCTGGTACCGTGATCACAAACATCTGAGTGCTCGCAGCCGCGCGTGTCAGCTGCCGTGCTCGTGTGCGCACCCACAACCCAACATACAACCTACATCTTTCCCCACGCGCTCGGCTTAGACGTTGCGCTGATACTGCTGACCTGTATGTACGACAGCACGACGACGCGGAGTACGGCGAGATCCGCGATCCGGCAACCGGTCGCCACTCGGGCGGGCCGTTCCGAGTCAAAGTGAACCCCAAGATGCGAGTTGAGGAGCTGAGGCTGGTCGTACGGGTGGGTAGGTGGGTGGGTGGGACCTGGGGCGATTCGTTGGGTGGGTTGGTGGGACATACAGCGGCCGCAGGGCCCCACCTACCGCTGCGGCCCGCTGCCTCTTCCCTGCCGCTCGTCCCCTCCTCACCTGCCTCCGCCCTCATCGCGTGCAGGACGCGGGCGGCATCCTACCGGCGCTGCAGAAGCTGTCGTACGGCGGCAAGCACATGGACGACGCGCAGCGCACCCTGGAGCAGTGAGTGGCGCCCTTCCCTCCCTGTAGCCCCGCAATTCTTCTCCTCCACTTTCGGTTCACCGGTTTCCTCACGAGGCAGGAGGCCGGGGGGACGTATGGGTGCTTTCGTAGCTTTCGGGCCTGGCGCTGCAGGCCACGATGGTGTCGTGGTTGCTGAGTCGTAGGACGGTGTCCAGGGGCGGGACAGCGAATGGCATGTGCTTTTGTCCTACATGTTTTGTTCGCGGTGGCTGCACCTGCGTGATGAAGGCCACAGGCCCACAAGGCTCACTGCCCAACTGCGCCGCCGATCAGGTCCCCTTTCCCTTGCTTGGCGCCTCTCCGCCCCTTCAGCTATGGCATCGCCTACTGGCACAAGCGCTTCCCGCACTGGCCCATCAAGATCCGCAAATGTGCGTGCCTTGCTGTGTGTGTGTTTGGGGGAGGGTACCGTGTGTGTGTGGGGGGGGAGGATAGCAGTAACTGTTACAGTGGGTTACAGGGGAGGGTATTGGCCGTGAGAAACCCGCGAGGTTGCGCAAGGACCACGGCAGCCCCCCTAGCGCCATGCCCTACAGAACGTAGAGCACGGCATTACCGGTAAGAATGACGGTATGTGCTGTCCGTACGCTGGTACCGGGCAGTAAACACAAATAAAGTGGCTGTACCTGTATTGCAATATGCTGCCATCCTATCCTGTCGAGCGTGTCGAGCCCTGCCTGCTGCCGGTCACACAGCTCCTGTTGACCCGGCCAGCATCTAGCCAGGGGATGGAGGCATCTGAAGCACCTGAGGCACCTTATGTGACTGGAGCACCTTATGTGACTGGAGCACCTGAGGCACCTAACGTGACTTAAGCACCTGAGGCACCACACCGGCACCACACCGCAGCCCACCAAGGCACCCCAACCGGCCGCCCCCCATCCTCACCCCCATCCTCCACCCGCCCGCCCACAGACTAGCGCACCAGCCTCGCCGCACCCGCCCTCCGTCCCCTGCCGGCACCGAATAGCAGCAGCGTCATCACCACCACGTTGTTCACTGAACCACCACCACGTTGCTTACTGAGCCACCACACGCCGGAGCACCCGTGAAGAAGATACCGTCGCCGGTGAGGTGTGCGACTGGCAGACTGTGATGCCGCGCCGACAAAGCTGACACGTCACGGCGCTGCTCCTGCCAAGGGAGGCTCCCTGTCTACACCGCTGTCGGTCCCCTCTAGCCCATGGAGATGTGCCGTACGTATAACGCCCCCGAGACGCCTTCCCACCGTGCGGGACCGCGCGGTCCAGTAGGGGTCCGGGTTGTACGGCGTTGACGGCTGTGACACGTCCGTACTGATAATGGCACTACAGTCAAGACCAAAAGTGACTTGCGAACACGTGCCTGCGGTTTTCAACCACGTAAGATGCGTTTCACTTGTAACCGAGCCGAGATCAGGGCACTAGCCGCAGCCAAGCGCCCGAGGCCTTGGCCTGGCTCGCACCACCCGCCTTCTCCCCTCGTACACGTTTTTTCCTCGCAGCCACACACCAAGCCGTTCCAGCTCATACCAGGAAAAACCCTGCGTCAGCGTCAGCAGCAGCAGCAACAACAGCAGCAGCAGCAGCAGCTCGTTTGCCAAGCGGCGTGAAGTGCACACAGCTCCCTGCAATTCCCATCTCTTCCACCACGGACAGCTATTACAACCCTCTATCACATTTTCCTGTGCCACACTTTCCTATGTCACACTTTCCTATATCACAATCCTCTATCACCCTCAGCCTGCAGTTCGCTCGGTAGCCAGGAAGGCCTCGCAGTGCCGCTGCGGCCCCTAGCGGTCCACAGCCCCCAACGCGAATCCTCTCCTGTCACAACCACCACCACCACTTCTTACGGTTTACTCATTTGCCGTCGTCATGTTTGGCTGGCTGCAGCCGCGGCGCAGGAGCAAGCATTAGTAGTGCTACCGCCACCGCGGCTGCCCGTGCCTGGAAGCCAGCGGCAGTACCGTACAAGGCAGCCGCAACCGTACCAGTAACAAACAACTGCATTCCTGTTGCTGTTGCTGGACGGCCGGCCGGCTGCAGCCGCTATCGCCAGGGACCAGTCCGGTGCGGTTTCTGTCGCGGCTTGGACGCCACCGTCTTGACAGCGAAGACCGGGGAGCGGGGCTGCAGCTGCTGAGCCACGACCTCCTTGCAGCGAGCGCCGGGGACCTTCGGGAGCGGGGTGCAGGGCGCATGGGTACGGCACAGTCCTTTTCACCTTATAAAGGCGGTTGCTTGGGCTATTGGGTGCGCCAATACGTGGAACAATTGCACTGCGCGTTGCCGTATGACAGGCTTTAAGGGGCTGCACAACGGTATGACGTCGGTCTTCATTGGACGTTCGCAGCTCATTGATCGATACCTACCATGGAGGAGGCTTCACGCAGCTCGTTTTCCAGGACCTCGTCTGCGCGGTGATGCACGCATGTCACATGTGGCACAATCGCCACGCACGGTCTACAAGCGGTAAAGTAACGGTATGCAGCTCACCAAGCTCTTCAAAAGTGAGGTCGTACTCTGGAGCATACTCCAAGTTAGGCTTGACGAAAGACACATCTTCAATCCGGCCACGGACGTGAGCTGCGGTCGGTGACCGCTGATGACCCCCAGGTTTCTCAGTGCCAGCAGCAGCAACGCCCCTATTGGAACCAGGTATATACTTCCAACGCGGGCTGCTGTCAGGACGCATTTTCACTAACCGACGCGACAACGTAAACCCGCCAACTTGGGCAATAACCTTGACTCGCGAACGTTGACTGCAATCGTGCTAATGGCAAATGCCAAAGCCCCAAAGTATTTTCCTTCACGCTGTGTTCAAGGACATGGTTCTACCCACCCGGGACCCCGGTCGTGGCAGATGCCGAGCCAATAGTGGCAGAGGGCGGAGATAATTGGGTTGCTCCGATTTCGTTGGTGGTATGTGCACCCACAATAATAAACTCTGTCGTTCGATCGGAGCACTCTCATCATCCGCAACCATGCGCATGCTCAAGAAGCCCAGGGCTCCAAGAAACCGAGGAATTAATAGAAGTTACGTATTACGTATATGTGTGTAAAGGCTTGAGATGTGCTAGTAAATGCCACAGTAAGCGACCCGCAGCTCGCTGGGTCGGCCTCCCTTTGTGTATCTTCCCAGGCTAGGACCAAAAGCAGACGGCAAACATCCATCCATACTTTCGCCTTAGCTGCGAACACTGCGATGCTCGGGCGTACAAGGGGGCTGCTTGCGCTCGCAGCCAAACATGAGCCGCAAGCCCTGCAGGCTTTCGTCGTGAAGTGTAGCACGATCAATCGTAGCGTAGCTGAAGCAAATCAGGTATTTCGTCAGTCTCCGGGTTGCTTGTATCGCACCGTCCTGGTGGCCGGCACCTGCCGTCCCCCCCATCCTGTTTGCCGCATCATCCCCCACCCCGCAAGCTGCAAACGCGCACCGCCGAAACTATGTTGTGCGTTCCCTCTCTGCGGGCAGGAGCTCGACGATTTCTTCGGCGTCTCCAGCAGCGCCCGCGACCCCAACCTCCAACCCGTCCGTGACGCAGGAGACACCGCCGCCAGCTCGCACTACCCCCTTGCTGCAGCTGCGCCTGACGGCGACACCAGCGGCAGCGGCGGTCTGTATGAAGTCGAGCCTGCGATTGGGTTTGGCGGTGGCGGCGGTGGCGCTGCTACAGCCGGCAGTGGCGATATCGCCAGGAGACCGGCCCCGGGCTGTCACGGCGGTGATGCCGTGGGCGCCTCCTCACCTCGCGGTAGCAGACAAGAAGACGACGGGGATGCCGTACGTTACCAACAGCAGCAGCAGCTGCAGCGGCGGTTGACGCACATCGACGCGTCGGGCTCGGCCTCGATGGTGGACGTGTCGCAGGTCGGTGTGGGGCCGGTGGTTGTGGTAGCAGTAACTGTTGCTGTCGTGGTATCATCCCCTTGTGCGTTGGTCGTTGTACCACCCCTCACCCTGCATCATCCCCTTGCACGTCGCCCTTCGGGCCCAGCCTCAACCCTGGCCCCCCTTCACATCCTTCACCCCACTCCCAACCCCCCAACCATCCCAACCGACCCAAGAAACAGCTCAACCAACCCCAAACGCGGGCTCAACCATTGTCTCCAGCCAGCCATATCTTCCTCAGTTCACTGCCGGTTCACTTTATACCCCAACCTGCACGCCGCCTCACCCCCACCTCCGCGGGTGCATCTCGAAAGGTTTTTTCAAAACGGTTTTTTCTCGCATCCACGGGTCTTCCTCGAAACCCCCACCTCCGCGGGCTTTGCTCGCAACCTCTGCGGGAAGCAGAAGTCCGTGACTGTCCGAGAGGCTCAGGCCTCCTGCGTGGTGGCGCTGGGGGAGGCGTTTGGGCCCGTGGCAGCCAACTCGGTGGCCAAGGGTGACGTGCTCAAGGTGGCGCAGCTGGCGGGCATTTGCGGCGCCAAGGCCACGGCCAGTCTCATCCCCCTATGCCACAACATACCCATCAGCCAGGTGCGGAGAGGGGGGTGGCATAAGAACCGTTTACGCGACAGGGACAGGGGGCTCGAGGGAAACCCGTGGACAGGGACAGGGGGCGGCGGCAGCGGGGAGGCGGGGCGAGGAGGACGGCTGAGGGGTAAAATTCCTGAACCGGGACCTGAAGGACCCGGCCCCGGGTGTGTCTCGGCGCAAGCACACAAAGGAACACCACGCCGTACGTGTCGTACCGTGTCGTACAGGTTGACGTGCAGCTGCACCTCGATGAGGCGTCTCGCAGTGTGGTGGTCCGCGCGCTGGCGCGCACCGACGGCAAGACGGGCGTGGAGATGGAGGCGCTGACGGCGGCGTCGGTGGCGGCGCTGACGGTGTACGACATGTGTAAGGCGGCGGCCAAGGACATGGTGGTGGGGCAGCTGCAACTGGATTACAAGAGTGGCGGCCGCAGTGGGACGTACCTACGGGCCGGGATGCGGAGGTCGGACCTGCTGCCATCGGCACGGCCGCCCTTGTAGCGGCTCGGAGGGAGACGTGAGGGTGCAGGTGTTAGTTTACAGGTGAAAAGCAATGACGGGCTCGAATTGGATTGAGTGCGGAACATGAAACTGGTGAGCTTTCCGTCTGGGACGCACGGGAGGTAAGAGGGGATGAGCGGGTGCTAGGGGGGCGATGAGTGGGTGCTAGGGTGCGACCCTTGGGGGAAGTGGGAGGGTTGGAGGGGCCGAGGGGCGAGTGGGGCCTGGAGAGGGAGCTGGAGAGGGAGCTGGAGAGGGAGCTGGAGAGGGAGCTGGAGAGGGACGGGGCGAGGGTTTGGCCTATTTGCGCGCGCATGTGTTGGGAGGAGCGTGTTTGTAACGTCACAGTAACCATGGCTTGCATCGCTGGGTCATTGATGCTTGGCGCCCGTCGCGTCCGTTTGGTGCGAGGTCTCCGTTGTTTCGGAGCCCGCGCACTCGAGTGGTACCCAACGCTGGCACGGATTCGATAGCTAGGCGCAACACGTTAAGATACTGCTTACCGGGGGCGCTCCCGTAATCGCATTGGTGTGCGCCCTGATGTGGTGGTGCTACGCTAGAACATGTGTGGACAGCTGACGAGCATTATTTGTGGTGATGTTGCCCCTTGCCTATCTTTGATTGCTTTGATATACTGTTGTATAACCTGGTATGAGGATTTAACGGTGAATGAGGATGTGCGGCCCTGTCGCGAATGCCGCACGGTGATGACCGGCATGCATGGGCGGTGCTTAATGTTCTCCTGCCGTCCAGGTCGTGTGCAGTCCGCATGCCAGGAAAGGTCATGCTCTAACTCGCTCTACTCCTGCACTAACGAGGTTCAGCCACCCTATACTACACGAACTATATATTCCTGCGTTTACGAATCCAGATTAAAAAAGTTGTCCCGCATGGCTCGTAAGGAAGGGTGCGGAGTTTTGAACACCCACCTCCAGGGGAATCAACCAACTAACGATCCCCGTGGATACTAAAGTACCGATATCACATATCTGCGCGCAAGTTAGACGTAATACAGCATGTTGGATGTGCATAAGTGGCGTAGCACGTTAGATTGCCGCTCGAGCCTGCGACAGAGTCGCTGCGACATGCACATGATGGCGACCTAAGTAATGTTGGGCGGCCGTTTTCCACAAACAAACGTAGTACACGTGTAGATGTTATCAGATACATGGCTGACGCCGCGCACGGCAGGAACTATGATGCTCGCGCTGTCCATGTTACTGGCAGCAGTCGAACCCGGCATATCGGCTGCGAGCGAGACGCTAGCTGACCTGCCCTTTATGGATAAAGCGGTTCGAAAGGTATGGCCAATCAGCATGCGTGTGCGTCCTGGAGACTCACTGAAACGGTCATGGCCCGCCTGTCCGTCAGAAGACTATTGTCCTGAAGAAGCCGCCTCCCGGGTACGAGCCCGCCACGACAGAGTCTGACTGGGAGCCCATTTTTCGGTAAGGCAACCATCGCCGCGATGCAGCGACTTTGTCAGTCCCCCGCCGCCACAGGTTCGTATAAAAGGGAATGTACGGCACGCGCTGCCCACATTGCACCCACCCAAGCGACATGCAACTGATGGGAAGCAATGCGCGGAGTACATGCGATGGCGGCAATTTGGGCAACTGAGCGACCTTGGCGAGCCGCCAAGGCTAGTGCTTCTCGCGTCCACGCGTACATCTCACGCCGCCGTCGTGCACGCTGCTGGGGTGGCCCCTCTGCCCCGCGACCAGTTCCTCTGCCGTACGTGCCGTACAGGGAAAATCTGATGGACGACTTCAAAAAGTTCCGGGACCACGTGGCCGAGGTGGGTTGTGTCCGTTGCCGGGGGCTGGCAGGTGGAAAGAGGAGGGCCTTACGAGAGGCGGGGTCGGGGCCACAGTGCGTCCGTACCTCTGTGAGTGGGATTCCTGCGGCTTAACTCTGCGAGCTAGCCCCCGCTCCCCCCGTTGGGGCGACGAAGGGGTCCCAGGTGTGGTCGGGTGGTAGCTCTGCTTATGACCCACATTATTGCAAACCCTCGGCCCTATCTCTCCCGCGCGCCTCCAACGCCCTTCTTCCCCGTTCGCCTTGCAAACCGTCCGGTCCCTGTCCTCTCGCTCCTCCAACGCGGTTGCCTTCTCCATTCGCGTTCAAACAACGTTGCTTGCACCTGCCAGGTCGGCCGCCCGTTGGGCCTGCGGAGCCTTGGCGCCCAGATCGGCAGGATCATGAAGCACCGCAGGCAGCGATATGTGGTGGTGGTGGTGATCCGCAGCAACAGAATTTACCGCTTCCTGCCGCCGGAAATGGACGCGCCCATGCGGAAACGGGTACGGTCGTACCATCGTACGGCGGGGAAGGCAGGGCTCAGGGAGTAGGGGCTAAGGGAGGGACGAGCGGGCTGGAGCCGGCCGGTTTGTGGTGCGGCTAGTACGGCAGCTTGCCTGTGCTCAGTGCCTCTCAGTGCGCAGTACGACCGTACTCATCTGCCGTACCCAGCAGCAGCACGGCCATCGTCACGGCCTAGCGCCAACGGCGCCAGTTGGCAGCCACCAGAAGCTGCCAACATGAGGACTGACCGCGGTCGGGGGGGTGCCGTTAAGTGCTGACGTCACCAAACGGCACCCCGCCGCTTCCGCCGCCGCAGGTCCAGTTCAACCTGGCGCGGCTGGCCTCCGGGGCCGCGCGCCTGGGCTTGGAGCTGCCGGACACGGTGTTTGCGCACAACGTGTACGACACACCGGTGTGCCGTGCAGTCGGCGGCTGCCAGGTGCCCGTGTTTTCGATGCACAAGCGCTACAGCCGCGCAAAGAACAGGTGCGCAAGGGGCGGAGGGGATTTGCGAGATGAGCCGGCGGGGGGCGAAGGGCAAACTGGGGCGTGGATTGCGCAGTAATGAGTGGCAGCATGTGCCTTCCATGCGGGTCGCGGTCTCGCCCTTCAACAGGATGATTTCGAGCGACAGCCGCTGAACCACATCGCAACCTCCCGCCCGCCACCGACCCAACCTCCTGCGCCATCAGCGCAATTCCCCCCTCCTTATCGCCGCCACCGCGACCCGCTGCCATGTTGCCACCGCAGGAGCGTTGACAGCGACGTGCTGCTGCCGCACATGGGCCACTCGTACAACCGACTCATCTTCCACCCCTGGAGCGCCAAGGACCCCCGCGCGCTGCTGCGGGCGACGATGCAGGCGAGGAGGGGCCGGCGAGGGCGAAACGAGGGGCCGGAGACGGTGTGACCACCTCCTCCATACCGGCAGCACCGCCTCCTCCATACCGTTACACCGCACCCCCTGTCACCAGACCCGCCGCCACGCACCAAGTGTATAGTTACTGCGTGTGTCCTAAACAAGCCCTGCCATCTGGCCCCCTTCCCTCTTCCCCCTCTCGTCCACCCCGACCCGACCCCGCCGCTGCGCCCCGCAGTCCACCATGAGCGAGCACTGCGTGCGGGTGCAGCTGGCCAACCTCAGTGCCACACCCGAGGGGGCACCCTACCTGGACGCGGGGTTCTGCAGGAACAAGAAGAAGGGCTTCAAGATGCCGCCAGCGTTCACTGTGCGTACGGCGCATGCAGTACGCCACGTGACGTCAAATTTGTACATCTTCCGTTAGTTCGGTCAACCGTATCGCAAATAATACTTGCGAGCGACGGGGTGCTGCCTCGGTACCATAAGTACGGCGTCCTCGAATGCCCTGACTCAGCGTCGTACAGAGTAGCCGGGAAGGGACGCCGGGCGGGCGGGCGGGCTTTTTGCCGTACGTACGGCGCATCGTGTCTCAATGCCGGCAATGAGACGACGCACACGACAGGTTGAGCACCGCGGCCGCTTCCGCGCTGAGACAGTGAAGCTAGCGTCCTAAGTTACTAACCTCCTCTCTCAGCCCCGTCCCTGCCCTCCGCATCCCTTCTTCAGAGGAGTTACGTGGGTATCACCAAACACGCCGAATACAAGTTCCTGGTCAACGCGGACGGCCACGTGTCCGCCAGCAGGATGGGCCACATCATGCAGGTTGGGGGGGTGGGCAGGAAACGTGGGATGAAGGAGGATTTGAACACGCGTGGTTTGTGGTTTTTTGGGATACCGGTATTGCCGCGCGTTGACATTGCCGCGCGTTGACACTATGGATGACCCCGAACGGCCCGCCCTTCAAGCCTTCATGGCCTTCACGCCGCCATGGGGCCCTGGCAGGGCTGCCCAAGAGCAAACACCGTTATGCGGCGCCCCACTTACCCCCTACATACGTACGGCCACCTACTGGACATGCACCTGGCTTGGCCCCGGATCACCCCGTGCGCTTGGCATTGGGTTCCACCCCGCCTTCCCTCCACGTGGCCACCCCACCCCACCCTCCTCGGCCTTCCTCGAAACCCCACCCTGGCCGCCCGCCCATATGCCGTACAGACCAACAGCGTGGTGCTCCGGCAGCGGTCCAAGTGGATCGAGTACTACTACCGCAGCCTGGTGGCGGGGGTGCACGTGCTGGAGTACACGCCGGAGACGATACTGCCGCTCATCAAGTCGTACAGCGTGAGTACAGCGCTGTGGACGGCGCTGTGTACGGGCCCGGGGGCGTCAGGAGAACGAGCGGCGATGAGCCAAGGCCGGGGGAGGACAGCTGGCCTCAATATTGTGTCCGAGGAAGTATCATTTCTTGGCACGGGATGCCGCTGGTAGACCCCCCCGAGTTTCCTGTTCGAGCGACCTTCCCACCCCTCCCCGCTCTCTCCCTCCCACCCCCCGCAGGACCCCTCCCGCGACGGCGAGCTGCGGCTCCTCGCCAACAGCTCGCAGCACTTTTGCGCCAAGTACCTCACCATGGACGGCAAGGTGGGTGTTTAAAAAACAGTTTTTCGCAACGGGACAGGATAGTTGGCGCAAGGTGGGGGGCGGAGGGGAAGTGAAGGATGGAGGGACGTCGACCGGGGCGGCAGAGGAGGTGGTGAGAAGACCCGGTGGCAGAGGTGTGAGTGTGTTGTGTATGTGTGTGAGAGAGAAGGCAGCGATGGGGGCCCGGAATCCAGCAAGGGGCGAGCACCGGTGGTGGTAGCCTGCGGCGCCCAGTCTCCCCCATCCGCAGCCGCCATAGAGCACCGGCACCACCAACTACCGCTAAGCCACCAACCGCCGCCAACCGCCGCCAACCGCCGCCGCCAGGTACGTTACGCCGTGCGCGCGCTACAGGAGTACACGAAGCTGTTCGGGTCTGCGTTGCCCTCCCTGGTGCGGCGGCTCACCGGGCTGGAGGTGCGGCGCGGCGGCAGCATCGCGATTGGGACAGTCGACCTGGCGAAGCTGCTGGCGCAGCTTCAAGACTGATATGAGGGTTTCCGGCAATGCTCTTGGGAGGAGTGCTGCTGCTGTCCTCGGATGGCCTGCAGTCATTGCGAACGAGGGAGGGGAGGAAGATGGGTATGACGAGGGCGAACTCTCAATATTAAAGACATCAAGAAGGGTTTTGGGTACATGGGGGTTTGCAAATATTGGGTGCTTATTTATTGAAGGCGTCAAGGGCAATGGAGATGTAGACCGTAGAGAGAGCTGCCAGAGGTGTCGTAGGGTTGTCGTACGGCAAGTAGTCAGTCAGCGGCGGGGGGCGCGAAATCGTGAATCTTTTCGACGGTTTATTGAAATGCTACGCATGTAAAGGAACGTTTTCCGAATTGTGTGCTTCACATCTAGGAACCTGTAGAGGGCTGCGGCCAGCTAGGTGCTATCCTCGGCGCTATCCTCGGTGCAAAGCGTACGTTAAATCGACAAGACCAAACATTAAATAGATCTTATTTATGTAACAATTTTCCCCTAAAATTCAACCGCGTGCACCAACGGCTTGACCATCGCATCACAGCTACAGCATACACCTGACACGATCAACCTCGAAACGACTTAATATACCAATTCATACGAACGTTTATCTAAAATCTGTGATCATTCTCACGGCAAGCGCGCCGCGAGGCCGGCGTGAGGCGTGTCGCAAAGACATCGCCGCTTCGGCCGGCCTCCCCCTGACCCTCGGCCTCCCCCCCTCTATTCCTCAATCGTGACGCCCTTTACGGAGACCGGGAAGCCGACAGCGGCCAGCTGCCTGCCATTGGTGACGTCCGAACACTCCGATTAGCATCCGCGTCCGTCATCTGCCCTGTTAGCAGCTGCCATGCGCACCTGGTTTACCTTCCTGTGCGGCTACCATCTAGCGCCGTACGAGGTAGGCGGGCTGGGGCTAGCGGAAACGCTCCTCAGGGCGCCGCGCATGCGCGACAAAGCTCATGTCGTACATAACATCCCAAAGCAGCTGCTGCAGATCCCCAGTCCCTCCCCTCGCCCCTCCCCTCCCGCTTCCCGCTTCCCCCATACTACCAAATCCCAAAACCCATCCTCGTCCGGTGGCTGCCCTCCCGAATACCAGGCAGCGACTGCCCGACATGGCTTCACGGCCTTCGGCTTCGTAAGTCCTGCGGGGTCACGAACTGGAGGCAAACGCTCCCCAACTCCCTGACCGCCCGTTGGTATGGGCAATTACGACACGCAAGCGACACGGCCTTACCTCCGAAACCACTGCACCCACCCCTCTGTGTCTACGGGTTTCCCCTTGAGACCCTCTTGTCTCAATTTGTGGACACGTGCTCGCAGGTCCTGTCGTCGTACTTCATCTTGTTGCCCCTGCGGGAGGACGTGGCGCTAACGCTGGGTGGGTCGCACTGGAACGGTGGTTTCGGAGCGAGCGTACGGCAACGGCCCCGCGGTCGACGGACAGCACTGCACTGTTTGGTGGGCTTGGGAGCCGAATGAGCGTGGTGCCTATGGGCGTGATATCCGGGGGGGGGGCAACGTGGGGGTCCGGCGGGTGGTTTCGAGGAAGACCCGTGGGTGCGAGAAAAAACAGGCGTTTTTAGAACAGGCATTTTGAGATGCATGCTGGAGAACTGGGTTGCGGATACGAAAGACGAGGGTCGTAGGTCGACCTTCGGCGGCTGAGCTAAATCGGCTGCGGCGAGACGAAACCGTGCGAGGACCCCGCGCGACGCAAGGAAACGTTTCGCGGAACCGGTGGGCGGGTGGGTGGTGGCGAATCGGGCAGTCTCTCCAGGACCCAAACCCTGCGCGACCCAACCTCCCTCGGCTCCCCAGTGTCTCCAGGACCCAAACCCTGCACGCCCCCCTCCCCCTCGGGCCCCCAGGCCCCGCGATGCTTCCACGTCTGTTCACCCTCTCGCTGGCTGTCACGGCGCTGACGGCCCCCCTGGTCACTGCGTACGTGGTGAACCCGACCACTGGCTCACGGTGGGGCGCCGGGAGGGGAGGAGGGAGGGGGCGAGGGAGGGGGCGTGGGAGGGGAGGAAGGAGGGGAGGAGGGAGGGGAGAGGGAGGGGAGGAGGGAGGGGACGAGGGAGGGGATGGTGGCGCGTGTTGGCCGTGGGGTGTCCTGCTGAGGGGATGAGGGAGGGGCGCTTCAAGAAAGATTGGCGCTTAGATGCTCGCCGTACGAGCTACGTCACGGTACCAGCACCAATACTATGTGAAATGCCCATCATATATTTTGTATACAACTATGTGAATTGTTCATCAAATAGCGGCTATCCAACCCGCCGGGGGGTGTTTCACGCGGAGCTCCTTCGGTACGACGTACGGTAGTTCTGCACCAACGGTCGCATGGATGCCCCGTTCGCCTCCCCTCCCTCCCCCAACCCCTGCGTTGCCACCAACCGCAGGGCGACGGGCTTCCGGCGGCTGTGTCGGGTCATGGCGGGCTGCCTGTTGGGTGCGTGTGGTGGTGGCCGGAATAACCCACTGGCCTGCATCGGCTAACCCACTGCCCCAACCCGCCCTTCCCCCCCCTGGAGCCACCTCGTCTTTTTTCCAGCATGTTCTGAACCATGGCCCAGAACTGCCTCCGTAGATCCGTACGGCATCTTCTCACCCCTCCTCGCCGCCTCCCTCCCCGGGACAGGCCTCTGGGCCCTGCTGCTGCTGACGTCACCCGACCCGTGGGTCGGTTTGCGGCTGCTGGCGCCCCTGCGCCTCAGGGGCGCCGGCGGGGACGGCCTCGTTCCGTCGCCGCCGCCAGCGGCGGGGCTGCGGCCTTTTAGTTCGTACGGCAACGCCGTACGAGTGTGTTTCTACGTGTACCTCAGTCTACAGGTGGGACCGGGAAGGGAGGGCGTCAATGGTGCTTGTGGGGGAGTGGGATCCGTACGCGGGGCCGACTGTGGCCTTGGAAGGCCGCCGCTTGCTGGCCACTCTGGTGGATCAAGAGGTTATGGTACTGCCGCTCCCCCTCCTGCCAAGCCCATGCATCAGGTTGCGCGATCGTGCCAACCCCCAACCACCCACCGCCCAACCACCCAACCGCCCAACCGCCCAACCACCCGCCAGAGCCTGCTGTCCACGAGCACCCTCTGGGCGGTGTGCGCCGACACCTTCACCGCCGCCACCAGCACCAAGGTGTACGGCTTCCTGGGGGCTGGTGAGTGTCGTACTTGCAGTAGTTGCAGTGCGGAGAGAGTCCCAGCCTGATCGCGCGCGTGCGCAGTCACACTCACCCTTCGCACTACGTAAGGGCTGCTGTGGTCCTGTGGACAGGTGTTGAGAGGAAGCCCGTGGGTCGGCACAGCCGTAAGGAAACGTTTGGCTGTTGCGGTGTGGGATGGGTGGTGGTGCACGCCACCCCCCCAGCGGCTGCTCCCGTCGCCGCCACCCCTCCAGACGCTGCACCGCCGCCTGTGCCACCATGCCTTGCCCGGCTAGACGTAATGCAACTGCCACACACCAAGAGAGTCGGCCATGGCGGTGGTATCCGCGCCCAGGGGCGCGACATTCGCAGCGACCTCGCAGACCACCGCATTGAACTCTCGCTGGTGGCCAGTCTATCCGCACTAGCACCCCAACAGCCGCCCGCCCGCCCGCCTGCCTCCCTGCGCCCCGTCCGCCACGTCAGCTGAAGTTTTGCCGACGCCGTACCGTGCCGCGTCGTACCGTGCCGTGCGGTCTCATGCTGTCTCCGCGCTGCGCCGCAGGTGCTACGCTGGGGCAGCTGCTGGCCTCCGCGGCGGCGCTTGGTTTCGGAACCGCCTGCAGGCGCACGGGGGCCGCAGGTGGGTGGCTGAGGTTGGCTGCCTGCCTGCCTGAGTTGACGTCTGTTGAGCCGCAGCATGGCCGCATCCTGACCAGGCACCGCACCCCGCCAGTCCAGTCCCCCTCCACCCCGCCCGCCTCACGCCGTTCACTTGCCTCTTTTGACCAGCACAAGTTTCTACTCAACTCCTCTCACATCTCTTCCTCCGCCTCGTCTCCTTTGTCGTTCCGCACTGCTTTTTCTGGCGCGCCCCCCCACCTCTTTTTCGTCTTCTTCACTGCACCCACCGTCGTCGCGTCCGTGTGTGTCGCATGCGCGCGTCTCCCGGTGTCCGATGGCTATGCCCACGCTGCATTTCCCCAGTCGCGTTCTCGGGTCTATTATTGTAACCCCCCCTTCCCCCCCGCCCTGCACCACATCCACGGGTTTCCCTCGAACCCGCCCTGCACCCTAAACCCCTGGCCCCTGGCTTCAGGCGCCGCTGTGTGGCTGCTGATCCCCGCAGCCGCGATGATGCTGCTGGCCGCCAGGTCCTGCCAGGTGCGGGGGAGAGGGCGCGGAGGGCGGCATGGGGCACCAGGAGGGGGAGAGCAGCCGGGAGAGGGCAGGGAGCGGTGGGGAGGAGGCAGGGAGCGGTGGGGAGGGGGCAGGGAGCGGTGGGGAGGGGGCAGGGAGCGGTGGGGAGGGGGCAGGGAGCGGTGGGCAGGAGGCAGGGAGCGGTGGGGAGGAGGCAGGGAGCGGTGGGGAGGAGGCAGGGAGCGGTGGGGAGGGGGCAGGGAGCGGTGGGCAGGAGGCAGGGAGCGGTGGGCAGGAGGCAGGGAGCGGTGGGCAGGAGGCAGGGAGCGGTGGGGAGGGGGCAGGGAGCGGTGGGCAGGAGGCAGGGAGCGGTGGGGAGGAGGCTGCCTGCCAAGTGCCAACCCCCGTGCCCAAGCGCAGATCCCTTCTGGATCTGGACCTGGATCTGGATCTGCGCCTAAAACCCTGAGAACCCTCCCGCCCCCACCCCGCAGGCCATGGCCGCCCGGGCCGAGGTCATGCTGGTGTATGCTGACGCCGCCGGCCGCTCGGCCGCGGAACCGTCCCCGTACGACACCGGCCACCCTGAGAACAGCGGCGGCGGAGGAGCAGCGGTGCCGCCGCCGCCGCCAGGTCCGGCAAGCCCGCGCGGCGGCGGTAGATACGGCGGCGGCGGCGGCTGGCTTCAGCGGGTGAGTCGATGACAAGCGGGGCTGGGGTCTGCTGGCCCAACCTGCCCTTCCTTGCAACCCCGCCTTCGCCCACTTCCCATACCGGTGTAACCGGGTTGGTCTTTTGCTACTTTCGCCATCCCCCCTCGCCCTCAAAACGTCTGTTCTAATCGGGTTTTTCGGGCATCCACGGGTCTTCCTCGAACCCTCGCCCTGCAGCTCACCCGCGGCCCGGTGTCCGCGCACGCCGGCCGCCTGGGTGAGGGCTTCCGCCTCATCGCCGCCTCGCCCTACCTGCTGGCCGCCTGCGCCTTCCTGGCGCTCAACTATTCCACCTCCGCCACCCTCTACTTCCTGCGGGCAGCCATCGTGTCCAGAGCCGGATGGCTGGCCAGCTCCGACGACCGCATCGCCTTCTTCGCGGCCCTCAACACCGCCAGCGCGGGGATCATATTCGCGGCGCAGATCCTGCTGACGGGTGGGTGTTTCGAGGAATGCCCGTGGATGCGAGAAAAACGGTTTAGAAAAAGACGTTTTTGGGATGCATGCTGGTGAACTTGGGTGAGGACACGAAAGACGAAGGGTGGGTGGTGGGCGGTGGGTGGGTGGTGGGCGGTGGTGGGTGGTGATGGGATTCATAGGGTGGTGGGCGGTGATGGGGTTCACAGGGTGGTGGGCGGTGGGTGGGTGGGTGGGTGGTGTATTTTCCCTTGGGTTTTAGGGTTTAGGGCTCCGCTTACTGGCTGGTGAGGCGGCTGCTACTCGGCTCCAAGGCAAACCTCCGTGCGTTGCCTCACACTGCGCCGCCCCATAACCCCCTAACTGCTGCGTTCCCTCCCCGCCTTGCTGCCGGCTCCAGGGCGGGTGCTGACGTCATTCGGTGTGGGCGCCACCTTGATGGTGGGGCCGCTGGTATCGCTGGCAGGAATGGCGCTCATAGTGCTGTCGCCGACGGCGGCAACCATAGCAGGTGCGGTTGGGTTTGGTGTACCGTATTTGGGACCCGGAGTGGTGAGGGACTTCTGTACCCGACCAATCCAACCCTCTGGATCCCGGCCTCAGGCCTCCGCGCTCGCCTCCACCCATATACCCACTCGACCCCCCCCCGAAAAGTATTCGCCTGCTAGTTTATGCCCTCCGCTTCCCATGTCGTGTGACCGGGTCTTCTCGCCCCCTCCCCTCTCCCCGCAGGCGTGGAGGTGCTCCGCAAGGTGGTGCAGTACTCCTTGGCGCGACCCTGCCGCGAGGTGCTGTTCACGGTCATCAGCAGGCGGGAGAAGTACGCGGCCAAGGTGGTGCTGGACACGGTGGTGCAGCGGCTGGGGGACACGGCGGCGGCGGCGCTGTTCGAGGTCGTGGGTGCGGAGGGGGGCGGAGGGGAGTTCTGGGGCGGGGGTGGTGGGGAAGTGTGGGGGGTGGCGGAGGGGAGTTCTGGGGCGGGGGTGGCGGGGAACACTGCCGGCGCGCGTTGTCGTGTAGGTCGCGAGGGCTGGGAGGGGAGGGTTGTAAAAACCGTTTTACGCGACGGGAGGGGAGGGGAGGTGCGTGGCGCCAATGGCTGGGGCGACTTGGTTGGAGTCTAGGTGGTGAGGTGTGGAGCAGGGTGGGGAGCACTTGGAGAAATGCCGTGGTCACAAGGCAGCCGATCCGGAACCGAGCCACGAATACGAATAGACACACACATAGGCCGCATCATCCTGCGCAGCCTGATGCCATCATCCCCTGCACAGCGCGCCTCCGATTGCGTGTGCGGGCGCACAATCACCCGCGCGTCCACATTGGCTGGTGGCTGCTGTGGTCGGCTGGGGTTGACGTTGCTGCCGACGCACGCCCGAAAGGCGCACAGCGGCACTGTCGTAACTCGCACTGCAAGACACACGCACACATTGCGACCGCGTCGAGTCGAGGTGAGCAGGAGAGGGCAGGAGCGGCCGGCCGGTCAGGCGCAGGTCCACGCACCTGCGCCTCGCACCTGGTGGGTGGCGTTGTGTGTGGGAGGGGGGAAGGCATCGACACAGCCATAGGACACACACGACACAGCCCGCGCGCGGCGGTAGCATGCCTTCTAACAAACCATGAAACAACGATAGAATAAAACTCCAACGGGTTGGCACTGCGCGAATTACCAAATACAACAAAAATACGTCGCATGCATGCGACCTTGGTTCCCTCCGCTTCTTCTTCTCCTGGGGGCGCTCTCTCTCGCCATATTTGTACACGCAGCATCACCGAAAATTGCTCACGCGAGACACCGCCCGCTCCACATCAGCGAGGGCCGGGGCCACTCCCTCCGCATTAGCGAGGGTCGGGGACACCCCCCCCCCACACACAAACACGCGTTCGTCCCAGCCCCTCTGCACTCACGAACTATCACGAGTCCTACCAAACCACGCGCCACCGGCAACCACGCCGGGCCTCTCGTCCACGAATACCCAACAACATCCAACCCACAACGTCCGCCACCGCAACCTGCGCTTGTACCCCCACACTACCCTCCTAGGCGTGCGTCTGTCCCTCGGCCCCTCCGCCGTGGCGGTGGTCGGGCTGGCGCTCTGCTGCGGACACATCGCCGTGTCGGCGGCGCTCGGCCGCATGTACGGCAGGCTCAAGGCGGCAGCGGCGCTGGCGGCCAAGCAACAGGAGCAGCTGCACGGCCTGTGAAACCAGCCTCCCTGGAGCTGCCTCCTGGGCTTCCTGTCCGGCTTTGGAGAGCTCCTCCCATAGCTCTGGGCGCCAGGCGACCCGGGCTTCAGTTGTAACCAACCCAACCAACCAACCAACGGCCATGTCATGTGCTCCACCGCTCCGTCAACTCTCCTCTCCACGCCGCTCTCGGTCCTCTCGCGCACAAGAGCTCAGCGCTCTCATCCCTTCGATTGGCGCTTACTTGGCCTTGGGGCTGCTCTTGGGCGGCTCCTCCTCGCCCCGCTTCTTGGTGAAGGGGGTGGCCCACATGATGGGCTTCAACTCGGCTGCGAGGGGAAGGCAGGGGCAAGCGGGGGAGGGGATAGGTCGCAGAAAACAATTCGAAACCGAAAAGAAGAGCTGGCTGGCTGGTTTAGAACGCATCCACAACAGCTATCGCCAGCACTAGGGAGGCGAGGCTTGCAGGCGACCCAGCAGCAGGCTTGGGTGAATGGCTGAGCGGGGTGGGAATACATCGTGGAAGCCCCCTCACAAGCCCCCATACCCATTCCATTCCCCTCCCTCCCTGCTCGCTTACTTGGCTCGCTCTTGCCGCTGAAGTTGAGGATCTTGGTTCCGATCTTCTTCAGCCCCGACCAGGCGTCCTGCTCGTCGGGGTCCACCCAGCCAGCATCGCTGTACGGGCTGCGCAGGTCGAAGCGCTCACCCTGAGGGATGGAGAGGTTGGCGGTGCAGGGAGGTGTGGCAGGAGGTGGGGTAGAGTGGTGAGACAGGAAGTTGGGGTAGCGAGGTGGGGCAGGGAGGTGGGCACCGTAGGAAAGCGTGTCATGTAGGTGGGCTGGGAGGAAGCGACTTAAACCCAGCAGCAGACGTAGCAAACTCACGTCGTCGTACTTCTTGATGCCGAAGGGCAGCAGCGGCACAATGATGCCGCTGTTCGCCTTCTCGTCGATCTCCTTGTCGTACGGCTGCGGGAAGGTGACGAGAGGGGACAAAAACGAGTATGGACAGGGGTTACCTCCATGGTACGGCAGGAGGTAACGAACGCAAGGTTGGTTTGGCGGCGCCGGTGGAGGAGGTGGTTCAAAACAAGAACCTTTAATACTGAAGTCCTAAACCCTGCCCGCCATCCACGCAAACCCCGTGCGTCCTCTTTGCTCTTCAATGACCAACCTCCCCGGTGCTGACCCTGCACCCCACAGCTGTACCCCCACGAGACCCTTCCACACCCCCCGGGGGTACGCCCCTCAGTCCCCAAGGTCATAACCGGCAGGCTGACCTTGCCAGTACGGCAACCCATGGCCACACAGCTCCGAAACCGCCTCGCGCTGCTGGCCGACTGGCGCTGGTCCTCCGAAACTCGCCCGCATGGCCGGAAACTGCGGCGATGTAGTGACGACGTTTTTGCCGATACCATGTCCCCTAACCGCCCTCCGAAACCAAGATTCACGTACCACTCCGCAACACCGGCCTCCCTGCCTCTTTTTACGTGTTTGGTTCACCCGTTTCCTAATTTGGACCCCCGCCCGCCACCGCCTCGTTGCCGCCTGCCGGAGCTTCGCACCTTCCAGTTCTTCAGCGTCTCCGGCATCTCGCCGCGAGCTAGCGCGTCCTTCTCCGCCCGCCTCAGGTTCTTGCGGGAGGCTAGCTCGTCCTGCGGGAGCGGGGGAGGTGGCGAAGAACCCAACGACACGACAGGGGAGGACGAGAGGCGGGGGGGGCCCAATGGGGAGGAGCGGCACCGGTCAACCAGCGGCGAAGAGCAGGAGTCGGACAAGGTGGCGGGGCTGGCATGGTGGGACATGCCATACATTGTACGACACGGTTTCTGCAAGCCGTCCCCTGTCCTTCCCCGCCGGCAGCTAAGATTGGTACTTGGTAGTAGCCCCGTCTTTGACCCGTTCGACTGCCAGGTCCCCACCCAGATTACTCATACCGCTTCCGCATCCCATTCCGCGCAGGAATCCAATGGGACTCCCCCGTCAGCTATGTGTTTCAGACCATTCCGACCACACTCGGGCAGACCTCGAACTCCCACTCGGACAGACCTAGAACACCCACTCGGACGTGAGGCACAAGACGCCTGGCACCAAGATAGCACGCGGCCCACGCATGGCTCCAGAACCATGTCCCATAGCCCCATGATCCGCTTCTGCCCAGTGCAGAGCCACGCTGCGTCTTGTGCACACGGCAACATCCCACCAGGTCGCTAAGGTCTGGCGCTACGCTGCCATTTCGAAGCTGGCTAACTCTTTTGTGCATCGCATAACGCGCGGGTGAATACCGTGCGTTACGGGAGGCAGGCATTGAGGCGTAGGAGGGCACGGCCATGATCGGCAGAGGCCATGAGCGGCATGTCCGTCCGTCCACGCATACAGCCAGCTGGTAAGGCACCGCCGTGGAGGCGGGCTGGAACACGCACCGCAACGCGTTGGCGCCTGTTGTTCGCCTCCTTGATGAGCTCGCCGCTCTTGCGCTTCTGCATGAGCTCCTGCTGCATGCGCCACTGCTCGTCCTTCTCCGAGTCAACGTCGTTCTTTGACTTGCTGCGGAGTGGGGAAGGGGCAGGGGTTGTTCGCGAGGCACATCCGGAGCACAGGGATGCCCGAGGGGCATACGCCCACCCATGCACGGAGTACAGAGCTTTGGCCCAGCATTGATCGAAGAGCTGTAGTTCCGTAAGCACGAAACACCGTGTTTCACAGCAGGCGAGCAAGGTGCACCCTAGCAATGCCCATAATATTGCTCGCGCTCATCAATAATAGATCTTCGGAAGAGCTAGGTGTATAGCCTGGATGCATTGAACCAAAGGCGCAGCGACGTCTACACTTCGCGTATAGCGCGAAGAAGTGCAGATGCGCGAGCATCACGCCCAAACTGCGCCAGGCCCCAATCCAGCCTCACCCAAAGCCGAAAAGCGCCTGCGTGCGCACACTTGTCCTGCTGGCATGGGCCACCCTGTGCCAAGGCGGACGAAAGCGATACGTGATTTCATACGCTGGAACTTTCCTTGTCGCTCCTCAGCCAGTAAGGATTTTTTTGCTAAACTACCCCATACCTGAGCGGGGCGACCACTTGTGATCGTACGCTAAGCTGAGCCTGCATTTTCGAGCCTGGCGTGTAGTAGTTTTGCGCGCAGGAAGGAGGGAAAAGACAGGTGCAAAGGTCACTTTGTTCACAGGCTTCTGAAAGCTATTTTAGGTCGATTAGAACGAGCATAATGGTGGCAAAATGACATGCCCGCCGTACAGGGCCCAACGCGCCGTACTCCGCCGCCCTGAAGAGGGCGCGAACACCCTCGTCCTTCCTCTTTCCTCTCGCCGTCAGGCCCGTGTTTTCTCACGCTAGGCAAGATGGCTGACACCGGTGATAAGAAGCGCACTTTCCGCAAGTTCACCTTCCGTGGGGTGGACCTGGACCAGCTGCTGGACATGAAGACCAGCGACTACGTTCAGCTCTTCCACGCTCGCGCCCGTCGCCGCTTCCAGCGTGGCCTGAAGAGGAAGCACCAGTCGTTCATTGTCAAGCTCCGCAAGGTCAAGAAGCTGGCCGCCAGCGGCGAGAAGCCGGAGCCTGTGCGCACGCACCTGCGCAACATGATTATCGTGCCGGAGATGATTGGCAGCGTTGTCGGTGTCTACAACGGCAAGACTTTCAACCAGGTGGAGGTCAAGCCGGAGATGGTCGGCCACTACTTGGCTGAGTTCTCCATCTCGTACAAGCCCGTCAAGCACGGGCGCCCAGGCATTGGCGCTACGCACTCCTCCCGCTTCATTCCGCTCAAGTAATCTGCCCTAGAAAGCTGAGGGCGTTTTGGGACTGGCGTGGAGGGCTGGGCCCGTGCCCTCCTCGCTATCACTGCTATATGGCTGTGTAACGGGCGATAATCAATCTCGTTTTATGTCAATCTCAATCTTTCACGAGCAATCCAGCAAAAAAGCAGCAGCGATGCAGCAACCGGCGAAATTCAGCAGCAGCGCAGCGATCGAGGTGGGTGGCGGCTATCGGGGCCTGCGGGACTGGGCAGGCGCCACAATTTGGAGGATTCACCTTTGCGGTTGGTGCCGTGGAGAGTTGCGGAGGTTGATGGAGGTGTTGTCGCAGAAAGGTGCACCCGGTCGGCTGAGCGAGGCCAGCCTGGAATCGGGTTTCGGCTCCTCTTGGTTGCACCCCGTCGTCCTCCGCGGGTGTACCATTCCATTCCAATCGAATGGAATGGTGCAGTGTACCAAGCCAGGGAGGGTCGACTCTAGGGAGGGTCGACCGAGGCCTGTCGTGGTTGCTGCACCTACCCCCAACATGAGTGCAAAAGGGGGAAGGTCATGTTAAGGGTCGCTGCTGCCTTCAACCGATCACTGGTTGCGGGGTAGTGACAAGTAACATGTACGGGGCGTCGGGAGTTCGATGGGGAGGGGAGGGGGGCGCGGACGGTCATTGCATGCGCGTTGCGCCTTCGTAAAAGGGTGCCATGCCGTAAAATGTGCCATGTCGTCACTCGTGTGTGTCGGCCTTGTTCTGCACTGTTGTCTGTGGCATGTGAGCCAAGGGGTCTGGGCGCGCGCTGTCCGGCAAGCATGCGTGCGCTGGTAGGGTGGGGTGCGTCGCCGTCATCAGGTCCGGAGTTGCGCGGGGGCGGGGGGTGCGCACTGCGGATCGCGTCTACGCAACACCGGTGCGGATGCCTTAAAGCTTTGCGAACATAGCTGGCATTGGGGAGTACTTGGATAAGGACGATTGTGGGGGGGGGTTGGGGGTTACCAATCTCCTGCAATGCAAGCGGGGCAGGAAGATTGTTGATGGAGGGAGCGATACGGTTTCAGGAGGGGGCTTTGGGATATGCTGCGCGGGATTGGGGCCAGGGGGAAGGGTGGCCTCGACAGGAGGGACTCTACGTCTGGCATGTGGGGGGTGAAAAAAAGACGCGGTGAACCATGGCTCCCCCGCATTGCATTCGTCTTGGTGTGGTTCTCATGCTTTGTGGCAGGATTGCGGTAGTGTCCCCTGTCGCCGGAGCGCGCTGGTCCTTTAGGCTTTCTCCATCGCAACCTGGCGCGGGGAAGGGGAGAGGTTCTAGGGGGGAGGTTCTCGCATCTGTCGCTATCATGCACAGCATCTGTGGCTAGAGCGTGACGTGCCGGTGGCCTCGATGACACCGCGATGTGGGCAGGGTTGCGCGGGGGAGGGGGATCGCGGCTAAGGTGCTTCATCGGTAGCGGGCTGGGAGGGACAAAATGGATCTGGGATGCATTTGGGGACAGGGGCTGGTTCTGGGATGCTGCGCGCAGCGTGCGTGGTGGCCGCGACGTGGCCCTCCGTGCAGGGGCTTAAGTCCGCGTGATGGGATTTCCAGGGTTGTGCCACACGTTGCAGCGTTACTCTAGGGTCGTTGCTTTACGCAATGCGGTGCGCAAAGAGGGGGACCGGCGTACAGGTCGTCAGTCACGTGTCGTCGTACACCGCGCAGAGCTATACGGCAGGAGCACATGCGGTCCGATAAGCACATGTGCCACGGGGGGCCGGAGGAGGACTTGAGAGGGAGTCGGTCATGCACGCCGTCGCTATGTTGGAGGGGCTATGCGGTTGCGGAGGAAATGGGTGCGGGGCCGGGGGGAGGGTTTGATCTGTTGTCCTATCTGGTGCTGATGGGAGGTGGGTTGTGTTGGCGGCGCGCGCTTGAGGGTGCAATGGGAGGGCGCGTGAGAGAACCATTCCGGTTGCGGTTGGTAGGTGCGTGGGTGGGAAGACTCGGTTGCTGACTGTCTTAGTGCGCTTTGTTGGCAATGCGGGTGATGGCGTGAGGTTTCTGTCCTGGAGAAAACTGGGTTGCTGTGCGCGTGGCGCCGCTTTGATGGGTCGCCAGCATCGGAGCCGCTGGCGTTACGTCCGACAGTGTTGGCAAGCAGGACCGGGAAGGGGAGGAGGGGCTGGGGACCTGAAGACGCTGACGTGTTTGCGCGCGTGAAGGGAGCCGTAGCGGGGGAGACGGGCAGGGTCAAGGGCGGATGGGGGGGGAAGGTCACGCGGGGTTCCGCCAGCGCCGCCGCCGCCGCCGCACGGAATGCTCTCTCCCCAGCAGCCCACACAGCTGAGGCCGCCGAATGGGTCAGCGTCAGCAGGTCAACAGCTCAAAGACTGGCGGGAATTGCTCGGGCCTTCAACAGCTCAGACCGACAGGGCAGCAGCAGCGTTCAGTCTCACTAGCATCAGGGACGCCAAGTTGCTAGCCAGCATGCTTAATGCCGCCGCATTGTTCCCGTCTCGCTCCGTGAGCTGCTTTCTGTGCGTTGCCTCATGCGGTATTGACGGTTCTGGGTCCGCCGCGAGAATCGGAAAACATGGGTTAAACTCGGGATTTGACAGGCGCACGGCATCAAACCAAGGATAGCGGTTCTCTGCTCGTGGCATGCATGAGGTCAAATGTTCAAAACGATGCCTGTATGCCCCTGGTGCTGGCTGGCTTCGGTGCCGGCTCGGAAAAGGATGTCTCCATGCAAAGCTGCTGACGTCAAAAAAGTTGGACCACAGCGAAAGCTTAGGACTTGCTGAAAGCCGTTTGGCACGAGTTGTTGGACAGCTGTGGGGCCGCGGCAGCAGCCAGAAAAACACTGAGGCTGTCTGCCCAACAATAAACTGATTTCAGCCTCAGGCAAACGCCTCATATTGTCGTATTTTTTGTAAGGCTAGTCCGCTAAGACGCCGACTACCGTATCCTTTTCGCTCGCACGCGTGCTCCAGTCCACTGGCCGTGAATCCGCAACCTAGGCCCGCGAAAACTCGACTGCCGCCCAGGCTCCAACGCGGCTTTCCTAAGATGCGCCCACGACAGCATGCAGCGTAACGACACCAGCCACACAGGTACGTACGCAGCACGCCGCAGCCACCGCCGCTCGTCATGTGCTGCCGGCACCACACCTGCAGGAGGCCATACTAAGGTTCGCCAGCCCCACACCTGCAGGCGGCCATACTAAGGTTCGCCAGCCGCGCATTCGCTTCAGCTGAGGCATACAATCTTCCCGGGCACGACCAGCAATGCGCTGTCGCTGCACTCACTACAGCTACTGCTCCTGCCCCTGCCGCTCCTACCCCTGCTGCTGCTGCTGGCGCATTCGCAGCGCGCCCGTGATGTACAGCGGCGACTGCATCTCCAGCAGCCGCGACACTGCCCGCCGGAACGCGAAGCGCTCCTCCGCGCCGCCCAGCGCGCCCATCGCCAGGGCCAGCGAGGCCGGGGTGGCGGCCACGGGCGCCACGCCGCCCACGGCCGTGGCGTCCCGGCGCAGCCTCGCACCTGCGGCGAGCGACACCCTTGCGACGGTTACGCAGCAGCTAATTGCCACAATGGGCTGCGGACCACAAGGCAGAACCATCGAGGGAATGCGCGTCAAGTGGCTCCTGGGAGCTAGGCAAGGGCTCGCAGTGGAGGATGGGCCGGGGGGGAACCCAGCGGCGCGCGAGACGCGGCAGTGGAACGGCTAAAGAAAGAAACCCGGCGTGCTGCGCGCGACGGCATTCAGCAAAGCCAGCTCCTCCCCCCTTGTGGACCCGCTAGCGCGCTTGCTTGCTACCTTGTCCTTGCCTTCTCCTATGTCGTGTAACAGGGTGTCCCCGCTACCCCGGCCCCAGGGAGGGTGCCCTGCGCGACTCGTCCGCAGGTTTCCAGCATTCAAACAAACGTTTCCGCCATGCAAATTCAAAGACGTGATGTATTCCCGACGTTTCGCTGGTCTTTTCGCCTCCTCATACTATGTCGTCCACACGGGTTGTTCCGCCGGCCCCCAGAGCCCCAGGTGCAACAGAGGGGGAGAGAGAAAGGAGAGAGAGGGTGAGACATGCCACGCAGCGCTCGGACCCACCCTCCACCGCCGTTTCGAACTGCAGCCCCTCCAGGTCCAGTATGGGCTCCTGCCCCTCTGCCCCCGTGAACAGGTCCTCGGGCGGGCACTCCGCGCTCGCCACCAGCACGCAGCGGGCGTTGTAAAGCTCGTCCACCAGCGTGATGAAGCGCCGGGCCTGGTCGCGGACCTGGTGGAGGCCCGGGACCACGGAGGGAGGGTTACAGGAAAAGAACGTGGGACCGGGAAACCGGGACCACGGAGGGTTACAGGAAAAGAACGTGGGACCGGGAAACCGGGACCACGGAGGGTTACAGGAAAAGAACGTGGGACCGGGAAACCGGGACCACGGAGGGTTACAGGAAAAGAACGTGGGACCGGGAAACCGGGACCACGGAGGGTTACAGGAAAAGAACGTGGGACCGGGAAACCGGGACCACGGAGGGTTACAGGAAAAGAACGTGGGACCGGGAAACCGGGACCACGGAGGGAGGGTTACAGGAAAAGAACGTGGGATCGGGAAACCGGGACCACGGAGGGTTACAGGAAAAGAACGTGGGACCGGGAAACCGGGACCACGGAGGGTTACAGGAAAAGAACGTGGGACCGGGAAACCGGGACCACGGAGGGTTACAGGAAAAGAACGTGGGACCGGGAAACCGGGACCACGGAGGGTTACAGGAAAAGAACGTGGGACCGGGAAACCGGGACCACGGGGGGGGGAGGAGGAGGAGGAGGAGCGGGGGAAGGAGGGGAAGCCGTGAACACGGCGTAGGAGACGTAGGGGCACGGGAGCTGTGGGGGGAGGGTTTCGAGGACGACCCGTGGATGCGAGGAAAATACCGTTTAGGAAAGACGTTTCGAGATGCATGCTGGAGGGGGGAGGAGTCGTGACCAGGTGGCAAGCCAGCCACAGGCACTGAAAGGAGGTCCAGGACGCGTCAGTCCGTTCCGTACATCTCAGGACGTGTGAGTCCGTTCCGTACATCTCAGGACGTGTGAGTCCGTTCCGTACATCTCAGGGGCAGGCGGTAGGTCCTTTGCAACCGCTGTAGTACGAGTGCCACCCTGGGCTACCGGGGGGCCTATTTGCAAAACCCCCGTGGCTTCAGGGGAACCCTTCTGGCCCTCCCCCCCCCGCCCGCACCTGCATCGACATGGCTGGTATGCCCTCCAGAAACACAGTGTGGAAGCGCTGGCTCAGAGCCACGTAGTCTGCGGGACCCAGCGGCCGCCCGCACAGCTCAGCGAACTGGAACCAGGCGGCGCCGCCGCAGGGGGAGCTGCGCCGGACCTCCAGCGACCGACCGAACAGAACCTGATGGGTGAGGGGCCGGTGCCCGGGCGTGTGTGGTGGTGGTGGTGATGGTTGTGGTGGTGGTGGCGATGGTTGTGGTGGTTGTGGTGGTTGTGGTGCTTGTGGTGGTGTGGTTGTGGTTGTGTGGTTGTGGTAGTGGTGGTAGTGGTGGTAGTGGTGGTAGTGGTGGTAGTGGTGGTAGTGGTGGTGATGTGGCTGGTTTTGTTTTGGTGCTTGACGTTGAGAGGAGACCAGGGGGGGCATATGAGAGGAGAACGGGGGGGCGGGGGGCCGTGTGTCCAGGTCGCTGCATTGTCCACGGGATTGCCGCCCTGCCGCCCTAAGCCTGGTACGCTTCCCCCTCCACCCATCGCTTTTCCTCGCCCAAGTCCTCCAGCACGCATCTCGAAGCGTTCTGTCCTAAATGGTTTTCCTCGCACCCACGGGTCTTCCTCGAAACCACCCGCCGGACCCCCACGTTGCCCCCCCCGGACATCACGCCCATAGGCACCACGCTCATTCGGCTCCCAAGCCCACCAAACAGTGCACTGCTGTCCGCCCTCCACCCACCGGCACATGCAGTGGCGAGCCCCGCTCCGTCCCGTTCTGCCCCTGAGGACTCCCTGGGCCTCCCGGCCGCGCACACCATAGCGCCTCCAGCTCCGCCGTACTGGCGGGGCCGGCTGGGTGCAGGTAGCTGCGGGACAGGGGCGGCCAGGGGCGAGTGGCGCCGCCGGTGCTGCCGGCAGCGGAGCCCGCTGCCGCGATGCTGGCCCGGCCCTGCTCCAGCAGCACCCGCCGGTAGTCGGCAGGCGAGGACAGCTCGTACACGGAGCAGCGCTGGAGGAGGCTGCGGACGCGGGAGCGGGGTGGTGGTGGGGTGGTGGGTGGGGGGGTATACAAAATTTCCGGCAAGGGGGTGGTATACGAAAACTCCGGCGGTGGGGTGCAGTGGGGTGGGTGTAAAATAAATCTGTGAGTCCGGGGGAGGGGCTACGAGACGGTGAGCCGGGTAAGAGGGGCAGGGGAGGAAACCCGCAGGACGGCATTGCGCCGGGTAGGGGCGGTAGGGGTCGGTGTTCGTTCACTGAAGGGTCAATTGCGGAAGCCTAAACCCGCAAACGGATTCTCCGCTTCCCAGCCGCCAACCTCTCTGACCCCACAACGGCCGCCCCCCAACCGCTTTCCCGCACCCACGTGTCGACGAAGTGCCCCCACATGTCCTCGTGGAGGCCGTGTCGGGGCAGCTCCCCCGGGGCCCGGTTGCTGGTGCACACGAGCACGCAGCCCGCGGCGGTGAGAGCCTCCACAAGGCCCTTGGGGGGAAATGAGGGGGGTCGTGGGGTTGCGAGGGTTTGTACGAAAAACCGCGATTGTACGGCCGACAAACCGAGGGCGGTGAAGGTTGAGGAGGGCACCGGGGGGCTTAGGTGGTGAGGGCCCGACAGGGTGAGGGGATCGTGGGGGAAAGATGGCCGGGTGGCGAGGTAGGTGACAGCTGCCTAGCGCTTCGCGCAATCAGGATGACGTGGCACCAGCCCACGTGCGAGCACCCGCAATATGCTACCAGGTGTACGACGTAGTACGGCGCACACTCACCTTAAGCGCGACGGCACTGAAGACGTCCGTCACCTGCAGGGTTTGGGGGGTTCAGGGTTTTAGGGTTAGCGACCCAGCGGCATTGGCAGCAGCAGCGGCAGCAGCAGCGGCATCGGGGTAGCGTCAGAGAGCACGCAAAGCAGCGACAATCCTACACGCAAGTAAGCACCCCAAGCCAAGCACTTCAACCGCCCCACGAACCCAGGGCCAGCCGCTTGGCCGTGTGTGCGCCTCCCACCCACCTGCACCTCGTCGAAGTACAGCAGGGAGGCGATGGGGCCGCTGCCGCCGCCCCAGCCGCTGAGGGAGTCGCCGGCGCGGCCGCGGATGAAGCTGCCGGCCATGCGCACCAGGCCCTGGGGGCGGGGGTACGATGGTTTTGTGGTTTTATAGAGGAGGCCCGTGGGTCGGTACGATGGGGGAGGCACGCGGGGAGGGCAGGGAAACTGAGTTGTATTGCGCTGATGTTCGGAGCATCAGGCCAGCGGCTTCGGAAGAACCCCCGCTCCCAGCCCGCCAATCCCCTCCTCCCAGACCCACCAACTCCCAACCCTCCCAGTCCGGTCTAATTTCTTTTTTACCCCCACCGTCATCGCCCTTGCTTTGTTGGCCGTCGATTCGCATATAACCCCCATTTCGGTCAGCCTCTTAGTCCGGCCACCCCCCAGTCGGGTCACCCCCTCCAGCAACAAGCACCTGGGCGTTAGCTGCCGCCAGGGTCCGGGGGTCTCTCCGACCAAGCCGTGCCAGCCTGCGGGGTGTGTGCGTGTGTGAGTGTGTGCATTGAGAAAACCGGTTATACGGCATAATAAACCGAAGTGAAGGAATCACCGGAAAACGAGCGCAGGGGACGCGTTCGAGAACTGCAAGCCGGAGCGCTGGGTTGGACAGCCCGTCTTCAATGGATTAAGCTGGCGCCGGCGCGGCGCGGGGAGGGGAGGCCCGGGAGGGCATAAAGAGGGGGAGGGGAAGGGAGGCAGGACGGTTTGTGCGTGTGTTTTATAAATGCTGAGCTGAGCCGCGAAGTATACGTTTGTGCGTGTGCGTGTGCGTGCGTGTGTGTGCGTGTGTGGGCGTGTGTGGGCGTGTGTGTATGTGTGGTCCTCCCCCCCCCAGCTCCCCCACCTCATGTGCCTCCGCACAGCCAGCATCGCCGCCTTGGCCTCCCGCTGCCGCTGCACCTCCGGGTCTTTCTTGGGATCCCAGTGTAGGAACACGCCCTGCTGGCCGGGGGACACGGGCAGGCTGGCCCCCTCCTCGTCATCATCGTCCTCCTCCTCCTCCTCCTCGTCGTGGTCGTGCTCACTTTGCCCCTCGTCGGCCCGCTGCAATCCGCCCGCCTGCTGCTGCTGCTCCTGCCGCTCCTGCTGCTGGCGGTGCAGCCGCTCCCGCTCGTCCCGCTGCCGCCACCGCTCCGTGTCGAGGTGGTGGAGCCGGCTGTGGACCTGCGGGGTAATCAGGGTGGGGTTCTGGAGCCGTGGGGATTTGGAGCCGTGGGGATTTGGAGCCGTGGGGATTTGGAGCCGTGGGGATTTGGAGCCGTGGGGATTTGGAGCCGTGGGGATTTGGTGCCGTCGGGTTTTGGAGCCGTCGGGTTTTGGTGCGGGGCGAGGGGCTGGCATGGTGGGAGTAATGCAAGACCGCCAGTACCCACAACCCTCCTCAGTAGCACCCCTGGCTGCGCTCCCCCCCCCCCCCGGGGGGGGGCTGCGCTCCCCCCCCCCCCCAACCCATCCACGGGTTTCCCTCGAACCCCCCGGGCAGCAGCACCCCGCACCTCCAACATGGCTGCGTTGAAGTGCATCCACCGACTAGCAGGCAGCTGGGCAGTCTCGGCGAGTGCCTGGCGAGGCAGCGCGGCGGGGGGCCGGAGCGGGATTTAGAGGTGGTTGGTATACCGTTGTTGCTGCCTGCAATGACGTCATAAGCTCAACGACCGGCGTGCAATAGGATACGACGGTTGCGGTTATCGGATACGGTACGGCGGCTTGCGACCCCCGTGTGCGTGCATGTGTGTGTAAGCGCTACTTGCGAAACACGGGGGTAGCAGCAGTGAGGGTCCGCGAAAGCCTGAGCCCCGGCCGGCCTACCCACCTGCGCATTGCCTCCCTGGATCCACCCCCCTGGGCGATGCCTCCCTGGACCCACCCACCTGGTAAAACAGCGCCACCAGCATGGACTTGCCGCTGCCGACGCTGCCCCAAACGTACATGCCTGGAGGCAGCGGCGGAGGGGGGGAAGGAGGTTCACTGGACGAGCATCAGGGACCAGGGTCAGAGGTGAGCCGAGTGCGGGAAGGCGCCCAGCAAGTGCGGCGCTTGGCGGGTGCTGCCGCCTGGGAATTGGGTGCTGCCGCCTAGGAATTGGGTGCTGCCGCCTGGGAATTGGGTGCTGCCGCCTGGGAATTGGGTGCTGCCGCCTGGGAATTGGGTGGGGCCCACCTTTGGGTGGTTCCGGAGCCACCGGTGGCGGCCCCATCTCCCGTTGCAGCCGGCTTTCTCGGCTCGCAGCCGCCTGCCGCGCGCTTGCCAGCGCTGGGTCGCCGCCGCTTCCGCTTCCGCCGCCGCCGCCCCCCAGGCCCAGCGGGGCCACGGCAGAGCGCAGCCACGAACCCCAACCTGCGGCCATGGCAGAGTACGACACGTACGACACCAATGACGGAACGATCGCCCACGTGAGTGCGTGACGGCCGCGCTGGGACTGCAGAGGTGAGCGTGAGGCAATGGGCTTGGAGTTGCAGTCAGCTTCGGCGCGAGGCAACTGAGACACGTGTGTACGGTCTGTCGTACGGGTTGTACTACACGTCCACATCAGCATGGTGCCGTTCGCCCGCCCCTACGCGCCTCCCCAGCCGCCCATCTTCCCCTCCCTTGACCGCCCAGACGCACCACCCGGGTCCTGGCAACCCTGACTGCCGCCGCCGCCGGCGCCACCGCCCACTGTCGTACGGCCCTCACCTGACAGCCCAGTCGCCGCGCCGCCGCCGCCATGCTCTCCGGGCGCCGCCGGCTCCCTGGCGGGTCCTCCCTGCCGCCCCCGTCGCTCCTCTTCCTCCCGCTCCCGCCGCTGCTCCTGCTGCCTCTCCTCCGCGAGCAGCTCCTGCAGCCGCTTCAAGCGGCGGGCCTGTGTGGCAATTTCGTTGCCCCGTTCCGGGTGTGTGGGCGATTTCGTTGCCCCGTTCAGGGTGTGTGGCGATTTCGTTGCCCCGTCCCGGGTGGCCGGAACTCAGTTGGTTTGTACTTTGTAGGAGAAGGGCCACGTCTTAGTGCTTCGTTCAGTCAGAGCAATGGGGTGCTTGGATCGATCCCACCATCACGCGCTGCGGCCCACCGACCCACGGGTCCGGGGAGCGCCCGCGAAGCCCACCTGGTGCTCCTCCGTGGCCCGGTGGTACTCGTCCATGTGGGCCCTATGAGCGCACACCGCGTCGTACAACCGGCCCAGCTCTTGGACGAGAGCCCACTGCGCAGCAGCCAGGGCGCAGGGGGTGGTGTGAAAACGCAGGGGGGGGGAGGAGGGAGGGGTTTCAGGGGACAGGTGGGGGCGGCGGGGGCAGGGGCCGGGGGGGGTCAGAGGGCGTGCGACAGCGGCAGCAGCCGCGGTGGCGGCACTTACCGCTGGCTCTGGCTGCAGCGACCGGGTCAGGGCGGCTTGCCTTCCCAAGGCGCCCCCTCCGCACCGGGACACCCTCAACGCCCGCTCTTCCTCCCGAGGCTTTACGGCACAAACCTGATTCAGGAGCGGGAGCGGGAGGAGCGGCGCCCATGCCGTCCTCTGCTCCCCCCCACAGTCCCCCCCCTGGACCCCGCTGGCTGCCACCGAGCCAGGCGGCAGCGGCCGCAGGAGTCTGCACTCCCCTAAACCCGCTGCACATCCGCACCTTGCCAACGGTCCATCCCGGCCCCAAGTCTCCTAATCCACATCGACCCGTGGAACCTCCCGCCTTACCACACATGGGCCCTAGCGGGCCTCTACCAGCACATCCACTGTGGTATGGTGGTACCATTCCTTCCTCCCTCCCTCCCTTCATGCTTCGTCCCAGGCCTGTCCTCTACAGTACACGAACAGCCGGCACCACCCAGCTACCCAGACCCGCAAGCCTCTGTAAACCTGTCCCAACCTGTCCCACCTGTTGCTCATCTCGCTGCAGGCTGCCACTCGACACCATTTGCAGATAGCGCTGGACCACGGGGTTGGGGGTCCCATCTGTGGTGGTGGCGGTGGTACCCACCACATGGTAGGAGGTCGTTGCAGGGCTTATGGTGGTGGTGCTTCTGCTACCATTGGTGATGAGGCATTGGAGGGCGAAGGCTGGCGCGGGGGACACGTGGTTGGGTTGGGGCGGGAGCAGGTGACCCGCGAATCGGCACATAAGCCGCCGAGCATTTTGTGTGAATGCCATTGAAGTCATTTTATCAGCAGTTTGAGGTTGTAGTTTGGTAGCGTGGGGTTCTACAGGCGCTGGCTGCCAAAGTCATCGCGTACTGTTTGCTTGCACATTTTTCCAGGAATGTCGATGCGTCCTACAAAATATGATGTATAAATAGATTATTTGGATGGCGTGGAATTATGAATTTAGCAAGGAAATGGTGGTCCAGTTGGACGCGTGTGGTCGTGCGGCATGAGTTGCCGCGCTGGCATGCGGGGCGCCATGAGTCCACGCCGAAGGCTACATGCAAGAACTTATCTATTTTCGTATCTGCAACAGTTTTTGTACCAGCACGCAGTGTGGAACCGTCTGTCAGCGCACGGCTTGCTTGAGTTGCTTACGCAACCGAACCACAATCCAAAGTGGACCGTTCCTTCTTGGGTGCCAACCCAGCGGAGCTACTTGTGGAGCAACGATGCAGCAATCCTTGTTACGTGGCACGGCTACGCGTAGTTCCTGCTCGCTGGCGCTGAGCGCGGCGCCCACGCAGCGTCGGAGAGCTAGAGCCTCTATGCTGGTAGTCGGGGCGCAGACGCATGGCCACTTTCCTGAGGAGCAAGAGGCAGGAGAGCAGACGTCGACGTCCTACTCTGCAGCGGCACGCCGAGCATACGCGCAGATTGTGGCCCCTACTCGCATCGGCGCTGAGTATGGCGAGGTAGGCTGCGCTTGGCGCTTTCAATTTCATAATGCCATCCACGGCTCTGTTTTATCCATTGGGCCGCATCTCCGTTTTGCCTTGGAGGTTATCAGCCAAGGCGAATCGTATAAACCCTTCTTCAACCACTCCCATAACACGCAGCTTTGCCCTGTCACACCATCACATACAGAGCTGTGTCATATTCCTACACACTCGCTTGCCGTGGCTTTGCTGGAGTCTCGCTTATCGGCCTCCAGCCGAAGGCTGTAACGCCCTCTCGTCAGCACCTGTCGCCCCTTACCAATAAAGCACCTACATCTGCCCCACGTCTCACGCACCTAGTCAAACTGCACGCTTCTGAACCTACCGTAGAGCCTTGACGGCCACGTCGAGGTCGAAGCGTCACATTCCCGTGGGCACGGGCCGGGGCCACATCCCCCAACGCCTGGATTGACCCTGATCCCGCCTTCACAAGCAAAGCACCATGACCATCACCACCTCTTGTAATGTTGGTCTTATGCCGCCCCCGTTCTGCTTCTCCACGAATGGCATCTGGGTCGGCTCCTGGCTGCCCTCTGCTCCCTGCTGCCTGCACCTGTGCGCAACTACTATCGGCACCACCACCGCCCGCCATCGTTCCGCCTATCCATTCATACCCCCCTTTCCCACGCCCGCGCACTGCCGCCAACCCAGCACGGCGGAACTCCGCGGACACACATGCCCATGTGGCACGCTCACATCCGGCGCAATTGACACACGCCAACTCAATATGCCCTATCCGGCGCGATTGACACACGCCAACTGAGATATGCTCTATCCGGCGCGATTGACACACACCAACTGAATATCCTCTATCGGGCGTGCAGGGCTTCATGCAGTTCCGTCCGGGCGGTGAGCCGAGGCGCTTGGACGTCGCCGCTATGAACGAGCAGCTTAAGGCGGGGGGCGCCACCCGCATGCGCTTCCAGTTGCGCCCTGACGAGGCGTACGGCACCATCTTCGACTTCGACGCCGTGGTGGCGGACACGGCCGGCGTGTATCGGCGCGCCTGGGCCAAGGTGGCGGCGGCGCGCAGCCTGCCGCTGCACCCCTTGGCGCGGATCAGCATGCACAACACGGCTCCGGAGCGGATCATAATGGACGTGAGTGGGGGGTCGGTTTGGTGGTTGGACACGGTTGGAGGGGGACCAGGGGGATGAGATCGTCGCGGAAGGGGCACAACCCCGCGCCAGCTCCCATCACCGCCCGCGCCCTTGCGTCTCACAACGTCTTCGTGGTACGGCATGCGCTGAATTACGCCGCAACACGCCGATCCATTAGCCCACGCGTTTGAAACTCGTATCTGAAATCTATTTGCTACGCTTCACATAGATCCCGAAGTAGCACGGGTCGGGTAACGGACATCCGCTCGCGCCGCGTCACCTCACTAGCTCCGCCCGCCCGCCCACGGCGCCCCTCAGGTCCTGGGCTGGACGTCGAGCATGAAGGAGGCACGCGCCCTCGCGTACGAGCTGGCGGAGACGTATGCCGCGGAGCTGCAGTCCCTCGGCGAGGCTGCCGGCAGTTCGGGCTCCGAGACCCAGACGGGGGTGCGCGAGTGGCTCAACGCGCTGACCAGCTTCAACGTGCCCGTGGCGCTGGTTTCGGCGCTGGATCGCGCCACTGTACGGCGGGCTCTGGAGCGGATGCACCTGCATGACCACTTCCAAGTCCTGGTGAGTCTTGAGTCATGGTTGGGCGATGGATGGGCGGCGGGCGGGCGGGCGGGCGGTTGCTTTGACGGGTTCACTCGTTGGGCGTGTTTGTGCTATCTTTTCGTTGCCTACAGCGGTGTGGCCGGCCAGTTTTTTGCGATGCCGGTGAAGCAGCGAGCCTCGGATCGATCTGCAACCCCTCCGGCGCCGCAAAACACAACCAGACAGCCTCCGTAACGGCCCCCCCCCGCCATGCACCTCAAAACGTCTGTTCTAAACGGTTTTTTCGGGCATCCACGGGTCTTCCTTGAACCCCCGCCTACCCAACTGCGATATCCCCTTCGCCGCCCCAGGTGACGGCCGAGGACGAGCTGGAGTCGGCCGCCCAGCGCTACCTGTCCGCCTCGTTGCAGATGCAGCGGCCGCCCAACATGTGTTGCGTGTTCGGATCCACACCCGAGGCAATGGCCGCGGCGCATAACTGCACCATGAAGGTGCGCGGGTTTCGGGCGCGTCCTGTGTTTTGGGGGACGAGAGGGCATGCCAAAGGGGCGGGATGAGGGGCGAGGGCCGAAAAGGAGGGGGGAGAAATGCGGCGTGGGCGAGCAGGAAGGCGAGGGGCACGGGCAGCTGACGGGGTAGGCGGACGTGGAGGTGGTGCCGAAGCTTTCCGCTAGCAGGGGATTTCCGCTAGCAGGGGATTTCCGCTAGCAGGGGATTTCCGCTAGCAGGGGATTTCCGCTAGCAGCAGGGGATTTCCGCTAGCAGCAGGGGATTTCCGCTAGCAGCAGGGGATTTCCGCTAGCAGCAGGGGATTTCCGCTAGCAGCAGGGGATTACGTCCCGCACGCAGCCTCCTTGCCTACCTGGTACTACAAACCCCTCCCTTGGGGCTCCACCAACCCCACTCACTATCAACCCACCCACCCTCTCCCGCACCCGCTCGCTTTCCCAACCCCAGGCTGTCGCCGTGGCCTTGTCGCCCGACTACCCCGCCTACAAGCTCCGCTCCGCCGACGTGACCGTGGGCACCCTCAGCGACCTCACGGTGTACAACCTGCGCCGCCTGTTCGCCAACGCCGGAGACGAGTTCATGGACCTGCGCAAGCAGCGCAGCGACGACAAGCCGGCGAACAAGCGCCGCGTAGCCAGCGCCGTAGTGTGAGGGCCGACGCGATTGGATCGGCTGCCGCAGCCGTGACACAAACACGCATGGATCAGCTGCCGCAGCCGTGACACGGTGTGGGGCGCACACCAGCCGTCGCTACGGCTCTCGGCAATCGGGTTGCTTGCTTGTTGAGGGTGCGTGCGTTGCGTTGAGGCGCGCCCGCTGGGGAAGCAGGTGCGCGGGGGAGCAAGGCGATACCGGCCAAGGCCGGGTCCAGGTGATGAGGAGGCGTCGCAAGGACGCCGGTCGGTAGGAATAATGTAGCCGCTTGAGGATCGTTTGGGCATTGCTGCCCAGCCTGCGTTCCCTCAGGACCCGAGCCAGGTTTTGACCCCCGACTTGGCGCGGAACGTCACTGACTCTGGTCCGGAGGAGTCCTGGATCCACGGCTCCAGAGTCAGAGCCGTATCTATCAGGGGTGCCCCGTGCACCTATTATTAGTGCTGCCCCGTGCATCCATCCATATGGAAACGGGCGCTTGGATGGGTGGCTCGGTGGTTGGGCGAGTGAGTGAGCAGATGGCGAGTGATACAGCCGAGTAAGCATCCAGTCAGACGATCAGCTAGGCAAGCAGGCAGGCCGTATCGCTGCGAGTAGGGGCATGCGTTCTGGGCTGTGGGAATACGGGCGTGGAACCGAGGCGGTGCGTGTTCAACTTGCGTGACTGGTGGATGAGTGGTACGGATTCAAAGCGGGGCAAACCTGCAGGGGCACAGCAGCCCTCTTCTCTCCTTTTGTGGTGCACCCTGCTGGGAAGACAAGGTGTGCATGACCGACCCAATGTGTGAAGATGTACGATAAGCGAGTGCGACAAGCGTGTATCATATTTTATTTTTGGGGCTCTCGCGGGCTCTCGGCTTGTTGAAGCAGTAACCCTTGGACCTTGGTTTCGGGGCCATGCGTCCACCTGGGCGGCTGCAGCTCAACAACCGACCCGGCTCCTCTGGGGGGGCCCCCAGGGCACCAGACGTGCGGGCTTTGCGTCCTCTGCTCTCGCAGTCTTGCCGCTACCGCTTGCGCTGCTTGTTGCATGCAGCAACCCGGAGCGCCTTGATGTGTGGTTTGGCAGGCAGGCCGGAGCGCGGGCGATGGTGAATCGAGTCCAGGTAGAGGAGCGGAGAGGTGCGTTTGTTTGTGGGCGACAGGCCTGAGTGAATCGTAGGTTTGTTGTTGTGGAGCACGTTATGTTGGTCGTCATTGTGTTTCTTGCCATACCTGCAGTCCGTTGCGTCAGCCTAGCCCAGCCTAGCCTAGTCGCTGAGAGGGTACTGCGCTCGATGGGTACGGGCGGGCATTCCCGTCTTGTCGAACGCTCCTCGGGTTCCAAACGGGCCGAAGGGCGCCGTGGAGGTGCTTGCTGGGGTGCTCAGCGGCTCGATTCCGTGGGTGGCCCTTAGTAATGAGCGGCAGGCGCCCCCGAGGTTGGCGGGCGGGCGCAGGGCCCGATATGTTCCGTTTTCTAGTACGATATGTCTGTGTACGTGCAAACCTTGGGTGGCATCGATCATGCGCATCGTCGTTCAAAAGGGCAGCTCTGTGCGTGTGGGGTGTGTCTGTGTGTGTGTGTGTCCCTATGGTGGACTGATGGTTATGACTTACAGTACTGGTAGCGATGCAAAACTTTACTATATAATAATGTGATTGAACTTGATTGGCCCGAACATGTCTTATAGGCTGCAGCCTAGCTTGGCAGGGCCCCAAAACGGATGCAGGGCAATCCGGTTCGCACAGTCAACGGGGTAATCAGTGGTTCCATTGCCCCATCACGGTGCTGCTGGTAATGTAAGGATGTAGACCGTGCCTAACCGTTGGAAGTCAAGGACCAGGATCAAGGCGTTATTAGGGGTTGGGATGGGATAGGCACAGGGAATCATGGAAACGGGGCCCCAGCACGCAGTACGAGAGTAAATATCTGGCGGCCGAGAATTAGGGTCAGGGTTTTGACTGACCCACAATCTGACAAATGAGCGCAAGAGGACATGCAAGTATCTGAAAGTGAGGTTTCATTTGCGTCGAAATATCCGACTCCCCCAACTAACCTGCCAGCATGCTGATCGTCACGGTGTGAGGTGGTGGGTGTCCGCTGGGCCCCTCCTGGGTAGATGGCTGTCCGCTGGGCCCCTCCTGGGTAGATGGCTGTCCGCTGGGCCCCTCCTGGGTAGATGGCTGTCCGCTGTGGCCCTCCTGGGTAGATGGCTGTCCGCTGTGGCCCTCCTGGGTAGATGGCTGTCCGCTGGGCCCCTCCTGGGTAGATGGCTGTCCGCTGTGTCCCTTTGTCCCCTGTATCTTTGGACCTGTGCATGTGCGCTTGCTAGTGCTGTGTACACCCTTTTGTTATGTGTCTGCTTGGCGCTGCTGTCGCGTGTGTACCCCTATGGCAGGCTGGCTGGGGGTTACCCTAAGGTAACCCGGGCCCCCCGTTACCCAGGTTGTCAACCGAGGGGGTAACGAGGAGACCCGGGCTGAAGGACCTTCACATCCTGGTTGGACCCTCGTTGGACCCTCGTTGGACCCTCGTTGGACCCTCGTTGGACCCTCGTTGGACCCTCGTTGGACCCTCGTTGGACCCTCGTTGGACCCTCGTTGGACCCTCGTTGGACCCTCGTTGGACCCTCGTTGGACCCTCGTTGGACCCTCGTTGGACCCTCGTTGGACCCTCGTTGGACCCTCGTTGGACCCTCGTTGGACCCTCGTTGGACCCTCGTTGGACCCTCGTTGGACCCTCGTTGGACCCTCGTTGGACCCTCGTTGGACCCTCGTTGGACCCTCGTTGGACCCTCGTTGGACCCCGGTATACCTGTCCCCTGTCTGGACCCGTTTTGGGCCCACCGTAAGTGGCGGGAGCATGGCTTGAAGAGTTCGTAGAAGTCATATGAAGGCGATGCGCCCGATGGTTCTACCTCTTGGTCTGGAACCCACTGTAACCGCCGTTAACAACAACAACAATGAACCGATGAAGGGTATCGGGCATCGGTGCGGGTGATATGAGCGGGGGAGCAGGCGGGAACACGGGGGTAATTGGTGGGAGCACGGGGGTTATTGGTGGGAGCACGGTTGCCTACCATACATGGCCGCGTTCCCAGCCTCCTTAGCCTTGTTCTCGCCCTTGCGGCTAGTGTTAGCGCTCTTCACGCACAACGCTGATATATTGTGCATGGGTTACGGTATGATCTCGGTAGGAGCAGTAAGTCTGAGGTAGGGAGTAACGAAGGGGGTGCTGGGTGCATGGGAACACGGCTGCTGCTGTGTCCCCATGTGCCTGACGCTTGAGGACTCGAACCTGATCCGGCCCAGCAACTAAATGTATGGTGCTTATATAAGCTAGGAGCGATTTTGGGCAGTATTCTGCTGTGGAGACGTAAGGCGGGAACAGGGGAACACATACAGCCATGCCCGGCTAGCCGGGCATTCTTGGGAACGCGGGGACACAGTCATAATGCCGGGTAGCCGGTCGAGTCACTTACTGCCCACCATGCTCCCATCCCGTTTTCGCGCCAATTGGTTGCAACCGCCTATCCTGCTCTCCCGACTGAGCCTTTCCTCGAATCATCCCGGACCTACTGCGACCGTCGCGGGCCCTGTCTGGATACGTTTTTGGCCCAGCCACTGTTTGCGCGAGCATGTTTTGACCACTCCATGATGATCCCACATGATCCCATCACATTTTCGCGCCAACCGCCTATCTTGCCCTCCCGAGCCTTTCCTCCAATAATCATCCCGGACCTACTGCGACCATGCATCTGCATCTTTTCAACTAACATAGGATTAATCTTCGTTTCAGGGACCCCAGTAGGACCTGTTTCTTCCCTTTTTTGGTAGCTCATCCGTCAGGGCGGGCGTCCGATCGAGCCTAGGCAGGCTGGTCGAGCGACGCAGGGGGGCGGGCGGGACCCACAAGGAACGGAGACCCACCTCATCATGACCAATGGCATCATGACTAATGGCATCATGACCAAGGATGTCGCGGTAACATATGTCACCACATTTCTTAGGGAAAACGGATTTAGGGTGGGGCGGGTGGAACTTCCTAAAAGCCTATGTATGTGAAGGTGCGTGCCATACATCGGGCACATCGCCTAGCACGTATTGAGGGAGGCAAAGGAAGCAAGAAACCCAACGATACCTCAGTAAATGGCAAACCATTAACATGGTTCGTTGTAAGATAGTGCGCTGATTTATCGCTAATAATAAGCCGCGAAATTCCAAAGTGGTAGTTGCTTCAAGAAGGAGAGCCATCAGTAAGCAAGCGGTCACCGTGATGTAACTATTATCCTCCAAACACAAAAAGTAACTTATTACGAGGTTCAACATTTTAGAGTAGTTGTAAAGCAGAGGCTTCTGGCCATCTAAAAGTAATAACAACGCAGCCCTAGAGGCTCGAAACGAAGGCAACGAGGTCTGTTACAATGTTTATGTGGATTTCGACAAATAATTTACTTGAAAGCAGGAGTTTGTTCGGAAAGAACGTCAGCAGCAGGTCTGGTCGGGCACCGGCGGCCGTCCGGCCGGACCGCGGTCGGACCGGACGACCGGACCGGCCGCTGGCTGTGAAGGACGTGCGTGCGTACAATAAGCATCCAGATTTCAGAATTAAAGATCTATATCATTATCCGAACGTTTTTTATTACCTTGGCAGCACGCTCTTTGAATGGACAGCTCCGGTTCAGTCATAGCCGGTTGACCGGGTCGAACTAGTGCCTGGCAATATTGTAACATACTCAGCCCCGAAAACCGGTAATAATAATTACCGGTTGGATAACTGTCGGCGATATACCGAACCCGCCTATGCATGAGGCCTGTGTCCACCTGTTCCACCCATGGCCAAGTCACTTTACAACCAACAAAACAAATAAACAACCCTGTATATAGTTGGTAATCGCATGTCATGTCAATTATTCTCGTAGTGTTCGCTTTGACGGGCAATTATGGCATCGATTCGCTCGTTTTACCGGCTACGTCAGACTGTTCCAGTGCGTGGAACCCAGCAGAATCGCCCATCCCCGTATCAACATCTCGGGAGCTTACATTATGTCATATACATACATACAAGTTCCTAGCATCAACCCACATAGAAGGCATTACCTTGCAACCCATTGGCAGGCCTAACGTTGCTAAACAATAAGTCGCTTCCGAGCGCCCAAGCGTACGGCGCTCATACATATAGCGCAGACGATATAGTGCACCTTATTATATTGATAGGCAGCGCGAGGCGCGCCTGAGTCCCCCCGTTGGCCGCCGCTTCGTAGATAGGCACGCGCGATGGAGCACAGCAACAGAATGAGCGCTACAACTCAAGTGGTGTCGATTTTGTTCATCTTTTTGTCAGCAGCGGGGATGGCGTTTGGAGATGTCGAGAACCAAAGTGGGTCCTGTCGTTGCAACGGCTCGCTCGAACGAACCTCAGCTGTCCCAAATAAGGACTAGCGCCCGAGGCGCAGACATAACCTGACTGTATGTACCAGCGCGTGTTTGGGGTGTGGGATATATACGGACGGACCTGGGATAACACTTTCTGGGATTCCAGCGCCGCTGCCCGACCTAGCCCCACTTGCTCTACGGCTGGCGCCAAGCAAGCAACGCGCGGGGGTCCCTTCTTTCGATTTGCGTTGTCATTTCGATTTCGGGGTATGCTTGCGTTCGCGGTTAGTTTGGCCTACATTAACGGATGTGACCTTGCTTTGGGAGGACATTAATAAACTTTCTGCACCCCTGCGACGAGGTGTGTGTGGGGGGTTGATTTTTTTACGCACCTGGAGGCGTATCGAATAAAGGGTCTCATTGGGTCGCGGATCGGACCTCATTTGGAATCCATTTGGAATCCAACCGTCAGTACCGCATGAAAGCAAATAGCACCAAATCTCTGTCCGTCAGTACCACGGCCTTAATGAGTAACTAGCAAGTCTTGACCGATCCTTTGTTTTTATGCTGCTGCAGTAACCAATAATCCAAGGCAGGCTCCAAAGACACATGCTTCCTCACGCAGCCTTCAATCCGGGATATTACCGCCCTCGCCTCGCCCGCCCAGGCCTCCACGGCCGCCTAGGCCTCCACGGCCACCTAGTCCTCCACCACCGGATTCGCCGCCTCCAAAGCCGCCTTCCCCGCCGCCCTCACCTCGCCCGCCTAGACCGCCCAGACCTCCACCATCTCCCAAGCCGCCCAGGCCTCAACCACCGGATTCACCGCCGCCTAACCCACCCTCACCGCCGCCCTCACCTCGCCCACCTAGACCGCCCAGGCCTCCACCCTCTCCGAAGCCGCCCAGGCCTCCACTACCGGAAATGCCGCCGCCAAACCCGCCCTCTCCACCGCCCTCACCTAGACCACCCAGGCCTCCACCAACTCCCAGGCCGCCCAGGCCTCCACCCTCTCCAAAGCCGCCCAGCCCTAAACCCTCGCCACGACCGCCCAGCCCTCCGCCCTCGCCGGAGCCGCCCTCACCGGAGCCGCCTAGTCCTCCGCCCTCGCCGGAGCCGCCCAGCCCGCCGCCCTCGCCGGAGCCGCCTAGTCCTCCGCCCTCGCCGGAGCCGCCTAGTCCTCCGCCCTCGCCGGAGCCGCCTAGTCCTCCGCCCTCGCCGGAGCCGCCTACTCCTCCGCCCTCGCCGGAGCCGCCCAGCCCGCCGCCCTCGCCGGAGCCGCCTAGCCCTCCGCCCTCGCCGGAGCCGCCTAGCCCGCCGCCCTCGCCGGAGCCGCCTAGTCCTCCGCCATCACCAGAGCCGCCCAGCCCGCCGCCCTCGCCAGAACCACCCAGCCCGCCACCATCGCCGGAGCCGCCTAGCCCGCCACCCTCGCCGGAGCCGCCTAGCCCGCCGCCCTCACCAGAGCCGCCTAGCCCGCCGCCCTCGCCGGAGCCGCCTAGCCCACCGCCCTCACCGGAGCCGCCCAGCCCGCCGCCCTCGCCGGAGCCGCCTAGCCCGCCACCCTCGCCGGAGCCGCCTAGTCCTCCGCCCTCGCCGGAGCCGCCTAGTCCTCCGCCCTCGCCGGAGCCGCCTACTCCTCCGCCCTCGCCGGAGCCGCCCAGCCCGCCGCCCTCGCCGGAGCCGCCTAGTCCTCCGCCCTCGCCGGAGCCGCCTAGTCCTCCGCCCTCGCCGGAGCCGCCTAGCCCGCCACCCTCGCCGGAGCCGCCTAGTCCTCCGCCCTCGCCGGAGCCGCCTAGTCCTCCGCCCTCGCCGGAGCCGCCTACTCCTCCGCCCTCGCCGGAGCCGCCCAGCCCGCCGCCCTCGCCGGAGCCGCCTAGTCCTCCGCCCTCGCCGGAGCCGCCTAGTCCTCCGCCCTCGCCGGAGCCGCCTAGTCCTCCGCCCTCGCCGGAGCCGCCTACTCCTCCGCCCTCGCCGGAGCCGCCCAGCCCGCCGCCCTCGCCGGAGCCGCCTAGCCCGCCGCCCTCACCAGAGCCGCCCAGCCCGCCGCCCTCACCAGAGCCGCCCAGCCCGCCGCCCTCACCAGAGCCGCCAAGCCCGCCGCCCTCGCCGGAGCCGCCTAGCCCGCCGCCCTCGCCGGAGCCGCCTAGCCCGCCACCCTCGCCGGAGCCGCCTAGTCCTCCGCCCTCGCCAGAACCACCCAGCCCGCCGCCCTCGCCGGAGCCGCCTAGCCCGCCGCCCTCACCGGAGCCGCCCAGCCCGCCGCCCTCGCCGGAGCCGCCTAGCCCGCCGCCCTCGCCGGAGCCGCCTAGCCCGCCGCCCTCGCCGGAGCCGCCTAGCCCGCCACCCTCGCCGGAGCCGCCTAGTCCTCCGCCCTCGCCAGAACCACCCAGCCCGCCGCCCTCGCCGGAGCCGCCTAGCCCGCCGCCCTCACCGGAGCCGCCCAGCCCGCCGCCCTCGCCGGAGCCGCCTAGCCCGCCGCCCTCGCCGGAGCCGCCTAGTCCTCCGCCCTCACCGGAGCCGCCCAGCCCGCCGCCATCGCCGGAGCCGCCCAGCCCGCCGCCCTCGCCGGTGCCGCCTAGTCCTCCGCCCTCACCGGAGCCGCCCAGCCCGCCGCCATCGCCGGAGCCGCCCAGCCCGCCGCCCTCGCCGGAGCCGCCCAGCCCGCCACCATCGCCGGAGCCGCCTAGCCCGCCGCCCTCGCCGGAGCCGCCTAGTCCTCCACCCTCACCGGAGCCACCCAGCCCGCCGCCCTCGCCGGAGCCGCCCAGCCCGCCACCATCGCCGGAGCCGCCCAGCCCGCCGCCCTCACCGGAGCCGCCTAGTCCTCCGCCATCGCCGGAGCCGCCCAGCCCGCCGCCCTCGCCGGAGCCGCCCAGCCCGCCACCATCGCCGGAGCCGCCTAGCCCGCCGCCCTCGCCGGAGCCGCCTAGTCCTCCACCCTCACCGGAGCCACCCAGCCCGCCGCCATCGCCGGAGCCGCCCAGCCCGCCGCCCTCGCCGGAGCCGCCCAGCCCGCCACCATCGCCGGAGCCGCCTAGCCCGCCGCCCTCGCCGGAGCCGCCTAGTCCTCCACCCTCACCGGAGCCACCCAGCCCGCCGCCCTCGCCGGAGCCGCCCAGCCCGCCACCATCGCCGGAGCCGCCTAGCCCGCCGCCCTCACCGGAGCCGCCTAGTCCTCCGCCCTCGCCGGAGCCGCCTAGTCCTCCGCCATCGCCGGAGCCGCCCAGCCCGCCGCCCTCGCCGGAGCCGCCTAGTCCTCCGCCCTCGCCGGAGCCGCCTAGTCCGCCACCATCACCGGAGCCACCCAGCCCGCCGCCCTCACCGGAGCCGCCCAGCCCGCCGCCCTCGCCGGAGCCGCCTAGTCCTCCACCCTCACCGGAGCCACCCAGCCCGCCGCCCTCGCCGGAGCCGCCCAGCCCGCCGCCCTCACCAGAGCCACCAAGCCCGCCGCCCTCACCGGAGCCGCCCAGCCCGCCGCCCTCGCCGGAGCCGCCCAGCCCGCCGCCCTCGCCGGAGCCGCCCAGCCCGCCGCCATCACCTGAGCCGCCTAGTCCTCCGCCCTCACCGGAGCCGCCCAGCCCGCCGCCCTCGCCGGAGCCGCCCAGCCCGCCGCCCTCGCCGGAGCCGCCCAGCCCGCCGCCCTCGCCGGAGCCGCCAAGCCCGCCGCCCTCGCCGGAGCCGCCCAGCCCGCCGCCCTCGCCGGAGCCGCCCAGCCCGCCGCCCTCGCCGGAGCCGCCAAGCCCGCCGCCCTCGCCGGAGCCGCCCAGCCCGCCGCCCTCGCCGGAGCCGCCCAGCCCGCCGCCCTCGCCGGAGCCGCCCAGCCCGCCGCCCTCGCCGGAGCCGCCCAGTCCGCCGCCATCGCCGGAGCCGCCTAGTCCGCCGCCCTCGCCGGAGCCGCCTAGTCCTCCGCCCTCGCCGGAGCCGCCTAGCCCACCGCCCTCACCAGAGCCGCCCAGCCCGCCGCCCTCGCCGGAGCCGCCCAGCCCGCCGCCCTCGCCGGAGCCGCCCAGTCCGCCGCCATCGCCGGAGCCGCCTAGTCCGCCGCCCTCGCCGGAGCCGCCTAGTCCTCCGCCATCGCCGGAGCCGCCCAGCCCGCCGCCCTCACCGGAGCCGCCCAGCCCGCCGCCCTCGCCGGAGCCGCCCAGCCCGCCACCATCGCCGGAGCCGCCTAGCCCGCCGCCCTCACCGGAGCCGCCTAGTCCTCCGCCCTCGCCGGAGCCGCCCAGCCCGCCGCCCTCGCCGGAGCCGCCTAGTCCGCCGCCCTCGCCGGAGCCGCCCAGCCCGCCGCCCTCGCCGGAGCCGCCCAGCCCGCCGCCCTCGCCGGAGCCGCCCAGCCCGCCGCCCTCGCCGGAGCCGCCCAGCCCGCCGCCATCACCGGAGCCGCCCAGCCCGCCGCCCTCGCCGGAGCCGCCCAGCCCGCCGCCCTCGCCGGAGCCGCCCAGCCCGCCACCCTCGCCGGAGCCGCCTAGTCCTCCGCCATCACCGGAGCCGCCCAGCCCGCCGCCCTCGCCGGAGCCGCCCAGCCCGCCGCCCTCGCCGGAGCCGCCCAGCCCGCCGCCCTCGCCGGAGCCGCCCAGCCCGCCGCCCTCGCCGGAGCCGCCCAGCCCGCCGCCCTCGCCGGAGCCGCCCAGCCCGCCGCCCTCGCCGGAGCCGCCCAGCCCGCCGCCCTCGCCGGAGCCGCCCAGCCCGCCGCCCTCGCCGGAGCCGCCCAGCCCGCCGCCCTCGCCGGAGCCGCCTAGCCCTCCGCCCTCGCCGGAGCCGCCCAGTCCTCCGCCCTCACCGGAGCCGCCCAGCCCGCCACCCTCGCCGGAGCCGCCCAGCCCGCCGCCGTCGCCGGAGCCGCCTAGTCCTCCGCCCTCACCGGAGCCGCCCAGCCCGCCGCCCTCGCCGGAGCCGCCCAGCCCGCCGCCCTCGCCGGAGCCGCCTAGCCCTCCGCCCTCGCCGGAGCCGCCCAGTCCTCCGCCCTCACCGGAGCCGCCCAGCCCGCCACCCTCGCCGGAGCCGCCCAGCCCGCCGCCGTCGCCGGAGCCGCCTAGTCCTCCGCCCTCACCGGAGCCGCCCAGCCCGCCGCCCTCGCCGGAGCCTCCCAGCCCGCCACCCTCACCGGAGCCGCCCAGCCCGCCGCCATCACCAGAGCCGCCTAGTCCTCCACCCTCGCCGGAGCCGCCCAGCCCGCCACCATCGCCGGAGCCGCCCAGCCCGCCGCCCTCGCCGGAGCCGCCCAGCCCGCAACCATCGCCGGAGCCGCCTAGTCCTCCACCCTCGCCGGAGCCGCCTAGCCCACCGCCCTCGCCGGAGCCGCCTAGTCCTCCACCCTCACCGGAGCCGCCCAGCCCGCCGCCGTCACCGGAGCCGCCCAGCCCGCCGCCCTCGCCGGAGCCGCCCAGCCCGCCGCCCTCACCGGAGCCGCCCAGCCCGCCGCCCTCGCCGGAGCCGCCCAGCCCGCCGCCATTACCGGAGCCGCCCTCGCCGACGCCGCCCAGCCCGACACCATCTCCGTTTCCGCCTAGCCCACCACCATCTCCGTTTCCGCCTAGCCCGCCACCATCTCCTTTTCCTCCAAGCCCGCCACCGTCTCCTTTTCCTCCAAGCCCGCCACCGTCTCCGTTTCCTCCAAGGCCGCCACCGTCTCCGTTTCCTCCTAGCCCGCCGCCCTCGCCAGCGCCGCCCAGGCCGCCACCGGTGCCCAAACCTGGTCAGTCCGGAAGAAGATCACGGCGACGGCTCTGGTAACTGCATTACTGCAGTGCAGCGCTACATCAATGACTTATGTTGCTGGAGGATAGGGGCATACTATATGGATTTTTGGTATGGCATGTGAGTCTAAAGGATTGTGACGTCCTCACTCTATGAGGACCTATTGTCTTTCACGATGCGCGCTATTGTGTCCATTTCGGCATGCGGCGGCGAGAGCTTTACCAATGCATGTTGATGATGATAGTTCGCACTGTCGCGGTAGCCTAGCGGTGTCCTGAGTACACCGTACGGATTTCGCTGTGTAGATAGACGCGATATGCGGGTGAGAATAATGGTTGTCGTGCTATGTATGCCAAGGTGTCTGCCGCCGCTGTGTTGTTTGTTGGTGGCTTGTGACTGCATTCCTGCATTGGGTTTACCATAGTGCACAAGCACTCCGATATTGAGGGAGTGCGGTTACTGTTAGACTGCCGAACGCCGTACACACGCACGTTGACGGCCGGCTTACTGTATTAAGACGGAAAATCGCGTACATTCGAGACGCGAGTAGTATATTGCGAGGTACACACGCATCGACTGCAGTGGCAGACCGTATTATCTTTCTGGCAATTTAGAGATGGGCTCGGCCTAGCAATCTACACTTCACAGGATGCGACGAATGCGCCGCCAGGCACTCCACCGGTGCCCGCCTTCCACCGCTTCCATTGTATCAGACTGGTTGTCACGCTACGGCGAGATGCCGTGATACTCTCTCTCGCACTATTTCGTGGCCTTAGCAGTAAATTAACACATAGTTTAGCGCCGTTGCGGTAAAACTGACAAGCACGCCCCCTACCTGACAGCCTGCTGTCGGCTGGTTTACGTGTTCGCGGTTGTGCGGTGAATTGACACACGACGCCAACAAACTAACGTCTTGACGCGAGGATGCTTTGCCTACCCTCTGGCTCCTAGATAGGCTAGGCCCGCACCGCCGGCGTTCGGTCGTTGTGTTATACGAGCCGCCGCCGCCGTACAAATATGCGTGATGAGCTTTGCATGCAACCAACGCGCCCCACCAGCCAGTATCGTTTTCCTTGTGTCGGACCACTGGATAGGACTTTCACTCTCACGTTTGACGATCGAGCCGCCGCAGTGAGGCAGCACTCCGTCCCACCTCTGTAACACGCTACACTATAACGCATTACTCTTTCACCACACACTGCTGCGTTACAGCCACGGCTGCTCCGGTTGTGTTCTATGCGTATCCAGTCACGTACCTCAGCTGCCCTACGAGACCCACTGACGCGCCTGGGAAAAAGAGATTACCGTGTGGGGCTACATGTATGTATACCGTGAGGGAAGTGAGGGTACATACATCCATGAACGGACGATCGTAAGCCCTACGAGGTTTGGTCACCACGGAAAGTAGGTACCAGCAGCAGTTTCACGTGACATAAACTAGAGCAGCGGAATCGCCATGTCAATCGATATAATCCGGCCGGTGGGGGATCAGGGCCACCCAAGTCACCCATCGTCTTAAAATGCTAACAGACCCTACCAGCTGTCCGCCTTCAATTAGCTCTACTATGTCGCATCCACTCCCGAGCCACGTAAGTGACAACAGATCGCGCTTGCGAACGAACCGGGAAGGGACGTGTTGTGTGGCGCATTTAGCATATAATGCCGAAACGTTTTGACTCTGAAAATGAGGCTGCGTCCGAAAGTAGGCAAAGTGAAATAAATATTCGAACGTATTCACATATGTTCTGCCTTGAATCCAAAGTACGATGGCCGTCGTACCTCCGATGGAATATGGGTCAGAGGGTCTTATGGGCCAATGGCAATGAGAGTTCCTTAGCCCTGTATACGGGGTAAGCTTTACTCAAACTTGTAAGCTTTACTCAAACTTGTGCATTAGAAGCTCATTTTAAAGCTTTACTGGATGGACGGGATTTCTGGGGTAATCCTCGTCCTACGTAATAGCGGAGGAATCCTCGTCACCATAATCATGTAGGTCACTGGCAGCGCTCACCTCCCAAACAGCACAAAATCGCGCCTAAGAAATAGCCATTATCCCTTTTTTCCTGTGCCTTTGGGGGCGTTTGCTGGCTTCTAACGCTGTCTTGCTGCCTTTTTTGGCATGCCCTTTGTGCTAATATTCCTTTTGCAGGTTGGCGCGGTGGTTGGCCCGTCCGTGTGGGTTGCACCCGCTCCAGGTTCGTCTTCCTGCCGCTTGCCGGCTTCCTGTTTTGGGCTGCTCTGCCCGGGCTTTTGTGCTGTTCCCCTTTCCCGCTGTTTCTTACGAGTTATGCGTGTCGTTTTGTGGTGCTTGGCGGTTGGCTGTGCTTCTGCGTTGGCTGCTGTTTGGGCAGGGTGGCGTCTTTGTGCCTTTCGAGGCTTTCCTGTGCGCTTCGGGGCGTCTGCTGGGTTCGGCCCTGGCTGTCGTATGGTGAGGCCCGGCATGGGCCATTCCTATCGCCCTGGGTTCGCCCGGGCTTGGGGCCGCCGTACCACCTATTATTAGCTCAATGAATAGAAAGGTTCGGCAGCTGCTACAATGCTGTGGGGATTACATTGAATCTGTCGTAAGCGTGCGGCTGCTCGGCAAGATTACGACGCTTATGTAGGCTTCAGCAGTATCTTTTTGGCTTCAGCTTCAGTTGCAATTTATGCGACTTTCAAGCCCACATAACGAAAGTCTCCGTACCGGAATTCACTTCGTCCTCACACGTGGAGAGAAGCCTTAATCCATTCACGCCTCATAATATTTCGGTTTCACAATTTCGGCATCATATGTGAATGCCGGTCTTTTGGCATGGAGTTGGCGACCCATGGGTTGCCAAAAGCGCCAGCTCCGTGAGCATCCGCCCATTACATTTAATTTTAGCCCAATACATTTAACAAATATATACAGTAATGGGCGTACTTCTACTGGCGGCGTCGTCCAAAGCTTGAGGATCAGCAGCTAAATGGCCGGTGACATCGTCCGCCGCCACATTTATGCCAACTAGGAAATTGTTTCTTACGTTGTGCGGTGTAAGAAACTATACGAATAGGGTTTAGGTTGTTAACTAATTCATAAACCGTAGAGATTTTATGCAAAAGTACCCATGTGAACACCAAAATCGGAAAATGCCCCGAATTCTCGCGCGTTGCCGAAAATCCGGATTACCACATGAGAACTGGCCCTTAGCGGCCTTGTCCGCAGACCCTTGCATTACCCATACGGCCCGCGGGCCCTTGCATAACCTGTTGGGTTCGCAGGTCCTCGTACTAGCTGCATGGCCCTGCTGGCTATTGCATTGCCTAATAATCCGGTCCCTAGCACTGGAGTACGTACGGCCCAGTGGCCATTGCATCGCTGTACGAGTCCGCAGCGCTAGCTGTACGGCCCCCTGGACCTACTATAGCTATGGCCTGTCGGGTCCAGGGCTCCGGACCTTTGCACTGCTGCCTAGCACTAGCTGCACGGCCCACTGGCCCATGGCATCGCGTGGCGGCTCGCACGTTACGTGACCGAGCAGACCGAGCGGGTAGCAGGAATCGTGGTTGGAGCCGTATGGCGCGCTCCGCCCGCCTGTGATCAAAGGACTCCGCATCATATTTCATCACGGATCGCCTCAACGTTTTTCATATTTGGCTTTGCGCTTTTCATATTTGGCTTTGTACCAATCTTTGTGCTGTACCGGTGCTTGCTTAAGAGCCCGACAGGACGCTCCCTAATACGTTCCGCTGAAGAATTCGCAACTATCATCTATCCGTCTCCTCAAACAACCAAATATTAGGCATGCATCGGATATGTGGGGAAGGTGAAACGCTCAAGTTACCCCTGATGCGCAGAGACGCTGAACTCGCGCGCAGTGCGGTACCTCAACACTCCTTCGACAGCCCGCCGGTACTGTGCATAATTGTTTCAAGTGAGGGGATTCTCATGTTTTGGATCATCGTTTAGTCGCGTTCCACCCCGTTGATCGAGGCACAACTTGCAGTCATTGTTGTCGAGTCCATTGCAACTCGCCACATCTAATGGGCTTCCGATAGGGGCTTCCAAGTGTCGAGGTGGCAGCAGGCTTTGCAAAAAAGTCATGGACTGTTTTGAGACTCGCGCGCCAGACATAGGCAGGAATGGTACAGTAGGTATGGTTTCGACTCCTATGGCGCAGGCGGTTAATATATTGTTTACGGACCCGAACGGGCCCTACTTCAGACAAGAATCCTAAGGGATCTGGACCAGCTACAAATGCGAAAGCACAACCTCGGGGGCCCGACAGGCGAGATCGCTACAAAGCTTCAAACTAAGGTCGTATGCTCGATCGGTCGTCTGTAACTTTGAGGAATCCAGCAAACGGCACGCTTTGTTTGCGGGGCGCTTTCTGAAGATGCGTGTGCGTTTGTTAGCTGTGTCTTTGACAACACCGTCAAAAAGCGTGCCGCAGCCAAAGCGAGCCTAATGCTGGAAAACCGTCATAACGTCGGCAAGGTTGTCTACGGTCATTGGTTCGTTTGGCCGCACTTGGACAGCCCCTTGAGCCGCAAGTCTCTCCCGTCGGTCATATGACAGTCGGGCGGGCTTGAACCACTGGTCAGGGGCTCTTTCGCGAGCGACGACTTTTAGTAATCAATGTTGCCTTACTGGACACGCAGCACTTAGTGATATATTCAGATAAAATAGCGTGCCGATATTTATATGGCTTCCCTGCACATAGCATAAGGTACCTACCATAAGGCACATACCCGGTAACTGGTCAAACGGTACTTGAAAAAAACTGGGATGGTTGCATAAACCTGCCAAATCTTCCTGTTCATAGACCTATAATGAAATGTTACAGTGTCCCCAAGCCCGGGCGTAGATCTGGTAGTGTACGGCAGCTGGGAAGGGCCGGAACGACCGGAGCGCTGACACGGGCCATTAGATGCTGGGTCAAGGACGGCTCGTCAGGTGCCTAAACCCAAGGGAAGTTTTTGGGACAGCAGTCCGGAAGCAACTGACCCGATGTTGTACCTCGCAAATATCCGTTGCATAAGACTGGTCGAGGTGCGTAGGTCCAGACGCGACGTGACGAATTCGCGCCATACAGAGGCATATAATAATAGAGATAATATGTAATGGTGGTAGGTGAGTTGCGGCTCCCGCCGCGGCGTGCTCTTCGTGAGCCGCTTGTGCGCCTGCTGTCTGTTGCCTGCTGGATCCGCCCGGGGCTATCTTTGCTTGGTTTCCCCGTCCACGAGGTCTTGGTTTGTTGGGACTGCTGCCGTGGACTGTCCGTTGGTGATGAGGTGTTACAGCGGCTCCAAGCCCGGGCGGGCGAACCCAGGACAAGAGGAGGAGCCCATGCCTGCTGGCCTCACCATACGACAGCCAGGGCCGAACCCAGCAGACGCCTCGGAGAGCTCAGGAAAGCTTCGAAAGGCACAAAGACGCCACCCTGCCCAAACAGCAGCCAGGACGCAAAAGCACAGCCAGCCGCCAGGGACCATAAAACGAAACGCGCAACCCGCACGGAACAGCGGGAAAGGGCGACAACAAAAAGCATGGCAAAAAGGGAATCGGCAAGTGGCAGCTGGCAGGGGGACGAACCTTGAACAGTCACAACCCGGGCACAGATGTGCCAACCACCGCGCCAACTCGCAAAAGGAATTAGCACAAAGGGCATTCCAATAAAAGCAAGCAGAACGCCGCAGACAGCACCCCACATGGACAAGGACCGTTGTGCAGGGTATCCTTGTGCTGGCTGTCCTTTCGGGTGGGGCCTATTTAGAGTGTGGGTGATGCCCAATTGGGCCGCCACCGGGGTTGTCTGTCCCCACGGCAGCACGTCGTGCCTGGCCGTCCTGCCGTTTTCCCAGTGTCGGTGAACCTTGGGTTGCCTGGGTCGTTTTTCCGATCCCCCCCTCTTGTGCGTGGCAGGGGTGCGTGGCAGGGGTGTCCTGTTCTTGACTGTGCCTTCTGGGGTGTAGTCTGCTAGGCTGCTAGCGCTGGCTTTTATCTTACGGTGAGGTCTCGGTATGGACTCCCCTTCTTGACCTGGGATCGCCCGGGCTTGCGGATACTGTAATAATGAGCGGATGGTGTAACGTAGCTTTTCCAATCAACGACACCCATAAAAATGGAAATTGAGATCGCCGACGGCTCTTTCTCATCCCTTGGAGGAAATTGGCAAGCAATACAGATTTTTTCGCTTCCCACCGGACGTTTCTTTGGGTATCTAAAACGGCGATTCACTTTCGGTTCACTGTAAATAATGAAGATGTTACGGTGTCCTCAAGCACGGGCGAACCCAGGACAGGAACAGGGGCCCATATCCGTAGAGGTCCGCGGCCACTGTAAGTATGTGGTTTTCGCCTTGCCAACAACGTCGCAAGGCAAAACGGTAGTACACGGCGACTCGTTCACTGTGTACGTTACGCTGTACAAGAACAATGGGCGGGTAGGAACCCTACCCACCAGAATGCAAGGTCGGTGTGGAGCTGAAGTGTCGGACACCTATTACGTGAACGTCTGACGGTTATTTGCGACAGGCACCGTAGGTCTGACTGTGGCTCCCGCAACGCTTTCCGATTAGTACCTCGCATACGCTTGCAGTATAAAAGGCCGGCAGGCTCCAAAAACATTTATCACCGGACATATCCGTCACTTCTCCACTGCGCTGTACTTGTTTGTGCCGCCGACACTCCGCGTACAAGCGCAAGGTCATCAACTACGAAGGTCGTCGACCTTTACCAAACGTCCGTTCTTCGCGGCGAGGTGGCAGCCATGGGTCGCTCTCCAGCGTCAACCAAGCCAGCGCTTCTGCTGATGCTGTGCCTTGCGATTACTTCTATGATCCTCGTCGCTGAAGCCGGCCGGCCCGACCCAGGTGAGCGAGTGCCTGCTGCTCATATCATTCTTCTTGCTGTCATAACGCGCATATGTCCATGCCATGGACACCGCTGTACCACTGCTGCTGATAGTGATCGATAGATAGGGTGGTTTTAATACGACTACGGGGCAGAACGCTTGGTCATCGTTTGCTCCTACCTTCCAACAATTACTCTTACGTGCAGCAGTACGCTTTTGGTCAGCCGCAAGAGACACTCCGTCTGACTGCTAGCGCTGCGATGAACAAAGTGCATGACGAACGAATCATTATTACTACTGTCATGACATATAGCTTTTGCTGTCGGGCTCCGCTTTCGGGCGAGGCAGGGCAGCAGGCGCCATGTTTTCCTTGTACGTATGAGTCTTGCTTTATTTTGGGGCGCCTTCCGCCGTCTGCTAGCGCTGCTGGCTCCTTCGTTATTCCTCCTAACAATTGCTATTGGGTGCATTGGTGAACGCAGGCGCGAGCCCGTGCGACAGCAACCCCTGCGGTACCCTCGCGACATGTGTGGTGGACGCCTCCAGCAAGGGCCCCAAGGGCTTCACCTGCACCTGCCCGCCCGACTACGTCCTGCGCGGCAAGAACTGCCAAGGTAAGCGGGCGAATGCGTGTGGGCGCATGTCTTTGTATATGAACGATGTTGGGCTAGATGTTGTGTCCATAGATCATGTTTTCTTTGCATGTTAACTGCGGCTAGCTGGCTGGCTAGTTATTAGCTGCGTGCATGTCGCGTAAGCAAGCCGAGTTGCTGCCTACCTAATAAACAGTAACCAACCATAACAGTAGCGAAGCAAATACACGCGTACCTTCATTTTTCTGCGGCGGCAGCCATTTGCGTGCGTCTGGGAGGTAGACTTGGCGTGCAAGATCCCATTAAACAAGCAACGGATGTGTTACCTAGACATACATACACGCATGCTCGTTTAATCTCGAGCGAGAGCAAGTAATCTATTTCAGTGGGTTTTCCTAGACATCTAGATCGCCGCTGCTGCTGCTGACGAAGAGGTAGGACGACGTGCAATCCTTGCTTGGTGGCAAGAATTAAGTAATGCTGCTGTCTCCTGGTCTATCTACATAACTTCACCGGGAAGCTGTCTGAACGTTCGTTCCTCCCGCCCGCCTCGCCCGCCCCCCGCTCTCTTAACCGGATCCATCCTTCATCGATCGGCGGTTCAATTGTTCATCAGTGGCAAAGTCGCCTCCGCCGCCTGAGCCACCGCTGGCGCCCACTCCGCCGCTGTCGCCGCCGCCTTGCAGCCCTCAGCCGCCGCCTACGTATGCTTAAGGAACGCGCGTACTCTCTCGCGAACAACACTTGCGTGCGTTCGTTGCTGGATGGAGTGACAGCATGCATGTTGTTGTAACGGTTACTGCATGCATGTTATTACTCCATCCATAGGAGTGACGACGATGGCCGGTCTATCTGCTGCCTACGTCGGTCTCTGTACTGAGCCGGGCGGGCTGCTCATTACGCACCTACATGCACTTGCTTGTGATGGCGGCCATCTAGCATGTGTGCCCGCGTGCTGCATGTATGGCCATGCATAGATGCGAAATGCAGCAGATCCATGTCTCGGTGCGCTGATATGATTCAAAGTCGGCTGCTTGTTTACTTCATAATTCGATCGACATCGGGCATCAGGAGGGGCCTATCATGAGAGGTGTACTTGTCTGGCTGCGAGGCACGGCGAGCCATGCATGCATGCATGTTGATTTATTAGGATGCCACGTGGATGGCTGGGGATAGCTTGCCGTCAAGAGTACATATTTATCCAGTGTGCAAGAGTCGGTACATGCATGCAGGCGTCACTAATTCAGCAGCCAGCCAGCGAGCAGCAGGGCTGGCTGGAATGCGGTCGGCGGTCTGCAGCGTGTTTATTTTGCTCGTGTTTATTTTGCCCATCGTGCAGGCGGGTGGGGTTGATTGCTTGCTATTCATATTCCTCCAGTGCGTTGTCGTTCTGCTAGTATCACAGGAATGTTGGTGACTACTGTTGAGCCAGTCCACTGCGTTCTGAACCATCGCCACAACAAGGCGTCCGTACAACGGAGCGGCCTGTGCACCGTGTGTTACGAGATGTTGCGGCATGTAGTCGGTTGCTTTTACTGGCAGCCATGCGACTTCCGTGCATCATGTAGTGCAAGCTAGTAAATCATGCGTGTTTTTATTAGTTATTTGTTCATGGAATCGGTTGATGTGCATCTGATGACAGGCACACACACTTAGAAGGGTGGTTGCTGTAACCAAGCGAAGGAAACATTACACGTACCAAATTCACCATTACAAAGTTACTTAGCCCAACCGAGGCCGTGGCCTGCTGCTTGCTCCCTGCTTGCACTCATGCGGAACTGGCACATACCGCAGGACCTCAACCATCGAGGAGCAGTCAGCTAGTGCACAGGCAGCAGGGCCCCATCACTGGGGCACGCTACGTCTGTCCTAAATGGTTTTTCATTCGCTCACGGGTTTTCCTTGCAACCACCAGGATACACTCTCGCCTGCTGCTGCGAATTGGACACACACACGCGCCGCTGCCCTGCACAGTGTGTGACAGCTGCTATACCTCGCTCGCTGCACCCACCCGCTGGTGCCACGCTGCTACTGCCCTTGCCGCCGCTGCTCGTTGTCACTCGCGCTCCAGCCACCTCGGCACCTCGCTCCCCGCCGTACCACTCTATCTGCTGCGTGGTCCCACAGCTGCATGATCGATACGGCGCAGGTGGCGCATAGTGCTTGGCCAGCGGATCGCCGTTGCGGCCGGCATCGGTGTAGGGCAGCAGGCCACTATTGCGCTTTCGAGGGCGGGATGACGTAAATAGATTTCCCAACGCATCCACCGCCAATCCTAATGAATTGCTACCAACAGAGCTTTTAGGGGTAGATTTGCATCTCCGGTTTACACAGGCATGGCATTGTACGGCGCCCCTGTCCTGCTTTTCTACCTGCCCTTGGATTTGGCGTTCGCGGTCCGGTCTGGGCCTTACGAGCTCCAGTTCTGTTTCCACTGTTATGCATAACGGTCAGTAAATCGTGCTGCCACAACTGGTAGCCGCTCCGCACAGTTGCCGCACAGCATGCGCGGCACGACTTGCTGTGGGGTCGCTCCACCCCATGCTTAGGTTTCTGAAGGATTTATATTTGATACAGAAATACATTATTGTCCTTTGGCGCGAGTGCCTGCCCGCCGTGGACCGGTTCAGTGCTGAAAGGCCCTTCACAAGTGCACAACATGATGCCTTAATCAGATCTTCGGTTACAGTATGGCGCAACGCTTAGGTGCTGATGCCGTGGCGACATGCATCTCCGCAATCCGAGCATTGGCATCCGCTCTGCGCGAGCTTCGGCCTGGGCCTTCCGGGCAGCTGCTAGGGCATAATAGAGGCCTGCTTGCGGCTGATATCCTATCCGCGCCAGTTGCGGCCGCCGCGGGTCCGCTGCATAACGCCGCGCAATCCGGCCAGCGCGCACCCATCTCTCGGGGTTCTGGCTTCCATGACCCGGACAGCTACGCAGCTAAGCAGCTCAAGGGCTTGTGCCCGGACGTTTGGGTGCCTCTGATCCTGCGCGGCCCCACCGCAGCCCACGGGCACCTCCGTGACCCGCCCCTACTGCAGCCAGCGATTGGTGCCGGCTTGGCCACTGCGTCTTGCCCACACGCCCCGGTGAGTAGCGCGGCACTCAGCTCAGGGCAGCCAGGGGTAGAATACACGCTCGTGACTCGGGACGGGGAGGAGGCGGAGTCAAAGGCCTCATCAAATCAACGGGTCTGGCCGCCACGTCCCACCCCTCACCCCTCACCCCTCACCCCCCCCCATCCCCATCCCCACCACCCCAATTTGGAGGGCCGGCACACCCCGCAGAGCCAACACGGCCACCCGCAGCTCCACCTCCTGCGCCTGAAGCACACAAAAGCAGCCGCCATAAGGCGCGGCGGTGGCGGTGGGGACGGCGGCAAAGACGGGCGGGACGGGCCCCGCCCGGGCCAGCCTCGCCGCCGCCGGCCGCGCTTCGTATCTTCTCCCAAAATCATGAACACGGCGTCTCTGCGGGTGCGCTAGGACCGGTGGCGTCTTGTTTTGCCGCTGCTGTTTCGTGCGAGAGGTGGTGCTGCTCTTCGGTGTGTCGCACTTGGCCGGCGCCACGATCTAGGACCCGGCCGCGATCTAGGACCGGGACCTAGAGCGGATTGGGACCCAGAGCAGATTGGCAACCCAGGCATTTGGGAGCGCGGGGTCTTCACGCGCGCCGGCTCCTCACACATAAGGCCCACATGTTCCCGCTGGCCGTGTAGCTTGCCTCCCAGCTGCATGCCGACGGCCTGGTTGCCTGCCTGGTTGCCCGCCGTGGTCGTCCTGGAGTCTGCCTCGGGGCCGGATTCGCCGCTCGGTAGGCGCCCTAGGCGCCTATTGGACCCCTGCATCCACAACCCCTCCCGCTCCAGCACCTCCCGCTCCAGCACCTCCCGCTCCAGCACCTCCCGCTCCAGCACCTCCCGCTCCAGCACCTCCCGCTCCAGCACCTCCCGCTCCAGCACCTCCCGCTCCAGCACCTCCCGCTCCAGCACCTCCCGCTCCAGCACCTCCCGCTCCAGCACCTCCCGCTCCAGCACCTCCCGCTCCAGCACCTCCCGCTCCAGCACCTCCCGCTCCAGCACCCCCCGCTCAATCGCTCTCACCGCGACCTCCACGCCCGGTTCCCCGCTGCCAGGAGCTGGGCGCCCTGGCGGAGGCGGAGGTAGCTGGGTGGAACGACAAGGAGCTGGCGGCAGCAGCGCGGCGCGCCGTGGTGCTCTGGCGGCGTGAGCAGCCCGCGGCGGCGTCCCGCGTGCAGGCGTTACAGCGCCTGCCGCTGCCCGCAGCCCGCCACGACGGCGGCGCCGCGGTGGGGCCTGCGGCTGGTCTGGATGGCGGCTTCAGGGCGGTTGCAGAGGCGGGGAGGCAGGAGGGTGTTCTGTTGAGTCGCGAGGAGCGGCCTGGGGGCGCGGACAGCGGCGGCGGCGGAGGAGCCCGCGGTGGCGGCGGTGGCGGCGGTGGCGGCAGCGGTGGCGGCGGTGGCGGTGGTGGCGGCGGTGGCGGCGGTGCAGCGCGTGACGTTGTTGTTGGGGTGGCGTCAGCGCCGCGTCAGCGGGCCGCAGCGGCCGTGCCTGTGGCGGCAGCGGCGGCGACGTCAATGACGTCCGCGTCAGCTGCTGCAACGGCCGTGCCGCTGCCGCCGCCGTCGAGGGCGACGCAGCGTACGCCGCCACCCGGTCACGTGGTCCGAACCTCTCTGGTGCACGTGAGTCGGGCGCGGCGATGAGTTAAGGGGGGTATTGGCTGAGGGCCCGGGGGGGGGTCTGGACCGACCCTGTATGTTCGGTGGTCTGCTTGTGGCGTGGGAGCCGAAGGAGGATGACGCCCGCAAGGCCCCGTGACAGCAGACGGAGCTGCAGCCACCAGCCCGCGCGGCCTATGCATGCTGCCCGCCTCCCCCACCCAAGCCCCTCCGCAGCACCACTACCCCGCCCCTCCCGGTTCTCGTGTCGTACACCCACGCGCTTTCGCAGAAGCCCCTCCGTCCCCACGAGCGGCAGCTGGCAGAGCTGATCGAGCGGCTGGTCAGGGCGGCCACGGCGCGGCTTACGCAGGTGGGTTTCGGAGCTGAAGATGGATCTCGGCGCGGAGAGGTGGTTCCGGAGCAATATCGTTCCACCATTCCTGGATCACCGCCCCGTGGTCAGCAATCCACTTTGCTGCCACCATAGCTCCCCGCCCCGGTCCCCCGCCCCCCACCTCCCGCCCCCCACCTCCCGCCCCCCTGGTCGACGTTCGACCCCCGGTATTCGTTTCCGCGACCAAGTCCTCCAGCGTGCATCTCCAAACGTACCTTACGAACGGATTTTTCGTCGTGCACGGGTCTTCCTCCCTCTCCCCCCCCCGTTTTTCGGCCGTGGTTTCTCTTATACCCCCCCCCCCGCGCCCCGGGCCTCTTAGGGTTTTGGCTCTCGCGAGTTATCCACGCTGGTGTGGAGCCTGACCTCGCTGAGCTACTGGCAGCCGCCGCTGCTGCCGCTGGCGGCCGCCTTCGTGGACTATGGGGCGGAGCGGCTGCGGGCGGCGGACGCCATCGCAATGGCGGTCGTGCTGCAGGTGGGTGCGGCGGCGGGATCCGGCTTGGCGGAAGGGCCTTATAGGGTCTGGTCCGGTGGTTAGGATGGCAAAAGGGTAGGTGGCAGTCCGTCCCCACGACATGGGGTGTCTATGAAGCCGGTGCCGCATCACCAACCACACGCCCACCACGCCCACCACCACCCGTGCCGCGCTCCACCCCTCCCTCGGGGCCTGCTACTCCCCCCGCTACTCCCGCCGCTGCTCCTGTCGCCCATCAGGTCCTCGCCCGTGCGCGAGCAGCAACCGCCGCCGGTCAGCCCAGTGCGGCTCGGCTGCTGGAGCTCGCGCCGCCAGCCGTCGCCGCCGCCGCCAGCTCGCTGCCTCGCTGCCTGCCCAGCTGCGAGCCACGGACCTTGGCGGGTGAGGCGGGAGCGGTAGGGTGGGTTGCGGAGGATCGGGGGTGGGGGGTGGGGGTGGGGGTGGGGGTGGGGGTGGGGGTGGGGGTGGGGGTGGGGGTGGGGGTGGGGGTGGGGGTGAGGGTGAGGGTGAAGGGAGGAGACCCGGTTACCCGGGTGAGGGTGGGGGTGCGGGTGGGGGTGGGGGTGAGGATGGGGGTGTTGGGCCTTATGGTTCGTTTGTCCAGGTGGGCAGGGCGGCGGGGCGCTGGGGGCGCCGACCGTTGAAACGCCACGGTACCTACTCCCCTTCAACCACCGAACCCTTCACAACCTAACCCTTCTGGCCGCCGCCCCCCGCAGGCCTTATGCACTCGTGCGCCGTGCTCTTGCGCGCAGCGCCGTCCCCCCCAAGGGTTGCTCTCCCGGACTCGACCTCGGGACCAGCTGATGCTGCTGCTGCTGCCGGTGGCGAGGGCGCGGCGGGAGGAGTCGAGCACCTGGGGGGTCCGACAGCGAGGAGACTGGCGGCCCTGGCGCGGGACGTCAAGAGGGAATGCGTACGGCGTCGTTTCGTGTGAGTGGTTTATCAAAAACGGGGCAGCAGGGCTTGAGAGGGGTCGTGGGGAGGTTGAGGGGTCGTGGGGAGGGAGCTGGTGGAGGGAGGAGGGTGGTCATGGATGCTGGCGTGGAGGCCGTCGGCTCGGTAGCACGGCCTGCGTTCGCACCAGACAGCGTCATGGCCCGAAGCGCGCCATCCGCCTCTTGCCTCTTGCTGCGGCCTTTCTGGGCCTCAAGCAACACCCTATGTACACGCCCTCATCTAAATCATCATCATAATTCCTCCTGTCGCTCACTACCACGCCGCCCATATGGCCTCATGTTGCCGCAGCGGCTTCGGCCCCGTGGGTCTTCTCACGGCAGCTGGAGCCCTGGCTGCCCTGCGCCCAGGCAGTAGCAGCGGCGGCGGCGGTGATGCCGATGGCGGCGGCGACGAGGAGGCGTGGCGGCTGCTGGTGTCCGCCGCGACGTCACCCCTCGCCCCCGAGATGGCGGGGGCCACCCGGCAGCAGTGGGGGATGCTTCTGGCGGTGAGTGTACGGCAGGGGGGCCAGCAGTGGGGGTGCTCCTGGCGGTGAGTGTACGGCAAGGGGGGCAGCAGCGGGGGTGCTCCTGGCGGTGAGTGTACGGCAGGGGGGCGGCAGCGGGGGTGCTCCTGGCGGTGAGCGTACGGCAGGTGGGCCAGGAGGCACACCGGTGCTCTCCATGATGTTCTCGGCTACCTCGGCGGCGGCAGCGGGTGTGCGGACCGACCCCGGGGGGAGGGGAGGGGGGAGGGTTGCTCTGCGACCTGCCCCGCCCTGCACGGACGGACGCCCCACGACCTCGTATGCCCTCACCTATGCGCCCCATGGCAACCCGTCCCTCCCTCTCCTCCCTGTCTTAATTTCGCTATTGGGTTGCGGGCGCCGTAGATCCTCCCCCCTAGATCCTTCAGCTCTAGCGTCCATCCCGCGAGTGGCGCCCCCTTCCCCGCGCTGCCCCCGCCTGCCCGTCCCACCCTAACCCTGCGCCCCCGCGTGTCTCCGTGTCAGCTGGCGGAGGCCCGGTCCGGGCCCAGCAGCCAGCAGCTGCTGCTGAGTGCGGCCGCCGCCGCAGCAGGCGCCGTCGCAGCCGGACAGACAGGGCCGGCGCTGCCGCTTGGAGGAGTCCAAGGCGGAGCAGGACTCGGCTAGCGGGGGCTAGCGAGACAAGGGCCAGCGGCTCATGGGTGCGCCTTAGTTGGTTGGGGGCACCTACCGTTTTGAGGAGGCAGGTCGCCGGGCGAAAAGCAGGGACACACGGCGAGAGGTAAAGCCTGACGCAACCCCGCAGTTGGGTCTTCGGCGGTCTGATCCTCCAAAAGCGGAACAAGCGGCGAGCACTGCCCTAGTTATGGCTTGCTATGGAGCAAGTGGAGTATCCAGGTGGCTGCTGTGTGAGCAAAGTCGCAATGCACTGGGACTGTAATCAGGAGGAGTGGGCGTTGGCCCGGGTTTGTGGCCTGCCGAACACACCACCGACCGTAGCAGCAGCAAAGACCGTCTTGCAAAGCACGTGCGCCTGCGAGGCTGCCGTCTCTTTGCTGCCAGCAGTCCACAATGCAGCCGGGCGCCGCAATGGTTGCCCGCCAAGCCGCGCACGTCCATGCCTTGCTATCGTACGACCTACGTACCGCTTCGGTGCTCAGACGAGGCTCGAGTGTAGCGCCAAGCCTGTAGCCCGGCCTACACTCCAATGCCCCCAAAAGCCAACACGTCACAGCCAGGCTTAGCACGCCTACCAGTAGGACGTGCCTTAGCGCCTTAGCACGGCTAACCAGTAGGATGTGCCGTACAGTCCAGCGGTCCGGCCACGATGGTTAGGTCGTGGGTAACAGTCGTGGCCTATGACGGCCGTCTGCGAGTACACCGGCAAGACAGGCACCTGGCACTCAAAAAGCTCGCTCGCCCATAGACACACCAACAGTTATCTCACCACCACCACAACCACCACCAGCAGCAGCACCAGTAGCACCACCGCAACGGCTGTCCCGAACCATTACAGTATCCTCCGCGCCGCAGCGTCATCCTTAGCCTTCATAGCTTCTAACTTCGCCGCAGCCTTGGCGGCCGCAGCCCGACTGGACCGCCGCTCGCCCTGGCTGGCCGACAGTGAGGCCGTCGAGTCTTGCGACGCGGAGGAGCGGGCGGGCGCCGCCTTAGCGGAGGCCTTAGCTCTGCCCCCCTTGGCGGCGGCTCTGCCAGTCTTGGCGGCGGCTCTGGCCGCCCTGCCGTCGTCGCCGTCGCTGCCGGTGCCCGACTCCTGGCCCTCATCGCCGTCCCCCTCGTCGTCCCCCTCGTCGTCGTCGGCTGCGTTGTGGGTGTCGCTCCTTTGTGGCCGGGCGGTGCTGCGGCTGGTAGCCGCCTTGCCGCCAGGGCGCCTGCATAACGTTGTGGCGGTGGTGGTGGCGCGATGGTGTGGTGGTGGGTCCGAACGGTGGCGCCATAGCTTATGGATGAGGAACTTAATAGCGGCTTCACACCACAGGGTACGCGTAGCTGGTATCGAGGGTGTTTACGTTGGTGTGAGGTACTCAAGAAGGACACCATACCTCCTGCAGCAGCCAGGAGTCCTTGATGCCCTCCTCGTTGCCCCTGCGCCTCCTGCCCCTGCGGCCCCTGCCCCAAAACGCAGGGGGCGGCCCCCTGCGCACGTTTCATGCCCCGCCCCCCAACGCACCGTCCCCTGCCGCCGCGCCCAGAGGTCGTGGAGCCCTTGCCGCGGCCGGGACCCTTGCGCTGCCCCGCCTTGGCCCCTGCTTGGTCCCCTGCTGCCGCCCCCGAGTTCACGTCGGAGGCCAGGCCCCACTCCTCGCCCGCCTCCAACCCCGCGTGCACGTCCACCAGGGAGGGCAGCGACTGCAGCTGCGCAAGTAGGGCCTGCGGGGTGGAGGCGGGGGAAAAGGAAACGACGAGGGACCAGAGACTTCTCAGCTCTGGTGGTTTTTGATGGCGGAGGGGTCTGCCTCTGGATCTGCGTATGGCCGTAGCAATGCCCGGCCGTCAAGTGTGAGTCACGGGGAAGGCGAGGAGGCGTACGCAGGACAGGGGTGGCCGGCCCCGGGATTCCGGCCCCGTGTGTTCCCCGTGTGGTTGGGTAGGATGCTCTGTGGACCCCCCACCCACCCGGAGGAAGGGCGCCGCGTCTGCGTCCGTCAGCGGGGCTGTGTGGTGCTGCTGCAACTTCTCCATAGACCGCACGAATTCCTGCCGGCAGGAGGAAGCGGGCGGGGCAGGGCGGAGGAGGGGCGTTGGGGCTTGGAGAGCATCTGCCAGGACGACGGTGTGTGTGAAAGCGGAGAGGGACGCCTGTTCCGCCGCAGGCGGCACGTAACCTGTGTGCTAGGTAGTCTCGGAAGCCTGGAGCCAAGGATACGGCGCAGCGCCCTGAGGGAAAGGCGCCCTGTCCCGTCCCGCCGCCACCTACCTGCAGCTTCTTGTACGCCGTGTCCGGGACCACGACACCCACAAGCTCCACCTCCGCCGCCACCGCTGCTCGGCGCCCCAGGTAGGCCAGGCGGCGGACGGTGGCCAGCACCTCAGCTGAGCCGCTGGCGACGGACAGGCCGGGCAGTAGCCTTAGCGGCGTCTGCAGGGGAGCGTAACGTAAGCTTCGTGTCTTTCAAGACCGCAGGGGCGTTGTCGTGTTTCTAAGGCAGCAGGGGTTTCCGGGGTTGGTAATGGCCGACGCGTCAAGTTGCGCAAGCCCATCGCAAGTCCATGGCGTAGTGGGAATAAGGTTTATTAAGGGTTGCAGGGCATGCCGGTCGGAGCCGTGCGAGAAGGCCCGGGCTCCAGCCCTTGTTGCCCCTAAACCTCTCTACACGCACCCCCACCACGACCACCACCTTTTCAGTGCCGACCTACGGGATTCCTCTCATACCCGCCACCACCACCACCACTATCACCACCACCACCACTATCACCACCATCACTACCACCGCCACCTTCTTGTCGCGCCCACCTTGCATAGCTCCGTGACGTATGCCTTGACCCGGGGCTCGCTGGTGTCCAGCGAGCCGCTCCCGGGGGACGCCACCCGCACCACCTCCTCCAGCACCAGCTCGCACAGCCAGGCGCACGGGTCCGAGGCCGCGCCGCCACCACCAGCCACCGCGGCGCCGGTGTCGGCGGTGTCCGCCTCGCGGCCGGAGACGTCGTCGTCATCTGGCCCCAGCAGGAATTGACGGGGGGCATCCGTCAGTCAGTGCGACGAAGTGGGCCTCAGCAGCAAGGTTCGATAGCGTAGGTACGCAGCGGATCCTTGGGGGGATCTGGTGGGGCGTCGGTAACTTGGGCGTCTCTAGCTTGTGCGTCTGTATCTTGGTGTGGCCAGATTGGTTAGTTGAACCCCGCCCCCATGTAGGCGGGCTCCGCAGATAGGGGGCCAGGACACGGAAGGCACCGATACTACAGCACCCCAACCCATCCTCCTAGTCATACATGAATGTCCTCGCCAACCCTGCCTCCGCACCGCACCCTCCTGCTCACCCTCCGCATCGCCCTCCGCCGCCGCGCTGCCGGCCGTGGCGGCGGCTGAGGCCAGCACTGAGGCCGCGAACTCCATCAGCGCCGGAGCGGCGCAGCCGCGTGCGGTGGTGGGCGCGCCCGGAGGCGCCGGGAGGGCCATGGCGCAGCGGGCGGCGTGCAGGAAGGCGCCCGCGAGCAGCCGCCGGTGGAGCGCGCCGTCGTCGCCTGGCAGGGACGCCGCCTCCTGCGGTCCCATCCCAAGGGACGTGCCGCGCGCGGTGGTTGCAAGGAAAACCCGTGTACGAAAGGAAAAAACCCGTTTAGAGCGGTGGTGGGTGCGAGCGGGGAGGTGGAGAAGGCCGGTGAGGTGACACAGGAGTAGGGAGGTGGGGCGTCCTTCTTCCTGTCACGTGCGGCCAAACACGCGTTCCTACGCTACCCACCTGGAAGGCCTTGAAGAACGTCGACAGCCGCGACCGCAGCCCCACTTCGGACTCCAGGGAGGGGCTGAATCTCGCCAGCAGCAGGCGAGCTAGCAGCTGCTCAGCGTGGTGTGGCTGCGGGGCAGCAGTGCGTACGAGGAGACGAGCAGTCGACGGATGAGAGCGGACACCGCAGGGCGACCCACGGGTCCGCCAACAGCAAGGTACCATATAACCGCAAGCAAGTGCTGACGTTGTGCCGTCGGAGCGGCCCCGCCCCCGGGGGATAGGTGCTCCGTACCAATAAATCCCTATGCCAGCCGGGACTTATGCCGCCCAACCTGTACGACACGTCATGGGATTAGGTCCGCAAGGCTTCGGCCCAACCCTTCCGCACCCATCCTGCCGTGGACATACCGCTCGGGTGGCCCCCGGGTGCGAGTGCACTATGTTGCGGAACGGCAGAGCCGTCTGCTGTAGCATTACAACAGCCGCAGCATCCACATCAGCAGCGGACTGTCAGCTCCCGCGACCCACGGGTTTCCTCTCATAACCCCCCGACCTGCCGGGGTTCCCCTTGCAACCCCCGCGACCTGCCTTCATGGCCGTGACGACCTGGTGGCGCAGTCGCGTGTGCACCCTGCACTGGAAGGACCAGGTGTGCAGCAGGTGTGACATGCCAAGCAGGGCGTCGGCGACCAGGCCCCGGGCGGCGGTGTGGGCATCGGAGCCCTGGGGGGGGGTGAGGTGGGGTGGGAGGGGTGTGGGCGGGTTTTGTTGGTTGGGGTGTGGGTTGAGTTGGCGGATGACTGCCACGGAGCAACTCCCAGCCGGGGTTAGGATGACGCAGTCTGGGTTTGCAGCAGGGGACATCGGGGAAGGGGGGCATCGGGGCGGGGTTGCGAGCCACGGCAGGCACCAGGGGCGTGGACTTGGCGTCATCTCCGCAACTACCACTGCCGAGCGTGGACTTGGTGACGGCGTCATCTCACGCAACTACCACTGCCGATGATGGCTGCCGGAGCCATATGCGGGGTGGCCGGTCGAGAGTGTCACGCGCTGCGCAGAGGTCGGATTGCAAGTTTTCACTACTAACTTGGCTTTTCGTATCTTATTAAGTAGTGAAATCCTTAGCTTCGAGTCGAGTGCAGAAAGCACGGCGGCTCAGCGGGCTGACCCAACCAACGGGCACCTTGTCGTCCACCGAACCGTCATCGACGGAAATACGCTCGATGAGCCGCAGCCACCCACCTGCAGCTTCCTCACGACACCCTCCGTCATTCGCAGCAGGATGGGCACGACGCCCTGTGGCTCCGCCTGCGCCTCCACCCCCTCCTGCGCCGCGCCACCACCTCCGTCCACCTCCATGCCCATGTCGGCCAGCTGCGCCGTCACCGCCTCCACTCGCCGCCGGCTGGCAGCAGCGACCGCCGCCGCCGCCAGCTCCGCCGTCAGCGTCGGCTCGCCCCAAGTGAGCACCAGGTCAATAAGGCCCTGCAGCGCCGCGCGCCGCGGCAACTGCTGCCGAGCCGCGAACTCGCGATCGGAGTCATCACCGGCGCCGGCGCCAACGCCGCTGGCGGAAGGGGCTGCGCCGCCGCCGCAGCCGTCGCCTCGTTGCGAGGGCGGCAACATCGGCGCGAGCATAGCGACGGTGCGAGGCAGCTGGGCGGAGCCGCCGTCCCGCAAGCACAGCAGAACGCGGCAGCGGACAGCAGCGGCGCTGCAAAAGGCAGAATAGAGGCGGCGGCAGGGAGGTTGCAAAAATACCGGGTTACTCGAGGAGGGGGGGAGCAGGGAGGAGGAGCTGAGCGCCGTCCGTCTCTGAGGGCTTCAGGTTGGCAATTACGCATGCCATCTGCCTTCAACCTAAAAGCTGAAAGCCACTACAAATGCGAATTGCCGCCGCTGCTCACCGCACAACGGGAGAGGGATGCCCGCTGGTCGTCCAGGCAAACTGGTCCACGGCCTGGACCAAAGAGATGGATCCGGCGGGTCCGCCGCTCCCGCTCCCGCCCTCGGCCGGCAGGGAGGCGCTGGCGGTTGGCTGGACCCCAGATCCCGCTACCGTCATCAGCAGGTGCAGGTAGGTGAGCACCTGCAGGATGGGGCCCTCCGCGGCTGTCGGCGTCCGGGGGAAGCCCCGACGCGGTGCGGTGTCAGCATCACATGGCGGTCGGCGTGATGTCGGGGCGCTGGCGTGGACGTGTAAGGTGCTCGGTGATCAGGGCGAGACGGACTGGACTGGGTCGGACGTCGGAATGGACAGTTCAGTATTGGGTTGGAGGCGCAGGACCACATGCCGTTGCCCTGCCTGAAAAGCGAGGCACACGCACGTCAGCCTCAGCCCCATCCCGCACCTTCCTCCGGCCGCTCCCCGGCCACTCCGACCTCCTGCGCCAGCCGCAGCACCAGGGGCAGCACGCCGGCCACCAGGTCGGCCCCGTCGCCAAACACTGCGGCGGCGAAGCGCAGGACGGCACCCTCCCAGGCGCCGCTGCCGCCGCAGCTCGCGGCCACCAGGTAGCCGCAGCCGGCGCCGGCAGCAGTAGCAGCGTCGGGGCACGTGGAGGAGGCGTGCAGCTCGTCGGACCTGCAGCAGGGGTTTGTGTGAATGGAGCGCGGATGCCGTTGTGCAGGGGCCTGGTTATTGTGGCTGGACACCAGCTGCGATAGGTGAGCGTTTCGATGTTTTCACTCGCTTCGGCGCCCTGAACCCAACCGATACGGTGCTCCGGTGGGAATACCGGTACATGGGTGACAGAGGTGGAGCGAAGGACATCGAGCCCAGCCCACACTGCGATCCAGCCTTCCTCGTGGCGCCATAATTATATTGAAGCAGTCCGCCTTGTCACTCCGACCGCCATCCAAACGTGATCACCCCTCTCGCCGTGGATTCGCGGATTCTCTTATCAAACCCCTCTCTCTGCCCCTTACCTGGCGACCCGGGTGATCAGGCAACGCACCGTGTCCTCAGCTGCTTCCCGGCTGCACGCATCGACCCAGTTCTGCAGCGAGGGCGCGGAGCAGGCAGCATGGAACCGCGTGAGGAGCGACACACTGGGTGGCGAAATGTGTGGCGGAGTTGCCTGATGAATAACAGCCGCATCAATGGGTGAATAGGCATGGTACGCCGCATTTCTTGCCTGCTACCGCTCCTGCCTCCCTCTCCCGCCCCGTGTTTTGCTGCGCAAGACATCCATGTCGTGCACCTACCATGAACGGCAGCGTCGCTATGTCCATAAGCTGAGCGGTTGCATAGCGGAACGGTGGGCCTGATGCCAGGGGGCGAGCAGGGGACCAAGGTTATGACCCGTGGGTCGCAATCTGGAGCTAGGTTGACCAGGAAGGCTTTGCGGAGGCTTCGGCTTGATTGTCAATCATGAACGTTCACAGGGAGTTAGGGGCCACAAACAACCAGATCGATGGACGCATGGGCTCAACGCTTTTTCGCGCTGCTCACCAGCTTCCGCCGCTAGCAGGCACAGCTTTGCCAGTTGTTGTGCCGTGGGTAGGAAAACGTCCAGCACCTGCGCCGCAGCCGGCAGTTGACCCACAGCGACTACTGTTTGGCGTAAGGCAGGTGAGGGCTGCCTGAGGCGTGTCCCCCAACACAATCTGCGCTTAATGCCATTCAGCATTTTGCTTCGCAGTCGCACCCTTTCCCATAAGCCCCTGCGAGCGGCCCTGGAAACAGTCCCCCTTGCATCGGCTGCTGCCGGCCAATCGTTGCACTCCTCAAATGCCCACGACCGCCCTGGCGTCCTGGAACTCCCACGACCGCCCTGGCGTCCTGAAATGCCCCGCACTCCACTCACCCCCTCTGCTTGCGCGCCCGCGCTGGCCTCCGCCTGCGCCATCACCGCCGCCACCTTCTCCGCGGCCGCTCGCCCCTTCCCCGCCGCCAGCTCCTCCACCTTCCTACACGCGTGCGCCCACACGAAGGCCAGCTCCGGAGTGAGGCCAGCTAGCCAGGATGCGCTGCTGCTGCTGGTGCAGCTACTGCCGCCGAGACCGACGGGGTTTTGCTGCTGCTGTTGTTGATGTTCCTGCTCCTGTTGTTGGTGTTGCTGCTCCGCAGCAAGGACCAGGGCCTTGGGGCTCCTGCTGCTCGCCGCGGCAGCCTGGAGCCAGGCCTGTTGGAGATGCCACGGGTGGAGCGTGGACAGGTATTTGGGGTGCAGAGACCGACCCGCCCAGACAAATTGAGTCGCCATAGCAACCCGTTTTTTGTTTGCTGTGCAACCCTCATGAATCCCTGCCAAGTATCTTTTGCTGCAATGCACGTACGAGCATGGCGCTGTTCTATAAGCGCCCCATGCCCAGTCCAGGCCCCTCACCTGTGGGTCCCACTTCTGGAGCGCCACAAGCTGCTCCAGGATCATGCGACAGACGTCTGAAGAGCACAAGTCGGCCGTCAGGACACGTCAGCATAAAAACAGCCAGCAGTTTGCCGAGGAGGGCCTCAGCGACGTCATCTGGGCACGTGCAGCAAGCAACGCCGAAGATCCACGTGCCCGCTCACCCGCGTTGGCTTGCGGCCCGAATGCCTCCATCAGCGTCACCACGTCGCCGGCTGCGTCCTCCTCAAACCACTTGCCCAGCAGCCCCTGCGCCGCTTTGCGCACCTCCTTGCGTGGCTCGTGCAATCCGTACCATAGGAGCGACTGGCGCTGCTGTTGGCTGTATCACGGGGAGCAGACCACGCCCGGCATGAGGCAGCATTTGCAGGCAGGCCGCGAGGTGCGAGAAGGGATGGAGGAGGAGTGTTGGGTCGAGCGGCAGCACGTAATGCGAGTCCCGCGGGCGGATACCTTTGAGATTTCTTCGAGACAATGCCTATTTAAAGCTTCTCCCTGCGTTTCCATCACGGAGCGGCCCGAATCACCTACCCAGCAGTCCCCCGCGCCTGGTACAACCGCCCATTGGCTAAATCCACACGGGCGCACCACCAGGTAGCTTCGTGCCTCACGCCTCCGCAGACACAAACCCTGCTGCGCAGCACTTGATCCAGCCGCAAAAATGGCGGGCGGCGCATACCAGGCCCACCTGGCAACAACGCCGCCCTGGCTCGACGGCTGCGCCAGGGCCACGCTCTGCGCGACCCTGTCGTACACCGCTGCCGCCACCTTGGCGGCCCGGTCCGTGCAGTGCCGCAGCACGTCGTCTAGGGTAGAGTCGTCCAGGCCCAGCCGCATCACAACCGCGGTCCGGACATTCTGGTGGTGGTGGGTGAGCGCGTTAGGGGCGTGTTTGGGGCGCCGTTTTACGGTGGGATCCAGACCATAAGATACAGCCATCGGGAGCATCGCCTCACATCGAAAGAGACCCCGGGAAGAAGGAAGAAGGGCGTGTCGGCGGCCCAAGTTCCCTCAGGGGCATGGTTCCTATGCATATGTATATTGGTTAGTTTAGGGTGGCGGCCTGCTGACTTGATTGCAATGCAGTCGCGAGGCTTCGATGTGCCGTGAGTGCGAAGTACGAGCGCGTGGTCGCGGACAGCCAGCGCCAGGTGCGGGTCACCTGGCTGATGTCGCTGTGCAGCGCTTCAATGAGTTCCTCGAAGATGACGTTGTCCCTCACGTTCTCGTCCTCCTGCGCACAACACACCCATAACGGCAACAAAGGCGGGGCTTACCTAGATGCCGAGCTGCCTGTAGTAGAGCTGCCTATGGCGAGCTCCCTATAGCGAGCTGCCTATGGCGAGCTTCATATAGAGAGACGGTTGCATGGAAGCTTCGTCATAATGCAAGGATGGGATCCAGGCGGGTGCAGCGGGTAGGGTCTGTAACTTCGGAAGCGATGGGCCACCCATCCATCTGGTTTATCCATTATGTTCTACCCACCCACACACGCTGTGCCACACCGCACCTCAACGACTGCGAGCTTGGTGAGGGCCACTACCACCAGCTCGCGGACTCGGTCGTCCTTATCTGGCAGATGGCTGCGCAGGTGCTGGATGAGGACCTCCGTGACGCTGCTGTCCAGCTCGGCCTCACGTGGCAGGCCTCGAAGGATCGCGACAAGGAGCTCCAGGACCCGCACACGGCTCTGCTTAGCACCGTGGGGTATCCATTCGGCGAGCGTCTGCAGCAGGTTGCCGAGGATGTCCTCCGCCCAGGCCTTCCTCTCCGGGTCCAACGACATTTGGCTTGCCCATGCTTGGAAGCATGATGGGACGACCTTGTCGCCCTCATATTTCTAGACGGGGCCAGGACAGGCGACCAGGGAGTATGTCCTCGTCAGGCATATCGATGCGTTTGGACACCGCGTCACAAGGCCTGTTATATTGCTATTTATTACTATCCTACCTCCACCGCGCTGATATGGAGTAGCAGGCAGCGCGCAAGCTGTCCACCGGCCGCAGTAGGGTCTTGGCGCAAACCTGTCCACAATTTTTTCAGGTCTGCCGCATCGTAAAACCACCCATCCGTCAGGCGCTCGAAGAAATTCAGCACAATTGCCGCGGCCATGTCTACCGGTACAAGGTTTATGGAACAGCTAAAACGCAGAATTTCTTCATTAGTTAGGCTGTCATCATGTATAAAGATTATTTTATGAACGCTGTTACCCGCTAAGGGGCAAAGGCACAGCACAACACGTAGGCTGTCGGGATCGTTTGAAAGGAGGATCCGCCTGCTAGTGGGTACAGCCGTTCACAGATGTATGAAACCATCCATGAATAACGATACTTGCTGTATGTGTAAATTCATGCTGTAACATGGTTGTGTAATCCCTTGCAGTTGTTACCTTCAAAGACCTAGAAGTTAATTTCTTCTGCGTTAATACCTTTTTCTCTCCGATTCGCCTTGCATAAGCTGGCAAAAAATAGGATTGGTCTCCCGTCAGTTTTTAATAAAGGACAGGTCTGGTAACGGAGGCATTGGACGGAGGCGGAAGGGTCGACGACGGCTAGCTTGCTGCTTTGAGGCCGCGATTTATTCATGCAAGCTATCCAGCAAGAGCCTTTGCCCAGGTGACTGCGCCAGGCTCCGCAGCTGCGCGCATCTGCTGTCGTATGTAAGTGCGCCAGACGCCTGAATGCTGTGACTCTTCCGCTATTAGGCGAAGAGACTATACAGATGAGCTAATAAGATCCTTTCCTAATGGCCAAGTGGTCAACGCGGAGGGGTGAGTCGGGTGCGCGTGGGGAGGCTCCTTGGACCTTTGGCAGCCATGTTCCCATCACGTTACGCAATGCTAGCTGTTACTGAATCCCCGCGACGCTACGCAAGCAAACCCGCGGCCATGAGCAGCTTCTGCAAATGGGTTACGGCGCGGGGACTGTGGACAGGGACTGTGAGGCGACAAGCTGGCAGACCGCAAGAGCCGGGGACGCGGCGCATGTATGACGCATTGATATCTCGCAACACCCTAGGGCCGTGGGGCGCACCCCGAATCCAGGAGCCGTAGGGCATTATGGCCGGGCTCGCCGTAGCTTTGTGGCCGTCATCGTTACCACATTACGGTCTCCATGCACCACCTGCACGGGCGGAGCCCCGCCGGTCAAACAACACTCCCCCTCTGCACCCCCCGCGGCAGGTCAGTTGTGGACCTGCCCTTCCAGCTGAACAACGGCCGCCCCACAGCGCTCCGAGTAAGCCTGCCGGCGCACTTCCCCCACGTAAGTGAGACAATGGGCACGCAAGCTGATGCAAGAAGGGTGCGGCGTCTGGGCTGAGCAGGGCTGTGGAAGCTATGCCGACGGGTTGACTGGGGCTTCGACATGGCGAACTGCCATAATGGCCCCTGGGTCGGGACTGCTAGTCTCGCAGGCAACTCCGTCAAAGGGTGTTGGCAAGTAACCAGGCTTGCGAGAAACGCTAGGGCCGCTTCCTTTCCTTGCACCTTCCCGGCATTAGGTGCCTGGCGTGAGCACAGCCCTCAGGTCGTGTACCTGCCCCCGTGCAACATTGTTCCGCGCGGTCCCCCCTCTTGCGCCTCTCAATCACCCGCCGCAGGACCGCCCCGTGCTGTGCGTACTCGTGCCGCTACAGCACCCCGCTGTCGACTCGTCCGGCCGGATACACGTGCAGGGAGTCGACCACTGGGGTGCCGTACAGCAGCGCCCGGGCTCGGGGTCCGCGTCCGGCATCACGCCGGCGGACCTGGTGGCGGTCGTGCGGGAGGCCTTCGGAGTCCTGTTGGGCGAGGCGGCGAGTCAGCAGGGGCTGACGGGTCTGGGGGGCAGCGGAGGAAGCATGCTGCGCGACGGACGCATAGTGTCGATGACAGGCGGGGCTGGCGGGCAGCAGATGTACGCTGCGGGGGCGTCGGCGTCGGGCCGTATCGCCAGTGCTGGCGTGGACCCGAAGGAGTACCTCGAATCGCTGCCAACGTCGCAGCTTGAGGCCATGCTAGGGGATGAGGAGGCGCTGAAAAAGGCGGCGGCGGTTTGGCTCAAGGACACATCGGTGGGTTTGGAGGCTTTGGGCTGGGGCTTTAGGGGGCGTGTTGCGGCGCAGGCTGGCGGCTGGGACTGGGCGAACAGGGAGCTTGAAGCTGTCACTTGTAGGGATTCTGACCCACGTCATTATCACCACCACCGCGCTCGGTGCTTGCCGGCCCATCGCCTCAGTCCGTGGATTATCTTGTACACCCTCTTATCGCCTCACCTGGCCTCCTCACAGCCCCTCGGCTCTCTGTGCCTCATCCGCACCGCCACACCCTCAATTCACCTAGCCTCGGCGCCGGCCCTCTCGGCTCCCACCATCGCGTGCCTCAGGCCGCCCGTGCGCTTGACGACATTCGGAGCCGGAATCGCACCGTCGCGGAATCGAACCTGGCTCTCTCGCGGTCCATTGAGGAAGCGCGCGGCCACGTGGCTATCGTACGGTCGGGCGAGTACGCTGCTATGAGGGCCCTATTCGAAGGGCTGTACGCCAGGCAGGAGGCGGTTGTGGCCAAGATGGGCAATCCCAAGATCCTGGCGAGGGTGCGGGAAGAAGGCGACAAGGTGAGACGGCCCGGGGCCCGCAGGGGATAGGCGAGGATTCCTCACCGGGTGTTTTGTTCGTGACTGGGTCGAGAAGGGGCGAGTAGGGCGGCGGCATAAAGAGGAACCCCGTGAACTGAGGTAAGGGAAAAGCAGACTGGGAGTTTGGTGACGACCAGTAAAGCGGACCTTTTCGGGGGAGCCCGCCCCCTTGCCCCGAAGGTCCACCCGCTCGGTTGTCACGTGTATCCCATCAGCATTTCTTGCGTCCACCCTCACCCCGCCCGCCGATCAACGGGTTTCCTGTCAGGCCCCCCCCTCCCTCCCCCCCCCCCTCCCCCTCCCTCGAGGCCACGGGTCTTCCTCAGAACCAACCCTCGAGTCAACGGTTCTTTTATGTAACCATGTAACCCCCTCCCTCCCTTCCTCCCTTCCCGCTTCCAGTCGGACGCTGCTTCCGATGCGCTGCTGGAGCGCTTCCAGGCCGGCAGCCTCTCCGTGGAGGCCTTGGTGGAGCAGTACGTCGCAGCGCGGGAGGGTTTCCACGTCATCGACCTGAAGCGCCAAGCTGCGGAACACAGCATGCTGGCGTGATGTGAGGGCGGCAGGGAGCGGGAGGGCCGTTGGGAGAGGTGAGGGTGAGGACGCTGGGGCGGCACGGCAAAGGAGGCAGCGTTGTGTGTGTAGGGGAGGGGAGTGCCGTGAGCGGGTTCTGAGCGCGGTGGAGTTCGGAGAAGTGAGGTTGGATGAGAGCGTCTGGCGCTGTTGTTGCGGTGGTGGCTTTGGCAGGAGGAAGCGGTTGGTGTTGTGGTGCCCACAGCTCGGCATGCATGGCTTGGCAAGGGGAGGTTGCGGTGCAATAGGATGTTGCGGTGCGTTAACTTGATTGCGGGCCGCAATTCCATTTCGGACACATGTTGTCCAAGAAGTCTCGTTTCCTGTCGCGTCTCTGGACGTCAACGCGGCGAGCCACGGCTTAGGCAAGACAGTCTTCAGCATCTGCATGTCGGAAGGTCAGATTGCTTATTTGCGCGGGCCGCACTCCGGTATGTAAAGGCACTTGTAACCCGATGAGTTGAGCTCAGCTCGCGGAAACGTCGGGACACTCGGCGGCAAGGTTCTGTGCGCTGCTGCGGATGTGCTTGTGGGAGGGAACGTATGACTGGGGGTATGACTCGGCCAGGGGATCGCCAGAGCGGACAGCCCACGCCCAGCAGGGGCAAGTAGGATACATACGAAAAAGTCAAAGTCACGAGTCCCTTACAACATTATTTTCACTTGCCACGGATGGCTCCGCCGTACGACCATGAACATTGGTGCTCTGCGACCGGCACACCAATTGTACCGCGCACCGTCTGCGTACGATAAGGTACGACACTAATGCGCCATGGCCGCCTGCTTTGCGTATCCCTGTAGTTCCGCTCTGTTACTTCTTCGCAGCCGTCCGAAAGGTTCGGGCCTGAACTGATTGATGTGCCAATTAACGCTTCCGAAGAAAAGAGTACCAAGCCCCCATGCCGCCAATACCGTACCCCACATTGGGCCGGCGACTCACAGCCCCCCTCCGGTGGTCCGCTGCCTGGCCCCAGATGCAGGCGCCGAGCCCTTCAGCCACCCCCGCCCTCAAGGAGCTCGGCCGCACGAAACACAACCAGCCGCACCAAACACAACCAACCATCCGGCAGCAGCCATACAGGCGCAGCGTTAGTATGGGTCGCAGAGCTACGGACACCGCGTACCCCAGTGTACCCGGCGTTCAACAAAGCGGGTCCCTTCTCGCCTTGCGACGTGAGCAGCAGCTGGCTACACCAGGTGGCAGGCACACGGCCCGCCATGCATCCCCGCAGCAGGCCCAGATCGCGCGCCCACTACTGAAGGACCGGGGTCGCAGTACGACTTGCGCCGTCCCCCCTGGAGCTACAGGTGCGTTGGGGGGGTATCGGGAGCACTGGAATGCGCCCACGCCCCTCCCTGGCGCCGGCAGCCCATGCATCACCGGCAAAAAACACTGGGAGCAGTGGCGCCGAAGCAAAGACGCGCGCCGCGGACCGTAACGCACCTAGCCGCGCCCAAGACGCGCATGGTGGACAAACCATCGTACAACGGTAGTACAGTTGTCGTACATGCCACGAGCGACACACTCCGCTTGAAAAACGCTCCGGCGCTGGTTGATCCTTTTTAGATACGGCGCCACGATTGTACATGTCTTGCGGCATGCGCGAAAGATCGTAAGCAAGTCCCCAACACATAACGCAGACCATTTCGGGAATTGGGATCGATCGACGAACTAGGCCGACATCGATATCAAGAGGGATACCATTTTCACGCCAGACCGGCGGGCGCGAACAGCGGGCGCGCAAGCCCAGCACTGCCTCAGCTGCCGCCCCTGTCCGCGCCCCCACACCCATGTTAAACCCACACGCCGAATGCTGCTGCTGTCGCCGCTGCCACAGCCGCTGAGGCCGCCGCCCGCATTACGGACACTTCACTACTTGTGGCCTCAAGCACCCTGCAGCGACCGCGACCGGCCAGCGCACAGAACCGACGCGGACGCAACAGAAAAGACGCGGCCGCTACCGCCCCGACGCGGACGCTTTACTGCCCCTCCCACACGGCGTAGTTGTAGCCGCTGCTCGACATCTTGAGCTCTTTGCCGTTGACGCGGATGCCCGAGTGGTTGGGCGACCAGTCGCCTGTGCCCATCTTGATCGCCACCTTGTCGTCGATGATGGCGGCGTAGACGTCGCCGGCGGACTTCTTGACAACCACCTTGGACCTGCGGGGACCAGCAACGACATGACAAGTCGGTTTGTTTTCTGGGTAAAAAGGGATTTACCGGCATGCGCCTGTTGTTCTTCGTCTCCCTACAAACCAAAACAGGCCATCAGCTGCTGTGAAGCGCGCACTCTTGGCCAAATGGAATAATGCCGAGGCGGAAAATCCCGCAACAGCCCCGTAATATTTCCAAAACAAAATATGCACCCGCAGCCCACTATGGTAAAATGCCGCGTCATGGCTCAGGTTGTTGTTCCGTCAGAAGAACGCCCCGACCCTCACTCCCCCTCCATTACCGCCGAAGACAAGTTATCCGCTCTTTCCAACAGATTGGACCAAAGCCCCCCGGACGATGCCCAAGCTCCCTGGAGAGAAGAGCGCCCCTCCCCCTCCCCCAACTTCTTTTCTTTCGTACACGGGTTTTCCTTGCAATCCCCCAACTTCGGTGGCAGCGCACCTGGCGTTGATGCCGTTGCGCTTGCGGATTGACAGCAGCTCCAGGATGCACTTGCGCAGGCCGCCCTCCTCCTGTCGGGACCGGATGCCAGAACAGGGACAGGGGGAGGACCGAAAATCATCAGAACCTGAATTCCACTCTTCGCATCCTCCGCGCTAGGACGCCTTCAATGCCGGCTGGCCGACGAGACGCGCCGACTATGATCGGGACAGGACGCGGGTTCTGCTATCCATCAGGCGCACGCGGGTGCTGCTATCCATCAGGCGCACCACCACCCTTCTCCGCCACTGCGCAGGTGCGCATCTCCTGTGTCGGTACACACGGCCTTTCGCCCTCCACCTCCGCGCAGCCCGCCCCGCTCCACCTGGTAGAGGTGGTCGTAGAAGACGCAGGGCGTTCCCGGGTGCGTTAGGATGTAGGCGTAGCCCTCCGGCAGGTTGCGCGAGGGGAAGGGCCAGTGGTTGAGGGTGGAGCCGGTGTCGTGGTTGTCGATGAAGGTGATGGCGCGCGAGGGCCACATGCCCATCACGCCCGGCGGCCGACCCTGGCTGTCAACCAGACGCCAGTACTCGCGGCGACCCACGGCCTCCTGCTCAGGACGGGGAGTGGGAGGGGAGGGAGGGGGGGGAGGAGGGGGGAGGAGGGGTACGCAATAAACCGGTGAACTGACGGAGGAAGGAAGTTGTGTTCGGAGGGGGCCAAGCTCTTCGCACGACGCGGTAATGCGCCACTCGAGGGAAGGAGGAGTAGGAGCGCGCTGATTGCGGTGTGGCGATGTTAAGGCCGTGCGGTGATGCGGCAATAGGACGGAGGACGCAAAGGGTAGGCGGTGCATTCCGGCCGTCCAGGAGAGCTCGGCCGTCAGGACCACAGGGCCCGGAGCCAGGGCCAGTCCCGCCTGCCCCTCTCTCCCCCGCCCCCCCAAAAAGGAGTCCGAAGACAACGTGCCAGCTATCCTGCCCATGTCGTGTAATGGTTTTTATGCCAACCCCCCAAAAAAGGCCGGGAACCTGCTTTCTGGCCACCCCCCAAAGGCTGCGTCCGCACCTGCAGGATACCCTTGGTGGTGAAGTCGAAGGCGGCTGAGGTGCCGCCGGTGGAGTCGCACCAGTTGACGGTGCGCTGCCGGTGCGCGTCCTGAAGGAGCGGCCGCGGGGGGGGGTGCGGGATGGCGGGGTTGCGGGTTTTGAGGAAGACCCGTGGGTGCGAGAAAAAACCGTTTAGAACAGACGTTTTAAACCCGCGGGGTGGCGGGTGGGGGTTGGCCAGCGGCTTTAGCTAACGCCGGGTGCTTGCTGGTGCGACCTCCGCGAGCCCTCCTGGGCCTGGGCGGCTCCCAGCATTCGACACACTCCCCATAACCACCGTAAGCTCCCAACCGTAATTGCAACCACGACCGGAACCCAGACCTTTCACCCATCAACCCCTGAAGCCTTGTGTTCCTAGCTTTATTGACCCTACCAAAGACCAAAGAAAGCCCCGAAACACCTCCCACCCACCTGGTTGTAGTTGAGCACTCCGTCCGTGTACTCGCAGCTGTCCCAGTACTCGCCGAAGGACATGGCCGGCACGGTCTCGTCAATGTACTGCTTGCAGTACGAGCCGAGGTAGCCGCGCACGAAGTCGAAGCGCCAGCCATCGTAGCCGATGGAGTTGCGCAAGTACTTCATCCAGTTGACGATGTCCTGTTGTGGGGGTGTGTGGGGTGGCGTGGGGTTCAGTATTTTTGGTGGGGGTACAACAAGCTGCAGATAAAGCATTTGGGAGCTGTTGATAGTGGGAATGAGAGGGCGGGGGCGGCGGGGTGACCGGGCCTGGCGCTGGCCAAGGGCAGCTACCCTGCCCTAACGGAAAGACCGCCGAAGCACTCTCCTTTCAGCAGAGGGGCGTGAGGGGCCGCGGCCCCCTCTTGCTCCAACTGAGAGTCTGCTGTATGTGTGTATGCGTGTATGAACTCCGCGGAGACTCACGTTCCGGATGCGCTCCTGCGAGTGGTCGATGTTGGGTGCAGCGGCGTAGTCGTCGCCCTGCTTGGGGCTCCCCCGGCCTCCGAAGGACGGGTTGTTGGAGCAGATGGCGGAGGCGTCCCAGGCGAGGCGACCGCCGAACTTGTTCCACTTGCCGTCGCTGCCCTGGCTGTTGGCGCACCTGTTGCGGCGAGAGGCAGCGAGGCAGCGGCACACAAGAGGGGTGGAGGAGGAGGAAACCGGTGAAGGGACGGACACGGGCGAACGCGTGGGAAAAGAGAGGGACGGAGAGTTCCGGTCCAGTGGTGATGGTGGTGGTGGTGAGGTACTGCGGGCCCCCCCTTAGTTTCGCCAGCTGGTTTCTGCACCCCGTATCCCCCGTCGTGTAACAGGGTCTTCTCGCCCCCCCCGCTGCGCCCTTCCCGCCACCCACCGATGGTTGACCACAATGTCCGCAATGACCTTGATGTTGTGCTGGTGGAACTGGGCGATCAGGTCGCGCAGCTCCGACTCCGTGCCGTAGGCGGAGTCCAGGCTGTACAGGTCGCGAGGCAGGTAGCCCTGCGGGCTGACGCTGTCCGAGGGAGGCGGCATCCACACGCCCGTGAAGCCCGCGTCGGAGATGTCCTTGACGCGCCCGCTCAGCTGCCGGTACAGCTTCTGGCGGTGGGACTCCCAGTTGAAGGCCTGTGTGGGGGGGGGGTTTGGGTGAGGGGGTGGCGAGAGGATCCGGTTACAAGACGTACGAAACAGAGAGCGGCCATTATCTGGTGGTGGTGGTAGTGGAAGTGGCGGCATGGTGGTGGTGGTGCTGCTGGCGGCGGCGGTGAGGGTGGTGGTGATGATGACGGTGACGGTGGCAGTGGCGGTGGCGCGTGTGGTCGAGGTGGTGGTCGTCAAGCCCGTGTCCTGAACCCTAGCCATCCTTGTTCGTCGACAAGGGCAAGCAAGCCCGTCCCTGGTGTCCCCGTCTGGTTGAATCAGACCCTAAAACCTCGCCAGCAACCCGGTTCGTCTCCTGCGCTCCGCAACCACACCAGTCCTGCTCCCTCTCGACAGCCGCGACAGGCCCTATGTAAGGCGTACAACACCGCGGCCCTCCCATCACCTCCCTCGCCCCATTGCTACCGCACCTGCAGCAGGATCTCGTAGCCTGAGCCGCAGCCAGCACCCGCCGCCGACCGGATCGGTGAAGGCGGCTTCAGCGTATCGAGCAGCTTCTCTGTTGGGCTCTTTTGCTTCTCCGGCGCGGCCGCCAGGTTGCGGCGGGCCGCAAGCACGGCCTGCAGTGAGGTCGGGGGTTGCGTATGGAGAGGTGAGGAAAAACGTCGTAGACATCGGGGGGTTGGCATAAAGACCGCTTACACGACATCGGGAGCGGGTGAGAGGGGGAGAGTGAGGGATGGAGGGCTTCACGCAAGGGGAGGCGGGGGAAACTGTGGCCGCTGCGCCGACGGCCTGCCAGTCTCGTTGCTGTCTCAGTGCGCATGCCAGGTGACCTCGATGCGGGTGCCGTCCAAGCAAACCGTGTGATGGACAAGCCAGGCAACGAGGCGCGGCTTTCGTGGGGGTATTGAGGGGCGGCCGGCCGCAGCGCTAACCCACATTTGCCTTTGGCTGATTGAGAATACAGCACTCGTGCTCAAGGTTGGAGCAACCCCGTGGTCCCACCCGCCGCCCTGGCCACCATCAGCCCACCCTTTTCTCAGCGCCAGTCCAGTCCAGCCCATACCGTGCGATCCGCAGCAACGTTCCGGCACTTCTTCGAACCCTCCCTGGACTCCAGCAAGCCCCCAACAACCGCGTCGCCCACGCATACGCGGCCCGACCTCGTGCCCCTCCCCCCCCTTCTGGACCACCACCTTCATCGCCCTTGGTTTGTCGGCCGTGAATTCGCGGATTCTCTTACACCCCCCTATCCCTTCCCTTCCAAGGGCATCACTTCATTATCAGTTGTGCCTCGGTCCGCGGGATTCCTCGCCACCCCCCTGCCGCACCTGCATGGCCGAGATTTTGCGCTCCAGGCCAGCAGCGGCCTCCGTGCGCGCAGTCTCCAGGACCCGCATGTCAACGGTCGAGGAGCTCCTGCGGACAAGGAGGGGCGGCCGGGAGGGGGGGGCCGGTCAGGAGAGGGGGGAAGGAGGGGGAGGAAGGACGTCGCGGAGAGGGGTCAGGGGCGACAGAGCAATCTAGGGCGGCAGGGCGATGGCGCGAGGCTAGCGCTCCGGCAGGTGCGGGGCGTGCCTGGTAGTCCCAGCCCACGGCACGGCGGCAGCAGCAGCAAGCGGTACCAGGCACGCTGCGAGAGGGCTGCTGCCGGCGTCCATTCCTGCATATACCCACTCTCCACTTGAGGCCCAGGAGCCCGTACCTTCCCCCCTCCCTGAAAGCTGCCCGGCTGGTGCCTTGTGGGTGCGGTGCTGCTTCCTTCGGGTCCCCACCCGCACATTTCAGCCCCCCTCAACCCCAGCCGCTACGCCGGCAGTGTCCTTCCCCACGGGGCTGGAGTCTTGAGGTTTTGAGAGTAGCACATACGGAGCCCCCATCTTCAGTGCACCTTAAATGCGAGCCAGAAACATGTAAATATAAACGCAGCGTCGAGCTGTTAAAAGACAGAATGGGGGACGTGGCACGACCCATGTGCTCAAATCTCCCTGCGGAAGCATCATTCCGTCTTTTTCGCGGCTGCTGTGACGCCATCCTGGGCTCCCAGTGGCATGAACCAACGCCGGCTGGGAGCCTGAGGCTTCCTCAAGCTTCTAAGCTTCCACAAGCTATGGACCTCATTTACAGCCCCCCAGCCATCCTCGCTACCACCCCCATCCGCAAGCAAGCCCCCCGTTCGGCTTCCGCCAAGCTGTCCGGGGGATTATTCCAGCCTCTCTGCCCTCTCCCCGCGGCAAACACAAGCGAGGACACGCGCCACTCCTCCACCCCATTACGCCCTCATGACGACGAGTGCTGAAACCGGAGTGACGAGAACATACCGTGTAGCCCTGACAGCTGGCTGCCCGTCGGGCTTTCCGTCGGCGCATTGATGATGTAGATTATGTTACCCGTCGCCTTGGCTAGATATCAACCGCGATCTAGTCCAGGCGACGACGGACAACAATGTGTACATCAGGACGCTATCCGAAAGCCCGGCTGGTAACGGCCTGTCCCAGCTTCTCGTTATGGACTTCCTCATGTACCATACCCATACCATTTGTTTTGGGCTGCCCGGCAAACATCCCCCTCCCCTCCCCCATACCCCATTCGCACTCCCCTGCCACCACAGCCCCCGCGCACCGCATGTTGATGATCTCCCGCTCCGAAGCCACGAGCTCCGCCGCCGCCGCCGCCATCTCGGCGGCCGCCAGCTCCAGGGTGTCCACGTCGTTCTGGGCGGCCTGACCCTTGAGCGGCTTGAGGCGCTCCACCTCCGCTGCTGCCACGATGCCGTAAATGGCGGGCATGGACGAGCGGCTGGTGGAGGCGGTGACGGACAGGATATGCTCCCGGATCAACGCGAACTGCGTCTCGGGAACCTGGTAGCAGCAAGGGGAGGGAGGGGGGGAGGGAGGGAGGAAGAGGGGGAGAGCGGGAGAGGAGGGGGGAGGCGAAAGAGCGTCAGGCACAAAGGGGCCCACGGGGAAGTGCGGGGGAACTGCGCATGGATGAAGAGGTGGGGGAGAGAATTAAACGAGGGGAAACCCACGAATGGTGGTTCCTCTTGGTTATCCGCGGGGGAGAAGTATGTTATGAGGCTGTAAGTAGTCAGCGACTCACCTTCTTGCCGTCGGTCGTTTGCACCCGGAAGACGTCCAGAACACGGCCATCATCGCTGGTGATGGAGGCGGAAATGACCGTGAGGCCAGCGCTAGAGAAGCTGCCCGTCAGGCTCATTAGCAAATGCGTCTTGTCCTTGCCCTCGACCGTCACCACCGTGCACTCGTCGTCACTGGTGTTGTCAAACAATATGTCGAGGCCTTCTCCCGCATCGATCGACGAGACAGGCGAGGAGGACATGTCAATGGCCGACGCCTGCAACGACCCGCAATCGGCGACACCTTAGCCGGTGCTATGCAAGGCATGCGACCGGGCAATGGCGGGATTGCGCACCCACCACGAGCCGCCCACCGCGCCCGCTGGATAGCCGCCCAGGCTGAACGGCGGGCACTGGTTGGCAGGGCCGGATGCCGATGCAACGCCTCTGCAGTGGACGGACTTGCGCAAATGGCAAGCAGGGCTGCGGCAAGTGCTGCGGACGGCCGAGCTGCATGCGTGGAGAGGTCCTTGAGAGTAACGACCTGTCCATCTTAGCCCGTCGTCCTGGCGCGCTCCTGTGGCGCGCTCCTGTCGCGAGGAGGGGCGTCAAGGCCTGCGAAGAAACAACGCAAGGGAAGACAACCAGCCGAAGCCGCCTTTACCGCAACGCGGTAGCTTCTACAATAAAACTATTTCCAAGAGGGCATGCAGCAGGCTACGTCGGTACCGGAAGAGTGGGCACCCCATGGCAACGTGACCTTTGCCGATGGCCGACTGACCCCAACCTTCACAGTGGGCACAAACAAGCATTCCAAGCAACTAGAAGCCCCCCAGATGAAGAGCAGCAACACAGATAATGGCACACGGTGGCGTTTATCGGGACAATTTCGTCTCCGGAACGCCCCAGCCGCCTTGCCCGCCGAGACCATCCTTTATGCGTTCCGACCACACCTGGTCGGGCTAGCCCCCTCGCCGCTCCTCCACGATACCTATCTAGTTGTCGCCGTGGCTGATGCGTTGCACGTTTGAGCCACGTTAGGTGGCGTCGGATTGGCAAACGATCGCAATGCACCGCAACAGTTGGACCCGAGCCACGATCCTAGCAGTATGCCGCCTAACCCTGTGGGGCAAAACTACTGTACTATGCCCGAAATCACTGGGCTCCGAATGATCGCGTCCATATAGAACAACCAAGTGCCTGAAAGCATGAAGGGGTGCCGTATTAGCGCAAATGACGAGATGTGATCCAGTCATGCAAACGCTGCACGTAACAATTGTTTCCTGCATAGTTTCGTCTCTCAAATTTTCAGGTGTGGAGCGTCCAGGGTTGCGTGTCGGTGATGTCTAGGGTTAATTGCATGGCGGCCCTTCATTTAGCAAAACCTCCAATCAGCGTAATCACTCGCCACGTTTGTTACTACATTGCTTATCTGATCGTTACGGCGACAGGATCGCTCCGACACCAGTCGCTTAGGAGCAATCCCGACATGCTCACGCTATGACATGTCTTACCCTGGTAAGGCTGTAAGATCCAGCCCAAAACCTGGCGTTCTTGGGAAGGGCGTGTGCTTGGAGCTACGCGATACCCGAGTCTTGGATGGGAGGGATGGAGGTAGTTCAGACACGATTGGTTGTGGTCGGTGGACGGGTAGAGGCAGTTTGAGGCAGGCGGGCTGAGGTAGGCTAGGATTGCCCACGGAAGCAGAGTGTGATGCAAGGTACTGAAGTCATTGCTCTCGGCTGGGGCGCTGTGGGCCAGGGTTCAAGAGAAATCACCCTTGCGGTGCTGCCAATGTGCGTCTACCCGTTGTCTCCCGCCTCAGTTACTACGAGCCCACGCAGCAAATTCTCCTAGTGCTCACTGGCGCTCTCGGGCACTCAGGGGACCATAACCTGCTTCACCTTCCCCCTGCCAGTGTGCCCTGCAATACCCAACCGCATGCGAAGACGCGCAGCGTAATCCGAAGGATCTGAGACCATTTTGGGCGGCGTTTATCCGTACAACGGTTCCCGCCACTGCTGTGATGGGCGGTCCCGGTGCGACTCGTCTTTCAGCCCGTTCAGCACACGCTATGGGTGTCGATCGGAGCATGGCGCGCCGTGCTCTTCAATTCTCCAGACCCTCCACACTAATCCGCTTAAACATCCTGCACACGTACGCCAGCGGGAATAATAACACCGGTATCCCTCCCATACCTCCCACACCTCCCATACTTCCTGTCTAGCACAAGTCCCTCACCCCCCGCGTCAACCCACGAAACCGCACAAGCCGCGCACGGTTCGATTCCCCTTGCCCCAATCCAGCACTGGACATAGCATACGGAAGCACCGACCCCCAAAGGTTGGTACACGACCCCTGGACGCCCTCCCCACCCACTGGGCCTCTGCCCGACCCATGAGGTGCTCCGGCCGATGCTGCGCAGGGCTGGCTTTACTTTCGAACCAAGCTGACGCACGCGACGCTCAAACGACACCAACAGCGCCCTAGTACTGGATGCATATGCACAGCAGCGTGATGCAAGATCACTGCCAGTTCCACTCCTAAACGTTCGTGGTCCTACCTGTTTGTAAGCAAAAATGCTGGTAAATGTCTACTCCTCTGTTCAGTTAGGCTAGGTAAGGTGAAGATGACTAAGTTTACTTATGCGCGGTGGGGTGATCACGGTAACACGCACAGCTCCTTCACCAGCTCGGGCAGCGGCTGTGCCCCCGCTTCCATTTCTTTCTTCTGCGCGGCAAAAGCAGCAAAGAAGGCGTAGGGACGTCATTGCTGCCCGACTTATATGTAAAGATGGGGAGAAACAGAAACGGAAAAGCAGACAAAAGCCCGGCCGCCCTGCCCGATCGAGAGGACACTACCCAACGCGCACCGGCCCAGCTCCGCCCAGCCCAGCCCCGTGAAGACCAAACCAAAGCGAAGGAAAAACAGAAGAATCCCTGCCCTGATCCCACCGCTATACCGGGTTCACGGCCTAATGCTGGAGACGCACAGCCCGGTGTGTGCGTGTGTTACGTCATACGACGTACGAGGCGCCGGTGCGGCCGATCCACGCGGCCAGGCGAATGATCACGGACGACGACGAGATGATGCTTCATGGATGTGGGTTGTGGGCTGTTAATCAGCCCAAACCGATGCTTACGTGCGTACGACCCTCACCGTCCGCACCCTCCCGACATGTACGACAGCACTCACCGGGATCTCGGGCTGGACGGCGCTTCGCTTGTAGACCGGGTACGTGTCGGAGGAGGCGGAGGCGCTGGGGTACAACTGGGGGGAAGGGGAGGGGGGGGGGCGTGAAAACCGATAACACGAAAACGACAGGATAGTGGGCAGGGAGTGGAGGGGAATGGTGGGGAAGAAGGGCCACTGCTGGGGCCGTCTTCGCTGCCAGCGTGGCCTCTGCTACTGGTCGTGTGCCTGACCCGGGCTGGTGCGGTGCCAAGCCTGTAGCCGTATGCGTACGACGACGCGCTGCATGTGTTCCCTTTAAGCCGCTGCCCTGGGCCTGTTTGTCCCGCTGCCCTCGTCGGCCCCGCGCTCCAGCCGATGGGGGTGCGCCCCAACGCCCCACCCCGGCCCTCCCCGGCCCTCCCGCGCCCCTCCCGCGCCCCTCCCCGTCCCTCCCACGCCCTCCCCGTCCCTCCCACGCCCTTCCCCCACCCCTCCCGGCCCTCCCTCGCCTTCCATCCGCACACGCGCGCATGCAAGCGAGCCGGCAGGCGGGCGGCGGGGCCTCACCTGCACGTGCATGTTCCCGTCCTGCGCTTGTAGGAAGGTGCAGCAGGTGGGGGTCACTCCCTGGGGCGGTGCGGCGGGGGGGGGGAGCGGGACGCAGTGCAAGGTGAGATAAGCGAGGGCGCGGTTCGAGGAGCGGCCAGGAGTGCGACCCAGCCGCTCCACGTCCCTCCCCTTATCCGCTGCCCTCATCGCGCAGCACACCCTACTTGTCCGGGACCAGTCATCGCCGCGCCACCGCCCTTCCCCCCCCTGGCGCCTTCAATAAACATTGCAAAAGCCGCAGACCCATCCGCGCCCGGGCCGCACCCCATGACGGGCCGCACCCCGCACCCCATCACGGCCTTGGGTGCTCCTACGTGCGCCCTCACCCCGGCTCTTTTAGACTTCCGTACAATGGCACGCGTCTCCTCGCTACCTCCGGCCCCGGCCCCCCCCGCCCAGCGTTGCGTAAAACGGTTTTTATACAACCCCCGCCCGGCCGCACCTCCTGCGCCGCCACCCGGTCCTCCATCGCCTGGAGCTCCTCCCCCAGCCCCACGGCGATCGGCACCGTGGAACCGTCCTGCCGCTTCACCACTATGGACGCGGTGGCTGAGAAGGGCGTCGCGAAGCCGCGGGACTCCAGCAGCGTCATAAGGCCGCCCACGGGCGTGTCCGCCTCCACCAGCTCAGCAGCCTGCTGCGACAACTTGTTGCGGGCGGCCAGGTAGACGCGCTTGGGTACGGCAAGGCGTTTGGAGAGGTAGAGCACGACCTGCGGGTGGGAAAGAGGTGCGGAGCCGAAGGAGGTGGCTGAGGGGGAAATGGGGGAGGACTCCGGGGAGTCGGCTCCGGAACCGCGGAGCTGGCTCGGGCTTAGCGCCCGGCGCATGGGCGGGATGCGTTGCCCCCGTTGGGCGGGATACGTTCCGCCCGTTGGGATGGCCTGCTGGGATTTCGTCATGGCCAGCGGATCGTGTGGGCCCTTGGGTGCAACCGCGCCGCGCACCGCGGCCCCTCCCCGCGCACCTCGTCAGAAAGTGTGTACGCTTCGAGATTGTGGTCCGCCAAGCTGAGATGATCTTTAAGGTTATTGCCCGCGAAGCATAGTACCTGCTGCTTGACGGGTATCCCTGCGGGGCCGATTACCAGGTGTGACTGACAGCGTTCGTCAGAAGACCACGACCTACCCAAAACGCACCTTCAGCTTCTTGGAGAGCTTGTTTGAGTTCTAGCACTGTTGCCTGGGCATCAATCTGAAACAGGCGGCTCTCCCCAGAGGGGCAGTTGACAAGGACACGCATTGCTGCAAGCGATCAATATTATGAAAGCCGTAATTTATCTGTTTAGGCTTGGATTATTGGCTAGGAATAGAGGAATATCGGCAGTCGGGGTTCGTGCAAGTGGACTAAGTTCCTGCGGCCGTTCTCGTAACTTATGTTTAGCAGAGCAATGTTTCATTTTATCAGTACCTATCCTAAAAATTGTAACTGACTTTTTACTACTAGTGTGCAATATCTGTGCTCGTCTCTTTCGCGTTGTCCAAATGTTTTCCTTGACTTTACCGCGGCGTCCGCTCCCTTAGGAGGCATCCATCATGGACGAGCTTCAGGCTCAATCGGAAAGGTAGCGCATACGCGCACGTCTTGCGTTGTGTAGTGGCAGCGGCCCAACACGCATCCTCTGTCGATGCAGGGAGGCGCGCATCCTCGCGAGGCGCAAGCGCATCCAGGAGCGTCTAGCAGCGCTTCGCGAAGGGGATCATGGCGGTAAGACAGCCGAGCGAAATGCCTGGCCCACGTATCAGCCATGTGGGCCCTTGCCAACCCTATCCGGGTCGCCCGGTCTGCAGGCGGCAAGGAGGGAGAAAAGAAGGAGGAGATTGGGAAGGGAAAGCAGCAGATTATTGAGAGCAAACGGCGCCTGATGCGCGTCAAATACCGCACGGACCAGGATGTCACGTCCGTGCGCGTGGCCGGCGACGACCGCGAAAACCAGCACCGCATCCAGGAGGAGCAGACCCGCCAGGTGGGTGCGTGTACGTCAGGTCCCTCGGTGCTAGGAATTATGGGAGCAGCGCCGCGAAGGGGCTGGCGAAGGCGGGGGCCCAGGAGCCCAGCCTCCCAAACACGCCCCCGCCCCTGCGGCTTCCTTCCTTGCACCGTCCCCTTGCCAAACGCAAACCACACCTTCGACCTCCCAGACCTCTCCACCGCTGCATCCTGGGTTCGAACACGCGCCCTTAGCCATATTCACGGACACAGCACACGGCGAATTTGCCAGGACGTCTCTCCCTCACATCCCTCGCGCGCCCAGCCTTTTCCCCTCCACAATTTTCCCTCCCTGCCTCCCTCCCTCTCTCCCTCCCCCCCCCCGCCCGCCCGTCCGTCATGTCCCTCCACGCACACAGGACTTGCGCTCCAAGCTGCTGGCGGAGGCGGAGCAGAGCGCCCGCCAGAACGCGGCGGTGGCCATGCGGTGGGCTGACCTGTTCTCCATCGAGGTGCCGCAGGTGGGTGGCTGGGCCCGCAGTTATTGGAGCGGGTGGCTGGGTGGCCGGTAGGGAGGAGGGGGGAAGATGGAGGGAGGGTTTGACCCGCATGCAGCCTTTTGGGGCCGGATCCCGGGGGGTGCGGGGGGGGGGCACATGGAGCGCCAAGGAGGGGGGGGGCACACCTTTCGGCATGAGGCACGAGGGTGTTGTGTTCGGCTGAAAGCGCAGTCGTGTTCGCTGCAAAACACCAAAACCGCGTGTACATGTTTCCATGGCTGCGTTGGGAAAGTACCGGGAAGGGAGGGCGGGCCCCCCTGGAGCGCAAACACCAAAGCAGCGTGTATATGTTTCCGTAGCTGCGTTGGGGAAGGTGACGTGTCGCGGCCTACTGGTCTGGGTCGGCACTGGAACGGGGCAGGGGCGCGGTTGGGTTGGGTTGGTGTAAGAGAGGGATAGACGGAGGATCGTGTCGACTCGGGCCCCAGAGGGGGCCTGCGCCTGAAAGGCTGGGCGGATGGCCAGGGCCTGTGCGGTTGCTCTTCCGGAGATGGTGGGGGGGTAGGCGTCGAGGGTTAGGGTCAGCTCGTTGCGTCAGGACCGCGGATAGCTGGAAGAAGGGGCCTTGGCGGAAGCGGATACGGTATTGGGGATTTGCGGAGGGGGCAGATGGAGGGGGCAGATGGGGGGGGCAGATGGAGGGGGCAGATGGAGGGGTCCTTCGGCATCTTCGATGTGGCTGTCACCTAAACACTCGCCATTACTTGGGGATTCACGACGTGGAACGGGGTTAGCGACCGGTTGGTTAGTTGGTTAGTCAGTGGAGACTGGGGACTGGGGGATCTCTGGCAGCTACCGGCCAGCCACCGACTGGCGTTTGCGCTCCAGGGGTGCGCTCTCCCTTCCCGGTGCTGAATCGGAGGCCACGGTGCTGCCGCGCTCCAGGGAGCGCCCAGTCCGGCGGGGGGAAGGTGTTCTGGCTCCGGAGCGAGCCCTCACAGGCTTAGGGCAAACTAGTTTGGCTCACATAACTAGTTTGACTAGTTTGGCTCACATAATTAGTTTGCCTATTTTGGCTCGCATAACTAGTTTGGCTCACAGAACTGATTTGGCTAGTTTGGCTCACAGAATTTCCCTTACTGGCGTTTGCGCGCAAAGGATGCGTGAGCTGGATGCCCGGGTGGGCCCTACCACCGGGCGCGCTCATCTCCCCAATGCCTCTTCTCCCGTCTATGATCGCACCGCCGTCTTAATCTCTCCCCCGCTCCCGCCCTCCCCCTCTTCCACCTCCACCCGCTCCAGGACCTGTACACTGAGATCGAGTCCCAGCGCCAGGCATGCGAACGGATCATCGCCTCCAAGGACAAACTCATCGGCGAGGTGCGGTCGGAGCTCAAGAAGAAGGACGACGAGTTCGTAAAGACCCTCAAGAGACAGGTGGGAGAGAGAGAGAGGAAGGGGGCGGGGCGCGGGGTCGGGGTCGGGGTCGGGGTCGGGGTTTTAGACGGCGAGGTGGTAGTAGTGGTAGTAGTGGGCAGATCGGGTGCGGAGGAACCCATTCGATGGATGCCGAAAGGGACGAGGCGGGCGGGCGAGGGTCGCTGCCTTTTGCCTGCTGCATCTCATGACGAAGCCTCTAACAGATAAGTGGACCGCTGGCGCCACTTGGCGCGCCCAACCCAGTTCTCCAGCATGCATCTCAAAACGTCTGTTCTAAACGGTTTTTTCGGGCATCCACGGGTCTTCCTCGAACCCTGCCCCGTGATCCGACCCCGCGACTTCCCCCCGCGGCCCTTAAAACCTGCCTGCTGTGTCGACTCACCGGTAATTCTCTTCCCCCCCAAGACCCCTGAAACCCTAGAGCCTTTTCACCCCGTCCGCCCCCCCACCAGGCCGAGGACATCGACACGCTGCTGCAGTACATGAGCCGGCAGTTCGTTGAGATGCAAAACGCCTTCAAGGAGGAGCTGGACGAGATAGAGAACGCGTTCCTGCAGGTGGGGGGGGGGCACTCAAGGGGGGGAGAGGAAACCCCGTCATGTACACGACATAGAAGGAAAGGCGGATACATCCTCTGGGGGGGGTCAGTGAGGGCAGGCACGGGTCAGTTGGGAGGGAGGAAAGGAGGGTATGAGCGGAAACCTCGTAGGTCGGTCGGTCGGTAGGATGGGAGCTACCTGCCGGGACCACCTGCTGGAGGGGCTGGGTGCCCGCACGAGTTTCCTTGCCGCCCCCAGACACAAACAGCAACAACGCAGCAACCTCGTCTTGTCGCGACCTCCTTCCCCCCGACTGCATATTACTCCCCTCCCAGGAGCGGTCCGACCTCCTGGAGTCCAACCGTCGCGAGATGCAGGAGCTGTTCGACCGGCGCTCCCGCCTGGAGCAGGACTTCATGGACCGCTACCTGGCAGCGGTGGAGAACTACCAGCAGCAGCTGGAGGGGCACCGACAGATGGACGCGGAGGAGTACCACATCCTGAAAATCAAGTGAGGAAAAGGGTGGTTAAGGGGGATTCAAGCGATGGATCCCCCGGTGGGGGGGCATTTGCGGCGCCCTTGAGAGGCCCTTTTCAGTCCCAGGGGACGGGGCCGTGCTTAATGGGGAAAACACACACCTGAGACCCGAACCCGCTTCTCACCTTCCCCTCCCCTGCCGCTCACCTTCCTCCTCTCTCTCCCCCCTGCCGCTCCCCCTCCTCCTCCTCCTTCTCTTCCCCCCACCCTCAGGCTCGAGACCGACATCCAGAACTTGGAGCAGCACCTGGAGGCCATGCGGGCCACCTACCAGCTCAACACGGAGAAGCTCGAGTATAACTACCGGGTGCTCAAGGTGGGTGGAAGGAAGGGGAGGAGGGAAGGGAGGAGGAGGGAAGGGAGGGGGCCGGGTCGGGTATGTGCTTGCGCGGGGAGGAGGTGCCGACGGCGAGCTGCGCGTGGCGAAGTTGGGTCTCCGCGCCTCCCCCACTCCAATCCATCAACTGCGCCCTCTCACTCCCATTCCAAACCGCCCCTTTACCTCTCCACCCCTTTACCTCTCCACCCCTTTACCTCTCCACCCCTCCACCCCTCCCCCGCAGGAGCGCGAGAAGGAGAACAGCACCACCATCGAGAGCCAGAAGAAGAAGCTCTCCCGCCAGCGCGACATCCTGTCCTCCCTCAAGCAGCGCTACGCCGAGACGGACCGGCGCTACCGCGACGAGAACATGCGGCTGACCGACGAGTACAAGCGCATCACGGAGCAGTTTAAGGACCTGCAGAGCAAGTTCCGGCACTTTGAGCTGGTAGACACCAAGAAGTACAAGGAGGTGAGGAGGAGAGGGGCAGAGGGGGAGAGGGCTGCTGGTGCCCGCAACCAGCGGCAGGGGTTGAGGGGCGGAGGGGAAGTTGGAGGGTTGCAAGGCAAAACGCGTGTACGAGGGCACCCTGCGGGACATCAATGTTGGGGACGGCGCGCAGGTTGCGACTATGCCGCGAAGCTGGCAGCTGCGAATGGAGTACCTCCCACGGGGTACTCCATCCCGCGGGGCCTGGGCCCACCGATGGATGCCTTACCCGCTCCCTACCCACCTCCCACCCGGCCCCATCCCTCGCAGGTCTGGGGCATGAAGGAGAGCGACGTCGCGGCGCTAGTACGGCAGCTGCTCCAGGTGGGGCGGCGGCCGGAGAGGGGGACACTTGCCGGGGTGCGGCAAACACACAGCCGCCCGCTAGGCGCCGCCTGCCTGGCCCGTCGCTGCACCCGACTCGGCGCTGCTGCCCCTTCCCTCTGCATCGGAACCCCAACCTCACCACCGACATCACCCCACCACCACCACCAGCACCCCACCACCACCACCAGCACCCCACCACCACCACCAGCACCCCCCCACCACCACCACCACCACCACCACCACCACTACCACTACCACCACCACCACTACCACCACCACCACCACCACCACCACTACCACCACCACCAGCACCCCACCACCAGCACCCCACCACCACCACCACCAGCACCCCACCACCACCACCAGCACCCCACCACCACCACCACCAGCACCCCACCACCACCAACATCACCCCACCACCACCACCACCACCAGCACCCCACCACCACAACTCCCGCGACAACCACAAGCACCACCGCGGCAGCAGCAGCGAGGAGGACTGCCTCCATTCGACAACCCTGAACCCCCTCTCCCCCCAGGCCGATAGCTTCTTTTTGCCCTCCGTTTCCTACGTCGGTGTAACCGGGTCTACTCGCCCCTTCCCAGACCGAAGGCTATGCACCCACTACATTTCCCCAGTCGCGTTACCGGTTCTTTTATTGTAACCCTCCCAGGCCGACAAAGTGCTCCACGAGCAGCAGCTGGGCTGGGAGTGGCGCCCCCCGGATGATGCGGTCTTCACCCCGGTGCACTCGTCGGGCGCAGGGGACGGCAGCGGTGGGCCCGGAGGCAATGGAGAGGAGGAGCAGGACGAGGACGCCGCGGCCAGGGCCCGGGAGCAGGAGGTGCGTCCTGGGGCGTGTGGAGGGAGGGTTGCGTGGAAAGCCCGTGTAGGAGGAAGCTGAGTAGGGAACCGTTTTCTTACATACGGGGAGAGGGAGGGAGGGAGTGGGGGAAGGAGGGAGCGGGGGAGGGAGGGAGGGAGGGAGGGGGGGGAGGGAGGGGGGCGGGAGGGGAAGGGCTCAGGTGTCTGGGCTAGCACGGAGGTGCGTGTATGTGCGTGTGTGCGTACGTGTGTGTGTGTTGCAGACCGCTTGGGCACGGCAGTGCCCATGACTCCGCACATTGCCTGACGGTTGGTTCTGCGCTCCTCGGCACACACCTGCCCGCCGCCTGTCCACCAGGTTTCGGAGCGCCTGCGGGACGGCCGCAACTGGGGCGCCCTGGGGCTGCTGTGCGACGAGGCGGGCTTCCTGCTGGACGCCAAGGCGCGCAGCATGATTGAACGGCTGCCAAAGGTAAGCGGCCGGCCAGGCAGCTAGCAGCTAAGCGCTAGGCGCTAGGGGAGGGTGCAGCGGGATGGGAGCTCCGGGAGCTCCGGGAGCCGGGGCGAGTCGAGCCTGGGGCCCCCCTGGTTTCGGGGCTATATGCTTGTGCGCCAAGGGCTGGCACTCCTCTGTCACCTCACCGTCCTGCGTCTCTGACACACACACACACACACACATGACCTCCCCCACTGCCTCTCGCCCCACGCGCGCCGCCCCCTCCTGCCGTACCGAATGCCCTACAGGACGAGCAGGGCCTTGTGAAGTCTGAGGCCATCCTGCGCGCCCTGGGCATCACCGACGGCTCCTCCTTCGACTCGCTCCTGGACGCGCTGTCTGCCGACTCGAACGTGGAGATGCGAGCCAAGGGCATGGGTGTGCCGGCGGCCCGTATTGTGGGTGAGTACGGCACACGCTGGCTTTGGTGGCGGGCTCCCGTGCGTATTGCCCGACATCCCCCGGCCAGCCGGGTTGATGCATCCTGGGGGTAGGGGAGGCGGTGGCGGTTGTAGGAGGTTCGGTAGCGCGCGAAAATGGGGGCCGTAGCCAGGAGGGGGGAGAAGGGGCGCCTTGGAGGCGCTGCAAACCGGACTGCGCAGGCGTTGCTTTTGTGTACGGAGTATTCGGTTCCTGTCCGTGACCGAAACCAACCCTTCGCCCGGCTCCGGAACCCCCCAGATGAGAAGGGTGAGCGCGGGCCCCCAGTGCTCGTCCACCCGGACGACGCCGTACGGCGTCTCAAGGCCTTCGTGGAGGTGTACGGCACGGGCCCCAGCCACACCGGCGGCGGCAATATCAGCGGGCCGCTGCGGGTGCAGGGGTTGCTGCGCCGGGCTGCTGAGCGGGAGCATGAGTTCTGGGCTCGGATGACCCACGTGATCAGCGACAAGGGCACTCGCGTGTGGGCGGCGCTGGAGAAGCAGCTGGAGAAGTACCTCGCGCTGCTGCAGGTGGGGGGGGGCCAGGGGAGGGAAAGGGGAGGAGGTGGAACCCGAAGTGGAGGGGGGGAGGCGGAAGTGGACGAGCGCTTGAGGGTTGGTTCTTGGTGGGGGTACTGGGCGTAGGACGACGCGGAGAGGAGATGGGAGGGGCCAGGGAGGAGGAGAGAGGAGGGACGCGAGATGGCTTGGTCTCCCGCGAAGCCCATTCCCAACGACCTCGCCAACCAACCGACCAACCGCCGTGCCTGCAGGACCGTTCCGGCAGCCTGCGCGATGTGGAGAGCCTGCAGCACCAGAACAACGAGCTGCGCGCCCTGCTCAACCAGTACTTGTCGTCACGTATCAACGATGAGCTGCAGATCCCCCCCACACAGGTCATCTAGGGCAACGCCACCAGGTCTGTTCCGGGAGCGGCTCACGCGCGGCACGCGCAGCGTGCGGCGCGCATCTGTGCGCTCCGCGCCGCGCGCGCGCGCAGCGGTGGGGCCCCGTCCTCAGTGGAAGGACTTCCTGGAAGGAGGCGGAGGGAACGTTTACCCGAACCGAACGAACTCAACCTGTTTGTGTTGCCAATGAGCGAGTTGGCGAATAGTTATGAGTGAGCGAGCGAGTGAGTGAGTGAGTGAGTGAGTGAATGGAAGGGGCGCGAGCATGGAGCGCACCGCGGCAAGGGCCGCAACAAATCCGCGTCATGCCCGCATGTGCCCCGCCCGGGTCGCCAGACGGTGTGGGGATGATGACGGAAGGTGCGGTCGGTCGGTCATCGCGGTGGCTGAAAGAAGGAGAAGAGGAGGAGGCAGGGCATGGTTGATGTGCCTGGAAGCTGCTGCAGGTCGCAGCTGGCAGTGTGGAGCTACGTTTTGTGGTTTCGGGGCTGCGTGTGCTGCCGTCTGTGCACGCCATGTTTTGCAACCCACACCTCACCTCTACCTGCGAATACGTGGGATGTGTGATTGCGCCGCGTGCTAATTTGTAAACGACGATTAAGGGCCAAGTAGGAGCCGGGCACTCACGCTATAGTATGAACTGTTACAGTTCGCTAAAGGCGTGCAAGCAAGTAATAAGCTGTGCCGTACAGGTAGGCGGATCCTTGATCCTAACCGGAGTCTGAACAGGTCTGAAGGTCGCAAGTAAGCCAGAGCTAGCGGCTACAAAATCGAAGGGCTCGACGGGCAGCCGCTACTCATGAAATAAAAGCTGAAAGCGCGTCCAAATGCCATGCATGCCTTCCGCGACACCCCCTTCCGCCGGGAATCCTGCAAATGCTGACAAATGCCACCTAGTGCCATGCTGTGCCATGTGTGCCATGTACAGGATCCTTCATACTTGCAGCAACAGTCCGTCCGATCAATGCGTTACGGCGATTGATCGTAGTAATTATGAAGCATATACCCTTGTTGCTGCCACGCGCGCACGCAGGAACTGCTGCATGCGTGGTGCTGAAGCACGTGGTGAGCGCTGGTGAGCGATCAACGCATTGCGAACGCATAATAGCTGCCTCAACGGAATAAAGGACGACGGATCAGGATCGAGCGGACGAAGATGGAACACTGCGGCATGCCGGTTGCGCTGCCGGCTGCAGCGGCCGGTTGCGCGTGCCAGATGGTGTTTGGAAAAGTAGTGGGCCAAAAGAAACCGCGCGGGCCCTACCTATCTTCATCCATAACACCTGAACGTATCGGTTTCCAATTGTAATAACGAAAACCTTGGTCTTCTGCTGTACTCGATGTCTGAACGTACTGGCTTCGGAGCTAGGGTTGCTCGGGTTCAGTGCGTCTCAGTGCGTCTGGGCCAGGTGGTCCTTGCTTGGAAGTTTTCCAGGGTACGTTGCTGAGTTCCTATTGGCGTTGGATGTCTTGGCCACTGCATTGCTTGGCTATGCTTTATGTGACACTCGCGGCGATACGAGCGCGTCGCCGCGGTTGGCCAATTTCGCTGCCTCGGTCGCTGCCTCTACCACCTGCCTCTGTCGCTGCCTCTACCACCTGCAGCAAGCCCGCATGCTATGGATCTCACCTCGCTACGATTACGCTGGCAGACCCGTAGCAGGACGCGTCTAGGCAAGGCAAGCTCACGCGCAGCCGGCTGGAAGTAATGCGATAATTATGCGATTCGGCGCGAATGGGAACCGGCCCAACAAGGCGCTGGTCAATTGCACAACGCGACATCCTGCGCCTCGATCCCTTCATTATTGTTTACAAATGTTCAAGAGGGGCCTAGCGTGCATTGGAGATTTACTAGAACCAGCGCACGCGTTTCGCACGCTGAGCAGCAGCAAGCACGACCAGCAGCAGGCATTACTGAATGAATAATGAATCGACAACGTCCCCGGTAGACGTTCACAATAGCGAGCCCTCTAGGCACAGTACAGGACGTGGGGCACGAACGGATCAGTTGTTGGAGCTACAGCATGGATCCCCATGCAGCCATGCATATTACACGTGCGTGCTACGTTGATACATCATCACCAGGCAGACATACACACTGACAGGTCCACGACCCGATAGACTTGCATGCTCATCCATCACTGCTACGCTACGCTAAGTGCATATCGCTTCACCCAAGCCACTGTTGTTCATGTGTATGCTCGCTGCTTAGGCGTACGTAGGCGGGGGAGAGGCCGGCGACGGAGGCTCGTAGGGCGACGGCGGCGAGGCAGGCGGCGGAGGCGACTTTGCCACTGATGAAGCGAGGGAGCGGGGCGGATAGCGGCGGGATGGGGCGGGGCATAGGTCGTTACGAGGAGTGTCGAGATTCTGTCCTAAGTTGAGAATGGGTCACCCAAGCAATAGCATCACCAGGTTTACAGGTCGCAGAACTAGGACCGAACCACTTAGTGCTTAGTTGCTTATCCTAGAAAACTCTGTTCTGGACTCTTAAGCTAGCAGCGGCTCGGCCGTACAGACACGCATGGGGAGGGGGTTGGGGGCAGACCGAACTATTCCCCTGAACCCTGAATCGCGACGAGGAGCAGATAGATGCGCTGGCGGGGTCGTACATGGACATACGGCTTACCTTGGCAGTTCTTGCCGCGCAGGACGTAGTCGGGCGGGCAGGTGCAGGTGAAACCCTTGGGGCCCTTGCCGGTCGCTTCGGTGACCACGCAGGTCGCCAAGTCGCCGCAGGGGCTGCTGTCGCACGGGCTCGCGCCTGCGTGGACGAGAGTGCAGGTTAATACATAGTCCGCGCATTTTATTGGGTTACTTCGCGAGACGTATTTGTAAAATACTATCCGTGGGCGGACTGCGGTTTGTGGTTCAGTGCGCGGCCCGCATGCGCATCAACACAACGCCTTTTGAGAGTAGCAAGGCAAATCAATTGGACTGCAGAGACGCATGTTGCTTGTTTGTGGCGTGAGGTGCGATAGGGCGCGGTTTCCAGAATGGAGACAACGGATGGATGGACAGGCTATATGTAGGACTTTGTCGACTGTAAGGATGTTGCAAACAAAGAAGGAAGTGATGACGGTTGGATTGCTGGAAGCAACCTAGCAGGCAGGGGACCTTCCTTGGCTGGTAACTAAGCATTAAGTGCGTGAATGGAGCAACCTCCAAAAGCTGTTGGCAAGCCGGCCACTGCATTGTATAGTAGACGGTACACAGCAACCGTTTACTATTTATAACGTTCGTCTGGGAACGTTACAAGGACCCAAGAAGCACAAGTATGAATGGTTACAGCAGCAGCAGTTCAATCGCACTCGCTTACCTGGGTCGGGTCGGCCGGCCTCAGCGACGAGGATCATAGAAGTAACCGCAATGCACAGCAGCAGCAGAACCGCTGGCCTGGTTGATGATTGCAAGCGACCCATGGCTGGCAGCGGCGGCAATGCACGCACGTCTGACTGCTGGACGACCTGGGTTGTCGGTGACCCCGCTCGAGGCAGCAGCAGCAGGAGCAGCAATTGACTCAATTGAGGATGGACGCAGGCAACTGACACGGCTGTGAAGAAACACAGTTCCGATTACTATGGTATGTAAGGAACGTGCTTGGCTATTTGTAGGGTCACAATTGCACGGCACGGACGTCGTACGACCTTGTACAACGCGGGAAGAGTAAGGCCAGTCAGTCATCCGGCCACAGGCGGGCGCTTCGGCCATTCATATCGAACTTGTACGGTATGCGCCCATGAATGTCTGACTCTTGGAAGTAGGGATGAAGTGTGTCAAGCACGGTACCTACCTTCCGATCAGGGCTCGCAGTGTAACGCCAGTAAGAAAACACCTTTGCTATCGAGTAGACTACGTAATAACCAAAGACCAGCGGCGCCAGCGCGGCGCAGGGCCACGCAGGGCGGCCTGCTCTGCACTGCTCTGCATGCATCTCTCGTTTCCATCCGCGCAGCAGCATACATGTTTGCTACTTTGTTCATCTAATTTTATTTCTACACCATGTTTTGTTTTGCTTGTAATCCGTCGAAAGGAGCGGGCAGTCCCATTAGTCCCATTACGCTACAATGACCGGCAGCAACCGTACTGATGAAGCGGGGTCGTGAAGGACCAAACTAAGCAACTTGCCGACCCAAATTAATCAAGCTGTTGTTGATAGTAAGCGCAAAAAAATAATCAAAGGAAGGAATCCGGCTAGTGAGACGTAGCGGGCGAGCGGATCCCATTTCGGAACCTATGTCGTTTGCTCTCCAAACGAACAGCGGAACCATGTCACCGGAATGAAACTGTAATAATGCGCACCCGAAGTGAAGGATGGAGCAGCGAAGTACTGAACTGCGCCGCCGGTCTGACCCTGTCAACCTTGTCCGACAGCCCGTATCATACTGCACCATCCAAGGAACACAGAATAACATAATAAAGGTAGTGCCAGATTACATAATACTGCGTTGCTAGCTGCATGGCTGCCATTAGCACGGTGGTCACCATTATAGTGCCTGTTGACAGCCTGAGAAACGATAAAATGAATCGTGCGTACTTCAGTCGGGCGGACATCAGGCGAGTAACGCAAAAACGATTCGCTTTTACCAATTAGAGGATTACGTGCAAGCATAAAGTATGCGGTTCAGCGACCATCAGGTTGACGGTTTCTCGTTGATTGCGAAGGATTGCGCATGCTCGCTAGCACGTGGAAGGGGCGCATTCTTTCTGCTTTAAGCCCGACTGAACTGCTTGACCAACGGTGCTAAAAACGCATCCCAAATGTGAGCGAGTTCGTTGCTTGCCCGCTTGTTGCAGCAGTGCGTTCATGCACAACAGGCCTCCTGATAGCTCAACTCTTGAGGTAATAGGAAGTCCAGTAGCTGAGCAGTAGAAGCAATTGGTCGTGGAGCCCATCCATGAGAAGTGGAAAGGATCCGGCGGTAAGAGGGAAATTTACAGCGACATGCCCGTAGTAGTAAGGACAACCCTACGTATGGGCGACCGGGGTTATCAGATACGAGGGTGCTAGGCTATCAAAAAGCCCTATCAGACAGCCTAGCAGATACCTACCAAAGATAAACCTAGCAGGCGCCTGCTACCTAGCAGGGAAGACGCATGATATATATCCGTCCTCATCCTCGCGGTCATCTGCCACGATGTTGCTGGCCTGGCTGCTGGCCTGGCTGCAGGTCTTCTGATATTCCCTTGCTAGGCTCCTGCTAGGCTGCAAATAAGGATGCTAGGCATGTGACCGACGGCTGATATGCTAAATATCTGGACAGCTGGGTGCGTGCCGGACTGTTGCGGCAGAATTTTCTCTGTCTGGAAGCAAAGATGCTTGCTTACGTGCGTTGGTCGCATACATGGTCCTGTACTATGTTGGACAGAGGCATGATCAGCTTTGCCACAACTACTCAAGCCATCACGCGCGATTGTGCAAGACGCGGACCGGGTTGGGGGAGGCAATGCAGCAAAAATGTCACCCCAAACCACAAGTACTGCAAGACCTGTAACACACAAAGGCAACCTTACAGGAATGCGCTTCAGCTGTAGATATAAACGCTTCTCCAGCAGCAAGGCCTATATACGATATGTGCGCTCATAAGCTATACACACAAACGCATATCCATCCTCAACACCAAGCAACGCAAATCGGTTAGCATCTGCACATCCCGCGGGTTAATTTTACACACGGCTTCCTATATCACTGCTTATTGGAGCACACACAAAGACGCGGCCAGGCGCGTGATCGAAAAAGGGCACCTACAGCAGCTTGTTAACGTAGCTTATTTCTAGCGACACCGCCATCTGTGACATCCACTTCGACGCAAGCCACATTAATTCATCGGCAGGACGAGCACACATATCATGTGCGTGCACGCTGGTGGCACGTGCGTGATGCGATGCTGTTGTGCAGCACGTTGGTTTTGAGGGGCACTGACATGGCCTTCGGGCGATGCACCGGCCCCCTTGTCGTGAACCCATCGTAACCAGATTATCACGCTGGTACGTAGTACCCCCCGACGAATTCGCACCGCCGTGTACCACTGTTGCGAGACAATAACCAGCCTCCATTGTGGCCCTGGGCAACGGGATGCTTCGGACCCAGCAGCCCTTGACGATGGAGAGCGACCCCCGTGGTGGACGAGGGCCCCTGTGTGGGGGGCGAGGGCTTCTGACCGACGCCTATCGGTGGTGGCGTCGTCGCACGCTGGCGTCGTCGCACGCTGGCGTCGTCGCACGCTGGCGTCGTCGCACGCTGCTGGTCCCCAGCGAGGTGCGGCGGGTACTTCGGCAGCGGGGGAGCGCCGACATCGCCAGACCCCTTGGCGACAGGGGTCGCCTGCTGGGAAGCGGAGCCCATCCACGAGGGCAGCAAGCCCTGTGGTGCTTGTAGACCGTGTGCTGCGGCCCAGAGCTACCAGCTGCGTTGTGGTCTCTTGACGGTGGTCCTGCGTAACGGCAACTGTGCTCGGTGTCTGTAAGTGGATCACTAGCCACGACAGTGCGCCTAACACATATCGAGTAGCACAGTGCCTGGGCGAAGGCATAACGAGACATGTTAGGCGTAGTATGTGCGCCCCACGTGCCCCCAACCAAAGCACTCCCCTATGGGAGGTGTGACCGGTGCACGGCGTAAGGTCGCGTCTATCCTACGCCGCTGTCAAGACTGCCGCCGCCGCTGCCATGGCACTCCATGCCACGCGACGGCAACGGCGCCATCAGCAGCTGCTTTGCTGCGACATGCCATCGCCTCGTTCATCCTACGCCTTCGAGGCCGCATCTGTCCAGGCCGCCGCCGTCATCGTCGCCGCTGTCCCCTCGCTCCGCGTCAAGCCGTAGCCGCGGTGAAATTGGTAGCTTGCGGGGCGGGTGTCCTTGTCAACAAGGTCTGAGCAACGAACGCATTGCGAGGTGCTTCAAGAACAGCCCGTTCGGCACACCGCTGCATGTCAGGGTCCGAAACCGGCGCCCGAGCATGCCCGAAACCAAGTCAGTGAACGACTTCCTCTGTGATCCGTGTCTCTGCCCATTGTTGTCTTCAGCGTCCCTTGCATCCTTCACTTTTTCACTTTAGCCAAAATAAAACCCTTCCACAGCATCCACATCATTAAAAAGGAGGACATGGAGCGCGATGGAAATTTTTACCGGCAGTGGGTTATGCAGTCAATTGACTGCCTAGATGAAATTTATAAGAAGTTGAGGCATGGTAGAGGTGTAAAATGTTCCAAAGGAGGTGCAAACGTGGGTTGGAAAAGTGTAAATTTGTACGAAGCAAAGTAGCAATGCAACTAAACTATCCAAACAGTCTCCGGAAACAGTATAAGGTGTCTGACACCACGTCAGGCATCAGCTGGGACCCGCTCGCTATGCAGGAACGTAGAAAGTCCGATTGTGATCCTCTTATTAGCGACCATGGTGCCACCCACGGTGCATTAGGAACACAGGATGTGCTCTCAACAGCTATGAGCGACCGGCATCCTCGCCGCCAATATTATGACAGCCAGCCCGGCCGCGAGCGTGGGGCCGGTCTTTCGTACCTCCACGGCTTCGCCACCCAGACCGGCATTGCCGCAGCCAGCAGCGGCATTCAAACATTCAAACGCCTTCCCATTGAAAGGCGCGGCGCGGCGCGTCTTCACAGTCAGGCAGTCGGCAGGCGACACCATCGGTCATGTACAGCTTGGTGCCCACGAAGAGCAGCGCGGCAGCAGGTAACTGCTATATTGGGTCTTGCTTAGCGGGCCGCCATGCGTGTCGGCGAGGACGCGTTTGTCGAAAAGAGCTTGTCCTGCCACGTTTTAGGCGGGGTGGAGGGGGGGAAGGCCCCTTTCCTTGTGCGAATGCGCCTGCCTGGTGAGTTACAATACACCAATGTGTTGCGTCATCAACCCCCGAAGACCTCCTGTCAACATCACACTACCTAATCGGCTCTCCCCACTCGCTCACCCATGCACTCACCGCCCCGACCCTGCCTTCACCCCCCGAATGCTTGTGGCCTCCACAGCCACCTCCCGTGCAACACCAGGCCCCGGCACCTCCTCAGAATGCGCCAGTAACCTGTGGGCCCGCCTGTCCCCCTTGGCGCGTACCCCTTGCTGTTATCTGGCTGCTGCGCTCACACCGCAAAAAGCTGATTGACGCACCCCTCCTCATCGCAGGTATGCGGTTAGGGCCGCATGGTTGGGACCGGGCGAGGGACCTGTACTATGCATGCCCACAACTTTTCGCCTTGCAGCTTGCCCCCTGCGGCTCGCGGCCTTCCTCCTCCCGCGTCTCCTTTGGCAAGGGGTGCGCGCGAGGGGCACCAACACCTAGCCCGAGTTGACACGACGAGTGTACACGCCGACGCCGCCACCGCCTGCCTGCTCCACGCGTGCCACAATAATGTCGGCACCATTGGCGACGAAGTCGGGGCAGGCGCATTCTCCAGGTGGGTACGCGTCACCACTCTCCAGGCGGGTACGCGTTGGCATTTGCCGCTTTGCCGGCCCAGCTGCTGGCGGCCTTGGTGTTCAGGAAGATGCACGGCGACGCGGCTGGGCAGACGTAGCGGGGCCCCCAGGTTACTATGCCGCTGCGGGCTCTATGGCGATTCTCAGTTTATACGCAAGGTGCCGCAGTCGTGCCTGCTATCTCGGGCCCTGCCCTGCAGGTCGGCGGCAGGGACAACACGGAACTTGTCAGCCGCCCAGCGTCCCCAGTGCACTGTATGTGGAACACACTAGGCGACTCCACATGGCGACCATGGCGGCCCCCAGCACGGATGGCAGCAGCTGTGTGTCGGTGGGACAGACAGCTGTCCGATCATCATGACTGGAGGGGAAGAGGGTGTCCCGCCCGATATGCTGCTGTCGCTCTGCAAGGTCGGCCTGGGTCCATCTGCGGGAAGGAGGCAGCGAGGGAGGGAGGCAGCGAGGGAGGGAGGGAGCGAGGAGGGAGGGAGGCAGCGAGGAGGGAGGGAGGCAGCGAGGAGGGAGGCAGCGAGGGAGGGAGGCAGCGAGGGAGGGAGGCAGCGAGGGAGGGAGGCAGCGAGAAGGGAGGGAGCGATGAGGGAGGCAGCGAGGGAGGGAGGCAGCGAGGGAAGGAGGGAAGGACTGATGGCGATCATTGATTGCAGTGGGCGTGGGGAAAGCAGAGTGAGCAGCTGGATGGGAGGATAGCGATCCCTCCTTTCAGTATCCTGTCGATCGGTGTCTATCGACACCGCCTCAAACAACATATCCATCGATCGGACGAACGGCTTTGATGTGGTGGCCGGGACATGTGACCGTGTCGGCGGCGCCGAACAGACACAGACCGCGGGCGTGGCAAGGCAGGTGCGCATAAGCATGCACGAACGTTTTTGAGCTGTACGAGCACTTTAGCTTCTTGTCACACAGCCAGCAATGAATGCTAAGAAACATGGTCATTGATATTAACTTCTATGATATAGACAATATCCCTTCTGCAGCCTTCTAGCCGCCTATAATTATTCCCGGCGACGCGACGCGACGCAGCAACAACTCGCTCCTCTTCTCCTGACAGTCTCTGACGCTGCATCTGCAGGATGCAGCTTGGTAACCCGTTTCGAGGCCAGCGAGCGAAGAAGCGATTGCATTTATTACATATGAATGGTTGCGCGCGGCTCTCGGCTTAGCAAAAATACAAAAATACGTAGCACTTATCGCCCTTAGCTGACAGGTCTAGCAGCCTAGCACTCAGGCTAGCTAGCGGCGCCGTAGCAGATCCCTAGCCGCGGCCTAGCGTGCCCCGAGCAGGCGCCGGCAGCCCTACGTAGCAGGCAAACGGGGCCTAGCAGGGGCCCCTGCTAGCCTATCAGTTGAGGCGGCTACCCTATCTGATTTGCCCCTTCTCGCACAGGGGTGAATATGAATTGACAACGGTCCGGCGATTGACAACCGGCAGACGTTTACAACAGCGAGCCCTATCTCTAGGCACGGTAGGTCGCGGGGCGCGAACGGATCGATTGTTGGAGATACAGCATGTATATGCATGCAGCCGCATCATACGTGCTAGGTTCATTCATCACCACCAGGCAGACATGTCCACGTCTCAGTAGACATGCATGCTCATCCATCACTGCTTCACCCAAGCCACTGTTGTTCATGTGTATGCTCGCTGCTTAGGCGTACGTAGGCGGGGGAGAGGCCGGCGACGGAGGCTCGTAGGGCTCCGACGGCGAGGCAGGCGGCGGAGGCGACTTTGCCGCTGATGAAGCAAGGGGGCGGGGCGGAGAGCGGCGGGATGGGGCGGGGCATAGGTCGTTATGAGGAGCAGGTAGCTGCATGGATGGCCATACAACATCGGCCACGGACGCTGCAAGTAAGCATGCGTGAAAATTATCGACGTCAACAGGAGCTTTCCCAGCCAACTACAAAGTGATCCTTTAAGGCAGCAGCAACAGCAGCGGACAGGCTAGACATAAAGCATCAGCATAACGGTCTCCCCCCGTTCTCCCCCGTAGTAAAACCTCGGGAACAAATTCACCAATCGACCGATCGATTGCAAGAGCGATTAGACCCGCTGTTGCTTCCTAAATATTATCAGTGCGAGCTATGGAACTACATGCCAGCTGCTGTTTGAAATAACACCCCTATCGGGGGAGGGGCCACAGCAGCGAGCAGCGCACATGTGTATCTGAACCCATGGTTGCGGAATCATTTACTTATTTACTGCACTACCACACGCGCCCGCTTACCTTGGCAGTTCTTGCCGCGCAGGACGTAGTCGGGCGGGCAGGTGCAGGTGAAACCCTTGGAGCCCTTGCCGGTCGCTTCGGTGACCACGCAGGTCGCCAAGTCGCCGCAGGGGTTGATGTCGCACGGGCTCGCGCCTGCGTGGGTGAGAGTGCAGGTTAATATCTACACAGACTGCAGATAAACATGTTGTTTGCGGCGTGAGGTGCGATAGGGCTCGCTGTACCAGAATGGAGACAACGGATGCATAGATGGCAGGCTACAGGTTATACTTTACAAACTGTAACGATGTTCAAACAGAGAAGGAAGCGATGACACAAGGACTGATGGAAGGTAGCTAGCAAGCAGGGCAGCTTCCTTGGCGGGTAACTGTACATTAGGTGCATGTATGGAGCAACCTACAAAAGCTATTGGCAAGCCGGCCGCTGCATTGTGCAGTGAACGGTGCACTGTAACAACATTATGTTGACAATAACGAATTGTTTGTATGGGAACGTTACAGGGACCCAAGAAAGACAATGATGAGTGGTTCCAGAGGCAGCAGTTCAATCGCACTCGCTCACCTGGGTCGGGCCTGCCGGCCTCAGCGACGAGGATCATAGAAGTAACCGCAAAGCACAGCAGCAGCAGAACCACTGGCTTGGTTGATGATTGCGAGCGACCCATGGCTGGCAGCAGCGGCAATGCACGACGACCTGGGTTACCGGTGACCTTGCTCGAAACAGCAGCAGGAGGAGCAGCAGTTAATTCGAGTGTGGGTGGACGTAGACAGCTGGCTCGGCGGTGAAGAAAATTATGTAAGGAAATTGATAACGTGCTTGGCTATTTGTAGGGTCCATTATTGCACGGCGCCCACGTCGTACAACACAGGAAAAGTAAGATCAGTCAGTCACTCAGCCTATTCCGGCCACAGGCGGGCGCTTCGGCCATTCATATTGAACTTTTGCAGTACAGGACACACATGCGTCCATGTCTGACTTTTGGAAGGTAGGCAGGGATAAAGTGAGTCAAGCACGATACTTACCTGCCCGTTAGGGCTCGCAGTGTAACACGTCAGTCAGAAAGCTACATTGCTATCGAGCGGACTACGTAGCAACCAAGGACCGGCGGCCCCAGCGCGGCGCAGGACGGCCCGCTTTGCTCGTATTTCAATCCGCCCAGGGGAGAATTCCACCCTGCCTTTTCCATCGACACGCGCAGCATTATCCCCCCACATCAGGCAGTTTGCTACTTTCTTCATCCAAACTGATTTCCATTTCATAATTCGTTGGAAGGAGCGTGCAGTCCGTTACGCAATAATCAGCAGTACTTACGAAGCGGGGTCGTCATGAGTTACGCAGCTTGCCTTCTCAAATAGCTAACGGAAACCCTTTTTTTAACAGTCAATAACAAAAGAAGGAATCCCAGCTCATGAGGCGTAGCGAGAGCGCGGACCTCAGATCAGAACGCACGTACCGTAAGTCGTTTGTTCACGCTCCACACAAAGCGCGAAACTACGTCACGAAATGAAGCCGCTTTATCTAGAATGATGCGCACCCGAAGCGAAGGATGGAGCAGCGAAATACTGACTGCACCGCCGGTCCGACAGGTTCCAACCCTGTCCGATAGACCACACCACACTGCACCATCCAAAGAACACAGAATAGCATACGGAGTATAACGCCAGGTTATATGGTTCTGAATTGCTAGCTGCATGGCTGCCATTAGTAGGGTGGTCACCATGATAGTGCCAGTTGACAGTCTGAGTAGTAACTAAAAATTGATCGCGCGTACTTCTGACGGGCGGACGTGGGGCAAATAAGGAAAAAACCCTACCTTCCAAACCTTGCTGATCATTTTCACCTTTTAGAGGATTACATGCAAGCGTAAAGTATGCGGTTCAGCGGCCATTAGGTTGACGGTTTCTCGTTACTTGCGCATGCTCGCTAGATTGTCTCCGCGTGCACGTGAAAGGGCCAGCAGTCGAAGTTGAATGCACCGCATATTTTTTGTTTTGAGCCCGACTAAAATATTTTGACCGACGGCATTAAACTCCATCCCAAATGTGCGTTGCTCGCCCGCTTGTTCCAGCAGTGCGTTCATGCACAGCAGCAGGATTCCTAGTAGTAGTAAGTCCAGCAGCTGAGCAGCAGCAGCAATTGGTTATGGAGCCCACAAGAGGCTGAGGAATGGAAAGGAACCAGTAAGAGGAAAATTTACAGCGACCTGCCCATGGTAATAAGGACAAGTAAGCAGAATTTCGGTCACTGGCGGGCCATAGGGTCATGTTGTCAGCACGTCCGACGTTGTCCAACTATGGCAGCTAGGGCGAATGCGAGCCAAGCAAGGTGCCTAGGGCTACCTCCTAATAACTTGCTGCGTGCTAAAGGAGGGTATTACCGGGCCTCAGATGCGGGTAGGCACCTGAACGAAGATGCCTGACCACCCGCAGCCAGATGCGGCCGAAGAAGGGCACCTTCAGTATCTAGATGCGGGTTTGGGGGTATCCAGATGCCGCTGAGGGGGGGCCTCCTGCCAGCCAGATGTAGCTTTCATGGCAACCAGATGCGAGGAAGGGGGGGGCCACTGCTAGCTAGATGCGGGTTGGGAGGCAGCCAGATGCGGGGAAGGGGGTGGGCGCTGGCAGCTAGATGCGGCTGAGGCGGCAGCCAGATGCGGCGGAGGGGGCAGTTAGATGCGTCTTTCTAGGCAGACAGATGCGGCTTTGAGTGCAGCCAGATGCGGCCGAGGAGGCTGACAGCCAAATGCGACTTCGTCGGTATCCAGATGCGGTTTCAAAGCAGCCAGATGCGGCCGAAGGGGGGCCCTTACGGCAGCCAGATGCGGGTTCCAGATAGCCAGATGCGGCCGAAGGGGGGCCCCTACGGCAGCCAGATGCAGGATCACCCGCAGCCAGATGCCATAAGGAAGGTATCCAGATGCCGCTGCCAGCTAGATGCCGTTCAGGTACCCACCCCCTAGATACCAGCAGATGCGAAACGTCTGTCATACCCCTGTGCTAACGGTATACACGCATGGTGCAACGCAATGGCACGAGCCACGTGATAAGGGTGCGTCGCGACCTGTTGTCCTGGCTTCCTACACTCGCACTGAGTCGTCCACATACTAGCCTGCTGAGGATACAAAGAGTGAGTACCGACATTTCTGTCGGGCTGGCAGTGAAAGGCTTTAGTTTCACGACGTTGCGCATAAGCGAAAGTGGTTCGGCTGTCAGCAGACCGTTCTCATTGCCATAGTGCTGGCATTTACTGCCGTCCACGTTCCAAGTTGGTTTGGGCACGCCGGGGTACCATAGCCGAAGCGCGGTATGTTTAGCAGCGTCACCTGTAGCTGCCTGCACACCTCAGACCCCAAAACTACATCGCCTGCGGCGGTCTCGTCGCCGCACGTGCCTCCTGCATCGCGGCAGCCTGCACTCGGCTCCTCAGCATGCACCAGCCCCTTCACCGAATCCTTCCCCCTTCGTCACGCGCAGGTCTATTCACCCTCACCCATCCCCCGTGCCCCTTTCCGCTCTCCATCACCTAGCTACCCGCCTGCTGCCTCGTGGACTTATGTGCCTCCATTCTCCCGTCGGCCCGCCATACCCGTCCTCACATGAAAACGTGACGCCTCCTTGTTACCTTGTTGCCCCGTTGTGCCCGCCCGAACGCCCAGCCCGCTCGCGCGCTGCGCCCCAGCGCCCCCTCTCGTCCACTGGGCACTTCCTTCCAAACCACATCGCCACGCGGCTTTTGCAGGGTTAGTCCGCTGTCGAACCGCCCCCGCACACGCCCATGCCGGTGGCTTCCCACGGCAATTGGCCACCAACGTACACGTACGCGCATCAGCAGCGGGGCCCCAGACAGCAGCGCGACGTCGGGGGCGCGGCGAACTGCGGCCAGGCTGCACTGGCCGCGGGATGAATGAAGGCCGAGGTCGCCGGAGCGGCCGTGTGGTGCGCCATTGCTGCTGCGGGGTCCCCCCCCACCCCGGCTGCATGTGAGTGAGCGGCAACTCAGTGAGGGGCATCTGAGGGGCAACTCAGTGAGGGGCATCTCAGTGAGGGGCATTGAGAGCGGCCAAGAAAGCGTCCAGGTCCAGGCGGCGAAAGAGGCACGAGCCCCGGGTGTGTATGCCTTTGACATTGTCGCGGCACGCGCCCAGGTGGCCGATCAGTCGTGCATAGTCCGCGTCCTTGAAGGTGACCCCCGCGGACGACACGATCTCAGCCAAGGCCCCCCTGGCCTCCGCGTGGTAGTCGTGAACCGGAAGATGGCTGGCCCCCCAGTGTGTCACACTAGCTGTGGGGAGGGCGCTGCAGCGGTGGCGGTCGTGGGGCCGGTGTGTCGCTCCGAGCACCCGCCGCTGTGCCGACCACTGGCAGTGGTCGGCACAGCGGCGTACTGGCCCCCGCCGGAAATGGTCGCGGCGGTTGCTGCGGTTAGAGTCTGCACCGCCGCTATCAGGGCCACATCGCCTGCCGGGACCACCCGCATGTATAGCTAGCGTGGGGCTGCTCCTGCTCTCCGCAGGCCATCAAACGCGCCAAGCACACGACCGCGAGCCACGCGCACACGCTGTCCCACTTGTCAGCGATGAAGCCGCTAAAACTAAAATGATGTGCACCCAAAGCGAAGAAGGAAGCAGGGTTATACTGACTGCGGCGTCGCTCGGTCCGTCCCTTTGTCCGACAGCGCATATGGAAAGCACTACCGTACCGGAACACAACATCCAAGGAACACAGCATGGCGTAGTGAGGGGAACGCCAAGTTGTAGGTTCTGAATTGCTAGCTGCATGGCTGTCATTAGCAGTGTGGTCATTGTATTGCCTGCTGAGTGCGGCTGACTACTGACAGACTGAGTAGCTAAAAAGTGTAACTGGAGCACCGGTACTTCTGTCGGGCGAACGTCGGGCAGGTAAGGAGGCCATGTTCCTATTCTACGGTAATGGAAATACATTCAAGTGTAAAGTATGCGGTTCAGCGGCCATAAGGTTGGTGGTTTCTCGTTGATTGCGCATGCTTGTTAGATTGTCTCTTAAGAGAAAAATTTACAGCAATACACCCGTGGTAGTAAAGACAAATACAATTTCGGTCACTGGCGGGTCGTCGAGTCATGTTCTCAGCGCAGCCCACAAGTGTCTGACGTTGTCCATACAAGATACATACAACTACGGCAGCTAGGGCGAATGCGAGCCAAGCAAGGTGCCTACCTCCTAATAAGGATGCACTTGCTGCGTGCTAACGGTATATACGCATGGTGCTACGCAATGGCAAGAGCCATGTAATATGGGTGCGCCGCGACCTCTTGTCCCGTCTTCCTATACTCGCACCGAGCGAGCGAGCCAGTCATCCACATACTAGCCTGCTAAGCGTACGAAGTGAATTACTCTCATTATCGTTTTTCGGTGTTATGTGACACTCGTGGCGAAGCAAAAGGCAGCAGGCCGAGTGACCTCACTACTACGCATGAAGTTCAGCTTCGGACTCGGTGCTTGGCAGACGACGCATTTGTCTTTTCCTTACAGGCACCAAACGTAATAAGCTTTGCCTAAACGTTATGCACATGTAAGGGTCAGTCGTCAGTGGGTTGAAGCCCGACTGACGCGACTGTTACTCGACCAACGAAAAACGCGCGCCTTTTCATAACATATCCGGAAGTAAGACCTCCGTCGCTCCTGAGCTATATTTGCTGGGAATTCAAGTTCGGCTCACGAGACCCCGCCCGTGTGCGGTACATACCCAGCCACCCACGTACGCACGCACACCCGGCCGCCCTCAGAATGCTCATCGACGCTAATCGTGAGAGAGCGAGCAAGCGACCGGCGAATGCACCCCAGTACTTGGTGCACGAAACACTTCCATCCGCATCTACCTCTACCTACCGCGCGCATCGCTCGCGCAATCCAGCCCTAACTGTAAGCTGGGGTTCTTACGCCTTTCATGCTTACACTAACGCGCCACGACACTACTCCGCGCTGTCCACCCCTGTCCGCCAGCAGGGTGCATCAAAGGCAGGGGGTTTCGTCCTCGCTCCCCCTTGCCCACGCACGTTGATCACACTGCCCGTCCTCCTTTCACTCGCAAGCTAACCAGCCACCAATCGTTATTAGCCTGCTACCCCTTGCTTACTCGCGCACCACACGTACGAGTGCGGCGCTGAACCGCCTGCAAGCCGACCTGACAACTTATTTGTTGTTGGCCCTGGTTTATATACAGCGACGTCGTATCTCATGTATATACATTATGTATGCTATCATACAGGCAGCCTACGTTCAGCCCCATTATCGACGTTTCCTAACGCTTCGTGGACTTCGCATATGCAATATTCAGGCAGCGTCGCTTACGTTCACAATGTACTCAGAATGTCGGTGCGCGAGACTGTAGTCTTGTGCATGGCCGAGCGCCTCATTCCTGGCCGGCAGCGAATGCACCATTCCCGGATATCTCTCCGTACGTGTATGTCACATAATTCAGACACACCCAGCAGCATTCACCTCGCGGCCCTCCGCCTCCTCGCGCTGCGGCGATGGCGTCTTTCTGGCCTTGTAAATTGTTCATCAAATTGGAAGGCGATGTATTCGGAAAGAAGCCTTTCGTTACCATACGTCGGGGGCGTGTCAGAGGGCGGCCATCCCATCGGGGGGAGCAGGAAGGGAGACCCGGGCGTGAGTGGAGTCTCGGGTGTGAAGGGAGTCTCGGGTGTGAAGGGAGTCTCGGGTGTGAATGGAGTCTCGGGTGTGAATGGAGTCTCGGGTGTGAATGGAGTCTCGGGTGTGAATGGAGTCTCGGGCGTGAATGGAGTCTCGGGTGTGAATGGAGTCTCGGGTGTGAATGGAGTCTCCGGCGTGAATGGAGTCTCCGGCGTGACTGGAGGCTCGGGTGTGAATGGAGTCTCCGGCGTGAATGGAGTCTCCGGCGTGACTGGAGGCTCGGGCGTGACTGGAGTCTCGGGCGTGAGTGGAGGCTCGGGCGTGAGTGGTGGAAGCGGGGGCGAGGGTGGCAGAGGTGGAGGAGGTGGTGATGGTGGGGGAGGGGGAGGAGGTGGGGGAGGGGGAGGAGGGGAGGGCGGTGGAGGAGGTGGGGGTGGCGGTGGAGGAGGTGAGGGCGGTGGAGGAGGCGGAGGAGGCGGTGGAGGAGGTGAGGGCGGTGGAGGCGGCGAGGGCGGTGGAGGAGGCGGTGGAGGAGGCGAGGGCGGTGGAGGCGGCGAGGGCGGTGGAGGAGGAGGTGGAGGAGGTGGTGGAGGAGGCGAGGGCGGTGGGGGAGGCGAGGGCGGTGGGGGAGGCGGTGGAGGAGGCGGTGGAGGTGGTGAGGGCGGTGGAGGAGGCGGTGGAGGAGGCGAAGGCGGCGGATTAGGCGATGGAGGAGGCGAGGGCGGTGGAGGAGGCGAGGGCCGTGGAGGAGGCGAGGGCGGGGAAGGAGGGGGCGGCGGAGGATGTGGGGGAGGGGGACAAGGCGGTTTGCAGTTGCAGCACGGGTCATTCGGACAGTCGTAATACATATGACACTGCTGTGAGTCATAGCATCTGTTCCTGGTGGACGGGTCGTTAAGCCCTAAGCAGGTCGTGGCTATGCACCAGATAGCATCGTAGTTGCATTTCCGACAGGCCTCTGACCCAACAGCATCGCAAATGCTCGGAACTCGGATTCCAAAAAGGCGCAGGACCAAGGACAGACGACCAGGCCCGGACAGCCCTTCGCAGAGAACTGCTGCCCAAGATGAAAGCGCATCGCAGCCATTATCGTCAAAGCACTTGTCATGGACAGCGCAGCACCCACACGTGCATTTGGTGTCTGGAAACCAGTCGCATCCCGGAGAGTCGAGTCGCCGTCGTCCAACGGCGAATTGAATGCCATCGTCACCATAATCGGCTGCCTGCTGCTGAGCACCGGTCACAATACTGCCCAGTATGTACGTGGCGAGACGGTTGGCACCGAAACCGCCAACCGCTGACGAATTGTACGAGTCGGGCAGGGTTGACCAGTGCTCCACGGGCTCACCGTCGTCAGTAAAAAGCGGCAGAGAAAAAAATGTTGTTGTGGTCGTCGCCCGCACCCGAAGCAAGATCTCATCACCAGCGCCGCCGTACACGACCGTGAGTACGACATCAGACGACTCGTGAAAGGATACGGCAGTTACCGTCGCCCCAGAAATGGTGGTGCTTTCTGTGAAGTTGGACGGAGGTGGCTGAGGAAATGGGAACGAAGGTGATGGAGAAAACGGGAACAATGGCGACGGAAGGATCGGGAATAAAGGCGGTGGAGGGAAAGGGGACGAGGGTAGCGCAGAAACAGGTGTTTGCCGTTGGGGGACAAAAGGGGACGGTGGTGGTGGGGGAAGCGGGGACGGTGTTGGTGGAGGCAACGGGGGTGGTGGTGGCGGAGGAGAGGGGGACGGCGATGATCGAGGAGAGGGCCGGCGGCCAACCGGGTGCGGCGGAAGGAGCCGAACAGACGAATCGACTCCTACGACATGACACGTACGTGGCCAGGTAGGGATTATGACTGTCTTGGTCGCTGCGGACAAAGCCCTGGGGGCTAGTGCACGACTGTTCCATTGCGTGCTTACCTGGCGAGCAGCAAACGACTCCAACAAACGCCCACAAACAGAGCCTTAACGGTACTCTAGATTGGCTGCAGTCGGCGTGGAACATTTTCATTGCGAACGGTCGCCAAAGTTATCAATTCGAAAGGGTCTGGGGCACACCGTAACGGCTACTTCTACAGGCTTCTACCGAGGACGCCGGCGGCGGGGGTGTATTTCTGTATGGTGAAATTAATGCGCACAAACGTTCTGGTGTGAAATAAACAGGTTGCGTAGATGATAGCCCTTTATAGGGGTGCTGATAGAAAAGTTGTTCGGAACATATTATGTACTGCCGAACACAGTACCAAACGAATGTGGGGGAAGGAGCCGAGAGAGGCGCGAGAGCGGGGCGCGACAAGGCTGGATGAGAGGTGAAGGGAGGCAACCGACTCAGATCGAATCGAGTGGCGCGAGCATCCTTGAGAGCCTGAGGTATGTGGAGGCCACGATAGGTGTTAACCAAACACTGGGGTAATATCGATGCTTGTTGCGGGCAGCACCTTGGGTACGCCCTAGCTGCAGTTAATGGATCTTGTCGTACAGTCGCTTCTACCTGGTCCTACCTGTATGTCCTTAATATCTTGCTTACGCATCGTAGCCAGTTCGCCTTGTACGGTTGGTTAGTCTGCCCGAAATTCGCAGACCTTTTGCAGGTCATTCAGACTAAAAAGGGAACCTTGATATTCCTCTAAACGAGAAGCCGTCGACGCGGAACGTCTTCATTGCGAACGGTTGACCCTACTGGGGACGCCGTGAAGGTGAAAGGCGTACGTCTTGAACTTACTATGAAAGCCATCTTTCGGGGAGATACCGGTAGCACTTTGTGAGAGATGCTGTCGAACATACAGGGTCGGACCTGTTTTCCGAAACACTTCATCAACTGCCGAACATTCTGTCATGTTTACCTTTCAAATACTAGCGAACGAAGGTGGGCGGAAAGAGGCGAGAGAGCCGCGAGAGCGACGCGTCATGAAGCAGAGGCGGGGGAGTCGCGTGCGAGCGGCCTTGTGGGCGGAAGGTAGATGGCGATGGTTGTAAGCCAAGGCTATGGTTTGATGATTAGGTACCGCGGCCAGCACCTCGCGTCCGCCCTAGCTGGGAAATGGACCCCTATGGATCTCGTCTGCTGTGCAGTTGCTTTCAGCCGTTCCTACCTGCGTGCCTTCAATCTGTTACGTTTCGTCGATAGCAAGTCCGCCTTGTACAGTTGGTCCTTACGACAGCTCAGTTCAACAGGGTATGTTGATGTATTATGCCCCTCGATACATTTAGTGTGGCACGCGGAGGGTGGCTACTGACCACTTAATTACCTTGACGCCAAACATTATTTATCTTCTGCAGATAGTATGAGCATACTGCGGCGTTTCAAAGTTACGTTTTTTCTTTAAACTGCTGCGTGCTAAGAAGCACCAACAGGGCGTAACACGGCCAACAATTACATATAGCGCACATCTCGTCATCGCAAGATCAGCGTAGCACTGCGAGCACTGCGAGCGCTTACACTTAGTCATCGCAAGCTGGTAAAAGAACGGCGTAGAAATGCGCGCACCTACGTAAGGATACGGTTCTAGTTCATCTGGAAGCGCCATTTAGCGCGTCATTGTTGTGCGCATGTTGTGCGCTTAATTCCCATATTTTCACCTCTTTCCGCACAGCCTTTTCGTTCGTTGAGCAGGTCGACAGCGGCCAGGACCTCCTGCCTTCACCCTACCGGCCGCCTCGGCTCCTTCACTGCCCTTTCTTCCCCCCCCCCGTACATACGCTGAGGCCTGGTGAAACAATAGGCAGTATTCGCCAGAGTGTAATGAATCGGTACCCATTTCACTACACTATATTCTGCTCCTCTGCAGCTGTACTGCACTGCAATACAACCTCGCTCGCGTCCTCAGAGCTATCCTCGCTAGTCGCCACCGCTGCCGCCTGCCGCCGCCCCACGGCTGCCGCCGCCGTCGTATCCGCCACGCCATCAAGATGCCTTCCTGCCGCCACCACCGCCGCCGCTGCTCCTGTCCCCGCCACCGCCACCGCCACCTCCACCTCCCCGCAGGTAAAAATCAGCGCTCGGAAGCCTGCAGGCGTTCACATCACAAATATGCACCACGCCAGCACCCGCTGGGGTCTTGGGCGCCGGAGGTGGTGGCCGCGGGGACGAGGCCGGGGACGATCCGGCGCTGCCGCTGGTTGAGACCGAGGCGGGGGCGGGTGTCGATGCGGGCGGGGACGGCTCCAAGTCCATGGTGGGGGTGGGGGTGGGGGTGCTGGGCGGCGGTAGGGCCGCATAGGCCTGGGCGGGGACGCGGCCGCCGGGCAGGTGAGTGAGGAGGGAGGGGGCGGCAGGAGGGGCGGTGAGTTTGGGGCGATGGGTTTGGGGCCGGAGGATGAGGGTGAGGGGGTCCTGCCGGGGAGGTCGGGCCGACACGTGCCAGACGGGCAGCAATGCTTTGGCGCAATCTCGAGGGGAAGAGGGCGCGCCGGGACAGCGCCGAGAGGGCGCCGGAGCTACCGGCCGCAGCCGGACTGCATGCCAGCGCGCCACCGCGCGTCGCAGTCTCGGCTAACATGGGGTAGCGGTGTTGTGAGGGAGCCAGGGCCGCTTCGGGTTCCCTCTACCTGGTCGCCCTAACCCCAGCTCCCCCCCAGCGACAGTACGGCATCGCTCAACTGCACGTGGGTGTCGTACCGGCGCGCAACCGCGCGCGCGCGCACCCCCGCGCCGTACCTGCTTCATGGTGATTCGGTCAAAGGGCTTGAGCTGCGCCATGCCCGCCTGCCGCCAGCCCGCAGCCGCCGTGTCGAGTGCCGCACGTCGGCGGGAGTCCCTCAGGAGCTCGGGGAAGAACTGGGTGCCGGCGACCTGGCGGCCGTGCCGACAGCAACGACCTGTCATACCCCCGTCTGCTTCGCTTGTGTGTACGGGCGGACAGTTCACTTCCTGCTGCGATCGCATTTGTGACCCCTTCAAACCCAAAACCAGCGTGCACGAGTCAAAAACTCAGTCGGGAATCCCAATCATCCGCTCACATGTCCGTGCTCCCAAGAAGCTAACCCCGCCCGCTGGGCCCCCCGTCCCCGCCCCGCCCAGTTCTCCAGCATGCATCTCAAAACGTCTGTTCTAAACGGTTTTTTCTCGCATCCACGGGTCTTCCTCGAAAGCCCCCGCCCCCGCCCCCGCCCCCGCCCCTGCCCCGAGCCCAAAGCACCCCATCGACAAACCCATACACACGCACACACGCACCTGCTCCAGGTCCTCCAAGGGCACCACGTAAGCCGCCAGCGGGGTTCGAGCGTCAATGGGCTGGTTGGGCATCACGAAGGCACCCACCGCCACCGTGCCCCCGGGCAGGGGAGACGAGCCGCCCTCCACCGCAGCCTTGCTGACCCGCGGGTCCGCGACGACGACCTTGTAGTAGTGGGTGGGTACGGCTACCAGGCCCGGCGGCTTGCCTGGGGGACCGCGAAGGTGGTTTCGGAGCGGCAAGCCCGGCAGCAGGTGGGGTGATTTCGGAGCGGCAGGTCCGGCAGCAGGTGGGGTGATTTCGGAGCGGCAGGTCCGGCAGCAGGTGGGGTGATGTCGTGACATCGATTTGGTAGGGCCGGGGGGGTGGAGGGCAGGCGGCGGGGGCCAGGGGCGGATAGCGGCATTCGAGCTGGCAGGCACTGTGTACGGCGGCTGTAGTGTTCCTGGTGCTCTTATGCACACCCAAACGCACAAGCACACCCGCCGCCGGCGCCCCCCCCACCTATCCAGTCGTGCGTGAGCGTCCATTTGCCGCCTGCACCGGCCTTGCCCCCCTCGCCCGCCTCCAGCTGCTGGTGGGTGGGCATCCACAGCGGTCCCGTCACCACGTACACATCGCCGGCGACGTCTGTCGGAATGTGGAGGGAAGGGATGGGGGCGGCATGAGAAGAAACCCTCAGGCAATGAAACGTGAAAAACATAAAACCGATTGGGGGACGTTTGGCACATTCGTGCGTACATTCGTGGGATCGCGGTTGGTTCTGGGTCGTCACCTTTCCCACCCGCAGTTCGTTACGCCACCCCCCTCCAGTACCGCTGCCGCTTCCCCCGTCCCTCTAGGTGCGCTGTGCACGGCGGCCTGCTCCCTCACACACGGCATTCCGACCCGCATTCCGACCCATATCTCCACCCACATCCCTGCACACCCACAACCCACGCCAAGCCCTCACCCGCACTGGCCGCGGGTTTCCCCTCTACCCTCCCCGGGCCCCCGCCAGCTCACTGGCCGCGGGTTTCCCCTCTACCCTCCCCGGGCCCCCGCCACCTCACTCGTCAGCTCCTTGACGAATCGCTCGAAGCGGGCCCAGTAGTCCCGGTTGAAGCCGGCACCGACCTGGGAGGACGGAATGGGGAGGTGGCATCAGCACACCAGCACATCTGGGCAGGCTGAACATGAGGGGAACATCTGCAACCGGCTGCAGGACTTGGCTCACCACGCAGCTTGCCGCCATCTGCAGTCGCCTGTGACTTCCCACCACCTGGGGGCTTCGGCCTTCGGCCTTCGGCTTTAGTAATTAGTATCCCCAACCCAGTTCTCCAGCATGCATTTCAAAACGTCTGTCCTAAACGGTTTTTTCGGGCATCCACGGGCCTTCCTCGAACCACCCGGGGGCTCCCGCTGTCCAGGCGTCCCTTTCCTCCCGGCAGCATTGAACACCCAGTGTTAACCTCACCCCGGAACCCACCGCCCCGCTGCTGCAGCGAGCACCCTCCCACGCCAGCATAACCGCCAACACCGCCAACACCACCGACCCTCCTGTGCCCCCCTCTACCCCGGGCGGCCAGCTCCATGCTTCAGCATGCGCCCACAACTATGCGTCCGAAGACAATGCGCCAGCTACTCATATCCATGTCGTGTAACCGGGTCTTTATGCCACTCCCCGCGGCCCACCCGGGCCTGCTCTGAGCCCCACCTGGGGGCTGATGTTGACCAGGCTGAATGTCTCATCCATGGCCTTCTGGCTGCCCTTGTGGTCGGCGGCAGGGGTCTAGGGGCCGCCGGGGGCCAGGGGGCCGGGAGGGTGGAAAGCAAGGGGAAGAGGGCAGAAAGTCGGGGCACCTCGTCCAACCCCATCCCTACCATGCTACTATGGCCTGTACGGCTCCTTCCCTCAACAATCCCCCACATACGGGCACCGGACATCCACAGCCACATACGCTGCCCCCCCGCCCCTTGCTCCCCGCCCTGCCCGCCCGCCCGTCCTCACCATGTGGCCTCGGTCGTACCCCGACCCGCGGTAATCGCTCAGCTTGGCGCTGAACCTCGGTTCGACCCCCGGGTCCGGATAGAACTCGGAGCCATTCCTGACGTTGGGGGATGACAGCGGTCGGTAGAGTTTGCGGCAGTGAGGTGACATGTGTGCGAGGCCGCTGTGTGCCAATTGCTTTGCTGGTACTGCCTGGACGTGCACTCAGACCCGAGCACCCATTGCAGGTTCGCCGTATTCAACCCACAGCTGGCGCCCCAAACACACCATCTCTTCCTCCGTCACCCCGCTCCGAACACATGGGCTCTTCCTCCACTATCTCGCAAACAGGCCTCGCCCTCGCACTGCCCGCCTCATCCCACCCTCTTACCCTCGCCCCGCCCGAACACGGCCCTCCCCGCCCGAACCCGGCCCTCCCCGCCCGAATCCGGCCCTCCCGGCAACTGATGATCCCCAACATCCTCACCGGCTGGCACTCCCACTCGACGACTCGCGAGTGATGTGCTCGATGACCCACTTGGGGTTCCGAGTACGATAGTCGTACGCGGCTATGTAACCCTCAAACTCCCGTACTACGTCCGTTTCGGGCAGACCTACGCGCAGGCACGACGTACAATGTGGGCGTTGCGGCGGCAGTAAGATATGAAGAGCCTTGAAGAGCCACGACGGGTGTCAACCAACGGACGGCCTGTGCATATGTGTTGAACCCCCGCGTGAGTGTGTATGCGTGTCTTATGTGGCCCCAACGTGGCGACATCCTTCGCAGGCCCGTGGCGTGTGCTGCGTGGCGTGTGCTGCGTGTGTTGACATACGCGCCGCTCAGGGCGGGGATTCCAAACGAGTACTGGGTACTCGACGTCGGGCGCCTGACCCGACGTCGAGGAGAGGGCCCCTGCTGCTGCACTCCCCTCCCACCCCCAGTTCACCTAGCCTCCGGGCGCTGTGGTCTTCCCGGAAACTGCCATGACCGGCTGCGGGGGAGGGGTAAGGGTTTCGTGCGGGTGGGTGTTTGGGGGAGGGCGCGGGGGAGGGGAAAGGGTTTCGTGTGGCTGGGTGTTTGTGGGCGGGCGCACGTGAGGGTGTTACGTTGGTGGAGGAGCGGGCAGGGGCGCAGGGTTAGCTCGCACTACGGCGAACGGCGAGCGAACGGGGCTGGAGCGAAACCGTGGCCTGCTCGGGGACAGGGCTGGTGTCCCGGGGCTATCAAAAGGAGGATAGATATGGTGTGCAGGACAAGATGCAGGTAGGGGAAGAGCGCCGAGGCCCCTCTCCTGGATGGCTAGACGGCGCATCAGCTAAAGCCGGCCGGTCTCTGACTCCCGCCTTTGGCCCTCCCATGCTCGTGCCGCCCTTCATGGCTTCGCTTCATGCAGGGGAGTCGTGGAGTGCATGGAATACTGCTCCGTCTCCCTCTGCCCGCCACGCCCGATGTCCCGCCATGTAGGAGACGGCGGGAGAGACGGGACTCAAGCCGACGCCACAGTAACCATAAGTATGGAGAAGCCTACCGCGACGTGCGTCGGGCTGCTTCACGGCTGACAAGTAGAGGTAGCACCCTCCGGCTCCGACCGCCACTCCGACACCGAAACCGACGAAGAGGCCCCTTGGATTCATATGATGCAAACGAATTTGGGACAGACGACTTAGCCGATTTGCGGAGCGGGCGGCAAAAAGAGAACGGGCGGCCGCACCTCATGGCCGATCCGCGAACAACCCCCTTGGCAAAAGCCTGAAACCAGCTATCCACGGATAAATATGTTTAATAAGTACCTGGGGCAATGTTGCTGATCGCAAACCCGTACAGTAACTGGCATTTTGCAGTTGGCAACGCACAATGTTTCAGCAGTTATCAACAGCAGGAAGATATAGAAGCCTTCTAGTTGATGATGTATGCTCCTTTACTTAAAGATAGGAATTTCACTTTGGGCCATTCGTCCAAAGATTGCCGCTTTCAGCTTGTACCACTGGGCGAGAAAATGTGTCTGTATTTGTTATAATTAACCAGATCGCCCAAGAAGCTAGTATGCGTTTTATCCCGACAACATTGCTGGACTGACGGGACGAAGCCACCGGGCAGCTCCATAAATGATGCTGCCGAGGGGAGAGCCCACCTGACACCGCACCAGCACTAGGGTACATATGGAGCTCGCCGCAACCATACGGAGAGACAACTGCAACCCCCGTATGGGTGTTAATGGCCCGGTGGGTCGCGGCCGATGAGGGGTATGATTCGACCCGTGCTTGAGGGCGCTTGAGGGTTTTTTTCACCCTTTTCGGTTTGGGTGCTTACAAATTGTGAGTGTGGATCTTCTTGGTTCAGGTGGTGGGTTTCCGTTCGACTTGTTAAGGCGCTCTGCTGTTTTCTGTGGGTGGGGGCCTGCTTGGGCAACAGTTGGATGGTGTACTGGCCGACCAACAGCGCTCAACTGATACTTAATTAGGTCGTTTACGAATCAGAATTATGAATTGGTGGAACCACCGTCGCCTTTGTTGACCCTTGTTGGCCCTTGTTACGAACGGAGAGTAGTTCGGTGTTAAGATGTGCCGTTATATGCACTGGCTGGGTCTGGTTGCAGCGAGGGGTGGACCCGGCGTCGGCCGGCGTCGGCCATACCTGCTCCTTCCGCTCTGACTTACCGTGGAAGCACCATGTGGGATGCTGAAACCAAGGGCTACGTCTGTTACATGGGACTTAATGGGGTGCGTTCTGACTGGAACGCAACGTCGGTGTACGATGAGGGTGCCTCGGTGACCCGACATGCCGACTGCTTATGAGGAGCGCTCAGCGGGGCAGCCGTTCCACAGGCAGTCGGCAGGCATAAATACTTAATTATTAACGGTTGTATTCCCTATAGCTACATATCGATTTACTCACCTTCCATATCCTTCACTCAACTTTCAATCAACTTTTGAATCATGTCTGGTCGCGGCAAGGGTGGCAAGGGCCTTGGAAAGGGCGGCGCCAAGCGCCACCGCAAGGTCCTTCGCGATAACATTCAGGGCATTACCAAGCCCGCTATTCGTCGTTTGGCCCGGCGCGGTGGTGTCAAGCGTATCAGCGGTCTGATTTACGAGGAGACTCGCACCGTGCTGAAGACCTTCCTTGAGAACGTCATTCGCGATTCAGTGACCTACACTGAGCATGCTCGCCGCAAGACCGTTACCGCTATGGATGTTGTCTACGCTCTCAAGCGCCAGGGCCGCACTCTTTACGGCTTTGGTGGTTAAGATTTGACCATACTACTGCTTGGTCGTTGACCTCGAACTTCAAGCATTCAACCCGGTGTTTCTCAACACCACCACTATTGGTACACCAGTTGCAACAAGGGTGTCAGCGCCTGATTTATGCTTTGGCATTCCAGTTCCTCAAAGAGACCACCTGGTGCAGGCGAATTGCAGGGTGCTAGGTGACATGTGGGCGTGGTACGTCTCTTCTGTTCTTCACTTCTGAAAGATGTGTCGCTTGGCGGCAGCCTAATACGGGTAGCAACCAACCACTCAGCCTTCTTGTGGGCTGAGGTTCGCTGTAACTGTAATCCACTTCGCTGCTAAACGCCGTTTAAAAACTTATTCTCCGCACTGTGCATCCACAGTCGCACCCTGTGCGTCCACAGGCCCGAAAACCCACTGAACCGCATGGGAAAAACTAGGGGCAGCCTGCTACCGTGTCCAAGGTGGCTTAAAACCCTAAAACCACACTGAACCGCCCCCCGAGGCGCTTCGCGCTGGGGCCCCGCCCAAAAACTAGGGGCAGCCTGCTACCGTGTCCAAGGTGGCTTAAACCACATCTGCGTCGCACGTCCCCCTCCGGGCTCCCTCTCTCCCCCCTCTACGTTGCGCTGGAAGCCGATGCGGCGTCCGTCAGTGCGGGCGCGGGTGTGGGCCGCGGCAGGGCTACCGCGCACATTGACGTCCTGCGGAAGCAACAAGCAAGGGGGTAACACGGGAAATAAGCTGAGGGCGGCAACCGAAACGCTTGCGGTTGTAGTTGCGGTCGCTGCACATTGGGTGACCCGGCGAGGAAGCGTGTTTTGAGGAGTTCCCCTGCTAACCCAGACCGCACGCCCCACCTGTAGCGGCCAGTGGAGACGCCACCCTCATCCTGATGTTGGTGAGAGGTCGGTGTATGGGTGGAGAGGGCCGGAAGTCGGGCGGGTCAGGAACTCATTAGTTACAGGCCAGGATTTTTGTGGTTAACTACGAGTGGGCAGCGCGCACTGAGGTAGATGGGGCCGGCAGGGCGGGACATTACGGCAGGGGACGGTTCCTGGGCGGTGCTTGCACAACGCACGATGGAAACGCCCACGGCCATTGCCTGCTCGGCAGCGATGCGTCCAGGGAAGGCAAAATGGGTTGACCGCCCGAGTGGTCGCAACCGTACGATAAACACAGGACGACGAATGCTAACCCAGCATTTGCGTGTTGTCGTACGGTACCTGGTCTGTATGCGCGCATCGATTATGATATTTGTCACGCTCGGGTGCGACGAGGCCACACTCACCGATGCCGTTGAGAGGCGTGTGCTGTACGCCACGTACACAACCGTGCGCCGCTCCGCGTCGTATACCCGTCGTACCCGGAGGGTCTGCGACGAGGCGACACGGGATCCGGGGTCCTCATCAGGCGTTGGTTGCGGCGACGGTGTCGTACACCTGCGCGACTTGATCATTGCTGCTGCGAACCTTATTCTACTCCCCCGCCTGATCACCATGAGTTTTGGTCCGTCATGGTACGAGCAATACACGGCGGTGGTCTGCGACCTGCCCCGGCATCCACCTCCATACATCTTCGCATCTTCACAGATCAGATCCGTACCCGCCTCCCCCCCGCGTTTGGTCCCCCGCCCGCCCCGGCACCTTGTTTTTGAAGATGTTGAGCCCCTTCTGCTCGCTGAACACCTCGCTCCCCTCGTACGAGCTGATGCGCTTCGGGTCCTTAATGGTCACGGGCCCGGTCACGGCGCAAGTGAGCGACGCCTCTGCGGCGGGTCGGGGGGGGGAGAGGGGCAGGGGCACAACGAGGAGGAGACAAGGGGGGAAATGAAGCGGTGCGGAAGGATCGCCAGGGCCCGTTGAGAACTTGAGATGGGCAAGCAGCGCAGCATGCGCAGCGCAGTACAGTTTGGCGGTTGCTGCGTCGGCAGGGTGCTAAGGGAGTGCCCAAACCTCTTTCAGTCGGGTTTTCACCCAACTCTGATGGTGCCGACCTACGGAGTTCCTCTCCCCGCTCACGTGATGGCTCCGAGAAGAAGTCCTTGGAGAGCTTATCCACGATGTTGCGCTTGAAGTCGGAGACGTAGATGGTCACGCCATCGACTGAGAGCGGCGCCCAAAGCACACAGCGGCGCAGGGCGGGGTAGCAAGGAAACCCGGGGGGGCGGCGCGGTGTGCGGTCAAGGATCTCAAACACGTGAGCCGCAATCGCTCAAACATCAGGGAGGCGCTCAGCCGGCCCCGAACCGGGCCATGCGTGTGGGATAAGACCCAGGCCGTGATGCGAGATTGGGACCGGACTTCCGGCCGCCGGCCCTTGCTAAACCCTAGCTGGCCACTGCCCCAGATCCTGCTGCCTGCTAAGGAAACAAAACCGCATTCGCGATCTAGCTTTTACACACGAGGAAAAGCACCGCCTGCTCCCCCGACCCTGCTAAACCGCGTTCTAGTCCCTGCGTGCTGGGGCACGTGCGAGCAGCGCTTGCGCCGCACTGGAATGCCCTGGAGGGAGTGTAGACCTGTAGAGGGTAACCCCGTGGACTGCAACCGGAGACTAAGTATTGCTAGCCCGGGTGGAGGGGCCCGCTAGGGTGGCTCCTCCTGCTGGCGGCCAGGGAGTATCTTGGGGCTCAGCGGCTCTGCACTTCCTGCGCCACCCCTGTAGTCCCCGGCCTTACGGCCCCCGCCTCCTCCGGCCCGAGGCCTCCCCCTTCCCGGCTCCGCGCCCTCCGCCCCAGGACCTCCTTCCCGCCCCCAGCTCACTTTCCGGATCCTCCTGCGCCGTCACCTCCACCACGTCCTTGAACAGGAACCCGCTCGCCTCGAACTCCGAAACCAGGCCCCTGCCGCCGCCGCTGGCGTGTGCAGCGCCTGCCAGGGCGAATGGGGGTGCAGGCAGGCCGGGAAGAAGAGGATTGCAGCGGTCTGGTCAAAGCGGGGCTGGTAGGTTGTGGAAGTGATGGCACACTCATGCGGAGGATGCAGGGGTGTTGGGGTGTTGGATGCGGGGTGTTGGATGCGGAGATGAGAGCAGGCGGGTGGTTTCCCGCAAGAGGGTGGCCAGCTGGCCGTCGACGAGCGGGCGTGAGGTGATTGCAAGTGCTGTCGGAAGTTGTGCTGCAGTAGATCCCGCCATATAACTAGCACATCGGCCCCACGCCCTTCGCGGGCTGTCCCAATTACCAGCATCGAGTAGGAGAGACGCGCTCGCCAGGAACGCAGCGATCGATGCACCTGCCGTTGACACAAATTTATCCTGCGCTTTTGATTCCGCACGGCAGGTCGCGAGGCATTGGATGCGGCCAGGCCGTGCTGAAGTGCTGCGGCTCGACCGCACGACTGATCGACCAAGCTTTGTTGACAGCGCCATTGTTTTTGTAACTGTATCAACCCGTGAAGTAGTATACATTACAACTGCCGAAACCCATATCAAGAATGCGACCCTCCGAAACCACATGCTGTCGCCTTTCTGTTTCCCACAGCTGCTTACAGGCCTTTAGAAGTACGCATACAGGTCACTGCAAACATAAAGTAGATCCTGGCTTCGGTTCAGAATTTCGCAAAGGCCAAGTTAACGGGGATACTAGTGCTTGTTACGAACGTGCGTCAACTGATTACGAAGTACATGTACATGTTCATTGAATAGATACATTATAGCTGCAAATGCATACTTGAATCGCGTTTCAGGAAATCCTTTAAGTTTGGTCACCAAGCACGCCACGTAATGATTTGGCTTTAACGTCTGTGCGCGCTACTTGCTAGCGCGAGATGAGCGGCCGCGGCGGTGGCAGAGGCCGGGGCGGCGGTAGAGGCGGCTTCGGCGGCCGCGGCGGGGCGCCAATCGGCCCAGTCGCCCGCGACGAAGATGGAACTGTGCTGCCCACGGCGCCAGCTGGTCCGCCGCCGTTGTTTCCGGTGTGTGTACTGCGACGCGCCATGTCGTACATGCGCACCGATGGGGGCCGCTAGCACCTCCCGAACCCGCTTAGCCATCCTCATGAGGCTGCTGCTCATCCCCAAGTGTGCATGACACGAGACGCCCGGGTTCTGGAGCAGCTATGTGAGGGGCGATTTCGGCGGCAGCGTGTAAGCGTATCCGCCCAGCGCTTTTCCCTACCCGAGACCTCACCTCGTCACACCACCTCCCGCTCCCGCGTCCACTGGGAGACGGGGGGCGCGACGGGGGGCGCATGCTGCGCTCTGAGCGTTGACCGCCGCCCTCGCTCCCCACGCCTTGCTGCTGTGCGTTTGTGCCAGCGATGTCGGCTCTTGACCCCTGCACGCGCTGCAGCAGCCGGCGGATGCCGCCACCGCCACCACCGCTGCCGCCGCCACCACAGCCGCAGCAGCCCCTTGCCTCCGCAACTGCAACAAGCTGAGCTGCCACTGCCATCATAACCGACGCCTCTTGCCTCCGCAACTGCAGGAAATCGAGCTGCCGGAGCACCCGGAGATCACCCCACGTGACAGGATGCTGCTGGTGGGTTGGCTCCAGGGGGGAACTCCATGCAAGCTCGGGGCTCAGCTGGCCTAGACCACTCCCACCGGCCCTTGCGGGGGCTGGGATTTGGTTGGGATAGGGTTTTAGGGTCTTAGGGGGGTATGCATGCCATTGACTGGGTTCGGAAGGGTGACAGGAGGGAGCGGCCACGAAGCGGGTTGCACATCTCTTCGGAGTCAAAAGCCCTCAAGCTGCAACCACAAGGGGCCAGCCTCGTGGGCTGCAGGGCCCACCACTGAGGAGCAAGCCCGCCCGGGGCTCGGAGCTCGGCAGTGGGAGTGCGGCCGTAAGGCGGCTTGGATTGCATCACAGCAAGCCGTCCGTAATTTGTCTTCCAAGCCGTCCGTAATTTGTCTTCCAAGCCGTCCGTAATTTGTCTTCCAAGCCGTCCGTAATTTGTCTTCCAAGCCGCCGTCCTAACCTGGGTTTCGTGCACAGATGGAAAGCGCTGCACCACGGCACTGAGCCGAAGCGGGAGGAAGGAAGACGCGTCGGCGTGTCGCTGTCTGTGCACCTCACATGTGCACCTGCCCGCTCTTCCGCTCCCCCTTCCTGCCGCAGCTGCGGCGCTTCGAGCTGACGCACCGCTCCAAAGTATCGCCGTACTTCCTGGAGATACCGAAAACTCAGCAGGGTGCGGCGGTTCTGCGGACGGGGACGGGCAGGGATCGGGAGGTGGGGAGAATGTGACAGCCTCCAGTCGCCGTCCTATGCTGACCCGGACGTTTGTCCCACCGCCGCCGCTGCTGCTGCCGCCACTGCTGCTGCCGCCACTGCTGCTGCCGCCGCTGCCGCTGCCGTCACTGCTGCTGCCGCCACTGCTGCTGCCGCCACTGCCTCCTCCCCCCCCTTCTTCAGAGACCGGCGCGCTGGGCGATGGCTTCGACCCGCACAACCACAAGATGCCGCCGCCCGGGGGCAAGGACGACGGCACGGCGGTGCGGGCCGCCTCTGCGGGCTCCAAGCGCTCCCGGCCCCCCCTGTCCTCCATCATGACCCTCACCCCCGACTACTTCCCGGAGGACCTCTACTCGTCGAGGGACATGAGGTGGGCCGCTGAGATGTGGGTGGCTGGGCTGCGGGTCTCGAGGCATGCCGGAGAAAAACGAGCGCCTCATGAGGCTGTTAAGGCAGGGCAACCGTGAGGCTTCGCTCCGCGCTGCGTCGGCTGGACTGTGGGCGCGTGGGGGCTGCCCGTTGTAAACCGCCGCCCGGGTTTAAAGTTGCCCCGCCGCCCTCCCACCGCTCCGCCCTCCATACCCCTTCCTCGCCTCGGTCGTCACCGCTGCTGCTGCTACCGCTGCTGCTACCGCCGCTACTGCCGCTGCTACCGCCGCTACAACTGCTACTGCTGCGCTGCCACGACTGCCGCTCAGAGCCTCCAAGCTGCAGACGCTCCGGGGGCAGGACGCGTACTTCAAGGCGCAGAGCAGGACCGACGATGCCTCGGGTGCGGAAACCGGGGACCTGGGGGTGTGTGTGGCAGGGTACAAGCTGGGCCTTTCGAGGAAGACCCGTGGATGCCAGAAAAAACCGTTTAGAACAAACATTTTGAGATGCATGTTGGAGAAGCTGGGGCGGGGCGGTCGACGCAGCGGGGCGTGTGTGTGACCGGGTACAAGCTGGGGCGGCGCGGTCGTCGTAGCAGGGTGTGTGTGTGGCCGGGTACAAGCTGGGGCGGCGCGGTCGTCGTAGCGGTGGGTGCTGCCATCTGTAGCCTGCGGCGGCGAGCTGGCACCTTGTTTTTCGAACTCCCTAGCTGCGGCGCTGAGAGGAGACCCGTAGGCCAGCACCTAGGAGACCGATGGGGCGGGCCACCCCCTCACATCCTCGCCCTCACGCGACCCTCCCTCCGCCTAGCAGCTAGGGACCATGCTACGTGGTCACACACGCAGATTACACCCTGTAGGGACTTAGATCATTAAACACCGCGGCGCACCGGGCGCACCGACAGCACCGTGTGGGGCTACCCCTCCTATTGGGACCATCGCCGTGCGCTTCCCACCGCCACCGCTTGACCTCGCCGCGCCATTCCTGCCGATCCCCATCCCTGCGCGTCCTCTCCCCCAGGCCTCCGGCGGTTGGAGCAGTTGGCCAAGCTGGAGAGCAACGTGGAGGAAGGGGGCGCGGGAGGGCCTGGCGGACGCAAGGTCGCGGAGGCGGAGGAGGAGGAAGGCGCGGAGGAGGAGGTGCTGCACGACACGGACGAGGAGGAGGACATGGAGGATGACGACTACTATCAGGTGGGGTGGGGTGGGTGGAACGCGGCATCACGAGCCGTGCCGCGAATGGAAGGGACGGGTAAACCTCGGCGTGTTAGGAGAGGCGATAGGATTTAGGTCTGAATGACGGAGACTGTGTGGGCGACACGCCGTGAACTGGCTAGCTGGCTAGCATGGATGCGGGTCGGTCCTGGCGTCGGGCCCCTGCCCCCATCCCGCTGATCCTTTCCCCGCTACCCCCCCCCCTCGATTGGATTTCCTTTAAAACCCCCCTCGATTGGGGTGGTCTCGCAGGGCGAGCACTTTGACGACGACGAGGGCTACGCGGACTTGGACGAAGGAGGCGACGAGGGCCCGGTGTACTAGACTTCGGTACTAGACTTCGGTACTAGACTTCGGAGCGGTGGAGGCTTCGGAGCGGGTGGGCGGGCACCATGTCTTTACTCATGGCGCGCAAGGCCCACATGGCGACACGCGCCGGCTCCTTCCGGGAGCGTGGAGGGGGAGGCGCATGGGTGCGTGCCCCCGGCCGCCCAGCCAACCGACGTCGGGCACAAACGGGAGGTGACGGGCGGCGGCTTGCTATTTTGTCAACAGGTATCGCTGCATTTGCTGTCCTGGCGTCCTCATCGTGTGTGCTGCTGCCCCACCCTGCTCTGGTGATACTACCGCCCAGGATGAGTAATTGCAAACGCAGCCTCTGTTGGATGCAGCCTTTCGGGCGGCGCTTGCGTGTGGCGAACAGGGGGCGCCTGGTGAGCGTGTACCGTGTAGCGAACAGGGGCGCCTGGTACGGGCGCCTGGTGACGGCTTTCTGGGCTTTCCATTGCCCAGGTCCGGACTCAGGTCCAGGAGGCTGAAGTGAGCGGGCTGAGCGGGCTGGTGTGCGGTTCGATTGGACCGTTGGGGGAGAGGCCCTGGGCCACAGGGGCCCCGGGCCAGTGCGCTGGTTGAAGCTGGAGGAGGAGGGGAGGAGGGATCGCGAAGGACTTGCGTAGTGCTGGAAAGGCAGGGGTGGGTGTAGGTGCAGCGCCCGGTGCAAGGGGGCGGGCAGGTGGGTTGCTCGGCTCGCGTGTGGATGACCGGGTGTTGTGGAGGGAGGTACCATAGGAGCGCACAGGCCGTCCGCGTTGGGGCGCGTACCGTAGGTGCGGGTAGAAGCTGTAGCAGGATGGGCGATGCCGGATACCGATCAGGAAGACTGAACTGGAAAGGGGCGGCGTAGGGGCGAGCCCCCACCCCAATGCAGATGAGTGGGCGGATTGGGAGAGGAAACCCAGCAGTGGCTGCGACCTTGCTCGCCGGCGGCCACACAGGCGGGCCGCGGCGCTCGCTTTCGCACCTGGGCAGCTGCAGCAGCCGACCCATGGGTCCGAAGAACATCATCACGGCTGCGTCACACGCCGACAGCGCCCCGCTGCGCGCCGCCACCGCTACAGGACCACCATGTGTCCAACATTGTACTTCGACATGCGTTAGGAATGTTATGACCCTGGCGGCCTCTTCCATAGCAGCTACCGTGCCTCCAGCAGCCACAAATCCATTGCGTCATCCAATGAGCTCCATTCGACCGCTGCCAATCAGCTACGTGACCAAACGCCACCCCTGGTACTTCTGTTACCTTCGATTGGCAAGGCTAGCCGCTTTCATTCCTCTCCTCTCTCGCCGTCCCCGTGGTCGACCCCGTGGTCGTTCCCGCTATGTGCTTTTATGAGCGTCACTGGCGCGTGGGCCAGGGCAGAGGTGTGCCTGCTCAGGCAACTAGCAGTACATCCGTACCGTACCCCCTAACCAGGCAAAATAAACCAACCTATGCGTCAGTGCAAGACCCGCACTCATTGCAACATGACTGACTGGAAGCGGCATCAAGCCCCGAGGCCCTCAAAAGGCCGTCACCGGACTACAATAGAAAGGACTGCAGCTATGGAAGGCTGCTTGCACTGCCACGGCCAGGCAGGCCTCTCGTTATGCCCACATGGACACCCCACCAGCGGTCAAATCCGCACTGCCCACTTCGTGCTCACCTGCCAGACAACTACCACGGCAACAGTACCATCGCGAGGAAAGACCGGTACATTTTGGAAACACCATCGCCTTCCCTAGGTGCCATACGACTGAAAAGGCGCACGTGGGGCATTGTCACCCCTCTGCTCGTCCAGGTGGTTTTAAGACGACAAGGCGACAGCCCCCATACGCCACCCCTCCGCTCGTCCAGGTGTTTTGATGCCACAACGCAACAGCCACCATACGCAGAACCGTCTCTAGCGTCGACATCCAAGGGTCTTTCAGCCTGGGGTGATGACGAGATGGTCATCGCACTTGGAGCCGAGAGGTGGGGCGTGCGCCAATTCATTCCCTGGTGCTAGGCGGACAGCTCCCATCGCCAGCTCGTCAACGCCCCCCCCCCCACCGCATGGCGTCCGACGACCATGCGCCAACTATCCTGTCCCGTTGCGTAAAACGGTTTTTATACATCCCCTTACCGTGGATTCGCGGATTCTCTTATCAAATTCCTCCCGGTCCAGTTTTTGCGGCCGTCAACCCCAGTCCGGTAGCCTGCGCGCGCGTCCAGGTGTCCGAAGGCTGTGCACCAGCTACACCTCCCATGCCGAGTTACCGGTTCTTTTATGCACAACCCCCCGGTCCAATGCTCGGCCTGTTCCCATTCCTTCCTGCTCCCCACATCCCTGTCCGCTCCCCTGGACGCAATATCGCATTCCAATGCCGTACCCTGCCCCCATTCCAATGTCGCCCCTGCACCCATTGCCGCACCGAATCTGACCAAACCCACTAGAGGCGAACCCCATTTCCCTGGGGCATGAATACCTTGAGGGGGCCCTCCTTCCCCGATGACGATCGGAGTGCCAAACGGGCGTCCCGCCGCACGTAGTAATCCATTAGCTCACAGGGCGTAACGCTGCAGTTAGGGTGCGGAGACATGAAGTAGATGTCGTCCGGGGACAGTCCATGGGCAATGCGCTCCTGCGAACACGAGGAAGGGGACGGGCGGACACGGAAGGGCAAGGAAAGGAAAGTGGGCAAAGACTTGACAGCCCAGACCATGCCCACGGTTTCCTTTCGTTGTTGTTGGACAAGGTGGGCGGGGTATATGAGGCAGGGAGGGCGAGGCATCGCGATGTCATCCTTACACTGGTTAAGAAATGTGCGAAAGCGCGGGCGGGGGGCGGGCGCATTCCGCTTTCGCCGCCTTGCCTTATTGGAGCAATTTTGCCATGATCAAACGCCTACGCCGTCACCACTAGCTCCACATGGCGCGCGTTTCCTTTTGGGGCCTCAGTCCTTGGTGCGCAACGATTGCCCCAGTTCTCGCGTGCATTCCACTGTTGGCTTCGTGCACTCCGCTGAGACCACCTTACGACGCCAATACGACCTTACCTGCACGATCATGCCCGTCATGCTGCTTTCACCGGTCCCCAAAAACGCCGTGGCTGCTGCGGCCACCGCCTCTTCCACCATCGCAAGGAGCGAGAAGGACATTGGCGTTTCCAGGCGCTGCTCAGCTGCGCTGATGCTGGCGTTGAGGTCCGCGATGTCGATAGATATCGGGCGGATGCCGCTGGCCTGTGCGAGGATGTGGCCCATGAGTCGTCGGGGTCTTCTCAACGGGCGTCAATCATCACCGATTGAGGCAGGGCCCGGCAGCAAGTCAGCAAGTAGCCACACGCGAAGCCGCGTTTTCTCTTCTGTGTCCGTCAGAGCAAGGGGCATGTGCAGGCGTGCTGAGGTGTGGCGTCCCAGTGATGGCTAGCACGCATCTTGCACATTCAGGCACAGCTGTGGCAGTGTTTTTACCCCTTTTAGGGTCCGGATGCCGGGCGAGTTCGCGGCTGCATTTCGGAAATGCACACGCACCGAGCCCACAGCACCGCACCGAGCAATGCCGCACCGCACCTCGAGCATCCGAAACACGCGAGGGCGGATGACGGGGTGGGTCATGATGAAGACTGTGCTGGTGTTGTATTGCGTCTGCAATGAAACGATGTTGGGGACGAACCTGCGTAAGCAGTGCCGGACAGCAGCAGGAAGGGTTGATCGCAACGTCGGGCGGATGGGCGGGATTTCCGGCAAGCCGCGTGGCGATTCGGGTATATGCCAGCTGTCATGGAATCACGGGGCTGGGTCCTCCGCCCAGGTACCGGTACTCAGCCTGCGGGACAGCCTCAACATCAAGTCACTGACTCCTGAAACCCACCCACGCCCTGCTCCCCACGCTCTGCTGCCCGCTTCACCCCGACACACCACGCCTTCAGGTGTCGATCTGCCGACCCTGATGCCGTCACGCTCCAACACAGCCTACTACAACCTTGTCGCTGCTTTAGCCCCAGCGCCTGCAGCCGGTGCCGTACCGGTGGTACATGAAGTCTGTACGACAGAGTGAAGTCAACTCGGCGGCGGTGAGTTCCTCCTGCGGCCGGCGCCACAGCTCGATGCACTCGTCAGGCATGGGCCGAATGTGGCTGTGAGGGAGAAGGGGACGGTAACCAAACCGGCGGTCGAGGGCGGTCCTTGGCAATCAGGCGGAGACCGGGTTCACGTGGGGCAATAAGGTGGTGCTCCAAGACGCAACGTATCACTTGGCATCGCGGTTGGCTTAAGTAGCTCCGAATGGCTAGGGTTGTACAGAGAAATTACTGGAGAAGGTATCGCCCTGAAGCGGCCATGTTCGGTACGGAGCTTTAAAAGCTTTCTCGGCAGGCCGGGGCTGGGATGGCCCGGTCGTGCTCTTCCCGCGCATCCGAAGCAGGCCTCGCTTTGTTGGGCACTAGGTACGTCCGGGGCGAGATGGCCGCATCGAAAATCGCACGTGGGTCGTGCAGCGCTACGCCGCTGGCAAGGTGGAGATGAAGGCATCAGGCGACGGTCCGCAACGTTCCGCTCAGCTCCGCGTTCTGAACGAACGGTCCCAACCAACTACCTAATGTGCTAGTCGTACAGTCCGCTACCCCGTCCCGACTGGTGCCGCGACTTGAGGGAGGCCGCCGCATCGCCGGCGCGCCCTGCTGCGTGCGCCTCTGCTGAGCGCCCCACATCTAACCATTCACCCGACAACAGTGCCCGCGCCACATGAAATTTACAGATCCCACTCATTGGATATGCGGGATAACGTCCCGGCGCTGGCAACTCACCACGCAATGAAGCGGCTGGACGCGCCAATAGCTGCATGAATGAAGTCCGCAGCGAACTTTCTAATCTGCGGGGATTTTGTCAGGAGCACGCTGCGATCCTTGTACGCCTGGCAGCACTGGTCTTCACCGCACTCGGAGACGAGTGTGCCAGCCAGCTTGTGCGTCTGCAACGCGAAATCATCGTAGCACAGCAGCCCCACATAGCGGTACGGCGACAACATCCTCCGGAGCTGTCTGACTCGGCTGTTCCTGCAAGTGGTGGCCCCGGTTTCGAAGATGGTTCCTTTCTGCTCGCTTAAACAGGATGATCGCATATCGGTTCAGGGGTGTGCAGGTACTAGGGGAACGCGGCGTTAGGTTACTGGCTAGCTGGGCATCCCAACAGCTGCTCCCCACAGTGGAGACACAGTTGAAGCACAGGAGGTGATTATTGGGTCGTAACCCGTCCTGAATGATCCGTGTTTGTGAAGCGGAGCAACTCCGTAAAACCAGCAATCACTGTTATCTCTTCCGGGCAGCTAGCATCCATGCTCAGGAGAAGCGACGTGCAGCCTCTGATCCTTGACGGGCGCCAGGACGGCGCTCACCAAGGGATTGTCGTAGCAAGTGTCGGCTCGTCGTGAGCCACGCCACAGGTTGAGACTTACTTGCAACCCCTGGTGACGCTGATGGGTGATCGCAGCCATTTCTGCTCCTCCGGCGCTGTCAGGCCCATACTCTTCACCATGCCCTTCACCTACAGAACCGGGTGCAGTGATAAGGGTGGCAGTCGTGCTACAGTGCGGCTCCGACTTGCTGTGTAGTACTATGGTCATCTGCGCCGGTCCAAGGGGTTAAGATTTCAACCTAAGTAGCCAGCGTCACTTGCCGACGGGAAGGCATCGTCGCGGAAGAAGACGATTACATCAAGTGTTCCGTCCCAAGCCTCCCGAAGGTCGCTCATCAAGACGAACGAGGCATTCCCTTGCCGCAAAACGTTGAAATCGAAAAGCTCTTTGCTGAGCATCTGATTAACTCCGCCATCGCTGAACTTATGCTCCTGCAGGTTCGGCACAACCGCTATTGATCCAGGCAAGAGGTGCGACAATGAAATAGCTTCTTTAATCTCAGTAATTTGGTTATTTGGGCCATGCCAAAGGATCGGAATAATGTACTGTCCATCGCGACTGTGCCACTGGAGCCGAGGCTGACAGCCCCGCAAGTAGAGGAAGACACAAGAAATTAACAGGAGTAAACGCATAATGTTTCTAGTCCATCCAATAGTGCAATGGTGTGGCCTTTACTGAACGTTTGCGATAAAAGCGTGCCCGGCGCGATCCAACATGATCCAACAGCAGGCGGAACACGATGACACATCAAAGCACAATTAACTTCATATTGCTGACCATCCAGTTCTCCATTACGTAAGTGAAAACATTAACTCCCGCTGCGTTGTTGGTGAGAATGGGTCAGCGAGTTCCTACGCCGCTAACACCCTTGCGGGATGACACCCAAGAAGTACCCGCGAAAGCACTGTGCCGCAACACTCAATGTGTTCGCGAAAATGCTTGCCTAAATCTTATCGTGGCAGTTTGGATCGACGGCTTGCTAACCAGGCTTTGCGACACTCTCACCCGGCTTGGCCCCACACGGTTCCACGCTAAGACGCCGGATGCCAGCTCAGTCCACGGTCGATCGCGATTACTCCTGTTCCTAACCTTAATGTGTCAAACACCAAACCAATTGTGTTTTTACTAATTGCCTGGTATGACATTTCGACTATGCAGTCCACTGCTCGCCCCGGCCGACCCGCCTGTCCTCCCTCCCTTTCTGCAACAACTTAAGTCTTAGTAGCAAGGATTGGCGCTGTATAGCGGGAAATGCACGCACAGGGCTGCCCGGCGCTGACTTACAGACCGCGTCGGATAGGGTACGACCTCCGGGCCACGGGCATTTTACTCAAGGGCACCCACAGAAGGCACCGACAACGTCTAGACAAGCAGGTGCACGCACTTGTTGCAGATACGGATCACGGCCTCCCCTGATTACCGTGATTATACCAGCCTGCGATAGCGGGCATGGGGAATGGGTTGGTTTTCTGCAAAAGCTCCGTTACACACTCTGCTAGAGCCCCACCGGGGCGATAATAAACAATGCAGGTAGGGAGAGGGTGAAGACGCACCGACGATGGACAGCAGCAAACGGCAACACGACTAGCCGTAAACGTCCAAAGCCAGCACGGCCTGTAGCGCTACGTTGATTCTCCGAAAAGTACAAACACCGACGCCCCAGCGTCCCAACAGGAGCAACCCCGCTCCAGAACCAAGCGACGTTCGTACGTCGTATATTGCAGAAAACCATGGTTTTCCTTGTAAACTCGGAAAACCGTTACGTAAGCTGACTTAGTGTAGCCAGCAAGCATCAACAGCGTCAACAGCCATCAACCAAGTGAAAATCCATAGATGATAACGGTGGTGGTTTGCCTTACTCCTCCTAAACCATAATCTCCAAGCCTCTGCGCCCTTTGTCATTTGTGCCTCCTTGCGCTTCTCCCTGGGCCCTGGGCTGACCCCTAGGCACATCTGTAACAACAACCACGGTCATACTCTTCAGACCCTACCGGTATAATCCCCTGCCACTATGCACGCATGCCTGCCATACTCGCGCACACACGGACAGCGATTGATAGTGTCAAGCCGGCAAAGTATACGCACTCGCTGCACCCACCGCTTAAGAGCAGGGATATGAGAGGAAACACGTGGTTTGGCACTGAAAAGTGAAACGAACAGGAAAATCCGGTGCACACGTTTGGAATGGATGCTGGAGACCTTTGTTGAGGTAACTTCATGCATACCGTATTAAAGCAGCCTTTCCATCATAAGGCCTTACGCAATTCAGCTCGGAAAAGCAGTTACAAACTGGAACTTGCATGAATAAGGCATGCCTACAGTAATAATGGAAAGGGGATCCTCGTATAGCCGTCCCTAACCTTATAGTTACACGGCATGGCGGATGGCGCGATATTATGCAACGTATAGCCTCAGCATGAAAGATACATGGCAGGTGCCCCTCCTCTACTTGTGCCTATTTCTCTGGCGTTTTGAAGCTCGAAAGATGGATACCGGAAATAATGCCTTCATTGTCCCCATCCTTCTGCACGGTCCGAATAACCAAGTCACGTCAATTAAAGAAGCAATTGCTTTTGCATCTCTATTTCCTAAGGCAGTTTTCGTCCTGCCTGACCTGGCCGAACATGGATTCAGCGACCATGAGAGAGAACACATGCTCAGCAGCGAGCTGTTCGACCTCTCTGTACTACGTCAAGGAAGCATCGCATACATACAGCTCCATGAGCTAAAAAAGACGTGGGATGGTGAGCTGGACGTAGTATTATACTTCCGTGATGAATACCCGAGAACAGTAAGTCGTTGTCCGGAAAGCTAACCCCGCAATATCCAATATGCGTATTGGAGTTATCGCGCTGGCTGTGTGAAGGTGACACGTTTCACCGGTCCGTACTGCGCTAACGAACTCCTCATTCGGCCCGACTGCAGGCTCGACGGGCAGCTGAGCGCATGGGCCTCGTGCTTCCGGACAAGGACAAGTGGCTTCGGTCGCCTATCAGCGGCACACAAGGTTGCAGGTAGGTCCCTACATCATCTTCCAACGTGAGCCAGGGACCCCACGGCGCCCGGCCGGCAGTAGTCATGCAGCCCGCGGCGTCCTTGCTGACATGCCAGGTGCCACTGCTGCCAGAATCCTGTACATGTCGTTTACTCCTTCATCGCAAACTCCATTCATCGTGCAGCGAGTGCTTCTGTTGCGGATCTGCCCACACATGGACTTGGGGCGCCAGCACCGCCCCTGGTTGCGGCCAGTGCCCGTCGCAGAGAAACGACGTGGCTAGCGATCTTAGGAGGCTCGCTGCCGGCATCCATATACATACACATCAAACACTTTGAGCGCAAGCGCCGGTTTCTTAAAGCGTTAAACGTATGCGCACCCTTGGTGTCGCGTCCTCCCGCACGCAGGAAGGATCAGGTGAAGGAGATCCGAAAGATGGTTCGGCCGTACCATTACGTCGGCATGGTGTCGTACGACGACTTCGCATTGCACACCCACAAGCTGGCGGGCTCCCTGCTCTCCAACTGCAGCGATGATGCGTGCTGCCAAGCATACAAGGAGCACAGCGTGTTGCTCAGAAAGTCGCCGCGGCTGTTCCAGATGGCGGAGGAATTCATCCACGCCACAATCGGGCCGCGCCGGCCCTTCATCGCCGGGTGCGGTAGCCGGGTACCTACTGCCGATCCCTAATTGCCGTAATTGGCGTGCTATTGATTTTGGGACGGAGAACGGACGGGTGCCGTCGAGTGGCGTTGAGTGACGATTAGGGTATCGGACATCCATATTTACATCACATACGACGGTAACCCTTGGTCCTTGCAAGGAGGATGGCAGGCGTTCTTGTTCTGGCCAGGGCGGGTTTCCGGGACAGACGAAACGGCTCGGTTGCTCGTCCAGCTCCCACACTCGGTCACTCGCTGGCAAGGTGGCAACCCTCATCCTGCCCCCTCCTGTCCTCTCGTGTCCCGCACTCTGCCTCCCTTACGTGCAGGCACATCCGGCCGATGCCTGACGATTGCGTCGAGCTCTGGCAATCGGATAAAGAGGAGTTGAGCGCAGAAGACATGCTCGGCATATGCCGCACAGACTTTTTGTACAGCAGGTACGGCACAACGTGTCCCTTATAGCGCCTCCCCTAGGGAGCCTTCCCCACGGCGCCTTCGCCACGCATCGCCGCCTCAGCCTCAACAGCTTTGCCTGCTGCTGCTGCTGCGTCACGGTCTTCCTGAAACTGTAAAAGGCGAAACCCTAAAACAGTTCCCACCGCCGCTCCCTGTCCATCACCTGGCAATGCTCTTTCCGACCTGACCTTCCCGCTCCCGTTGGCACCTGCTGTGCGCACAGGTTTGTCCCCAACATACGATCACTGCAGGAGCAGTTCAACATCACCGACGTCTTCATCATGACTCACCCTATCATCCGAGCACGTGTGATGCGAATGCTCAAGGTAAGGGCGCGGTGTGGGTGCGACTGGGGCCAGTGCCGTGTCCAGTTTGGCGGCGGCGTGAGGTGTAATGTCAGGTCCGCATGGCGCTGTAGGCGCGCGGGGCAAAGTGGGCAGGCTTGTCGTGGCGATGGAGCGACGGTTGTTTCCGAGGGTGTACGGCGAAACGACAGCTGCCGGCACAGCACATCACAGCACGCCCCACTACAGTCCGTTCTATTGCAAGCTCACGTGCACACTCGTAATGCCACTCCCGCCAGCGCAAGAACGTCAAGTGCGCCGCAGGCGTTCAGCTTCGAGCGAGCAACGGATTATGAGTGTGCCCTCGCTGCCCTGGTTGTGGGGGCTGTTGGACGGCTCGTCAGCTCCACCGCAAACCGGACCGGAACAGAATGGACTGAGACCCGTGGGTCACCCCCGTTCGCCCTCCCGCAGGCCGGCGGCGTCAGCCCTGTGTACATGGACATCTCGCACTTGAGCGCCAGTGTCGCTCATGGCGGGGCTGGTTCCAAAGCTGGAGGCGGCAGGAAGCGGATGCGTACCCCCGTCTCCATCTCGATGCTCGGGATGGTCGAGGAGGCCGTGGCAGCGCTGGCAACAGTCTTCGTAGGGACGGCCCAGAGCAGCATGACGGGCATGATCGTGCAGGTGACTGGCGGTGGCGTAGGTGGCTGGCGTCCGGGATGCTTGACGGGGCTGCTGGCTGGCAACGTGCGCTTACTTGTTGCGTCGTAGATGCTTGTTTGCTGTGTCGGCACGTACGGAGCACGAAACCCACGGTAGACCAGCATGACGCAAATGGGCGGCATGCTTGGGCTTACAAGGGTGCGATTGACGTGTTGTCGAAGGATACTTCGCTGATACCAAGATACCAACGGTTGGTGCGTATGCTTGGATGACCCCCCTCCAGTTATCACCTCAAGTCTGTTACACAGTGCCGTGCTGTCGCGCGCTCCCTTACCGGAGCTCCATCACCGCCACCTCGCCCTCCCTGCCCTTCCTAGCATCCTTACCCCCTCTTCCATCCCTGCCTGCCATGCCATGCTTGCAGGAGCGCCTAGCCCGCGGTGTACCTCCCGACAGCGTGTACTACTTTTCGAAGCTCGCGGACTGCAGCCAAGCACCCTGCTCGCTTGTCAAGGTTTACAGCGACGTAACGGCGGCCCAGTGATGGCCAGGCAGGGCAAGGCGGGGAGGCGCACAAGGAGGAGAAGCAGCAAGGCGGCAAGGCGAACCGCAGCGACCATTGGCGCGCAGAGGGCCTGTATAGGAGATAGCGAGCTTCCGGCAGCACCGAAGATGGGCTTTGGCGCACCAGCAGTCAGGTGGACTGTGCTGAATACGACTTTTATTTTAGCTAGCGATCGCATTGTGTGCACTGGAGGCATGTACAAACACACACGCTGTGCTCGATTTGACTTTGAATGTTTATATTCCAGACAGACGAGGTTTGTTCATTGCTGTACATGTTGCATTCGTCGAACTGTTTGTTTGCCGTGCTGGGTTGAACTTAAAACTTGTCTTCCCTTTGGGCGCCGATGTAGGTGCAGTGCCGTTTTCACATCATCGAATGGAAACTGTCTAGGATGGGATTGCTGCTGGCTCCGCCGCCCGCTGTATGATATGGCTTATCGAGTAAAGTATGAATGAGACAAGGCTGTTTATTGCGAATACCGGTAGACTGCCGTGGCGCGCAGGTGTCCAGCACGCGGTGCGGGTACGACGACTGGTACGGCGAGTGGTTGCTGGCCGCTGCTTAGGTCGCATGCCTGCCTGTTCTCAGTATCTGCCGTTGTGCTGATCGTACCAAAGAGCCGTGTCCCTCTGCTGGGGCGGCGGCCTCTATCATTCCCAACCTCCTCCCCTGGGTACCGGACATTTGCTCAAATCTGCTGTGCTCGGCGTCAGGGGCGCCGCTCCGGTCTCAATGCGGGGCGCTCCTGGCTCCGTCTGGGGTACCCGTTCTGTTTGGGTGGGTTCATCGCCTGGCTCCGTCTGGGGTACCCGTTCTGTTTGGGTGGGTTCATCGCCTGGCGCCGTCTGGGGTACCCGTTCTGTTTGGGTGGGTTCATCGCCTGGCGCCGTCTGGGGTACCCGTTCTGTTTGGGTGAGTTCATCGCCTGGCTCCGTCTGGGGTACCCGTTCTGTTTGGGTGAGTTCATCGCCTGGCTCCGTCTGGGGTACCCGTTCTGTTTGGGTGGATTTATCGCCTTTCGGGGCGCTTGTTTCTTGTCGCCACGCATGGCCCGTTTGTCGCGTGGTCAGGCGCAGGGTGCAACCTGGTTCTGTCATCACTGCCGGCCACTAGTGCAATCTCAATATGGGTGGGTGTCAGGGGCGTGCGTCTCTCTGTTATCTTCTGGATTGTGTGCCTCCGAAGGGGTGGCTGGGATCTGAGTGCTGGCCTCTACACCGGGTGGCTGGGATCTGAGTGCTGGCCATTCGACCCCTACTTCTGCTGTTAAGCGATACGGCGGAAATAAGCAATAAACACCTAACGTCCTTTGCACGAGTCCCACTGCCGGTCCCTCGCTGGCGCTGACCGCACTGCACACCGGCAAACACGGCAGCCCAAGCTGGACTTCCATTTGGCGCTGTTTTCGGCCAGGGCAATCCCATCTGCGGTCCCGGACGTGGATAAGCGGGGTGCGTCGGCGTTCTGCAACCATGTCCCTGTTTGCGGATTAAGGTAGAAAGAACAGGACACGTACGAGTGTGGTGCACCGAGGAACGCGTCATGACAAATACCTGCCCCTCCTGGACGGCTTGTTCGTATACAACTGTAGGTGTCACATTGGAGGGCGCATCAAGGGTCGGTGCGCAGAGCAGATGCACCGATGGTGGCCCGGCCGTTGAACCCCATTGGCAGTGTGCGGCCATGCGGCCGGTGTATCCACATACCCTCTGCAATGATGCCGCCGGCCAGACACACGAATTCTCGGAACCGGGCATGTTTATAATCCCGGACACGAGCCCGAACATCGAGCGGGATAATATGTGTGTGTCTGCTCATGTACCGGTTATACGTATGTATGTCTCCATAGTTATTCGTCTGCCTGTCGCGCATGCAGACTCTCAGCCGTCACATGCTGTCGAAAAACAGACGGCGACCCCTCGGACGGCTGTAGTTCACTTCGTGTCCTGAAGCTCTGTGCTCTCCATCGGGCAGCACCACCGCCGCAGACAGGCCCCCTGCCGCCGTCAACCTCCCTACAGGTCGCCCGTTTTGGTACCAGGACATGCATCGACAGCTAGGCGTCAAAATACGTACCTACATGTCTCGCAGTGCCATTAAACGCTTCAAGGCGACAACTAGCGGCATGAGGTGTCCTCTTATGATGCATGCACGACATCTTGCGCGCCTTTTCTGGCAGCAGCAGGCCGACTTCCTAGGATCGCCCTGGCCGCTGCTTGCTGCAGTCCCAAACAAACCCGGCACACCTACACCACAACGCCATGAGCTATACGGCAAATGGGATGCAGGGACCAGGGCTGGCAAATGTCGGCTATAGGAGTTTCCACGGCGCGCAAGTATTTGCACTCTTCCTTCTCTAGCCTAGACAGGAGGCCTGCATACCGAGTTACCGACCTTGCATCTGATCTTCCTAAGCTGCTGCAAAGTCGCCTCCTTCAAGCCCTTCCTAATGACTACCCAGTGGCCCTCACGTGTTCCGCCTTGCACATGCGTCGCCACCTCCGCAAATCACACCAGCAGCTGACCCATCAACACGTGATCATATTTACCCACTTGCACATCAAAGCACATATATATTAGCGAGCATGCGTCTCGGCGGCCTTGCTGGCAGCACATCCTCCGCACGCAACGCCACAAGGATTTACAACGTGTGCCGCAAACACAATCAGCCTACGGCGCACGCAAGGGACCGCCTCGTCCTCCCGACTGCTGTGGCCCCGTTTATAACGGCAGGGACGAGCAGGACAGCGCGGGCCAGCACGCGCATGTTATTCCGGATACGGTCCACGCCCTCCCCGCCAACACGTGCGGCCGCCACGCAGCGCAGCCATTAGGACGCCACTAGCTCCTTTCTTCGCGACAAGGGAAACAAGGTCCGGTTCCTGGGGCACTGCTCTACCGAAGGCACGACGATGTTGAAGTGGTTTTGGTCGTCCAGTACTAGCGGCAGCGAGCCGCCGCTGTGCTTGACCTGCGCGTCCATCACCTGCTTCGCCACAAAGTCCATAGCCCTGCAGTGCGGGGGACAGGGGGACGGGGTCGGGGACGTGATGACTGGATCGACAGGGGACCGGGCGCCGCTGATTGGAATGACGAAACGGTGAGAGCCAGCACACCGTACCGTACCACACCGACCCGCGACCCATCCGATGGGCGATGCAAGGAGAAGGCGTTCGGGAAATTGTGGGGACAGACGCGAAAGACCTGCTGCCCCATGCGTCCAGTCGCGCGGGCCCCGCCCTCCCAACCACCTCTTGGCGGCTTTCTTAAGGATGTCCACCTCCACGTCGACGCCCACATACATCACGTCCTCATAGAAATTGCCCACGCCGGCAGCCATGTTGCGAAAGACATTGTTCGCAGCCACCTGCCGAGCCGAGGGCAAATGGGGGGGGCGCGGCAAAGGGAACGGAGGGCACATGAGGTTCGTTCGAGGAAGACCCGTGGATGGACCACATGAGGGGCGGAGGGGCATGTGGGACAAATGGGGCACGAGGTAACCACCCCGCCTTGAATCAAATCACCAATCCATCATTAACGCTGCCAACCTCCACAAAAAGGCTGTCAGGGCATCATGCAATTGACCGGCGTGCCTCTTTTTTCTTTAAGATGCCCACCCCACTCGGGCTCCCGACCCGACCCGGGGCGCTGCGTGTCATGGACCAACTTCGCTTAGGTATTTCACGCGCGCTTTGTCTACTATCAACAAACACGATTAGTTCACCAAATATAACCCCAGCAGCATACATCGGGGGCCCGCACCGGCCGTGTGTGCGTGCTTGCCCGGCTCGCGCTCCGTTCCCGTTGCTTGCGCCGTCCGTGTTTTTTTGCCGCCCAGCGGTGCATGAAACGCCCACCTTTGCAAACGACTCGCCCAGCAGCTGCAGCACCGCGCTCTGGCCGGGCGGCAGGAAGAAGCCGTGCGTGAGGCCCGCGCCGTGCACGCCCACCAGCACGCCGGTGCGGAAGATGAGCTTCAGCTGCTGGTGGTACGGCATGTCGTTGAAATCGCCATCCAAGAAGGTGAACAGGACGTTGGTACGGCGGCAGTCGCGGAAGCCCTCGTCCTGCTCCCACAACCTGTCCAGCAGGATCGTGTTGGAGCCGACCATGTACGTCGGGGGCGCCCTGCTGCGGGACAGACCCGTGCGGTTGGCGGCGACAGGCGCCTTCTGTGACACTGGTGTGGTGCTGCTGCCGCTGTCGGGCACCACGGTAGCGGAGCCTCCTTCACGCTCCTGCTCATCCGCATCGTCATCGTCGTCAGCGCCGTCGTTCCCGTGCTCGTCGATGTCACCTCCGCCGCCGTTCTCCCCCAGCCTCCGCCGGTTTCGCCGGAGCTCCGTACCCTCCATACCGCCAGCACCCGCCCCCGACTGCACGCCCTCCGCCGCCCCGTCCCCCCCCGCAGCCCCTTGCTGCCCGGGCCGCTGCCAGGAGTTCTTCCCCTTCTCGCGTGTCCCCCGTCGTCGGCCGTTCGCCTCAGTGGCCGCATCCGTGTCGCCGGGGCCCAGATGTACGGCATGAACCGTCTGCAACGACTTCTCGTACTCCTACGGCATCCGGGTAATTGGATAGCTTAACAAATTACCTATGGGTTGTTGGGAGCCTATCGACACTGTCTTCTCCTTCATTCCGTCCGGGACTACAGTGGCACAGCAGCCGCACGGCAGCCAGTCATGTCGGGATTGGGGTCGAGAGTTCGCTGTCCTCGACACGTTGCACCCACGGCGGCTGACCACTTAACGAGCTCTGACCGGCGTGACGACCGGGATGCTGCACCGCGAGCACCGCACCCCAACTCCTCACAGCCCTCCCTACCCTGTACCCCCACAGCCCTCCCTACCCTGTACCCCCACAGCTCCCCCTACCCTGTACCCCCACAGCTCCCCCTACCCTGTACCCCCACAGCTCCCCCTACCCTGTACCCCCACAGCTCCCCCTACCCTGTACACCAACAGCCCTCCCTACCCTGTACACCCCACAGCCCTCCCTACCCTGTACCCCCACAGCCCTCTCTGTCCTACTCCCCGCGGGCTGAGCCCTTGGGCCCACAACGGCGATGTGCCCAGATGCCCACCCTCCCACACCACCCTGCTGAAATGCACCTCCCACACCACCCATCTGACATTCCGGCTCCGGAACCGCCTCGTGGCCGTGCCCAGCCCCCGGGACGTTCCAGCTCCGGAACCGCCTCGCGGCCGTGTGCCGAAATCCCCGCGTTATCCACCCACCGACTGGACCGCCCTGTCGAACTGCTGCAGCAAGCAGGTCTCCGCGTTCCACTCCTGCACCGCCGCCTGCAGCGCCGCCACCACCTCGTCCTCGTTGCGGACCATGCGCATGGACTTCCAGCCCACAGAGGCGTTGAGCAGCAGCCGGACCAGCTCCAGGTTCCTGGGAGGGCCGCGGGATTGAGGTCATGGGGCAAGCCGTGTGGCCTCCTCAGGGGCTGGATGCTGCCAATCCGTCCTGATCACCGACGGGACCTGTCATGGACAGCCCCATGCCCAGACGTGCGTCTCCTGGCCCCTGCCCCCACACCGGTCCATACTGACCCGGCCGCGACGTGGACAACCCGTTCCGCGGGTTGGTGCTGCGCCGTGGGTCCAAACCCACGGCCAGGTCAGCGGCACCCGTCGCAACAACGGCGGACACGACCCGTGCATATGCCGCCGATCGCCAGTAACCTTTCCGGCCTGCGTTTCGAGATGCGCCTGAAAGCCCCTACAGCCATTGCTGCACCCTCCACCGCCGCATGAGACGGCGAGTCGCCTGTCTAGGCTGTGGAGGTACGGCACCTATGCGCGATTTGTGCGTGCGTGCGGTCCCACCCGCGAAGATGATCGTGGATCCCCTCATTGCGATGGCTCTCCGTCGTGGCTGGTCCCGGCCATGCAGACTGTGACGTGTCACGCCACAGTCCATACAATACAAATAGATATCCGTCAGCATCTCGGATTGCATCGAAGAATAAATCCTGGTTGCAGTCGTGCAGGAGGGGGGGATATGAGCTTGGCCCTCTCCAGCCCCGCATCCCCACCAATCCTGCCCCCTGCGAAGCGATCCGGCACACCTTCTGCTAAGCCACACCACGTTCTTCATGATAATGCCCGCTGTGGGTGGCCGCAGGCCCCGCACGCCTGCTGCCGCCGCCACCGGCCCTGCCGCCGCGGCCGCCGTTACGCTCGCCGTGGGGTGCAGCTCCATGGGCAGCACTGGGTCCCGCTCCTCATACAACTGGCGCAGCCAGTGGCTGAGGCCGGTCACCACGGGGCTCTCGCAGCGAACAGTGTCGCCGTTGGTGTTGTAGCCGATGCCGGCGGCAAAGGTGTAGACGTGGAAGGCGGACCGGAAGCAGGTGCCCGGGGGGAAGGGGTCGTGCGCCAGGATTCTGAGCCGGTGCGGCTGGGAGATGCGGGCCCACGTCTCCAAGAAGCCCGTGGGCGGCGCCTGGTCGACGATGACGACCTGGACGGTACATAGGAGGCAGGGGATGGGGGCGTTCGGGGCTTGACATGGCTTGGGTGAGGCAGTTCAGCTGTGAGGTAGTAGCAGCTGAGCTGGATGCGTTGGAGAGCAGGACTTGAGACGCAGCCCAGGGCGTCACACGTTTAAACGCCCCACCCCCCTGGCCTCTCCTCCCCGCCAGCACCGCCACCGGGGCTGGGCAACTGCGCCGCCCGGTCCCGGCGAGCTGGGTCCGCCGGTGGGAGCCAGCCCAGTCCCACGGCGTTGCCAAAACCCTGGCGCGCCCCAAGACGTGCAATCTCGCCGCCCCTCGATTCATCACATCGATTCTATCCTTCGACTGCTTCCCCTCAAACCCCACCTGCACGCCCTCCAGCGCCACGTCCTGTGGCTCCAGCGCTGCTAGGAAAGAGAAGGCCATCGACACGACCTCCATTTCGTGCGCGTAGTTGGCGTGCCGGTCCCGCATCACAAACAGCGTGGGCGTCGTGACCAGGTTTGTGGAGTTGGGCCCGCACGCCTTCTCAACCGTGCTGTCATCCTGCGGCGCATGGCAGCACCGGCAGCAGCCGCGGGGGCGGGAGCGAGCGATAAGCGCCTATGCGCCGGCGGCGCCTGCGAGCAGCCACAGCTGGAAAAGTAGGCCGTCTAAAGACGTCGCCCGGCATGCCCACCATGACACAGATCTCGCAGGTCCTTTTCGCATCAAGACCCGCTTCCCGCTCGGGTTCCAGTACACAGAGTAAAAGCTCCCAGGCCCCAGGCACATCCCTCCCTCATGTACGGCGCATGCCGGCCTACCCGTGTTGTGTTGCCCCACCAAACATCGTGTTGGATGGATTTCAACCACTGCCATTCGCTGCCCTGGTCCGCCATATTGGTAAAATTGGCCATGTCACACCCCAGCTGAATTGCTCCCCGCGCCGGCATAGGAAACTGCACGGAGGTGAGGTTGGGGTAAGTAGTCACAGGTCGACAAACCTTTGCACCGTTTTGGCGGGTATGATTTTTAGGAGGCGTCGCATTTTTTTACGAATGATATATGACAGCAACACGCAAGCAGGGCTGGATCTGGGGGGGACTGTGTGCAACAGGAAGGGGCCGTTACATGAGGGATGAGGGCGAAACACACCAACATTACACATTTCCTAGAGCCCTCCCCGTGCTACCGGTGGGCATACGCCCCCTTGGCACAAACCCAAATCACCTTCTTCGTTAGCGTGCCTTTTCGTCGCCCCGCGAAGAAAGCACAGCTGTTGAGTACAAGGTTGCGGCTACGGCATAACGAAATGGACGCCTTGTTCGAGAATCCGACTGGCACGTAGGGCGCCGTGTAACAGGCTACCGACGACTGTGAAGGAGGCAGGGCCGGCTCCTCGGTAAGATCACGGCCCCCATGCTCTCCACGCGCGATGTTTAGTCGCCTATGTGACGTTGCTTGCCTTGGGCCACACAACGTCTGCCTGCTTTCCCGGATTTGATCGAGGTATGCCATCCCAACATACTTCGCGCAACGCGAGCCCGGCTGGTACCCTTCTGGCCGGTTTCGTAACCGTACGTGGGACTTAACGACAAATGCCGAAGTCTGAGGGGGCGGAAAATGGACTTCAGTCGCATTGACTGCAAGCGCGGGCCTAACGTAGCCTGCAACAACGAACGCACCTCCGAGAGCAAGTCGCTCCAGTTCGCATTTCGCAAATAGGCCCAGCTCTTAAACGTGTAAGTGCGTTGGGACTGGGTTGGCAGGAGGCCGACGGCAAACAGAAAGAAGAGGTAATGTCGCATCATAAGCTCAGTCTGTGGCCTAGCGATGCATTGTGGACGCTTCAAATTGGGAAAGGTGGCAAGGAAGAAAATGTTGCGTATGACCGCGTCTCAAACGGGGTGCTGCTTATAGCCCATTATTAACTTGGACGAATTCATTAGTGCTGCAGTGTTCAGTTTTGACATCTTTCAGCGCACTCAGTCCCCGTTTCGTGGATGCACCTTAGCACCTGTGTGCACATGTCGGACTGGTAGCACCGTTTAAAATGCCTTACATTGGACAACTTTGTGAGTACAGTTGTTCTGGTGGTGAGACACACTTTCTCTGTGAAGTGGCAGGATCTTGTAATTATCGGTGTAGGCGAGTTGCCGCACTCATGTTCAATTGTCTGAAGCTAGTTAGGCAGGTTGACCCGGATGAGTGTCGACCCCAAAAATAGTAATCTGTGAATAGCAAATTACCTTACTGCACTGCCACCTTCTGTTGATGCCTTATGCATGAAACGCACTAGCGTCGAGCGAAACAAACGCGTACCTCTCTCCATTGCTGGGTCGGTATGGAAGCAATCGCATGTGACATCAGATGTGACCACCTCTAGTTAGGAATGTCACTCTGCGTCTTGGTGCTCGTCATCCTGGCGTCCAGCCCGTGCATCCTGCCAGTCGCAAGTCGTGACGATGGAAGCGCGCAGCGCAGCGTCAGAGGGAAATTGCAGAGGTCCAGGCATACATTTGTTCGAAGATCTTCAATTGAAGTGGATGATCCGGCGAGGAACGGCAGGGACTACTGGGAACAACTTGTCGGAACACCGTCCCGGCTAGCTCGTGACACCAAAAAGGAGGGAGCGCTGCCCACAAGCAAGTACAGCATGGAGGCTTTTGATGTTACACCGTTCCAGGTAGACCTCATGGACGTGCTCGTCCACGACTGTTGCGCGCGGGGTCTAGCCGGCAGCCGGCAGCTGGCGCCCTGCAACGCCCTGTGAACGGACACTGGGCATGAACTTCCGCTGGCAACACTCCCCCGCACCCCTCATTCTCGTCTGAACCCACTTGGGTGCACGGACACCCAGAACGCTCACGCCAGGCTAACAAGGCCCAGCTGCAGCGCACCGCGCCCTAACTTGCAGCCCCTGTTCGCACCCAACAATATCACACCTGGACCAACAACACCCCGGCCATTGGGCCATTAATAATTAAGCAACAGCAAGGGCCGCACGCCACCACCGCACAACACCGGCAGCAACAGCAGCATGGCGCCGCACCTTCGCCACAGGGGTACCCGCGCGCCCTCACCCCCCCTTTTCCTGCCCACCGCCACCGTTGCTTCCCTCCCTCCCTCCTTCGGCGTTCCACACTCAACGTATCCTAGCCTTATCAATACTTTGCCTTGCATGACCGATCCGCGTCCCTACGCTTCCCTTCCTCCTCCTTTCCATGCCCTCACCTCCCGACCCCTCCCCAGCGCCCTCGCAACCCCGCCTCCTTCCGCCCCCGCCAAACCCCTCACCCCAGGCCTGGCTGCGCCATAACTCGCTCCTGCCCCCCCTCACATCATCATCACCAACATCATCAGCAGGACCGGCCCAGGTCCCCCCACCGCCGCTGTCATTCGTGTGTGGCGTGTGGATCAACCCCACCTACAAGTTCATATTCATCCGCAACCGCAAGACCGCCTCCTCCACCTTCATCACCGCGGTCAAAAAGTTCATGCTTGCGAACAATCTGTGCAACACCACAAGGGACATCAACGCGCCTCACCCGAACACATGCGTGATGCGCATGGAGCCGGAGGTGCTGGCGCGATCCGGGCACGACGTGGAGGCCATGTGGCGCGATTACCTGGTCATCACCAGCACCAGGAACCCGTGGGCACGCGCCGCCAGCGGCTACCAGTTCACCTACGAAAAATGGAACGTCCGGGAGGGTGGCTGCGTGCAGCCGACGTTCCCGCAGTTCTGCAAGTACGGATTTGGGGCCGGGGAAGGGTGGGGAGCGGGACGCGAGTGCACGGGGGCCAAGGCAGCCGGGACGGGCCGGCGCTGTTGGTGCTGTCCTGTGTCGTACGGTCCTGGTCGTGAGCTCTTGGTTCCGTTCATCTGTTTCGCCGAGATATGCTGCTCTTGCACGATTGTCCTGGCTGGCTGGCTGATATCTTTCTGGCTGGCCGCAGGGATCCTTTTGTGATGGGGAAGATCTCCAACCTATTCAACTGCGTGGCGGGCCAGCGCGACGGCGTGGGTCAGCGCCACGAGGGGCATTGGAACTTCGACTTCTGCCACGTGGAGCCCGCGGCGCCCTGTATGGTGGACGCGGCGGGCAAGCTGGTGGTGGACTACGTCATCAGGTGGGGAAGGCCAGCAGAGGAGGACGCCGTGTACTGACAAAGGAGGGGAGGAAAGGGAAGGGGAATGGAGGAACGTCCGCAGTGGGGCCGGGGGCTCTGTGGGTGTGGATGGGTTTTGGCGGTAAAGAGGGGTGGGTGTCTTAGGGCTGCGAGACACCCACCCCTCTTGCACACCCAACCTCCGTGCACACGCGTTGAAGACCGTGGGGTGGGGTACGTGGGTGGGTTCCGGAGCTGCTGGCCTTGGTGCGTGGTGCGAGGCTTTGCTTTACAATGGGGCAGCGTCGGTCGAAGAGGAAGGCTTGTTTGTTGCGCCGATGGGCGGCGTTATCGTCTCCCGACTTCTGGCCGCCATGACTTGTGCGAGGCGTCTGCTTCACCTGTGAAGGAGCTCTTTGCGTGGCGCACCAAAGCGACTCGCCCAAGCCCATGTCCCAATCCTCCTGCCCGCGTCCTGTGTTTCCTCCCCCTCCCAACACGCGCAGGTACGAGAAGTTGGCCGAGGACATGCAGGGGGCCGCGGATTTGATCAACTCGCGTCGACCCGAGGGTCTGCCCGCAATCGTCATCCCACAAACCGTAGCATGGCGCAACAAGGGTCAGGACGCCAAGGCGTACTACATCAACAGTACGGACGCGGCGGCCTTCGTGTATGCAGACAAGTTCCGGACGTGTGGCGCTGAGTGCGTGGATGCGCTCTCGGAGTTTTACGCGACGGATCTTGAGTTGTTTGGCTGGGACCGACCAGGGCAGCCACCAGCCTAACCACGGATCCGGAGCTGTTCGGCTTCTGGGTCCTCTCGCGGCGGCCGCCGTAAGGATGGAGGCGGGAGTACGGGACGTGGGGGGCCCTCCTTTCACCCCTCTCTTGCACTGCCAAGCTGTGACACGTGTGTGTGCGTGTGTGTGCGTGTCACATAACCTGACCGGCCCTGACGTTGGCCAAGGGCAGCTACCCGGCCCTAACGGAAAGCCGCCGACGCACTCTCATCGAAGGAGAGAGGCGTGGGGGGCCGCAGTCCTCTCCATCGACAGCGAGAGAGACAGAGAGAGAGTCTGCTCCACCTATCGTGTTCCTTGTAGGACGGGGTTTACGGCGACGTGTGTATATGTGTGAGTGTTGTTCGTGCGCTGGCCGCGGGGCTGGTTTTTTCTACGTGCAGTCTTGATCCTCAAGCTCGGCTGGCCGCTCGCCGATACTTCACTATCGTGCGTTTTTACCGGTAGTTGGGTCCTTTGCTACAGCTCGAGCTCGAAATTAGGTGGCCGGTGCTTACCGAGTAATAGCTAGGAGGAGCGTGAACAGATTGGAGCTGGGTACCATTGTTGGCTCCCCCACATGCGCCAGTCAAGGACCGAGAAGGCTTGCGTAAGGGCGGACCCAGTAACCCGGCTGGCAGTCCGAAACCAGCGGGGTGTCTACAAGGCGAGGAGAGGGGAGTGGCTGGCTTGTGCTGTACGCTGCCGGCAGTGCGGCTGGGTCCCACACGAGCCACAAGGGGGGGGGGGCAAGGAGCGCCGCTTGCAGCGGAGGCGTGTGGCGGCGTCGGCTGTTGACGGTGCCCCATGCAACTTCACAATGTGTACGGCAGGCGCGTCGCGAGCGGTGTGCGGCAGTCCTGTGTTCGTCCTTCCTATGATCGTACATCGTGCTGACGACGGCAGGCTGTACTGCATGGTGACTAGTTGCCTGGGTGGCCCTGGCAGCGGGGCGCCGCGCGTTCCATGGCATAGTTAGTAGTAATATTAATAATATTCGTTGCAGTGGGCTTCAGGCCGGTTTGAATCAGGAGTATTATGGGCCCGGGCGCGAGGAGGGTCTGCGTCGGAGTGTTCTAAGATAATAATATTGCCAAAGAGGTGCTGTGCATCATTGCTCTCTAAATGCTCTCTGTTCCCAAAGGGGTATATGACGCCTCACATCCGTTCCAAGATCTGAGGCAGGGTTGCCGTACCCCACACCGAGAAGCGTGCACCACGCCTCGCCCGGTGATGTACCAGTAGCACAGCAAGCCCGCTGCCCAATGTAACGCTGCGCGCGTAAGCGAATGCGTGCACAACCTCTAACACCAGCACCGGGCAAGCACAACGCGGACATGCCGTACGCTTTGCCGTACACTGATATCTCTTCTGTACACTCGACGTGCTCGCAAACACCGCCTATCTAATCCAGATGCACGGAGAACGAACGAGCTCACCCGCTCAATCGCAAGGGCGGGGCATACAAACAGATCCAGCGGGTCCGGCCCCACACCAACCGACCTCCTGGGACGCCCCTGCCAACCCCGCCCTGGGACGTCCCTCCAAAAACACACACTCTGGCACACCCCGCTACGGTATCCCGCAGCTCACACAGGTCACGGACTCATAAGGCCCTCAGGGGAATCACCGAGGCATTTTCCGCTCTCTAATAACACCTGCGCTTATGAAATCTCGCGGCGGCTGCGGCTGGCGCCGCTGCCCTATCCATGCCGCGCCATCGTACCCCGCCTCCGGTTGCCGCACCTCACCTCACCCACTTCACCCACCCCACCCCATCGCCCACAGGACTCCCCTGAGCGACGTAGGTTGCGCTCCTGATCGCGTTCCTCCCCTGCACATGCCTTTTAGACACGTGCCCGTGAACACGCTTACCGCAACCGTTTCAGGGCCGCTGTTATGACTCACGTTTGGCAGCGGCAGGCGCCCCGCCAATCCAGCTGAACTGCCAGCGGAGTGGCAGTCCCCCACTGGCCGGGCAACCTGATGGGTCCTGATCCGCCTACACCGCAGCCCGCACCCACATCTCCACAGGCGAGACCCTGCCCCACAACAGCGTGCCGCCGCGCCCCGGCCCTTTCGACACCACTTCTTACTCTTCATGCGCCTCTTCCCCTGCCTGGTCGCGCAGCCGCGACAGTGGTGCCGAAAATCCTGAAACCGGCGGGCTTACAGGCGGCCCAACACCCTCTCCCAATTGGTGGCCGCTTGCAAGTGGGCATACCGGTATACAACACACCGGCACAGCCCACTGCGCGCAGGACGAGCTCCCTAGCTACCCGAGCCCGAGCCCTGTTCATGCGGCGAGGTATACGGTATGATACAAGTCCAGTAGTTGATAATACGTGGGGCAGTTCTGGTCGTGGCTTGCTTGGCGGTACCGATATTTTAACTACACCTACGAGCTGCCCGCGACGCAGCTCCACGACACGTTCATGCATACTGGCACCCATGCGAGCACATAGGCACCCTGACCGAGAGCAGCAACCGGCAGCGACGGTGCCATGACAACAAGACAACATCGTAAGAGGCGCGCCTTTCCTGGGTGCCGTAGTTGAGGTTCACGCCGATGATGCGTACATTGAATGCACCCAGCGCCACAGGTAGGAGTGGGGGTTGGACGCTACGGGGCGTTGTACCACCCCTTCATGCACCGTGAACCCTGACCCGCCCTGGTCCTGCCCCCCCCCCCGGCTCTGCTTCTCAGCTCCACGCGGCCGCCGGACAGCAGGCAAGCTCGCGCCCATGTCACAGCAGCAGCACCAGCCACTGTAGGCGAGCTTGATCACCCAGCCCCTCGCGCCCATGTCACAGCAGCTAGCAGCTAGCAGCATTCGCCACTGAAAGCAGCAGCATCACCTAGGCCCTCGGACGCGCTGTGCCTGCTGGCATGCCGCCGGAAGGCACGTATACCTCCACTCCATCGAGCTATGACGCTGGCGCCGACGCCGCCGGCTCCAAGTCCGTACTAGCTCCGGTGTCAGCGACGTTGGCCGCCGACTCCGACACCCCCGAACCCGCCTTCTGCTGCGGCTGCTGCTGCAGCTCAGCCTGCGGCTGCTGCTGCAGCTCAGCCTGCGGCTGCTGCTGCAGCTCAGCCTGCGGCTGCTGCTGCAGCTCAGCCTGCGGCTGCTGCTGCAGCTCAGCCTGCTGCTGCTGCTGCAGCTCAGCCTGCTGCTGCTGCTGCAGCTCAGCCTGCTGCTGCTGCTGCAGCTCAGCCTGCTGCTGCTGCCCGCCTCCTTGCTGCTGGTGCTTGCGGCAGACGTACACAAAGTGCATGCCGTCCAGGCCGGACAGCGCGTCCATGCAGTCCGCGTTGGTGGCGGGGTACGGCCCTGCACAGGCCGCGCGCATGCGCGTTTACAGCCGTCAGTCTAGGGTCCACACGCGCTGCGATGCCGCTACCCCCAGCAGCGGTGTGCCTGCCTGTGCGGCCCCTCCCCTCAGGGACACGTACACGGGTACACGGGTTCCCCTTGCAACTCCTCAGGGCCCCTCCCTGCCCTCAGGGCCCCTCCCTGCCCTCAGGAGCCTCCCTGCCCTCAGGAGCCCTCCCTCTCCTTAGGGATTTTCCCCTCAACCTCCCCTCAGACCCTCACCCTTGACCAGCGGCCGCACCACTGGCTCCGCATCCAGCGCCTCCACCAGCTCCTGCTTGGTCAGCGCAAACACGTTGATGTCCCAGCCGGACACCTCCTCGAGGTACGGCAGGCGGCTGCCGGGGTCGCCGTACGTCACAAGCATGAGGCAGCAGCCGGGTTTGAGCACCCTGGGGGGATGGAGTGCGAGATGAGCGGGAGGGGGGGAGAGGAGGTGGGGAGGGGAGGGTGACAAAGGGCGGGAGAGGAGGTAGTGACAGGAACCAAGCGGGCTCGAACTTAGGATCGAAGGGCAGGCATGAAGTAAGGGCGGGCAGTGGTGTCCCGCTGCAGCCCCCTCCTCCGTCCCCCCTACGCCGCTAACGCGCCTCCGTGCGCTCATCCTCCCCCCTTAAACCCCCCCCCCGCCGTCATGATGCTGTAGCATCAGCCACAGCCACAGCTACAGCCACAGCTACAGCCTCGCGTTGACTATCGCCAGCGTTGGCTATCAATCCACCGGCTTCCTCGCTGCCCCAGCCTGCCCCTTCCCCCTCCCCTCTCCCCTACTCCCCCCCTCCTCCCCCGGAGCTACATTTCCCCAGTTACCGGTTCTTTTATGTAACCCCCCCGGAGCTACATTTCCCCCCTCCGCTCACCGGAAGCACTCCGCCACCATGGCCGCCGCGTGCTGCGCGCTGTCCTCCCCGCACAGCACGGCGTCCAGAGTGCCCTTGTCGATGACGCCGTCGAAGCAGGCGTCGGGGAACTCGGGCATGCTCCTGCGCAGGCCGGCGGTGGGAGCCCCCTGCTTAAGGCCCCTGCTTAAGGCCCCTGCTTAAGGCCCCTGCTTAAGGCCCCTGCTTAAGGCCCCTGCTTAAGGCCCCTGCTTAAGGCCCCTGCTTAAGGCCCCTGCTTAAGGCCCCTGCTTAAGGCCCCTGCTTAAGGCCCCTGCTTAAGGCCCCAGCTGCAAGGATCACGGGGATGTGCAGAGTCCTTCCGCGCCCCCTTCCCGACCAGCGCAGGCACAGCGCAGACACCTGCCACCCATCATGTGTGTGTATTGTGTAGCGTGCCGCGAACGTTCCCCGTCGACCCTGACCTTCCCCCTTCCCCTCCTCCACCTCAACCCCGCCCCCTCCTCCCCATGTCGTGTAAACGGGTCTTTATGCCCCCCTCCCCCGATTCAGCATGCGCCCACAAAATTGGTGTCCGACGACCATGCGCCAACTATCCTGTCCCGTTGCGTAAAACGGTTTGTATACACCCTCCCCCGGTTCTTTTCTGTAGCTCCCCCCTCTCCGCATATACCTCGCGTCCGCCACCTTGTAGTCCAGCGCCTCTATCCCCTTGTGCACCTCCGTCATGTGGCTGATCACCACGCGGCTGTAATCGATGTTGACGATGCGCCGCCACCCCGCCCTCGCCATGTCCTCCTGAAGCCGGGAACTGCCCACACCCACCTGCGGGTGCAAGTGGGTTGGGGAGCGGACGCGGTGCGCGGGCGAGGCATAGATGAGGAAGGGGTATGTCTCCAAAGGATTTCACCCACGGTGCAGATGGCGCTCCTTCCCCCGCAAAGCTGCAGTATGGTGTTTGACCTGACGCACTGGCTAACCCTCCTGTCCAGGGACCACCTAAGGCGTGGAGAGCCCCACGGGTCCGCACCCGGGCGCATTGCTGCTGCACACAGCCCCGGAGCGCCCGCCTGCCCGAATGAACCGCCATGAGTAAGCAGGCAAGCAGAGGAAGAGCATGGCGTGGGGGACAAGGATAGACGGAAATGCTGCATGTTCCGATACTCCTGCGCAAACCATCACCTGTAATAGAGATGAATGCATTGGAAAGATGTGTAGCAGTATGGCATGGAGTCCTGTGAAGCCTTGGTACCAGTCGAACGCAGCTGGCTCCCGCGTGTACCGCTCGTCCCAATATTCGCACTCCCCGTATTGCGGCACTGTAGGAGCGCGGCATCGATTAGCCTTTCGCACTTGACAGCGTACTTATGGGAACAAGTGGCGAGGCAAAGGCAGGAAACGTGGTGGGTAAGCGGACTGGAACCCTTACTTGTCGTTCGCTTGACCCCGCGATCGTCGACGATATTTAAGCATATATGATAAGATAGCGAATAATACCAGAGAAGAGGCGTCGATGTCAACACAACCCCCCATGGCAGTTCCTCAGAGGGAGCCTCCGCACGGCCATTTTCATAGATTTAAGTTGATCAGGCTATCCTCCGGAGCAGAATTCGCGCGATACTGACAATAGAAATTAAGGTAAATGTTAGCGAAAGTCCGTGGAACTTTCTATGCCGTACGCCAGGTTTCTGCACCCGCCAGGGCCCAAAGCGACTTTACAGGCTGTGCTTTCCATGTAGTCCGATAGCAACGTAACGCAGTAACGATGTCATAGAGCTGCACGTACGTGTCGGTTAATGCGGTTGAAGCCTGTCGCTATTCTGACTGATCTTGAAATTAATATAATCAAGTGCGTTTCAACCTTTGCTGTACTGTACTTGGTGCGCCTCCCGACCGAACGGTTCGCGAGGATGTGCACAGAGTGCGACAGTTACAAGGGAGGCGGAATTCCTACAAGCGCGGAAGGACAGGGCCAGGGAGGGATCTACGTCTGTAAAATGCTTATGCTCATGCATGCTATCGTTGTTCCTGTACCATGCCAGTGCCAGCGCTTGCTATCCTATGCCCCATGCCTCTGACATGCGTACGAGCGCTGAGCAAACTTGGCATTGTCTGGCATTGTTTTGTGATGCCATCAAGAACATCATCTGAAGCCATGCATTGTATTAATCCTTACTTATTGTGACAGTTACTCCTACTCCTACTATTGTAAGCTTTAGATATTACAGACGGCTGCGGACTAAAGAGTGTGAGCTTGGGTTTCTGACACGGCACTTCTCCGGTCTTTCACCATGGAAACAACATTCTTCGCGTTGGATTTGCATGCCAGTTCCTTACAAGGCTTCCCCTTAATCAGGTGCTGCAATGCCAAAAGCCCCCGACACATGGACTGAAAGCCTTCACATACGGTAGATTCGAAGGCTTCCGTGAGCGTTAGGAGCCCAGCCCCCAGCCGTAGTCTTATTTGCATGTGGATTGTGCCCGCTCCGGTCCAGCCATGTCCAGCGCATGTCTGCCTGGGGCCGTCATCTCAGGGCACATCCATGTAGCTAACACCCGTACCTGCTAGCACGTCCGGCCACTAATTCGCCTTAAGTGTTGGGTTGGATGTGGGTCGGGTCGTGGGACTCGTTTGTAGTATTCCCGGAGGGGCGGCTGGTCTGAGTGCCGGCCCCTACCACGAGGTAGGCGTGTGAGCTAACACCCGTACCTGCTAGCACGTCCGGCCACTAATTCGCCTTAAGTGTTGGGTTGGATGTGGGTCGGGTCGTGGGACTCGTTTGTAGTATTCCCGGAGGGGCGGCTGGTCTGAGTGCCGGCCCCTACCACGAGGTAGCCGTGTGCTGCGTGCCGGCTGTCCAACATCTTTTTTCGGCTGTAGTGCCAAACACGAGAAATACGCAAATACCCCCCTCAAGAAGTCACCCACGCTCCCTGTGCAGCATTCGTACTCTGTCCTAGCACATTTCATCTGGCAGCGAACATAGGATGTGGCCTGGTCCAGTCCATATCCCCGCGAACCGTTCAGAGGCGCACCAAATACAATACAGCAAGGGAGGGTTGTAGTTGATTACGCTAACCGCATGTGTAGACAGCGAAAGAAGCTGCATCCCCTCCAGCCTCCACCGTTATCATCAAGCGCTATTCTCCTATTCACGCCGATTTGGTGAAATAATGAGGTGGTTGATCTGCGGTGTACGATAACGAGGCCTCCTTGACTTGACATGCCGACCGCTGCCGCTCAGCGAGGCAACCGCTTTGCAGGCAGTCGGCAGGCATAAATACGGAAGTATCCATACACAGATAGCTAGTCTGTTCCTTCATTACCTTACAAATTTTACTTTTTAATCATGTCTGGTCGCGGCAAGGGTGGCAAGGGCCTTGGAAAGGGAGGCGCCAAGCGCCACCGCAAGGTCCTTCGCGATAACATTCAGGGCATTACCAAGCCCGCTATTCGTCGTTTGGCTCGTCGCGGTGGCGTCAAGCGTATCAGCGGTCTGATTTACGAGGAGACGCGCACCGTGCTGAAGACCTTCCTTGAGAACGTCATTCGCGACTCCGTGACCTACACTGAGCACGCTCGCCGCAAGACTGTCACCGCTATGGATGTCGTCTACGCTCTCAAGCGCCAGGGCCGCACTCTTTACGGCTTCGGTGGTTAAGATTTGACTATGCCGCTTATAAGGCGTCGACCTTCAATAACAAGCCTTCAACCCGGTGTTTCTCAACGCCACAACAGTGGATGCAGTTGCGAATTAACGGACTCGGACGTCCTCATATAGGCTTATCTTACACATCCCTCGTCCATAGGGCTGCCACACGGCGGTGTGGTAGTCCATCCACGTCATGGCCCACCTGTGCTACCGTTCCGACCCCCACGTTCTTCGCCTTGATAGTTGTGAGTCCCCAGTATCCCCAGCTTGCATGGTTGTTGTGTGTACACGCAACGTTGGGTTGGTAGCAATAAGAGTGTACAGTGGGCTCCAGACCCGTAGGTGAGCCATCGGGTGTGCATTGCCAGGGTATGCTTACACAGCTAACTTATTGCATGAAATTGCATGCGCCGCAGCTTGAATCCAATGCACCGTCCCGAACCGCGACACCTTCCGAACACATTCATTTATACCGGGTGCCAAGGTGCTTCCCTCCACCACATGCTGACTCTATTGCAGCCACGGCAAGCAATTTGTGACGCTCGCCATACACAAAAAGGAAAAGATGATGACACTCCTGCCTTCCGGCCCGGCCCGTGCTTCAACTCACCTTACCTACGCGCCTCCATCCCCGCGCCCTCAACGTCCTGCAACCCCCCTGCAGATCGCCGCAGCCAGGACCCGTCCACCCACCGCACCGCTCGCCGGCTGCCGTAGCAGTGCGTCACTGCGCGCAGGGAGGGGCAGCTGCCCAGCACGCGAACCAGGTCGCTGTCCGGAAGCTGTACGGCAGTCCAAGAGAGGGGCGGGTCCAGGGAGGGGGAGGGAGCGGCCGGTGTGTGTGTGTGTGTGTGTGTGTGTGCTCAGGGGAGTGACGGCGCGGAAGCTGGCTTTTTAGAGTACCGTGTATTCGGATGTCCTGATATAGCCTTATCTTTGAGATCCTCGTCCGTAGGGCTGCCACACGGCGGGGAACCGACTACCGGTCCCTTATATACAACCCATGGTGCAACTCATTGCGGGGATGGCAGGACTCAGGCGGGGAACAGAACTTAAGTGGGAGCAGAACTCGGGTAGGGAATAGGACTTGTGGAACAGGGGTTGGGTGGGGAACAGGACTCCCGTCGTCGTCCCGCTCCAAAGCATGTGAGTCCGCCAAAGGACTGCCCACTAAGCGTTCGCTGCCGCCCGCCCACCCAAACACCTCGAAACGTCTGTTCTAGACGTTTTTTCTCGCATCCACGGGTCTTCCTTGAAGCCCACCCACCCACGCACCCACCTCGCCCATCCAAGGCACGATGAGCTCCTCCAGCAGCGGCAGGCAGGGGAAGGGCCACCGTGCCGGCCCGCCCCGTCCGCCCCCGCCTCCGTTCCCGCCGCCGCCTCCGGATTCGACGGCTCTGGAGCCGGCGGCAGCTGCCGCCGCCCCGCCCGGCGCCGAGACGGGCCCGCGGGTCACCACGTCCCAATTCAACTGCAGCACCCGCAGCTGACGCAGCGGCGGCAGCACCCGCTGCACCACCTGGCGCTCCACCTCCACCTCCAGGGCGCGGGTGATCTCCTGAGTGGAGTCCTGGGGAGGACACGGCGGGGCGGCGGCCGTGAGGCGGGTGCCGCGGAAGGGGGCCGGGGATCAGAGCCCGGATGAGCGTGGGAGGCGGAACAGATACGCGCCCAGTAGCCATTCCGGTGCACCTTCCCCTCCCTCAAACTCCTTCCCTCCACATGATACCAGTTCCACAAACAATCCACCCGCGGACATCACCGGCAATCCCGTCCCCATGCCGCCCTCTCACGTTCCTCCCCCAATACAGCGCCCACAACTTTTTGTCCGAAGACAGTGCGCCAGCTATCCTACCCATGTCACGTAACCTCTTTATGCCACCCCCCAATACAGCAGCAAAGTAATTCCCAGGGCGCGCACCTCCCCCACGTGGAGCCCCCCTTCTCCGGTCCAGTCGCCACTGCCGCCGCTGTCGCTGCCGGCGCCCCCTGCGTCCCTCGCCCTGGCGGCTCGCTCCATGCGCCCGCCGGTCGCCCTCGCGATGACTGATGCCAGGGGGGGCCCCTCGTGCAGGTGATACAGCTCCGGCATGCCGAACCAGGCGGTGATGCACAGGTGGCGCAGGGAGGAGGGCAGCTGGCGGGCCCGGGGGAGGGCGGGGGGGGGAGTGTGCAGGTTACACAAGAGGAGGAGGCCGGGGGGAGGGGCCAAAAAGGAGGCAGGAGGGATGACGCCCTCACCGCGGCCTCACCCCCCGATGATACTCGTAGGGTATCTGCAGGTGTCTCCGCAGGTTCCCGCCCCCCCAAACTGTTGTGGCGTTGGCGTTGCCCTACCATGTTACGAACGGTAACCGTCAGACTCAACACCCCGCCAAGAGGCCGAAGGGGCCCGGCATGCCGGAGCGCATCCCACAGTCTTGGGCGAAATGCCTATCCGACTCGCAAAGAAGGCATAATTTACGCTCTTTCAAGGCTTCGATCTCAGCCCCTGTACGCCCCGTGACCCAAATGGTTCTGGCGGAGGCCGTAGGGCGGCGAAATCGCGCACTAAGTGGGGTGCGCTCCGGCATGCCGGGCCCCTTCGGCCTCTTGGCGGGGTGTTGCATGCTCCCGCTAGAAGGCCGCTCACGACCGACAGAAACAGAGCGCCCCGAACCGGACCCGCTGGAGTTACTGGCAACACCGTCGGACTGGGTTACGCTGAAACAGAGCGCCCCGAACCGGACCCGCTGGAGTTACTGGCAACACCGTCGGACTGGGTTACGCTAACGCCGTCACGAGCATGTAACGAACTGGGTGCCAGAAACCCCCGTCCGACAGCGCGTCGTAGAAACCGACAGAAGCCGTTTTGGCTCCCTTAGCAACAGGGTACAAATAAATACCCTGGGGAGGAGTTGAGACAAAACTAAGTACTGACGAAGCTCTTTGAATCTCAACTTGACGGGCGAACCCGTCCTAAAACGTATTCGCTGCTCACGCGGCCAGAATCGCAACACAAACACACCATCCTTCCGCCCTCCAGGGCTTCCCTCACCCCCACCCAACACACACCTCGATGTACCGCATGTCCACGTACTCCACGTCGTCCACCGTGAGCTTCGTGAGCGAGGTGGCGGGCCCCAGCACCAGCTGGCCGTACCCCAGCAGCCCTAAACCGAGGTCCAGCTCCCGCAGCCGGGGCAGCTCTCCCGCTCGGAGCACCAAGTGGCCCGTCTCTGAGGCGGCGGCGGCAGCGGTGGTTGCAGCAGCAGCGGGAGGTGATAGCGGCGGCAGTAGCAGTTACCCGCCGCATGGCCCACAGCCACCCCGGCAGCCGCCAACAGGGCGTCAGGAACAACCGTGCGGCAGCGGCCGATCTAAGCAATAGAGGTGCCGCAGCGGCCGCTCTAAGGAATAACGATGCCGCAGCGGCGTCCGGGGACTGAGCTCCGCCCAGCTGTCACCCGACCCCGCTGCCGTACGAAGCAGGCACACCCGCCTACCTTCGCTTTCGCCTCCGTCACCGTTGTCCCTGCTGTCACCCGACCCCGCCTCCCCGCCGAACACCAGACGGGTCAGCAGCGGCATGGCGCTGAAGAGGTCCGACACGTACTGGGACGGGCGCGGGTCGGTGGGTCACCAACCGACATGGCACGGAATGCGCGCATATGCGAGGCGGCATCGCAGCGGGCGGGGGTGAGGTGTCATGGGCGGGTGGCTGTGGATGGGATTTCCTTGATGGGTGTGACGGATCGGGGCGGCCGTGTAGGCGGATTAAGGAAAAAACAGCGGAGGCCGGCTCCAAATCCTTGGCTCAGGCCACCAAACCCCACCCCACCCCGCCCCGCCCTCAGCACCCACCTGCGGCAGCACGCCGTACAACGTTAGCGACACCAGCGGCGGCGCCGGTGCGGTGAGGGGAGCCGCCGCCAGCGGCGCCGCCTGCTGGTTTCGTTGGGGGGGTGTTGGTACCGCCTCCGCTGGGTCCTCGATGCGCTGTTGGTTGCGGTTGTGATTGTGGTGGTTGTGGTGGTGCTGTTGCGCGTGGCCATGGGCGGCCTGGATACCGAGAGGGAACCCGTTAAGGGGCGGACACTCAGCACTGGGTCGGGTCATTTCTCCTTATGCCCATCATCATCTAATCTTCCTCTGTTCTACCGTGTGCCTTTACGATCTCGGATTGACGCTCGTTGGTTTTAGGAATGATTTGAGGATGATCTCGTACTGAGGCTCGTTGGTGTTAGGATGACCCCTTTCCTGTGCGTGGTGCTGCTGGCGTGCTTCACGCCGACTGCTGGGAGATGGCAACGCAACGCAGGGACAGAGACGTAGCTTCCCCATCAAAATCGCATGACGGCATGACGGCATGAGGCAAGACCACAACCACGGTTAAGGTTAAGCGATGTAAGGATATGTAAGGATAAGTAAGGTTAAGCAAGTAACAAGTATTCAAGTGAGGCTGACAGGCCCAACTGGTGCTGTAATACAACAGACGGGATGTCCCCAGATGCTAGCACTGCTTCTGCTACCTCAACCGCCAGGCGCTGTGCGTAGTATCCCCACCGCCCAACTCCGACCACTCACAGTCTGCGCCGCCACCGCCGCCCCATCACCGCCGCCGCCACCGCTGCCGCCGCCATTGCCGTGATCGATGGGCTGCTTCTGCTCCCGCTGACACCACTGCTCGTACCACAGAGCCGCCTCGCTACCGCTGCTACTGCCACCGTTACCGTTACCGTTGTCCTCGTCGGAATCCGAATGCGTCTCGTCGCTGTCCCACCTCCTGCCGTCACGCCCGCCGCGCGACGGCAGCGCCCAACCGACGTACTGCCGCAGCGTCAGCATACACGTCAGCGCGGCCAGGCCCGCGTACGGCACCTGTAGCTGGTTATCCGTACGCTCGGAGGGGTCGGGCTGTAGCGTGATGTCAGACAGCTCGGCCAGCGCTGTGAGGCGCTCCAGGGGGGAGAGGTCCACGGTGGTGAGGCTGGAGAAGCCTGCGAGGTGCAGCACCCCGAGGGGCGGAGGTTTACGAGCTGCCGTACACGAGTTGGACGGTCTTTGTGTCTAGCGGCGGCGGAAAAGCGCAGTCCCTGGCCCCTCCTTACCCGTCCTCTAATGTACGACACCACAAAGAACTCAATAAAGCCCACATCTTGCATCGCCCCCTATCCCGCGCCCCTGCCGCCTGGCACGCACACCCCCTCTCTCTCCATCCTCACAGCGGCCCACAGGATGGCACTCCGCCCCTACGGCTATACCCCCTCTGCGTGTCCTCCCCCCCAAAGGTTTCGGAGCTCCTGCCCTCCCTCGCGCCACACACCCCCAGCCGCACCCTGCGCCGCCGCCCACTCACCGACCAGGTCCAATGACTCGAGGGAGGCTGGCAGCATCAGTTGCTCGTCCCACGGCGTCCCGTCCAACGCCAGCCAGTCGCTGCGACGCAGGTCCAGGGAGCGCAGGCGGCGCAGCAGCCGCAGGTCGGGGGGGCGGTCGCGCCAGGAGAAGGAGCTGTCGCGCAGGGATAGCGCCTGGGGTGTGGGATGGTTTTAGTGTTTCAGGGCGGTGGAGAGGTCGGGTTTCAGGGATGCAGGGTTGCAGGGCGTGGATGGGTGGGGTTTTGGGGTTCAGGGATGCAGGGTTGGAGGGCGTGGATGGGTGGGTTGTCTGAGTTTAGGGACGCAGGGTTGCAGGGCTGTGGAGAGGTGGGGCGGCGAAACAGCAGCTTCTCCTTGCAACGTCGGCCTCACCCATTGTCCACAGCTGCCTTATCCGGCTCTCAGGGCATCACGCCCATCACCCTCCCGCGCCGTCAGGACGTGCGGATCGGGCATTCGGTGCACTCACTTAGCCTCGCGACACAGCCCCCCCGGATTTCGCATATGCACTCTTGTCCATCCCTCTCACACGACGCATACACACGCCGCTCGTGGACACACTCTGGGCTTCTTTCGGTAACTATTGGCGCCTCGCCCTGCCTCCGGATTCCTTGGTCTCTTCGCGCTCAGTCTCCTTCGCGGCTCAGCACAGCATCTATAAAACGCACGCCGCTCAGCGGGTTGGCTGCCGTCCGCCTAGGAATTTCGCCACCCAGCGGTGCAGCATCACCCACCCACCCACATCCCTCGCACCGCACCCGCAGCCCCGTAAGGCCCTCCAGCACGCCGGCATCCAGCGGCTCCGCTCCGCACGAAAGCAGCTCCAGGCGGGTTAGGCCGCCGCCGCACGGGAGGGGGACGGGGAGGGGCGCGGGGGCACAGCCGCTGCCCCCAGATCGGTACTGGTAACGGTACGGAGGCTGCTGGTGTTGCGTCTCGTCCTGCTGTTGCTGTTGCGGGGGTTGCTGATGAGCTTGATGCGGGCGGCGGTGTGGGTGAGTGTGCTGCTCACCGGCCGCTGCCGCCGCCGCCGCCGCTGCCGCCTCCGACGTCGCCGCCAGGTCCGCGAGCGACCTCAGCGCCCCTGCCAGGAGCAGGCCCGAGCGCTCAGGGGGGACACGGGGGGGCACATGGGGCTCCCGCCGCAACCCAAAGCTGCGCAGGCGCAGGGAGGTCAGGTTGGACGGGGACTGGGCGGCGAGCCTGTGGGTGGGGGGTTACAGAAAAGAAAGCCCCCGGGTGGGGGTTGGGTCTTGGGTGTGGGAAAAGAGAGCACCCGGAACGTTGTTTCGTGTCAATGCGTGCATCGCCACCTTCCTTCAGTACCTCTGCAGCAAACGCCCCTCCCTCATTCCCCGCTCCTGCTTCCCTCTGCAAACGTGCCTCCCATGTCTGGGGCCGGCCACCCTAGTCCAGTAGCATGCGCGCGCGTCCAGATGTCCGAAGGGTACGCACCCGCTACACTTCCCAAGTCGAGATACCGGTTCTTTCATGGCAACCCCCGGCGGGACGCCTCCACAGGTTTGCCGGTAGTATGTCCCAGGTTTCCAGCATGCGCCCACAAACTAGGTGTCCGCCGACCATGCGCCAACTATCTTGTCCTTTTCGCGTCAACGGTTCTCATGCCAACCCCCAACTCCCAACTCCCTCCCCTGCCCTCCCTGGCGCTCACAGCTCCACGACACGCCGGCCCACACTCCGCGCCGGCGCCTCCAGCGCCAGCTCCCTTAGCTGGCGACCGCGCAGCAGCAGCAGCGCGGCAAGCGCGCCGTCAAAGGACGACCAGTACGACTTGAAGCGGCGGTATACGGGAACGCCGTACAGGAGGACGTGGAGCTTGGGATCTGAGGGGAGCCGAGGGGGACGGAGATAAGAAACGGCAAGCACACGCAAATACACACATGGGCGGACGCGAGATGGGGCCAGCACGCCATGGACCCCGTGGCTGGTGCCTGCAGTTTTGCACCCGCGCCTCCAGGGAGGGCGGAATGAGACAAGTAAGGCGCCACCTGACTCCACCCCCGTTCGTCGCAAAAAAAAGAACCATACGCAGATGCCTTCAAACCGTCCCCTTCCACCCACCCACCCACCCACCCACCCACCCACCCACCCACCCCAGCACTTTTGCTCGTGCTCCGCTGTCGTGTCCACGGGTTCTCGCTACCCCCCCGCCCGGCCCCCACACCGGGTTTCCTCGCTACGCCCAGCTCCCAGCCCAGCGTCAGTTCACGGTTCTACTCTTCACCCCCAGCCCCCAGCCCACCGGCGAACGCCTCCTGCAGCTCCTTTGGCAGCAGCTGCGCCAGCCGCGCCTGGGCGTGCGGCGGCCAGGGCAGCGCCCCCTCCTGGTAGGTCCACGAGGCCGGCAGCTGGGCCAGAGACAGCGCCTCGAGGTGCGGCAGCTCTGCGGCGGCAAGCAGCAGCAGCGGCACCGCCGTGGCGCCGTCGGATTCGATGACTCGGAGGCTGCGGGCGCGAGGGGGGAGGCGAGGAGGGATGCGACGAGGGCGGTGGGGCGGGAGGTGGGGTGGGAGGCAAGGGCGCTTGCGGCGGGGTGATTAAGCCCCCAGCTCCGAAACCGGGCTTCCTGGTTCCCTGCCCCGACCGCCTCATCACAGGGAAGATGGGCTCCTGTCCGCGACCCAAACCGCGCGCCGTACGATGCCGTACCCCACGACAGCACAACCATCGGCCAGCTAAGGTACCTGCGAGGCAGGGCGCTGCTGCCGCCGCCGCCACCGCCGTCGCCAGCAACCCCGCGTGCACCTTCATCGCCGCCGCCGCCGGCGCCGCCGTCGCTGCCGTACAACAGCTCGCTGACCGCCGCCATCATCCCCGTGAGGTCGGGTTGCGGGGACTGTAGCCGCAGCGTACCAACACGCGCCCGGCGCCGCAGAGAGCTTTCAAGGCTGCGGACTTGGTCAGCGTCCCAAAGCCGCACCTGGGGTTCGCGACAATGGCAACACATGGCAAGAAACGTGGGCGTGTGCGGCAGACAAGCGACGCGATTGTTTCCAAGGGCTCCCTCTCTACCCCCAACCCCCGCGTTCGCCAGTGACACCGTCTTGCCAGGCCGCAAGCGGCAAAACCCGATGCCCGACCTGGACTGCGTCGTGCTCCGCTTGTCGGTGCGCTGTCGCCCAATCCGAGCAGACCAGAGCAACGGCGGTCTCAGCCTCCTGAAGACATCGCGCCTCAGCACCCTCGTTGCCGGCTCCTTGCCTTGCGTCTCCGGCATTGCCGACTGCTGAAGCCGGTGCCCTTCCGTCACCGACGTTAGATGCCGGAGATGAGGCGACTTGCCTTAGCCGAGGAATTATATGCTCTCGGAGTATGTCCAAGAAGGGTTTAGAAACCCAGCGGCTGTTCGGGCTGGCGTCCTCGATTTCATGGTCACCGACCGTGAGCGTAGCAATCCTTGCCACAAGCCCAGCTGAAAACATGCTTGAATTGGGCATCCAAACTTATTCTGGAACATGAATCGACATGCCTTTACGGATGAGGCCGATGAGGCTACTGCACCGGCAAAAAAGAAATATCTGTGAGCCCCATGCCGACCATGGCCTTAACCAAAAATAACGTCCGAGTAAAAACAGCCGCAAAACAGCAAACAGGCAAACAGTATTGCCACTGTCGCGCCGCGGTTTTGTACGTATAGCAAACAGATACCTGCTGTCGCTGAACCTGTCGCCATGCGACATGCCATGTCATCGATAGTGCTGGCTGCTTCCGATGAAGAAACCCATCCATTTGGCCTTGTCAGGCCGACATCCACGGTCAGATCGTTCGGCCACCGGAAAACGAACTTAATGACGCCGCCAATTTAAGCGCAGGCTAATTCAATGAAGGATGCACATTTAGTGCTCTGCGCTTAAGATAAACTAAGTCATCACTAGTCAGCGAACAACGGCTACGTGCTGCATGCCAAGGAAGAGGATGGGTTCTCCGCCCAGCTGCACCCGGCAGCGAGAGCAGGGCTGTCGTGCCTCACCCTGCATGTAAGCGTATCTATCGAAGGCGGTCAACGCATGTAGCGAACGCCGCAGCTCGTCGTCCCTCACCGTCCGTGACCGTTACCAGCATGTGACGTCGTGCGGCGCACATCGGCATCGCAACAATGTACCCCGGTCAGGGGCTGGGGGCCAGTCCGCGGGGGACTGACCCAGGGGCTGGCCCCCAGTCCCTGGCCGACTGGGCCGTGATGAAGCGCCCCGCGCAGCGCCAAAAACGCACGTTTCTCTCAGCACCCAGCTGCACAAGCATAGGGCACACATACATGGGGACTCCTGAGCGGTCAGCGGCCGCTCGCACACCCGCTGGAGCTCAGACGTGCTCGGACGTACTGCACGCGCGCGCCAAACGGCTTGCACCAAAAGGAACCGCCAAATCGTTACCATAACAAATAGCTTAACAAATAGCATGCCCTCAGATGCTTAATGCTTTTTACGTAGCCGTGTCAAATTGCACAATTGCTCGTGCCAATGCGCTCGCGGTAGATTACCGCGCGGCGCACAATGGCCCCCAAAGTAGCGGCCAAAAGGCAGCGACAACCGCCAGTCGTTGCGAAACGGCGAAGGACTCAGAAGTCGCTGACAGATCCTCTCGGGAGCGCGTCCGATGGCGAGGGCGGCGACAACGCGGCGGCTGGCCCCAGAGTGTGGGGAGATGCAGAGATGGCGGAGCTCTTGCAGAACGCCAAAGATGCGCAGCGCGAGGCGACCTCGTCAGCCTATTCCACACAGCTCCGGAAGCTGACGGTGCGCACACGCTTTGGAACGGGGCATGGCACGGTTGCGCACATGTCCTCAACCCTCACATGCCTCCCGCTGCCCCCCTCCCCCTCCTCCTCCCCCCTTATGGCCCCTCCCCGCGTAGAAAATCTGCAAGCTTTACGGGAAGGACCCATTCGAGCTCTACGGTGAGGAGCTGGCCAAGATGGGCGTGGAGCTCGTCAAGCATCTGCAAAGCAAGCAGGTGTGCGCTTTGGGGGGGGGGCAGGTGCGGTTTTGGGGGGGGGGGGCAGGTGCGGTTTTGGGGGGCGAGTCATTGGCCATGAGGACTATGGCGTCGACAGTACCTGTACTGCCGCACCCTCGCTGGGACCTCTCCCCCGCTGTTGCCCCTCACCGCACCCTTAATGGGTCCTCTCCCCCACTGTTGCCCTCTGGCAGCAAGCATCCACCACCATCGGCAACGCGAGCAGCATGATCCGGTGGCTCTGCACACAGAACCGCCTGCGCCTGAGGAAGACCGAGGACATCAAGAACGCTGGTGACCACGAGTTCTTCCGGATGCAGGTCCAGGCTGCGAGGAAAGCAGTCAAAGGTTCCGGGCCAAGGTGCGTGCTGGCCCCACGACAGCGCACATCCTGGCCCCACGACAGCGCACAGCCTGAAATCGTCTTGACATGTGTTGTAGGCGGCAAGGTGATCCCCATGCCAACACCGTCAACGACTCTTACACCGGCGAGGAGTACGGGAAGATCGCCCTGCTGCTGGTTGGTGGCTTCATGGCGGCCAAGGAGCTTCCGAACTGGACCGTGCTGCAAGTGGCGCTGGCGCAGCTGTTCGTGCACCTCATGCACTTTGGGGCGGGGCGCGGCGATGACACGCGGGTCATGCACATCGCAGACATTGGCAAGGCACGCCTGGTGGACGCCTTGTCAGGTGCTGTGAAGTGTTTCATGCTGCCGATCGTCCTTTTTGGCACCAAGACACAGTCCGTAAGCAGGGGGCTGTCGAGTGGTTGGGGCCTCACACAAACTGTGTATGAATCGACTGACCATCTCTCTCGTTGCTGCAGACTGACCGACCCAACTATATTGCCCTCATCCGGCACAACAATGTCTTCCAGTGTGCCATTCGTTCACTGGCGGAATCCTTCTTCGTGCGCTTCGTTGTTTCTGGAGAGCCCTTCCCCGACCCCCGCGATGAGAAAGACTGGTGAGCCCAGATGACGTACATGGAAAAGCTATGTATCTTTGCCTGCGCATTGCTTACAAAGGCATGCTTCATCCCCCAGGCTCTCAAGGCCGCTCCTGCGCAGCTTGGATGATCCCCTCAAGGGTCTGGACTACAAGGCTATGGCAGCATGGACGAAGGACATCTTTCAGCACTTGTCCATTGTCATCCGCAAGGTCACGCATGCCTGGCGCGTGGGAGGATCGCAGTATCTTGAGAGCCAAGGGTGAGCCTGGGCGACAGCAATGTGCTATGCCTCGTCAGACTTGGCGTGCTGACTGTGCCACCGGTCATGTACACTTTATTGTTGTTCACTTACTCCGCACCCACACGTCACCTGCTCTCCTGATAGGGTTTCTCTCGATGTCATCATGCGCTGGGGCCGCTGGTTGAGCGGGCTGTCTGTCGTCATGGCGTACCTGACCAATGCGCCGCCAGAGGCCCTGACCGCCATGGCGGGCTACGGTTACAAGCAGGGCGAGGCGCTGGGGACTGCCTTTTGGTCCAAGCGCTTCATGTTTGAGCTACCGGAGGAGTTGGAGAAGGAGCTGGTCGATTACCTGTTCCCATTCCTGCCCCAGCTCCGGCTCCAGGCTGCGGAGGTGCCCACAAGTGGTGGCGAGCGCCGCATGATGGCCCATGGCAGCGCGGAGATGGTCACGTTCCTTGGCAAGGTCGCCGTGCAGGACAGCTTCGCCATGATGGCTGCTAAGCCGGAGATTGTGAAGTACAACCCTGTGGTGGCGCACCTGATGAAGCACCCGCGGTGGTTGCAGTTTGCTGAGCTGTACCAGCGCCTTGATGCGGAAGGCGTAAGTCCATGATTAATGCTGCTGTCCGGGTTCCGGGATCGTGTGGTGAGACCCGTATTTCTAACCCTAGGCCTACTGCATCCCACTGCAGAAGCTAGATGCCGCCAAGCCTCTCAACATGATGCAGACGCTTGCAGCTATGCAGCGGGATCAAGCGGCTATGCAGCGGGAGCAGTCCAACACGCGAGCCTTGCTCGAGGAGGTATATGGGATGGCGAGGGCCTCGGTAGCAATGGCAGCCGCAGGGGTGGCATCACAGAGCGGGCACCAGCAGCAGCAGCAGCCGTCCCACCTCCAGGAGCCGGGGCCCTTCACGTTGCCGGATCCCTTCGGGCTGGCGGGGGCCTCGGAAGCGACGGCGATGAGGACACAGCGCGGGCACCAGCAGCAGCAGCAGCCGTCCCACCTCCAGGAGCTGGGGCCGTTCACGTTGCCGGATCCCTACGGGCTGGCGGGGGCCTCGGAAGCGACGGCGATGAGGACACAGCGCGGGCACCAGCAGCAGCAGCAGCCGTCCCACCTCCAGGAGCTGGGGCCGTTCACGTTGCCGGATCCCTACGGGCTGGCGGGGGCCTCGGAAGCGACGGCGATGAGGACACAGCGCGGGCACCAGCAGCAGCAGCAGCCGTCCCACCTCCAGGGGCTGGGGCCCTTCACGTTGCCAGATCCCTACGGGCTGGCGGCGGCCGCGGAAGCAACGGCGATGACGACACAGCGTGGGCACCAGCAGCAGCAGCCGTCCCACCTCCAGGGGCTGGGGCCCTTCACGTTGCCAGATCCCTACGGGCTGGCGGCGGCCGCGGAAGCAACGGCGATGACGACACAGCGTGGGCACCAGCAGCAGCAGCCGTCCCACCTCCAGGGGCTGGGGCCCTTCACGTTGCCAGATCCCTACGGGCTGGCGGGGGGCTCGGAAGCAACGGCGATGAGGGCGCAGCGCGGGCACCAGCAGCAGCAGCAGCCGCACCACCTCCAGGGGCTGGGGCCCTTCATGTTGCCAGATCCCTACGGGCTGGCGGCGGCCGCGGAAGCAACGGCGATGAGGGCGCACCGTGGGCACCAGCAGCAGCAGCCGTCCCACCTCCAGGGGCTGGGGCCCTTCACATTGCCAGATCCCTACGGGCTGGCGGGGGGCTCGGAAGCGACGGCGATGAGGGCGCAGCGCGGGCACCAGCAGCAGCAGCAGCCGCACCACCTCCAGGGGCTGGGGCCCTTCATGTTGCCAGATCCCTACGGGCTGGCGGCGGCCGCGGAAGCAACGGCGATGAGGGCGCAGCGTGGGCACCAGCAGCAGCAGCCGTCCCACCTCCAGGGGCTGGGGCCCTTCACGTTGCCAGATCCCTACGGGCTGGCGGGGGGCTCGGAAGCGACGGCGATGAGGGCGCAGCGCGGGCACCAGCAGCAGCAGCAGCCGCACCACCTCCAGGAGCCGAGGCCGGAACCCTTGGGGCAGGCGGGGGCCTTCGTGGCAGTGGCAGCGCAGGACAGGAACCAGCCGCTGCTAATGCCCCACCTCCAGGGGCCGGTGCCAAATCCCTCCGGTCTGGCGGGGGCCTCCGGGGCCTCGGCCGGATCATTTTGGGCTGGCAGGGGCCTCAGTGGCGGGGGGTTCGGCGGCGGTGGGAGCCTTGGCGGCATCGGCCAACCCATCCTCCAGGGTTTGTTCCAGTCACCAGCGAGCCGGCGGCGGGCAGCGATTGCGTCTGTGGCAGCAGAGGTTACTGCTGCTTGCAGCCAGGACCCTGGCACCACTCCAGGCTTGCCACCACCGCCACCAGTAGCCACCAAGGCGGGTACGAAGGGCGGCAAGCAGGGGCACTCACTTGCTGCATGGCCGGAGATAGAGGGGCTGCATCTGCTGCCAGGGCAAAAGCCATGGACAAAGGAACCGGAGACACTGGACGACCTCTTCGACATCTTCTGTAGCGGCGTCAAGGTTGGGGACAAGACCGTGGTGCCAGCATGGTCGACCCTGTACAGCTTGCACGGCGACAAGTGGTACCCGGCCAACGATAAGAGCCTTCGCAAGCGGATAGGCGAGCTCAAGCACCTGTACGACGCCTGCATCCAGGATACTGCCAAGCTACGGTCGTGCACTCAAAAGGAAGCGGAAGAGCTTGTGGAAGAGCTTGTGGAAGAGCTTGCAGCCCCCGTAACAAGATGAGTGGAACCATAAGTGCGCTGCGGCCAAGGAAGCGCTGTATCGGGGGGTGGGAGTGTGGTGTATTGGGGCTGAAGGATCAGACATACCAGGCTGCGGTGGGCTTGGCGGTCACATCAATACAGCATAGCCTGGCGGGTGCGGTGGACTTGGGCTGAGGGCTCAGGCAGGCGAATTTGGATGATTGAGACCCGTGCAAATGAGACTCTTTCTTCAAGTGAATTTCCTCTGTTACAGGTCTCCCTGGCACAGCCTCAGAGAGAGAGATCAGACTGAAGCTACTCGCAATGAGCCCTCCAGGGGCATCACTGCTACACAAAAACAAAAAAGCCCGATCTTCACTTAGGGCATCAGCTGCTCCACCGGGCTTCAAACTGTTCCACGCCACCCTGCTTATAATAGGCAGTCCAAGCCAATCACACCACTCCCATCCACGGGCCAGCTTCCCCACCAAACAGGGGGCCACGGCGTAATCCAAGCTAGGGCATCAGCTGCTCCACCGCCAGGGGCTTCAAACTGTTCCACGCCACCCTGCTTATAATAGGCAGTCCAAGCCAATCACACCACTCCCATCCACGGGCCAGCGTCCCCAGCACACTGGGGGCCACGGCGTAGTCCACCACGGACATATCCCCCTGTCGCTGCCCCCGCTGCTGCCGCCGGGCCAGCCGCACCAGCTGTGTGCGTAGCAGCATGCGTACAGCCCGGCGGTTGGTCTTGGTACCTTTCCACGACGTGCCGCTCCAGATTACTGATGTCAGGGGTGCCACGCCTGCCCTCTTGGTACGCCTTTGAAGACGTACCAGCATGTCAGTGGCCACGATGGCCACTGACATGGCGCGCTTCTTCTCCTCTGCAAGGAGGTGCTCCAGGACTGGGTGCAGGGCAGCGGCCTGGAGCGCAGTTGTTGGGCAAAGGGTGGATTCAGGTCATATGGGAGGCGGGCCCCCCCGCCCTAATCTGCCAAAGCCGCGGCCGCAGAGTTCGCATGCGCCCCAACAAACTTGTCCATCGGGTGCCAGGTGAAGCAATGAGCAATGCAAGTACCTAGCGACTAGCTCGGCGGTCGCTCAAGACATCCATAGCCGCCTACGGCATGCCTGCCCAAAACAAGGCGCCCGTAGCCCACCATTTCTGTCGCTTTCAAGAGAGAGCTAAGAGCTGCAATGCACTCCCAGTAGTGGCAGCGAATATGGTGCGGATGCCTAGCACTAAGGGCAGTCGGTCAGAGGTGCTTGTTTGTTTGCGAGCGCGCTATTGATTCACAAGTAGTATGCCCCAAAAGTGAATGGATGGCAAAAGACGACACCTATGAAAGCGCCGTAAACTGCCCGCCTGCCCGCCCTGGCCCAAACGCCTCTGCGACGCGCGATTCACTTACATGTTGCTCAGCCCTACCCAGCCAACCCCGGCCGAGCCTCCAGAGCGCCAGTCCGTGCTTTGTCAACGTCCATGTCACCACCAGAGCGAGCAGCGGGACACAAATGCAGCTGGGGACTCTCCATAAGGTGCATGTTACATATGCAAAGTCGTTCCCGTAGTGTACAGTGTAAGTGGCCGGTCCAGGGGCATCTGTTTATATATGTGCCCTGGCCGAGTCCCTGACCAGTCCCGGGAGGCGCCCCTGGTCCGTCCCTGCATGGGGTACACCGCAACGTTTGGGAAAGCAAACTTTGGCAATCAGCAAGAACTCAATCCCCAGGGTTGCATTCAGGCGCCCCGATTCACTCACATTTGTCTAGTTTATGCTGTTTGGAACTACTGGTGCTGTTGATGGTGTCTCGGGGTAGGTATCCCGAAAACAAAGGCGCGAAAGGCAGACGAAAGAGCGAACGATTGCGCCGACCTAAAGCATTTGAGGATCAAGCCTTTGATGGCATGCGCGTGCGTGGATGTTAGATAAGGGTCAGTCGGGATAGGGCGTCACACGGCCGCTCCGACGTATGTCTACGGAGTACGTACTGGTTTCGGCGGGCGACTGCACTGTCTTTCGGACCCATAGCTCCGCTTCGGGCATCTGTATCATAATATGTGGTGTGTTAAAATCTGTAGAGTTCTGGATACAATAGTCGTTCTCAAGGCGCTTCGGCCGCACAGGCCGCAGACACGGGTGAACAGCGTCAAACAGCTTATTTCTGGTTTCCAATAACTTTTATAGCCGGTCCTGTGGCCTTGCCAGGCGTGGACAACAACGTTGGCCTCGCAAGAAGGCTTGTCCAAAGATGGCAGCAGGCTCAGCAGCTGTCCTTACCAACTTTCTGACAAACTTGTACATTTTCCTAGGATGTTTCGGAGCATTTTCTGTGTTGCGGTTGCGGCCTTGGGCCAGGCGTTTCTTCGCAGCGCGCAGGTGCGTGAGCTGCTGTACAGCCGTCTGGGCAGCTTGGCAGGGTGAAGAGAGGTTCTACACAACTTTCTACTGTATTCCGGTGCCAGCTTTGCGACGGGTTGTTCCGCGAAAATGCTGACAGTCACGCAAGTGTCGAACTTTGTGGGTGTCACTGTGCACGCCGTATGGATATATATGGAGCCTTTGTCCAAGAATGTTTCGATAGGCCAGCTTGCGACTTTGTGCCATCCAACGCGACTGACTTACCTGTGCAGGTATGCAAAGGACATCGACCTTAAGCCCAAGCGACTGCCAAATGGGCTTCTTAGCTGGATTCTTCCAGTTGTGAAATATGATGAGGCGGATATTATTGACGAAGCTGGTTTGGACTGCGCAATGTACTTGCGCATCCTGCGCTTTGGTACGTTTAACACCGCGTACGGGGCAAGGCGGAGAGGAATACAATGAGGGCAGTGCGGAAAAGTGCGGGAAAGGGTTGCGATTGCGGGGGGGGCAGCTGCTGACTTGGCGCGAGTTGGGCGTACACGAGCCTACCATGGGAGATCGTATGTATGACCTCCAGTGGCAGGGGATGTGTTGGGAGGACATTCTGCCAGGGAAGGGGTTGGGGAGGGTATTCGTAGGTACGGTTGCCGGGGAGAACTGTTGGCCAGGTCGCAAATGGAGCCACTAGGCCAGGTCGCAAACGGGGCCACGGCATAGAGCCGTACTTGCATCGTGCTGTGCAGATAGGGTGAGGAAGTGGACATATACTACACAGTATGTCGGTATGACCTGAAACCCCATTCCTAACATTCCTGCCGTGATGGCCGCCCATGGCCATCCAGACGACATGCTAATTATGACCCCCCCAACCCTCCTGGCCACATGGATTCTATATGACCCAAGGCGTGTACCAATTCTTCGTTTTGACGATCTTCTGCATCATCACTGTCCTGCCCCCCAACATGACCAGCAATGAAATCCAGATCCTGCTCGACTCTCAGGTAGACAGGTGTCGTGCAAGCCGTGGGTTGTAGAGCCAGGGCATCCATGAGCTGTCTGGACGTGGTGTCAGCTGAAGGGCCGTGCGGCGCGAGCGGAGGTGCGCGAGCCTCCTGTTGCACGCTGCAGCCGCTAATTACGTGTATGCTTGCGCGTCCCTCCCAACGACACCAGGCTACCACCACCAACGCACAAAACGAAACGATTGTCGTCAACGGTAATCAGTTCAAGTTCACGGATTTCGACCTGTACTCTCTGTCCAACGTCTCACCCGGCAGCCCCAAGATGTGGGCACATCTCATCGCCGTCTACTTCGTGGTCCTCTACACCCTCTGGGTACGTGCGAGTGACGGGCCTTGGGGTGTTGCCGCGCCGCGGAGAGCCCCGTATTGTGGATTCCCTTGTTGCCGCCTGCGTCGCGTTGCGGCGCCGTTGTGAGCTTCAACCAATAGCGGCACCGGTACTTGGCGCCGTACGAAATGCGACGGAGCGGACAGGCGCTTGCTACCCCTGGCGCGCGTGTTACCACAGCCTGTAGGGTACTCGCAATGCGCTCAGTCCTCGTGGGCTAATCCGCCGACGATTGCTTGTTTCGTAATGCCGGACGCACTCCGGGTTGGGCTCGTGTAATGCCACCTGGCGGTGCGCTCGCAGCCGCCGGGGCCTGGCTGCTAGTTGCCACTATTTATTTGTCTCTGCCGTATGACGGCAACCTGCAATGCGACGCCTGACGCGTGACGTTCCCGATTCGGTTCGGGGTGTAGAAACGTACTGAGCTTGTTGTTAAGACGAGGCTGCTCTGAGGTTGTTGTTAAGGCAAGACTGTCCGAGTGAGTACTCACAATCATCCGGTCTTCCTTGCAGCTGCTCTGGCGCTTTAACAAAGAGTCCGTCATGTTGCGGTTGCTCTTCCTGGGCAACAGCAAACGCGGAGGGCCCTCGCACACGATCCTGGTGACGGACATCCCTGGAGTCAGCGATGTGGGTCCGGGGCGGGCGGGGTTGGGGGGAGGGCGAAGCCAGCGGGGGGGGGGATGGTAAGCGAAGAAGTGACACGATACAAGAGAAAAAAGGGGTAGCGTAGAAACGCGTATTTGGATGGCCCCTGCGGAAGAGGGTGAGAAGCAGTAAGGTGAATGCATGGCTGACTCCGGAGACCCCGGTCCACCGTCAAATGCTATGATCACAACGGTTCGGCGCTTAGTCGGGGGAACAGGCTCGGGTGGCAAGGCGTTGGAGGCGGGATGTCTTCTGACGGGGACATTTTGTTTGGCTGCCGTACAGGCGGTGTCGGGGGGCCTACGCGCGGAGAACTCCCGCAAGCTGGAGCTGGAGAGGTCACAGTCGAAATCATTCACACAGAAGAAAGACGGCCAGGTGCGGTGGAGGGTCGTGGTGGGCATTTGGTTGTGGGGGTTTGCGTGTGCTGCCGGAGGCAGATGGAGGCGGGCGGAGCCATTTGGGTCCGGAGGCCGACGCTTCGGAATCCGCCGCCACTTCGCAATCAGTGGCGGTGGTCTATATACCGGCTTCTCACATGGGTCTGAGGGTTTCGGCCTAGGAGGCAAAGCGAACCAACAAAAGGGTCACATGCAGCCGGATCGGACCGATGCTCCAGGGGGCCCGCGCGCAGTACTGCACCATGCCAGTAGCCGAACAGGTGGACCGGCCAGGACGAAACACCGCCCCATTCCTGGGTACTTGCGGCGGCCTGCTGCGCCCAACAGGCGGACGACAAGTACGTTGAGCTCCAGGGAGGCCCTGGACCGGCTGCGATCGCAAAGGCAGAACCCGCCGACGGCCCGTCGCGCAAGGGCAGGAAGGTTTCCATCATCGAGCCTGCAGGCGCCGTTGGCAAGAACGCGCCGGCGCCGGCAGCTCCGGTCATTGGCGGCGACGGGTGAGGCTGTTTCTGGGAGGCGGTCGGAGCATTGGGGGCCGCGGCCACGTCGTGACAGCGGTGTAGCGTCAGGGCTCTTCAGGGAATTTAAGGAGTGTAGAGGGGAGGATGTGTGGGCGCCGTGCTGTACTGCGCTCCCTAGGCCTAGGCGTCGTTCTGAGCTCGCCCACTTTAGCCCCCTAGCCCTGGGCCCCAGGGGGCCCGCGCTCACCCAACCACCGCAGCCGAAGGACTCGCCCTCACTCTGGGTTTCCCGGACCCTCACCCTCCCTCCCTTGCAGCCCGCCGGCTGGCGCCTCAAACGGGGCTCGCGCGCAGGTCACCATTTCGCCCTTCGCTGCGGACGGCGGCAAGGAGGCTGCGGCAGCCGCCGCCGCGGATGGCAAGGACGGGGGTGATGGCGACGACGGTCCTGGGAAGGCCAAGTCAGGTTTCTCCATAAAGAACATGATCAGTGAGGCCAAGGAGATGGATTTCAACTACAAGCTGGTGGCCGACGTGGATCCCAAGTACATGGCAACGGGCTGCAAGCTGGAGCCTGCGCGCGTCGGCAAGTCCGCCGAGGAAATCCTGCAGGATCTGGAGGTGGGTCGGCTGCAGGGCGGCTGGGCGCGACACACGGGGCTTGGTTTCTTGGAGGAGCAGGGTGAAGGGTTGGGCGCCGCGGCGGCTCCGTTGGAGCTTGGAGCTGTCAGGTGAGGGGCAGTCCTGTGCCTGTGGGCCTGCAAACTGGACGGCCCTCCGCGGCCTGCTCTCGCGGTCCTAATCCTTTCCGTTGCACTCCGGGGCATCAAGAGCCTATGCTGGGTGGACGCCGTGGCCCGCAACCCTCACGGATTGAGCGGAGAAGCATCGCATCGTCAGAGCCAGTGGTATGGAATGTATTGGCGTCCTATTGTGTTAAAATAAATAATAAAGGATAAATAATAATAAATAATAATAAATAATAAAGGAAAGCTGACGCCCTTGCTGTGGTCTGCCCGCGCAGGTGATTGAGCCCGAGGATCTGCTGAAGACGCTGCCACCGAACCTGGGCGTGGACACCCGGCCGCTGCGGCCTGACCGCCGCAACACCAAGCGCTTCCAGTACGATTTGAAATCGACACTGCTGGATCCAGCAGCTGCAGCCAAGCGACAGCTCCAGGTGCGGCCCCCGCATCCGGGCTTGAAGCGCAACCCTGATCTGCGCTCTCTTCCTTTGTCCGCCGTACACCACTGCTTGCCGTACACCTCTCAGCGTCAGCGTTGGGGTTGCATTACGTTGTGCGCTGATGTCCTGATCTGGCACCGTCGTACTTCGTACTCAAAACCCCTCGCGTCCGCTGTTGCGCCTCTCTTGGACCCCTCGTCGCGGTTGCCCTCCTCCTTCAGGCCGGCTGGACCCCCCAGCAGATGGTAGCTCGGGAGTTCTCCATGGTGTACACCCCCAACAACGTGGCGGCGGTCAACATGATCATGGACACCACCGCCCTGGAGCCCCTGGCGGCGGAGTACAACAAGGTGCGGCACGCGCATGTCCTTGGCTGTGTTTAGCTGTGTCTAGCTGTGCCATTCCGGTGGGGCGGAAGCCGTCACGGATGCCAGTCGCGATTCCATCCGTGAATGCGCCCTCTTTAGACCTGCGTACACTTGACTCGTGTATCGCGAAGTGATCCATGGTCAGCGTCCAAGGGTTTCCGCACGCGCGCTGCCTCGGCGACTCCAAATCGAAATGACATTTGGCCAGAAGTCCCGACGCATGCTGTCACCTGCTCCGCACGGAGTGCGGCGTCTGATGTGGTAGCTCGTCCCTGCTGGTACGGCGTCCCAATTCAACAATCTCCCCGCTCGCGGGTGTGCTTCCTGACACCCCGGCAGATCGCCATGCTTCTGGAGGACTACCTGGAGATGGCTAAGCTGCGTCTCAAGCTGCGAAAGGGACTGCCGCAGAGGAAGGTGCGCGGGGCCGGGTGGTTGCAAAAAGGCAGGCGCCACTGCACTCGCGGGGGTCAACACCAGTAGTAGGACGCAACCCCTATTGAGGTGTCGGCGCGTCGTCGGAAGGCTTTGATTATCGTCCAATGTCGTTTGTCATTCAGCGAGCTGCCTCCGAACCCCATTCTGATCCCCGTGACACCCGTGGTGCCGCAGCTGACGATCCTGTGTATGATGTACGGCGATTGGGACTACGTGAAGAAGTTCAACACTAAGTGGTTTGTCAAGGTGCGTGCGGTAGCCTGCTGCTGCCGGACCGCGGCTGCCAATCCGTATGCCAATCCCGCCACGCGCCCCGTCTTCGGTGCACCTCTGGGTCGCTGCCTTCGATGCACCCCAGGTTCCCTTGCCTTGTCGCACAAGTTCGCACGATGATGCCTCATCCCTGTACATTTCCTAAGGTTTACGCACATTCGCTACGTGCCACTGACGTGATACATGTTTGCGGCAGGTTGACGCCGTGGAGTACTGGCTTGAGCGGATGAAGTTTTTGCGGGTGGGTCGTCGGGGTGGGCGCGGGCTGGAGCTGGCAGTGGCGGTGGCCATTGGGATAACGGCAGCAATCGACCTTCGTTACGAGGATTGTACAAGGGTTGCGTCAGGGACTGTACGGCCTACCGCAGTGCACATGTTACCGTAACCACGGCAACAATCCACCGCCTCCGAACCCACCCAGCGCCTCCGCGCCAATCACTTGTCTTCAGGTGCGCATCAAGGAGGAGCAGGAGCGATCTGCACGCAGGATGGCCCCGTCCGCCTTCGTCTCGCTCAAGTGAGATGAGATTTTTGGGCTGCAGGGTTCGAACTCGGCCCATTTGACATCCTTGTACTCGCATGCACGCGCATCTAGATGCTGTGTCCCATTTGTCCAGCACACGGGCAGGAGGCATGCGGCCGCGGGCACGTGACCCAGAACTGCGCTGGCTTGCTTGGCGCTCTACCGCCTACCCGTCTTCCTCTTTCACGCCTTTGTGTGACGACGCACCGCTCTTGTATCGATTCGGTGGATGGGTGCGCTGATCGTCTTGGCGCTGCCATGTTCTGTGATCATCTTGGTACTGCCACGTTCTGTGCTTGCGTCCACCTGCCCCGTCAGCTGAATGGTGGATCCTCGCGCTGCAAGTCGTTGACTTGGGCCAGCGATGCCAGGGGAACTGTGAGCGGTGGTTGACGTATTTACTCGTTGGACTGGGTTGGGCTCGGGGGGCCTGGTTAGTTTGTCTCGATCAACCCCGAAGGAAATGCCCATTAGCCGTATCCAATTGCACTGCCCCCCTATCCTCGCAACCCCCCCTCCTTCCTCCCCGCAGCACCCGCATGGCCCAGGCTGTTGGCGCCAACTCGCTGCACTCCCACGATGAGAACGCCTGGCGCGTCCAGAACGCACCGGCGCCCTTCGAGGTGGTGTGGGGAAACCTTACCATGACCATGCCCGTCAAGAGCGGCCGCTTGTACATCCTGTGAGTGAGGAGCGCGCGCTTCTGGTAACCGTTTGTCTCCGAACTGCTCCACTGACCTCACACTTCGTGTAGTCGTGTGGCTGTGTGGCTGCTACTGGTCTTGTATCGCGCCTTGCGCTGCGATGTCCTCGGTCGCGGCCGGTTGACCGGTCTGCAACCCAGTGTCGGGTCATGCTCCTGCCTTCGAATCTTCACAGTTGACGCCCTGCCGTCCACCGCCCGTCCGATACCCCCCCTTCCCCCCCAGCTGGGCAGTGTTCTGGATGATGACGCTGTTCTTCATGGTGCCCGTCGGGGCCATCCAGGTGCGTCACACGGCTTGCAGAAGAGCTGGAAGGATGGGGTAGCCGACCCACCGGCCGGATGCCCGCGGAGGGTTGCGGTTCTTGGGGGCGACTGGTATGCAAATTGAGATCTGCGGGGCCGCGTTCCGCTGTACGTGCTGCCAGGGAACCCAGCGATACGGGGCGCATGATGGGGAGCGCCGATCAGGCGTCGTCCAGGCAGCGGCTGCCGCCGCGGAGGCGCCGGCCGCTGTCCAGCTGCAGGCCAGACCCACGGGTCGTTTTCCCGACGCATCGTAGCGTACTCCGAATGTTTTTGAGGCCGTTCGGCCGACTGACCTAAGCTGCGCCACCTCCCCTATCAGGCTATGATCGAGATCCCCAAGCTAGCCCAGATTCCGGTGCTGGGCGCGATCGTTACGGCTCCTGCTATCCGGCAGCTGCTGGAAGCCATCATTCCCGGTAGGTGGCTTCTGAGTCAGGGATGCGGCGGGTCGTAGTATGTCACGATACAATGTATCACGTACAAATAAACGTATTGTTTCACCGATAAAGCTACCGAGCGGTGGGTGTGTTCGAAGATTGTGTGGGTCTCCCAACGAGCGGCCTGGGCGGCTGCTGCTTTTTCCCGCGGCTGAGGCTCCACCGCCAATTGACTTGACCGCTACCAATTGGCTTGACCACCCAATTGTGTCGAGCCCCTTTTGCTCCCTCTGGTTTCTGGATTCTATGTGGCAAACTCGAAACCACCAGTTGTACGATGTGAATCCTGGACGCTGTGGTTGTGTGCTCAACATCTTCTCCGCCCCGCTGTTGCCCCTCCCACTCTCAACTTACCCACGTCGCTCACTCCACTCTTAGGTCTGGTGCTTAAGATCTTCCTGGCCATCGTCCCCATCGTTCTGCGCATCATGGCGATGCTGTCGGGTGCCACATCCGTATCCGAAATCGATTTTGGAGTGGTCAAACGCTTCTTCCTGTTTCAGGTGAGATTTGCGTCCAACGAAATCTGAGGGCCGCGTAGTGGCATGGTCTGTCGCCTGCGAAAAATGAATGGGTTTCTAGCGGCCGGGCCGGGCAGGCAGCAGCCGTGAGGGCCGTCCACCAACCCCAGCCCCACCTTCCTCTCCGCCTCAGGTCGTCGTGGTGTTCTTCGGCTCCATCATTGCCGGCTCGTTCTTCAACCAGGTAAGCTCGAAAGCTCGTTGCAGCCTTGCAGGGAGGGACGCATCCGCCAGCTGGCGTACCCGGCCTGCGCACGGAGGGCGGGGGTTGGTAAGAGAATCCGCGAATCCACGGCCGACAAACCGAGGGCGGTGAAGCTAAAAACGGAGGGGGGGTATCGTAGGGGGGGGGATCGTAGGCAGTCGACCCGCTGCTGTATGCATCCCTGTCCTCACAGCCACCCCGACTCCTGACCCCACCGTTGGAGCCCCACAGCTGCAGCAGTGGGTGGACGACCCCGCCAGCGTCATCCCCACGCTGGGCAAGTCCATCCCCATGACCTCCACCTTCTTCATCACCTACATCCTGATCAACGTAAGCCACCGATAATAAAAGAAACGGCCAAAGCACCGATAATAAAAGAAACGGCCAAAGCACCGATAATAAAAGAAACGGCCAAAGCACCGATAATAAAAGAAACGGCCAAAGCACCGATAATAAAAGAAACGGCCAAAGCACCGATAATAAAAGAAACGGCCAAAGCACCGATAATAAAAGAAACGGCCAAAGCACCGATAATAAAAGAAACGGCCAAAGCACCGATAATAAAAGAAACGGCCAAAGCACCGAGGGTAAAGGGCCAACGCGGCCGGAAGCCGGCGGGCTGGGGCGATGTGCCTACGTCAAGCACAGGGGTGTGAGGTCCGCAAGCATCTGGCACGCACTCGAACCAAAGAGGCAATGCATTTGAGGATCGCACCACCAGCAAGAGGAGATACCCCCGCTGAAGTGGATTTCTTGTCCCGGTCTCCCCCATCCGCAGGGCCTGGGCGTCAAGTCCTTCGCCTTCATCCGCCTGCCCAACTTCATAATCTTTTGGATCCTGTCCAAGTTCGCAGGCAGCCCGCGCGCCCGCCAGCGCATGTGGATGTACCAATACACCAACAACGGAACGACAGTGGTGGACCACACCATTTGCCTGCTCCTCGGCATGGTAAGATCTGCGGTGCGATGCAGTATACTGTGAGAGTAGTCCGTGGGGTTTAGTGTTCTTCCGCGCCCGACCCGATTCGGGCCGCTCAATTGCCACAATTGCATCATAGTCTTGTGCGCCGCAAGCTCCATGCTGCTGCCACCTAACATCGCGGCATTCCTTTCGCTGGAGTCCCTTAGAATCGCGCCACTTGTATTCCTACTAAGAGTCCTTGCGGCCCCTCTCGCAGACCTTCTCCTGTATCAACCCAATCGTGTGCCCCTGCGTCCTGGCCTACTTCCTGGTCAATTTCATTGGCGAGTCGTACAACAACATTTACGTCTTCCGCCGCGAGTACGAGAGCGCCGGCAGGCTGTGGCAGACGGTACGACGCTGCGGTCTTCGCGGGAGTAGGCGCAGGAGCGGTCAGGGCGCAGGGGGGCCATGTTATTGAAGCGGTGGCACATCGGTACATGGCGGTAGGCAAAAGGCAAACATCGGAACCATGGTAGCTATTAGGTGGCGTGCTGGGCATTGGTGGGCGTCAGGATCCGGGAGCTCAGCACAAGGCCCACATGCCTTGCGTTGCTGTTGTGCTCGAATCCGCCCGCAGGTATACAACCAGGTCATGGTGGGGCTGTACATCATGCAGCTGACCTTGCTGGGCCTGCTGAGTATCAAGAAGTTCAAGTACAGCCCTTTCATGTTCCCGCTAATTATCTTCTCCATCGGCTGCCACTTCAGCACGCTCCAGCTTTTCAGCCGGCCCTGGTAGGTGCCGCCATGCGCTCCTGCAGTGCTCTGCAAGGCGGACGGCTCCAGTTTCCGTACCTGTAGTCCTGGCTACATGGACGGAAGATCCGGATCCAAACTATGCCTCATTTGGACATCATGCCAAAACAAAGATATCGAGTCGTTGTACCACGCAAGATGCGCGGCCAATACTGACGCCTATGCCGGGCGCTATTGGGGTGAGGGAATATCCCCCCTTGACTTCTGTCCCTCCACCGCCGCCGCTTCCAATGCCCGCAGGTCTGTGACGGCTCTCCATGATGCCTCACAGATGGACATGGTGGAGGCCGACGAGCGGCGTATGCTCCTGCTGTCTGCGGCGAGGGAGGTGGGTGCGGCGGCACGGAAGGGCGGACAGCGAGCAAGCTTCGATGACCTTGTGCCTCGAAGCTTGCTGTTGTCGGTCTGGAATTGTTTGGTAGGGTTTCACAGGGCCATGCCGGAGAATGGCCTAGGCAGAGGCTCACGTTGCCGATACCGCTCGTTCCGGACCAATTCCGGAGCCTTATCCGGGCAGTTAGACGGAGTTCCCCACAGCAACTTACGCGGAACACACCCCATGCTTCTGGGCCGACAGGAACGCAAGAAGAAGCGCGAGAAGGTGAAACGGGCATACGACGAGGCCGTACGGCTTGCCGAGAACAACGGCGACCCGCCGCCGCCCCGCGATCCCCGACTGGACGAGCCGCTCCTGCCTGGTGAGGCCGCGGGCACACAGCGCCTGCTGGAGCAACGACGCACTGCAGGGGGTTTGGCAGAGGTGCAAGCTCGTCCCCGCTGCCGGTGCCGACTCAGGCTTTTGACCTGCTGCCGCGGAGGCACGCAGCGGGTTGCATGTTGTCTAGTGGTTAAGCAGCGCTCTTCGAGAAGGCTGCAGAAACGTTAAAACCTGCCTCGGTTTCAAACCCTGCCTGCTGCCCTCGTTTGCCTAGGCAATGCGGAGAACCTGCTGAAGGAATCCCTGGGCGGTGATGGGTTCGCCATGAACGCCGATGAGAAGAAGGAAATCGCCGAGATGTATATGAACCCCGCCTTCAAGGTGCGTGCCGGGGAGACATCGCGTCAGGTGTCCCTTGTTGAAAAAACGTTGCGCCGTTGTACGTATGTTAACAGGAAAAGATATTATGGCATGTGATGAAGACTAGGAAGGCTAACTGCATTGCGTTGTCAATGTGCTCTATGGCCTTGCTTGCATTACACAATCCTACATGCTGCAACTAGGGTGAGGCCAGCAACGCAGCCCCACAACCAGTAGGTCAACGCAGGCCTGCGGCTTCTGGCGAGCCGAGATGCACATATTGTACTGCAGCATTTGCGTGTGTTCGGGTGCCAAACGAGCTGCCCTGCGTGGAGCGGTGCATGCGTGGACGTCTTGTACGGTCTGCTTATCTCGCCGTACGACCCTGCTTCGCCCGATACTTGCAACAGGTCAAGGTGGAGGACGTGGAGCGGCTGGAGAGGCTTGCTGTTGAGGTGCAGGAGCGCCTGCCTCGACTGAACGAGTGGGTGGTCCTATACAAGAAATACCGCCGGGAGGTCAAGAAGATGAAGCTGACGGGGGACACGGAATTAATTGCGCCGCCCAAGATGCCCGAGGACCTCACCATCTTCGACGACGACCTCAACTTCATGGACAGCGACGATGACACCGCCTCCATTGAAAGGAACAGCCGCCAGGAGCTTGAGCCAGCCGCCACAAACAAGGTGTAAGCACGGCGGGGCGAACCTGCGCTCATCATGCGCTCCGGAACCACCACGCGCGGTCGCCGGCGCCGCTTCTTGTTTGAGCGGAGCGGAGTGCTGGCGGTGCGGACGATGGGCAGGGACATGCAAGCCTGGGATTGGGCGGAGGGGCAGCGGATCGCGAATGCCGAGGGACGGGGAGGGCAATGCGGGCGGTTACCGCTGAGATGTACGAGGGAGCGAAGCGAAGTGCACAGTGAAGTATGTGGTGGTGCTGCTGGGGGATGTGTAACGTTATGTATGGTGTGTGTTTGTGTGCGTAGTCATGGGCATGGACATGCGCCAGTTTAGGGTGGAATAAGGATGCGTGGTGGTTGTGGGACTGGAACGCCGGGGTGCAAGGGATAGACCAGCATGCGATCGTGCACCTGCATTGCATGTGGGTGGCTGGCGTGCTTGTCGGAGGCGCGGCGCGGGCGAGCACTCAACCGGGAGGCTGGCCGCGCGCCCCGCAAGCGAGGTCGGAGGGGCGCGAATGTCGACGCGGCTGGAATGACAGGTCAACCCCGGGTGCGGTCTTTTTCTCTCCGGGCGAGCGTACTAGTGAATTACACTCTGTGTACCCGTCACTCTAGTTGTACCGCACTGCGGGATTCTTGGGTGTTTTGTAGCGTTATCGTACGGTTGGGTGGCAGAGCTGAGGCCTGTAACCCGTGCTCGCCTAACTAAGCAAATGGCGGGGCGATCCGCGTTACGGCGGCATAAGCCCCCTGTGATTAGTTATAAAGCACACGCGCTTCTTCCGCCGCCTCTTGCGTTATGCGGAGCATCCGGAACACCGGGCGACTTCGCATGTGGTCTCTACGTATTTGAGGACTGGGCAAGCGGTTGTCGCGTAAGATCCGTTCGTCCCGCTGGTGCCGGCGCTGCACTGTCCTGTGTGACAGACCGCACGTTGTCGGGCGATGTGCCCGGCTTACCGGTATTAAGCTTTGATGGGTTCGAAGATTGATTTAAGGGAACAGGGTGTGGTCTGTCCCTAACGCTGCCCGTTAGGGCTCTGGTTCCTTGTTTGTGAAGCATCGAGCCCTGAGAAAGGACGTGGTTCGCCACTTCGGCGTCTTAGGGTTGTCATGGGGTTCGGGTTGTCATGGGTCATGATGGGCGTCTGCTGGTTATGGACGTGTGGGGCGCAGCCGTGAAGTGGGCGTTGTAAGCCCCCTTGTTTCCTGACGTAGGTTTACGTAGGTGCACGCGGAAGTGATATATTTCGGGATTCGGGATCTAGCTTTTACTCCTTACTCCATTCGTGACCCCACGACTTCGTCGTCTCTTCTTTCGCACGCATTGGGATCAGGTCGCATCGCGCACGTTCCTACCCCCTAATAATGCTGTGTGTTACCGTGACTTAACCCTACTGTTGGCGATCGTTTACCTGTTACCTTTGTGGTACTTATGCGTACGATGGGAGGCGCGTATTGTTGACGGCAGGCAACCAAGATAAAGCGCAGCTCCGGCCACGAGGGTGCAGTTTGGTATGCACCCGTGCTCAAGGTCCGATGCGGGGACGACGGACGGAGAATTCTGGGCCATGAGGTCAGCAAGCATTGCTGAGGACAGTCTCATGCCGCCCTATGCCAAGTGGACCGCTGTAAGCCTGGCCATTCGTCTCGCCGCGATCATGAGTCTTTTGGCGAACGAAGCCAGTTGCCTGGCACACTACCGGTACTCGGTTTCCGCCACTGCTTTGCTGCACCTTCCCCGTCTGTCCGGTCGTCTGGACCACCTGGTCACGGGGCGTGGACACGCGCCGCAGAACGTACCAGGTAACGTGGCGGGGGCTGGCACGGGTGACGGGTCTTGCAATGATCCATTCGGTTGGGAACGGATGGCGTCTGACGCTGACCAAAGGAGGCGATGGCTTACGGTATCCATGCTGTGTAGGGCGGGGTGTACGAGTAGAACAATATTCCGTTGGGCTCCAGTCCTAGGAGGGAGGAGTTGAATCGCGTCGCTGAACGCTGGTAGAACTGCAACTCTAAGAGAGGCAACAACCGTGGCCACGAAACAGGGCATGTAACGAAATCTTCCGCCTCCAGGGATCAGGACAATGAGTAGGCAAATAATTAGGCCAATAAAGATGATGTGTTCGAACATAAATATCTCCGCAAGCGCAATAGCTGTAACCATGATCAGCGAACATCCGACATCGTCCGACCAGGTCCGACCGGTTTAAGCGTCTAGTCCTCGTGCATTCCTGCGCTCCGCAAGGAATTTGTGGATCCCCCAAAGCGTTCCATCTTACACGCGTACATAGTTTTAGTTACTGGGCAGGGCCCAGTAATTCCAATTTCCTTGCTGTGCGCTATCCAGCTCCAAAATCCCTGTGAACTTCCTTAGTCAGCTACAGTCAGCGCGTGGTCGCCAAAACTCAAGAGTGTACATTAATGCACCTTATTTGTGCGATATACACACCAATGGCGAGTATTGTCTCCACGCATTGACGAGCGGAGCGCATCGGATGCGCGACCCGTCATCATAACCGCCTCGGTCTGAAATGACATCCCTGCAGAGATTTATCCCCCTTCACATACATATTGCGTAGTCCAAATAAGTATACTCAGGATTGGGTCAGATTGGGTCCTGAGACGCGCCTCACGACCCGGCAGCCTAGGTGGCCCTGGTGCCGGCTCAGCAACCCGCTTCACAAAATGGCAGCAGGATCAGCAGCAGTACTGAGCTCCTTCCTATTGAACTTATACATTGCAGCTGGGGTGTTTCTTGCCTTCAGTTTCGTCCGTGCCAAGCCTTGGTGCCGGCGCTTCTTTGCACCAAGAAGGTGCGCCGTGGTGGATATGCTTCGGATTACACGAGGGCAGGAAGACATAAACGGGTCAAAGCGCTTGGTCGGGCGAAATGCCGTCCAAGGGTGTCGCGCGGGATGGAATGTGACGGGCCCGGCCGCTGCTCTGGTTGCTGCGGAGGCTGCTGACCGTCGCATCCACATTGCTGTGGGCCAGCTGTGAGCCAGCGCTGCGCCGGTGCGGCTTCGTCGATGGCGCTGCCGGCAGCCTGGCGCTGCTGCGCGACCCACGCAAGCTATGCAAGCCACGCAAGCTGCGCAAGCCGGCACGCAAGCCCTTTGGGTGCAGTCGCGGGAGATGATTGCAATGGCGAATACTCAAGACGCCAAGTTGTCTGGACAGCAGTTTGGCAGTGCCATCGGAAAGTGCGGTTATGAAAGCCTTGGCCCAACCCCAAAATATAAAACCGGTGCCCCTCGTTCGCCTTGACCGCGCAGGTTCGCAAAAGACCTTGACCTCAAGCCCAAGCGCCTTCCAAACGGGCTGCTCACCTGGATCTATCCCGTATTCACCTATAAGGAGGAAGACATCATCGATGAGGCCGGGCTTGACTGCGCCATCTACCTTCGCATCCTGCGCTTTGGTAAGTTTGGGTTCCCGCGGGGCGGGGTGCAGCCTAGTGCAGCAGCGAGCAAAGCGCGCGAAGCGGCATTTGCTGGGATATCGGGATAGAATTGCGCAAATCGTACCATGTGATGTCATGTGCAACTTGTGGTTCGGCAGTTCGTGGTCCACGCATGGCCCATGGGTCGGTCTGCCGGTACGGTGCATCGGAGATTCGATCATGCCGTCCATCGCGATCACCGATCAGTCGGTGCCTTAGCTTGGGCCCGTCCAGCTGGAAGCGCTTCCTCTGGTGAGTAGCTCACGCGGGGCGGACGTGCCAACAGCACGACTACAGCCGGGCTTCTGATATGGCTGCTGGCCGATGCGACCTGGCCCATGCCGCAAAGCCACGCGCACTAGCCTCTTATCCGATGCTCCTCGCGTCTGATGAGCGCAGCTGCTAGTCAGCTAGGCTGCCGGGAAATGTAGGTACTAACCTGCGATGTTCTGAGGACCGGGCGGCCCGGATAGGGTGATCAAGCCTGGACTGGGCCGCCGCCGCGGTCTGATGCTGATAGACGGCCATCTGGGCTGGCCTGTAATAGCCAACGCTGTAAGGCCGTGTATTATTACACCTAACAGCAAGTTGATGTAATCTGGGGTTCAGAATCAGCCACCGTGGTGCGCAGCTACGTAGCTGCGGGAGCTGATCACCACCCGAGGCCAACCGGGGCTCAGCACACGTACCGACCGGTACCCCCCCGCCAGTGGGGGACCGGCGGAGGGGGGTATGCAACCGCTCTCAAGTGCACAGAAGTGCCGTACTACTACATTGTTGATTCCTGGACACCTCCCCGCGTGCAGGCCTTTACCTCTTCTGCCTGCTGTCGGTCTGGTGTGTCGTCACAGTACTCCCCGCCAACCTCACCAGCGATGAAATTGCCCGGCTGCTGGGACAGCAGGTAAGAACGTGCCCGCGCGATACTTCCTCGCTCGCTACCGAAGGTGGCTGGTTGGCTGTTGGATTCACTCTCGGCCCTTGCTGCCGCCAACCAGCCGCACACCGCACCGCATGCACCTCGGACCCCGCTGCTTGCAGCGCCCTGATCACATACCCATCGCGGTTTATTGTATTGTATTGTTGTTGTTGTAACGGTTACAGTGGGTTCCAGACCAAGAGGTAGAACCATCGGGCACATCGCCTATTGTATTGTATTGTATGTCTACATACGTACCTCCCAACGCTAACCGCCGGCACACAGGGCGCCAACAACGGCACCACAGTCAACGGCAACGTGTTTCGCTTCACGGACTTTGACCGCTACTCGCTGTCCAATGTGGCACCCGGCAGCCCCAAGATGTGGGTGCACCTCATCTCCGTACACTTCGTCGTACTGGTTACGCTGTGGGTGAGTGGCCCCACGGGATGAGAGCAGCGGTGCGGGCTGGGTCGGTGGGTCGCTATCTGGGTCGGTGGGTTGACAGATAGGTCGAAGGGTCCCCAAATGGGTCCAACGCAGCACCCGCTGCGCTCTACCCAGCACCGAATATAGTTCCTACGATGTCGTTTCCAGGGGTTTATTTCCTCAATCGCAAATCCTCAAAACTCACAACAAAAGTACAAAACCCTCATCCGCGTCTCACAGCTGCTCTGGCGCTTTAATAAGGAGTCCGTCCTGCTGCGGCTCATGTTCCTGGGAAACAGCAAACGCGGAGGGCCCTCGCATACCGTGCTGGTGACGGACATCCCGGGCATTGCGGAGGTGGGTTGGGGTGGGTTGGCCGGGTGGCTGGCATTCTGTCTTGCCGTGGCGGGTGCAGGAACGTAAAGCTCGCATGCGGTATGTAACCTGAGGCGACGGGCACTGGCGCTGGCTAGCTAGCTGGCCGGCTGGCTGACTGACAGGTATCGCGCCCGTCATGCTGCCGGCCCATGGGTCGGTGCTGATCTCGGGCGCCCAACCAAGCAGACGACACACCCACGCCTCATTGCACTGGGACTGCACCTCCCTCCCTCGCCCCCTCTGGTGCTGCTACAGGGCGTCCTCAAGTCGGGCTCGAAGCATAAGCGACCGGAGGCCGGGGCGGCGGGGCCGGGCGGCGAGCATGACGAGCCCGAGGTGCGTGGCTGGGTGGGTGGAGTGTGCGTGAGCCATAGATTGTGGATTTTGCGGCGGGTGGCTTGGCGAGACCGGTGGAGCGATGGTCGACCCATAAGGCACAGGGTTCGTTTCAGAGGCGCTGCGTGGATGCCAGCTGGAATGGGACAATTGTGTTACCGGCATACATACGGCTAGCTGCCGCCGTAGCTCATGATCGATACTGGTGGTTATGGACTGGATGCACAGGTGTTCCAGCTGCCCCACCGCACGCTACTGACGGACGACGCGCACATGCACAAGTGACGTTAACGTCGCCGAACTACGGTCCCCTCCCGCCTCCAGGCGAATGCGGACGACTCGGCAACAGCCGCTCGAAACAGCCAAACGAACGCTGGCTGGGGCTCTATGGAGCTGCAGCAGCTGAAGCAGCAGCAGCAGCAGCGGTCCCCCTCTGCTGCTGGTTCTGCCGGAAGCCCCGCTGCGCTGGCAGCCAGCACCCGACCGGCGGCGGACCCGGCAGTCACCTCGTTCGGGGAGGCCGCGTCGTGCCCCCTTCCGCTGCTGCTTCCGGTGTCGCGCCCAGCCGCGGCCGGCTCCGAAACCAGCAGATCGTACCGTAACGCCAAGGACAGCAGCCCCCTGGAGATCCACAGGAGGTGCGTGAAACGGACGTCACGGAATGCCAGATGCCGTACGGATCGCTCGTGGATTCATTATGTTCCGTACTGGTGTCTAATGATGCAGCATGCCAGATCACGTAGATCGTAGGGTGTGTGGCTTTTGACGAACGAATTGAAGGACCTTATCAAAGCAGTATGAACGTCTACGCGTGCGGCAGGGAACTGCATCCGCGCGCCCTGCGGCAATTCGTTGAAACCATCCTACACGGCATGGCCTACAACCGTATGTATATTGTTGCATGCTCACGGCGTTAGCGGCCTTGCGGCGCGAGTCGCGATATCATTCTCGTCATTACCTCACCGACGGCCGAACCGCCTGAGCCTCATTATTAGGTCCCGAGGTAGGGGACAGAGCTTGTTTAGAAATTAAGGATGTGCAAATGATTGGCTTGCTTGGTGTGCCATACTGCCGCGTTTTTATCCCCAACGGTCAGCCGCCTCTCAAGGGTCTTTCCGATTACCTTAACGTGCGTCCTCTCCTCCTCTCCTAACGTAGCGCCCATTCCGGTGGCAGCAGCACCGCCGCCGCCAGCAATGCCGCCACGCCGACTCGGGTGGCCATCAGCGGATGCGGCGCCACCGCCACCACCACCGCAGCAATGGCACCCAGCTACTCCCGCCCTTCCTTCCTTGGGTCCATCCTTGGGAGCCGCGCTTCAGCGTCCAGGCCGGAAGCAGCCGCCGGCGGCACCCGAGATCCCTCCGCCACCTCCGGCGCCCCCGCCATTACAGCGGCGTCGAACGCTTCCGGTGGCTTTGTCCGCACCACGAGCGGCGGCAACGTCTCTGCTGCTGATGCTGCTGTCGCTCGTGCGGGAGGTGCCGATTCTGACGACCCCTCCCGCTACTCCGCCACGGGGGGCAAGTTGATACAGGCTCGTATGGGCCTTACGAGCCGAGAGTTGCTGCAGCGGCTGGAGGTATGTATGTAGTCGCTGCAAGTGCGCAATAATTCATTAGTGGGGGAGTGGTGTCAGACGGCCCCATTATTAAACATTGGACTGAAATGCCCAAGACATACTTGAAAGTATAAATAAGTGTTCCTATATATGTTCATAGGAATCCAGTTCATCATTGAGGCGAGGTCGATTGGGGTGCATGCAGGGTGAGGACGTGCGTGCGGTGCTCCCTTGCTTCCTCGCTCCGTCCAGGTGGTGGCGAACCCCGAGGACGTGGTGCTGGCGGTGCTGCCCGAGTGGGGCATTGACACGCAGCCGCAGCCGCCCAGCCGTCGCGACACCAAGCGCTTCAAGTACGACCTGGGAGACCAGAGCCTGGACGCTGCCTACCAGGCCAAGCAGAAGATCAGGGTGCGTAAGGCCCCGCTGGGGTGCGTCAGGCCCCGCTGGGCGGGTGCGTCAGGCCCCGCTGGGCGGGTGCGTCAGGCCCCGCTGGGCGGCGGGGTGCGGTTGCCAAATGCGGCGACGGTGGGTTGCAGTGTTGAGGTGCGGCGGCGCTATCGCATTCCGTCATGCCAACCCTACCATCCCAGCCAGCCCATCCAATCGCACTTTGGTTCCCTCGTTGCTCCCATTAGTACTGGTTTTGTTACCTTCCTCGCACCGCCCACCCGTGATCCATGCATACAACCGCCCGCCGCGCGCCTCCCTTACTTCAGGCCGGCTTGACCCCCCAGCAGCTGGTGGCACAGGAGTTTGCGATGGTGTACACACCTAAGAACGTAGCGGCAGTAAACATGATCATGAACACCGCCTCCCTGGAGCCACTGACGGCGGAGTACAACAAGGTGCGTGTGCGGGCGTGATGAGCACGCACGTGTTTGGGCGCGTTTGGGGCTCACGTTTGGGGATGGCTGGACTAACAGCAGGGGACGGACAAGGCGCGCGGCGGCGTCCTGCTGGGGTGGGCCGCGCGCAGGCAGGCAGGCACTCCTCAGATTGGGTGTGTGCACGCAGCAGCAATGGTGTAGCGCTGATGGGAGCCCCTCCCGCCCGCCGCCCCGCCGTGATCAACCCCATGAACCCCAAAATCCGATCAAGCGTCTGCTGGCTGGCACCGACACGTGCGTACGGACGTACGGACGTACGGACACCAATCAATGGATCAATACTAGCTACCGACTGACGACGCAGCCACCTATCCATTCGCCGCCCGCCGCCGCAGATACGCGAGCAGCTGGAGGACTACCTGGACATGCTGCAGCTGAGGCTGAAGCTGCGCAAGGGGATGCCGCACAAGCAGGTGGGGTGCGTGGGTAGGTGGGGTGGGTAGGTGCACGGGTGGGTGGCGGGGCACGCAGATAGAGGAAGTAACCGAGGTGAAGGCCGGCAGCAGCTAGCACGGTCGGAGGCACCGAGTGCCGGACGGCGGCAGAGGTAGCTAGATAGGTCGGCCCGATCGTGCGTATCAGCGTTAGTTAGGGCGGGACAGCAGCTAGCTAGCTATCTATCTAGGTACGTACCAGCAGGCTGTGGGCGGGCGGGAGGTAGCTACGGTTGTGGGTAGCTAGGTAGATAGGCCAAGTTCGATTGGTTATTAGGTAGGCCGCCGCAGCAACCACCTTATTACTTGTTACGGGTTATTCTGTTAGGTAGTTGGGAGGCACGTAGCGTGGTGCGTGGGTGATAGCTGCTTGCCGATGGCTGGTTGGGATGTGCGTGCCTCACCGCCGCTGTTTCGTGCGTGGCCTGCTGTACATACCTGCCCGCTGATATCTACAGCTGCATGCCGCCACCAGCCAGCAGCTAGATAGCGGCCCCGCCAACGCCAGCTACAGTAGTAGCCCAGATATCGTCGCGCCATATATAAGAGCAGGCCGCCATACATCTCCATTCATCCACCGCCGCCACCAAGCAAAGCAACCTATCTACAGCAGGCGGCGCTGCTGTGCCCTCTCCCCTCCATCCCCGCCCTGCCTCGCCCGTGCGCACGCAGATCACGGTGCTCGGTGCCATGTACGGCGACTGGGGCAAGGAGCACATTGGCACCAAGCTGTTCAAGAAGGTGTGTGCTGATTGCGTACCGCTGTGCTCCATCTCTATTTCCTTATTATTCGTTCTCGATCGCCATAAAAAAATAGCAATGTGACTCCATACATACGTCCTGCCTGGTGCGCCTATTACCGCCGGTATGTGTTGCTACCGCTGTTGCCATGCTAATAATAATATTACGCCGGCCGGAGCATAGCGTGTATTAAGGGGGTGGGCAACTGAGGGGCGGACTCCGCCCCGCCCTATATGCCCGCACCACCGCTGTTGCCATGCTAAGCCTGCCATGCACTGCTACATCTAGTAGCTAAGACCGACGGCCACCAGCATATATAGATCATTGTATCAATACCTGTTGCTGCCGTGGCACGCGAGCTTGGTTCTTGTGCTCGCCTACATACATACTGTCGTACATGTCGGGGCACCAACGCAGATGGACGCGGTTGGCTTCTGGCTCAAGCGGCTCAGGTTCCTCCGGGTGGGTGCGTACCGTGCGTGGCGCGTGAGCAAGCGTACCCGTGCGTGCTGATGAGCACCACACGCACGTACACTCGTACACACGTGCGTGCGTGATCAGTGGCCGCACGCAGTATGATCAGTGGCCGCACGCAGTACTGTACCAGTGCCGTACGCACCCAAGTGTGAGTTGATAGACGTACATACGTACAGCAGCATCGATCTGACCACAGGCCTACGCCTGGACGCACGATTGTATGTCGTCTTTATTGTTCGTTGCTAACAGTAAGTGCAGAGTAGTAGGTGGGTGCGGCACACCCCGGACCCTCCCCTCCGGGCCCCCAACTGCCCCTCGCCTCGCTCCCCTTTCACTTACCTCCCCTCCCCTCACCTTCCACTTGCCTCCCCTTTCCTTGCACTTGCCTCCCCTCCGTCCATCCCCTCCCCTTTCCTTGCACTTGCCTCTCCTTCCCTCCCATACGTCCAGGAGCGCATCTTGGAGGAGCAGCGCGTGTCTAACCGCCGAGTGGCGCCCTCGGCCTTTGTCACCTTCATGTGAGGCTGCTGGCGACGGCGGGACGTGCATTAATGTGGGCGCAGATAGACGGAGTTATTATGCGTATATGTGTGCATATCTGTAGGCGCGGCGGCTCGCGGGCCGCGCGGGACGGGGGAAGCTGATTTTTGACGTCTGCTCGCTGCAGCTAACCCTAGTCGCTACGAGCGATCGAGCGGGCAGCAGTGTGATGTATGATCAGCGGCCCCGCCTACCTCTTCCATCTGCTGGCTTGTGCGCCGGCGGCATCACGCACGCCACCCGGCGGCATGTATGTATCGACCCATTGGCCACGCACCCATTGTCGCGCCGCCCCAATACACAGAGCTCGCATGCCCCAGGCGGTTGCTTCCAACTCGCTGCACCACCATGACGTCAACGCCTGGCGGGTGCGGAACGCGCCGGCACCCTTCGAGGTGGTGTGGACCAACCTGTCCATGACTACGCCCATGAAGAGCGGCCGCTCCTACTTCCTGTGGGTGGCCGTTGTCGCGTCGACGGATCGGATGCATGGCAGCTCGAAAGTATTAGATAGGAAGTCAACTAATAACGTCGGGAAGGAAAGGGCATACGTATGATGTGGCGGCATATGTAGCGGGATCCTTGCCGTGCGCGTACGGAATTGATTGTTCCATGCTTCGTGATGTCTTAGCGTTGTGGCGGTGGTGGCGGTGGGAGGTGGCGATGGTGGCAGTGGTGGCGGTGGTGGTGTCCAACGCGCCGCGCTAGACGTGATGATGATCCGCCCCCTCCTCCATCTATCCCTGTCCACAGATGGGTGGCTTTTTGGATGATGACGCTCTTCTTTATGCTGCCCGTCACCGCCATCCAGGTAGGTGCGGGCGAGGCGGACATGTATGCTCCTACCTATAGCTACCTGCTGCTGAGGTCAGCGTGCGTGCCTACCTGGTGCACGTAAAAGTGTGCGAGGCAGGCAGGGATGCGCGTGAGCCTGTGGGGAATGAACGATACCGAGTGAGGATACAATAATCGGGAGTGGATGGAGAAGTTGTTTTGAGGCATACAAGGAGCAGCTGGAGGGTTGGGGTGCGTGTAGGTAGGTGCGCGGCGCGGGGAAGATAGATAGGTGGGTAGAGCCCTCTGCTTTTATTTGGATTGACCTAGCGAGGCCTATAGCTAGCGGTATGTAGCTACATACACCCGCAGCACGCCGTGCATCATAGCATTGCCGCGGTGTCGTTCCGCACCACTTTCCGCATCGCGCATGTATGGCTCATCATAGGCCCTGATCGAGGTGCCCAAGCTGTCCAAGATGCCGGTGCTGGGCAAGATCGTATCGGCGCCTGGAGTACGGCAGATCCTGGAGGCCATCGTCCCCGGTATGTACGTACATATACTACATGCGGTGGAGGTTTGAGCGAGCGTTGTGGTCGTACGTGGTCCAATCCTAAACGTTGTGGTCTCCTCCGTCGATCGCGAGGAGGGGCGGCAGTCATCCAGCAGCGCCACCGCGCACCTTCCACGCGGCGGCGGCATCCAAGCAAATTCCTATCCAGACAGCTGGTGATTCCATACATAAGTCCGCACAAGCCCCCGCCCGCCCACTGCTGCCCCTCCAGTTTGCATGTTTATTTGCCGCCCACCATCTGCATACATACGTATATACTCCCAACTCCACGCACGAGCGTCCCTCTTCTCTCCCCCTCGCTCCCTGCACGTACGCTCATCAGGTCTCGCTCTCAAGATCTTTCTGGCCGTCGTGCCCATCATCCTGCGGTTCATGGCGGTGCTGTCCGGCGCCACATCCGTCTCCGAAATCGATTTCGGCGTCGTCAAGCGCTATTTCCTGTTCCAGGTTGGTGCCTTGCTTGGTGCCTTGCGTGTCCAGGTTGGTGCCTTGCTTATTAGCTTGCGTGTCCAGGTTGGTGCCTTGCGTGTCTAGGTTGGTGCCTTGCGTGTCTAGGTTGGTGCCTTACTTGCGTGTCCAGGTTGGTGCCTTGCATGTCCAGGTTGGTGCCTTACTTGCGTGTCCGGCTGTAATTGTACGTATGACGCAGTATGACGCAGTGTTAGGGCCCGGCTCCATGGTGTGATGGTATTGTGGCTGGCTGGTGTTTGTTGGTGTGTTGTGGGATTGACGCGATGTGGGTATCGCTCGATCGGTACGTACACGCACGACCTTACTTATTATTTACTTGCTTGCCGTGGCACACATACATATGAAACCCATGGCAGCACCGCCACCAGCCGTGCAGTATTAGTACGCGCGACCGGGTTCTGCGAGCGCGAAACCCACTATTGCTGGATGTATGGCCCGGCCCCCTCGATCTCATCCATCCGTGCGATGCTGATTGCTTACTTACTTGTTGCTTGCGGCTCATCAGGTCATCGTGGTGTTCTTTGGGAACATCATCGCCGGTTCATTCTTTAACCAGGTATGTCAAGTGCGTCGGTGGTTTGGGGCTGGTGAAGGGGAGACCCACGGCCTGCTGCAGCTAGGATTTCCGTGAAGAAACGACTAACTTAGGAGTGGCTTGGGTTGGGTTGTGGGCAGCGAGGATCGATTGACGCATGTTATTGGTGGGACGGGATACTAGCCGTTTCCGGATTGCCGACAAAATGCACTAGCAAGCATACTGCAGCTAGCCAGCCACATGCCTACCGGCTTCTGCATACTGCTTCAGGCTGCTGGCTCTATGGCACCTAGCCCCGAATATCAACCACCAACCGGCAACGAACCACGCACCAACCGCCCACTGCGCTATCTATCTAGCTACTGCTCGTACCTATCTATCTGCTACTGCTTGCCGGCGCCTTCGCCCACCTCGCGCACGCAGCTGAACCAGTGGGTCAACAACCCCTCAAGCGTCATCCCCACGCTGGGCAAATCCATCCCCATGACCTCCACCTTCTTCATCACCTACCTTCTCACCAACGTGAGTGCCTGCGCGCGGGGTTCGAGGGAGACCCGTGCGCGCGGAGTTGGTTGGGGGCGCGGTAACGGCGAGCACGCCCCGCCGCCATCTACCTATCATCACCTCCCTCAACACCCACACGTACGCACGCGTGCGTGCCCACCTCGGGCCCTACAAGCAGTTACCTGCCTGGCGCTAGCAGTTAGTTAGTTATCGCCCTGCTGTTATTTCATCCCTCCACCCATCACTAGCTATCCATCCCCAGCCGCCCTGTCTTTCTGCCGCGCCCACGCACAGGGCTTGGGTGTCAAGTCCCTCGCCTTCATCCGCCTGCCGGGCTTCGTGATCTTTTGGATCCTGTCCAAGTTCGCTGGCAGCCCCCGCGCCCGCCAGCGCATGTGGATGTACCAATACACGGACAACGGAACGACAGTGGTGGACCACACCATTGCGCTGCTGATCGGGCTGGTGCGCGAACCTAGCTTGCTAACGAACATACCCTACCTAAAAACCGCAAATCGCAACCATAAAGGAAGGGACGGACAGGCAGCACGGAAGCCAGCAGGCAGGGGGTGCATAGGAAGGCCGCCGATGCCCTTACTCGCTCGCGCGCCGTACGCACGGGTTTTCTTAATAACTTCCGCCGTTGCCGTACGCATCACGGTACGTCTGACCGGCCGGGTTGCTTGTCGTACATGCACACGCAGACGTTCTCCTGTATTAACCCCATCGTCTGCCTGGCCGCGCTGGCGTACTTCTTGGTTACGTCCGTTGGAGAGGGGTACAACAACATCTACGTCTTTCGCCGCGCCTACGAGAGCGCGGGGAGGCTGTGGAAGACGGTGCGTGATTCTGCGGGCCGAACGACGGCCGCGGGCGGCAGGTCATGTCTAGACTCTTGTGTTGGATGGGCCACTGTGGCTGGGCATTAAGGTTTTAGTTGCCTGCTTGTCGCTGACAGGTGGGTAGGTGGGTAGGTGGGTACGTAGGTGGGCAGGTGGGCAATCCGTATGTAAGTCCGTCCACCTCACGTACGGGAACAGAAGACATGATCAAACCTACAAAGTCAAAAATGTCTACATCCGCCGCCATCCGTCCGCAGGTATACAACCAGGTCATGGTGGGGCTTTACATCATGCAGCTGACCATGCTGGGCCTGCTGAGTATCAAGCGCTTTGCCTTCGCACTGCTGATGATTCCGCTGCTGCTCTTCTCTGTTGGCTGCCACCTCAGCACCCTCACGCTGTTCAAGAGACCCTGGTGCGTAAGCAAGCGCGATGTATCAGTAAGAGACGGGCGAAATGACCTGCTGGGCCTTTTTCCTGAACAACCTTATTATGGCCTCAATCCCAATCCATCCATCCTGATGCAAAGACGCCGCCCCCGGCGACCTGACTTTATTTCGTCCGGACCTACTTCCCATCCAGCGGATGGGCATTCATTCGCATGCATGGCGCGTGCTGCGTTGTACGCTGTACTCAAGAGGACGGAAGTCGTTTGCCATCATTTGGTGCATGTCCGCCTGCTGCCTGCTACCCGGCGCATTCAGGTCTGTAACGTCTCTGCACGACGCCGCTGAGCTGGACATGTGGGAGGCGGATCGCCGCCGAATGGAGCTGCTCGAGGCGGCCAGAAAGGTAAGGTTATGGACGGAGTAGCGGCGTTGAAATGGGTTCCATACGGGACGTACGTAGTTGAAATGGGTTCCATACGGGACGTACGTAGTTGATCCATGAGGGCCTCTGTGGGGCTCGTATTAGTTGGATCCTGCCCAGCCGTACCCATCCCTCTGACAATGCTAGCTGCGGTGCAATAAATCATAAATGCAAGCATCCCAAATGGAAAGTATTGTCTTGACAGGTGATTTCACTCCCCAAACGGTCGTCCACGTCTGCGGGTCGGCGTTCGGCACCAATTTTGAACATATCGCCCAACCGACCCAACAAAGACGACCATGCTGCATTCTGGATTCTGAAGCCTGGACCCCTTCATTTGCGGGTTTATCTGGCTTCCTGCATATCGATACTGTCCCATCACAATGCTGAGGTGAAGGCCTCTGTAAAAATGAGGGCTCAAAGTGAGGGAAAACGAAATGAGGGCTGAAAGTGAGGGAAAACGAAGTAAGCAAGAGAGGGGTTAGGTATTCATAATCGATCGCAGCGCACACCGTGAAAGTGTGCTGGATCGGAGGATCTGCCGTAAATGTATCGGGATCCCAGTCAGGTGTGTCCGGCTGTAAGGAGGCTGCCGGATCGAGGGGCAAGCCGTAAGTTAGCGCGGAGTCAAGTTGAGGATGCCCATACATCTTGTCATTGTGCAGGACTGAGGGGCGATTCGAGGGGTTAAATAAGGTGCATGCGGGGAAATGGACCTCCTTCTCGGTCTTGACAGCGTTCAACTCGAGTACTTACTCATGCGTTGTTGTTCTATGCATGTGTGTGTTACCTAGCCGTACGTGAAGTTGCCAATAACCTACCATTTACCTGCCGTTTGGTACCTCGTGCCTACCTGTGCCCGCATGCAGGAACGCAAATTGGCGGCCCGCGGCTGCCTGCTGCCGCAGGCGGCTGAAGAGGGGGCGGCGCTATTGCTACCGCCGCCAGTGGTGTCGGCGGCCCCTGCCACAGCCGGTGAGTGAAGCGCGCGCGCGAGGATGCATGATGATGAACAGCCGCGAACTGGCGCTGGCTGGGTTAGGTGGTGTCGTAATAAGCAGCACCCAGGAAGAAGCAACCAAGGAACGGGATTGGCTAGCTGCGCTGTTAAGAGCAAAACCCATACCAGTATCAACGCGACGCGCACGGGTCTCACGCGTGACGGCAGCGGTCAGTGATTGCGAGGCGGACTGGGCAAAAATTGGGAGCTAAAAGATAAGTGAGTCTGTAAGCACTGGCCGCCTACCCAACGGCGATCCCCGCCCTCGCTCTATCTGGCCCTATCGCATACCGCCGTGCATCAGCAGCAGCAGGCAAGTCGGAGCGGCTGCTGCGGGAGGCGCTGTGCGATGAGAACGCTGCCCTTGCGCTCTGGCCTGAGGAACAGGCGGAGGTCGCTGACCTGTACAAGAACCCCTGCTTCAAGGTGCGGTGGTGCACGGCAATGTGTACATAACACGTCTGTCTGGCGCTTGTGGTACGTTGTACGGCTGCCTTTGTCGATGCGGGCTGGCTGGGTAGGTCGTCCTAACGCAAAATATTGCTGGTTGCTGGGGCGTTTGGCTAGGTCGAATGGGTGCCGCGCGCGTGACGGTGGGGGGGTATCCCGTATTTGCCTGAGGGACACATGACTACTGATGATCTCCGTACTTGGCTGGGCGGCAGTGTGTTGGGCTACACCAAAAGGTAATATCCACGTGACCGTGCATCTGCGTTTATGTTGCCATGTGTTAACGTTTGCTGGGCGCTTTCAATGGCAAATGTGAAATAATGAAACGCATGAGCGATGCGGCTGACGACTCAGCCAGTATCGTGATGTGTGTACTGCTGTGGATTGGTCGACCGACTGCAGGTCCAGCTGGATGACTTGGAGGCTGTTGAGGCGCTGGCCAACGATCTGCTTCCGCGCCTTGACATTTTAAACAAATGGGCGGCCAAGCTCAAGAAGCATGGCAAGAAGCCAGCACCCGCCAACGGTGATGGTGGCGGCGGCACGGACACTGCAGCCGCCTCCGTTGCGGAGGTGGCAGCAGCGCCACCTAGTGGCAGCAACGACAGCAGCGGCCAGCAGCACGCCGCGCTGGAGGCGCCACCCCCGGAGCTTACGAAGTACGACGGAAAGCTGTCTCTGGACGGAGATGATGACTCCGACCCGTGATGGGATGCTGGCCAAGGTCGAGCATGTATGGACGAAAGGTGGTGATTTACTGTGAACTTCTGTCGAGGACGGCAGGTTGAGTGGCATAAGGTCTGGGGTTGAGAGGATGCAGCAATTGTATGTTTAGGGACTTCTCCAAACGTCACCAAACGTATTCTGTGGACTAGGTGTGACGATGCTGAAAAGCTTCCGTGAATTGATTCTGGCCATAGCAATCTGCAAGGAGGAAAGGAGGACCTGGAAATCGGCATTGGCACTAGCAGGGCGGGGAACCACGTGTTTCTGACCTTTTGCAGGACTGGCCTGGCACCTTGTGGTGCATTTTCAGGGCCTTTCCAGGACACCTACCTTGGCACCATGGTTTTACTTGTACTGGCTGGAATGCTAGGGATTGTGACAGTCACTACTGCATGCACATGGACTTCGCCAAAGGTCACCACCCTTTTACTGTGGACTCTTCAAGGTAACCAGCCACCGGCCCACTACCATAGCCTACCAGCAGCTCCGTCGAAATGCGTACACAGGGCAAACATGGCTCTCACCGAGGGTGCCGCCTCCACACTACTGCTGAGTGGGAGCCACGCCCAGACGCTAGCGATGTAGCGCACAACCACACCGCCGCTAGCGTGCTGCCCCGCTTCCCCTGCAGCTGTTGTTCCGAGGGTGGGCGGTTTCTTCGCCTGTAGGGCCCCGTATCCCCAAGGGGGCACGGCACGGCGGCATGTCAGGATGCCCTGGCAGGCCCCCTACCTCGGAATCACATACACACCACCTTCCCTCCCCCTACCTCCCTGAAACCCTGCCCACTACCCCCCAGCCCCCTGACTGATTCCCAACCCGCAGCCCCTCAAAAACTGGTCCATACCTGCCTCCTGCCACCGCTACACGCTTACTTTTCCGGCCTGCGATTGCTAAGCTGCACAACGCGCCGCGCGTCCTGCTTCATTGCACCAGCGGCACCGACGTACCGGCGCGGCGCGCCATCGTTGGCTCCCCGGCCGCGTCGCACCCACCATCGCCCACTGATACGCCCAACGCCACCGCGAGGCTCAGCCCAAAGGCCCTGAAACGCTGCTGCCGCTGCTGCGCCACCCGCTGCGACAGCCTCACCTCCTCCAGGTAGTCGGCCCTGTAGATCGTCACCGAGCCTGCAGCCGCCAAAACCATGGTCCGCCAAAACCATGGTCCGCCAAAACCATGGTCCGCCAAAACCATGGTCCGACCTAGATGCTCCGCAAACGCCTTGCAACCAGAATTGAGCAATTGACAGATTCATCCAACTGGACCTCGTCCAAACTTTCGGCTGAAGTGTAAGGCCCGGGAGATACGACAAGTTAGACTGTGTACGACTTGGGAAGCATCCATCGTCCGAGAGCGTACGCCGATCATGAAGAATCTCCCGAGCCCGCGTTCGCACCAGGCTTGTGGCGCCTAACCGCCACCTCAAAGCCCGGCACCAGCCCCGCGTGCAGGCCAAGCATTTGCATACTGCGCTGGCTTTGTACATGGAAACACCGCCATCCAGTAACGCCAGGTGTTTTCTACAGTGCTATGCGCTTCTCCGCCGAGATTGAGTCCGCCGCAACACTTATTTTCTAGTCTGTATGCTTTCAGCCTCCATGATTTACTTCTTAACACCGCCTATCTGCTACAAGACGTGACGCAAATGCAGCCTCACAAGCAGCGCAGTATGCCTCACCCTAGTAAATGATGCATTATCCATTGACCCATGCGACAGAAAAACCCTTCCCACAACACCCACCACTAGACCATTACCGTTTTCTCGGACGCTCAGAGGCGCAGCCTAAACGCTGATCACTAACCTACTTTCTCAACTACCAAATTACCCATCAGCTGTAATGGGCACCAGCAAGGGGGCAGCGGAGTAATGCGGCGAGCTAACCGACTCCTAACCTAGCCTCACGTATTCCTCTCTGGCAACCTCCATTCACGTTCATGTTGACATCATTGCCCATTGCAGACGGCTCTGCTCCAGCCTCTTCAACAATCCAGCTACCTGCGTCGCCTGTCCGCTCTTCACCGCTCGCAGCTCAGCCTCCAACGTCGCCGCCGCCGCCGCCGCCCGCTTCTGCTGCTTGCGCTTTGCGCCGCCACCACCAGCAGATGGCCCCGCAGCCGCCACCGCCGGTCTCGTCGCCGTAACTCGAGCGCCCGCACCCTCGCCAACGCCTGCCCCGCTCCTGGCCTGCAAGACCAGACGATCCGGCCTGCCCTTCTCGCACTCCAACACCAGCAGGGTCACGTGCACACCACAGGCAACTGCTGGGTGGCGGACCATTAGCTGCGTCGCCAGCGGCACCGCATGCCGCAACTGCCTCACCCGCCACCTTGCGGTTTGTGCCAGGTCGCCCGTGGCAGAACACACCTCCCCCTCCTCCTGCTCGTCCTCGTCCTCGTCATCCGCCGTACCGTCCTCGCCATGCCCCAGAAGCTCGTTCAGCGCTGGCAGGCCGCCGCGCATGGCTGCGACACACGCGTCATATTGCTCGAACAAGGCAACAACGCCGCAGGGCTTGTCGTCGCTTGCGATTCTGTCGCCGCCAGTGCCGTTGCCGTTGCCGTTGCCGGTGCTTTTGCTGCTGTTGCCGTTGTTCTGGTTGGCGTTGTTGCCGCCACTGCTATCGTTCTCGTCGTTCTCCTGCGTCGCCTCGCTCTCCTCGTCGGCAGCAGCGGCGATGCCGAAGTGCTCGATGCTGGTTACCACCACCGTGAGATCCCGGTCCTCAGCCAGCAGCTCACCGCGAATCTGTCGGGGCATGAAAGCACGGCGGCACAGGCAAGGGCGGGGGAGGAAGAGAACACCACGTGACACGACAAACTAGGAAAAAGTGTGTGCGTGCAAAACTACCCGGTTACTCGGGGACAGGGCAAGGCAGGGCGGCGAAGCATCGAAGTGCGTAGCTGACGGGGAGGAGGGAGGGCATAGCGGGGCGGGGGCAGGGCAAGGCAGGGCGGAATCCTGTGGACGAAACCGGCGGAGGCCTATCGATAGCTGCCGGAGCGCCGTCCCCCCTCGTCTCGCACCTGCGCCAGCACCAGCACCGCCGTCTCCAGCTCATCCAGCCCCATCGCTTGCACGCGCAGGGACCCAAGCCGCTTCGAGACCAGCGCATGGCGCGCCAGCTCCGCCGCCACGGTGTACCTGAGAGCGACCGGCAGTGCGGCCGGATGGGTCGCCGCAACCGGGGGTGAGTGGGGCGCATGGGGTGAGGCACATGGGTGAGGCACATGGGTGAGGCGCATGGGTGAGGCACCGAGGACCTCTAGGTGTTGTGCCGCAGGAGCTCGGGGTGGACCGCTGCTTCGCACCAATCCTTGGGCGTCCCTGATGCAGCAGTTGCAGCTGTGATCCTCCAATAAGGCGGTGCGGTGTGGTGTGGTGTGGTGCGGTGTGGTGCGGTGTGGTGTGGTGTGGTGTGGTGTGGTGTGGTGTGGTGTGGTGTGGTGTGGTGTGGTGTGGTGTGGTGTGGTGTGGTGCGGTGCGGCAGCCACCCAGTAAGAGCGATCGGCACTTCCTCCAGGCTACAAGCTTGACCGCCGCCCCGCCCTGGGCCCCCTGCCATACACTCCGTCCTCCGACTGTCAAACCAAGCTTGCCGGCATGCGTCCCAAAACAGGAGACATCCCTCAAACGGGTCTCCAAGTAGACTAATAAACGGGTCTCTACTGAACTAATAAACGAGTCTCGTACTAGACGAATAAACCGAATCTCCTACTAAGCTGTTGTTTGTTTCGCCTCACGTGACAACACCCTCAACCACCCCGTGCGCCGCCCTGCCTCTGCCCGAGCTACCCACCCACCCCTTGCGTTTGGACACCAGCAGTTCACCCGGGCGGGCGTTCACCGTGTACGGCACCGAGGGGCCCCGCACCGCCAGTAGCGCCACCCCGGGTAGCTCGGGTGGGGGCGGGAAGACATCAGACGGCTGACAGAGGATTCCGGGCGTACATAGGGCGCCGGGGCGGGACACACAGAGGGGCATGGGTTATAAGCTTTTAGAGTTTTGGGTGCGAGGGTTTTAGGCAATTGGGGCGACGGTTTGCGGGTTGTAGGGATCTAGGCAGTGGGGGCGAGCGGGACAGGGTATGGGTTGAGGTGAAGGGGAAGGAGCAGCAGGGATGCTCAGCATCAGCAGCCAGGTGCGAAAGTAAGGCACGTACGGTACGTACGGCACGGATAGGAGCGGGTCTGGAAGCCAACGGCAGCTGGTGATCAGAGTGAGCACGGAGGGGCATCACATCTGCCCTCCCGAGGTGTAGCCCCGTGTGCTTCCTCTCAAGACCTAAATGCCTAGCGGTCCGCGCAGCGCAGTGCCCCTCGCACGCGGCCACCAAACCGCCCAACCGCTTCCAACCTACACAACCGGCGCTTTCCAACCGCCCACAGCAACTTCATACCTCCGTCCGCTCGGGTCACTCCCGTCGGGTCGCTTCAATCCTCCCGCTCCTACCTGGCCCCCGGCTCCGGAACCCAGCCCCAGCGCCAGTTGTGCCGTACGCGCACTGGCGGACGGCTGGAAGCACGCGTGCAAGCACGGTTCGCGCCGCTGCTGCTGTCGCTGCGTCTCGCGCCCCGCCGCCCCGCCGCCCTTCGGTGGGGATGGACTCCCCGCGTGCTGGCGGTCAAAATAGTGGCAGTCCCCCAGGAGCATCGCCGTCAGCGTCAACGCAAGCGCGGGACCGCCCACCGCGACCACGTGCTTGGTGTGCTGCGGAGCATCGCCGTAGCTTGAGGACTGGGGAGGGAGGGGACAGAGGACGGGGACGGCCTGAGACGTGGCGACATGTGCGTGTTGTTGTTGTTGTTGGGGGTGTTTAAAAACCGTTGTAAAGAAAACCGTTGTTGTAAAATCAACAACCCCCGCCCCCCGTTGTTGGGGGGGGGAGGAAATCCGTGGATCGTCAGAGGAGGACGAGGATACTTGTTGGGGTGGGTGGAGTGGGGAAAGAACGCAGGGGAGCCCGGAGTGGGAGCGGGCCAAACGGCCGCTGGCAAGGGACCCAAGGCCGGGATGGGACAGAAGGCGCGCTCCTAGGGACGGAGATACACTGCCCACGTCAGGAGGGCCCGCGTGCATAGGGCCCGCGTGCATAGGGCCCGCGTGCATAGGGCCCGCGTGCATAGGGCCCGCGTGCATAGGGCCCGCATGCATAGGGCCCGCGTGCATAGGGCCCGCGTGCACAGCAGCCGACAGCAGCAACCCCTGGGCGCCTGCGCCTGCGCCCACACCGGCCGGCCGTCCTGCCCCGCCACGCCGCCCACCTGCGACAACCCCCTGGAGCCCGCAGCACAGCGCCACACGTCCAGCAGCAGCGGCACTGCCCTCCGCTGGTCCGCCAGCGGTCCGCCCAGCTGCTGACTGAGGCCTGCACCGCGCCTGCCGCCGCCGCCGCCAGCGCCGCCACCAGCGCCAGCACCGCCGCCGCCGCCGCGGTGCATAGCCTCCCGCAGCGGCGGCGCCCGTACGGGCTGCTGCCCCGCCTGCCCCGACCCAAGCCGCCCCAGCAACCGCGGCGGCGGCGGCAGGGCCCAGTCGCTGCCCATCGCCGTCGCCGCGTCGGCTTCTGGGCTTTTCACGTTCATGTGCCGAAGGACCTCATCACAACGCCGCCGGTTCCGCTCCTGTTTCTGCTCTGCCTCCTGGTCCATTTGCCGCATCCATGCCTCCAAATCCTCCTGCTGCTCCTGCTGCTGCAGCTCTTCCAACCGCTGCCGCTGCAGCACCTCACACCGCTTGCTTGCCTGCATCCCCGAGCCGAACTCCAACCATGATGATGACGGAGGCTGCCTGTCGCACCCCGCTGCAAGCACCCCCTGCTCGTACCGCCGCTGCCGCCGCCTACGTTGCTCATCGTACGGCTCGCTGTGCAGTTGCCGCTGCTGCCGCCGCTGCCGCTGCTGCTGCTCCGTGAAGCCAAGCCACCCTGCACCGTCGCCGCTGCCGCCGGTGCTCCCAACGCCCCCATCACCAACACCACCACCATCATCACCGCTACCGTCGTCATTGTCGTCGCTGCGACACCAATAGTTGACGGTCGCAGCGCCTCCGTCCGAGCTACCGTCCGGGCTGACTGACTGCCGCACACCGTACAGCAACTTTTCGACATCGCCGCTGCCGAGACGAACGTCATCTTCGTCGTCGCCGAAGTCGAAGTCCACCAGGGGCTCCCGGAGCGTCGCCGCCGCTGCCTCAACCACCACGTCCCGCCGGAGCTCCAGCAGCAGCGCGTCGACGTTGCTCCGCGCGTCGCCGCCGTCGGCGGCTCCGTCGCCGCCGTCGGCCGCGGTGCCCGCCTGGACCAGCCACGGCTCCGCCACCCCCATCGCCGACAATGCGCGCACGGACAGGCACTCCGCCACGGCGCCCCACAGCACCGGGTCCTGTTCATAGTGCTCCGAAACCGCCGACCAGCCGCGCTCGGCGGCTACTCGCCGCGCGGTCGCGTCTTGCGGCTGCTGGGCCCGAGTGCGGGCGCGATAGGGAGTGCTGCCGGCGGCGGCGATCGGGGCGGTGTCGCCCAGGCCCGGTGCCGGCAGGAAGCTGAAGGCCGCGAATGTCGTCAGGGCACGGTAGTGCGCGGAGGGGCAGGGGAAGCCGGCGGCCGGCTGGCGAGGGCAGAAAGGGAGGCGGGGTCCAGGACATCGGGCGCGAAGGTGGGGGCTGCCTCATCCTACGAGCCCAGCTCATGGCACCTATTCTCAAACTTTAAATAGGTGACGTGTCGGTTGCTTAATTGAACCGTTTGTTCACCTCCCGGGCGGCCCCGACCGGCCAAGCCCCCTTCCTCTTCCCGTCTCTCTTGCGCTTTCTCGCCCGCCCATCCTCCCCGCCTCCTGCTCTGGCGTGCCCAGAGCGTTGGAAGGAAGGCCAACCATCCCGTTAAAAACACCAATACGCGCCAAACGTGCCGTATCTCGCTCCACGCCTTTTTCAAATAGCAGATCTCGCACACCGTGAAACGCACAAACGTGCGAGATGCAAAGAAGATGCCGCCCCGCACGTTTCTACCCCGGCCTCGCGCGTTTCTGTGCTATCCCAGCATGTTTGCATCTTCACCTGCTGCTGCTGCTGCTGCCGGGAGCTGCCCCCGTGCGGCGCCAGCACCTCGTACGTGACTCCGGCGGCGACGCAAGGCACCAGGCGCAGCAGTTGCGGCGGCAGGTCGGGTCGGTGGGCCAACAGGAGGAGGCCCAGCAGCGCGTGGCGGAGGCACTGCGGGGTTGGGAGGAGGCCCATGGGTCGGCAAATAGCGAGACGTGAAATCTATGGAGAAGCTAAATTGGCCACGGCGAGGTGGCGCAGAAACGCGTAATGGGTGAGAGCAGAATCGTCCAGATCGGAATGGAGAAGAGGCTAAATAACTAAATAAACGGTTAGCAGACAAGGAGAGGGGAATTACCAGCTGGAGAGATCAGGCCTTTGAGGGCCGTTGCATGGGCGGGGCCGGGAGCGCGGGGGCCAGGGCGAGATGGGGCGTGGGGAGGGGGGCGAGAAGACCCGGTTACACGACATAGGACGGAGCGCAGGAGGGGGCCTGAGCGTGGAGGAGTGGGATCTGAAGCGAGGCCAAGTAGCTTTGCTGTACGGGCGGTCGCCCGGATTGGAATGCGGTAGCGCTTACTGGTGCGTACGTACGGGCGGTCGTCCGGATTGGAATGCGGTGCGACCCAAATGGACGTAATCCACACACTCGCGTCCGCGCTCCTCCTCACAGCACGGACTGCACGCACAGCACGGACGGACACAGCATGGCGTGCCACATCGTATGCAGCGCCGCACCTTTGAAGCACACGCACGTGAGCCTCCTTCCAGCAGCTCCTCCTCCTCCTCGTCCTCCTTCTCCTCCGCAGCCAATCGCAGCAGGCGGCCCCAGCTGTCCTCATGTGCCGTCACCAGCCCCGGCCGCAACCAGGCCAGCTCAGCGGCCAACCGCCCAGCGGGGATCGTTGCTGGTCTGCCGCCGCCGCCGCTGCCGCCGCTGCCGCCGCCAGGGCGCGCCAGGATCCCTGCAGCAAGGCGCGCTAATCGACCGTCAGCGGCAGCGGCTCGGGCGAACCCTTCTCGCAGATCGGCCTCCCTGGAGCGGACCCTTTCGGCCCTCTGCTGCATCTCTTCCGTCAGCAAGGCAACCGGCAAAAGGTGGCCGCTGCCGCCGGCACCGCCGCCGTCTGCCTCTCCCTCGTCATCCTCGTCATCCGACTCCATCCAGAGGCAGCGCACGGTGGCGCCGGCGTCCCCGCAAGCGCTCTCGCCGCTGCTGCTGCTGCTGCTGCCGCCGCTGACGTCACCGCCGTTGTACAGTCCCTTGGAGACGCTTTTGCGGGCGCGCGATGCCAGGCATTCCAGCTGCTGTGCTTGCCGCCTCAGGTCATCGCGACGGCGGTCCCGGTGTTGATTCCGTTCGGTTCCGGCACCTTCCGGATCCAGATTGAGATCCAGCACTTGAAGGAGTTCAAGCCGGGACAACGCCACGTGCGCGGCCTTTGCTGAAGCGCCGATCCAGCTGCCAGCGCTGCCGCTGCCGCGGCTGGCCGGGCTGACTGCAGCGGAGGCCGAGGTGCCCGGTTCAGCGCCTGCAGCTCTGTGAGGCCACAGCACTTCGTCCCGCAGGTATGAAAGCTGCCGCTGCTCCTGGCCCCACCACAGCCCCTGCCCCACCCCCTGCGCCAGCTCAGCCCAGCTGCCGTAGCCGCCTTCCAAACCCCTTCCTCTGCCAAGCCCTGCTTCCTGCTCCTCTTGCTCATCTTCTCCGCCGTTGGCCCGCAGCCTCATACCCCGGTCTACCCCTGTCGCATGGCCCCTCGCATCCGCCATTGCCGCAGCCACCGGGGCCGCAGCCACCATTGCCGCAGCCACCGGGGCCGCAGCCGCCGCAGGCGTCGCCGCAGCGCGTGCAAGCGGGCCGTCAACCGCAGTGGCCGCCGACGCGGTCTTCTCCAGCTCCACCTCCCAGCGCGTGCATATTTCTGGCGGCGCCTCCCCTCCCTCCGCCCGCGCCATGCCCCTCGCCGCCGCCGCCTGTACGACGCTTACGGCCTGCAGCTCCGAGCTGTAGCACACGGCGACCCAGTCCAGGTGCTCCATGGAGAAGCGCGCCACCGGCAGGCGGGACCCCAAACCGGCAGAGGACGGCCCAGCGGCGGGCTCCAAGTACGACAATATGTCGTACAGATCGCCGGCATTGACCAAGCTTGGGGGCTCGAATGCGTCCTGGGGAAGAGCGGGGCAGGGCGGGTCGGGGCGGGGCGGGTCGGGGCGGGGCAGGGCACAGGACTTTGGTTTGGCGGGGGAGAGCGCGGGAGTGGGGTGAGGAGAAGAGCCACAGGGGAGGAGGCCGCAGGAGGGAGAGGGGAGGGGCGGGTAGGTAGTGTTGAGTGTGGCGTGTGAGGTTGCCTTCAGCTGGGCCCTCGGCCAGGTCGGACTCGATCCCTGCGTCAGGATCGAGGCCCGACTGGGCTGCCTGGTTCCTTTGGCCGTAAGTAGGATGCTAGGGGGGAGGCGGACTGACGTCCGCTCTGGTGGTGCCCTGCGAAGCGGCGAGCACCTTCCGGAAGCCGCCCTGGTCGCCCCAACCAAAACAAAATTACCTCCGTCCCCGAACACGGCACGGTTGGTGGCTTTATACCCCGATAGTGCGGTGGCGAGGAGGGGCGGAGACGCGGCCCCGGCTGGACCGTACCGTGACAAGCACCAGGACGGCGTACAGCGCCGCGCACGTGAGCGGCTCCAGCTCGTCCAAGTCGTAGTACGACGCGTACGTTCGCCGTACATTGGCCAGCGACTTGCACTGCTGCTGCGGCTGCGCGCAACCTCCTTCCCGCTGGGCTGTCAGCCGCAGAGCGACCGCACCGGCGACTGCCGCGGCGAGGACCTGAGCAGCCGGCGTCGGCAGCAGCATTGGGCAGCCCGGCAGCGGGAATTGGAGGTGAAGTTATGAGTGCCCGGCCAAGTCCAAAGATGATGGCCACCTCCCCCGCACAAGATGATGGCCACCTCCCCCGCACAAGCCGTTCTCCAGCTAGCCTCACAGTTTCCCGTCCTCGCTCGTCGGTCTACCCGTCTCCCGCTTCCTCCCCACCAGCGGCCGCACCTGCAGACAATCTTCCTCCGCCAGCCGCCTCCACGATGCCGGGTACCGCGACAGCAACCCCGACCCCGACCCCGGCCGCGGCCCTGGTAAGTCGGGCAGGTGTTCGTGCATTTCGGCAGCCAGCATCTGCGCAACGGGCGCAGTCTTGCTGACCCCCATATAGGCGCTCTGCGGTGCATGGCGGTGCGGAGAGGGGGCGGGAGAGGCGGTGCGACAGGGCGGGTCTCGAAGGAGGGGGTCGGCAGAGAACAGTGGTGGTGCGGCTCCTGGGCACACGCACACGTCAGCTGCGCAGTCGTGTCAGCCGACGCAGCACGACATCGCGGCCCCGTCCAGGGTCGGCCGGTCGCGGAGGAGCCGGGGCCTTATGTGCCTTATGTGGATTGGCTGCTGGGGCCTGTAGCACGTACGTACGCTGCCGCTTGACGACCCACGGGCCTTCCGCACGGAGGCCAAGTGCCCAACCCACGCATAATCCGCCCGTTCGCCCGCCCGTCAGCCCGCACGCCCGCCACCCGCTAAGATGCGGTGCGAGCTCCAAGCCTAAGCCCAAACCGAGTATAAATATCAACCCCCGCTCTGAATCGAAACCAACTGCATCCCTTTCCTCCTATTCCACTCCCTCAGCCCGCGCTGCTGGCAGCGACCCACCTTACAGGCTTTCATGGCAGCCATAGTTAGCATTTGGTGTCCGCTGAAGCATACCGGCGCGGGCCTGTCCGCTTGCGCGGCGGCGGCGGCGTGACACCAGCGGCGGCGCTGCAGGAGGGCTTCCCGCTGCTGATGGGCATCGTACAGCACGCAACCCCAGCGCCGAATGGCCGCCGCCACCTTTACCGCAGTTTGCCGTACGTACGGCGGGGCGTCGACTTGCAGGGGCAGAGCTTCTGGAGCTGATCGTGGCGGCAGCGTGCTAGGCTGATGTTCACGGCCCCAACTCTGAAGTTGTTCTATCTCATCAAGCAAGCTCTGAAGAGCAGTGGCCTTACTGAGCGGCCTTTGAAAGGTGTCGTAAATGTCCCGCATCCTCTCTTGCAGCCCGGCCCTTGCTTCGCATGCCGTCGCCTCTGCAATTGGGTCCAATGGCAGCGGTAGCAACGGCTGTACCAACGGCCAGGGGGCAGGGCCGGAAGGTACGGCAGTGCTTGGACACCAAGACTGCGACGGCTGACAGCCCGACAGGTGCGACTGAGGGGCCGCCTGCAGATCACAGACCGCCTCAGCTGCTGGCGAAGTCTGCGCGTGGAGCGAGGCTATCGCGCGCCGCGCACGGCGCCAGCCCCAAATGTCCCGGGAACGCCGTGCCATGGCTATAAAGCTCGCCCAGTTCAAGTCCTTCGCGACCTGGGCCTTCGTAGCCAGCCCTGCGTCGGTGCCGGAAGCGACTCGAGGCGCTAGGCCGCTCGGAGGTGCGGGTAACGGGCCTGAGGCAGAAGCAGTGCCATCCGATTTGGTCCCAGTACCAGCTCCTGCTGACAACCGCAGCGCAGAGGCGACCACAAGCCGCCTCCGTCGCTGCTCTTGCAGCGCCACCAGGTTCATCCTCGTCGGTGGGCAGCCCAACTGGTTGCAACGTGGGGCACGATCGTCCTTAAGATGCCCGTCAAAATGTTTATAGAATAGGACGGTTCGACATCGCCCTAACGCCGGCAGCTGAAAGCGCCATCACTCAAGCCCAGAGCGCCGCATTGCTAAGCTGCGCACATTGCTTAGAATAGAGCGTTCTCCTCTGCATCAGCTTTCGCGATAGGCTTTTCCTGAGGCGCGCAAATGCGTAGGGCACGAAGTTGGACGGGCGGGTCGGCGGGAAGATAACTTGGGCGGGAATAAATCCGGCTGTGGTTATGTTATTTGCGACAATTGGTGTGATACGCACACTAGCATTAGTTTCCTGGCACGTAGAATTGGCGGACACGTGCTGCACCCTGTTTCGGAATGTATAAGATCGCAATAACAGTCGAGCTGAATCGACGCAACCATATGCGCTGCATCTCTTGCCTCGAAGGTGATGCGGGCGGCCAGGCGTAAGAAGGCAGGCGTAAGAAGGCACTACCTCGTTAATGGCAGCGCCGAACTGTAAATCCGTCAACCGTAGGCGGTACAGAACCAGGAATTCATGGCGGAGGAGGCTACCAACATGCATCAATAACCATACGAGTCTGGTTAGGATAGGTGCGCTGCGGGTGCCTGCTAGGGCCTGTGAGTATGTTAGGGCATGGTTGTGGGCGAGTGGGCCTTTGAAGGTCACCTATGGTAAACCCACAAGAGCCGCGTCGCCATGGCATCGCCTGGTTACGGCTTCACGGCCAAAGCGTGCAAGGTGTTTAGAGCGGGTCTCAAGGGTGCCACAGTGCGAGGCAGCGCGTTGCAAGCCATTAGCTACGTAGCGCTACGCGATACCGGTATGTTGCCATTTGCTATTGCCATTCCATGTTCAGTTATACTGGTTCCATCGGTACTCGACGAAGTAGAGGGCCCATTTCCAACAACAACAAACAAGGTAAGATAACCCGCTTGATGCCGGGCAAATCACCTTCCAGAGCAACTGAGCACAGCTGAGCAAGAGTCGACACCTTGCACATTCGGATGTGTGAATTGCACTGCTAACAGCTTTCACTCCGTCCATTAAATCCATTCAACAAAGTCGTATTGGCGTGCTACCGGCCCACGGCATCTTGCTTTGGGCGTTTCGCGTTTGGGGGCCGATGCAATTTGCGCGCGCGAGATGGTACGCGCATGTCTGACACCAGCATCATGCCTGTTACTCAACTGCGAATAAGTTAATTGTATAAAAAGGTATAGTAGTGTTAAAACCGGTAAGGCAATGGGCCAATTTGGCATCTTAACCTGCCGCTACCTCAACGGCGGCCCAGAAAGGCTTCCATCTCCGATCTTAAAGGAGGTTCCAGCGGGGCTATGCTCAGGTGCGGGGTTGGCAGATACCACACGCGTGGTATCGGGACCAGGTTGGCCCCCTGTGGCGGGGGAACCTGCCTGCTGTAACTGCTGCCGATTGCCGTTTCCTACAATTTGTCATCCGAATTTTAAACGCACAACTAGGGTACGGGCCGTGCGTGTGCCCAGCATGATAACGTACGTGCTAACTGACGTTAATCTCCGGCATTTTGTCAGAGGATGGGAAGTTAGCAGAAGTCGCTCTGATCGAACCTTTTGCCATCACCGATGTGCCTCCGGAAGCCAGCTCCAAACGCCTCCGGGAACCTGCTGCAGCCTGGCAATGGTGGACGTCCGTCATCACCTAGCCCCGTGCGATACGCGGACTGAGCTCGACTACCTCCCGGTGCCCTCAAGCCCGCCTTACATTCCAGTGACCCAAGGGTCACGACCCACCAGCGAAACACAACAGTGCGCCCCCTCTTGCACCGTCGTTTCCGCACGCACGGCGCTTCGCAGCCCCTATTCAGGGCCATATCGGAGTAAAGTTTGATGCGGGCTCCCAACTGTTTCCGTCTGATGGGAATCCTTTCAACTATCTACCCACTTGCAATTGCTTACGTACCACTCCTTTTACTCGTTCCGCTTCCAACGTAAGAACCTAAAACTTTAAATCTCATACGTGCCTGTACGTGGTGGGGCCGTGGGTGTGTGGTTGGAACCAGGCAGCAGTTCTGACTCTTTACTGGGAAGGGATGCTTGTACTCCTAGTAACGCCACACGGTATACGACTTGCCAAGTAATGAATGTATTCTTGTGGGAACTGCTGGCGGGATGGGGGAGGGGCGCGATGGAAGCGACCACGCACAGGTGGGGCGGAGGCCCACCATCACGTCCGATTTATTGCGTGTATGGCCACCCTCGGCCTTGCATTGCGCATGTACACAAATTTTTTCATACCTTTCTCGGCCTTTTGGCTCAGATCATGTGTAGTATCTGTTCTTATAAGCTTAATCGCTTATATGGTCGTCATTGACGACCTGCGATTAACTTCAATCTTTCGAGGGGGCGTGGTCAATGGGGGCGCTTGCGCACCCGACCCGCCAGCATGGTTGCGGCCTTACACTACCGCTGCAGCCGTGCACCCTACCCATTCAACTAACGACTGATTGCTCCATAACACGTCCCCACTCAAGTAAATTCCAGTCGATGGCATATGTATCCTATCTGATCCAGAGCTCTTCTTCCCACCCGCCCTACCACTGGCCAGTTCCCATACCCTGCTACAATCGCTGGGGGATGCTCTGACGGCACGGAATGCGTTCAGGGATTCCTAAATTGCAACAAAGGAATCCAATTGGGGCATATGCGCAGTTGTCACCACTGCCAGCGGGCTGGCGCGAGCTTTCGGAATGGGTTTTGTGCCCCCGATCCCGAACAGCAAAGGCGTCCTTGGCCTTTTGTCGATGGCGGAATATCACGGAAGCGGTGTAGGGCCTGCTCGTGGAGATGATGGCGGCTCCGTGGAGGCAAGCCGCGGCGGCCCTGGCGCTGCCAATGGGCACCCACAGGGGCCAGCTGCAGCCCTGCCAGCGGTTGGGAAAACGGGGCATCCATGCGGATCGCTCACCTGGGGTGGCGGTTGGGAGCATCCCCCAGCGATTGCAGCAGGGGCGCTACGCTGAGGGAGACGACCGTTCGGGCTATTAGTTGGGATGGCTGTGCAGCTGGCCGGGGTCGCAGACGCTAACAGCATTCGGCATTGTGTGCGAGCGCTCGGAAACCTGTGGCATGGGCGGACATCCCCGCCCTTCCGCCCTCCCCGTTGTGGATGGCAGCGGTGACGAGCAGGGCGGCGCCGGCGGTTCTGGACGGACCACCCGACCGCTCTTGAAGTGGAGGTAATACTGCGTGCGCGCCTCGGGCGACGGCTTGAGGGGTGGCGGGCCGTTTCGATTCGGGGTGTATCGATGCAAGCGGCCGCGATTATGCAATGTTGGAAAGGGTGGCGACTCGCGCGACCGTGCATGGGGAGGTGCTGGGAGGAGGAGCGGTGACCTCCGAGCTGTGCTTGCCCCTGTCTGCACTGCAAGGCGCGTTCCGGCGGCTGTAGCAGTAGGAGATGCGTTGGGAGTTCTCCCCGAAGTAGGGTTGTTGGCGGCTCATCACGGTTTATGGGGTACCCCTTGGCAAGCAACTCCTTTATAGGGGGCGGGGACGATGGCCTCTCCGTGTGAGTGCGTGTGGCGAGTGCGAGTACCCTGGTGCGATGCATGATGCCAGCAGGTAGCTAGGCGGGCTCTCCACTAGTCCTCTATGCTTACGGGCGAGCGAGTACTCGCTTGCTCGTAAGCACCATCCTGGGGCTGCCAGGTGGCCCAAGCCATCGTCAACCAGCTGGCCGGCGGGCTTGTGGGTGTTGGTATGCCCCGAGGTCAAGTGTGGATCGTCTTGGCCCCTCCAGGGGAGCAGCAATAATGTGTGTAGATAGGATGCATGCCGAGGAGCTCGCGCCTCGCGGCCGTCAGCGCGATTGAGGCTGGGCGGCGGTGTGTGCATGGCGGCTGCGTTGAAGGCGTCGGAGGGTGTCTCTCCTGGTGTCGTTTTGCGAGGCCGTACGTGCGGTTCGATGTGGGGTGATGGAGCCTAAGTCCCGTATGCGGGGCTTTGCGCGGCGCTCGGGTTCCCGAATGAACAAGCGAGGGCTGGGGTGGGGTTCGCCCTCACCACGTGTATTCTGCTCGGCTTGCTTGTCCAGGAGCTCTGTCGATCGGCTTCGTTCTCAGTGAAGTACGTACATAGCTTTTTGTGACGTTTGCTCGCTTCTTTCCCATACCGACGGCTAGGACGTGTCAGCCAAGCAAGCAAGCAAGCATGTTATGTATTACACACATACGTGTATCCGCATCCGCTGATGAGCAATTAACATACCACCACCACTACTATATTGCCTATATACACCTGCTGCTATGTATGCTAACTTACATTATTGCGTGCTACATGCCGATGCCTACATGCACAAACGCTCGCTCAATCTACCTTATCAACAAGTAATTAGCACTAGCTACTACCTGCTGCCCGCTATGGATGCATGGATTTTTCACACGTGGCATGCTCCACATAAGGTAGCCGACAAGTGCACACTACTACCGCCGCTGTAGCGTGCAAGCAACATTGAATAATTACCGACGACATCAATCCGGAACGAAGCACGCACGCCGCTGGCAGCAGGCAGGTCCGTCCATCGGTGGGCGGACGGCAACTATATATCTACGCCATATCTACGCATATATTTCCAAACCGCGCTGCGCTGCTGTCCGCACGATGTTTAAAGCGCCTGCTGCACGGCAGCGCGCGACGTTCTCTCCTACAATCGCCAGCAGCGAACGAGCGCACATACATGCACGTGTGCACGCGCGCCCATTATATCATGCATGCACTTGACGGCTGAATCAGCATAGGGCGCATATGTGCCCGTACGTCGCCGATTGAACGCGATCTATGTACACAGTGAATTCAAAAGGAAAAGAAAGAGCACGTGTGCCAGCCATCTGCCATGCGCCATCCAGCTGGCGTGGTGCATGTACATACTGGCATGTATGGCTGGCCTCCCAAGCATGGTTGCCCTTACTACCAGCAGCAGGGTTCTCCGTCGCATCCCCTGCTACATACCATACCTACTAACTGACGCGCAAGAACATAAAAGGTAGTCAAGCAACGCGTCCTGCGACCATTCGTTGCTATGAGGACGGCGTCCATGCTAGGACGGACACGCTTGCTTACTTGATGTACGCATATATGGTACATGCACGTGTGGCAATAATCCCGCTGCAGCACGCAGCAGCCATCACGTCCAGCAGCAGGGACCATCAACTTAGGGGTTACAACACCTACCAACATACCGACCGACCTCGCTTCGGCTAATTACTTGCGGCGCAGCACCACAACGCTCGTACGGATTTTGCCGTACAGGTCACTCCTCGGCATGCTTGCTGACAATCAAGCAACATAAATTCGCGGTAGTAAGGCGCTCGCTCGCGTAGGTTGTTGGCTGGGGTAATGCCCCTCAGCGGGCTGCTCATTCCCAACGATCGAAGGTACGTTCCACGGCATTCCTTCTTCTTCCCTCCAAACATAGCGTTAGCTTACCGGGCTTACTCACGTTACCAAGCCAGGCCGCCGACCAGCGTCGACACAGCGCAAACGACTCATCAAGCAAATAACGATCTCTTCATCATCATGCATTAGCAAAATGTACCGACCTCTTACATTGACTGCTACTGCTCCTTGATGCTGCAAAAATGACAGGAACAAAGGTCGGTGTGGGTTCGTCGATCGACGCACCCAAGCTGCTTATGGCGCTTACGCTTAGCAGGTCGTGTTCTGGGCGGTGGCATGGAACGCGACCCAGATTGTGGTCATCGTCGCATCGCGGGCGCCCGTGAGGGCCAGGTCCGCAGTAAACGTCTGCGGACCCATGATGGGCACCGCAGGCACCGGTACGACAGCTGGCTGCCAGGATCCTGCGGTTGTATAGTGAACAAAGAAGGCGTGCAGTCAAAGAGGCGCGTGCATGCATGGCTGGCGGGCGGGTAGAGCCGGGTCCGAATGAACGGCAGCACGCAATTGAGCTGCACGAACACATGCTCCGGTCCCACTGCAAAATCATTGTTCTCCATCCTGAGTTGATCGGGAGGCAACTAACCCAGCCAGCAGCTAACCAAAAACGCCTCTCTAAGCTGTAACTACTATTACATATTTTTTCAGCTTGTGGACGGATACCCACCAGGGGCTGAGGAAGCAAAGCTGGTGTAGCCAATGTACATGTGTACGTCGATTGCTGAGGTGTTGGAGCTGGCGATGTTGGCGGAGCAGCGCACCGTCGCGTAGGTCGGGCTCACGTTGGAACTGCGCCAGGAGAATGCGAGAGAGTCGCGGGCAAGCTGGATGACCGGGGTGTACACATACACAAGGCGGGGGGGCATGACTGCCTGCTGCTGGGTGGGACGTAACCTAGCTAGCTAGTAGGGGGGAATAAAGCTGCCAGAGGATAGCGGCAATGGTCGAGCAGATAATAACCTCAGCCAGTAGCGAAAGCAGGTGCAAGTATGTTCCTAGGCGAAACGATGTGTTGTCAGGCGAGCCTCTTGTATGTCACTACTTACACGCTGATGTCCAAGCTTCCGAAAGAGTAACCGTTGGACGCGTCGTTTTGCGCGCAGCTGGCGCAGATGAAAACGGCACCAGCTTGCGTGATGTAGGTCTGACCCACAGGAGGCAGGGACACATTGAAGATGCCCCCCCATCTGCAAGCGAACGCGCAGGCGTTGATCCTTCGGGTTTTAGGGTTTTATTGGAGGCGGGTGCATGCGTGAAACCACTTAGCTAGCAGCATGGCGCTAATCCAATTACAGCATGTGCGGACGTGCGTTGGATTTCCAACTGCGGTAAGCGCACTAAATACTCGCTACTAGAACAATAAAGGCATGTATGATGCTATGTCGTACACGGCCGCGATCTTACTTGGGAACGTCCGACACAGGTGACCAGTAGAAAAATACTTGCGCCTTATTCGCATAAGCCGTTGTTCCATTGCTGTAATAAGCTGGTACAGTATTCCCGGTCGAGTTCTGGGGTACGTATCCACGTGGGAACGCCCATGCTGAGTCAGGGCAGGAGGGGGCTGCGCTGGGAGGGAAAAAGAGAGTGCTGGCAGGAGGCAACGGGTTGGGTGGCGGACTCGGAGGCGTTGGGCTGGGAGGAGGGCTGGGCGGCATCGGGCTGGGAGGAGGACTCGGAGGCGTTGGGCTGGGAGGAGGACGTGGAGGCGTTGGGCTGGGAGGAGGACTTGGAGGCGTTGGGCTGGGAGGAAGACTCGGAGGCGTTGGGCTGGGAGGAGGGCTGAGCGGCGTTGGGCTGGGAGGAGGACTTTGAGGCGTTGGGCTGGGAGGAGGACTTGGAGGCGTTGGGCTGGGAGGAAGACTCGGAGGCGTTGGGCTGGGAGGAGGGCTGAGCGGCGTTGGGCTGGGAGGAGGACTTTGAGGCGTTGGGCTGGGAGGAGGGCTGGGCGGCATCGGGCTGGGAGGAGGGCTGGGCGGCATCGGGCTGGGAGGAGGACTTGGAGGCGTTGGGCTGGGAGGAGGGCTGGGCGGCATCGGGCTGGGAGGAGGACTTGGAGGCGTTGGGCTGGGAGGAGGGCTGGGCGGCATCGGGCTGGGAGGAGGGCTGGGCGGCGTCGGGCTGGGAGGAGGACTCGGAGGCGTTGGGCTGGGAGGAGGACTTGGAGGCAACGGGCTGGGTGGCGGGCTGGGCGGCATCGGGCTGGGAGGAGGGCTGAGCGGCGTTGGGCTGGGAGGAAGACTCGGAGGCGTTGGGCTGGGAGGAAGGCTGGGCGGCATCGGGCTGGGAGGAGGGCTGGGCGGCGTCGGGCTGGGAGGAGGGCTGGGCGGCATCGGGCTGGGAGGAGGGCTGGGCGGCATCGGGCTGGGAGGAGGGTTCGGAGGCGTTGGGCTGGGAGGAGGGCTGAGCGGCATTGGGCTGGGAGGAGGACTCGGAGGCGTTGGGCTGGGAGGAGGACTTGGAGGCAACGGGCTGGGTGGCGGGCTGGGCGGCATCGGGCTGGGAGGAGGGCTGAGCGGCGTTGGGCTGGGAGGAAGACTCGGAGGCGTTGGGCTGGGAGGAAGGCTGGGCGGCATCGGGCTGGGAGGAGGGCTGGGCGGCGTCGGGCTGGGAGGAGGGCTGGGCGGCATCGGGCTGGGAGGAGGGCTGGGCGGCATCGGGCTGGGAGGAGGGTTCGGAGGCGTTGGGCTGGGAGGAGGGCTGAGCGGCATTGGGCTGGGAGGAGGACTCGGAGGCGTTGGGCTGGGAGGAGGGCTGGGCGGCATCGGGCTGGGAGGAGGGCTGGGCGGCGTCGGGCTGGGAGGAGGGCTGGGCGGCATCGGGCTGGGAGGAGGGCTGGGCGGCATCGGGCTGGGAGGAGGGTTCGGAGGCGTTGGGCTGGGAGGAGGGCTGGGCGGCATCGGGCTGGGAGGAGGACTTTGAGGCGTTGGGCTGGGAGGAGGACTTGGAGGCGTTGGGCTGGGAGGAGGACTTGGAGGCGTTGGGCTGGGAGGAGGACTCGGAGGAGTTGGGCTGGGAGGAGGGCTGGGCGGCATCGGGCTGGGAGGAGGACTCGGAGGCGTCGGGCTGGGAGGTCGGCTGGGCGGCATCGGGCTGGGAGGAGGACTCGGAGGCGTTGGGCTGGGAGGAGGACTTGGAGGCGTTGGGCTGGGAGGAGGACTTGGAGGCGTTGGGCTGGGAGGAGGACTCGGAGGCGTTGGGCTGGGAGGAGGACTTGGAGGCGTTGGGCTGGGAGGAGGACTTGGAGGCGTTGGGCTGGGAGGAGGACTTGGAGGCGTTGGGCTGGGAGGAGGAGGGGGGGGGGGGGGGGGGGGGGGGGGGGGGGGGGGGGGGGGGGGGGGGGGGGAGGAGGACTTGGAGGCGTTGGGCTGGGAGGAGGACTCGGAGGCGTTGGGCTGGGAGGAGGACTCGGAGGCGTTGGGCTGGGAGGAGGACTTGGAGGCGTTGGGCTGGGAGGAGGACTTGGAGGCGTTGGGCTGGGAGGAGGACTCGGAGGCGTTGGGCTGGGAGGAGGACTTGGAGGCGTTGGGCTGGGAGGAGGACTTGGAGGCGTTGGGCTGGGAGGAGGACTTGGAGGCGTTGGGCTGGGAGGAGGACTTGGAGGCGTTGGGCTGGGAGGAAGACTCGGAGGCGTTGGGCTGGGAGGAAGACTCGGAGGCGTTGGGCTGGGAGGAGGGCTGGGCGGCATCGGGCTGGGAGGAGGGCTGGGCGACGTTGGGCTGGGAGGAGGGCTTGGAGGCGTTGGGCTGGGAGGAGGGCTGGGCGGCATCGGGCTGGGAGGAGGACTCGGAGGCGTCGGGCTGGGAGGAGGACTTGAAGGCGTTGGGTTGGGAGGAGGGCTGGGCGGCGTTGGGCTGGGAGGAGGACTCGGAGGCGTTGGGCTGGGAGGAGGACTTGAAGGCGTTGGGTTGGGAGGAGGGCTGGGCGGCGTTGGGCTGGGAGGAGGACTCGGAGGCGTTGGGCTGGGAGGAGGACTTGGAGGCGTTGGGTTGGGAGGAGGGCTGGGCGGCGTTGGGCTGGGAGGAGGACTCGGAGGCGTTGGGCTGGGAGGTAGACTCGGAGGCGTTGGGCTGGGAGGAGGGCTGGGCGGCATCGGGCTGGGAGGAGGGCTTGGAGGCGTTGGGCTGGGAGGAGGGCTTGGAGGCGTTGGGCTGGGAGGAGGACTTGGAGGCGTTGGGCTGGGAGGAAGACTCGGAGGCGTTGGGCTGGGAGGAAGACTCGGAGGCGTTGGGCTGGGAGGAGGGCTGGGCGGCATCGGGCTGGGAGGAGGGCTGGGCGGCATTGGGCTGGGGGAGGGGGGGCGTTGGGTGGGGAGGGCTGGGCGGCATCGGGCTGGGAGGAGGAGCTTGGAGGCGTTGGGTTGGGAGGAGGGCTGGGCGGCGTGGGCTGGGAGGAGGACTCGGAGGCGTTGGGCTGGGAGGAGGACTTGAAGGCGTTGGGTTGGGAGGAGGGCTGGGCGGCGTTGGGCTGGGAGGAGGACTCGGAGGGTGGGCTGGGGGGGGGGGGGGGGCGTGGGCTGGGAGGAGGACTCGGAGGCGTTGGGCTGGGAGGAGGACTCGGAGGCGTTGGGCTGGGAGGAAGACTCGGAGGCGTTGGGCTGGTAGGAGGGATGGGCGGCGTTGGGCTGGGAGGAGGACTCGGAGGCGTTGGGCTGGGAGGAGGGCTGGGCGGCGTCGGGCTGGGAGGAGGGCTTGGAGGCGTTGGGCTGGGAGGAGGGCTTGGAGGCGTTGGGCTGGGAGGAGGGCTTGGAGGCGTTGGGCTGGGAGGAGGGCTGGGCGGCATCGGGCTGGGTGGAGGGCTTGGAGGCGTTGGGCTGGGAGGAGGGCTGGGCGGCATTGGGCTGGGAGGAGGGCTTGGAGGCGTTGGGCTGGGAGGAGGGCTGGGCGGCATCGGGCTGGGAGGAGGGCTTGGAGGCGTTGGGCTGGGAGGAGGGCTGGGCGGCGTCGGGCTGGGAGGAGGGCTTGGAGGCGTTGGGCTGGGAGGAGGACTCGGAGGCGTTGGGCTGGGAGGAGGACTCGGAGGCGTTGGGCTGGGAGGAGGACTCGGAGGCGTTGGGCTGGGAGGAGGGCTGGGAGGTGTTGGGCTCGGAGGAGGGTTGGGAGGCAACGGGCTGGGAGGATTGCTCGGAGGTGACGGGCTCGGAGGAGGGCTGGGAGACGTCGGGTTCGGCAACATCGGACTGGGAGGAGCCGGCGGTATGTTTGGTCGACCCAAGCCTGAAGTGGTTTGTGGTGGACTTGGCGGAGGGGGACTTGTGGCCTGGCAGGTCGGCAAGGAGGTGAGGTCGATGCTAAGTTCGCATACACCAACACCGCCTGGTAAATCACAGGAACTGCCCGAGCCCCCGCAGCACTGATTGCTTCCGATGCCGATGCCGGCGGAGCACGACGAGCTAGGGAGGTTGCCAGTCATCTTTCCGTCGTGGATCTGCAGGAAGGAAGGGACCAATTGGTTTCCGTTGATATTTAGGAAGCAGGATGGGCGGTGCGGGGCGTCACGAACTAAATGGTGGGTCGAGGTAACGGGTCGAGGTATTTGATAATAAAATTAAATAACATGACGCCGGCCGGAGCCTGGCGTGTGTTGAGGGGCTGGGGAGCTGAGGGGCGAACTCCGCCCCTTCATGCCCGCACCACCGGGTGTGATCTGAAATAGGGTTCTTGTTGAAGTGGTGTTCATATTAGGATACGGCATCATGGCATATTAAATAAAAAAATCATCTCCTGAAATCGCCTACCCCAGTTGGAGCAGGTCCTACCTGGATCGGCAGCGAAGTCAGGCTGGCCGGAATGACGTAGGAGAGGGAGACGACTTCATCGCAGCTGTAAGCGGATTGTACTCCCTGCTGTCCGCAGTCGAGCAAGGAGCATGATGCGGACCTGCAGCAAGCCCAGCTGAAGCTGCCGGCTTTGCAGTTGCTCAGGTCTATGGTGACCACTCTCGTCATACTGGTCAGATTCACGCTTGAGCAAACCACTGACATGCAGCCGCTGCCGCTGTACACTGTGCTGCTGGCGCTACCTGTAAAAAGGCTGCAGCCTATGCATTGGTCAGCGAGCAGCGCCCGGTGTCCATGTCCATAGGCATCCGCTGCTGGGGCCAGGAGCAGCGGAACGAAGCAGCCGGCCAGACAAAGGGCGAGCAGCCCGATGATCTGAGCGCCTCGGCAAGTAGTGATTACAGGCGGCATTCTGGGCGCCAACATGCATGCGGCAACCGACAAGTAAGACACGAGTTGCTGGAGGACTGCGTGGGCCGCAGCAGCTGGCACGAAATTCCACTGCGCGATCCGGACAGCTGGATATCCCGAGGGGGTGACGTGACAATGATTGTGCCTACTTTGTTATTTTATACTGTGTGCGCAATCTTGACTTAGGACTCGCGTCGTACGGGAGTTACAGGCGATGGATTGCTGTGATTCCGGAGGACAGGGATCGTGTCATACGGCAGCACCCCATCGATTGCCACTGGGCCACTTTCAAGCCACGTTGTACTCGCACTAGGGCGCCGATCGCGAAGATTTTTGCCCTTGGCTCCAAACGGTTACGATCGAACCGGCGGTAGTCCATAAGTTTGTAGCCCAAATGTTCATAGCCCAACAGTTTGCAATACATTTTGAGTCCGAAGTTTGTATTCCAAGTGCCGTCGCCATAGTATTATCGTACGTACAACGACTGCGTTGGGCAGGCTGTATTTCAAGGCGGGTGTCCTTTTTGCTAGCTTGCTCGTTCCTGTCGGCAGCTAGGTTTCTGGCAGCAACGCTTTCACTGGGCAGTTTCTGCCATTTTCTGCCAGCAACGCTATGATTGGGCATAGCTTCTCCTCCTGATGCTATACGTGTAGCCGCGTTATGGCACATCCCTGCCGCTCAAAACGGAGGGCCGATGGCTTTGTACCTGGCGCTGTCTGGTGCCCGCGCGAGTTGAAGAGTCTGATCCGGATGGGCAGGGACGGGCGACAATTCGTACCGCCGTTGACTTATCATGTTGTACGAACCTCCCCGTCGTCTCCATCGCGAAGGTGAGTTGAGTTATTTGATACATCTCGACATCTGGCTCATCGACACTGCAACACGGCGTACCGCTCGTGTTTTCTGATAGGACCGCGAGCGACACTCGATGAGCGGCACGGTCGCGATCTGCCGAGCCCTGACGCTACCTACTCCGCCTACGCTTACTGCTGGACTTTCATACTCAACGCGTTATATGTGGCTCCGTTCCAGGCCCCATCTAGGTCGATGATGAGGCCACACGGTGAAGCGAAGGTGCCTCACGTGGCTAGCAGTGCTGCGGACGTGCGGAGACCGCACCGCCGGAGGCGGCGGACTCTGCCATACTCCAGCAAGAGCAAGGAAGACACATACGCTAGAACGAGATAGCGCGAACAGCAAAACAATACATGGCATTTCCAAGCCATGCGTGTGGTGGTTTTTTGCTGGCGTCCTTACCGCGTCGACGGCGTGGTTGTGGACCTTTGTAGGCCACCTGTGGTTACCCCAGGTAGGAACCCCATCCGCTGCGCAAGATCCGCGTCGCCATGGCCTCGTAGGGCTATGGCTTCGCGGCCAAAAGGCGTTCCAGTTTGTCCACAACGGGTCTCAAGGGTGCCACAATGCAACGCAGCACGTTGCAAGCCATCGCAGACGCGCACCCAGCAAGGCGCAGGTGCTGGGCCTTGCTGGGTGGTGACCCGCATGCCCTCTGCGAGAAGGGGCATATCAGAAACGGTAGCCGCCGGAACGGATAGGCCTAGCAGGTAGCGGCCCCGTTTGCCTGCTAGGCTGCCAGTGCTTGCTAGGAGCATGCTAGGCCTGTGCTAGGTCGCGGCTAGGGACATGCTACGGCGCCGCTAGCTAGCCTGGGTGACCTGTCAGCTAAGGGCATTGAGTAATTTTATCATTCCTTGCTGAGACGAGAGCTGCAACAATTCAAAACTAGTTAGTTCACGGACTGGGCTCAAGTACTACCCGGTAGTTATAATCGCTTGTTGTTTCCCGGACTGCTGCCAAACCCAGGAACGTGTCTCCGTTCAACCTCGGCCAGGACCATATGCTACGAGCGCATGTTAGCAGCCTTCCAGTCCGGTAGAATAGCCGCAACAGTCAGGCGCCCAGCTGTCCAGCTATTCAGCTTATCAACCGCCTGTCACGTGCATAGCACCCATACTGCGGCCTGGCAGGAGCTTAGCAGGATCCTAGCAGCCTGGCTAACAGCCCTTTATCAACACGGTAGCAGATAATAAGCTTACCAAGCGTCCTCCCTGCTAGGTAGCAGGAGCCTGCCAGCCTTATGACAGGTATCTGCTAAGCTACATTATATGCATTCTGGTAGCCTAGCAAACCCCTATCTGATAACCCCGATCTCGCTTAGGGATTGATGCCGGGCATGTCACCTTCGACCTTCCTATCAATGCAAAGGTCAACAACTTTCACACTTCCATGTGTAAATTCCACTGATAACAGTTTTCAATCCTGATATTGTGATAGTAACCTTTCATCAGGTTCATCCTACACAGTTCAGTCGTGGTGTCGTGCTACCAAATAACGGTTTTTTTGCTTTGGGGAGCGGTGCAATTTGCGCGGGATGGTACTTGACACCAGCATCAGGACCGTTACTTAACTGCGACCAATATGCGTACATATTGATGCTCGGGTCAAGCCCGGGTACGGCAATGCGCCAAAATGTTGCCGTCGACATGACTATGCAGGGGTAACATAAAAATAATACAGAATCAAGCGCTCGTGCAAGGTCGTGCCCTTCAGTAACGACACTAGGTCGTAGTTTACTGCTGTCTTCCAGGTTGCTACGTCGCAAAGGATATATATGACAGGGAAGCTCCGCGTCTGCGTACTGCAGTGCTCCACGGAGGGATCTGCAGCGGTGCTCAGCGAGGTCGACCCCGACCGCAAGGTATGCCACGGGCGTCCCGCAGCCTCTACTTTTAACAGCTGTAACGGCGATGGCATACTGTACCGTATGTTACGAGGCGCCCATACGCTTGCGATATGTGCGTCGCGGACCAGCACTGCCCTCGCTCATCCATGACCAAAACGCTTCAAATTCCCCTCCCTCCCCAAACATACGCTGAATTCCTCTTTCATGCTAGTACGCACTGCTGGCACCGCCAAGCCTACCATGTACTCTTCAGCCCTGAAACCAGCCCCGAAACCAACCCGCCGCGGTCAGACCCCACCCCAATAGCCTCCAAAGCATGAGCGCGCTCCCTCCCTCCTTCCCTTTGCCGCCGCTCCGCCCTCCACTCCCACAGCCAGAAGTTTACGACACAGCAGGGGAGTATGAATGGACGCACGTGTTCATACGGAAGGCCACCAGCGCCGCACAGCTGGTGGAGCTGGCGACGAGTGGCTGCTACGACGTGTACCTCAACCTATGTGACGGCGCCTGGGACGAGGACCGCGCTGGGAAGGATGTGGTGGAGGCGCTGGACAGGTGGGTAGCGTAGTATTGCGTATAGAGCGACGTACAATTGGAGCGGCGCACAGTTGGAGAAGGATCAACCGAAAGGCGAAAGGATAGGTGGGCAGGTGGCGGCGTGCGCGCGCGCGCGGTGGTTCGACCTCAGGTTACCCGTATGTTGGACGCAGGTCAGGGGCTGGGAGAGGTGAAACGGCCGCAACAAAAGCTGCACTGCAGCTGGACGAGCGTTCAGGTCCTGCGCGGGCATCCTCACTCTGAACCGCCGCCCGTCCCTTGCGCCCGGCTCCCCGCCCCCCCCGGCGCGATCCGCTTTTCCCGCCCCTTCCCCCGCCGTACAGACTCAATCTGCCGTACACCGGCGCCGACACTGCCTTCTACGAGCCCAGCAAGGTCGCCATGAAGATGGCCGTGCAGTACTATGACGTGGCGGTGAGCGGGTCCCCGCCACCATCGCCGCCGGGAAGCATCATGTGAGGCGGCCATGCTGACTGCCGACCCCCGCGGCGGCTCGGGCGGAACACGTCCTTAAAACATCAGATAGCGTCGTGTCCATTAGCCCTTTCCTCCCTCTCTCTCCGCTACGCCTACGCTCCCGCTCCGCTACGCTCACGCTCCGCTCTCCGCTACGCCTACGCTCATGCTCCGCTACGCTCACGCTCCGGGTTTCCTCTCAGCCCGCACCGCCACAATCCGAACCTCCGCCAGCCGCACCGCAGGACGAACCCACTGCGCGGTTGTCATCCTCATCACCGCCCCCACCGCCACCCGATCCCACCGCACTGCGCCCAGGTGCCGGCCTGGGTGCACATCCAGCGGCGCGGACCCACGGGTCAGGAGGGCGTAGAGGCGGGCCTTGCGGACGTCCTGGCGGCCCCCGAGCGCGGCGGGCTGCGCTTCCCGCTCATCGTCAAGCACCCCAGCGGGTACTCGTCGGTGGGCATGACGCGCGCGTCCAAGGTCACCGGCGAGGGCCAGCTGCGGGAGCAGGTGCGTGTCGTACGTCGTGCCTCGTACATCGTACGACAGCTACGTACGCCGCGCGGGCTTCCGTTGTTGCTATTCTATCCTAGCTGTCTGTGCCCACACCGCACCCACCCACCCAAGCACTCAACTTCGTCACCGCTGCTGTCCGTCACCGCGGGGTCTGCGGGCTTGCGGGCGGGCTGATGGTCGCGTAGCGCCGTACCATGACATGGCCTGACGCCGCTATCGCCAGTTCCCCACAGCTTCATCGCCTCTCCCCAGAAACCTGTTCAGTAGGATCCGCGCACGTCCCGTCTTCCTGCCCACCCCCTCCGTTAGCCCCTTTCTCCCCCCCCAATTCCCCCCGATCGCCTCCTGCGCACCACTGCCACCACCACCCGCAGGTCTCTCTTTTGGTGAAGCAGTTTGGCGGGGCCCTGGTGGAGGAGTTCATCGAGGGACGGGAGTTCACGGTGCTGGTGGTGGAGGAGCCGGCAGCATCAGCAGCAACAGCAGCAGCGGTGGCGGCGGATGCTTCTGGCGGCGCCGCCGCGGACGCTGCTCTCTCCCTCGACTCCGACCTCGGCTCCTTCAAGCCGGTGGTATATACGCCGGTGGAGTGCGCGTTCGCTCCAGGGGAGGACTTCAAGCACTTCGACCTCAAGTGGACGGATTACGAGACGTGCAGCTGGAGGCCCTGCGCTGAAGGGGAGCTGGCGGAGAAGCTCAAGGTGGCGCGGACCGGGGGTTAGGGTTTAGGTTTTTGTGATGGTGGGTATGGATGTGGTGTATGGATATTGAGTGTCCGGTAATCGCTCCAGGGGTGGGTCCGGTAATCGCTCCAGGGGTGGGTCCGGTAATCGCTCCAGGGGTGGGTCCGGTAACCGCTCCAGGGGTGGGTCCAGCGGTGGGTCCGAGGGTGGAGCCCGGGCTCTGCGGTGCGGGTTGTGTGCGTGGACCTGGCTGCTGAGTTTTGACGGACGCGGTCATCTGCCGCAAGCGTCGGGCCCCTCGCTGGCCCTCCCACCCGCCCACCCGCCCCGCCCTGCTCTCTCGCCTGCCCTCCTGATCACAGGAGGCTGCCCTCAACACCTTCGTCGCGACTCGGGGAGTCAGCTACGGCAGGTGCGTCCCAGGACTACTGCGACGACACCCCACCGCACCCCACCCCACCGCGCCCCACCCCACCGCATCCACGGGTCTTCCTCGAAACCCCACCGCAACCCACCGCAACCAATGGCGTTTCCTTGCGCCACGCGGGGTCCCCGCTTCCGTTAGCCTAGCCGCCGCCGCCGATTTAGCTTAGCCGCCGAAGATCGACATACGACACCTGACTTAAGTCTCCTCCGCCAAGTTCACCAGCATATATCCAGTCCTCGAAACGTCTGTCCTAAGCGCGTTTCCTTCGTCCACGGGTTTTCCATCGCACCCCACCGCACCCTTTCCCGCGGGGCAAAATTTACGAGTTTCTGCGCCACCCCACCCCATCCCATCCCACCCCGCCCTACTGCTTCCAGGTGCGACTTCCGAGTGGACTCCTCCGGCCAGGTGTACCTGCTGGAGATCAACCCCAACTGTGGAGTGCTCTATCCGCCCGGCCTGCACGGCTCCGCCGACTTCATCCTCTCTCTGGACCCCGAGGGCCACCGTGACCACATGCACTTCATCCGCACAATCATCGCGTCCGCCCTGGAGCGACACCGCCTTCGCCAGCCGCGGATCCTGCCCACCTTCTTCCGCCGCCCGCGACCGGCGGCGCAGCCGCCGCCGCCGCCAGCGACGGCGGCGGTGGGCAACGGCGTTGGCGGCGCCGCCGACGGCGGCAGCGGTCGCGGCAGCTGTGCCGCCTCCGGCGGCTGGGGGTTGGTGGCGCAGGTGGTTATTCGTGCGGGGGAGGTGGTGCAGCGGAACGAGCAGCGGCCCAAGACGCTAGCCAGCCAGGGCTTCGTGCGGCGGTGCTGGCCGGAGGGCAGCCGGCACAGGGAGTGGTTCGACGCGTATGCATACCCCATCAGCGATGAGGTGGGCGGGCTCTGGGGTTTACAATAAAAGAACCGGTAACGCTACTGGGGAAATGTAGTGGGTGCATAGCCTTCGGACACCGGGACGCGCGCGCATGCTACTGGACTAGGGCGGGCTCTGGGGGGGGGGGGGCAGACGGGCGCGTCAGTGCAGCGCCCGCGTCATCTGGAGCTGGCACGGGGAAGAAACCCGATTTGCGTCACCCCTGCACCCCCCGAAGCTATAGCCGTTTTGACTGTGTTTTCTCCACCTCTTTCCCCCACCCCCGGGTGGTGCAGGTTTGCATCACTTGGTCCTCCGACCCCGCCGACTGGGCGCCCATCAACCACTCGTGTGACCCCAACACCTGGCTGGTGGACATGGACGCCGTGGCCCGCAGGGACATACAACCGGGTGGGTAGCGAGGAGAAACGCGTTTTGCGAGCGGGGCGGGTGGAGAGGAAACGCATATTGATTGAATGCGACAAAGCAGTCCCTAGCCTGTTTGTGAACAACGTGGTGAGGGTGCATGCCGGAGAGCGTGGTTTGGGGTGAGAGGGGGTGCGGGTTGCGGTGGGGGGGGGTCTCGATGGACAAGAGCAGGCAGCAGGGCCCATGGGCTGGGGCTGGGCTGGATTGGGTTGGCTGCGTTTCTCCTCAGGATTGGTTCGAGGGAAGGGCTGTAGAGACTGGACTTCGATGGGTGTATTCTGCATAGATGTATTCGGCTTTGTGGGTGTATTGGGCTTTCCGTCCCTTTGCTCCGCTCGGCCGCGGGCTATCCGGGAAGGAATCCCTCAGCCCTGCCTGGCCCCTGGTGTGGAGCCATTCCCTGCTGCTCTCAACCTCCCTACGACTAAATCTCCTCTTGCTCGCGTTTCTCTCTACCTCCCGACCGTAGGCGAGCAGATCACCATCGACTACGCCACTTATTGCGTGGAGCACATGGCGCCTTTCGACTGCGAATGCGGGGCCACTTGCTGCCGCGGCCGCATCACGGGGGCGGACCACCTGGCGCCGTGGGTGGACGTGCGGTACGGCAGCCACGTCAGCGCGTACGTGGCGGAGAAGCGGCGGCGCGCCGGCCTGGCGCGTTAGTGGGTCGGGAAGGCGAGGTGGGGAAGCAGCAGAGGAGGTCGTGAGAGCGGGGGTTTAGGGTTTGAGGGGTTGTATTCCTTGGAGGCGCTCTTGGGAGAATGTTTGCCTCGTTCAGGGTTGGGATGCTGAAGGAAGGTAGTCTGGCAAGGTGGCCTAGGGCGGAAGGCCTAGCTGGCGTCGGATGACCCACAGTGGTTGCGCGCAGGTGGGTGGGGTGTACACTCGGCGTATTGACGGGGCTTTGGGGTGGCGGGCACGTGGGGGTTGGGCAGGTTAGGAGGCGATAAGCATGGCCTCGCCAGTAATTTAATCATGTACGGAATGAAACCATATCCTTAAATTCAATTATTACTGGGGAAAGCATTGGGGAGAGGTTTGCTGTATGTGACGACGCTGTCTTGTGCATGTATCAGCGCGCTGAAGTGTGGCTCTATCATAAGACCGATGGACTACAGTGGTCATCGTCGTCTTTAAATGCTGATATGATGATCGGTCGATGGACCTCTGCGGTGAAATCGACCTTCCAGGTGGTTCGCGCGATGTAACCTGGGTCCAGGCGTCTTGAGCGTGGCGCGACGGGCAGCGACGGGAATGCGCCACATCAGTCCGTTTCATGTTTATTGCACAGCCTCGAATGCCGTTGCAGCATCGGTTTTACGTGCGAATTGGCGTTCCAGGTGTGTGGCAAGCCTCGATGTTTTCGTTACTAATAACCTAACAGCCTAGCTTCGTATGTCTGTCTTCTGGGGTGCAGGATGGGCGCTATCCTGAGGAGGGATGACAAACGAGGAATCGTGCAACGGAATTTCCACATGACTGACCGTCCCGCGAAACCAGTTTTGTTGTGTGAAACTGTGTAGATAAGCAATAACATTTGCACTCTTTCATGCCAAGCCGATCAGAACTACATATGGGCCTCCGGTCTCCTTAGAACGTTGACCCGCGCACACCAGCTGGTTCTGGAGCCCAATTTTACTCAAGCTGGCACTATGACAACACAGTTATACAGCCAGACACATATATTGGGATGATGCCACACCGCTGACCCCCATGCTGCTGCTTGTGCTCCAGGTGGCCGTGGCGGTGGTCCGGCTGGCCTGCTGTAGAGCGGCAATAGTGCCCGCGCAAACCACGCCCTTGAATGTACAAACCTCTAATCTAGGATCGTTGAATCGTTCCACTATTGGCATTTTCCCAAGAGGAACACCTCCTTCGGAAGACGCAAAGATTGATTTAAATGGCAGCCTTCACGTCGAGCAAGTGTTCCTCCATCGCTTCAGCCACGCGTTGGGGAACGCGGAAGAACGGATAATTTTGGAATCAGCCCTGGATATCATCCTCGCGTCGCCCGAGCTACTGAACAGCACCTTCAGCCGAGCTCCGCCCCAGGTAACCCTGTTTAACGATGCTGCCAGCGGCAGCACAGCATCACGGGAAGCAATCAGCCTGGCGCGCTCCCTAGCGTCCGCAAGTAGCGGCGATGTGACGTTGGACGTCCGCATGGTCGCCGACTCGCTGGCCCGGCTAGCCGCACAAGTCGCGAAGCTGAGCTTTGGATCTTGCCATCCAATTATTCGCCGCGTCATATTAGCGGCCCTCGTGCGTCTACAGCTGCGGCTGCGTGAGCCTGGGCAGCCGGCCGAAGTGCAAGCTCTGCGCGACAGCCCCGAAACCAGCCGCCTGCTGTTCCGCATCTACCGTCTCCTCTTCAACATCCACCGACAGGGCGCCGCTACAAAGGGCGCCATCGAGTTCCTGCATATCTCCAAATCCGGCGGCACCTCCATGTGCTCCGTTGCCGACCGCAACGGTTGTACGGCAGAGAGCACCACCAATTTCGGCAACTGCATGGTCCGCCGCTTCGACGACCGACCGCGCTGGGTGTCGTCGCAAGTACACAACCAGACAGCGCCGCTGGATGGGTGGCGGTGGTACTACCGCTACGCCGTGCGGCGGGGAGCGCGCAGCTGCGAATACAGGTGTGCACAGGTTGGGACAAACGGGTTGTAATAGAAGTAGTACTTACATGGTCGCATCAAATCGCTTGCATCCAGAACAACCTAAGCGAGCGAAGTAAGTGCGTGTAGAAGAAGTGTTATGGGAAGCGGAGCGTGTGCGAGAGACGGGGCGGCGGCTGGGGCCTGTGGAAGGGGCGCAGAGGGAGAGGGGAGAGGAGGAGGGGCGGCTCGACAGGTTCGTTGGGTGTGCGAGGAGGGGTAGGGAATGGCGTGAATTGGCCAGGGTTGGTGATTGTTTGTTTCAGCTGAATGGCCAGGGGATGCTATGCGGTGGCGGTACCGGGACAGCCGTGACAGACAGGACAGCGGATTAAGGCACCCTTGGAACGTTTCGTTTCGTAAAACGGTGCATGTATGACAGTCAGGCACACGCGTGCCACCACGACCATTACCTTCCTATTCCCGAACCCAGATCCCGCTTGCTGCCGCAGGGACGAGTTCATGCAGCGCCGCCACTTCACCTTCTACTCCAATGAGTTTGCCGCCCACGGTGGCCTGGAGAACGACTCGGACGCCAGCGGAACCGGCGCCGGTGGTCCTCCCTGGAGCTCCGCGCACCTGTGCCCGCAGTTCCTGAACGTCATCATGCTGCGCGAGCCGCTGGCGCGGCTCGTGTCGCACGTGCGCTGGATCATGAAGGTCTACCGTACGGAGTACGGCAAGAAGTACGAGACGTTCTTCAGGGCACGTGATGCCGACTACTGGCGCCGCTTCGCGCCGGCGGCGGTTGACAACTACTACATCCGGCTGCTGCTCGGCGAGTCAGTGTTCTACGAGCCCACGGGCGGCATCAACGCCACGCACCTCGCAGCGGCGCGCCTCCTCCTGCTGCAGTACGATGTCGTACTGCTCCTGGAAGCGGCGGACATGGACGAGCTGTGGCTCAGGTTTGCGTTGGGCTGGCGGGCAGGGCTGGCGAGCGCCCGGGCGCGCGTCGCTGGCAACCACCGCGGCGCCAACGACCTAATGCCGCACGACATGGACGAGCTCATGGCCTCCAACGCCCAAGACGTCGCGCTGTATGGTTTCGGAGCGGCGGTGCACCAGTTGGATGGGTTGATGCTGGCGGCGGTCGCCGCGGCCGACATCCAGCCGTACTATGCGTACGAGGAGTTGGACCCGTCGGACGAGAGGCTGGGCGGCCGGGTGCGGTGCGGATACGTGACGCGCAAGAAGCAGCTACTGCTGAAAATGGGGATCAACCACACGGCGTACGACAGGGAGTACGACAAGGAGTTTGACATGTTGGTGTCGGCGGACGAGCAGCAGCCAGAGCGGCAGGTGGGACAGGCGCGGGCGGGCGACCCGCGGGTCCGGAAGTTGCACCTGGAGGGCGCGCAAGGGGGGGCTGCGGGCCAGCGCAACGCGCGTGGGAGTAATGTGGGGTCCGTGGGCGGCGATCGGCGGGTGAGGAAAGCGGTGGCTCGGACGTCGTCGAAAACAAAAACACACGCATGAGGCCGTTTCGTTGCGGGCAGGCAGGCCGGGCGAGAGGTGCAACGCGGTTCAATGCGTTGGCACCTTCGTTAACCCCTTGCAGTTGACCCCTTGCGGGCAAGGGGTCGAGAGGTGGTCACGGATGTCTACAAGCAGATGTCTACAAGTCGGACTGGTCGTGACTTGCGAGCTGTTGTGGGAGGGGATGGGGTGCGCGGGTTTGTGTGGTCGGCGAAGACAGATGCGTTGATGCGGGCGGCGAAGGATGTCCGGCGGGGCTCACATTGGGCCAGATGGTTGTCGTACGTCCCAGCAGCAAAAGCCCGGTACTAACGGTACCTGCATTGCCGTACCATAGGTTGGTTGCTAGCAGGGCTGCAGAGCGAGGTAGTTACGCTGGATACGTAAGCCCGTCTCTCGGACGACGACGTTTGGCTGGGACGAGGGCAGGGCCGCGGCCGTGACGCGTGTGCTGCTGTTGTGGCCGCCGTGACTGCGTTCAGGGCTGTTGTGCCGGTGGGGTTAATTCCTAAGTCGTACCCCGCCATCCCTCAACAGAGAGAGGCGGCTGCGGACGTGTGTCTCATGTGGATTCGCGGTTGGCCTAGTGAAAAGACGAAGCAAGGTGGAGGTGGTTACTTCGAACGCGACCTCGGGGTCCAAGGAAGTTGCGAAATGGCACTGTTTCCCGGCTGAGGTGGCTATCGGTGACTTTCCCCGCAGCCTCACCGGTTGTGGTCCACTCGGTTGGGTGCTGTGGCCGAGCCAGATCTTAGGGCACATGAACATGGTTTTGGGTCTCGGTTGGCATCGGCCAATAGTCGCCGGTCTCGTACGTCGTACTCTTGTCCGGTCGTACGAACGGTGCCGGTGCATAAGTGGCCAGGCGGCCGACATGCAGCAGGCAACAACCGCAACGTCACTGCGCGCCAATGGCCGGTGCAGTGTTGCGTAGGTTTGCCCTTGATTCATACGGGCTTTTAGGTAGTTGTGGCGACGAGAACGAACGAGGCTGTGCAATATTGCCAAGGACAGGAGGATGGTACTGAGGGGATATCATGGATGGGTGAGGCGCAGGGCCCAGTGTTTTGATGATAATGACAGACGGGGTGGAAGGCAGCGAAGGGTATTGATGAACGGCATTTCCTCACATGACCATGAACCATCCCTAGGCCCCTGCATGCGGGCAGCTATGGACTGCGAGCGTCCCTGGCATACCCCCTCGCTGATTGACAAGCTCGATCGGGCGTGGCTCGAGGTATTCCGTGGTTCATCTGTCAACGCGTTATAGTAGCGCCGTGTTGTACCAATTGCAATGGTATTACATCGCATACTTTATGAAATGTGCGGCAGCAAGAGACGGTGTCCGCACCGTCCTTTGCTACTGCTTTAGTCAGCTGCTGTAGCCAGAGCGCCTGGAGTAGTGAGGTGCCGTGCGCAGATATGGAGCTCCAGGTGATGCTTACTTTAGAGCAGATGGAATGACGCAGTAGGCAATGCTGGCACTGGACCTGAGGCAGGTGAGGAGGTCCCTGTGAGGCGACGGTACACGCCGAGGACCACTATGACCAGGGACCTCCTCATGGGAATGCTGCGGTCAGTGACTGCGGTTTTCGGCTTGTCCACGGAACAGGAAATTGTCCAACCACATGGCTGCATCTCTTTTGCCTGTGGGCAGGTCATCGTGCACATGGCGGTGTGGAGGGAGAGGTATGGAGGGGGACACACGCCCCAGTGATCATGCGACGCTCGTTGCCAGGTGAGGGATATCTTTGCGTAGGACGTGGAACTGAGAGATAGCGCCGAGATTGAGAGATTGACCATCGGCCTCCTTACAAGTGGGCACGGTCGGGCCAGTGGACAGGCAAGGTCAGTACCACCGCCGGCTGGCAGCCTGGACTGCTCGGCCCAGCACTTCTCCCCTGCATTCCCATTATTCTCATTTCCCAGTCCATTGGAGGCTGTCAAACGCACAATCTTAAGCCACGGCTAAGGTTACAGCCACTGCGGCTAGCGGAACCCCCTCCAACCCCCCTCGCAGAGAGTGCGCACCCGAGAGCGCGCCTGAGTCCAAAATTGGCGCCCATACACGGGGCGCGAGGGTAGCCTCCCTGGACCCCTGAGCCGATCTTGCTGTTCGACCCGCCAGTCAGTGTCCAGCACACATACACTCTGATGCGTTGCCAGATGGCGTCTTGTTGGGCGACAGCTGCGTGAACGAGGCACCCGGCGGGGCCATCCACGCACGAGTACGACACACGCGCACCCGGCGGGGCCATCCACGCACGAGTACGACACACGCGCACCCGGCGGGGCCATCCACGCACGAGTACGACACACGCGCACCCGGCGGGGCCATCCACGCACGAGTGCGACACACGCGCACCCGGCGGGGCCATCCACGCACGAGTACGACACACGCGCACCCGTGTCCAAGGACGAGTACGACACGATCCACACAATACACAAACAAACAAAACACGCATACACATGGCACTGCGCCCGAGGCGTTGCCGCGGCTGCTGCAAGCCTGCCCCCATGTACCATACCCGGGGTAGCCCTTCTGCCCAGCAGCCGCCCCCCGGCTGGGGCGACATTGCGGCGAGATCCAACTGGATCCATCCCATTGCATCCGTGAGCGCATAGACAGCCCACCGACAGAATTGCAGCTGTCGCTCAGCCACGGCTACAACCACACGGTGCCTGCCGCCTCGCAACCCGAGGTTGGGGGCAGGAGGGTGCGACCTCCACCTTCCTCACGCCGCTTGCCAAGGCCGCCACGGCAGAGCCTCAGGCAAGCGGGCGCGCGAAGTGAACTATGGGTCGCTGGTTGGGTGCGGTGATGTCGCCGCTTACGCCGTGAGGGCCTTGGCCTTGCGCTGCTTGACGAGGTCGCTCATGTAGGCGCGGAGCTGCGGGGGTGTGTGGGGGGGGGGATGATAAGAGAATCCGCGAATCCACGGGGGGGAGGGTGAGGATATGAAGTGCCGTGAGGGGGTGCAACGTGGGCATCCGGTGCACAGAGGTAAGCGACATGCATGATGTGGGGCGCCGGGTTGGCGGGAAAGCTGTCCACCGGTGTCCGCCCACATTGGCGGGAAAGCTGTCCACAGCTGTCCCTCAGCGACAGAGCCGCCAGGAGCGCAGCTCGGCCCGGCGGCACAGCATCCCGAGGGAGGCCGGCGGCGGCAACGCCAGGCTACCAGGCCAGCGGGGACAGACCAAGCAGGACCGCACTAGGCCACACCCCCAACCAGGAAGCCTGTGGTATTGTATACACCAGGAACCTCAACGACGCCTGGCGTCCCCCTTGCTGCCCCGTGCCGGAGCCCTAGCGCCGCCGACCTGTCCCTGCGCTCCGATTCCCCTCCTACCTTGGGGGTCGGGGGCTTCTCCTTGAGCTCCTCGGCGTGCTTGACGATGAAGCCGGTGTCCACCTGCACGATGGATAGGGTGGAAGGCGGGCGGGTAGGTGGTTAGGGATTACGGGGCCCAGATGCGTGGATATCAAGTACAATCAAACGAAGGCAAATATGTTACCATAAAACCCTCTTACGTCGTATGGCCATACGTCCGGACCAAAACCTGCCCGGGGAGCTCTCTCCCCGTTTCCCTGCCAGCCCACGTCAGCACGGAGACCTCTCCTCCCCGCCTCCCCCCTGCACCCACGTCAGCACCGGGACCCCTCCCCTCTCCCCGCCCCCCCCTGCACCCACGTCGCCGGTCTTGAACGCCTCAGTCTGAAGGATGAGCTTGTGGAAGGGGGCGGTGGTGGGTACGCCGGTGATGACCAGCTCGTCAAGGGCGCGCAGCATGCGGCCGATGGCCTGGCGGGGGGGGGGGGCGAGAGGGAGGGAGGGAGGAAGGGAGCGAGGGATCCTTAGGATAGCTGGTCGAACACTGGCTCAACAAGCGGGAGGTCGGAGGTATCTCATGTACAACCAAAAGGCGGTAACAGCCACGCACCTCTTCTCCGCCGCTTTCATCCGTCAACCTCGCCCCCGCAATCCTACCCCAGGACCCTGGGCTTGGGGCCCCCTCCTTACTCACCGGGACTCCTCGCCACCCGCCCCGCTCACCTGCTTGCGGTCCGGGGCCCACACGATCAGCTTGCCCAGCAGCGAGTCGTAGTTGGGGGGCACCAGGTAGTCGGGGTAGAGGTGCGAGTCCATCCGCACGTTGGGGCCGCCGGGGGCCAGGTAGGTGGTGACGCGGCCGGGCCCGGGGCGGAAGTTCTTGAAGGGGTCCTCGGCGTTGATGCGGCACTCGATGGCGTGGCCCTGAGTCCAGGGAGGGGTGAGGGCGGGCGGGCGGGCGGGCGGGCGGAAGAGAGGTGAGAAGAGGGAGGGGAGCGGGGTTTCGTTCGAGGGTTACCGTACAGGAGGATGCTTGGCTAAGGAGGGTGCTGGTTCTGTGGTTTTGTGCTTTTTTTGCATGTCGATGATGCAGCTCTGCTCGCGCGCACCTTGAACTGGATGTCCTCCTGGGTCATGGTGAGGCGGTCGCCCATGGCCACCTTGATCTGCTCCTGGATCAGATCCGTCCCCGTAATCATCTCGGTGACGGGGTGCTCCACCTGTGGCACGTGGCGCGAGAGGAGATCCGTCGTACAGCGGGGAAGGGGCGCAAGCAACGAGGTGGAGGACAACCCCCTGTCTCCCCCCCCCGAGGGATCGTTTTTCGTGTCACCGGTTTCACCCCTCCCCCCCGGCTCCCCCCTCCCCTCGCACCTGGATGCGGGTGTTCATCTCCATGAAGTAGAAGCCCTTCTTCTCCCACAGGAACTCGATGGTGCCCACTCCCACGTAGCCGATGGCCTTGGCGGCGGCCACGGCTGCGTCGCCCATGGCCTTGCGCACCTGTACGACACAGTACGACAAGCACGGTACGGCACCGCAGCGCCCAGGTGAGCGAGCACGTGCGTCAGGCGGGGCAACGGAAACGTCAACGTCGACGTCAGCGCCCGCCACCAGCCGTTTGGCGTGAAAAACAGCGAGGGCCTTATCCGCCGATACGGTTAGCGCAGACGAGCCTCGTCACTTCCGTCCGCGCAACTGGAAGGTTCCTCCCGGACCGGACCCACCTCGGGTGTCAGGGCGGGCGAGGGGGCCTCCTCCACCAGCTTCTGGTTGCGGCGCTGTACGGAGCAGTCGCGCTCGCCGAGGTGTACGACGTTGCCGTACTTGTCGGCAAGGACCTGTTTGCGTTTACGGGGCGGGCAGGATGACGAGTGGGACGAGTCGGACACGTCAGTCCTGTTTCGGTTGGTCACTGCCACTGCTGCCGGACCCACATCAACCCCTCCCACCCCACATCAACCCACATCAACCCTCAGCCCCCCCCACCCACAAACACATCACCCCACCCCACCTGGAACTCAATGTGCCGGGGGTTTTCCACGTAACGCTCCATGTACACAGCTCCGTTGCCGAAGGCGGCATCGGCCTCCTGCTGGGCCTGTGGTCACCGAAGGTCGCAGGCAGAGAAGGAGGTGTGGGGGTTGTTGCGCTGCTGGGTGGTTGGGTTCCGCAACCGCTGGACGAACGACCGAAATGTTCTGCTGTGATTGGGGAAGAGTTGTGTTCACCTCACCCGCCCGGGTTTGCTTGCTCACGCCATGCAAGTGTGTTAACACACGCTTGCGGACGTAACGGTGCTTCCGTAGTGTGCAGCAACCAACCTCTCCATCCAATCTCCCTCCTCTCTCTTTCTCCTCCACCCTCCCTCCTCTCCGCCTTCCTTCCCTTCATCCCCCCGCCGCACCTATGTTTCCACAGCTATGTGTCCGAAGACAATGCGCCAGCTATCCTACCCATATCGTGTAACAGCTCTTCGTGCAACCGCTCTTCTCCTAAAAGATCCCTCCCCCGCCCCACCTGCTTTTACAGCGACATCAGGTCCTCCTCCCCCCTCTTCATACCCCCCGCCCCACCTGCTTGTAGAGGGACATCAGGTCCTCCTCCTTGGTGCACAGACGCATGCCGCGACCACCACCACCTGGGGCCGCGATGCGGGTGGTGTGGGGCGGGTGGGTGGGCGGTTTGTTAGTTGGACGGTTGCAGGAGTGTACGATGGGTCGGTTATGGGCCCCTGCGCCTAGATCACCGACGAGGTGGAGGACCGGGACATGTCCTGGAGGTCCCTCTTGGAGGTCCCTCCGGGCCTGACCGCCAGCATCATTGGCCCCGTCCGCCCACAGCACCAACCGTCCCATTGCCCTTCCCCGGCCACTCGCTCGCGTCTGGTGTCACGCAGTAAGCGCGGACCGAACTGCCCGACCCTATGAGCCATGCCGGTAACGCATGGCCCCTCTAACGGCCCCCTACCCATGCGTCCCCACCCTGCTTGCGAAACACGCTGGCTAGCTCCGAAGCCCTCGTGCCTTCCTCCCCCACCCCTCCAATCCGCAGCCCTTCACCAAACCCACCCGACCCTCCTCTGACCCGAACCCAATTCCCCATTTAAAGCCCCACACAAACGGGCCCCCAGACCCTCCACCTCACATCAGCAAGCCCGCATCCTGCGCCCCTTCCAGGCTACCTGCGGCCCCTCACAACCCCAAAACAACCCTAAAACAACTCTTAAAACCACCTCTTCCGCTGCCGCACGCACCGGCGGTGGCCTTGATCATGACCGGGAAGCCAATGCGCTCAGCGTTGAGAACGGCGTCAGCGTCGTCGGTGATAAGGCCCTCAGAGCCGGGCACGGTTGGCACGCCGGCTTTCTGCAGCACCCAGCACGGCGATGAACGTCATTGCGCAAGTGTTACAGCAATCGCGCGGGGTATGGTTGGAGTGAGATTCCAGAGGGTTCTTACAAACCCCAAGCAATGGAGCCACCCATCCACTCATTCGTGCGCGTGTGGCCTGGAGCCCGATAGCAGTGCGCTCAGACGAAGTGAGCTCAGCTGGGCCGTGTGTGCCTCGTGCGGCCGGTGGGGTGGCTGGTGGGGTGGCAGCGGCCGGTGGGGTGGCTGGCTGCCACAGACGACGCTGCCGCCGTATGGGTGGATGCGGTCCATGTGCGGTCGGGGACAGCTGGCGTCCGAGGGTGTGGGCCTTGGAAGGACGGGGGGCTGTCCAACGGGAGGTTAGCGAACACCGTCAGAAGGCCTTCGAGAGCGGGATGCGTACGACAGTTAAGCTGCGGCTCTCCTTATCCAGCTTCCGCAGACCCGGCGGTGGACCCGGCGATGCAGCGTTCCGCAGACCCGGCGATGCAGCGTTCACCAGCCGGTTTCGTTGTGTAGGTGATGCCAAACCATACTGGCAGCTACCACCTCGTGCGGTGCCGCGAAGATACCATCTCCGCCTTCACCCGCACCACCTCCAAACCCACCTTCATCGTGTCACGGGCGGTGGACTTGTCACCCATGAGGCGGATGTGGATCGGCTTGGGGCCAATGAACTCCAGGCCATGGTCGTTGCAGATCTCAACGAACTCGGCGCGCTCCGAAAGGAAGCCGTAGCCCTGAGATCGCAACCGCCGTCGTACGGTACGAGAAGTCAAGATGCGGCCGCGTCGGGCTTAGTGCACGCAACGCCATGCAACCTATTATCACAAACTGCACGAAGACAACCACCAACTACTGAAACTTGACTTTTCAGGCCCGTCGCGAAACAAGCAGTGCGCAATGTTTCCGTGGAGCCATGTGAGCATGCAGTGCCGTACATGCCCATGTGGGTAGTGCACAGCGGCGGACACCCGTGTGTGAGTCCACCGGTTCGTGTCTTAATGTGCACCGCAACACGTGTCTTGATGTGCACCGCAACACGCCGTAATGCTTGCTTAGTAAGGCACGAGATCCGATGCCCCGTCGCAGGCTCCCTGGCACCACATGCACCCCACTGCTCCTACGCCAGGTACCTGCTGCCCTGACTCGTTTTCGAATCCATGCCACCCTTTGGCCACTTTAGCCATCTCCTGCCTGTAAGCGAAACGGATGGCTGTCCTCCAAAGCTGTTGCTAACTTCCGCCGCAGCGCTCGGTATGTTTGCCTTCCCTCCCGACATCCCGCGCTTTGTGAATTCGCCCACCTACGGGTAGTGTGGATGTGGCTCAACCGCCCAACCACTATCCACTTCCTACTTCCTTTCATAGCAACGCCTGGGGGGCGCGCGCCACGATAAAGCTGTCCCCCCTTCACCAGCTTTTCCCCCTCGAAGCCTCACGCAGCGCCTCTCAAGGTCCCAAAATCACATCTAGGACCACCAGGACCACACATTGGGATCACGCAATTGGGATCTGGTGACTGACCCACCGGGTGAACTGCCTGCGCGCCGCGGCTGACGGCGGCCGCCAGCAGGTTGGGGATGTTCAGGTACGACTCCGACGAGGGGGCGTCGCCGATGCAGACGGCCTCATCGGCCAGCTGCAGCGGGCCAAGGAGGAGCGGGGAGCAGGGGAAAGGGAGGGAGGGAGGGAGGGAACTGGGTGGTCACGAGGGCTTGGGTGTTGGGTTGTGCGGGGCTGGACAGACCGGATTGGGTCGCGGGGGAAACGTGCGTTGACCGCAGCTGGGAAGGCGGAGGAGGAGGGGAATGGGCGAGGGGCGCCACGGGGAAGGCGAGCGGAAAAGTGTGTATGTCGGCTGGGGTGAGATGCGCTGGCGGGGCGAGTGACGTGCAAGGAGAGCTAGCTGCGTGCAGACAAACCCTATTGGGGCGGAGACAAGGCACCAGGGTCACGCGGACTGTGATGGTCGGACGACCATGGTCCGTGATGGTCGGCTGAAGATTTGTACGTTGGGGCTAGGTGGCTGGGCATGGAACCGGGTTCTGGGCTAGGAGGGCGAGTGCGGTGGTGAGCGCGGCTTTGGGGGGCCGGGCATGCGACGTGACTTTCTCAAACCCCCTATCAGCACACCGTTCTGCGACCTTTTTGTTAGTATAATCCCATCTGTACGGGTACTGCTGCAGACCTTCCCTTCATTGGCCGTAATTGACGAAATTGTGAACCGCGCTGTCCCTCCTTGACCCCCGGCCCGCCGCAAAAACGCATGGAGTCACGCACCTGCACGTGCAGGGAGTTCTTGTCCGCAATAGAGTAGACGGCCACAGTTTGCAGGCCAAGCTCCTTGCAGGCGCGGATCACACGCACGGCAATTTCACCGCGGTTGGCAATGAGGACCTTTTGGAAAACAGCCTGCGCGGCCACCTGCGTGCGGCTGCGGCCACCGGCGATACCCTTGGCAGGCACCAACAGCTGGCGAGAGGCGGCCTGGCGGCCGCTGAAGCACCGCCCGGCGCTACGCATCTGGGTCTGCAAGCAAGGAATGCGTCGCAAAGGCGGTCGACGAACGTCAATACAATTGATCGCACAACTCGGATCGATGATAAAACGGTCTAACATATGACGCCGGGCACCTCAGGACGCGACAAGCGTTACGCGGTCGACGCAGGCGGGATAAACTCGCACACCGCCGCAAGCGGCACTGGTTTCAGCAGCCGACGCTTAGATCCCCTGCGTTGCTGAATTGTATTCGATTTGCATTACAACCAGGCCTGGGCTGTCTGCGATGTGCTAGTGATCGCTGCGTCGGCTGCGGCGTCAGCAAATGGCCTTTAGCCAGTGCCCTACCTGCATGTTGAATAGGTGCCACCGACGGTACAACCTAACCTCGACAAAGTGGTAAAGGATACAGGATATGCAACGTGTGCTTCCTCACATAGAAGTCCGCTTGAGCGTAACGCCCATCTGCGTACGGCAGGTGTCAAAGCAGCCGCGGTTCCATGAAGCAAACTCGTTGACCATCACTTCCTTGTGATCCCCGTGAGTAAACTGCACACGGAGGATTGGCAGCCTCGCCTCGTCGCCTGTCCTTAGGAAGAGTACACTCCGTCAGTTTGCGCCGTCTGCATACGGTATGGCAAAATGGGGAGGCTTGCGAAACGGCGCTGTAATGACTTCATGCATGCAAAAATAGTGTCTGTGGATATGCATCTAATGGATTGCCGGTGCATTTGTGCAGAGCTGTAGACATGTCCTTTGGCAGGAAGGCAGGGTTCCAAAAGCCTCACTAATTACAACGAAGGCATGGCAATCCAAGCTGTCCAGCTGGAAGCGGGCACGAACCGTCAAGCCAACGCACGTTGTAGGGTAGGGTAGGGTTCGAGATCGCCGCAGCCCTTGCATGGCCAGCCATACATGATGGCGTATGCTATGCGAATTCATTGTGACGCCTTGTGATGCTGTCATGCAAGGAACTGAAGTGCCCTTCCAGGCCCTTCGTCCCCTTGTACTGGTCACCCATGTAGTCATCCGTCTTGCCTCAGCGCTATTCCATGTGAGGCACGTCTTTCTAGAGGAACCTGTGCCCAAAATCCCGTGCGAAACCCAAACGCCCCCTATATGCAACCACGCATGCCGCAATTTGCTTCCTTCAAGTACCCACAGAAAGGTCTTTCCCCTCTTAATGCATGTACTTCACCAGCTCAACCTAACGCGCATGCAAATCCAGCCTTACGCTGTTGTTTGGGAGATGGCCACATCTCCTCAACATGTGCTAAACCGCGTTGTCAGCCGTACTCCTTGCGCTGCATGGCAATGCAAGGCCCTCAAGGTCTCCGCTGTCACGTCCATAATCGTCTGAGGTTCTTGAGCATTCAAACGATACTAACCGACACATGCCACATGCTTTCCCCTAAGAACCTCGACGGCAGAGGATGAAGATTGGTTGGCCGTCATGGCGCGAAGCCGCCGCCGCGGCCCGCGGCGCTTGGGAGCGAAACCGCGTTCCGGACACTGATCGTTCGCGCGGTGGGTTGCGACCACAGGAACGCCCAACGTGTTCGGATGACGCTCAACCCGTCCGGGTGACGCCCAACGGGTCCGGATGACGCCCAAAACCGTAACAAGCACCACATATGACATGTTCCACAGCCACATTGCGATTGTTACCGGCATCTCGTGCGGACCCCGATGCGTCACGCGTCGTGCAATGCCGTACGTAGGCACTCACTCCTACCCCGCCCCGCCCCGCGCTATGAGCTACCACCATGAATGTCCAGCACACCCTGCCGTGCGCAAACGCCACACTTTCTGCGGACCGCTGCCGTACAGCAAGAAACGCATCGACCCTCGGAGAGGGTAGGGACCACCAAGAACACAAGGCGGCCCGGACCCCAAATCCTTCTCTCCGCACCGCCAAACCCAGCTCCTAATCTGTGCCCGTGCCAACCCCGCGAACTGTGGCCCCCGACGGAGCCCTCGGCAGCCCACTCAGGCCTCACTCTCCTCCAGCCTCCCCCAACGAGCGCACACCTAACAGCCACGCGTCAAAACACGAAATGAAGAAGACCCCATTGCCCCTCTGCCCGCGCTCTCGCTCCTCCGCTTACATCTCACGTCACTGCCTCCCCAATAAGCTTTTGCTCCGTCTACCTTTTCCTTGAGAAGCAATATACGACCGCGAAACCTCGCGGCTCCATTTCCCCCGAAGCTCAATTGCCACACAACCGCTCCTCCCCATGAGGCCTCCGGTCTCGGGCAAGAGGCGCCGCCGGCTGACCTCCCTCCTGGCTGCCGCCGTCGCGTCAGGCGCTGCAGACTAGCTTCGCCGTCTTCGGGATGCGCTTGACGACCTGGGAGGCGCAGTGGACGCTGCCGTACATGGAGGTGATGGAGGAGAAGTCAATCACCTGTGGAGCCGCGGGGTGGGAAGCAGGGGCGGCAGCAGCAGCAGCAGCGGGGTGAGGGGGGGGGATTTAAGGGGGAAACCCAGGGTAGGGTTTTAGGGTTGAGGGGGACACGAGCGCGGTGTTGATGACATCGGATACGATCAGATGATGGCTGCCCCCACCCCCCGACCCAACCTGCACCTGTACAGCGCACTCCACCCAGCAAGCAGGTTCCCGGCTGGGCGCCCGAGCCCCATCACCCACCCACCCACCCACCCACCCACCCACCCACCCACCCACCCACCCACCCACCCACCCACCCACCCACCCACCCACCCACCCACCCACCCACCCACCCACCCACCCACCCACCCACCCACCCACCCACCCACCCACCCACCCACCCACCCACCCACCCACCCACCCACCCACCCACCCACCCACCCACCCACCCACCCACCCACCCACCCACCCACCCACCCACCCACCCACCCACCCACCCACCACCCATCCACCCACCCACCCATCCACCCACTCACCCACCCCATCACCCACCCACCCATCACCCACCCACCAGCCTTTCCTTGTCCTCTTCTCCTCCTATGTCCCTTCCGCTGCCTTCCTCGCCGCCCACCCACCCACCCACCCACCCACCTGCACGTCCCCGGTGAACCGCGGGTCCTTGACGATCTGCCGGGCGCTCTGCGGGTGCACCGAGATGATGCGCGAGTCGCCCAGGTTGAGCACGTTGCAGGCGTACTGCAGCTGGTGCTCGTGGGATATGGGGATGACGTGGTAGCCCTCGCCGGAGATGAAGGCGGAGAACTCCACGCCCTCGCTGAGGGAGGGGGGCGGCAAGAGGGGACCCGTGAGGGCCGCGGGGGAAGAGGGGGTAAAGGTGCGGGGGAAGGCAAGAAAAACCCGTGTACCGTGTATGAAAGAAAAAACCGTGCATGGGGGAGGGACGCATGGCGCCGGGTGTGGTTGCGGCTGGTGTAGGACTGGGAGGACTGGGCGGCCGCTCGGAGGCACGGGCCGGAACGGAAGGGCGGAGCAGTGGACGTTCCGGCGCCGTGGGAGGTAAGCCCTGCCAACTCCCAGAGTCCTCGTCCCCCGAACTCCTAGACTCCACCTTTCCACCCCCCACCGATGCTACCCCCACCGATGCTACCCCCACCGATGCTACCCCCACCGATGCTACCCCCACCCATGCTACCCCCACCGATGCTACCCCCACCCATGCTACCCCCACCCATGCTACCCCCTCCCATGCTACCCCCGCCCATGCTACCCCCACCCATGCTACCCCCACCCCAGCCACCCACCGCGTGATCGTGTACTTCCCGGTGTCCGGGTTGCGCGTGTATTCGTCCACCAGGCGGCGGGTGGCCGACGCCTCCCCCATGATGTCCGACAGCATGATGCAGCAGCTGTCGGACAGCACGGAGAAGACGCAGTCCAGGTGCATGCGGTCCTGCGGCGCCGTGTGCGTGTCCGTGTGTGTGTGTTGAGGGCGAGGGCGGGGAAGGGGGTTACAAAATAAAGAACCGGTAACTCGACATGGGAAGTGTAGCTGGTGCGTAGCGGGGAAGGGGGGGAAGAGGGGCGATAGGGGAACACGGTGAATAGACAGAGCCGACAGAAGAGGGCGTTGTGGGTACTAGGCGGGTAAGGGTCGCGTGCGGAGGCGGAGAGGGGCGGAGGAGTGGGGGCACGAGGCAGTTGAACCCAGGTGACGGTTGGGGTCCCTTCTTAGTAGCCCTCGACGCGACACCCCCGGCCCTCCAGCCCCAGCCCCAAGAAACCTGCGACCCAATGCCCTATGGGCCACCCCTTCTTCCCTCCTGTCCCGGCAGCCTCCAATCCGCTCCCCCCTCCCTGGAGCCTCCAATCCCCTCCCCCCCCCCGGAGACCCACCCCTCCCTGGAGTCCCCAAATCCCCTCCCTGGAGTCCCCAATCCCCTCCGTTCCCTCCCTGGAGTCCCCAATCCGCTCCCTCCCCACCTGGTGCTGGTCGAAGTCGTCCCGCACTACCGCGAACCTGCGGGTGCCCAGCAGGTCCTCGTCCATCAGCTGCTGGCAGGCGGCCACGTTGGAGCGCAGCCCGATGCCGGCCATGGCCAGGTCAGCGCCCATGGGGAAGAAGTCGCCGCCCTGGAGGGAGGGAGGAGGGGGAGAGGGGAAGAGGGGTGTAAGAGGAAATCCGTGGGTCGGCTCTTAAAGTTCGGCTCTGAAAGGTAAGGTGGAATAGGAAACGTTTGGATTACACGGTTTTGCGCATGGGATTTTGCATGTTCGAGGACTCGGTTCAGGTGAATAGGGTCCGGTGGTCGAGTGGCGACCTCGGCTGCTATGTCTACACGCATGTTCGGAGCATAGGGTGCTCTGCTCGTTTGTGGCGGTGACGTGGCGGTTTCGCCCTCCGCACCCTCTTTCCCTCCCCCCCTCTTCCTCGCACCCCCCTCACCTCCAGGTAGCCGGGCTCGCGGATCTCACCAGCCACCGCCATGCCTGTCGGCGAGAGGGGGGGGGTGTTAATGCAAAAAAGGACCGGTTACTCGACGTGGGAAGTATGCCCAGCCGCCCAGCCGCTGGCGTCCAGCAGCACCCAGCCGCCCAGCCGCTGCCCAGGCGCTGCCCAGCCCTTGCTCACCCAGCTTGTTGAAGCAGAAGCGCATCACCTGCACCTCCCGCTGGCGCTGGGTGCTCCGGAGCCGCCCCATCACGATGCCCCTGTGCTCCAGGGAGGCGAACAAACAAGAGTGAGGCGACGTGTTGGGCAGAGGGGAAGGCCATCCACCGCACACCTCTTCACAGCCACATCCATTCCCCCGCCTCCGCCCTCCAACCCGGGTTTTTTGTCTCCCTCCCCCCGACCGCGGCTACACGGGTTTTCCTCGCAACACCCCGGCCTCACTTGCAGGTAGTGATCTGCTGGTCACGGGTGTATACCAGGTTGGACAGCGGCTCAAAAGTGTACGACGCCGTAAGGCCCGTGTCACGGTACGACGGCAGCAGCGAGACGGTGGGGTTGATCATGACGGTGTCGATCAGCTGCGTGGTGCTCATGGCGCTGATGACCTGCGGGGGGGGGGGGAGCGGGGGAGAGCGGGGGGGGGGTTTGAGGAAGCGGGGGTTCGAGGGAGACCCGTGGATGCCCGAAAAAACCGTTTAAAAACAGAAGTTTTGAGATGCATGCTGGAGAACTGGGTTGGGGAAGCGGGGGGCCGGGTTGCATAAAAACCGTATTACGCAACGGGACAGGATAGTTGGCGCATGGTCGTCGGGGGAGGAAGCAGCGGTGGGTCGGCGAGGGGCGGCTCGCGGGGGAGAACCCCCGGTGCTAATTGGTTTTGTCGTGGCAGCTCCCTCGCACGGCCAGATCTGATCACGTGGTGACACGGTGCCATGATCCTCTGGAGGTCGTGAGTCTTCAGTCACCCCTATCGAGGTCTTGCAGGCACACCCTTTCCCAGGTCTGTAGCCCCCAACTGTAGCCCCCAACTGTAGCCCCCAACTGTAGCCACCAACTGTAGCCACCAACTGTAGGAACCGTTTTAGCGTATGCTTGCAGGCATCAACGATCAGCCTTACGTCAGTGCGCGTCGTAGCGCAAACGTCGGGTGCTCGGTCGGCCGTCTTCGGGCGGGAACGGAGGACCCGACATTGGGGCTGGAGCCGCACCCCACCCCACCGCACCCCACCCCACCCGCCCCTGCCTGGGCCCGGGACTCGCGCCTGGTCCCCCGACCTCCCCACAAAGCTCTCCGACTTGGACACAAGGACAGACGTTCCATACTCGTCGTATCTCGTGCCCTATACCGGTAGTCGCACATCCGATACTTTGCCTCGTACGGCCAACAAGCTTGTCTACGTCACCCCACGTGCCCACACCCGTCCTGTCGTACGATGTTACGACATAGCCCCGCCTCACCTCGCGCTTGTAGATGTCCGATAGGTAGTGGCGATCAGACTCCGTCAGGGACTGGGGGGGCCCGCAGAGGGGATGTTCGGAATCGGGCGCAAGAGGATGTGGGTGGGTTGCGGGCGCAGCTGCAGGGAGGGCGGCAAGGTGCTAGGTGCACGAGGTAGGTAGGTGCCTTGCTAAAGCACTCAAAACCCTAAAACCCAGACCCTCCCCTCCCCGCCGCCAGTTCCGCCCGCCCGGCTAACCCTTCCCTTCCGTCCTTCCGTTGCGCAGGTCGATTGTTCTCCAATCCCTGTTTCTTCCTCTTCCCCGACCGGTCCTTCCTCCCCCTCCCCCAGGCCCTTCCTCCCTCTTCCCCCGGCCCTCCCCCAGCCCTTCCTCCCTCTTCGCCTCCGCAAGGCCCTTCCTTCCCCTCCCCAAGGCCCTTCCTTCCCCTCCCCAAGGCCCTTCCTCCCCTCTCCCGGGCCCGTCCTCCCCCTTCCCCCGGCCCGTCCTCCCCCCCTCGAGGCCCTCCCCCCCCCAGCTAGGCGCACGCACCACTACGTCGTGCCCCGGCGCCATCTGGTACCTCAGCGCCTCGCACACCAGCTCCTCCAGGTCCACCCGTGCAGACATGTTGGTGTCGCAGTGGTGGGCCAGGATCTCACGGACGGTAAGCACGCGGACACCGTGCTCGCGGAGGACCTGGGCCGGGGGGGATTCGAGGAAGACCCGTGGATGCCGGGGGGGAAAGGGTATGGGTGTATGGGGGTATGGGGGTATGGGTGTATGGGGGTATGGGGGTATGCGGGTATGGGGGTATGCGGGTATGCGGGTATGGGTGTATGGGGGTATGGGTGTATGGGTGTATGGGTGTATGGGGGTATGCGGGTATGGGGGTATGCGGGTATGGGTGTATGGGGGTATGCGGGTATGCGGGTATGCGGGTATGCGGGTATGCGGGTATGCGGGTATGCGGGTATGCGGGTATGGGGGTATGGGGGTATGCGGGGAGCGTGGCGGGGACCGCCATCATCGACCGGTCCACACGACACGCCGCCCCGCCCCCGCACCCTCCGGCTGTCCACGGGTGTCCTCTCTCAAGATTCCCCCAACCCACCCTCGCCCCCACGCGCACTCATTTGAGTATCCAGAACCCATTCGCCAGTTAGTTTCTGCCCTCCATTCCGAATGTCGTGTAACCGGGTCTTCTCACAGCCCCCGCCTCCCAGGACGCCCCGCCCCGCCGCCCCCCCGCCCCACCTTGCGGAACTCCCCGTGCTGCTGCTTGGCGGTGTCGATGTTGACTGGCCGCTCGTACAGCGAGCCGCGGGGGTGCAGGCCGCCCATCATCAGGGAGGACTGCTCCGGCTCGCAGACGATGACCACCTCAGCGACCTCGTTCTCGTGCGCCTGGGGAGGGCGAGCAGGAGGAGGAGGAGGAGGAGGAGGGGGGCTGGGTGGTGCGCATGGGATATACGCCGTGGTAGCCATCTGGGTCAGCAGGGGTAAGGTAAGTCAGGGCCCGTAAACTCCGCCCCTGTAGCCGTTGCAGCGAATCCGATCTATGTTGCGCGCAGGTGAGGCTGTGCAGAGTCAGCACAAACGCGGATGGACGCGCACATGCAGATGGACGCGCACATGCGGGTAGATGCGGCTGAAGGTCAGCCTCGGAGGAGGTGCCCGATTCACGACAGCGGTCCAGAAACGGAAGCTACAACTACTGGAATGCGGTCCGGAGCCCAGACGCATACGTCGCGGCGCTTGGACACAAGCTAGGTTGGGGACTCGAACTCAGTACGTGACAGCCCGAACAGTTTGTACTAGGTATCGCAAGAGGCCCAGATGTGGCGGTGTGCGGGAGCGGTAGGGGGGTGGGTTGCCGTGGCACGCGGAGTGTCGTGGAGGCATGGGTATGGCCGAGGTTAAGGATTTGAAGGGTTTCGGCGAGTGGGGCAGAGCAGCGCCGGCGTAGCGATCGATGTGACGGCGACACAGTACACGGATTCTGTCATTTAATGGTGAGCGTATGTGCAAGGACGCGGCATCAACATGCCGCGCGCTGGATGCAAGGAGGGTTGAGGTAACCCTTGCGCAGCCGACACGGCACTGCGTCTTGCATTCGAGGACGGGGGGAAGACGGCAGGCCTGGCGAGGATTATGCCCAGTAGTTATAACCGTGGTCGCTACAGATCAGGTGTATGCGAGCTGTGCAGCTGCGTTGCGCATGCACGCGACCCTGCATTCTGAGCTCAATGCGCTTCCGCCGCCCAGATCTGACAGCCGATTTGTGATTATAATATGACGTTGCTACCATTACTACTCGCGGCGCGTCCTGCTCCTTGCCTACCTGCGCAGCCTTCCTAGCCTCCAGCAGGTTGACGACGGTGCTCAGCTTGGATCGCTTGAGCGGCGGGGCACCAGTCGCATCCTCTACGCTGCGCACGTCCATAAAAGAAGCTGATTTGCCGATGGCCGCCCCGTTACCGTTCTCCGTCATGCTTGCCGCGGCGGCTGGGTTCTGGGCCAGATGCCCTTTAGATAGGGTGGAAGGTACCACCTCCAACACCGAGTCTCGGGACAAAGTCTGGGATACGGAATCGGCATTGGGAAGCGGTGTTGCGTCGGACATTGTAATGCAAGTGTGGACGGCTCGAAGTTCGGCACCAAGGAATCCTCACCTTCGCCTGCAATTGCCTGTCCCCGGACGAAATGCCGTAGAAAATCAGGAGCGATACACCGTTTGCGCACGGGACACACCTGAGCGCAGTAAAAGAACGTCTGAATAAGGCCCTCATGACCATCGGTCAATCGACGCAACGGTGCGAACTGTCGTGTAGACCTGATTGACGCGATAGTGCAGACAAAGCAGTAAACCGCATACTTAGACCCCGCGCACCACGTCTGCATTACTCTGTCGTCGTTTACGGCCGCATTTCCCCACAAGTTATCAAGCTGCTGCGGTTCGTCTCCCTACTACACCTCTTCAATCGATCAAATTGGAGCACGTTCGGGGCGCGATAGAGGACACGGCGGCCGCAGCAGCAGCCAGTGGACACATCCTGTAGAAGGTGCGTGCAATTCTGCACGATGGTCATGCCTAATTTTTCAGGGCCCCGCCTGCGGCGCAGAGACCCTCTGCGATGCGCTGTGCGATAGGGAAGGGGGGAGGGTTGCAACGAGAGAGTCAGCTGTTTGGTGGGGAGCACGCTGTTAGCCAGATGGCGCGTGCTGATGGACCGTGGCCGCTGCCTACATGTCCTGCGAGGTGTCGAACGAAAGGATCGGGACAGGGGAGTTATAGCAGCAGCAGCTAACGTACGGCACAACCATTGTGGAAGGGAATTCAGGGGAACGCAGATCGGGGCGATTGGGAGGTAGAGACTAATGGGGAACAGTGGACAGTAGCGGAATGATCGACGTCGCAGCGGGCCCAGAGGACCAAACCACGAGCGAGATAGGTCGACCCAGATCAAGCAGTCCTCAGCCCGCCTTACCCGCAAATAAGAGTGCGATACGGGATTGACACCCACACCGGGTCCAAACCCGCTGCGGACCAGTGCCGGGGCCGCCCTCCCGGCTGTCTCCGGCCGCGACCCCTCCCGGCTGTCTCCCCCACGCGCCGCCTCCCCAGGTCCCGACCATCGCCCACCACCGCCAGGGGCTGCGTTTCGTGTGATTCCGGGAGGTCCGGTGAGGACTCCGGAATAGCTCGTCGTGAAGTCCCGTGCGGACTCCGGAAGAGCTCCTTGTGAAGTCCGGTGAGGCTCCGGCGACCTGGCCAGGTGCGTGGGTGGACAAAACCCTAAACACGACACCTGGCAGAACGGCGCGGTAGCGCCGGGTGGTGGTGCTGCTGCCGCTGCTGCCTGTTTGGGCAATGAGCCAGCGCCCCCTTGGCTCTTAGCGGTCCCGTACCGGCACTCCTGCAGTAGGAGTGTGGAGGGGCGGGGCTACCGCGCGGTGATCCTTATGCGCCGGCTGGAAGCGTGGATGTGCGAGTGTGATGATGCGTTGCGCAGCTGAATGACTAACACCAGGTGCTCCCGGTTGGGCCGCGTGACGACGAAGGTGACATCGCCAGAGGGCGGCACAGCGGGGCAGGCTGGAGGAGAGGGCACCGTAGCAAACGGTTGAAGCAGAAGCCCGACGGGGTTAGGAGCGTAGGCTGGGTTGAGGGTGCTGGGCAGAGGGGTGGCCTCGTCACCTATGGCATCGGAGCGTGGCCGTCAGCGCAACCGGCATGAAGAGCACGGAGTATGTCACAACGGAGGGGGCTCCGGCCCACGGTCGGATAACCCATTGCTCTCCTCCGTTTCCTTTCCTACTGTGCCCGTCGCAGGTTTCGCGGCGGGCTGTTAGTAAGCCAGCAGCGTGCAGCTGCCGCTGCGCGCGTTTCTGGCGCAGGCTTGCGGCGCAGAGCTTTGGGGCTAATAAGGCTAAAGCGAGAGCTATCAGTATCAGCATCAAAGGCAGGGGCTTCAGCAGCGCAGACAATCCGAAGCAACCAGCAGCGCACCTGGTGGCAAGGCAACAGCGGCGTGCTGGGGTGTGGGGACGAAGGCCGGTTGTACGACAGCATGCCGCTCGGTGGTGCTAATGGAGGCGAAGGCAGCGGTGGTGGAGGCGGGGCCGCCTCGGCTTCGATGAAGGGCAAGTACTGCATCGTAACTGGCTCCAACAGCGGTATTGGTGAGTTGGGTCGAGAGTAAGCCGGTGAACCGACAAAGGAGAGCTAACCAGGTTGGCAAGGGCGATCGGCACCAACGGCTCCAGGCCGCGACCAGCACACGCTGGCCTTCAGGCCCGGCGAAGGGCGGCTGTGTTCAGCTATCGGGCGTCAGGGGGGATCTAGCACCACCGGGAGGTAGGGGGCCCTTCAGCGCGACCGGGAGGCAGGGGGGCCTTCACCATCACCGGGAGGCAGGGGGGCCTTCACCACCACCGGGAGGCAGGGGGGCCTCCACCACCACCGGGCGGGGCGAGAGAGAGAGACCGCGTTACAGTGGCCGCACGACAGGCGGCACCCGCCCTTATCCCGGCGGGAAAGCACTGCGGAAGAGACACGGAACCAAGGTCGGGTACGGGCAACAGCAGGCAAACAGCATCATGCAAAGTCAGCACAAGCGACGGCAGGACACGGCCCCATGCAGGCCACCCTTACGCGTCAAAACCACCACAAAAGCCCCCATTGGCTCACCTGCCCATCACCCGCACCACTCGTATCTCGAACCAGCAAAGGAGAGAGAGAGAGAGAGACCGCGTTACAGAGAGATGTCAGAAAGGAGAGCGGCCACCGCAGCCCGCGCCGCGATGCGATCTTGGGCGTCAGAGCGGTACAGGATGGCCTGCGAAGAGATCAGGGTGCGCCTGTGTTCATTATTGGTATCCATCACACTCCCTCCAATTCATGCCATCAGTTAGGATTTCCTGCGCAGGTTCGAATCCTGCCGACTGCGAATTTACAGGCAGTCGTGCCCGAGTGGTTAAGGGGACTGACTAGAATATGGAAGTGGATCTATGTGCAAAGTTCATTTTAGCGTCTTCGTTGCGCTTAGATGCATGTGTGGCTCATCTGGTTTCGTTGGGGTAACCTAACAGGCACCGAACATCCAGCAAAGCGATGAACGATAACGTTACACGCGTGCGCTCATGGCCGTCAAAGGGACAAACCACCCCGGTACACCGGCGGAAACCGCCACCGGCCTTTGTCGCACCCCTGTCACCACCGGGGTCACCAAGGCCGGAAGCTCCCGAAGCGTGTATGCAGTGCGCGTCCCTCCCCGGCCTTCACCTCGGGCCGCACTAACCAGCGGGCGCACTGGCCCACGGGTCCCCTCGCCTGCGCAAAGCGGCTCACACCTACCTGGGCCGTGCTGCTGACCACCGAATCAGCGGGTGCTTCGGAGCAACCAGGCGGCTGTGACGGATGGTTTTAAAGACTGGTGTGGGTCGGTTGCTTGGTTACCATCAAGTAGATCCCTAGGATTACTGACATCAGTTGGGATCTCCCGCGCAGGTTCGAATCCTGTCGACTGCGATTCCTAATAGTGATATCAAGCAGTCGTGCCCGAGTGGTTAAGGGGACTGACTAGAATTATCCGGGATCTTCCTTTTCGGTCGTGACCATGCTGCCCTGATGTGGGTTTTGCCCTGACGCTTGGCGTGGGTGCGTTCGGACACAAACATCACACTCATCACCGATTGCACTCCCTATGCTCCATACGACTGCCCTCCGGCCAGCGCCACGAAATCGAACTTTTCAAACGTCACTCGCTCACCTGCGTCGCTACCCGCCCCCCAGGCCTGCAGGTGGCTCGTGGCCTGATGAGCCGGGGGGCTCACGTGGTGATGGCTTGTCGTAACATGACCGCGTGTGAGAGCGCTGCCCAGCGCCTTCGGGTGGGTGGCTGGGGTTCACCTGTCGTAACATGACCGCGTGCGAGAGAGCTGCCCAGCGCCTTAGGGTGGTTCACCTGGGGGGCCAGGGGACTCATACCGGTATAGGTGAGTCCCAAGCCTATGAGAAGGGCTGCTGAGTGCTGACCCCACGGGATGCGGTCGCAGCTCGAGGTTCGCTCGTTCCGTTTATGTGCCTGCACTCCCTGTGGGCACCTATACCTGTTGTACGTACGTAACCCTTGTGTCCCCTTACCCGTCGTACCTAAACCCTTATGTACCCTTACCCGTCGTACGTAAACCCTTGTGTCCCCTTACCCGTCGTACGTAAACCCTTGTGTCCCCTTACCTGTCGTACGTAAACCCTTGTGTCCCCTTACCTGTCGTACGTAAACCCTTACGTCCCCTTACCTACCCCTTACCTATGGTACGTACGTAACCCTTAAAAGGCTTCTGTGTCCGCAGGAGGAGGGCCTCCCCGGCAGCTGCGCCTGCAGGGTGGTGGACCTAGAGGTAGGTGCGCCCGCGACCACTGGCGCGAGGAGCAGCACGCGGGCGGAGAACAGCGCCAGCATGGCTCGCAGCCTGGTCTGGCCCGCCACGTTTTCACTCTGACACGGGGTTTTCCTCGCCACACCTCGCGCCCCAACCCAACCCAATACGAACCAACCCGACCCGACCCGATCCGACTCGACCCGACCAGGACACGGACTCTATCCGAGCATTTGCTCGTCAACAAGCCGTAGAGCTGCGCAGCGAAGCTAGGGCAGTAGCACCCTTGGCAGCAGCAGCAGCAACAGCAGCAGCAGCAACCGCGGCGGCCGCAGGGCCGGCGAAGGGGCAGCAGCCGTCCGTGCCATTGGCCCCCGGAGCGGAGGCATCCGCGACTGCGGGGGTCCGGATGGCAGCGGGCGCTGACACGACGGCGAGCCTCCATCACATTGACGTCCTGGTTAACAACGCAGGTACGGCACGATTTGACGGCAGATGTTTGTGGTTTCGGCGCTGGCGGTACAGATTGCTGGACGGTTGCACCGTAGTCCCCACCGTAGTCCATGCTATGCTTTGGGTCGGGGGTGGTGGGTGCTCTGGGGGAGGAACGGTCGCCTGTTGGGGCGGTGTTGCGAGGACAGGGAAGCGAAGGGAGGAGGCAGCTGGAAGTGTATTGGGTCAGTCAGTCCTGACCGTTGCTCGGCCAATCCTCGACGCTGTGAACGTCGGATCCGATCCATGCAGTGGCACCTTCCACCCCCCCTTTCGAACCCCTCCCCCCTTTCCCTCCACCAATCCATCGCCAGTCAGACCCCACTGCACCAAACGAGCCCCGCAGCATCCCCGACCCGACCCCTCCCCCCGCCAATGCTTCGCCACTCCACCGCTCCACCTCCTCACCGCCGCCACGGCTCAGGAGTGATGGGCGTCGCCCGAGCCCCCGATGGCAGCGACCGGCACCTAACCGCCAACCACCTGGGCCCCTACCTGCTCACCCGGCTGCTGCTGCCTCACATGACCCACGGGTCGCGGGTCATCAACGTCGCCAGCCGGGCGCACTTCGCGGGGTCGGTGGCGCTGGTGTCGTCGCCCACGGGGTCCGAGGCCATCACGGACAACACGCACCACTGGTGGGGGGCCGTGGAAAACGCGTGTGTCTCACATGAGGCGAAGCAGCTGGTGGGCAGGGCAGGTGCATAACCCTGCTTGTTACAAGGGGTAGTAGTACACGTTACAGGGTGTTCCAGGACAAAAGGCAGAAGGGATATTGGCTTCACTGCCGGTGTGCCAAAAGGGGCAGTCGGTGGGCCCCCAGCGCACGGGGCGGGTGCCAGCCAGGTGCACCACCCCTTCCTGGGAGTGCTGAGCTCTTGCGGCGCAAGACTTGCACGGGTAGTGGCAGTGAGCCAAAATCCCGCTTGTCGCCGCCCAAGACACCGACACACCATCATCGTCATCATCGACATCATAAACCCTAAAACCCACAAACACGCAAACACGCAAACACGCATAAGCCACAAGACGCCCATCGTCTCCTTCGCAACAGCCTTTGGTGGTTGTACGTCTTGCAAGACGTACAACCACCAGTAGCGCAGTCCTCCTGAGCGCAGCTCCACCCACACGTGCTGCGCCAGGTGGTGGCAATACGCCCGATCCAAGCTGTGCAACGTGCTCTTTACGGCGGAGTTGCAGCGGCGGTACGGGTACGGCAGCGGGGCGGCCCCCGGCACCGCCTCCGGCGGTGGCCATGGTTCCGGAGCGGGCATCGGCGCGCACGCTGTCAGTCCGGGACTGGTGGACTCGGGGATATTCAGGTGCGTCCTAGACGAGGGGAGGTATGGTCGTAGGTGCGTCGAGGGGAGGTATGGTCGTAGGTGCGTCGAGGGGAGGTATGGTCGTAGGTGCGTCGAGGGGAGGTATGGTCGTAGGTGCGTCGAGGGGAGGTATGGTCGTAGGTGCCGCCTAGGCGAGGGGAAGGGAGCAGCGGCAGCGGTGGCGACGCCGGCGACCGTAGCCTGGCAAGCTAGGTGGGCCCGGTGGATCCATGAAGTGTTCCGTGGAAGGGGGGGCTGGGGGAGGGGTTGCGGTAACCCTTTGGGTTGGAGGCCCGTCTGCTGGTAGTGATGGACCGCGCCCTACAACCACCAACCAATGCTGCAACCACCAACCGCGTGCAGGTACCTCCTGCCCAGTTGGGCGCAGTGGCTGAGGGCGCCGCTGAGACCGTTCTTCCGTACACCTCAACAAGTAGGCACCGCAAGCCGACGGGCATACACCTCGGGAACCCTGCTGACGTGTCGTGAGGTGGCGCCGCCGTACTGTCCGGGGCCACCTGCTCACCTTATCCAACCATCTGCCTAACTGACTACCTACCTAACCGCCTGCCTAACCACCTACCTAACCTAACCGCCCCCTGGTCCCCCAGGGCGCGGAGGTGGTGCTCTATGCCGCCAGCAGCCCCGAACTGCAGGCAAGTGGGGTGATCCATATCCGGGTAAAAAGGAAGATAGTGATGGAACCTGAAGGGAGTGGGCGGGAGGAGGGCTTGCAAGGGAAACCCGTGTACGAAAGGAAAAGCCGCGTAGGACAGCCGTTTGGAGATGCATGCTGGAGGACTTGGTGGGGGAGCTAAAATCGGAGGTTGTATGTCGATTTTCGGCGGCTAAGACGAAATCAGCGGCGATTGCTAGGCTAACGAAACCAGGGCCTCACGCGGCGCAAGGACATGTTTTGCGAAGTCGGTTTGTTTTGGGCGCAAGCGGGAGAACTGTGTGAGGCGGCCTAGCGAGTGAGGGGGAGGGCCCCTCCTAACACACGCGTTGGGCCTCAGCTGTTGGGGGCCCGTGTTGGGGCCCCGACAGGTGGAGGGAGTGTGGAGACCCGTACTGCGAAACCGGAAAAGCAGATACGAAGGGCGGGGGGCCCTGGTGGGACAACGGCCCTCTGCAGGCCCTCTGCAGACCCTCTGCAGACCCTCTGATACTAGTAACTGTTACAGTGGGCTCCAGACCATAAGCTAGAGCCATCGGGCGCATCGCCTCTGGGTAGTAGCAACTGTTACGACAAACCTCTGGTGTCTCGTGGTGCTGGTGCTCCGCACGCATAATACACACGAACGCAGCCCTCCTTCTGGCGCCACGGAGAGTAGTAGTAACCGTTACAGTGGGTTCCAGACCAGAAGTGGGTTCCAGACCATCGGGCACATCGCCTGACGGAGATGCTGTCCGAAGCGGTGTCGTACGTGCTGGTCGCGCTGCGCTTACCCGCCCGTTTCCCGTCCGCAGGAGACTCCACGCCGCTACCGCCGACCCCCTCTCCTCCCTTTTTCTGCCCTCCGTTCCCTATGTCGTGTAACCGGGTCTTACTCGCCACTCCCCTCCCCGCACACGCCCGCCTTCACAGGGCCGCAACTCGCTCTTCCTGCATGACTGCCGCGAGGTGCAACCTTCGGTAAGCGAGTAGTGGCGCCTGCGTTGCCCCCTAGTGGCGCCTGCGTTGCCGCCCTGTCCCCTGTCTCGCCCCTCTCCCTATGAAGGCGTCAGTCGCCTCAGTCCCCTACCTATGCTGGCAAACGGTGCGACAGCTGCACCCGCGTCACCCCGACCCCCTTCACCATCCAGTGTCAGGCGATGCCCCCAATGGTTCTGCCTCTTAGTTTGAAACCCACTGTAACGTGTACTACTACCATCCCCTCCTCCTCCCTCTGCTTTGAAACCCACTGTAACGTGTACTACTACCGTCCCCTCCTCCTCCCTCTGCTGCAGACTGCCGCCCGGGACAGCCTCCTGGCCGCTGACCTGTGGCGAGTGAGTGCCGCCCTCGTGGGGCTGCACGCTAACGAGGACGGCAGCAGCTCACAGGGTGGTGGTCTGGATAAAATCAAGTAAAACCCGACTAGGAAACGTCTGGATTGCGCATGTGCTGGGATCGTATGTTGTGGTGCGATTTTGGACTAAGCGGTTTTGCGAACTCGTCCTACTTATTCGCTGCTTATGCTGCCAGAATCACAACATTGTGGGTATCCAAAGCCTGAGATCGAGTTCGGCCGCCGGCTGCTAGGCCTAGACGAACCAAAACAAAGAACCCCGAGCTGTGTAGCCAAACGTTTTTATCGCGCGTTTTGGGGTGCATAGCGGAGAACTTGGTTTGGTGGCTGGACATGCTAGAGTGAGACTTGGGGGAGTGTCGTGGGGGCAGGGCAAGCGCCCTGGATCGTGAGGAAACCGCAGGTTTGGCGGCCTGGGTGGGGCGGCGCCAGGGAATGCGCGGGTTGATCCAGACCCCGTACACCGTGTACCGCCAAGGTGATTCCATGCCCGCCACACACCCATGGTTGTAATGATCAGCCACCCTGGGACTGGCCCGGACAGCTATCTTAGCTTGCACGTGGAGGCCGCGGGCCAGAGAGAGACCTGAGACAGAGGGGCGCCTGGTGGGCAGAGTGTTTGGCTCGTGGCCCAGCCGGGACTGGATGAAATCCGTAGCGCGTATCATGCGGAGAGTCTCGAGCGCGATAGGTTAGGCGGCATTTACGAACCAGCGACTAAGTTCGTGAACGCGAATTAGGCCATCCTCACATTGGGCATAATAACACGCAAGTTGCCGAGGTAACCGTGTGTGTTGCATGGCGCGGTTTCCTCGGCAGTTCGCGTTTGTGACGCTTGCTCAAAGGTCCCGATCGCCTTGTCCGCCTCCACGAACTTGATTGTTCCCTCGCAAGCAATGCCGAAGCTACCGCACGCGACCCTCTTCGCATGGTACGACGTGGGGGCAACGAAATGTCCAATGGACGGTCGTAAGTCTTAAAACTTGACTCATTCTGTTGCCTGTGAAGGAGGGGTTGGCCTAAAGCAAACATAGACAGCAGCCTTCGGCGTCGCGGGCTCACGACTAGGGCGTGTTCGCATACGTGGGATAGATAGAGTATGGTGGGAGCTTTGGATGGACCACTAGGACATTAGGGTCGGCGAAGGCAAGGGCTATCATGGAAGCGTGGCATTGGTGGACGCTGACGTCTTGCTCGCTGGATGACCCTAGGTCATACCTTTACAACAAGGATCATACCCTTAGCTACCATCAACGAGTAACCAGAGTCGGAGCATGAGCACGCCGTACATCACATCGGAGTAATGCCCTTGACGTGAAGCCTTACTCCTGGGCGGCAGGAGCTCCATCGCCCATTGGTGCATACCTTGAAATCCGTCACCCTAAACAGCTTAGGTACACTATGTAGTTGATAAATACCATTAATTTAGGTGCTAGATGAGCACGCGCGCAAGGGGCGGCCATCCAGAGGACACACGGAGGCCACCAGGAAAGGTTGACTCGGGCCCCCCCACTCCTAGCCCGCCCTCCTCATTAGATATCCCTCCCTCCAAACTTTGGCGCTGCCGTGACGACTTAGAGGCTCACAACTCATGACTCATGACTGCCGGACAGTGACGCCTTGGAGGCTCACAACTCATCTAGGACAAAACACGGCTTCGCGTCCAAAAGCGCATGCGGTAACAAACATGACACGCACGACACGTACGACACACACGACACGTAACATGCGGTAGCAAACAGGACTGAGCCCAATCCACGCCTTACGAACGAAAGTACGAGCCAGCAACACGGTATATGACGGCCATCGCTCAAGGGCCTAAAGCCATGATGCAAATGCACACCAGTGCGCAATCCTCCGATCAATCCCCTTTCCCCCGGGGTCGCATGCACCACACCTGGCACCGCCGCCGGCACCACAACCCTCGACACCATGATCCCCCGGCGGCCGCCACCTCGCCCGCAGTGCGTGTACCGTTATTTGATAAACGTTAAGAGCCATGCGACCCCCCTGTACGGCTAGCAGCCTAGGCACCCACAGCTGTCGGGACATTGCAGCTGCGGCAATCACGACGCAATGTCCCGCGCCGCAAGAAAGCAGTTGATCGACCCCCAACTCGCGCAATCCATGAATGAAATGCAACCCTAGCGCACCGCCGCTATCTCGTGAAATAGTATTTTTGAATCCGTAAGGGAGGCTTAATTAAGACACTAGAAACAACCCGCGGTCTGTATTAGTAAGCACCCCTGCGCTTCCGCCATCAGTGCTTCAGACACCAGCACCTCTTCGGTGAGGTCTCCATTGAGCCGCAGTGAAGCCAGCCAAACAGCAGGCGGAACAGCGCAAGAGCGGGCACAAGAGCGGTGCCCTGGTGACCTAGGCGCGGGTGCGGGTCGAGGCGGGCAGCTCCACATGGTGCGACTGCTGGTGGTTGTCCTTGCTCTGCACGCTGGTGCTGAGGCTGGACATCCGCTTGCCCCGAAGCACCGCCACCACCACGTCCGACGCCTCGATGACTGGCAACATGATGCACACGGCGGAGGCCACGATGCCCCAGACCATCGCGATCATCACCCAGAAGCTGCGGACAGGAGGTCAGTGCGGACAAGGGTTCGGTGCGGACAGGAGGTCAGTGCGGAGAGGAGGTCAGTGCTGACCAGGGGTTCAGTGCGGACAGGAGGTCAGTGCGGACAGGAGGTCAGTGCAAGCAGGTGTAGAGTGTGTGAAGCCACCTCGTGAAGCCGCGCAGCCCAACGGAAGATGTAAAGTACCTATCGAGTCAGACAGGCAGGCAGGCAGGCGTGTGTGCGAGCTTCATCCGCACCCACGAGTGCCCTGCATACACATGAGGCAAAAACAAAAGCAAGGTCCCCGCCGCCGCCGCCGGCACTCACGTGAAATAGCCCTGGTTGAAGACCTTGGCCGGCAGGGCTAGGACTGGCCACAAGATCAGGAGGATGACGGTGAGGGTGCCGCCGGTGGCCCAGGTGAAGCGGATGACCTGTGGATATGGAGCAGAGGAGAGGCATATGATTCACGTGGGCCCCAGGATTTAGATGGACTGGCAGAAGTGTTTCAGAGCCTTCAAGAGTAGCCTCAGGGTTTAGATGGGCTGGCAGCAGCCTTTCAGAGCCTTCAAGGGTAGCCCCAGGGGCCTCTGGTCATTGGCGCACGGACAAAGCAGCTGGAGAGACAGGTGCGGCGTGATGGGAGGTAGTGCTTACGTGGTTGAGTGCCTCCGGGGAGTCCTCGCCCTCGAAGTTGTTGGGGTCGGAGTTGGGGTCCGACTCAATGACCGGGATGTTGCGCAGCTCGGCCCAGTCGAAGTCCTGTATAACCATGCCAGGGCAGGAGGCACGTTTAGGGTAGGCATTAGGGCACCAGGGCAAACATGATGAGACTGAAATGCTACTTAGTTTGGGGTTAGGCTCGCACGCAAGCATCCCTTGGTTCGAAACCTGGCTGCAGCTGCTCACCTGTGGGAAGATGTAGGAGAGGATGATGCAGAGGAACATGGAGAAGAACAGCGCCACCAGATTGCCAGCCAACATGGGGTAGTCCTGGCCGGTGGTGTCTAGGTTCAGGACGCCGTCGTTGAGCTTGGCGGCTGTGATGAGCCACGTCATGATGGCCAGAGGGGTGGTCACGACGGCAGACACGCAAGCGGCAGTTGCAGAGCATTTAGCCCAGGTGAGCGAGGCGGCGATGGGGAACACGGCGGAGCCGATGATAATGCCCATGAACAGATACACCCAACCCAGGGACACGTCGAGCTTCATCAGAATGACGGATATGACACCCGAGACAATGGCGTAGACGACGACCATAATGCGCTGCAGCCTGATCATCGTACGGCCGTCGGCATTGCGGTTGATGTACGGCTTGTAAATGTCGTACGCGACAATCGTGGCTACCGCCATCTGCTCGGCGCAGGCTGTCGCAGTCACGGCCATGAACAGCTGGAAGGTCATGAGGAAGGCGCCACCCTTGCCCATCAGGTGCACGGCCAGGGCGGGGGGCACCAGGCCCTTGTTGGCCTCGGCCTTGGTGATGGGCAAGTCCAGGGCGCGGGCGCCCAGGCCCATGGTGGTGGCGAAGGTGAAGGGGATGGCGAACCAGCACAGGCCACCCAGCAGGTAGCCGCGGTAGGTGGCGGACGGCTTGGCGGCGATGGCGCCCTGCCAGTACGACTGGTCAACGAACACGGTGCCGAAGTTGCCTGGGGACAGAAGAGCAGCGATCAGGAAACGGTGGGTTTTCGGATTCTCTGCCAAAGTTGCTCCAGGGAATGCGGGCGGGTTGCATGTTCTGTGGGATTCCGTTCGGAGTTCCTTTCGGAATTCCTTTAGGGGCGGAAGCCAGCGCAATACATTCCTACAATGCCTAATAGCATCAGCGCATCATAGCATCGACTCAATCTGTCGTGCTGCTGTCTGTCTGCACAGCAGGCTGTCGATGCAGGTACCGCTGCACCCTTTTGTTTCGCTTCACTGCTGCTGCCGGCGCTTTCCAGAGCCGGCAAAACGCACCAATAATGTTAATGATTCCGAAGATGATGCCCGATTTTGAGAACATGGTAACGTACGAGCCACCCATGTTGTCAGCAACCGGGTGCTTCAGCTCAACGACGCGAAGGCGTTGGTACACAGTCGCAATCGAGCCGAGATCCTCATTGGTGGCGTAGACCTGGAACATGAAGATGAGCATGGCGATGTAGATGACGCACACATTGAGCCACTCCGCCACGACGGTACCTTTGAGGCCGCCAACGGCGGTGTAGATCATGACCCCGGCAGGGATGAGGAACGAGGAGGCGTACACAGACACGCCAGACAGCGCCTCCATCACGGCGGCACCGCCGAGAATGAGCATGGCAGTAACGATCAGGTTGGTGAGGAAGGCGTAGACGGTGAAGGTGACGTGCGCGGTGGTTCCCCAGCGGCAGCGGATAATCTCCAGGAAGGTGTGAATCGTGGGGGCCTTGCGCTTGATCTCAACAGCGAGGACGGCAAATAGCAGAACCTGGACAGTGGCACCTGCATGGGGAGGGGCCGGGCGGGTGAGTGGAGGCGCAGATCGAACGGACTCCGTTAAGACCGTTAGGAATCGGGCGAGGGATTAACTGCCCATCTACATGGAGAGGGGCCGGAGGGGGGAAAGGACGGGATATGATGTGAAACCGACCAGACCCCGTCGGGGAAAGGACGGAGCGGTTTGCTGGGTTGACATTGGATCTCGGACGTCGAGGTACCGACAGGAAACACGGTAGGAGGCAGGAGCTTGGAAGCGATTGCAGTTGTAAGATACGGGGGTAACGTTTGAGAAGAGGCGGCGCAGGCTGGTACCGGAGGCGCGAGGGTGAGTGGACCTTGCCGTGTTGGTGTTCGATCAGTAATCCTTCAGCCATACTCGTCCGATCGGATAGGGTAAGAAGCGTCATAAAGCCCCCACTTCTCACGCACCCGGCCCCCGATGCCCAGCCGCGGAGCCCCGTGGCCCCTTCCCATCCCCAGCCCTGCACTGCCACCCCGCCACCTCACACGATTCTAGCCCCAATCATGTCCCCATCAGGTCCCCTCCCTGGCCAAAGCTCAAGTGGTCGGCATGCAAATAGCCCTGACCTGGCCTGAACAGCGCCACCGCCAAGACCCCGGACAACCCCTCCCTGGACTCGTCTAGCTTCGGCATCCAGTGCTTTGAAAGCCAAACAACTCCTGTAACTCAATGGGTGGTACGACAGCTGCTTCAGTGAACGTCCTGTCAGTACCTTGAGGGGGACACCGCGTGTGGTCCACAGGCGTCCTTTGTGCCCTCGCACCGGTGCCAGGCTAACCCTGCCCTATACGCACCTGCACCTGCCACGACCTCCCCGCCTTGTCTGAAACCGCATTCTACCCTGCGCTGGCCGCCCCTAGTGTCCACTGGCTGCCACCATCAACTATGGGCCGCTAGGCCTCATCAATGGACCGCTAGGCCTCATCACTCGGCTTCCCCGCACTAACCGTGACTGCCCAGCACTACCCACGACTGCCCAGCACTACCCACGACTGCCCAGCACTACCCACGACTGCCCAGCACTACCCACGACTGCCCAGCACTACCCACGACTGCCCAGCACTACCCACGACTGCCCAGCACGCATGTCTCTCCAAAGATTCTCCAATTACCCGGGAGGGGGTGGGGGGTGGGGGGCGGTGCACGCCCTCGCTCGGCGCTGTGCCCTGCCTTGGCGAGCCCTTTGACTCGAGCCATTAACGCGCATTCCTTGCGCACAACGCACGTCTCCACTGTGCTCTATGCCTACATCCTTTGCAGCAATAGGAAAAGCCAGGGAAGTCCCTTCCTGGCCAGACCTCACACAATGTTTCCGGTTTACCGCACTTTCGGCTGGAGTTCCGCGTAAGGACACGATTACGATCTTTGCGTGAACAGCAACCCTGCACCCCTGAACGGCCATAACCCCTGCAATCGTCCCTCCCATCGTCTCTCCCATTGTCCCCCCCATCGTCCCTCCCATCGTCCCTCCCATCACCACGGCCATCCCCGCTGCCGCCCCCGCTGCCACTCTCCGCACCTGCCGCATACCAGAACGGTCCCGACACGCCAAAGGAGAAGGCCACGTTTGCAGATTGCAGCAGGGTGGCAGCCCATGTCCACTTGGCCACAATATCGCACGCCGTCAGGCCGGCCTTGATGCTTCGGCCAGCTGTCGAGAAGCTCTCCGAGTCGCGGCGGAAGCCTCCGAACTTCCTGCAGACACAGAGTCAATAAAACATGTGTCTTGGAGTGGCTGCTACTGTGGATGTGGCTCCCATAAGAGTGGCTCCTGTGACGCTGACGGCAGCAAAGAGCCTTGGAGACAAGAGCGCAAAAAACAGCAGCTGCACGGTGAGGTGGACACTGAGACGAGGTCATCGGGCGCTGCAGGTCACCAGGGCATTATTATACGAGCACTAACTGGCCAGCATGTCGACCTTGGGCTTCAAAGGGGGGGGGCCTGCTGCACGCGTGCCGCCTTTGCACTGTCCAAAGGTGTAATGCCCCGTCTTTATACAGCATTCAAAACACAGTCGAAGAGCCGCACCAAGCCTACCCCGCCAACATGGGTTGGCATAGGCAAGGCTTACCTATCGACCCAGATTAGGAACGTGGGTATGCAAGCGAAGACAGCACCCAGGCCGACCAGAATGAACCAGCCGAGCCCCTCCGGCAGAACAGTCGGCCCTTGACAACAGGCAACGAAGAGAACGAAAGGATTGTTTATGTGCATGAATACTCGAAGGCAGAGACGCCGAAGCCTCATGTAAAACGCGCCATTGTGCCATTGAAAAAACTCACCTTCTCCAAAGAACTCACATCTCCCATCATATTGGGTAAACCCGAATATATTTTTGCAAGACGTGGACATTCACTGCCAGCCGCTCCTGCCAGCGCTACGCAGGGCTGTCCTTCACCTTCTTTGGAAGCGTTCCTATACCTTTATTTCCTCTGTGGTCCTTCTCTGAGGATTCATAGGTTTTGATAGCATATTACCGTGTTCAGGCTCTGCGCCATACTACACGGACAGGGGCGCTACTGAACTAGGGCAGGTGGCCATGCAGGTGTGCCCTAAACAAAACGGGCGCAGTTCATTTTCTCCACGCTTTCTTTTGGTATCGACAGCGCAGAGGAACCGGACAAATAAATTACAATGCACGTTGGGACGCGAGTGGGAAACGTAGCCTGGCATGCGTAACGGGGCACCGTACCGTACGCCGACTGTTAATCGCACCCCGCAATCTATGGTTTGCGGCACAAACCGTGAACCTGTTCGACCGTGTCCGTCTAAATATACCATAAACACCCGCGTCGTTCCTGTTTCTCCCCGCGTATCCCTAACCCATCGCCGTGTGCCCACTGCCCAGCCCGGCATGGCCAAGCTTAATGGAACAAGCTGCGACCATTCTGATACCAGCGAGCACGGCGCACTGTCCGGTTGAGGTTTGAAGACTGTTTGGTCACTGCGTATGGAAACATTGCAAGGTGTAGGCGATGCGCCCTTGATTCGTTCCCCTCGCTTAGGTAACAAGGGGTAACATGGATTCAATCGGTTGACACTGGGTTCTAGTGCAGCTTCGCTTTCAAAGTTGGCGTCCTGAGCCAATAAAGGTGCCGGGGGAATGTGATTGGTGTCAGCATGTACCTATCTTCAGCATAGGGAATCTCACTCATGTTCGAGGATGACCACGAGTCCTAGTCAGGCACGATATGCGATCACGACACGCAGACCACACTACGCAATAACATACACCACCGCACCGATTGAGCCCCGTGAACACTCCTGGGGTGACAGAGCACGTTACAAAGGGGCCATGACAGTTTCCCATTACATATCATCAGCCCACTACTAAATTGACTGGTTCAGACTGCCAGAGAAAGAGACCCCCGGTTCATAGTCAGAAGTAAGAGTAAGTCACTCGCGGTACAAGTGCAAGGAACATGGCGCAGAAAGTCGCAGCTGAGTCGTGTCGTCAGGCGCTGATAGGATATAATGCTGATTTCATAGTAATTATGGGACCCCTGCTTGAATGCCTTCCACTCATGTGAATGATCAGGAAGTCTTATGGAGTGAAGATGCAGCACGCTTACCGTAGACTACTGTTCTTGGGACAATCATTGGGTAATTCTTGTTACAACTTAGATTGCACACCACGTCAACCACCCACACGGCGGTGTCCATGCTTTAAGCCAAACAGCGAACTGTTGCACGAGTTCCAGTACAAGTGCAGCGTTCAGCAGGAGAGCGGGAAAGCGCGCGAAGTCCGATATTATAGCGGCATTAGGAAGCATGGATCCATTCGATCAGTCTCGGTGGCTCACTTAAATCCCTGCAAGCCATGCAAGGCTTTTTTAGGCTCACCAGATAGTAAAAATACATTCATTACCTTCCAGCGATGCTTTAAATTAGAAATACATGAGAGCACCAACACGTTGCGATGAGCGCGTGTACCCTAACTGCCATTTCAGATACACATTTCAACACGCACACAGGTATCCTGACTCTTGATACGCTACCTAGGATCCTCATGGCACAACTGACGACTGACGATGGCACCCGACCACCGGTTGCTGCATATCTGCCTGACGTTCCCCCACCTCAGAAGTACAGTTCGATATAATATCTTAACTAATCACGCATGTGCAATGCATTGATTCAACCTCCCAGCACGATGCGGCGCGGGAGGCCTCTCCCAGGATGAGCGCGACAAACCGCACCAGAGTAGACACCCCTCACGTCCGCCTGCCCAGTCTCCACAATTGAATGCACCTTCCCGAAGTACCAACCCAACGTGGCCTCGCACTTAGTGCTAGGGCACCAGGCGGCAGCCACGTTTACTGAACGGGCTGGGCGGGGGCAGGCGGGAGCTCCAGATGCGCCTCCTTGCCCTGGACGCTCTCCTCGGCGTTGGTGTTGGTAACCCGCTTGGGCTTCTTCTTGAAGACGGCAACGATCACGTCAAACGCCTCGATGATTGGCAGGAGAATGCACACGGTAGATGCGATGATACCCCAGACCATTGCAACGATGATCCAGAACCTGCAGGGGGGAAGGCACAGATGAGACATGGTCACGCTGCCACTTAGGACAGGGTCCGGCTCTCCAGGGCAGTCAACCGCGGCCGTCTAGCAAAGGCCGTGCAGAAGAGATTCGCAGTGCTAACTCACGTGAAGTAGCCCTGGCTGAAGACCTTGGCCGGCAGGGCAAGGATGGGCCACGCGATAAGGAGGACGATGGTGAGGGTGCCGCCGGTGGCCCAGGTGAAGCGGATGACCTGTAGCGAGGAAACACGAGCAGCATGGATTAGCCGTTAAGGATGGGAACCATTACTAGCAAGTAGGAAGCCCCAAAACAAATCCTAAGAGGCGTCAATAAGCACGTAAGCACGAGACTGCTTCCAGCTCCCGGTGCAAGTGCATGCTCAGTTGTACTCGACCGACGTCGTGAGAGTGCTTACGTGGTTGAGCGCCTCCGGGGAGTCCTCGCCCTCGAAGTTGTTGGGGTCGGAGTTGGGGTCCGAGTCGATGACAGGGATATTGCGCAACTCGGCCCAGTCGAAGTCCTGTATTACCATGCCAGGACAGGGCAGGAAGCACTTTGAGGATACGCATTACGGCACCAGGGCAAACATGATGAGACTGAAATGCTAATTATTTCGGGGTTAGGCTCGCACGCAAGCATCCCCTGGTTCGAAACCTGGCTGCAGCTGCTCACCTGTGGGAAGATGTAGGAGAGGATGATGCAGAGGAACATGGAGAAGAACAGCGCCACCAGATTGCCAGCCAACATGGGGTAGTCCTGGCCGGTGGTGTCCAGGCTCAGTACGCCATCGTTGAGCTTGGCGGCTGTGATGAGCCACGTCATGATGGCCAGAGGGGTGGTCACGACGGCAGACACGCAAGCGGCAGTTGCAGAGCATTTAGCCCAGGTGAGCGAGGCGGCGATGGGGAACACGGCGGAGCCGATGACGATGCCCATGAATAGATACACCCAGCCAAGAGACACCTCCAGCTTCAGCAGGATGACGGAGATGACACCCGAGATGATGGCGTAGACGAAAACCATAACGCGCTGCAGCCTGATCATCGTACGGCCGTCGGCATTGCGGTTGATGTACGGCTTGTAAATGTCGTACGCGACAATCGTGGCTACCGCCATCTGCTCGGCGCACGCTGTCGCGGTCACGGCCATGAACAGCTGGAAGGTCATGAGGAAGGCGCCACCCTTGCCCAGCAGGTGCACGGCCAGGGCGGGGGGCACCAGACCCTTGTTGGCCTCGGCCTTGGTGATGGGCAAGTCCAGGGCGCGGGCGCCCAGGCCCATGGTGGTGGCGAAGGTGAAGGGGATGGCGAACCAGCACAGGCCACCCAGCAGGTAGCCGCGGTAGGTGGCGGACGGCTTGGCGGCGATGGCGCCCTGCCAGTACGACTGGTCAACGAACACGGTGCCGAAGTTGCCTGGGGACAGAAGAGCAGTGGTGGGGTTAATGCACTTTTTTGAATACTCTTTGTCTTTGCCCTGCATACAAGCCTTACTTCCGCACCTTATGGAGCTATATGTGAATAGATGCACACATATGATGGTCAACTGACGAGCATGGCAATACCCTATTGCCGATTCAGCTTTGTTACATGATTGGGAGGCATCCGTCCTGCTTACCGATGATGTTGATAATGCCGAAGATGATGCCCGACTTGGAGAACATGGTCAGGTACGAGCCACCCATGTTGTCAGCAACCGGGTACTTCACCTCGATGGCGCGAAGGCGGCTGTACACTTTCGAGATGGAGCCGAGGTCGGGATTGGTGGCGTAGACCTGGAACATGAAGATGAGCATGGCGATGTAGATGACGCACACGTTGAGCCACTCAGCAATGACGGTGCCCTTGAGGCCACCAACGGCGGTGTAGATCACGACACCAGCGGGGATGAGGAACGAGGAGGCGTACACAGACACGCCGGACAGCGCCTCCATCACGGCGGCACCACCGAGAATGAGCATGGCAGTGACGATCAGGTTGGTGAGGAAGCCATAGACGGTGAAGATGACGTGCGCGGTGGTTCCCCAGCGGCAGCGGATAATCTCCAGGAAGGTGTGAATCGTGGGGGCCTTGCGCTTGATCTCAACAGCGAGGACGGCAAATAGCAGAACCTGGACAGTGGCACCTGCATGGGGAGGAACCGGGTGGGTGAATGGAAGCGCGGATCGATCGAACACCGTTAGGAACCAGGCGTGGGATTAACTGCCCATCTGCATGCATGAAGGGAGCTTATTTACCTGCAGCATACCAGAATGGTCCCGACACGCCGAAGGAGAAGGCGACGTTTGCAGACTGAAGAAGGGTAGCCGCCCAGGTCCACTTGGCGACGATGTCGCATGCTGTTAGCCCTGCCTTGATACTGCGACCGGCTGTAGAGAAATTTTCGGAGTCTTTGCTGCCTCCTCCGTATTTCCTGAAAAAAACATTGGAAAGAGTTCAAGACGTGCTGGAATACTCGAGACGCTTCGGCAATAGTTGGCCAAGTAAGTATTTATGAGCACTGAAACGACCGGTGATGTACCTGTCAATCCAGATCAAAAACGTTGGCACGATTGCGAAGACAGCACCGAGGCCAATCAGAATGAACCAGCCGAGTCCCTGGGGCAGAGCGGTCGGGCCTTCGAGCAAAAGTGGACAAGGGGATTGCGTCAGGCGAGAGCCGCTGATAGGAAAAGGCTAAAACACCAAAGCACCCTAATCGACTTTAAACTTATAAACAAAATGAGCATGTGCTCCAACCGAAGACCCGTGAAACCCTAGTTGAATATTTTTGACAATACCGGCACAGTACTCACCGCCGTTGCCGAAGAACGAGCACTTCCCATCATACTGTGTTAAGTTGAAAAGATTGGTACAGTTCGACATGATTGCGTTAAGCGCCGCACACACTAGTGTGCTGCAGGAGGTTCGAGGCTCGAGTTAAAGAAGTATCTGGCTTTCAACTCTTACTTAACACCTTAGCTGATGTGAGAGCATAATATTACTTGTTGCCCTGTGGGCTTTTATAATCCGCGTGGTGCAGGTGCGGCGGTCAGGTGCGCAGGACAAAACGGCAATGCAGGACCAGTGCGACAGCTGGACGAGCCCGCCGTTGTGGGGCGCTATAGTCGGTTGCTGCTTACCAATGCAGTATTTGTTTACAGTTTTAGTGACCTATGGATGACGCTGGTACGTTGGAACCGAGTAGTGAAGATTTCCGACAACAGTACTTACGCGGCACTCCTCTATCCGATATCCATTATTTTTATGCAGTAGAGAATACTGTAAGGGCGTACCCTATAGGCCCTTGGGATAATGCCCAACCCGCATTCTGACGCGAGTCAGTTGTGTTCGTACTGAAAAGGGGAAAGAACCTGCAACGCTAGACCTCATCGATCCAGCTGGGTTGCAAATGTCGCTTCTGGAGGTCCCGTCAGGGTCGACATTAGCTGCTGGAAATGCGATAGGCGCCGCACGGGGACCAAAAGTGACAAGACCTGGTCATGTTGGCCCAGTCATGCACATTTTGCGCTGCAATTTGCGCTAATCAAGTTCAAGAGATGGCGTTAGACACGATAAGCGAGAGGTTTGTAGATAGTGAATCCATGACAGTTTTCGGTAGACCCCACGTGCATGTTAGATGAGTCACAGGCTTGACCTTCAAGCTCATCATTGCTGACGGCATCAAACCTTCCACATAAGTGGGATTGGTAAGACTGGGAGGATATGGTTCGATTCCTGAGAAGACAACTTGCTACGGAGCCCGTAGGGCAAATCGCACACTCGCGCGGAGCGTTGTATAGGAGAGAATTGCAATGTAAACTATAAGATGTCACAGTGTCCTCAAGCCTGAGCGAACCCAGGACAAGAAGAGGTTTCCGGTTGCTAAACCACGCCCCGAGCGCGTATACACCGTGCGAGTAAGGCTTTGCACCTAGGAGGAAATGAGTTATGCTTGGGTCATCCGAATTGTGCTCCGCCCTATGAAGGCGAATCGCCTCCGTAAGGGTGGCCTTGGCACACCAAGCTAGAATGCAAACGTTACATCCCTGCCCTCGTCCACATTTCTGTCCATGCCATGCCGAGTCGTGATGGGGGATTTGGGAGGCTGTCGACAAGTTCCTGGCTCCCATCATGTCCTACTCTTACGATGCCAAAACTCGGTTAACTAACACGCTCTGAACCGCCCGCCCCCGGGGCCCATACACAGCCGTCTGCGCGCATATGCGACGACTGCGAAGGTACTCCCAAATTGTCGCAGGGCGGTCCTTTATGCTAGGCTGCAAATGCCTAAACGCCTGTGGAAGCTAAGCGCAACGCCATGGTCCCAGATCTGTGCTATGCTCTGCCTCGGCTGGTAATCCATTGCCAAAGTAGGACGTGACAGGACGTGATGATAGCCACACCGCGACGCCAGATCGCATCAGGGGCCTTGTCCTAAATTGGCAGCACCAAACATACTCAACATTCCGATGCGCGCTGAGTAAAGTGTATGTGCGTGGGATTGTCGTGGAGATCATCATCACCAAGGCCACCAATAGGTTCACGACAACTCAGTGCCACTTCAGGGTGGCAAGCAAATAGCCACCGTCAGTTTTGGCCTCAGGTAGTGAGACTGGGTGCATGCAGGGGGCGACCACACTGCCACCCCACAATGCAAATCCCAGCGGCCCCTCGTCTGCAGCACGGCACTCTTAAGTCGTTCCAGGATCGGCATCGGGTCACTGTTTACATGTCGCGATTCACACGAATCCCCCCCGTGGCATAAGACGACACCGAGGCACGGCGAGGCGATTGCCTTGCGCAGGCGGCCTTGCCTATTAGCCTTACAAGGCCGCCTCCCTATTTCGGTTGGCGTCAGTTGGCAGCTCGTCCAAGTTCACCCATCAGCACGGTTGATGCAGTCCACGTGGAGACCTCGTCCGCAGCACAACGTTCCCTATTAGCAACCGGTTAGGCCGGCTCCCCACCCATTTCTTTTTCCCTTTTCGCGCGCTGCTCATCGCACATGACAACATGAGACCTCGATAGGCTGCGAGATGGTTCTTCGCGCGCATACCGGTATGCCTCCACCCCTGCCAGTCTGATCACAAAATGTCATCGCCTTCCCTACAATCCTCCCACCCTCCTCGTACACACCTAGCGCTCCCTCGCCCCTCTCCCACCCTCCACTGCCTCCCAAGCCCTCGCCGTCCTCCCCCCCCTCCACCGCCCCCCCTCCTCGTCCATCCAGGGGATCTCGGCATTACTGCTGCCCCGTGAATGCCGTTACGCCGTGACCCACGGGTCCGCAGCGCAGCCCCGCCGCCTCCTCCATCTTGGCTGCCACGCCCCACAGCCACTCGTCCCGCCACGCCTTGGCCAGTAGCGTCACACCGAATGGCAGGGTCACTGCGGAGGGGCCCCCAGCAGCCAGGTGGGCGGCCCGCTGCCGCTCGGGTTCGGAGGCCCCCTGCGCCGGCATGAGGGGAGGTGTTGTCCATTCACGGCGATGTGGTGGTGGAGCGAGGCGGGCAGCGTAAGGAACGCACGGGCAGGCAGGCAGGCAGGCCGGACGGGAGCGGGTGCGCAATCGTGTTTGGCAACTCGCCTAATCGTGATCGTGTTTGGCGACCCGCCTAATCGTGATCGTGTTTGTCAACCGGCCTAATCGTGATCGTGTTTGACAACCCGCCTGACGGGGCGGCATACGCGATCACGCCCACCGCGACGCACCTCCGACAGCGCCGCCGAGTCGTACGAGACCAGTCCCGACGGTACGGCAATGCCGCACATGTCCAGCAGGTTGACAAAGTTTGTGAAGCGCCCCAGCTTGGCGTTCCGGCTCCAGGTGGGCGGCTCGGCGCGCTCCTCTTCGCCCACCTCCGCCAGCGTCCAGTGAGTGAGGGCGGTGGGAACCAGCAGCAGGTCCACGTGGGCCAGCTCGTCCAGCGCACGTGCGCGCAGCGCCGCCATCTGGGCCATGTGGTCGTACACGTCGGCGGCGGTAAACTTGCCTGCGCCGGTACGGCGTGGTGGTGGTGGGTGGACATAAACACCGTGTACGCGACAGGGACAGGATAGTTGGCGCAGGTGGTGGGGGGGCGGTGGAGGGGCGTTGACGGAGGGGGGTGGGGCTGGATCGCTGCGAGGAGAGGCGGGGCCTGAGGCCTGAGGGATTGAAGTGGGTTCACAGCATGGGGCAGCTGTCGCCTCTGCGCTGAGCTCCCCAGACTCCATCACCCCAGAGGGGGAAAGCAATACCCAACCAACACCCAAGCGACCCGCCGACCCACCTGACCCCGCGATGATGTGCCGGGTAACCGGCAGCAACCGCTCGTCCGAAACCACCGCGGCCTGTCGCTCCAGGGAGCTCGCCGCCGCCGCATCGGCAGAGCCCTTTTCAAGGAAGGCCCGGATGCCGCTGTAGCGCTCAGCCACGAAGGACGTGCCGTACAGCATGGCTGCTATTGCCATGAGCGGCCCGAAGTCCACCTGCACCTGCCGCCCGCCCGCCTCCTCCAGCCGTGCCACCGCCGTGTTGAACTGCGCCGAGCAGGCCGCAGCCACCGCCTCGCCGCCTGCCGGTCAAGGGAGGGTTGAAAAGGAACCGTAAGGGACCGTAAGGGAGGGTTGGAAAGGAACCGTAAGGAGGGGGGCATGGTGACCTGACCATGGGATGCGGATACCCTGCTGCGCCCTCCCCGCCTCCGCAAACCCCGTCTCCCCCTCCTGTGCTGGCCCACCTGGCCGCCCCGCACACGGATGCCCCCGCTGCTCCCGCAACACAAGGCCCACCTGGCCCGGACCAGTCCAGCTGCTCCGGGGAGGGGATCGCGAAGCGGAACCCCTCGTTGGGCGGTGTCGCCTCCGGTGCCAGCTGCAGCGGCGCCCGCCTCCAGGTGTCAGCCGCCCCCGCCTGCGCCGCGCGCATCAGCCGGGTCACCTCCCCGCCGTCAGACACGCTGCAGGCGAAGACGGTCAGGCAGTCCAGGGAGGCGCACGCTGGGACCACACCTGGCAGGGGGGGGAGCGGGACGAAGGGGGGGAGAGGGGGTTGTTGTAAAAACCGTTTTACGCGACGGGACAGGATAGTTGGCGCATGGTCGAAGGGGGGTCGGGAGAGGGGGGTGGGAGGGGGGGAGAGGGGAGACCGGTGAAGCGACGAAGAGGGAGAGGGTGGCGGGGGGACCGAGGGGCAGCCAGGGCGTGGGGGTCGAAGGGGTAGCCGGCGGGGGGGGGGTCCGAGGGGCAGCTAGCTCTCACGTGAAAAGCCCCAAGCCCTTCCTAGCCCGACTACAGTAGCCGCCGAACGGGCTATTCCCCAGGCGCCCCGTCGCACTCCCATCCCTCCACTTCACCTCGACGCACCCTGCCCACCCCTATCCCCTTCCCGAGTAGCCTAGCCGTGTGCACGGGTTTCCTCGCTAGCTCCGAAGCAGCCCCCTGCCGCCGCCGGGTCTTGTCGCCCCCCCCCAACACCACCTGTTGTAACGTATGTCCTAAACGGTTTTCCCTTCGTTCTCAGTTTTTCCTTGCAACCCCTCCCCCATCATTGTCCCGACCCGTCCCGTCGCGTAAACGGTTTTTCCTTGCAACCCCTCCCCCATCACCCTGTTCTAAACGGTTTTTTCTGGCATCCACGAGTCTCCCTCGAACTCCCCCATCACCACACGCACGCACCTACTGTCGACACGCTGCCGACGGTGGGTTTGACGCCTACGCAGCCGCACAGCCCCGCCGGTACCCGCCCAGACCCCGCCGTGTCCGTGCCCAGCGCAAAGCTGACGAGGCCGCCGCCAACCGCTGCGGCGCTGCCGCTGCTGGAGCCGCCGCTGATGAAGCGGCAGTCGAAGGGGCTGGAGGGGCAGTCCAGGGAGGGCGTGCGCGTGCCCACGAGACCCGCCGCGAACTGGTCCATGTTGGTCTTCCCCACGCCGATGGCGCCTGAATGGGTGGCGGAGGTGCCATGCGCGTATGTGCCGTACATGTGCCGTACATGTGTTGTACGTCAGGGAGACGGGAGGGGGGACGAGGGGTTGGAGCGGGAGGGGGTTGGGGAGGGATGAGTGTGGAGCGAGGGGGGGGGGCAGGGGAAAGGGAACGGGCTGGTCGCGAAGGCGGGGCAGCGAGATGACACGTGTAGGCAGTGAGGAGGAAGTGAGGAGGTTTCAAGAGGAGGTGAGGAAGTTTCGGAAGCACATAGGGCGGGCGCCATTGAGCCCGAGCCCATGCGTAAGGGGGCGGAGGAATAAGCACGGCGGCGCGTGTCCGACATGGCGGCGGTTGAGGTCGTACGCATTGAGCAGCAACGCCGAAGTCGTAACGGCCAGCGCAGTCTCTGCTATTCGATTGTAAATGTTGGCTCCCTCCGCTGTTTTTGTGCTGCGCCAAGAAGGCATGCGAGGACGGAACGCCGTCGACGCAACACGGGCGCCCTGATGGCAGGAAAGGATACTAGGACTGGAACGCAGATCCCGATCGCACCTGCTGAGAGGATTGCGTCGACCGCTGGGCTGCTCGTCTCCGGCACGTAGCTGAAGGCTGGGCAAGCGGCGGTGGTGGGCATCCCCGCAATGTCAACATTGTCTTTAATGCCGAAGGGCACGCCCCACAGGCTACCCCTGCCGGCCTCCGGTTGCGCCTCAAGATCCTGGCATCTCTTGATAAGCTCATCAAGGGGCGCCAAGTACAGGAAAACACCGCGCGCGGCAACGAGGCGGGGATAAATTGCTTGGATCAATTCCGACGGCGTGCATTTTCCGCTCGCGTATGCTGCGCGAATGCTCGCAAGGTCAAGAGTATCGGGTATCATTTTCGCGAATCCAGGAATCAATCGACTGTTCCTAACACAAACGAAGCGACTGCTTTCCACTTTGTGTCCTGCAGGTTGCGAGTAGTCACCCAACCTAAGGGCGTTGCTAAGGAATGGTAGTTGCAACCCTGCGGGATTGGGGCCCTGCGTTCGCAAGGTCCCCTTAGTACGGCAGAACGGGAGGTCCTCAGGACAGTTTGCAAACGCGGAATGCGGGAGGTGAGATCGTATGCTAAGCATCTGAAATACCCGACAGTATCCGTTAAGCTTCCTAGCTCTGCCTTGTTCTGGATAGTTTACCCCATCGGCTGGGCACTACGAAAGCGAACCCTGCACACAACCGCCAACAGGGGCCCCCGTGGCCCTGCAAAGTGTTCCTAAAACTCCTTCTCGTATACCTTCAGCAGTAACATACTTGATTTACTTTCTTATATATTTACAGCGTAAGCGTACTAGGGTTCCATTGTAAAGTTTGGTAACGTGGAACCAGTCGCTTGCAAACCTGCTTAAGTCTTATCCAAGATGGCCGGTACGTAGCATGATGTTGTCTGTATGAGACTCGCTCATCAGCATGTAATGCAATATGAATTCTGCTAACAAGGGTTGTGCCGATGTAGGCGATGGCAAGCTTCGGGTGCTTATCGCGAACCGTGGCGAAATCGCTCGGCGTGTGATACGCACCTGCAAGAAATTGGGCGTGGAGACCGTCTCAATCTTTACGACTGTGGACGCGCTCGCACCTCATGTGCGCGAGGCCACTGTCGCCGTGTGTCTCGGCGACAACCCACGCGAGTACACGAACGCCGCCAGGCTGGTGCAGGTACGACGCCATCCAAACAATACTCAGGGCATGACGGAAGGGCCGATGATGATGTCGCGCAGCCTCACGCGTCGGTTGCTGGTCGCCATGCCTGCCGCCGACCCACGTGTCTCGGTCCACGCTCGTCCCACCACCTCCTTTCCAATTGCGCCGCCGCCGAGCCTCGAACGGACGTTCTGCACTGCGGGCGACGCGGCGTCTTATCCAGACCCCTCAGTTGCACAGCCGAGCTCCTCCATCACGCCGTCCGTCCTCACGTTCACGCTACCTCCTCCCCACCCGCCCATTCCCAGATCGCTGTCGACAATGGTTGCTCAGCTGTGCACCCCGGGTACGGCTTCCTGTCAGAGAACGAAGCCTTCATGAATGCGATCACGGCTGTGGGCGTGGCGTGGCTCGGCCCCACCGGCAAGACCATGCACGACTTTTCGCTCAAGCACGTGGCTCGCGAAATCGCTCGGAGCGCCGGGGTAAGCTCGACAAGAAGATCTTGGGAGATCTTCTGGATCTTCGGGGGATCTGCGCCGATCTCTGATTAGCCCGTTGTCCGCTCATATATTCCGCCCCGGTCATCCACTCCCATCTGCCTCCACAGCCTGCGCCAAGCAATCCCGACCCCGAACCCTCTCGCCCCTCCCAGTGGTGGCCTGCCCCTCCCCGGCCGCTGAGCCCGGCCCCTCTTACCCCTCCCCGGCCCCTCTCGCTCCTCCCCGGCCCCTCTCACTCCTCCCCGGCCCCTCTCACTCCTCCCCGGCCCCTCTCACTCCTCCCCGGCCCTTGACCCCGCAGGTGCCCATCCTAGAGGGCAGCGGGCTTGTGCAGACCGCATCAGATGGCGTACAGGAGGCCCAGAAGGTGAGTTTGTGGCCGCGTTCCCTGCTCCTGCCCACACACCAGTCAACTCCTAGCCCGCAACCCCGCATCACGCTCACCCACCACCCACTCACCCACCCACCCACCCACTCACTCACCCACTCACTCGAAACATATTTTCTAAACGTTATTTCTTCTCGCATCCACGGGTCATCCTCGAAACACACTCACTCAATCACTCACCCACCCCTCACCCACTCAACGGTGTTTATGTCCCCCCCAGGTGGGCTACCCGGTGCTTCTCAAGGCCACGGGCGGCGGCGGCGGCATGGGCATCTTCATGTGCCGTAACGACGATGATGTGTCTCGCCAGTTCGAGATGAGTCAGCACCAGGGGCAAGCCTTCTTCGGCAACTCCGGGGTGAGCCGGCGGAGGGGGTGGAGTTGCTGGTGTACGGCAGCAGGGGGGGAGGGGGAGGAGGTTCTTGGGCGGCTGGGGGGTCAGGGCGCTTGTAAGTGCTGAGGCCCACACACATGGGCGGTCGCGGTTCCTCCAGGGAGAGCGACGCCGCTGCAGACGCGAAAAGACACGCGCTGAGGCTCCATGTGGGCAGGGTTTTAGAGGTTTAAGATTTGTTGGCGCAAAACGTCCAGGGAGCGCAGGGGTGCCACGTGGCCGTGCCGTGATGTACGACATATGTACGACCGACGTCATTGCTCGGTCTACCGCAGGTGTTTGTTGAGAAGTACATCCAGAAGGCGCACCACGTGGAGGTCCAGATCTTCGGCGACGGGCAGGGCGGCTGCATCCACCTCGGCGAGCGCGAGTGTTCCATACAGCGCCGCCACCAAAAGGTACGGCGGCCTCGGCGGCGTGGCCGCCCCCTCTCCCCTCCCCTCCCCCTGCCTCGATCTACCCTCTTCCGCGCGCTCCCTTCCCCACCACATCTTCTTCCCCCTTTCGTCCCTTACACCCCTCACCTCAACCCTCACCTCACCTTTTCTACCTCCACCACCTGCCCGCCCCCCCCACTCCTTGCCGCGCCTCTCCGCTGGACCACCACCTTCGCCGCCCTCGGTTTGTCGGCCGTGGATTCGCGAATTCTCCTATAAAGCCCCACCCCCTCTCGCCCCCGCCCCCTCCCTCGTCGTCCAGGTCCTCGAGGAGACCCCCTCCCCCCTGGTGGATGAGGCCCTCCGCACCGCCCTGACGAGCGCCGCAGTGGCCCTGGGCGCCGCCTCCGGCTACCGTAGCGCAGGTACCGTGGAGTTCCTGGTGGACGAGGACAGCCGCAAGTTCTACTTCCTGGAGGTCAACACGCGCCTGCAGGTGGGGGGTGCAGCTGGGGGGGGGGGGAGGTCAACACGCGCCTGCAGGTGGGGGGGGTGCAGCTGGGGGAGGGGAGGTCAACACGTAAGGTCGTACTTTGGTAACGGTTTATGTCGTACGCGCTCGTCCCTGATCCGCAGGTGGAGCACGGCATTACTGAGATGGCACACGGCGATATTGACATTGTGGAGGCCCAGCTGCGGCTGCAGCTGCCGGGGATGCTGCCCGAGGGCGGAGAGGCGGCGCTGCTGGCCGCCCTGGCGGCGGCACCGGCCTACGGCTGCTGCATTGAGGTGCGCGCGCGCCTCTTGCCACGACGACACCCTGCCACAAACCCTGCTGCTAATGAGAAGCTTCTGGTGCCGAAGCGAATGCGGTTGCGGTTAGCGGTTGCGGTTGCTTACACTGGCAGATACTGCGGACACTCCGCTGATGATGCTGATGCCTGATACCCTAAAACCCTAAAACCCTAAAACCCGCGGGTCGCCTTCGTCCCCCTCCCCGCCGCTGCCCGCGCCCCCCCCCCCAAGTTGCGTAAAACGGTTTTTATACCACCCCCCAGTCGCGTTACCGGTTCTTTTATAGTTTTATTGTACCCCCCCTCCCGGCAGGTCCGCATCAATGGCGAGGACCCGGCGCATGACTTCATGCCCTGCCCCGGCCTCATGGGCCGCGTGGCCTTCCCCACGACCGAGGACGTGGAGGGCGTGCGGGTGGACAGCTGGGTGGAGACAGGCACCGAGGTGGGTGGTACGACGATGACGTGTTTGCGCGGGTGCTGCGCGTGCCGCGGTGCGGGCGGGGAGAGTGACGGCGGGTTCTGCAGCGGCCTCTCATGCTTCACACGTGCCAAACCCAAACCCAAACACGACCCCTCGCTTCCTGCCCTCCCCCCTCGCTTCTTGTCCTCCCCCCTCCCCACTCCAGGTGAGCCCCCACTACGACTCGCTTCTGGCCAAGCTGATGGTGTGGGCGCCTACCCGCCAGGAGGCTGTGGCCAAGATGGTGAAGGCGCTGGCGAAGACGGAGCTGCAGGTACCGGGGGTGGAAAGAGGTATAGACTGTGAAGGGAGCCCAGGATACCCCAGGAATAGGAATCGACGGCGTACTGTGGCTCGGTGGGGGAGGATCTGTGATGGGGTAGCTGCAATTCGACGCTATGCGAAGACGGAAGCTGCGGCATGCCAAGCTGCCTGTGGAAAAAGCAATTCGGTCTCCCTCATTCGGTTTATATGGTCGCGATCATTGACGGCACGCGGTGACCCACGGGTCGTTGGCGCGGACGTGCTGCACAGGGTGTGCCCAACAACGTGGAGTTCCTGCGTGCCGTCGTCACCGACCCACGGTTCATCGCGGGCGACACCACCACCCGCTTCCTGGAGGGCTTCCACTTCGTGCCGCACGTAGCGGAGGTCATCGTGCCAGGTCAGCAGGCAGCAGGGGTTTCAAGGAAGACCCGTGCGAGCAGGCAGCAGGGGAGGGAGGACGGGGGTAGGGGCGTTGAGGGGAGGGGATGGGTTGAGAGGAGGAGCGGGGAAGGCCCCAGCCGCTACCGGCTGGTCGCACCCCTCTCACATCTGCATCGGGAGATGCATCTTTCTCAGCCAGAGCCACAGCCACCCCTCCCTAGTCGCAGCTTGAGGACGCGACTCCCGCAACTAAAACTCCACCATGCTCCGAAACCTGGCAAACCCTCCCGACGCCCCTCCCTCCTCCGCCGTCACCACTCTCCCCCCCCCAGGCATGCAGACCAGCGTGCAGGACTGGCCCGGTCGCACCCGGCTGTGGCACGTGGGTGTGCCCCCCTCGGGCCCCATGGACTCCCTGTCGCACCGGCTGGCCAACGCGCTGGTGGGCAACGACGAGGACGCGGCGGCGCTGGAGTTCAGCCTGCAGGGTGGGTGGGGGGTGGGGGGGAAGGAGGGGTAGGCGGGGTGGGGGGGTGAGGAAAGCCCCTGCAGGGTGGGTGGGCGGGCGGGAGGGAGGGAGGGGTAGGCGGGGAGGGTGGGTGAGGAAAGCCCAGCCTGCAGGGTGGGTGGGTTGCAAGGAAAACCCGTGTACCCAGGGTGGGTGGGGGGGAGGGAAGGAGGGGTAGGCGGGGTGGGTGGGTGGGAGGGGCAGGCGGCGTGGGTCGGTGGGCGGATGGATGCCAGGCATGGAGGAAGTGGGGCCCCGGGAGTGGGGCCCCGGGAGTGGGCCCCCGGGAGTGGGCCCCCGGGAGCGGGACCTCCTGACACGAACGCGCCGACGGCACGAACCCAGCGAGTCAACGTCACACTCCGAACCCCACCCCCGCCCTCCCTCCCTCCCCCGCCCTGCCCTCCCTGGACCCCGCATTAAAACACACGCGCCCCACAGGCCCCTCGCTCCGCTTCCACTGCCCGGCGCTGGTGGCCCTGGCTGGTGCCCCCTTCGCTGCCACGCTGGACGGGGAGCCGGTGGAGTGGCTGAGCAGCTTCCGGGTGGCTGCGGGGCAGGTGCTGGCGGTGGGCCAGGTGAGCAGAGGGAGGCAGGCAGGGTTAGTAGTAGTAACAGTAAATTACAGTGGGCCACAGACCATAAGGCAGGGTAGCCACTACTACAGTGGGCCCCAGACTAGGTAACACACCCGCCCTGCTGCACGTCCCATCCTCGCAGATTGCTGGCGGTGCGGGTGTTCGCGGTTACCTTGCAGTGCGGGGAGGCATCGACGTGCCCCCCTACCTAGGCAGCCGTTCCACATTCCCGGGCGGCAAGTTCGGCGGCTACCAGGGCAGGTGCGCGAGATGGGCGAGGGAGGGGACAGGATCAAGAGGAAGGGGAGGGGGAACGGGACCAGGAGGAAGGGGAGGGGGTAAGAGGAAGAAGAGGGGGAGTGTCAGCTCAGGCGGTGGGATGTGATGCTTGAATTCTGTGCGCCGCGACGCCATTCCTTTGGCTCGGATCACCCAACCCAAGTTCGAACCCGTGCCTTTTCTGTCACGTGCCAGGTTCCTGCGTGTGGGCGACAGCCTGCCGCTGTCCAAGACTGCGGACCAGGGGGCGGAGCCGGTGAAGCTGCCGGCGGAGCTAACACCCACCTTCGGAGGTGGGAGAGGGCTGCAGGGAGGGGAGCAGGGCGGGGCGGGAGGGAAAACGAGCTCAGCAGACCCATCTAGAGGGGCCATTCGATTTGCCAGCAACCTCTGGAAGCCCGCCCTCGCCCTCGCCCTTCCCATGCGTGCCCCGGGCATCGCGTCCACACAACGTTCTTAACACAATACCTCTTCCTCCCGTGCCCCTTCCCTCCTCTGCTCCCTCCCTCCTCGCCGATCCTCAGTGCCGGCTGACGGCGGCAAGGCCTCCAGCTGGCAGGTGGGGGTCATCAGCGGTCCCCACGCCGACCCCGACTTCATCACCGCGGCCTTCATGGACACCTTCCACTCCTCACCCTACAAGGTGCACTACCAGAGCAACAGGTGAGGATGGGCAGCAGGACACCAGTTCGTTCTTCTTCCTGTCTCTTTCAGTGTCAGGCGATGCGCCCGGTGGCTCTACGTTGCTCAAACATGATCTGGAGCCCACTGTAACACCCTTACTACTATGGTCTGGGGTAGTATCAGTTACTAGTATCTACACAGTTACTAGTATCTGCATCGCACCTGTCTTTTCACAGGCTGGGTGTGCGGCTCGTGGGCCCCAAGCCCGAGTGGGTGCGCCCAGACGGCGGCGAGGGCGGCACGCACCCCTCAAACGTACACGACCACATCTACGCCATTGGCGCCATCAACTTCACCGGTGAGTGCGGGCCTCGATGGGGGGTTCGGGCGAGGGTGAGGGGGGTGCCAGGTGCCCAACCCCCGATCGACCCCGACCGCCAACATCCCTCCAGGCGACCACCCCGTGGTGCTAACCGTGGACGGACCCTCGCTGGGCGGCTTCGTGTGCCCCGCCACCATCACCTCCACTGAGCTGTGGAAGATCGGCCAGGTGGGTGGGTTAGCGGCTAAACCCTTGGCGCCAGGAGATGCGCCGTTAGTGGTAGTAACTGCTACGGTGGGCCCTCTCTTCTTACTTTGGTAGTAGTAACTGTTACTGGGGCCCCAGACCAGAAGGTAGGGCCATCGGGCGCGTCACCTGACACTTAAAAGAGACGCAGGAAGAAGAACAATCTGGCTGACCGATGCGTCATTAGTGCACCCGGCTGAGGAAGCTCTGGGTTGGTCGACCCTGAACTGCACCTTCCAAGCTTATGGACCCACCCTCCTCCCCAAACGCGCCAAACCCTCCAGCCCCTCCATTCCTCTCCTAACCCCTCGCACCCCCCCGCCCAAACCGCTCCTCAGGTTCGCCCCGACGACTCCGTACTGTTCGTACGGCTCACCCTGGAGCAGGCCCTGGCGGAGCGACTCACCACGGACGCCACCGTGGCGGCGGTGAGGGCCATGGCGGCGGAGGGCGTCACGCCAGCGGCGGCGCTGGAGTCGTACGGCAAAGCCGTCGCGGCGGCGGCCGCCGCGGCGGCCGCGCCCGACGTGGCCATGCCGCCCACCCGGGCCCTATGCCGCGACCTGCCGGCCCGGGAGGGCTTCCCTGGAGCCCAGTACAGGTGTGTACACGGACCGGGCGTACTACGCTTCCGTACCCTCGGAGCTCCGCATCGCTGCCGTACGCAGCGGCGGCGCACACGCTGCGCTGTTTTAATTACGTCATCTACAATTTCCTAACTTCCTGACGTGTTGTCGTACACGTACTGACGTACTGTCGTACCGTCGTACCGCTTGCAGGCTGGCGGGCGACCGTTACGTCCAGGTGGACTACGGGCCCATGGAGCTGGACATCAAGCTGCGGGTGCGCGTGCACTGCCTGCAGCGGGTGCTGGCGGAGATGGCGGCGGAGGGGGCGCTGCCGGGGCTGGTGGAGACCAGCCCGGGCGTACGGAGCTGCATGGTGGAGTACGACATCGCGGCCATCTCGCCGGGGCGGCTGCTGCAGGTGGGTGTGCAGCGGCGGGGAGTGTGCTGTGCGGCGGGTAGCGGGTTCTCGTGCCGCCGTCGAGCGCGCGTTGTCATGTCGTACTACCTACACGCGGTCATGTCGTACTACCGGATACCGAAGAGAGGAAGTCCCCTCCCTGGCGTACCGCCATGTGCCTGGAGGGCACTGCCTCCGGCCTCTCTTGTGGACGTCAGAGCTCGTCCCCCACACCGCCCTTCTAGAAGCTTCTCCTCCTCCCACGTCCCGCAGGCGCTGGAGGCCGCCGAGGCCCGCATCCCGGACGTCTCCTCCATGGTCCTCCCCAGCCGTGTCGTACACCTGCCCATGGCCTTCGACGAGCGCTGGACACACGAGGCCATCGCAAAGTACATGAAGAGCGTACGACCGTCGGCGCCGTACCTGCCGGACAACATCGCCTACATCGCCGACAACAACGGGCTGGAGGGCGGCAAGGAGGAGGTGCGCGACAAGATCTTCTCCGCCTCCTACCTGGTGCTGGGCCTGGGCGACGTGTATTTGGGAGCCCCATGTGCCGTACCCATGGACCCGAGGCACCGGCTGGTAACCACTAAGATGAACCCCGCGCGGACGTTCACGGCGGAGGGCACCGTGGGCATTGGCGGCTGCTACATGTGCATCTATCCCATGGACTCGCCTGGTGAGGGTTGGATTGGGTTGGGTTGGGGGGGTGGGGGGAGAGGAAACCGTAGGTCGCCACAGAATAAGAAAAATCCCGAATGGGAGATGTTGGGGCACACTCGTTGGAGAATTTGCATGCTGAAGAACTTGGTCTAGGTTTATACAGAGCGGGTGGAGGGGAGGGGGTCGCCATGATGGCGGTTGTGCTGTAGCCGGATGTGGGTAGGGGAAGTGATGTGATGAGAGCTACCCATTTATCTGTATCATCCTGCATTAAGATTGCCCACAGGGCCCAAAGGTTCTTTGTCTCCCCCGACCTCAAGCCACTGAAGCCTTACCCCGCCGCCCTCAATCGCCGCCTCTTCCCCCCGCCTTCCCCAGGTGGCTACCAGCTGGTTGGTCGCACACTTCCCATCTGGAACACCTTTGGCCGCAGCGGCCCCTTCTCCCCCAGCAAGCCCTGGCTGCTGGACTTCTTCGATCAGGTAGGGAGCGATGGAGGGTAGCGGAGGAACACGTGTTGGTCGTACGAGAGGCAAAGTAGTAGTATTGGTTACAGTGGGCTCCAGACCTTGGAAGATATCGGATGGATAGGCTAGGATGCGAGGTTTGTGGGACATCGGTTTTTAAGTATGGGTCATACCGGACAACTCGGTGGGTCGGTGTGAGGACGAGGCGCGGAACCCAGCCCTGGTCCTAGTGCGAAACGAGCGGTGGAGAATGGGGCGGAGCGTGCGGGTGGGGGAGAGAGTGGAGGGAAAGAGCCACGGACTGGAGGGAAAGGGAGGGGTTCGAGGGAAACCCGTGGAAGGGAAGGGAGGGGACTACCTGCCGTCTGCCGTTGGCTGCAGTTCCCGTTTGAGCTCAGGTGGCCGGAGTGAGGTGAGGGCCCGGGATCTTCGCAGATAATTAACGGAAAACCGTTACCCGTAGGTCCGGTACTACTTGGTGAGCGAGTCGGAGCTGGAGACCATGCGAGCCGGGTTCGAGTCCGGGCAGTTCAACATTGAGATCACGGACACCACTTTCGACGTGGCTGCGTACACCGCAATGGAGGCCAGCGTGGCGGAAGAGACGGCGGCGTTCAAGGTGTGGCTGGGGCCGGGGAGGCGGCTAGACAGAAAAGCCGTGAACCCAGGCCGGGTAGCCTTGGTCGAGGTCGGGCTGTGCTTTGACGCAGCTATTGCTGAAAGACCCAACCTTACCTTCTCTCCTCATTTCCTTCTGTCCGTCCCCAGCCTGGGCTTCGCACCTCGCCATCCCACCGCCCTCCCTCTCCTATGTCGTGTAACCGGGTCTACTCGCCACCGCCCCACACAGGTCAAGCAGCGCGTTGGCATGGACCGGATGCTGGCGGCGGAGGCGCAATCGCTGGCGGAGCTGGAGGCCGCGGCGGCAGCGAGCGGGAAGGACTTGGCGGCGGCGGCGGTGGACGACGAGGATGATGAAGCGGCCTTCGACAAGCCGGGCTACGTCAAGGTGGGTGGCGTATCTCGGGGGAGCAAGAGGGTTTTAGTGTTTTAGGGGGCAAGAGGGGGCAAGAGGGGGAAAACCGTGGGACCGAAAGCCGTGGAATCAAGAGCCGTGAATCCGAAACCAGAGCGCGTTGGCAAAGGTAGACCTGGCGGTTTCAGACCAGCAGGTAGAGCCCCCTGACACCAGGTGATGCAAGGTAGTAGCACAGTACGACGGTATGGGCGTATCTCCTCATGGGGTATTGTTTTGCTCGCCACCTCACGGCGTCACTGAATGTCGTACCGTACGACTTTGCTGTACGGCGCCTGCAGGTCACGGCGGCCTTCAGTGCCAATGTGTGGGATGTGCGTGTGGCTGCGGGGCAGAGCGTGGCCGCGGGTGATACGCTGGTGGTGCTGGAGGCCATGAAGATGGAGACGCCCCTCACAGCGCCCGTCGCGGGCAAGGTGGTTGCGGTGCGTGCCAAGCTGTCCCAGCTGGCAGCCTCGGGCGACACGCTGGTGGTTATCGACACCAACTGAAAAACTGGTGACGGCACGGAACACAACCCCCATTGACGACAGCTGGCTAGCTGCCCGTTTTGTTTAGTTGGCTGGAGGAATGGATGACACAGTGCGATGTGGCAAATTTAAGTACGAGTTCGTCGTGATATATATATTTGTTGTTTAACGAGTTTGTGTCTGGCTGGGAGAGGGGGTTGCCGAGGGATCGCGGCCTGGCAGCCCTTGAGAGAGGCGAGTAGTTGTGTTGGGGCTGGATACGGTTGCCATGCCCCACAGCAGTCCTCGGCTGTCATGGACACTAGTGTGAGGCCGTCAGCCCTCAGGCGTACGACACGACACTAGCGTGTACGACGACGTCCTGCAGTATTGCGGTCGGAGGGGGGGTCCTATTTGGCCGTAATGTATGGGTTCTTGCTTTCCAGAAAGGCAGTTGTCAGTGGCGCTCACGTTCACCGCCTGTGGACTGACCTTAGCTTGCACATTCCCGCAGCCCCTGTGCTGCTTTGCTTCGTCCTAGGAATTCGTTTTGCGGCTGCATTGGTCGCATGTTGGAAACCTCGAAAGACCTCAGATCTGTGATGACGCATATCGCGTGCCCCGAAATGAACACGCATATATGCCGCTGTAGAGAGCGATGCGGAGGTTTCAGGGTTTATGCGTTCGCGCAGCCCACTTTGGGCGCAAGGCAATGGACATTAAATATCTCTTAAGGCCTTCGCCGACAGGCCTTGTTGCTGTCGCTCCTGATGACAGCCCGTGATGACAGCCCGTCGTACCAGGGTTTGCGGCGGCCATGTGATGGCGGTCGATCCTGGGAGATGCATACCCTCAGCGATCCGAGACGGTTAGCAGGGACGCGCGCGGGGGGAAGGTATGGCGGCGTTGAGGGTTTATTGTTGCGCCACGAGGTGGAGGGAAGAGGGCTGGGAGGAGACGGGTTCCACCACGGACGCATTGGCCTGGGGCGGAAAAGCTTGTTGATGGCGCACGTGGCCTGAAGTCGGTGCTCGCCGTGCTGTACTACTTTGCCGTACAACATCGAGCACGTGACGTGCTAGTAGCAGCAGTACATTGTGAGCTTGCGCCGGCTGATGTTGAGGATTGGGCCGTACGTAGGCGACAACGACACCGCTCGCCCACCGCCATGGCAACCAAGCGCGAAGGCGGCTGTTTGGTGGGGCGCCTGGCGTCCTGGACCTCTTCGTAATTATTCCTGTGGAAACCAACGTCAGTCTGAAGCCGATGTGTCGCCGTTCACCTTTTGCCATTATTATTATTCCTATTTATGTGTGAACCCCCCAGATCAGATTCTACATTCCTGTAACGTAGACCGGCAATACCGGCATAAGGCGATGTTGGTCGTCCTCGGACACCCCTCCTCTCAACCCCGGCGTCCCACTCTTACAGTGGGCCCCAGACCAGAAAGCAGTGCCATCGGGCGCATCGCCTGGCCCTGAAAGAGACACATTCGCTGTTACAATGGGCTCCAGACTGGCAGTAATGCGGCCTCAAAGCAGAGGGACGTACGTCCTCTCTTGCAGTCAATGCACGCACCCGCTCCCGCTCACAATTGTCCATGCACGCCTATGCTTGTGAAGGATATTTCATGCTTGGAAGTAGCCATCCTGGAATGGCTAACAATCCTGTTACCATTACCCCCTAGCAATTTTTCTCAGCTAGAATTAACCGATAGGTAATACCATCCGGGTACTACGGTTAGGCCGCCACAACCTATAACCTAGCAACCCTCAGGTGCATCGTGTTCGTCCCCGGCATCAACGCCGCACATGCACACAACCATCGGTCTCCAACACCCAAATGTTTCGCGTTGCCCAAAATTACAGTTGTCCCTTGGGTCAGCTTGTATGTTAGTCCAATATTTGACAGTTGGTCCTACACTTTCCCGTTACTACGACTTGACAGCGAGCATCACGAGCGCCCTTGCAGGGCGCACCCGCCCACCCGCCCACATGCTTGCAGCTCGTCCGAAGGCTCCTCCCGCCAAGTCCAGACTCCCGAACTTACGATGTACGGCTGTGAAGACCACAGCATTTTGCTCCTGGACAGTGCATCCAACCTCGTCTACCCGCCCGCTGCGCACCCCTACCCGCAGCCCAGCCGGCCCCCGGCACCCCGCACGCAAGAGCCACCACTTGGCCACCTTCCTAACTGCTGGACCCGCTTCACCTCGCAGCAATAAAAAGCGCAGCGTTTTGTGAGAGCGCAGCTATTCCGCAACGACTGCAACCAGCCTGGGGCAGCCTGGCAGCCTGGAGACTCTGGACGGAGGAGGCTACAGGGGCGTTTCAGGCTCACGCCTCACGCCCCACGAAAGATGCCTATGGCGATCCCGCCGCAGCCGCGGGACCTTGTTTTCCCGTTGCCCCGTTCGTCGCGAGCGAGGTCGTCCCTGGGTGGCGCAGCCCCCCTGGCCTCGGTGTCGGTTGTCGTTTCCGTCGGTTGAAGCCCGACCCCTTCCTCAACCGCGTCACCCAGGCAGGGCCGAGTCATCGCCAAGTCCGCCTCAGTCTTCCCGCGCTGAGCGTGCGGAGGGGGAGAAGCCCTTGGCAATCAACCAGATCCCCAGCGCCATTTCAAACAGGCCGCCCGGAATCGACAGCTGGACGCCCCAGGCGAGGCCAAAGAGCTCCAGCACCGCGCCGGCCAGCAGCAAGACATAGCCGACAAAACCCCACAGCGCCATCCAAGCGGGCAGCAATCGGCTGCGGAGGAAAAGCAGGCAGAGCGGCAGGCTCCCCAGACCCAAGACCAGCATGGCGACTTGGAATGCCAGGAAGTTCGCACGAACTGTGAGCGTGGCCAGGACCGGATATATGGCTGTCTCCATCGGGCCTGCCTTCTGATGCGCCTCCGACAGCGGCAAAAGCAGAAGGAGGGCCAACATGCCGCCAAGCAGCAGCAGGCCCTCGCCTATGCGGGCGCAGAGGTACGCCAAGGCTACCCTAGGATGCCAGCGCGCGAGGACGGGATAGAGAAGTACGGCCAGCAGCACCACCGTCACCGAGTTGAGCAGGAGGAGTAGGGCCGCAAGCGTCATCTCCTGCTCATGCGCTGGGAGCGTCGTCAGAAAATCCGGTTCCGCGCGCAGAGTCTCCATCCAGGCATTTCCACCTCCGTAGGCCAGAAAGGGCAGCAGGAAGAAGAACCCCGTCCAGCGGGCGATGCTGCGCTCCGTCATTGCTGTGTGCTTGTAGAATATTTTGTCGCCAAGCCAGGGCTAGATCCTAAGCCGGGCAAAGTTAGTTTCGAAACTTCATACGGGGCTTGATGGCTGCCAAGCGCCGAACTTTGGCGTCTAACAGTCCAACTATAGTGCGTTGAATTAAGGATTATTGAGTCCCATTCGTACCCATTCGTCCCCCCCCGGGACCCCGGGACCGGAATCCAACTAACGAACTACGAAGGGGCCAGGAGCGCTAGGGCTGCTTTGAAACTGCCCTAAACAATGTACATTAACATACGGAAACTCGCGAACTAGTCCGCGAGCTGCCCGGTGACCGCCCGAGAACCGCGCATCTTATGACACATCGGTGCGAAGCAGCAAAGCCGAGCTACATAGAACTTAAAAGGAAACCAATAGGAAGAATATAAGTTACAATTTAGCGCACCCGATGTAGGGCAGTTCAAAGCAGCCCTTTGCAACAGCGGGTAGGGCAGTTCAAAGCAGCCCGAGCGCACCCGATTGCAACACCGAGTCCAACGGACCCCCTAGTCACAATAGAGGAGAGTTGTCAGCTGGAATGGAACTGAGTGACGCCACGACTTAGGGGGCCAAGCACCCAGGTCGAAGATAAGTAACCACATGTGCATGCCCGTATTGTTTAGACAGAACGCAAGGATACGTAAGCATTTCGTGAATGGAGGTAAAGAAAGTGAAGAAAACAGCTCTGGCAGTGGATGGAAGTGGTCGCGCAGGGCGCTGGGGGCTAAGAGGGAGTAGACACTCGCAAGTAAACTAGCATGCTGCATAATTCCGTGGTGGAGGGGCCCCGCATAAATCTGCATGCAAAGACGAGTGAAGAATGTCCCTGCGAAGTGTCGGAGATCCCGGTTGCAGAAGCCGTACGGGTGGTTGGGGAGGGCGATTGGTTTGTGTACACAGGACCGGCCATGGCCGAGCCCCCGGACTGGCTCCTTTATCGACCGGAAACCACCCCGGCGCGACCTAGGACTGTCTTAATCGAGTATACGGAATGACTCTGCTGGACTTTCGTGGACCTCGTTTGGGACCGGGGGCTGAAATCCTAGTCGCATGTGTCGAGCAAGACAGGCTCGGTTGGTCCGAGGGCCTGAAGATGTTTGCGCTACTGGTGTTCCCAGACCTTACACTTCAAGCCCTGCGCACATTGCCTGCCGTTGCAACGTTGAATTACTCCGCGTTCCTGGCCGCAAGCCCGTCTCCGGTTGCTCGCGGCCTCAGTCGGAGAGGCGAGAAGTTGCATCCAGTACGTCGGTGGAAGCAGCCTGCCCTCTTCCACTTGCCATAGTCCAGGAGCTGGCCCGTTTAAAGTTACATCTTTCAAGCTATTCACATACGGCAATGGCGCAGAGCTCAGGACGGGCCAACATTTTGGCCAACATCCTTCCCCCCCGGGACCCCTATGCGCGGGACCGGAATCCAACTAACGACCTACGAAGGGGCCAGGAGCGCTAGGGCTGCTTTGAACTGCCCTACCCGATGTTGCAAAGGGCCGTGAGGGGTCTGCACTGATCGCATGAACGGTTAAGGCGGGTACTCGGTACTGGCTTCCGTCTTTAACAAACCTGCAAGCGCCTGCCCATGTGCAAGAGAGGACTCACGGTAGGTCCGTATGCCGATGCAGGCGTACTCCAACTTATGCTGTGGGCACAACTTGTAACGGGGCCTGTTACGCGCTGACCCCAGTTGAAGGGCGACGACAGTCATACATAACGGCCCTACCCCTGTAGACCAGACCCCTTGATAGGCCCAGACCCCGACGCCTGGCAGAGCTTCAGCGGCGGTGAGGAGGTGGCAAGAGCTAGCCCTGACCAGCGGCCAGAGATTGGCGATGTGACGCCCCGGGCTGCCATGTTTCATGTCCCCCCGTGTCCACAGGTTTCCTCGCTACCTCCTAGAGCCTTTATCTCTGCCTCATCGCGGCGGAGCCTCGCTCGTGACGATGAGCAATCCCGTCAGGTGAGGTTTAGGAAAAACATATGCATAAAACGTCTAACATATGCATATTAGACAACTTGCAAGACCAGTACCGGTGCCAGGAACACCCCCACCTTGACAGGAAGAAAACAGTCAACCTGCTCTCAGGACCCCCAAAACACAAGGGGGTACATCTAGGACCACCGTCAACCTACAACCCCCACCGTTACAAAACACAACATTCAGTCGTGGCAACGGTCAACTACCGTAAGTGGCATACCGACATTCTCCCACCATTGAACTTCAAACTGATGGTCTAGTTCCTATTAGAGTGCCCGCAGAAGAACAACTGCCTTCTTCTGGCGGGTCCCAAGGGACCAACCCCCGTGAGGGTAGGGTGGGAATAGGCATGCAGGGGACAGGCCGGTCAAGTGCGCGTTGCGCGCACAGCCCCCGTTACAGTATGATCCCCCATCGTAATAATCTCCCCCAAAACAGACAATCGCTGCCAAGCTGCAAATACACTCAAGTGTAACACACTGAAGAAAATAAAAAAAGAGATGTTGAAAGCGGTGACGAGTGGATTCCCAACACAACGTAATGCCAAAATACCGTCATCAGGCCCGGCACCTCACCCGTTTCCAAATGCACGGGCGACCAACCACAACCCACTCACCTGCTGATGCTGCTTTCCAGGGTGCGCGCGCCCGCCTGCTCGCTTGCATACGGTTTTGGTACGGAGTCTTTCACCAGACGGCACCGTTGCGCTTTCATACCAGCATCCTGGCTACGCAGCTGTTCGTGTAATGGTGCTAGAATGTTTGGAAGCGCGGCTCGTTTCCTCACTCACGTCTTCTCGCGCCTTTGCTGCGCCTTATGCCTCCCTACGCAAGCTGTCCCCCAGAGCGCGCTGGTGCATCTATCAGTATGGTGCAAACGTGCCGGCTCTCAAGAGCCCAAACAAGAGGGATGGGGTAGTTTGTTGGGTCGGGGTTGTTACAGCCTCCCACTCTGCTGTTCCGTGATTGTAATCGCCTACTCGTCGTCGTCGCCACCATCGCCGCCCTTCCTGCAAGGCGCACGTCAAGTGGCACACGCAGGCGGTCCAGGTTAACCACGAGCACGCATGTCAACAGCCACGCGTTCGGGAGGCAGGGAGTCGGCTGAAACGGATAATTCGATCGAGCGACAACGACCCCGGTCGCTGGTGAAGCTGCCCTCTTAAACGCCCTGGCACGGGCGGTGATTGTAACGTTGTGCATATTCCCACATCACAAACTTCCGATCGCGACTAGAGTTTGTGACCTATGGCGAGCTTTTTGGCACATTAACAGGGTCAAACGCGCCATTAGGGTTATGCAGCGGAAGGTCCATGCCGTGTAGCGACAGATGCAGGACGTACCATACCCTAGGCATGCGACCCCCACCCTAACGCACAAACAAACTCACTTGGCGTTCTTCCGCTTCACGCGGCCGGGGCGGCCGCCGCCGAAGGGGCTGGACAGAGCGAAGTCAATGTGCTTCTGGCTGTCGACACGGACCATGAAGCTGGCCACGTTCACGACCTGCTTGCCCACGCTGAGGCAGAGAGAAATGATACGCGGGCGGAATAAACCCATCAGCTAGTGCATTTCCTGATATTATCGAATGTGCGGTTGACTGTGCATGGAGTGACTTTGCACATGTTTCGGTCGCGAAGCTGCCACCGGGTCCCAGGTGTTGCGCAGACCCCAAGCACATTACGAGCCCGCCGATGCTGCCCTCCACGCACAACGGGTCAACACCCCAGGCGGGTACGCGCCCCGAGTGCTGTATTAGATATCTTTGGTTCATACAACAGACTTGCTCCGACAGTGCGCCAGAGCTCGCCCGTACGACAATGTTGGGTGCCTGAGCAGACATGGGTTCCACCATGTCCAGGACCAGGCATCGTGGCTCACCGGATGTGGCGCTGGCGGATCAGCACGCGAGCGTGGTGGATGGACTTAGCCAGGCCCTGCTTGAAGACCAGGGTCTGCAGGCGGCGCTCCAGGAAGTCCTGCGCGGAATTAATTTACTGTAATCAAAATGAAGTTCACATATTCGCAGTAACCAGGCTGACGCATCACGCTTATGGGCTCGGTGCCGCATGCGCAGCGCGAAGGCAGCCGACGGCTTGCCAAGTAGGCCATAAATGTAGGCCCCGCCCAATATATGCACCATATACATTACTCCAGCTGAAGAGCGCTTCTGTGCCTAGCTGCAATCTGGGCTGGGCTGCCGCCGAGGCCGGCGGCTCACCTGGGGGGTCAGCGCCAGCACGTAATCCAGCTTGTCCTGGCTCTCGTTCAGCAGACCGTAGCGGTTCATGCGACGCATAAGGGCATTGCCCTCGAAGATACGCTTAGGGTCCTTCTCGTCCAGCGTGAGCAGAGTACGCGCGGCGTTGCGAATCTTGCTCAGAACCATCTGCACGCGCCAAAGCTCACGCTTGTTGCGCAGGCCGTACTCGCCGACAAGCTTCAGCTCAGCGTCCAGGCGCTCCTTCTCATAAGGACGCCGGGGCTTCTTGAAGGTCTTGCCATCTGTGGCGGAGCGAATGTACACAGCAGAGAAGCTTCAGAACGGCTCCAAAGCTTGAAATCATACTAATATGGTATCTAATTAGGTCGTGAACGCTATAGCCACTGCTGATGTATATTGACATTGGCGGCCTCCTGATAGCATGGGCGGCGCCGACCGAGGAGCGAGCGTGAGATGTCTATGGCATTGGATCAAGGCATCGCACGTGTATATTGCCTCCCTCAAGCTATGCTAGACGGCGCCAGGCCGACATCAGTGCCAGGACCGCCGCCCCGCCCCGAAAGAAAGCACGGCTGCTCACAGTTCCGGTAGAATCCTATCTTCGGCATCTTGGCAACTCCCTGACACCCTCCAGGAGTTGAAAGAGAGAGACCTGTGCGGAGACGAGCCCCCATATGCAAAGAGTACGGAGTACTTCCCCTCCCTGGCGCACCGTTCTCTTCTTACGGTTGGCAGGGCCCTTACCCAAGCAAACCTGTATAACCGACACACCATTGCAAAAAACCTCGCTCGCGCCACTCGCCACGAGCCGTGTGACGAACCGGGACCCATTTCCTCCAACGGTCGCGGCTCGCGCACAAGCCCCACGATTGCCATCTGCACTCTGCTGTCTGCAAGTACCCTCCGAGTTAGCTTTTAGCACCAAATTGGGCTGTAGGACAGTCGACAGCCTAGGATGGCCTTCTCGGCCTCTAGCCTCCTGCGCTCCAGCGCGCCATGGCTAGTCGGTCAGGCGCAGCAGCTTGCTGGGAGACTGTTAGTCGCTGCATCTTCGGGTGCGCAAAGGCTGGGGGCGGGCTCGGCGAGCTTCACCAGCGTCACCGGAGCTACCCAGGCGCCCGCTGAGGCTGCCGCAGTGGCCCAATCGGCGCCATCCACGTCCGGCCAGCAGGCCCCAGCCATCGCCGTGGAGGCTCTCCGAGGAAAGCTAGCGCAGGGTGCGTTGGGGTGCAGGGGCGACCAATGGGGTCCTCTACAGGAATTGGCCGAAGGTCGCCGTGTGGGGAGACAAAGGACAAGGTAGCAAGGTGGCGGTGTGTTGTGGGATGCCGCACTCTGGTTCCGGGGGCTGCCGCGCGGGCTACAGAAAAGAACCGGTTACTCGACAGGGGAAGTATATATAGCTGGTGCATAGCCCGGAGGGGGGGATGCAGAAAAGAACCGGTTACTCGACATGGGAAGTGCAGCTGGTGCGGGGTTCGAGGGAAAGGGAGGGCGGGGGCGCGCCAGGTGTGGGTCGAAGCAACGTCGGCGATAGACGACGTGGAGCCAAGGGGGGCGATGGCAATTGCTGATGATGTTGTGGTGTTCTTGGGGGGAAGGGGACCGTCAAGGAGAGCGGATAACGGGGGGTGCCCGCTGTTGGCGCGCATCTGACCGGACCAGCCGAGCTCGTGCGAGCGTGTACAAGGCCGGACAGGACCGGGTCGGGTGGCGAGACTCGCACAGCGAGTGGCGGAGGAGTGCAGCGGGGAGGTCTGCTGGAGGGAGGGTGGGGGCCAGTGACGTCCGGGAGACCCCCAACCGAGGGGGTTTAGGGTTTAGGTTGGGGGTTACGACGTGATGTGGGTTGTGTACGACGCGATGTGGGGTGTACGACGTGATGTGGGGGGTACGACGTGATGTGGGGGGTGAGCGGATGGATAACGGACGGTGAGGGGCACGTGGGCAGGAGGTCGGGGGCGCTGGTTTCGGGGCGGGAGGTATGGCCGGGGGGCGGGGCGTAGCGGTGTGTTTAGGGGCGGGCCGGGCTGGCTGGATCCCATGCCGTGGTGGTAGGATGGTGGCCCCTCCCTGGAGGAGGGCGGTGGGGGGCCAGGCCCCAAGGTGACGGAGTTGCAACGCCTCACGCCACGTTCACACCTGTGTACCTGTCCTTTCGGCGGCGGTCACCCGAATGGTACTTTGCTTGTGCGCCTCGAGCACTGCTATGCAGCAAGAAAATTAGAAAAATATGATGTAATCATTCGAGCCAGTCTTGCTCCCCAATGGTGTATCGCAAAGAGGTGTTGAGCGAACCCCCGCCTCCCCCTCTTCCCTCCCCTCCCCTGCCTCCCCTGGTTTGTCGGCCGTGGATTCGCGGATTCTCTGAATAAAAAAAGCCCGTTTAAAAAACCCTCGCCCTCTTTCCCCCCCCCTTCCCTCCCCTCCTCAGGCCCCGACTTCTCCGACTTCATCACAGGGAAGGAGGTGGTTGACAAGTACAGCGTGGAGGCGCCCAGCTGGACGGTACGCGGTTAGGAGGCCGTTGGGAGTTGAAACGTTGACGGTTGAGTGAAGAGGCGCCGTGGCGGTCGCATGGGGGCTCGGGGAGGGCTTCGGCGGTGATTATGGGGTATAGATATAGCCGATGAATCGAAGCGGAAGAGGACAGGCGGTGCTTGTATTGGGGCAAGGTTGGGCGTCTGTCGCGGGTGCGGGCAGTGGAGTACCACAAGGGGTGCGAGGCAGGGTGTGGGATCCGTGTCGGGGTGTTCACGTGTGTGTGAGTGGGAGTTAATATACCGTTAAGCCGGCGTGTGTTTTGTGTTTCAGTGTGTGTCGACACCAGCTCAGATGCTAACCGCCCAACTGCTGTGACCACACACGTGTGTCTGACTTCCTAGCTGCTCCGTTAAAGCTGCGGAGCTCCAGGGGTGGCTCCGTAGCTGCTCCAGGGGTGACTTCGGGGCTGCTCCAGGGGTGACTCCGTAGCTAGAACCCACGGCGGGCTGCAACCTGTGTATTGCATCACGCGGACGCCCTGGCCGGCGCCGCCGCCGCCGCCGCCCTTGCCTCCCCCCCAGGCCCCGTCTGTCCTAAACGGTCCTTCCCGCATCCACGGGTCTTCCTCGCAAACCCCCAGGCCAAGAAGCGCAAGCCGGACTGGATGAAGCGATCCAAGCTGCCGGGGGGCGAGAAATACACGGGTGGGTAGCACGGCGCCCCCCCCCCGCATGATTCGCCAACTATGCTGCTCATGGCGAGTAAACGGTCCCCCGTTTTTGCATCCCCCCTCCGCGCGGTGAAACACGTTGGGAGCACTGACAATCGCAACCCGACATGGCATGGGTGTCAAGAGGGCGTGTTCCGGTTCCGGCTTTGCGCCCCTCCCCACTGCTCCCCTGATCCCCCTCCAGCGGCCCAGAGAAGCCTCGACCTTCCTAACCCAAGGCGCCTTCCACGTGCCCACCTCCCCTTCCGTAATCCCCTCCCTTCGCCCGCGCACCCTCCTCAATCTCACCCACCATCCCCCTCCGCCCCCCCCCACCTCCGAAAGCCAACACGCGGGCTATTCTACCCATGTCGTGTCACCGGGTCTTTATGCCAACCCCCACCTCCGCCGTACATACACACAGAGATCAAGGCCAAGCTGCGCGAGCTGAAGCTGTCCACTGTGTGTGAGGAGGCCCGCTGCCCCAACCTGGGGGAGTGCTGGGGCGGGGGCGACGGCCACACCGCCACCGCCACCATCATGCTAATGGGGGACACGTGCACGCGGGGATGCAGGTGGGAGCTGGGGGGGAGACGGGGGGGGCATGAAAACCGTGGACGTGAAAAGGACAGGATAGGAGGAGGGGGGTGGGTAGGAGGAGGGAGGGAGGGGAGGGGGGCAGGAAGGGAGGGGGGGGGGAGGGAGGGGGGAGGTGCACGGCATGTTGAAGAGAGGAGGACGCGGCGGGGCAGAAGGGGGAGGAGGGATCCGTGTCTTGCGTGCGGCTGAGGACGGTGTGTGGTGTCTGTGGTGCCGTATTGGGTAGGCAATCAGGATGTTATGCCGTAGATGTACGGCATTGCGAACGGGATGGCACCGCAACCCCTCCCCCTCCTGTCCCTGCCGCACCCCGCTCCCCCGCGCTAGGTTCTGCGCCGTCAAGACGTCCAAGGCGCCCCCCGCCCTGGACCCCAACGAGCCGGAGAACGTGTCCAAGGCCATCGCCGCCTGGGGGCTGGACTACGTGGTGCTCACCAGGTGGGTTCGAGGGAAACCCGTGGATGTCCGAAAAACCCGTTTAAAACAGAAGTTTTGAGATGCATGCTGGAGAACTGGGTTGGGGATACGAAAGCCGAAGGTCGTAATATGACCACCAGGTGGGTGGGGTTGCAAAGAAGACCCGGGGGGATTGATATGAGGATCCGCGAGACTCAGGGGGGAGAGGGGCATGAAAACCGGTTACGCGGCATGGATAGGGCAGCTGGTGCATTGGGCGGGAGGGCGAGGTGCGCATGTGTGCGAGGTGGGGAAAGGAGCGGAAATCTCGGGGGAGGGTTGCGGGGAAAACTCATGTACGAAGAAAACACCGTTTGGGACACCGGATACGTCTGGTGCCCGCCGGGGGAGGTACCCGCAGCCGCACACGGTGCGTGCGGGGTCGGCGAGGGAGGGATTTCGAGGAAGTCCCGTGGATGGGAGGGAGACCCGTGGAGGGGGACCTGTGGACCCTTCGAAGGGGGGAAGGGAGGGAGGGAGAGAGAGGGAGGGAGCCTCTCAGTTCGTCAGTTGCCCTCCCCTCGTCCTGGCTCCCGGCCGCAGTGTGGACCGGGACGACCTGCCGGACGGCGGCGCCGCGCACATCGCCCGCACCATCCAGCTGCTCAAGGAGAAGACGGGCGGGGTGCTGCTGGTGGAGGCGCTGGTGCCGGACTTCCAGGGCGACATGGCGTGTGTCAAGGTGGGGGCGGGGGGCGGCCAGGAAAGGGGGTGGGTGAAGGGGGAAGACGAGGAGGGGAAAGGAGGGGGCGCAGGAAAGAGGGTGGGCGAAAAGGGGGAGACGAGGAGGGGAACACTCGCACCCTCCCCCCTTCCACCCCTCACCCTGCCCTCTCTTCTCCGCCCCCCTCCCCGCCGGTTCTTTTCTGTAATCCCACGCCCCTCCCCTCCCCGCTCCCAGTCCATCGTGGAAAGCGGTCTGGACGTGTACGCACACAACATTGAGACGGTGGAGCGGCTGCAGGTGGGGGGAAATGAGAGGAAACACGTGGATGGGGGGGGGATGAGAGGAAACACGTGGATGGGGGGGGATGAGAGGAAACACGTGGATGGGGGGGGATGAGAGGAAACACGTGGATGGGGGGGGGGATGAGAGGAAACACGTGGATGGGGGGGAATGAGAGGAAACACGTGGGTGTGGGGGAGGGATGAGAGGAAACACGTGGATGGGGGGGAGGGATGAGAGGAAACACGTGGGTGGGGGGAAGGGATGAGAGGAAACACGTGGGTGGGGGGGGATGAGAGGAAACACGTGGGTGGGGGGAAGGGATGAGAGGAAACACGTGGGTGGGGGGGGATGAGAGGAAACACGTGGATGGGGGAGGGATGAGAGGAAACACGTGGGTGGGGGGCGAGAAGACCCGGTGACACGGCATAGGAAGCGGAGGGTAGAAACCAGCCGGCTGTGGGCGCGGAGGTGTGCGGGCCTGGGGAGCCGAAGCTGAGGCGTGGGGTGTCTGGTTGCTGCGGAATATGGATACAGGTGGAATTGATGGAAGGGGACTGGGTTGTCGCCGTGCCTGGGTTGCAAAAAGCTCCTTAAACATCCGCCCACCTGACCTGAAGTCGCATGAAGAATCCGTTATCACAAAACTTGAAGGAAAGCCTGTACCGGTTCCTCAACCACCGCTACCATCATGCCTAACCGACTGTATAACCGCACAGGGCGTTGTTCGCGACCGACGGGCCGGCTGGTCTCAGAGCCTGAGCACGTTACAGCGAGCCAAGGAGCTCGGAGCGCAGGTGGGGGTGGCAGGGGGCGGCCGGGGCTGGGAGTGGGGGCGGCGTTTGCGGACTGGCTGGCAGGCTGGGCCGATCGTCGTCTAGCTGCAGAAAGCCTGTGGTGGATTACGGTCATTGTTCTCGCGCGAAGCTGGCCCTGCCGTGTTCCTGCCTCGTGGAAATCCTACCCTCACGGCCATCTGTCTGCTCTTCTGTGCTCCACATCGCCCGCATCCTCCCCTCACCCCTCCACCTGAATCTCCACCCGCCCCGCCACCTGAACCTCCAGCCCCCCTCCCCCCATCCACCCCCCCACCCACCCCGCCCCAGGTGACCAAGAGCAGCATCATGCTCGGATGCGGGGAGACCCAGGAGGAGGTGGTGAGCACACTCAAGGCCCTCAGGTGAGTGGAAGTGCGTGGAGCGGAGCGGAGCGGAGCGGAGCGGAGCGGAGCGGAGCGGAGGTGGAAATTGTGTGTTGTGTATTGCCGCACTTCGGGGGTTGCTCGCCTGGGTTGCTCGCGGCCCCTTCATGGAAGTGGCCTTCCCGCCATCCAACTGTTAACCTGCCTACCGCCCACTCCCCACTCCGCCTCGCCCCCTCCCCCCGCCTTCCCGCTTCCACCCGCCCTCCACCCGCCCGCCCTCCACCCGCCCACAGAGCCCACGGCGTCGACGTGGTGACCCTGGGTCAGTACATGCGTCCCACCAAGAAGCACATGGCGGTGTCGGAGTTCGTAACGCCGGAGGCCTTCAAAGCGTACGAGCAGATTGCGCAGGTGGGTTTGGTTGGCGACGAGCACAGGCTGGGTGAGCGAACTGTCCGGCCGGTCGCAGCCGGGCACGGCCGGTCGCAGCCGGGCACGGCCGGTCGCAGCCGGGCACGGCCGGTCGCAGCCGGGCACGGCCGGTCGCAGCCGGTGACAGTGCGGCGTAAGGGATAACGCAATTTGCGCCTAGCAAGCAAGGCCATCCCGTCCCAACCCCACCCTCCCACCCCGCAATCCTTTCCCACCCAACCCGCGGTGCCTCCCTCCCCCTCCCCCCTGCCTCCCTCCAGGAGCTGGGCTTCCTGTACGTGGCCAGCGGACCCATGGTTCGCAGCTCCTACCGCGCCGGCGAGTTCTACATCGCCAACGTGCTCAAGGGCCGCAAGGCGGGGCAGCAGCAGCAGCAGGAGCCGGCGGCGGCGGTGGAGGCGCAGGCTTGAGCGGGCCGCGCAGCAGCGGCGCTTTGTTTTGGTGTGAGCTTACGTTGGGTTTCGAGAGGTCCGGAGAGCGTGAGGTGCTGTTGTCGCGGTTGTTGTCGTACGGCAGTATAGAGGGAGAGGTGAGTGAGGGCGAGAAGGGGAGGCCGGCGGTGAACCCAGCAGGAGAAGGGACACTGCAGCCTGCAACGCGTCGCAGTGAAATGGCCGTAACGAGGTTGTTGCTTGCGGCACGGGTAGTGGCAGACGCCGCACGAGAGGGACATGGAGGTGCGTCAATTGCAGGATGAGGGCAGTGGGGCGGGGGTGCCGGGCCCCAGGATGTGGCGGTGGTTTCGGGGCTGGGTGGAGTACAGTGCTTGCAATTCACAGCTGCGGTAAGAGCTTTTTGCAGCTCCGGGTTTTTGTAGGTCGGCCGCCTGCGGATCCAGCGGTTCCAGGCTAGAGCACACCTAGGTGAAGTTCCAGGAGTACCGAATCGAGGCTACCCGAATGCAATCAAGCATTGTGGTACCTGGTGGTACCCACTCTGCAAAGCGATACCCACGCCGCATGCGTCCGCGTCGTACCCTTTGGGGAACCTGGATTAGATCTGGAGGGTGGCTCAAGGGTGGCTCTGCACTTATCGCGTATCTATGATCCGCTGCCTTGTAAGGACAACAAAGCGTATCACCCCTGCCCGGTGTGGCCAGTCGCCTTCCCCTGAATTGGCCGTGGAAGAACGCAGGGCGTGTAACGTTTCGCAGTGTTGGACCAATTCGCACCATGACGTCATCCCACTTCACATGCCATCTCCACCGCTGGAGTGCATGCGCCACTCCGGCTTTGTAAGCCTTCAGCACTGGTTGCCGAGTGGAGCTGCCTCCCTCAGGCACACATTAGGACCACCGACCTGCTGTCATGCCGGGAGACCTGACAGAGCCGCCGTTCTCTTGCAGACGTTGAGATCCGTTCCGACGCATTATGTCAGAAGAGCCGACGGCTCGCCATCGATAACAGATCGCGACCCAAAGCAGCACCTTCACGCGCGAAGATTGCACCAAAATGGCCGCTTGTAAATCATGCCAGCCAGTCCCAAGCAACCGCCACTGCTCGGCGCCTCACCAGCTGTACGGTATCAGGAAGGGTCGGGATTGCCCAAACATCCCTCTGCCACACGCACAGCAGAGCCTGCGTACGCTACCCCAGCACAGCCCCCTAGGTACGGTACGCCTAACGCCATGCTGGGTGCAGCATGGCTTCAGTGTCAGCATGGCCACCCGCAAGAATACCCCACCACCACCCTAGACCTTAGGACGTGTAACGTCTTCATGCCACCACCCTAGGATCTTACGACTACTCAGGTGTCCGAACCGCTCCAGCAGGCCGACCAGCTAGGCTTGACGCAAGCTGCGAACGCCTCACAAAACCCTAAAACAACTTTCTTCCCCAGACAGGCAAGCCGCGAACGCCTCACAAAACCCTAAAACAACTTCCTTCCCCAGACAGGCATGTGCCACGATCATCACGAGTAACCATGACCGACCAAGGCGTGCTACCGCACCCCTTCTTATCTCGTCGTGACCCAAGGACCATCCATGCGGGCTCCGAAACCGTCCATGCGGGCTCCGGAACCGTCCGCCTCCTCACGCCCGCATGCGGTACAACATCCCCCCCGCGCCGATGCCTCCGGCCGCCACCTCGCAGCGGCCCAGCTTGACGAGCGTGTTCATGAGCAGCTTGGCCGCCAGGATGCCCAGGGACAGCCCCTCAAGGTCCGACACGGAGAAGCACCTCCCAACTGCCGCATCGCTGGGCGCCGGCCTGCGCGGGCGTGCATGCATGCAGCGGCAGCAGACAGCAGCAGAGGAGGCGGGGGCCAGAGGCGGTGCTGTCAGCGCTGTCGGCGTACTAGTGAAGGCGTATGCTGGGTTGTTTGAGAGCCAAGCTGGGTTGTTTGAGAGCCAAGCTGGGTTGCTTGAGGGGCCAAGCTGGGTTGCTTGAGGGGCCAAGCTGGGTTGCTTGAGGGGCCAAGCTGGGTTGCTTGAGGGGCCAAGCTGGGTTGCTTGAGGGGCCAAGCTGGGTTGTTTGAGAGCCAAGCTGGGTTGCTTGAGGGGCCAAGCTGGGTTGTTTGGGTGCCCGTATATGCTCATGCTCATGACATTGTGGCGGTCAAGCAAAGGGCCCATTGGCGCACCGCGGAGAAGTCTGCGTCACGACTTTAGAACGAAAGGACAACGTGCCAACATGGAAGGACACTGGGGGCACCGTTGGATTGGCCGCGGGGAGGGCGGTGCTGTGCCGTGCGGTTGGGGGTCGGTGAGGAAACCCGTGGACAGACCAAGGAGGCACCCTCCGAACGCTAGTCGGCAGAGGTGTTCCTCGCACCTTGCGGCCACCACCTGAGTCAGCGCGCGCAGGTGCTCGTTGAGCACCGCCAGGGGGAAGGCCTGCTGCGTCCGGGCAGGCAGCCCCCGCCATTCCTCCTCGCTGCAAAGCTCCAAGTCAGAGGGGAGGGGCGCCGCGGCGGCCGCAGCGACAGCCGCCGCGGCCACGGTCGTAGCACCGCCGCCGAAAGCCCCACCGCTGCTGCTGCTGCAGGGGTGCCCGGCGGTGGTGGAGGCTGCGAAGGCGGTGCTCAGGGTCCGCGGCTGTGCTGCTGCGGCGGGTGCGGGGATGCGCGAAACCAGTCCGGCAGCAGCGGCGGGTCTGCGGGCGTGGGAAGGCGGAGGGTGGTGGGGTGGAAGGCGGTGTTCGGCAGGCGGGTAGTTTGGGGTGAAGGGGGAAGGACAGGGGGTGGTGGCACAATTCGGCAAGCGACGTGCCCAGTGTGCTGCCGCCGAGGGTGCCGGTGGCTCATACACAGCAAGGGTACCGCCAGCCCTTTGCGCCCTCTTGTCGTGACCGCGACCCACCCAGGTGAACTACGACTAGGGGTCGTAAGGCGACTGCACGATGCTGACTCCCTCCACAGCTCTGTGATGCCCCACTCCCTTCCCCCCGCTTGTCCTCTGCGCCAACTATCCTATCCATGTCGCGTAAACGCTCTTTGTGCCACTCCGCCTGTCCTCTACACCCTCGTCCGCCCCCCTCCTCACCTGAACTGCCCGACGAAGCCCTCACCCAGCGCGCGTGACACCAGCTGCGAGGTCCCCGGCGAGATACCCCCCAGCATGGACGCCGCCGCCGCCACTGCAGAGCCCGCAGCGGCTGCCGCTCCACCGCCCTGCGACCCCCGCCCCGGCGTCAGCGCCGTCGGCGTGCCCGGCTGCGACACCGACGGCGGCATTGCGAGCGTTACGTCGTCAGCGCCGCCGGCCGGGGGGGCCTCCGCCGGCCCAGTGCTGCCACCGCCGCCGCCGCCCTCCGTCCTGCGCGACAGAGGGAAGCCCTGCCACGCCTCACCCCCCACCTCGACCCGCTTGCACGACTCCAGCCGGAGCTGCGGCACCACCACGGCAGTAGCAGCCACCACTGCTGCCTGCGGACCTTGCCCTTGGCTGAGGCTCGAGCTGTAGCACATCGCATCGCCGCTACGGACACGTCCAGGTGTCCGGTTCGCCCCGGGTCCAATAGCCGCCGCGCCGGCCGCTGCGACTGCTGCGGCCGCGGACGCAATCCGACGCGCTTTCCCCGGCGTCTCCGTAAACGATGGCTCCGCGGCTATCGCCATCAGCGCCGTGTCCGGCCCGGCCGCCGCAAAGGACTTGCGGTGCGGGGTGGTGAGCTTGGACGCCCTGGCCTCGGCCGCGCAGGCGGCGGCGGTGGACGTCACGCGGGCGGCGGCGCGAGGGGTGGTGGTGGTTGGGGCCTCGGTGAAGCGGTTGGAGGTAACCGCCGTGACTGGAGAGCTGCTCGCCTGGCGCTGCGTCTTGCCCGGGGTGGCGATGCCGCTGGCTCTGGGCACCCGGCCGGGAGTGCCTCGCAGCGGAACCGCTGCGGCGGCAGCCTTGGGCGTGCCGGCTGCGGCGTGACGGCCGCTGCCGTCGCTGGCGCCGTCTCGGCGGGCAGTCGTGGTCGCGCCCACAACGGTTGTGGCGGCTGCCGCCGCCGCCGCAGCGGCGTACGTGTTGGTTGCGGGTGGGGCGGGTAGGCTGCTGCTGCGGGTGACTCTTCCAGGGGTCGTTGCGGTGGTTACTGTGGTTGCGGTGGTTGCGGTGGTTGCGCCGCCCTGTGGTAATGGTAATGGCTGTAGCGGTGACAGCACGCGCGAGGGCCCGGGCTCCTCCTCGCGCCCCTGCTGCCGTTGCCGCTCGGCCTGGTACCCTCCAGCTGCCGGCGGGACGGCCAGGCTTGCCAGCAGGGAGGCGGCGGCAGCCGCCTCTGCGGCGGCGCGTGACGGCGCCGGGGACCTCGACCTCTCCAGCGCTGCTGCAATGCCGCCGCCAGCGCCGCCGCCGCTCTCGCCATTCATAAAGCCGCCCCAGCTCTTGCGCATCGGCGTGCGGGCCGCCTGGCCCGACTCCACCCACTCGCGCTCCAGCCCGGCCATCTTCTCCGCCAGCAGCCTGTCGTGTTGCTGCCAGTTGGCTCGGGCTATGGAGAGCGGAGTCACGGAGCGAGAGGCGGTGGGTACCGGCGGGGGCGTGTTCTCAACCTTGGCTCCGAAACCACTGCTCGTGGCAGTGCCCTTCTCCGGCGTGGCCGCCAGCGGCGGTCGCGGGCTCTGCTGCATGGGTATGCGGTTCTGCTGTACGGCGCCGCTGGGCTGGTACGACTGCTGCTGCTGCGGAGGCCACTGTGACGTGGACGCCGGCTGAGGCGCCGCGACGCCTGTCGTACCGTGGCCCAGCTTGAGCTGCGGGATGTGCACCTGCGGCCGCTGCTGCGGTGGCTGCGGCTGCTGCGGAGGCGGCCGCTGATGCGGTGCGAGACTGGTGGGCACGTGTTGCGAGCGGATGAGCTCGTGGTACAACGCGCACGTGTCCTCTTCGGCCAGCGGCGGCGGCGGTGGCATCCGAGCCCCGCGAGCCTGCTGCTGCTGTTGCTGCGGAGCTGCGGGCGCGTTGTAATGACTCCCACCCCCACCTGCTACAGCCGCTGGCGCCACCGCCACCGCCGCAGCCGCCGCGGCGCGCAAGCCCGGCCCCCGGTTTCCAAAGGGCGCGAGGTCCCGCATGGCCGAGGAGAGGTCCTCGGGTTCGGGCGTGCGGTCGGTCACGTCGGGCAGCCCCGACTTGGAGATGGACGCCGAGAGGGACAGCGGCTCGCGGTCGCTGTCGCTGGGCGGGTTGTACTTGGCCAGCAGCTCGGCCATGGAGGGAGACAGCAGCGGCATCTCCGGGCTGGCGGAGACGCGGCTGTCGACACTGGGGCGCTGGCTTTTTCGCACGGAGGCGCGGACGGAGGTCGCGGCGGTGAGGGCTGGAAGGCGTACGGGCCAGGGCGAGGAAAGTCGAGGGAGGGCGAGGGGGAGAGGAAACCGGCGAACCAGTAGCGGGAGCGGAAGGGGTTGAGGTGTCCGTTGCGGAGGAGAGATCAGATCCCAGGCAGGAAGGGTGATAGCAGGCAATTTTGCGCGGCCAGGGCCGTAGGCAGGTCTTGTTGCCCTGTCCCCCGCTGACTCCCTGGCAAGCCCTCCGGTTCCTCACCCCCTTCCTCCCCCGACATCCGCGAGTGTCCTCACCACCGCATCCCTTACCTGCCGACCAGCTGGCCGTCTGCGCCATCGCTAGCAGCTGCCCCTTGACCGTCATCGCCCCCGTAGGACGGGCACCCAGAGGGGCCCCAGCTGCGGGATCGTCGCCCGTCCACGACTGCTGCTGGTTCGGCAGGCGCTTGCGCGGTCGTGCCTCCCGCTCGTCCGAGTCCTCGCCCGACAAGTCCATGCCGTCGGACCCAGCCTCGTGGCCCCTCGTGTCCCCGTCCTCGCTGGCCGATGAGTCCGGCAGCGCCTGAGTCACGAGGGAGGGGAGCATGGAGGCGAAGGGGGGGGGTTGATAAACGAATCCGCGCATCCATGGCAGACAAACCGAGGGCGGTGAAGGTAATGGTCCAGCGGCGCGGCGCGGCAAGGAGAAGCAGCGGAGGCGAGGGGGGTTGGAGAAGGTGCGCAGGAAACGTGGAAAGGAGGCGAAGCATTCAGAGGGTGGTTTGAGGTTGAGACGACGGCGAAGGAAGGTCGACTCGTCGCAGCTACCTACTGACGCCCGTCCCGTCCCATTTTCGCTGCCCCACTCCAACCTCTTCCGACACAAATGCGCAACACAGAAGCGCCCAGCCTCTCCTCTAACAGCCCTCGCAATCGTAAGTTCCCCCGACCCCCGTCCAGGATACCAATCCGCAGCCGCCAAACGGCGCCTTACCATGCTCCTCTTGCCGGCCGGGGTCCCCTTCCGACCTGTGGGCCGCCGTGACCCGTCCGCGGCGCCGCGCGCCGTTGAGGGGGCTGCGCGGACGGGTGACAGCACGGTGGCCTTCTTGCCCTCTCTGTGGCGCCCGCTGGCCACTGGCGCCTTTGAGAAGGTGGCGTGGCGGACGCTTGCGGCAGGGGCCCGGAGGGACACCCGCCGGTCGTCATCGCCGTCATCGCCGGCGTCGCTGTCGGTGTCGCCTGCAGGAAAGGCAGGAAGTCGGGACCGTCGACCGGGCATGACACAGTTTTTTTAATGTTTTTTCGCAGGGGTGGATTGGAGGGGCTCATCGTCCCGGGGCTGGTCCATGGATGCCGTACGCATGGCGGCCGGGGCGATGAAAGGCAGAAGGCGGGTGTGACATGGAGCCGCGGCGCGGCGCCGCTCCGCCCTTTCCCTTCAACCCCCCCTGGAGCAAGTACCTCCACGGAGCGCCCTTGCAGCAGCGACCGCCTCTGCCGACACTGGGTTCTCTGGCTCCCGCACCAGGCCCGGCGGCTGTTGGTAGCCGTACTGCTGCAGGTGCGCCTCCAGCACTTCTATGGCGCTGCGGTTTGCCTGGTACAGCTCCAGGGAGTGACCCAGGAGCTCCTGCGGGGCGGGCGGCGGGGATTTGCGAGGAGGCCCGTAGGTCAGCAATGAAAAGTAAAACAATTAGGAAACGCTGGAAGCTGGGGTAGGAGGGCGAGGTTGTTCTGTTTTGCTGACGCGGCGTGGTGGGTGGCGTGAGGGCTATGAGTGGTTAAGGAGGGGGTGTGCGATCCGCGCAGGCCCATGATAGGCGCTCTAGGGGGGACTGGTTGCGGCGGTGGTTTTGATGACTTGATAGGGGGCCCCTCACGATGTTTTAAGGCAGCATTTCACCAAGAATGTTTTAGCAAGGAGTGAAAGAAAATTGTTGTTTCGCTGCATGTCCTGGATGGCAACGATTCGCCTCGGTTTCGGTGCTCACCTCGAATGAGATCGCGTCGACTGTGAACCGTTCCAGGGTTTCTACCTCGGAGGTGAGTTCAGATACTTCGTCTTGCATGTCGGACAGCACCTCTCGGAAGTCGCTTGCTGTGAGGTAGGGCGCGAAGCCGCAAAACCCGCATATTGAAAGCTATGGGAGTTGAGGCGAGTCATAACACGTCTGACAACTGCAAGCACCCATGAAGTTCGGTCCATCCCTGACACGCCCTTACTTCCGACGCAAGGCTTGTGCTGGGTAGCCCTGCTGAGAAATGCGACGCCATCATTGAGTTGTTGAGTCACGTTGCGCAGGTCATCGGCGAAGCGTGCAACCGCGCCACGCAAGGTGCGTCGCTTGGCAACCATTTTGAGATGTTGGGAGAAATGTTAAGCTAAGTTTTATGGTAACGTCCGCGACGATGACTATGGCAGGCGCATTGGCGGCTAGTTGCGCTAGATGCACAACAGGGGAGCCGTCCGGAAAGCCCCCGCATAAAGCGCTAGCGTGTTATATAGAGGTGTATGCACGTTGCTGACATGTGCCTACCAAGACCGGTGTAGGGCCGTATGCGTTGTTGTTGCTGCGACGCTGCGAGGCACAAGCTGTCCATTGATGGATCCCGCCGTACAAGTGATAGTCCTCGTCTCCGCGTGCAGCCCAGCGTTGTGCAATTTCGTCTTCTGTTACGCATTTCAGTTTAACGACAACGTCATAGACATCACATGGATTTTAGGGTCACTCTCCCAGCTCCGCGTTTCTATTACCACGTTCTGTAGGCATATTTGTTGTTGTAGATACATAGGGGCTAAGTATCCACTTGTATACTTACCTGATCATCTTCCGTTGCCGAATCACACCCACGTCCTGAGAAGTGTCCCTTTGTTAACCCGCGTTGCCAGCAACGCTGAGGAAAGCTTGCAATCATACAAGGTCCCTTCGTAATAGTATCGTTCACCTTGGTCTAGCAGTTTAGCACGGGGCCGCGGCCTCCGCTGCGCCATGGCAGGCAAGCCGCCGCGCTCCATATCACGTCCACGTAGTGCCAATGAACGTGCCGAGAATGAGAGCGTGTACGCGCTCGGGAAGATGGCTGGGGCTGTCCATGGTGCCGCACCAAAGGTCAAAGTGTACAACATTGCGCCGGAGCCTCCCGGGACACCTGGAGCCGGCAACCCACCCACACCCGGCGGAGCCACCGTCCTCCCCAAGCATCGGGTGAACAGCGCAGGCGACAGCTCGCAGGTGCGCTGGGTGTTGGACTGGTGGTGGAGTTGGTGACGGCAAACCTGTCCGAATGCATCAGCCCCTTGGGTCGATGGAGGCATGCTCGCTTATTGATAATGCCCAGTAGGCGCGGTGCACCTGTATGAGCCTGGTTGGCATGCACAGCTCACGCATTTGGGTGTTGGATGGAACGGGTCGTACCACTGGCAATGCACCATGGGCACAGGTGCTGATTTGCATAAAAACACTCACGTAGCGGAAAGGGCGGATTTTCTCTGCAGCCAGCCCCATTTGGGTCCAGCTATCGCAGCTGTTTGTTGACTCGGGCACCGCACCTTAAACGTTAGCTAGTAGCTTAACGCGTGCGGCTGGCAGAAAGGATCGGGGCCCGAGAGGAGCCCACTTTCTAGTTCGAGGCCACTTTGTTGGTTGGCGCGCTGTTCCGGTGACTAGGATGGCGTGTCCTGAACTGCAGATCGAGGGCCTTATGAACCCCGTTCGAGGCCACCGCGACGCCCAGATGCGCGCGGGCATCACACCGACCAACCACGCCAAGCAGAACGCCATGGCGGTGCGCGAGCAGAGCCAGGTGAACGCCATGCGCAAGGCGGCGGATCAAGACACCGGCAGCAAGCTGAAGCTGCCTCCAGGTACGGCTGCAGGGTTGAGAGGTAACCTGTAGGTCGGCACTCTAAGAGATAAATAAAACCGACGAGGAAGCGTACGGCTGCAGAAAGGGACACAGTTTGAGCATTGTGCACGTGCACTGCATGCTGATGAGGCGTTGCGAGGCGGCGGAGGGGGCGGGAAGCCAGCCCCTTGTCGAGCTAGTTGGCCTTGCCGAGCTAGTTGGCCTTGCCGAGCTAGTTGGCCTTGCCGAGCTAGTTGGCCTTGGAGTCTGGGCCTGACATTCGAATGCTCCCCTCCTCGTTATTTGCTTTGCTCTGGCAAACCGACAGTCCGCAGCACCTCAGCGCCCACGCAGCGGCCGCTGCAGCGACGACCCAGCAGCAACGGTCGGGACTTCGTGAACGAGAACAAGCTGGGTGCGGTGGCGCCGGTGCGGCCTCCACGGCCGGACAAGCGTGAAGACAAGTTCGCCAACAAGAAGGACTACGGGCAGGTGCGTGCTCGTTCGCAATCATTCAGGCAACCGTAGGCTAGTAGCATGGCTGACGAGTACGGACAGACTTGCTAGCGCTGATGCGCCCATGGTGGAGGCCATGGTCGTGGTGTGCGCGGCAACACGGGGGATGGGGATGGCCGTCGGTCGCCAAGGGTACGCAGGGTGGCTCACCCCGGGTTGCCATCGCTCTGGCGCGTGCTGGCTCATCCATATGTGCGTTTATGCTTGCACAAGCGCAAAAGAGGATGGCCCCCTCGCCTAACTCTGCGGCGAAACGTTGTCCGTGGTCACACGGCCACCTGCCCTATCACAACCTGGTCTGGTACCGCACGTATGTAGTATGCAGAGCTGCCACAGTGCAAAACAGACCGGAACATGCTGTCAGACATGCGGCGCCTTTGCAATGGGGTTGTGCGTGCGGCGCATGCGTTGGTTGATACCGGTATCAAACCCGTGGGACGGACGCCTGATGAACAAGCAAGACCCGATGTGTGATGTGCATTCGCAGGTGCCGCAGTATCTTCTGGAGAGGAAGATGCAGATGGCAGCGGATGTGGAGGCGGCTGCCCGTGCCAAGGAGGCAGCGCTCATACCACCAGGTGCGACATTGTGACGTCGCGCGTACACGGTATCCCGTCCTGTATTTTATTCATTGCACCTTATAGGTGGTGCTTGTGTAGTTAAGTTACAGTCGCTGCGAGCTTCACTCCAACCTCCGCGTTCCTTCCCTGCCACTTCTCGCACGCGCCATCCTACAGGAATGCGCCTCATGCCTGACGATGAGCGTCTGGAAACGCTGGAGGTGCTCAAGCAGAACCGCGATGAAGTCGAGCGAGCCATCCAAGGATTGCCACTGCGGATCGAGACCCTGTCAGCAATCCGCCGCAAGGAGGACCTTGAGCGACGACTGAAAGAGATTGAGGACGCACTTAAAATATTTTCTAGGCCGAAAGTGCTTGTTCATATGTGACTGCACTCGACTACGGTATGACCTGCCGTGGGCAAGGATCTGCTGGGCTGACCCCTGTTGGAGAATGTTCTATGTAAACTAGAAATGAAGCATCCCTCTGTAGGGCGGGAGTGGGAATTGTGTGGACGAGCAGGCCGCGGAAGACGGTTTCGAACGGACTAATTAACATCTTTACAACGCAAATATGTTGCAGAAGTATCGTAAGACGTTGTAAGGAATAAAATCGTGTCGTCCGTGCCGTGCTGTTTGCAAACAAAAAAACCAACCAAGCCGTTGTACTGACAAGTTCGTCGCGCATCTTCCTCGTCACTCCTCACTCCAGGTTCCATTAGAATACAGAGTCAATCCTCAGTCTATACGCTTTGCTTTCGTAGATCTATTGATTACGCGTTTGTTGGTGTCATGAAATACATATTCATATGAGTCCGTAGGGTAGTAGCAGGTCTACCGTCTCCTCTTATCTTCATATAGGTGATCGTTATTAACAGAAGATAGGGAGCTGCGCCTTCCTAAGGCCAAGTCTTGTCACGAGGTGGCCATTACTGGACTGGAACAGCGCAGTATGGTTCCCTTACAAGTTCTGTAACACCGAAGGTATTTGTGGGTCTTTAATATGATGTCGTAAAGAGTTGCCATGCAGGTTTCCCGTTTGGACTCAAAGTTTCACCCTGCGTCTTCATAGGTCAAGAGGTCATAGCAGACAAGGACATCCTTGATGAGGCTGTAGGAGTGAATTGGCATCCCTTTTGCAGTCAGCAGTTTCACGAGGGGAGAAGGCGAGCCGGACCATGCAAGGGTGAGGCCGCAGCTGGCAACCGCGACTGTAAAAACGTCAATAGCTTGGCGTATTGGAAGGCCGAAAAGTTATGTTCTTTGCAGGTATCCGTCGCGCCTGCTGGCGCTCTGCGAGCGATGCCCGCAGGCGATGCTTAACCGGGACTACTGGTAAGCCCGTGTGGGGTCCTCGAGGAGGCTGTCAAGTTGCACAGAAAGGCATAAACAACCCTCTTGACCGTGTGCGTACGTCCAAATGCGTTTGTGCGCGGGCATTGTCACACGGCGTGCTGTTGGTGGGAAGGTGGCAACGCGGCTGGTCCATAGCGACCAAAATGCGATCATGCGGTCAACCTTCTGTTATGCGTGTTAATTTCAGGTCCATCAAGGATTTCGTGCTGGTGAAGGAGGTGGGCAGCGGCGCAGCCTCGACAGTTTACTACGCGCTCTGTCGCAAGAGCACTCAGCCCGTGGCAATCAAAATGTACTTGAAGTCGAAGCTCAGCAAGCTAAATCGACGTCAGGTGTGTCGCGGAGAGGGCGCGTTACAGGTTACTGAACCGCCGCACTGCGCCTTCGGAGGTGAAACGTTGGACTGGACCCCAGCGACCCCGCAAAGGCGCTTTCTGGTGCCCCTCCCTGTATACCAACCCAGCGGCTCTATAATTCGATATCGCACATGTGCGGGGTGTGGCCTGTTTGGCAGATACTGCGCCGCACCCCAGGTAGCGAGCTGACCCTCTTCTCCCTCAAGCTCCTCACCTGCCCTCGCACCTCCCGCCCTCCGCCCCCATCCGTACGCACCTGCCCACAAACCCTGACTCTCAACTGCGTTGGTGGCGACCCTCCGTCATCGACGGGCGGGGCCTGGGGCCCCGTTCCTCTCGTCGCCCTTGCCGTTCCTCTCGTCGCCCTTGCTGCTCCCCTCCCCCCCCCCTCCCGCGCGTCCGCTCCTTACCTCGTACTCGGCCGCCGTTGCCGTTACCGCTGTGGCTGTCGTCGTCCCCAGGTGGAGCGCGAAATCAACATCCACTCGTCGCTCAACCACCCGCACATCATCGACTTTGTAGGTCGTCGCGAAAAAAGGGCTAAGGGGGTTGGCGACGAGCGACTTGGCTGGTGATGCCGAGGGCGTGGATTCTGGGTCCTAGGACCACGTTAGCAGGGGCTTTCCCAGGCAGCGGGTTTCATGCGGGGGCAGGGACTTTGTTTGCGAGGGCGGGCCTGCACGCTTCGTACCGGCAAGGTGAAATGCCGACGTTCGTAGGTCTTGGCATGCGGCCATTCACGACTGCTTCCGCCAGGGAGAACGGGAAAATGCTGTGTCGAGGCAATTTGGCAACCGCGTAGTGCGGCTTATGGCGTGGGATGAACTCGGGGCTTGAAGCTTGAAGGGAAGCGTGGCAACGTGCGTGTTGGTCGTACAAGGAGAAGCATCGGATAGGCTGGAGGAGTGGGTTGTCGCAGCCGGAGGCCGTCCTGCCTCGTCCAAAAACGCCTAGACACTTCCTGGGACTAACCGTCTTCTGTGCCCCGCCCCACTGCCTGCCTCTGGGCCGTCACCACAGTATGCGGCATTCGAAGATGACGATCGGATATACCTGGTGCAGGAGTACGCGGCGGGGGTGAGCAGGCGCCGCAGGGGCAGCTGCAGGGGGGGCTGGGAGGGACAAGATGGGGGTGTACGGGAACTGGTTTAATCGTTTTTGGGGGGGTCGGCTTTGGAGGCGGATTTCGGGGTCAGCAGGGATTGCTTGTGATAAGGCCCAGACCTGAGTCATCCAGTGCGACCACGCACTTCCCCTGCACCCCTGAGTTTCCTCTCATGCCCCTTGCCCATTACCACCTCCCCCTCCTCCCCCCCTCGTGCCCCTCCTCCTCCGCCGCCGCCGCCGAACAGGGCGACCTGTTCGATGACGTGAAGCGGCGAGGTGGCCGGCTGCCCGAGTGCGAGGTGGTGCAGCTGGTGCTGTACCCCTACCTCAGGGCGCTGGCATACCTGCACTCCAGGGGCATCATACATAGGTGAGGGGCGCGGGGCGGGGGGGGAAGAGGCGTACCTCCAGGCAGGCGTACCTACACTCCAGGGTCGCAATCACTTTTATTCACAAAATAAGAGCGGGGCGGGGCCTATTGGCAGCACCACCACCACAACAGCCGCAACCAGCGGAGCCACCACCCTTACCGCCGCAACCGCCCACCCATGTCCTGTCCCGACCCTGACTCGCCCCCGACCCGACCCGACCCCGACCCACTAGGGACATCAAGCCGGAGAACACTGTGTTCAGCCGGGAGCGTGTCATGAAGGTGACGGACTTCGGTCTGGCCATCAACGCCGCCACGGAGCGGCCGGTGACCCGACTGGGCACCCTGGACTATATGGCGCCGGAGGTGTGTGGGGTTTGAGGAAGAGGAGGTGGGGGGCGTTCGAGGAAGAGGTGGTGGGTGGGGTTCGAGGAAGAGGAGGTGGGTGTGGGGGGTGCTGGAGGTGACCCGACTGGGCATATGGTGCCGGAGGTGGAGGGGAGAGGGTGCGGGAACGTAGGTTGTCATTCCTCAAAAGGAAAGAGAGAACCGGAGCAGGTGGTGCGCGGACTCCTCGGCTACCACGGCACAACCAGTACGGCAGCAGCATCCTTTTGATGGTGTGTTTTCTGCGTGGTGTCATCACCGTCCCCGGTCCTCCCCCCCCCACCCCGGGCAGGTGCTCCGCTGTCCCGACAAACACTCCCCCGACGATAACAAGGACAGGGTGGATCTGGAGTACGATGCATCCGTGGACGCGTGGGCCATGGGAGTGCTGGCGTACGAGCTCATCGTGGGGCGGCCGCCTTTCGGAATGGTGGGAGCGGAGGGGGGTGGTGGAGGGGGGAGATACATAAAATAACCGGTAACCCTACGTAGTGGGGGAAAGGGGTTAGGGGGGGTGGAGGGGGCGGGATTGGGCCGGAAGCGCGAGGCGGGCGGGGACGAAAGGGGAGATGGGTTTCGGAGCCCAGCACGGCCGGCGAGCAGCGCAACATGCCTAATTAAGCTGTGGCAGCCCTCCTGTCATTTCCACACGCGGACTCGCGACCCTGTGCGCCCGCTGCGGCCCTGAAGCCCCACCTGACCTGGGAACCCGACTCCTCAACCCCACCTACAACCCCCCTCCTCCCTCCCCCTCCCCGCCTCCCCTCTCGTCCGCCCTCCAGAGCTGCCGCGAGGCTACCATGCGAGCCATCGTGGCCGCCAGCCCCTCCATGCCAGACTGGATGTCCCCCGCGGCAGCCGACTTCATCCGCTCCGCGCTTCAGCGCACCCCAGCGCGCCGCTCACCGGTGGCGCAGCTGCTGGACCACCCCTGGATCACCGCGAACATCACCAGGTGCGTAGGGCCCGCGTGGCGGATCACCGCGAACACCACCTGGTGCATAGGGCCCGCGTGGCGGATCACCGCGAACGCCACCTGGTGCATAGGGCCCGCGTGGCGGAGCGGTCGTGTGAGCCCCTGTGCGCCGCCCTGAGCTTGTACCTGTACCTGTGTCTTGCAAGCCGCGGCGCTCGGCCGCCGTGCGCCGCCGATTGCCGCCTTTGTGGGGCTGCGGTGTGCGCTGGCAAGATGAGTTGTTGCTGTCGTTTTCGTTCTAGCAAAGGGAACACCACGGGTATAACAATCCACGGATGCAACAGCTGCTGCCATCAGTCATCCAGTACGACGCATTGTCGTCCAGACGGTGCACGACAAAGGGGACCACCACGTGTATAACCCAAAGGGACAAGGGGACCACCACGTGTATAACAACCCACGGACGAAACTGCCCTGCTGCCGGCCGAACCGTGTATCGTCAAGGAAGCTGCCGCCGCCCAACCGCTGTCGCAGGTTGCACGCGCCTCCGCAAGGCCTGCGCGACATGCCTGGCAGCGCGGAGGCTGCCGCCAGCGGCCACACCGGCGCCGGCGCCACCGCGGCCACCGCCGCCGGCAGCTGCGCGTCGGGCGGCTCTATGCCCACCGCTGCGGCCGCCTACTCGAGCCGCTCGCTGTTCTACCGCCCCGGTGGCCCCTTCGAGCACCTGGTGCCCCAGCAGACTTGCAACTCGGCCTCCGCCAGCGAGATGGGCGGCGGCAACGCCGCCGCCGCCGTCGGCATGGTGTACGGCACAGACCAGAGGCCGGCCAAGCGGCAGGTGCAGCGCTGCCAGAGCGCCTTCCTGGAGGGCCCCGGGGTGCATCCCTCCCCCTCCGCCGGCGACAGCACGCACCCGCAGGCGGCCGCGCAGGGGCACGTGCTTCTGCACCGTCTGCACGACAACGTGTCGTACTGGATGACTGATGGCAACGGCTTTTGCCGAGATCCCCTCGTCGGACTCACTGGAGGCGGCGCCGGCGGCGCCATCGCCGCCGCCGGCGGCGGCGCCGGCGGCGCGCAGCAGCAGCTACAACAGCAGACGGTGACGGCGACGGCGACGGCGATGGACGTGACGACATCTGCCGTACGATGGGGAGCGGCCGCTGCCGCCGCCGCTGGACGCAGCAGTGGCGCCGCGAGCCCTATCGGCAGTCCGATCAATGTGAGCCGGGCCCAGGACTACTACCAGACCCAGCTTGCTCGTGCCGTCGCCGGCAAGAGTGCACTGGTCTCGGAGCACCAGGCCCAGCTGCGTCAGCAGCAGCAGCAACTGCAGGAGCAGGTGCAGCAGTACAAGCAGCAGCTGCAGCAGCTGCAACAGCAGCACCAGCAGCAGCAGGAGGGGATCGCCGTGGCGGCGGCGCAGCTGCAGCTGCAGCACCAACAACAGAAGCAGCAGCAGCAGCTGCAGCAGCGGTTGCCTAATCAGGCCCACACCGATTCGGTATCTGGGTCGGGGGAGAGCAGTGGCGGTGCCGCCATGGAGCCGCCACTGACCGCCGCAGACTACTACCGACTGCACCTGGAGGACATGCGGAACAACTGGGAGGTCGGCGGCCGCAACCCAGCCGCGGCGATCCGCAGCCCAATCAACCGCGGCCTCTCCCGCTCCTTCACGGCCCGCGCCGCCGGTCACAAAGGCAGCAGCACTGGCGGCGGAGCTGCCATGCAGGCGCAGCTGTGCGGTGGCGGCGGCGGCGGCGGCTTCGCCGCCGCCGCCGCTACTGCCGGCGGGGTCTCACCCATTGCTGTCCGGATGCTCCGGAACGGCGGTAGCAGTAGCAGCGGCGGGTCTATTAAACGCCGTACGCCCGACACGCACGACTGGGACCTGCCAGTGATGCCAGCGGCACAGGGCGCGCCGCAGCAGCTGCAGCTGCAGCTGCTGTCCGGCAATAAGGCCCAGCAGGCCTCCCCCGGGGGTTCACCCCTGGGGCGATCCTCCGATACGTTCGCCGCGGCCGGCGGCGCCGCGGCCTTCTACGCCAGTGTTATGGTGGCTGGCGGCGGCGGCGATGGCGGCGCCGCCGCCGCCGCCGGCCTGGCGGTCCCTCCGGGAGGCGGTGCAATGGGGACTCCTTTTGGGACTCACACTCATTTCACACGAGGGGCCAACGCCGGCGGCGCGGCAGCGCCGGCGGTGGTGGTGAGCGGCGGCGGCGCGGCGCCGCCGCCGATGCAGATGCCGCTGGGCACCGCTTTGTCCGTCAACTCTGGGGGCCTGCACGGCGGCCGACCGAGCCGGCTGTCGAAGGCCTTCCGGCGGGTGGACTCCATGGACCAGGCCGATGGCTTGACTGTCGGAGCCGGCAGCGGCACCAGCGACGACTCCGGCTGCAGTGGCTGTGGTGGCGCGATGGCGGCGGCCGCACCCCTGGCGAGATGCAGCGGCGCCACCGCCACCGCCGCCGCCGCCATGGCGGCTTTTGACCAGCTGACGCTCGCGTCCGGCGTGAACGGTGCCGCCGGCGTCGCTGGCGTCGCCATGAACAGCACGGCTGACTCCGGCGACGATAGCGGTCTGGTGGCGGCCCTGCATGCGGCGGCGATGGGCGTGTACGCCGCCGGCGTTGGCGGCGGTGGCGTCAGCAACCCCGGCGGCAACGGTGGTTACCCCAACTACCACGTTCCTTCGGACTCGTCCAACGGCTCCCTCAGCGGCGCGTCTACCGGCCGCACTACCGCCAGCCTGGGCGGCTCGGGCGGCGGGCCCTTCAGCGCTAGCGTCAGTAGCTTCGCCTACTCCATGGGCAGCGGAAGCACCACCTTGACCGCGGGTCCGTCAGTCGGCAGTGCCTTGTCAGCAGGCAGCGGCGGCGGCGGCGGCAGCCCTATGCACCGCGCACCCTCCATGACCGCAACCGGAACGTACCCGGCGGCGCAGACATTCGCAGGGCTGGGGCTGCGGCTGTCCCTCCCGACAGCCCTGCCCGGGCCCGGCGGCCCCACCGCCTGCAGCAGCAGCGGCAGCGGCGGCGGCCGCGGGGGTCTGAGCTCCCACCCCATCAGTAGCCCGCTGGTGACCCCCTGGTCGACGCCGCTGAACTCCCCTGCTGCGGCCCGGGTGCCCCGACTGCACTCGCATGCGCAAGCGGCGTCGTCCTTCAACCTGCTGCTGGACTTCATGGAGGCGGAGGGGGTGATGTCGGCCGCGGAGGTCACGGCGAGCGCGAGCCAGGCCGCCGCGGCAGCGGCGACGACCGCGATGCACCAGGCGGCAGCGGCAGAGGGGATTGCGCAGGTGCGCAGCGGTCGCGGCGGCAGCGGCGGCGGCGGTGGCGGCGGCGGCGGCGGCAGCCAGGAGCGGCTGGATTGGACGGCACAGACTGGCGGCGGTGCCGGCGGCGTCGAGCGCGGCGCTAACGGGCAAGTGGCGATGCAGGTCGATGACGCCGCCGAGGTGGCGCTGTTGTCGTCGAGCACCATCCTCGGCGGTGTGCAACAGCCCCTGTACTCGTGCCACAGCGCAACGTCCGACTCGTATGCCACGCAGCTGCATCAGCAGCAGCGGTCGCCGCCGCCGCAGCAACAACAACACCAACAACACCAACAACACCAACAACACCAACAACACCAGCAGCACCAACAGCACCAATACCACCGGGAACAACAAGAACAACAAGAACAACAACAACACCGCCACCAACAACACCAACATCAGCACCTCCAGCAGCAGCAGCACCTGCAGCAACAACAACAGCAGCACCAACAACAACAGCAGCAGCACCTCCAGCAGCAGCAGCAACAACAGCAGCAGCAACACCAACAACAGCAGCAACAACAACAACTGCAACAGCTGCAGCAGCAGCAACAACAGCTGCAACAACAACAGCTGCAACAACAACAGCAGCAACAACAACTGCAACAACAACAGCAGCAGCAACAACAACTGCAGCAGCAACAACAACAACAGCAGCAACAACAGCAGCAACAACAACTGCAGCAACAACAACAACAGCAGCAACAACAGCAGCAACAACAACTGCAGCAACAACAGCAGCACATCACCGCCACCGCTACTGCCACGTCCTCCCCGGGCCCGGTGAGCGGACTGCAGACCGCAGCCGCGCCGATGGTTCAGAACATGTCTCCCGAGGACCGGTGGGCTGCGGCCTGGTCGGCAGCGGCGGCGGCGGGCAGCGGCTGCCGTACGGCCTCGGTGCCGACCCCGCTAGGCCGGTCCGGCAGCTTCGGTGCGCCCAGCACCGGCGGCGGCGGCGCCGCCGCCGCAGTCGCCACTCACACGCCATCACCTCTGGGTCGCGATCAGCCTCACCAGCAGGCAAGAGCGGCAGCCATGCAGCAGCACATCCGCAGCCGATCCCTTAACCGCTTTCAGTTGGAGCAGTTAGGCCTGGGGGCCCTTTCTGGCTCCGTCACATCCCCGCCTCTGAATCCAGGGACCGGGGCCGGGAACCTTCCGGCGACCGCGGCTGGTGCCAGCGCCGGTGGTTTCGGCGCGGTCGGTTCTCTTTCAGCGGCCGACGGCGGCGCGGCTGCGGCTGCGGCTGCAGCTGCCGTCGGAATGGGATGTTACGACCCGGCTTGGGGAGGTGGTGAGGCAGATCTCGGCGGCGCCGCGGGCGGCATGGTTGGCTCGAGCGGCGTGTGGGCGAACCGGCTCAGTCCGCAGCCGTTGCCCAGCGCAATGGGGAGGGGCGCGTCGTCGTACAATGCCCATCCCAATTTTGGGCTGCCTGGATCTAGGTCCATGACGCACTCTCCGTTTGGATCCCACACGGTCGGCGCGCATTCCACGCCCAGCCCACTGGGCCTGCGCTGCAGCCGCAGTCGCCCCAGCAACAGCAGTAGCGAGGACACGAGCATACCGCCCTTGGGGGGGATGTTGACGACGGCGCCATCGGGGGCCCCCTGCGAGGATTCAATGTCGCAGTAACAGTTGGGAACAGTTGGGAACAGTTGGGAGCAGTTGGGAACAGTTGGGAGCAGTCGGCAACAATCCGCGGCAGCAATCGATGACAGTAATCGGTGATAGCCGTGGGGGACGGCCATGGGGGCCGGGGGCTTGATTTGGCGTGCAATATTTAAGCGATCGTGATGGATAGAGCGAGTCGTGGGCGGCGTTCTCGTACAGGTGCCGTACCTGTCCGTACCTGCGTTGGAGACTGGGAGGCCGACGCGGTCGGCAACACATGCCGGCAAGCGCTAGGGGCCCGCGGCCGCTGGATGCTTGCCTGTAAGGAGCGTCACAGCTCAAAGCGGGGGCTTGGATTGCCTTTCATGCGGGCGCGTCTCGTGCACTGCGCAGAGCGAATAAAGTCTCTCAGCCAGCGGAACCTACAATCTACACCGCTTGGAAGTGGTGTCTGCGGGTCCGACGGGTTATGTGGGAGAAGGGGAGCGGGGATGTGTGGCCCAGTGCGGGGACGGGGAGATGACGTCATGATTGTGCTCATGATGATGACGATGATGATGATGATGGTGATGATGATGCAAGGTGAGTGGCGAGGTGGGCCTGCTAAGAACAGCATATGCCTCGCCTCGTGGCTCATCTCCGCGACCAGGTCCCCCGATTGTTGCATCCGCTCGGGGTCCGCATTTGCTTTAGTAAATGCTTTAGTATTATGACAAGTAACGGTTGTGCCGAGGGCAAGAAAGACATGTTCTAGGTGAGCTGGCTGCAGCGCGCCATGCAGCGCGCTGATGTGCGTGTGGTGTTAATTTACCGCCAAGCCGTGTGTGTGTATGTGCGTGCGAGCTTGCGTGCGTGTGTGTGTGGGTGGGTGGGTGTGATGGTATGATGGCCCCAGCGCATAAGCGACCTGTAAGCGCGCGCAGTGGTCACTCTCTAGGCGTGTCTACCAGGCAGGCAGTGGGCTGCGACGTCGGCAGTGTATGTACAGACGTTCCATCTTTAAAAAAGTATCATCGGTGGAGGTGCAGGGGATGCGTGCGTCCGCGGCTTCTCCCGCGGGTTCCGCGGTGACGCCTATTTAGGATTCAATGTGGTGTTGGGGCCGCGTGTCCGGCCCTGGAGATCGCGCGGGCCGACAATCGCTTGGTGGTGGTGGTGGTGGTGGTGGTGGCGGCTTCAATCTAGCAGGTAGGGGGGCCCTTCTGTGTGGCTGGTTCGGAAAGCCGTGAGAGCGTGCTGGACCTGTCAGATTTTGCTTGCATCTCTGTCCCGCCGGATCAAGGCTGTGATCGCTTTGACGTGTGTTTCGGGGGAAGTCGTTCCTCGGCTTGCTGACAGGGCCCACTTCCGGCGCAATTCGGATTGGGGGGATTGCGGGCTGTCGATGCCTCAGGGCATCCACCTTCACCCACTTGCTCCGTTCAGAACTCCCGTTAGGTAACGGGACCACATTTTGTGCAGTATTATGACAAGGTAATCCGTTTGGGCTTTGACAGGAACAGGCACCGATGGCAGGAACAGGCAGCCATGGGGTCCAATGGGGTCCATGCTGGGTTGGCCGCTGGCTAGGTGCCGTTGCATTGTCAGGGAAGATTCCGCTGCTCCCCAGTCTGTTCAGGGTCTCGGTACGGCGGCTGCACATAAGTAATTCGTCATTTTGGACACTTGGGTATGATTTCCGATGAGAGCTCAAGTTGCCTTCCTCCGTCACGGCTGAATCCCTCCTCGTTGCCGTGTGGTGGTGTCATGCCGTGTAGTTTGCCTACATTACCTTCATCGGTGTGCGCAGGAGAATGGTTGCGCGGCGATTGATTGAGATATCGCTGTTGTCTATAGCGCTATTTGGGCCACTGGTTTCGTGAACAGAGAGTGTTTGCGGACCACTATTGCCGGACATATCTATGCTTCCATAAAGCTAGCAACTCTTTCAAATGGGTGCTTCCATAAAGCTAGCAACTCTTTCAAATGGGTGTTCCGTGTCAGCGCTCTGCTACGGTTGTCGAAAACAACTCATCCGCGCTGTTTCACCTACATTGGGCTTGCGTGTTCGGATCTGTCAAAACTGTGAGATTACAGCCTAGCCACTGGAATCTTCCAGGGCGCTCTACCTGCGTCCATTTGCGCACAACATGAGACTCGCCGACGTTGTAAGCAATTACTATGTTCCTGGTTATGGTCTAAACAATGAGGCCAGGCTATCTGGCGTTGCCTAAATATCTGGCGTTGGCTAAATACATTGGGTTAGCACGAGGGCACTGGCGGAAGGGCTCCCGCTTGCGTGTGAGCAGCATGCAGTGGGGTCCCCCCAAGTATAGCACCACGAAAACCGCGTCCACAATAGAGACTTTTGTGTTTGCGGCAACGTGCGAATACCCAAAACCCGTTAGCTAGGTTAAGCTCTGAAACAATCCAACGCGACGCATCCCTCCTCGCGCAACAACCCGACAGCCGCTGCATGTGGCAGCACACAGAGCGTCCTCAAACATGCGCGGCGCTGCAGACGAATCATCTCCGAAACCACACAACACTGGAAGAAGCACGCAAAGAACAAAGTAAGCCAACAGAGGTAAGCCCGAAAGCAGTGTACAGCGCAACCTTAAAGCACCCCTGCGGCGGACGCATGTAAAAACATCCCGCTTCAAGGGTCAAATACCACACTCAGTATGCGGCCGGTTCGGTGCCCTCAAAAACAAATCATGTCAAATGTATCGAGGGTGTTCCGTTGCGGTCCAAGCACAGAGTTTAGAGGACAGGTCAATACATTGTCACACGGACACACGCATGCGGGAATGGAGACTGTACATTGAGGAAAGGGAGAGCACGGATTTGGGCTCGGGGGGGCACTAGTGGCTCACTAGCCCCGCTCACAACCCACGCGCAGGGCTAGTGTGGGTTGCACACGGTCTACACACACAGGGCCCCATGCATAGCAAGCGGCATGGCAAAGGCAAGAATAATCCCGGCATGTATGGAGAGGGATCGATAGGATCGATGCAGTCATCTGTCTAAGCATGGACACTGGCGGTCCTCCGGGGGGCACGTCTACTACGCTTGGCCCCTCCGCTGTGCCTGCTTATACCCTCTCCCCGTGGCCCCGTGGCCTTTTGCTCTGCTTCTTCCCCCGGGCCGTCCCGCTCAACGTAAATCCCAAAAATCTATCCCCGTGGTCCCCATGCATCCCCCCGAACCCCATTTAAACTGCCACACATTAACCACACGACTTTCATTTGCACCGACACGTACACATTCTCCCCCAAATACACGCCCACACCCCAATCGGCTACATTCGTATTCGCCCTGCTGGGCTAGTCGGCGCGACTAGTCTGTGGCGCCCACAGTCCGGTTGGCGCCAGCTCTGTCCATGTTATTCAACGGGTTCAGGTACATGGTCACTGGCTCGAACAGGGGGTTCAGGTGCTGGTTCGGCCGCTGCAAGCTGGGGTCGGCCGTATCGTCCTCGCCACCGCCCACGCCGTCACCAACTGACGCGTCTTGCGGCGGCTGCATCGAGTACGACGGCTCCAGGGGGCCCGCCGGTAGGCGGCCAGAGGCGGTGGCCAGGCTGATGTAGCTCCCGCCAGGCCCAAGGGGAGGGAGCCCCGGTACGGCAGTCGACTCCGCGGCAACAGCCACGGTGATCATGGCGGCGTCAGCCGCAGGCACACTGGCGCCCCCGGCGGCGGCGGTGCCGTGAGACCCCCGGGCGGTGTCGTAGGCGGTGGTTCGCCTGCTCCTCGCCTGGCCACTCGTGAAGCTCAGCCGCGGGGTGAAGAAGTCCGCCGATGCACTCGGCGTGGCGTAAGGCACACTCGCCTGGACGGACGCATTCGACGCAGCGCTGCTCTCCACCTGCCACGCCATCTCCACAAGGTCAGGGTTGAGCCGAGCCCTGCCGGCGGATGCAGGCCCAGCGGCTGACTGCCCCCCAACAGCGGCTCCGCTGCGGTCCCTGGGCCCATCCGTGGGCCAGCCGAACTCCGCAATCAAGCTCGGCTGCGGCACCAGCGGCATGATGTTCCTGCCGCCGGGCGCCACGGGCGGCCCAGAGGGGCCCGTGCCCTCCGTGGCGGCGGCCGCAATGGCTTTAGAGACCGTGGCCATCGAGCTGGCGCGGCGCGAGGGGGTGCGTTGCTCCAGCCTCTGGGACTCAACCTCACCGCTGGCTGGGCGCCCGTCGTCGCGCGCACTGGGCCGCTTGTTGTCGGCGCTGGGCGACGCCATGTCATAGAGCACGTTGGCGTAGTGGATGATCACCTCGTCGGGTGGCGCGCCACCAGACGAGGTCCCGCCTGCCTCCAGCGACGCGGCCAGCGCCCCAGCCAGCGCGCCCTCCTGCTGCTGCGCGGCTGCGGTCTCGTAGTGCTGGATGCGCGCGACCGCGGCCACAGCGCCCGCGCCCGAAGTTACGCCCGACCCGACCGCCGGCTCCGCATCGCCCTCGTAGAGCGCGTTGTACGCGGTCCGGAACCGTCGCCTGTTGCTGGCGGCAGCGGCGACCAGGGCGGTTGGCGGGTACGGCAGCAGCGGCACCTCCCTGTTCTCCGGCAGGCTGCTGACGCCGCTAAGCCGGCGGCTATACGAGGCCTCGTCGCTGCCGCGCGCAAGGGACCGGTTGGCGGCGTCCGCCGCGGCGCCCCCCGCGGTCACCTCCTCGGGGACATGCATGGCGAACTCTGCGGCCTTCCGGCGGCGCTTGTAGACGAAGTAAGCCCCGCCGCAAGCGACCACCAGCAGCACGGGGATGACGGCGACCAGCACCACGAAGAGACCCACGTTGGTCTCGATCCAGGAGGGGGGCCTGCTGCCGTTATCCTGGACGCCATTGTTGCCGCCGCCGTCGTCGCCGCCCGAATCGTCCGGAAGTGTGGGCCCGGTGATGTCGGCCGCAGCCACGTCGCGGGTGAGGCTGTCGACAGAGGTTGCGGCGATGAAGGCGGAGACGTCCGCCTCCGGCGTGGCCAGCTGTCGGAGCTTCTGCGTGACGGAGTCCTGGGCAACCAGCGAGGCAGCGGCCACCTGAAGGGAGGGCAGGACAGGGACGACGGCGGCAAGAGTGGCAACCAGGATAACGGCAGCAGCCCCCCCTCCCTGGATCGAGACCAGCGTCAGGGCAGATGGAGGCGGAGAGATAGGAGGAGCAGCAGTCGAGTCACGTGGCCAGGTTTCATTGGGTTTCATTGGGAGAAAGAGGTTGGGGGAAGAGCAGCAGTCGAGTCACGTGGCCAGGTCTTACTGGGTTCATTGTGAGAAAGAGATTGGGGGAGGAGCAGCTGCGTGCCCTGTGGATCGACAGGAAGACACCGATGTGCCAGATCGCACATGCGGCAGCCTGGCAGATCGCACATGCGGCAGCCTGGCAGATCGCACATGCGGCAGCCTGGCAGATCGCACATGCGGCAGCCTGGCAGATCGCACATGCGGCAGCCTGGCAGATCGCACATGCGGCAGCCTGGCAGATCGCACATGCGGCAGCCTGGCAGATCGCACATGCGGCAGCCTGGCAGATCGCACATGCGGCAGCCTGGCAGATGGCACATGCGGCAGCCTGGCCTAGCGTACCTGGGTGAGGTTGCCGCCGTTGACGGCCGCCTCGATGAGCCCCTGCATGTTCGACATGCCCTGCAGCGCGGCTGTACGGCGCGCCGGGTCATCGGCGCCAATCGTGTTGGCGGTGGGTAGCAGAGCGCTGCTGTTGGTCTGGTTGGCGCCGACTCCCAGAAGCTCCAGGGCGTTGTTCAGCAAGGTGTTCAGGTCCGGGGTGCTGGTCAGGTTGATCAGCGGCGCGTCGGACGAGACAGACCCGTCTCGCCCTGTTTGCATCAGCTGGCGGCGACCGTAGGAGGCCGCACCGCTGCTGCCGCTGCTGCCGCCCGCGAAATCCAAGAGCCGCCGCCGACCGGCGTCTACGGCGGGGATGGTCAGGCGGGAGCTGCTGAACAGGTCCTCGACGAACTTGGCCATGGCGCCCCAGACGACGCGGCCCATGGCGGGCAGGTCGGAGGAGTTGGTGATGAGGAAGGTGGTGGTCTGCATCACTGCGGCCATGACCTGCTGTTCGGCGCGCATCAGCGGCTCCGCCTGCGACGTGTGGGAGTAGGAGTCAGCGGTGCGCGGGGGCCGGATGGGGGCAGAGTCAGCGGTGCGAGGGGGCCGGATTGGGGCAGAGTCAGCGGTGCGGGGGGGACGGATTGGAGCGGAGCGGGGGAGACTGCAATGGCCAAGCTTAGGACTGTGATTTGATAATTCGGGAAAAGATACTCGTCTGAGCTGCTGTGGACATAAGGGTCAGATTGCAAGGGACGGCAGGGGTGGAGTTTAAGTACCATGCATCCCGTTTCGCGCTTCTCCACGCTCACCCTCCTGTCTAGGTCAACGTACAAGGCCTTGATTGGGTCCGTCAAGCCTAGCGTGAAGACGCTGGCGTTGATCCCGAAAACGGCCTGAAAGAGGCCCCGGAAGGGTCCAGACGCAAGGACGAGTTGGGGACAGCGTGTCAGCGGCGGGCAGGTGCATGTGCAGATGACTTTGGGCGACCACAATCACGCAAACAAATTCCAGTACAGCAGCACGACACGCAGCGATGCACCTCTAAACGTCATCGCCCCGTTGGCCGCCTGCTTGCAGCCACCTGACAAAACGCATCAAGCCCTTCGCGTACCACCAAGCCCTTCGCCGCCCCCATCCAGACCACCCAGGCTGAATCCGCCCCCAGACCCACACCCGCTGACCATGAACAAGTATCATATTCAGCAGCTACCCTTCATGCGCCCTCCGGACATATCTTCACGTCAAGAGCCGGCAAAAACCTCCCATCCAGTCTCCTTTCCCACGCCGCCCCGCGCCTTCCTCCCTCCCCATCCCTCCACCTTTGTCTTGGCTTCGGCCTGGGTGTAGCCGCGCTCCTGCATAGCCACCACCAGGGTCGTCAAGGGACTGACCATCCTTGACAGCGAGGGCGCGGCGAGCTCCACGTAGAGCTTCAGGAAGGTCGTGGCGTCATGGCACTCGTCCTGCGGCCCCGTTGCCAGGCGACCAGTGTCGTAGGACGACGGCGATGCGGGCACGATACGTAGCGGCGCTGCCGCGCTGGCGGCGGTCGGCAACGTGAGCGTCCAGCCGTTGTTGAAGGTGGAGGTATTGAATGGCTCGGTGCCGGTGCTGCTGACGAGCGCGGCGTTGCCGTCCGTGTCCGCGTAGATGACGCAGTTGTCCAGGTAACCGTCCATCATGCGACCAGATAGCCGGATAGGCGTGAAGGAGGGTGGGGGCGTGAGGGGTGCCGGTGGCGGCGGCAGTGGCGGCATGGGCGACGGCGTAGGCTTTGACGGTGGCGCAGCGGGGGGAGGGAGAGCTGGTGGTGAGGGCAGAGGCATGTTCGGGGGTGGTGGATTGGGGCTGGCTGGTACTGCTGGCAACGGAGGGCGCACTGGAGGGTCCAGGGGCGGAGGAGTCATTGGAGGGGATAGAGGGGCTCCAAGTGGCGGCGATGGAGGTGCCAGAGGCGGGCGCATCGGCTGACTCGGTGGTTGCTGAGGCGGCGCAGCTGCCGATGGTGGGGGCTCGAGGGGCGGGGACGGAACTGGCGGGGAAGGGTGTGGAGCCGGCGGAGCAGGCGATGGCGGTTTGGGTGCCGATGGCGATGGTGGCTTAGGAGTTGGTGGCTTTGGCGCGGGGGGCGGCCGAGGGCGTGGTGAAGGCGGTGCGGGGGGCGGCGGCCGTGGCTGCCTCGGTCGCTTCGGCGGGGGCGGCGACGGGAGTGCGGGCGGGGACGGCGCTGGAGGCGGCACCCGTGGAGCAGCAGGAGATGAGGGTGGCTTGGGGGCTGGTGAGGGGGGGGCAGAAGGTGGGCCGGGTGGCGGCGGCTGGGGGCTTGTCGGGGGGGGAGATGTTGGTGAGGGGCTGGACGGCTGAAATGGAGCAGGTGACGCAGGTGGTAGGTGGGGTGGCGGTGTCGGCATTACCGGAGGAACGGGCGCGGATGGTTGCCTGGCCGGCCTAGGAGGCGGCGGTGGGGGTGGGTCATGTGGTGACGGGGGATGACCAGGTGGGCCATCGGGCAGGGAAGGGGCGGACGGCGGCTGCATTGGAGGGATCGGTGTAGGCACCGAAGGATAGTCGCCGTGAGGGGATGGAGGATAAACGCCTGTAGGGGGCGGATAATACGGGTACAGCGGAGGTGATGGGTGCAGTGGGCTGGGAGATAGTGGGCCGGGCGGTTTAGGTAGCGGCTGGCCAGGAACGGTAGGCGGCGGCGGTGTGTCGGTTCCGTACGGCCGAGGTGGCAACTGAGGATAGGAGGGCGGTGATGGCTGCGGCTGGCTGGGAGAAGGCGGCGGCATGGGTGATGGTGGGCTGGTAGGTTCGGGACCGGACGGCGGAGGGAGGCCAGGGGGCGGCCTCTGCGGTAGCGATGGTGGGAGCGGCTGCGGAGGACTCGGCGATTGCGTTGGGAACGGCGGCGGTGGGCTGGGAGGCTCAACTGACAGCGGGCTGGGACTGGGAGGCGGGGGATATGCCTCAGCGGGTAGGGCTGAAGGACGCGGATTCGCAGGAGGCCAGGGAGGCTGTGGGCTGGGCGACGTTGGCAGCAGCGGTGACGGCAGCGGCATGGGCAACGACGGGCTAGGCAGGCCGGGTGAAGGTGGGCTAGGACTGGGTGGCGATGGGGTGGCTGCAACAGGTGGAGAAGGAGGCGGCGAAGGTTGCTGCGGCCTGGGCGAAGCTGGCGGCAGCGGCGGCGGAACTGACGGTTGCTGCGGACCGCGCTCATCCGGTGGATACGGCACGTCCGGTGGATACGGCGTATACGGCATGTATGGTGGTCGACCAGGTCGGACTGGCGACAGCGGGTGCCTGGGCGATGATGGGCCGGGTGGAGCGGGCGACAGCGGACTTGGACTGGGCGGCGGCGGGTAGGCGGCAACAGGCGTAGATGGAGGTGGCGGATAGGTCGGCGATGCAGGTTGCTGCGGGCTGGGCGAAGCTGGCGGCAGCGGCGATGATGGGCCGGGCGGAGCGGGCGACAGCGGGCTAGGACTGGGCGGCGGCGGGTAGGCGGCAACAGGCGTAGATGGAGGTGGCGGATAGGCCGGCGATGCAGGTTGCTGCGGGCTGGGCGAAGCTGGCGGCAGCGGCGATGATGGGCTGGGTGGAGCGGGCGACAGCGGGCTAGGACTGGGCGGCGGCGGGTAGGCGGCAACAGGCGTAGATGGAGGTGGCGGATAGGCCGGCGACGCAGGCTGCTGAGGGCTGGGCAATGGTGGAGGACTCAGCGGTGGAACAGATGGTTGCTGCGGACCGGGCTCGTCCGGTGGATACGGCACGTCCGGTAGAAGCGGCGCATACGGCATGTGTGGTGATCGACCAGGTCGGACTGGCGACAGTGGGTGGCTGGGCGATGATGGGCCGGGTGGAGCGGGCGACAGCGGGCTTGGACTGGGCGGCTGCGGATATGCGGCAACAGGCGGCAACGGCCGGGACCATGGTCGGCTCGGCCGGAGTTCTGGCGACATCGGCGATGGCGGCGATGAGCTAGGCAGGCCGGGCGGCTGCGAGCTAGAACTGGGTGGCGACGGGGTAGCTCCAACGGGTGTAGAAGGAGGCGGCGGTGATAATAGAAGAGCAGGCATCGGCGGGATGGGCAATGGTGGAGGATTCGACGGCGAAACTGACGGTTGCTGCGGACCGCGCTCATCCGGTGGATACGGCGCGTACGGTGGATACGGCATTGATGGTGGTTGACTAGGTCGGACTGGCGATAGGGGCTGGCTGGGCGTCGTCGACGGTACCGGAGGTTCTGGGCTAGGCGGGTATGGAGATGCAGGCGAGTAAGGAGGATCTGGAGGGTATGGTGCGTCTGGAGTGTAAGGCGTGTTTGGAGAGTAGGATGGAAATTCCGGCGACTGCGGCATGTCCGGCGACTGTGGCGACAGCTCAATGAAAGCATATTGGTCCTTGACGTATGCTCCAGCACATGTAGTATGGGCGTCGTTTGCCACTGTGAAGTCGAATATTGGCTCCGGGTACCGCGTTCCGTTGTTCGGCCTTGAGAAAACGCGACCAAGCGAGTCGAAGGCCCCGCACATTGCCGCCTCGTAGCCGTCACCCCCCCAAGTGCATGCGAAGAGAGCAGGCGCGGTGTCCCCTGTGTCTTCGAGCACTGCACAAAGGGCCCCGCTGCATGCGCTGGATAGCGATGCATCAATGTAGAACCTATAGCCAGTCATCTCGCAACCAGGGGACGGCAGCGGTGTCGGAGGAGGTATCTCGGGCATCGGCGAGGTGGGAATCGCAGGGCCCGGCGATGGAGGCGTGGGCGAGGGTGGGGACGGTGAAGGTGGCGGGCTCTCGACCAACTTCACGGCTGATGCACCTGGCAAGCAGGAAATTTGGGTTGATATTAACGAGGAGTCAGCGTGTACAAGGACAAAATAAAGGAAAGTGCGAATGCAGAAGTACTTGCATTGGACCTGGCACAGCGTGCGATGGATGTAATGAGTCACATTGTGTCCAGGATATCCTGGCTTGGGAAAGGGCTGGACTCGCTGCTGTCAAGGTACACCCTACGGAGTCATCTCATCACGACGCCTACCTGTCGCCTCCGCCAGTGCGGTAAGATTGAGCGGGGGTGGAGGAGGGAGCTGTGGAGGGGACGTGGGCTGCTGAGACGGCCGATCCACCGGTGGTGGCGGTGGAAGCGGCGGTGCTGGTGGTGCGGGGGCTGGAGATGGCGGAGGTGGAGGCGCCAATGGTGGGGCTATAGCCCCTGGGGACAGAGGCTGTAATGGAGGCGCGAATGGACTTGGTGGCAGGAGCGGACTCGGTGAGGGTGGCTGCTGCACACCGTAGGTTATGACCACAGTGGCCTGGATCCTCACTTCCCTGGTTTCGCCCAGCCGACGCCGATGACTCCCACCAACGCAAGCGAGGCGAAGGGCGCCTCCCAAACTTCCCGCAAGTGGCGCCTTGCTTCGCAGCTGCACGGCACAGTTGGGGAGCATGTGGGCAGGTAAGCTGTCAGGAGCAGGGGCCATGGGAGCAGGGGTTAAGAGCAACACTAAGAGAGCCGGAGAGCTCGACTATTGCAGATGGAGTGTCATGCAACGACGTGTGCCGCTGAGAGTATACTTCAGGTAAAGAATTGTAACGCCACGCAAACACTGCGGCTTCTCTGGCACTTTGCCATCGTCCGATGTGTGGCGGAACATGATATGTGTGGTGCAACATGATACGGGTGGTGCAACGTGATATGTGGTAGAACATGATATATGTGGTACAAGATGACAGGGTCGCACCTCGAGCAGCGCAGCTGTGCTGACGGGACGCGACGTGAGATGCAAGAGGCTGGTCATTGAGGCGTGGAAATGCGGAGCCAGCTCGCCGGCAATCCACGCGCGCAACGGAGCCGTGATCGCTGGCCCCTGCTGCTCTTCAGCGAGCTGGCGACCTCCCGAGGGACTAGGGCTTGGCGACGCTTCGACACCCGTCACAATAACCTGCAAAACACACAAAGAGAACGGATCAGGAAATCAGTGCGAACCAGGAATGGCCCTGCTACGTAGCGTAGTTGGTAAGGGGCCCTTTGGATCGCAAGTCCCCACGCTACACACCGTGCTCCTGGTTTCCTAGCATGCGCCATTACCCAGACTTGCACATCAATCCAACTAGCTCTGTGCGAGCTAGGCTGTGCACGCGGAACGAAGAGTCAGCATATCACGGCCTCGTCTGCTATGTCTGCTTGGCTTCCACAACATCGTGTTTCCTGTGCATATTAACCCACCTGGTCGAGAGGCACCCCGAAGAATGCAGCGATGTCCTTGCGCAATTGCAAGATGAATTCTGCCGCCGCTGTTTCGTTAGTAAACTGGCTCTCATCGATGAGGAAGACAAGTTCATAATCTTGCACTTCAATTGCAATACCAGGGGGGAACGGCGGCGGTGGCGGCGGCGGAGACGGTGGTGCGGGTGGGCGTGGCGGTGGCGCATGGGGAGCGGGAGGCACAGGTGGCTCGGGGCTATGCGGTCTACCCGGTGGAAGCGGAGAAGGCGGGTTGGCCGGTTGAGGCGATGGAGGTCGTGGCGGCTGACGCGGCGGACGCGGGGGGGGCCGGGGGGGGGCAGGCGAGGCAGGCGGAGGCCTGGGTAGCAAAGGCGTAGGTGATGGCGGCGGAGGTCCGGGAGGAGGCATTGGTCTGCTGGGTTTTGGAGGCGCAGGCGGGCGCGGCGATGGTGATGGCGGAGGCCTTGGTGGAGTACGAGGTGGTTGTGGCGGTTTCGGTGATGGTGAAGCAGGGTTGTACGGAGGTAACTCGGGAAACTCTGGACTGCTTGGAGCAATGGGAAAAGGTGCATTTGGTGGGAACGGCACATCAGGCGACATTGGCTGTCCAGGCCGGCGAGGTGGCAAAGGTGGCCTCGGAGGGAACTGTGGGACCCGCGGAAACGGTGGACGAACGATTGGTGGATAATTGGGGATTGGTGGAGGCAGAGTGGGAGGAAACGGCATAGGTGGGGACGGAATAGGAGGTGCCGGCGATGGTGGTTGCGATGGTGATGGTGGTTGCGATGCGCGCGGAGGATTTCGTGGCTCAAGAGATGGAGACATCGGTGGCAAAAGACCCGGCGATTGTGGCTGCAATGGCGACGGAGTCGGCTGCACTGGACTAGGGGGAAATGATGAGGGAATAGACGGAGCCCTGGGTTGCGTGACAGGTGGGTACCAAGGAGACGGGGGCGATGGGTTGGGCGGATATGACGACGGTGGAGCTGCCGGCACATGAGGCGCTCGGGTTGGAGGTAAAGGACTTGCAGGGTAGGGTGATGGACGCTGCGGGCTGGGCGGCTCCGGGACCAACGGCTGCGGGCCGGGGGGCGACGGCGATCGAGGTGCGGGCATCGCTGGGCTGGGTGGGTACAAGGGAGGAGTGGAAGGCTCTGGACCGAGCGGCTGCGGAGGAGCTGGGCTGGGTGGATATGGAGACGGTGGTGGCTGCGGGCTGGGCGGTGCTGGAGATGGAGGCGGTGGACTGGGAGGGTAGGGCGAGGGAGAAGCTGGAGACACCGGAATTGAAGGCTGCGGCGAGGGAGGCTGCGGGCTGGGAGGGTATGGAGACATTGGTGACTGCGGGCTGGGCGGTGCTGGAGATGAAGGCGATGGACTGGGAGGGTAGGGCGAGGGAGGAGCCGAAGACACCGGAGTGGAAGGCTGCGGCGAAGGAGGCTGCGGGCTGGGTGGGTATGGAGACGGTGGTGGCTGCGGGCTGGGCGGTGCTGGAGATGGAGGCGATGGACTGGGAGGGTAGGGCGACGGAGGAGTCGAAGACACCGGAGTGGAAGGCTGCGGCGAAGGGGGTTGCGGGCTGGGTGGGTATGGAGACGGTGGTGGCTGCGGGCTGGGCGGTGCTGGAGATGAAGGCGATGGGCTTGGGGGGTAGGGCGAGGGAGGAGTCGGAGACAACGGAGTGGAAGGCTGCGGCGAAGGAGGCTGCGGGCTGGGTGGGTATGGAGACGGTGGTGGCTGCGGGCTGGGCGGTGCTGGAGATGGAGGCGATGGACTGGGAGGGTAGGGCGAGGGAGAAGCTGGAGACAACGGAATGGAAGGCTGCGGCGAAGGAGGATGCGGGCTGGGTGGGTATGGGGACGGCGGTGGCTGCGGGCTGGGCGGTGCTGGAGATGGAGGCGATGGACTGGGAGGGTAGGGCGAGGGCGGAGTCGGAGACACCGGAGTGGAAGGCTGCAGCGAAGGAGGTTGCGGACTGGGTGGGTATGGGGACGGTGGTGGCTGCGGGCTGGGCGGTGCTGGAGATGGAGGCGATGGACTGGGAGGGTAGGGAGAGGGAGGAGCTGGAGACCCCGGAGTGGAAGGCTGCGGCGAAGGAGGCGTCGGGCTGGGTGGGTATGGAGACGTTGGTGGCTGCGGGCTGGGCGGTGCTGGAGATGGAGGCGATGGACTGGGAGGGTAGGGCGAGGGAGAAGCTGGAGACAACGGAATGGATGGCTGCGGCGAAGGAGGCTGCGGGCTGGGTGGGTATGGGGACGGTGGTGGCTGCGGGCTGGGCGGTGCTCGAGATGGAGGCGATGGACTGGGAGGGTAGGGCGAGGGCGGAGCCGGAGACACCGGAGCGGAAGGCTGCGGCGAAGGAGGCTGCGGGCTTGGTGGGTATGGAGACGGTGGTGGCTGCGGGCTGGGCGGTTCTGGAGATGGAGGCGATGGACTGGGAGGGTAGGGCGAGGGACGAGCCGGAGACACCGGAGTGGAAGGCTGCGGCGAAGGAGGCTGCGGGCTTGGTGGGTATGGAGACGGTGGTGGTTGCGGGCTGGGCGGTGCTGGAGATGGAGGCGATGGACTGGGAGGGTAGGGCGAGGGAGGAGCCGGAGACACCGGAGTGGAAGGCTGCGGCGAAGGAGGCTGCGGGCTGGGTGGGTATGGGGACGGTGTTGGCCGCGGGCTGGGCGGTGCTGGAGATGGAGGCGATGGGCTGGGAGGGTAGGGCGAGGGAGGAGCTGGAGACACCGGAATGGAAGGCTGCGGCGAAGGAGGCTGCGGGCTAGGCGGCGGTGGCATCTGCGGGCTGGGCGGCTCCGGAACCAACGGCTGCGGGCTGGGGGGCGACGGCGACCGAGGTGCCGGCATCGCTGGGCTGGGTGGGTACGATGGAGGGGTGGAAGGCTCTGGACTGAGCGGCTGCGGCGGCGCTGGGCTGGGTGGATATGAAGACGGTGGTGGCTGCGGGCTGGGCGGTGCTGGCGATGGAGGCGATGGACTGGGAGGGTAGGGCGAGGGAGGAGCCGGAGACACCGGAATTGAAGGCTGTGGCGAAGGAGGCTGCGGGCTAGGTGGGTATGGAGACGGTGGTGGCTGCGGGCTGGGCGGTCCTGGAGATGGAGGCGATGGATTGGAAGGATAGGGCGAGGGAGGAGCCGGAGACACCGGAGTGGGAGGCTGCGGGCTAGGCGGCGGTGGCATCTGCGGGCTGGGCGGCTCCGGGACCAACGGCTGCGGGCTGAGGGGCAACGGCGACCGAGGTGCCGGCATCGCTGGGCTGGGTGGATACAAGGGAGGAGTGGATGGCTCTGGACTGAGCGGCTGCGGCGGCGCTGGGCTGGGTGGATATGGAGACGGTGGTGGCTGCGGGCTGGGCGGTGCTGGAGATGGGGGCGATGGACTGGGAGGGTAGGGCGAGGGAGGAGCCGGAGACACCGGAGTGGGAGGCTGCGGGCTAGGCGGCGGTGGCATCTGCGGGCTGGGCGGCTCCGGGACCAACGGCTGCGGGCTGGGGGGCGACGGCGACCAAGGTGCCGGCATCGCTGGGCTGGGTGGATACGAGGGAGGAGTGGATGGCTCTGGACTGAGCGGCTGCGGCGGCGCTGGGCTGGGTGGATATGGAGACGGTGGTGGCTGCGGCCTGGGCGGTGCTGGAGATGGAGGCGATGGACTGGGAGGGTAGGGCGAGGGAGGAGCCGGAGACACCGGAATGGAAGGCTGCGGGCTAGGCGGCGGTGGCATCTGCGGACTGGGCGCCTCCGGGTCCAACGGCTGCGGGCTGGGTTGCGACGGCGACCGAGGTGCCGGGAACGCTGGGCTGGGTGGGTACGACGGAGGAGTGGAAGGCTCTGGACTGAGCGGCTGCGGCGGCGCTGGGCTGGGTGGATATGGAGACGGTGGTGGCTGCGGGCTGGGCGGTGCTGGAGATGGGGGCGATGGACTGGGAGGGTAGGGCGAGGGAGGAGCCGGAGACACCGGAGTGGGAGGCTGCGGGCTAGGCGGCGGTGGCATCTGCGGGCTGGGCGGCTCCGGGACCAACGGCTGCGGGCTGGGGGGCGACGGCGACCGAGGTGCCGGCATCGCTGGGCTGGGTGGATACGAGGGAGGAGTGGATGGCTCTGGACTGAGCGGCTGCGGCGGCGCTGGGCTGGGTGGATATGGAGACGGTGGTGGCTGCGGCCTGGGCGGTGCTGGAGATGGGGGCGATGGACTGGGAGGGTAGGGCGAGGGAGGAGCCGGAGACACCGGAGTGGGAGGCTGCGGGCTAGGCGGCGGTGGCATCTGCGGGCTGGGCGGCTCCGGGACCAACGGCTGCGGGCTGGGGGGCGACGGCGACCAAGGTGCCGGCATCGCTGGGCTGGGTGGATACGAGGGAGGAGTGGATGGCTCTGGACTGAGCGGCTGCGGCGGCGCTGGGCTGGGTGGATATGGAGACGGTGGTGGCTGCGGCCTGGGCGGTGCTGGAGATGGAGGCGATGGACTGGGAGGGTAGGGCGAGGGAGGAGCCGGAGACACCGGAATGGAAGGCTGCGGGCTAGGCGGCGGTGGCATCTGCGGACTGGGCGCCTCCGGGTCCAACGGCTGCGGGCTGGGTTGCGACGGCGACCGAGGTGCCGGGAACGCTGGGCTGGGTGGGTACGACGGAGGAGTGGAAGGCTCTGGACTGAGCGGCTGCGGCGGCGCTGGGCTGGGTGGATATGGAGACGGTGGTGGCTGCGGGCTGGGCGGTGCTGGAGATGGGGGCGATGGACTGGGAGGGTAGGGCGAGGGAGGAGCCGGAGACACCGGAGTGGGAGGCTGCGGGCTAGGCGGCGGTGGCATCTGCGGGCTGGGCGGCTCCGGGACCAACGGCTGCGGGCTGGGGGGCGACGGCGACCGAGGTGCCGGCATCGCTGGGCTGGGTGGATACGAGGGAGGAGTGGATGGCTCTGGACTGAGCGGCTGCGGCGGCGCTGGGCTGGGTGGATATGGAGACGGTGGTGGCTGCGGCCTGGGCGGTGCTGGAGATGGGGGCGATGGACTGGGAGGGTAGGGCGAGGGAGGAGCCGGAGACACCGGAGTGGGAGGCTGCGGGCTAGGCGGCGGTGGCATCTGCGGGCTGGGCGGCTCCGGGACCAACGGCTGCGGGCTGGGGGGCGACGGCGACCAAGGTGCCGGCATCGCTGGGCTGGGTGGATACGAGGGAGGAGTGGATGGCTCTGGACTGAGCGGCTGCGGCGGCGCTGGGCTGGGTGGATATGGAGACGGTGGTGGCTGCGGCCTGGGCGGTGCTGGAGATGGAGGCGATGGACTGGGAGGGTAGGGCGAGGGAGGAGCCGGAGACACCGGAATGGAAGGCTGCGGGCTAGGCGGCGGTGGCATCTGCGGACTGGGCGCCTCCGGGTCCAACGGCTGCGGGCTGGGTTGCGACGGCGACCGAGGTGCCGGGAACGCTGGGCTGGGTGGGTACGACGGAGGAGTGGATGGCTCTGGACTGAGCGGCTGCGGCGGCGCTGGGCTGGGTGGATATGGAGACGGTGGTGGCTGCGGCCTGGGCGGTGCTGGAGATGGAGGCGATGGACTGGGAGGGTAGGGCGAGGGAGGAGCCGGAGACACCGGAATGGAAGGCTGCGGGCTAGGCGGCGGTGGCATCTGCGGACTGGGCGCCTCGGGGTCCAACGGCTGCGGGCTGGGGGGCGACGGCGACCGAGGTGCCGGGAACGCTGGGCGGGGTGGGTACGACGGAGGAGTGGAAGGCTCTGGACTGAGCGGCTGCGGCGGCGCTGGGCTGGGTGGATATGGAGACGGTGGTGGCTGCGGCCTGGGCGGTGCTGGAGATGGAGGCGATGGACTGGGAGGGTAGGGCGAGGGAGGAGCCGGAGACACCGGAATGGAGGGCTGCGGGCTAGGCGGCGGTGGCATCTGCGGACTGGGCGCCTCCGGGTCCAACGGCTGCGGGCCGGGGGGCGACGGCGACCGAGGTGCCGGCACCGCTGGGCTGGGTGGGTACGACGGAGGAGTGGAAGGCTCTGGACTGAGCGGCTGCGGCGGCGCTGGGCTGGGTGGATATGGAGACGGTGGTGGCTGCGGCCTGGGCGGTCCTGGAGATGGAGGCGATGGACTGGGAGGGTAGGGCGAGGGAGGAGCCGGAGACACCGGAGTGGGAGGCTGCGGGCTCGGCGGCGGTGGCATCTGCGGGCTCGGCGGCTCCGGGACCAACGGCTGCGGGCTGAGGGGCGACGGCGACCGAGGTGCCGGCATCGCTGGGCTGGGTGGGTACGAGGGAGGAGTGATAGGCGCTGGACTGAGCGGCTGCGGCGGCGCTGGGCTGGGTGGATATGGAGACGGTGGTGGCTGCGGGCTGGGCGGTGCTGGAGATGGAGGCGATGGACTGGGAGGGTAGGGCGAGGGAGGAGCTGGAGACACCGGAGTGGAAGGCTGCGGGCTAGGCGGCGGTGGCATCTGCGGGCTGGGCGGCTCCGGGACCAACCGCTGCGGGCTGGGGGGCGACGGCGACCGAGGTGTCGGCATCGCTGGGCTGGATTGGTACGAGGGAGGAGTGGATGGCTCTGGACTGACCGGCTGCGGCGGCGCTGGGCTGGGTGGATATGGAGACGGTGGTGGCTGCGGGCTGGGCGGTGATGGAGATGGAGGCGATGGACTGGGAGGGTAGGGCGAGGGAGGAGCCGGAGACACCGGAGTGGGAGGCTGCGGGCTAGGCGGCGGTGGCATCTGCGGGCTGGGCGGCTCCGGGACCAACGGCTGCGGGCTGGGGGGCGACGGCGACCGAGGTGCCGGCATCGCTGGGCTGGGTGGGTACGAGGGAGGAGTGGAAGGCTCTGGACTGAGCGGCTGCGGCGGCGCTGGGCTGGGTGGATATGGAGACGGTGGTGGCTGCGGGCTGGGCGGTGCTGGAGATGGAGGCGATGGACTGGGAGGGTAGGGCGAGGGAGGAGCTGGAGACACCGGAGTGGAAGGCTGCGGCGAAGGAGGCGGCGGTCTAGGCGGCAGTGGCATCTGTGGGCTGGGCGGCTCCGGGACCAACGGCTGCGGGCTGGGGGGCGACGGCGACCGAGGTGCCGGCATCGCTGGGCTGGGTGGGTACGAGGGAGGAGTGGAAGGCTCTGGACTGAGCGGCTGCGGCGGCGCTGGGCTGGGTGGATATGGAGACGGTGGTGGCTGCGGGCTGGGCGGTGCTGGAGATGGGGGCGATGGACTGGGAGGGTAGGGCGAGGGAGGAGCTGGGGACACCGGAGTGGAAGGCTGTGGCGAAGGAGGCTGCGGGCTAGGCGGCGGTGGCATCTGGGGGCTGGGCGGCTCCGGGACCAACGGCTGCGGGCTGGGGGGCAACGGCGACCGAGGTGCCGGCATCGCTGGGCTGGGTGGGTACGAGGGAGGAGTGGATGGCTCTGGACTGAGCGGCTGCGGCGGCGCTGGGCTGGGTGGATATGGAGACGGTGGTGGCTGCGGGCTGGGCGGTGCTGGAGATGGGGGCGATGGACTGGGAGGGTAGGGCGAGGGAGGAGCTGGGGACACCGGAGTGAAAGGCTGTGGCGAAGGAGGCTGCGGGCTAGGCGGCAGTGGCATCTGCGGGCTGGGCGGCTCCGGGACCAACGGCTGCGGGCTGGGGGGCGACGGCGACCGAGGTGCCGGCATCGCTGGGCTGGGTGGGTACGAGGGAGGAGTGGAAGGCTCTGGACTGAGCGGCTGCGGCGGCGCTGGGCTGGGTGGATATGGAGACGGTGGTGGCTGCGGGCTGGGCGGTGCTGGAGATGGGGGCGATGGACTGGGAGGGTAGGGCGAGGGAGGAGCTGGGGACACCGGAGTGGAAGGCTGTGGCGAAGGAGGCTGCGGGCTAGGCGGCAGTGGCATCTGGGGGCTCGGCGGCTCCGGGACCAACGGCTGCGGGCTGGGGGGCGACGGCGACCGAGGTGCCGGCATCGCTGGGCTGGGTGGGTACGAGGGAGGAGTGGAAGGCTCTGGACTGAGCGGCTGCGGCGGCGCTGGGCTGGGTGGATATGGAGATGGTGGTGGCTGCGGGCTGGGCGGTGCTGGAGATGGGGGCGATGGACTGGGAGGGTAGGGCGAGGGAGGAGCTGGGGACACCGGAGTGGAAGGCTGTGGCGAAGGAGGCTGCGGGCTAGGCGGCGGTGGCATCTGGGGGCTGGGCGGCTCCGGGACCAACGGCTGCGGGCTGGGGGGCAACGGCGACCGAGGTGCCGGCATCGCTGGGCTGGGTGGGTACGAGGGAGGAGTGGATGGCTCTGGACTGACCGGCTGCGGCGGCGCTGGGCTGGGTGGATATGGAGACGGTGGTGGCTGCGGGCTGGGCGGTGATGGAGATGGAGGCGATGGACTGGGAGGGTAGGGCGAGGGAGGAGCCGGAGACACCGGAGTGGGAGGCTGCGGGCTAGGCGGCGGTGGCATCTGCGGGCTGGGCGGCTCCGGGACCAACGGCTGCGGGCTGGGGGGCGACGGCGACCGAGGTGCCGGCATCGCTGGGCTGGGTGGGTACGAGGGAGGAGTGGAAGGCTCTGGACTGAGCGGCTGCGGCGGCGCTGGGCTGGGTGGATATGGAGACGGTGGTGGCTGCGGGCTGGGCGGTGCTGGAGATGGAGGCGATGGACTGGGAGGGTAGGGCGAGGGAGGAGCTGGAGACACCGGAGTGGAAGGCTGCGGCGAAGGAGGCGGCGGTCTAGGCGGCAGTGGCATCTGTGGGCTGGGCGGCTCCGGGACCAACGGCTGCGGGCTGGGGGGCGACGGCGACCGAGGTGCCGGCATCGCTGGGCTGGGTGGGTACGAGGGAGGAGTGGAAGGCTCTGGACTGAGCGGCTGCGGCGGCGCTGGGCTGGGTGGATATGGAGACGGTGGTGGCTGCGGGCTGGGCGGTGCTGGAGATGGGGGCGATGGACTGGGAGGGTAGGGCGAGGGAGGAGCTGGGGACACCGGAGTGGAAGGCTGTGGCGAAGGAGGCTGCGGGCTAGGCGGCGGTGGCATCTGGGGGCTGGGCGGCTCCGGGACCAACGGCTGCGGGCTGGGGGGCAACGGCGACCGAGGTGCCGGCATCGCTGGGCTGGGTGGGTACGAGGGAGGAGTGGAAGGCTCTGGACTGAGCGGCTGCGGCGGCGCTGGGCTGGGTGGATATGGAGACGGTGGTGGCTGCGGGCTGGGCGGTGCTGGAGATGGGGGCGATGGACTGGGAGGGTAGGGCGAGGGAGGAGCTGGGGACACCGGAGTGAAAGGCTGTGGCGAAGGAGGCTGCGGGCTAGGCGGCAGTGGCATCTGCGGGCTGGGCGGCTCCGGGACCAACGGCTGCGGGCTGGGGGGCGACGGCGACCGAGGTGCCGGCATCGCTGGGCTGGGTGGGTACGAGGGAGGAGTGGAAGGCTCTGGACTGAGCGGCTGCGGCGGCGCTGGGCTGGGTGGATATGGAGACGGTGGTGGCTGCGGGCTGGGCGGTGCTGGAGATGGGGGCGATGGACTGGGAGGGTAGGGCGAGGGAGGAGCTGGGGACACCGGAGTGGAAGGCTGTGGCGAAGGAGGCTGCGGGCTAGGCGGCAGTGGCATCTGGGGGCTCGGCGGCTCCGGGACCAACGGCTGCGGGCTGGGGGGCGACGGCGACCGAGGTGCCGGCATCGCTGGGCTGGGTGGGTACGAGGGAGGAGTGGAAGGCTCTGGACTGAGCGGCTGCGGCGGCGCTGGGCTGGGTGGATATGGAGATGGTGGTGGCTGCGGGCTGGGCGGTGCTGGAGATGGGGGCGATGGACTGGGAGGGTAGGGCGAGGGAGGAGCTGGGGACACCGGAGTGGAAGGCTGTGGCGAAGGAGGCTGCGGGCTAGGCGGCGGTGGCATCTGGGGGCTGGGCGGCTCCGGGACCAACGGCTGCGGGCTGGGGGGCAACGGCGACCGAGGTGCCGGCATCGCTGGGCTGGGTGGGTACGAGGGAGGAGTGGAAGGCTCTGGACTGAGCGGCTGCGGCGGCGCTGGGCTGGGTGGATATGGAGACGGTGGTGGCTGCGGGCTGGGCGGTGCTGGAGATGGGGGCGATGGACTGGGAGGGTAGGGCGAGGGAGGAGCTGGGGACACCGGAGTGGAAGGCTGTGGCGAAGGAGGCTGCGGGCTAGGCGGCGGTGGCATCTGGGGGCTGGGCAGCTCCGGGACCAACGGCTGCGGGCTGGGGGGCAACGGCGACCGAGGTGCCGGCATCGCTGGGCTGGGTGAGTACGAGGGAGGAGTGGAAGGCTCTGGACTGAGCGGCTGCGGCGGCGCTGGGCTGGGTGGATATGGAAACGGTGGTGGCTGCGGGCTGGGCGGTGCTGGAGATGGGGGCGATGGACTGGGAGGGTAGGGCGAGGGAGGAGCTGGGGACACCGGAGTGGAAGGGTGTGGCGAAGGAGGCTGCGGGCTAGGCGGCAGTGGCATCTGCGGGCTGGGCGGCTCCGGGACCAACGGCTGCGGGCTGGGGGGCGACGGCGACCGAGGTGCCGGCATCGCTGGGCTGGGTGGGTACGAGGGAGGAGTGGAAGGCTCTGGACTGAGCGGCTGCGGCGGCGCTGGGCTGGATGGATATGGAGACGGTGGTGGCTGCGGGCTGGGCGGTGCTGGAGATGGGGGCGATGGACTGGGAGGGTAGGGCGAGGGAGGAGCTGGGGACACCGGAGTGGAAGGCTGTGGCGAAGGAGGCTGCGGGCTAGGCGGCGGTGGCATCTGGGGGCTGGGCGGCTCCGGGACCAACGGCTGCGGGCTGGGGGGCGACGGCGACCGAGGTGCCGGCATCGCTGGGCTGGAGGGAGGAGCTCCAGGCGAGGTCGGTTGCGGGTATCCAGGCATCATCGGCGTCGGCAATGGAGTCTTTGGGATGGAGGGATCTGGACTCGGAGGCTGCTGCGATGGTTGCACTGGGTTGGTCGGAAACGAAGTTGGAGGTGACGCAGGTAGTTGGCTGGGTGGTATTGATGATGGAGGTGTGGAAGGAGGTTTTGGAGAGGGCAGTAGGGTTGGGGAGATTGGGCTTGGGAACATTGGCGATGCAGGCGACGGACTCGGTGGCGTTGGCGTCGCAGGTGGCATACTGGGAGGTGGCGGTGTTGGCCGGCTTGGCGTCACAGGTGCGTGAGGCGCCGGGCTGGGTGGTGCAGGGGATGGGGATGGTAGACGGGGCGGCGCGGGTGACGGGGGTAACGGTCTTGGTGGTTTAGAGGATGGAGGTAGAGGTCTTGGCGGCGATGCCGATGGTGACGGTTGGACAGGTCGCAGTGGCGGACGTCCAGTTACCGGCGGTGAGGAAGTGGGACCAGGAGGCTTCAGTACCACCTGTGGTGGTGGCGACGGCAATGGCGGTTTGGGCGACGGAGCGGGTGGTGGCCTAGGCATTGGAGATGGAGGTGGCGGTGGGGATGGACGAGGCGGCGGAAGCGGTGGCCGCGGAGACGGAGGTCGCGGAGAGGGAGGTGGCGGTGGGAAAGGTGGCGCTGGTGGTGCCGGAGGTGGAGGTGGGAATGGTGGTAATGGTAGGAAGGGTGGGAATGGGGGGAAATTTGGAAACCCTGGGACAGTTGGGGCCGGGGGGTCCGGGAAGCCAGGCGGGTATGGCGTATCTGGTGGATATGGTCTGGCCGGGGGAGTTGGAGGGCGTGGCGGTAGAGGTGGCCTTGGTGGAAGACGTGGGGGTCGGGGGCTGAGCGGTTGCGGGCTTGGCGGTTCCGGGCTTGGGGGCTGCGGGTTCGGCGGCTCTGGGCTTGGCGGCTCCGGGCTGGGCGGGTGTGGACTGGGCGGCTCCGGGCTAGGCGGTTCCGGGCTTGGCGGCTCTGGGCTAGGTGGTTCTGGGCTGGGCGGTTCCGGGCTAGGCGGTTCCGGGCTGGGCGGATCTGGAGAAAAAGGGCGGTTAGGCGGCTCCGGTCTCAAGGGTGGCGCTGGACTGGCCGGCGGACGGGGCGGTCTCGCAGCCCTTGGAGGCGGTGGCGGCCTCGGTGGTGGCGGCGGCCTTGGTGGCTTTGACGGCCGTGGCGGACTTGGAGCTAAAGGCGCATCAGGCGGCAAATCCGGGTAGATGAATTCATGGATCGAGCGACCCGTCCTGTGCTGGATAGGCTGGAACGACTTCAAGGGCGGTCTCCTGTAGGTGGACGCCCGGGGGGGCGGCCTTCTGAGAGGTGGTGGCCCGAATGGAGGTGGTCTTGGTGATACACTTGAGAGTGCCGTGGGTTTGTGAAAGCGTGGCCTAGGAGGCTTCGAGCTGTGCGGCTCCAAGCTAGCAGCTGCTTGGGGCCGATCCGGGTCAAGCGGTGGCGCCGGACTTGCAGGAGGGCGGACTGGGCGCTCTCCCCTTGGGGGTGGCGGCGGTCTTGGCGGTGGCGGTGGCCTTGGCGCCCTCGGGTGCCGCGGCGGGCTGGGCCCTGTAGGTACCTCTGGTGGCATATCGGGGTATAGCGACTCCTGCAGTAAACGATGACTTGTTTCGCAACCGACGGTGTGTGCTTCGTCACCACGCCTCCCTGAGCAACCACGTTCAGCGGCAGCTGCATGGAGGCCGTCGCCTCTTCCATACGCACTGGCCTCCAGGCTGTGGCTATTGAGGAAGGAGTCTTGCCCGCTTGCTACACTCCGTCTCGTCCTGTCTTCACTGATGCCAGCAGACGGCAGCATCGTGTGCACACCATGCGCGTTTTCTTCTGTTTGCTGCAACGACAGCAGGATTGCGTCCCGCAATGCCATGCTGTCAGCGCTGCTATCGTCCACATCTACTTTTGGAAGTGCAAGAGTGCTGATAGCACTGCCGAGCAGGCTGACATGGCAGCCCGCCCATTGTTGCTGTTGTTCTGAGTCACTTTCTGTCCGCTGCACTGCGCCGCTGCTGCCTATCCTGCCGTCAGTTGCCAGCCGAAACACATCTGGGAGGCGGAAGGTGAGCAGCAGCAAGTCCAGCTGCCCCTCACCGCCACCCAGTACGTCTACAGCATTTGCAGACAATGGGGTCGCTGCAGATACCTCGCCTGCGCCTGCGGGCTGCCACCCGCAGTGCAAGAGCCAAGATGCAGACACGCTTATCAACCCGTCAGATGGTCGGGCGTCTGTGGTGACAGCAACCAACAGTTGGCGAGTCTGAGACGCAAAACGTGCTGCCTGCACTGACGCGTGGGTATAGACACCAACGACAGCTCGCTGATGTGTAATCCATTGAGGGTGCTGTCCACCAGAATCTGATGTACTGCGTTGCAGTGCCAAACGTATCGGCACGGCTGTCTGGCCATCGCTGCTGCCACAGCTGGTCCAGAACGATATACGCGGGAACTCGCACAAGACAGTTCGACTGACCCTGGAAGGCCGAATGCCCACAGGAAACAGTTCAAATGAATTGCCACAGCTGTAGGCACATCGCCACATTTGCTGCTCTTGGTTGACCACGTCAAGGACGCCATCCAAGGAAATGACGCCCTGAAAGCCACGGTTGATTAATCCTGGGCTGATCACAGACGAGCGGCTTAGTCTTCCAGGATCGCTTAATAACAAGTCTGCACGGGCTGCATGCTCTTTATCGGGCCAGTCGCGGGCTTGCCCAACTGAGACTCCCGATGCTCCTTCGCCCGCAAGCGCTGAATCTGGTACCAGCCAGACCAAAGCTGCCAATAATAGAAGAGATCTGCAGGGCTGTCGGCGGCGGCTCGCATGGCCCGGATGGGCCATGGCGCCACCTAGCACTTAAGCTCAAATTTCGAAAGTCAACCAGCTACATTCTCTAACCAAGCGACTGCTGCCAGGTAACAGCAGTGCAATACAGGATGCGTTTACCAAATTTTACTTTGTTAGAGCGCGCACGCAAGCGAAGAGTAAGGTGGGCGGGTGTGAGGCGTACGCGAGCAAGAGAATTTAGACAAATCAATGTGTAATAGCATCCTAATTTTCAAATGCGCATGGCTTCGATTTCCGGCCTTCGTCTGGCAACCTGGCTTTGGCAAAACATGCCGTACCAGTATGCCGTACATAGCTAGTTCGCAAACTGCTCAAACCCCATGACCCAAGGAGCGCCCGTGCTACGCGATCCTCCAACCATCAAATCATTATTCCTACTGCAAGATCATTAATTATAATGGTTCGCAAAACGCACGTACCTTCACGGAAAAGTTCAGCTGTTTTTTTAAAAAGTTTCGTCTGATCGGTCTTTAAGACACTTGTACCACGCATCCACGCCTCATGCTATTGTACAATATTTCACAAGCATCTTACGTACTTGTCTCATTTTCGAACCCACTACCGTGCTGTCCATGTCTACCACAGCACGGACAGCTGGATTTGGCTGTCGACTTCTTGGGCGAAGTAACAAAAGTAGTATGATGGATACGTCCTCAGCGCCTACCGGTCGCATGTAGCCGGCGGGAATGATACGGAATGACTGGATTTGGCAGCCACCGGGATGAATTCGTCTCAGCCACCGATCAGGAAAATAATGCTTTGGTTGGCTTTTTTCATGTCATGGGATGGCTTAGCAGTTGACGGCAACGGCCTCTGTGTTACATGATGCTTCTATACACCTGTTCACACAACCTTGACAGCCACGGACAGGGGCAGGGGCACACGCCAGGGGCACACCGAGGAAAACCGCCCACGACAGGGTACCGCCCACGAGACAGCCTTACACAGGTACCGAACGCTCCGCTTTACCATACATCTACCATGTCGCACATCTCCGCAGACCGGGATAGGCATTCACCTGCATACTAATAAAAGTGGGAAAAAACTTAAAATGCTTCGCCAGTGGCTTTCTCGCTGAGATGACGAGAGCCCTCTGGGAACTCGCGTGTTTATCCATTGTATTTAATCACTCCGCTTTTATTGTCTGGAGCCCACTGTAACAAGTGTAACAACAACCGCTTCGTATTTGGGGTCCATCACCAAGGGTGTACCGCTACTAAGGGCATCAACTGCTAGAATGGCGGTCCGTTGCTACGGTCACGACCAAATGCCCACCCAAAGCGCGGATGCCGTGCTCTGCGTGCACCAGCTCTTACGAACTTGCTCCTCTGGAGCTGCGCCGCCCTTCAGGCTCAAACGTTTACAGTCGCGCGTCCCCTGAGGACCCATGATAGGCCACGGCTTAACCCTGGACAACAAAGCTCTCTAGGACCAGACAAGTCCAACCAGCCCCTACTGACCTCCCTAGAGCCCGGCAATAATTTTTCCCAGGGCGCTGCCGATGACAGGAGGTATGCAGACACAGGTGTGAATGGCTCCGTGGAACGGGACGATGTACCAATGCTTGGCGTCTGGAATCGCCGGCCTTAGCTTAAGACGTAGTTACGTTCGCTACGCATGAGTACGCACCCTGTCGGATTGCCGACGGTCTAACAGAGGGTTCCAGGTGTGAGTAGCGCGACGGTCGTGGGCTGCGGACTCACACGGACTCACCACCTCAACTCGTCCGCCTTTGCAACGACGTGCGCTCACTCAGCCCACACGCACTACGACAGCCCTCAGCTCCCAAAAAGTCGTACCTCTCTGGCTCACCCGAAGCGCAACGGACGGCGGCGGACAGCTGCCCCTCTACTGAACGGGGAGGACACTGAAGCGACGGCGTACGGCGTTGCGTAAGAGACCTTTGCTGCAACCCTCAAGCAAAGCCCCCTGAACATTTACCAACGCGGAGCATGGGATCAGGAATTTCATTCCCGTGTTGGCTTCACCTCAAGCTGCTGTCAGCCACTTCGCGGGTAACAGTAGCTAAGAGCGAGTTTGCGTGCCGTCATGCAAACAGCAGAAATACGTAGAGCGTAACCCCCCGTAATGCCCTCAAAGGGTTCTGTTACTCCCGCACTACGGACACACAGGACCGATGGCCCCAGCTGCGTCTCACCTGGTCGTTGGAAGGGCAATCAAGGCATGTAAAGCGAATCAAGCGGTGTGTCCACGAGGACACGTGGCAAGCCGAGTGGTGCTTAGTTGCTCGGACAGCATGCACGTGCACATGTGGGCCACATGGTCGTCCACCAAGCTCACGAGTGCCTTGCGGCCATTACACCCCCTCCTACAGCGCTACGGGTACCTCCCTGCCCGGGCTTTCCCTATACCGCGGTTTCACACCAGCCGCCTCAATCGTAGGCGGCAAGCCACGCCCCAATATGGGACAAACGACTGTCGCCGCGCGGCCTGTCCAGTCCCGAGGAGGCCACAACGAGGCGAAGGCTATGCTTAGGGGACAGGCCACCGTACGACATCAGCTCACCAATTTGTACGGCACTAGCCCTCCATTTCCCAATGACCCACAGACGAGCTGTATCCTTTTTTAGCCCAACCTCCCTCAACACCTGAACACCTAGCGAAGGGGCCCAGAGCAAGCGCGCAGTCTACAGCAGCAGGACCGCACGCATCGGTCACGCACGCGAGTACCCCTTCACCACCTGCAATGGATGCCCATCCAGCTGATGATGCATGGGTAACAGTCCGTCGTGCCTCATCACGGGGCGATAGATATGCCCAGCTCCCGCAGTGCCCCGCTCTTCTCCTGACACACCTCATGCGTCACCGGAATATGCCTTTGCACCACTTGCACTGAGCAATTCATCGTGTTCACACACACCTGTACGTCTTTCGTGGAGTCTAGCGGCTCAGCAGTAACTTAATATTTCGGCACACCTGTCCTTCTCAAGGAAGACGGGAGCCCAATTCCGACCTATTGCACCGACATCACCATAACCGACACCGAAAACGCACATTTGGCATAGCAGCTGAGTCCTAGCAATCCCTGCCTTGCGCTGGGAATCCCTGAACTCCCATCCAACCCTACTGCCCGCCCCAGCTGCATATCCTAGCCACGTCCTATCCTCTTATGAAGGAACACATGCCACCCATCGACGCACGCATGTTTAATTGATGGGTGCCAAACTGCAGGCCCCCGCTCTGACGTACGGCACCCCACACACAAACAACGCATTTTGCTCGTTTGCGTGCTGTAACAGAACGTAAGCGACTCCCAACACCCAATTACACTAAGCATAGAAGTACTGTCATGACTCATGAGCTTGAGAGCAGGACCAACTGGCCCATGCCCAGCATGCGCGCCGCCGCCGTATCCTACAACGCAAGGAACGTACACAATTGCACCTAGACACGCGATGCCGCCCCCCCATCCCATGTCGTGTAACCGGGTCTTCTCTTTCGCACCCCCCGGCCATGCATCCTGTATCTCCCACACCGCCCCACCACCTAGCTGGCCTCACGCCAAGCTGCCGTTGAGGCTTTCGCGGCCCGAACCGTGAGAGGCGGCCCAGGGCACCCGAGAGGCCCCGTGAGACTACACTGGACTTAAACTTTATTCGCGGTCATTACGCGCGAATCCAACGCGGCAAGCCCCAGACCCCTCCCGCTCGCGCTCAGACGTTGTCCGCTGATCTCATTACCCGCTACCCGCAGCTCGCTGCACCTGCGGCAGCGTGCGTACACGAACGGCCACGCTGCAACCGGTGCATCACGGCATGCAGGTAGGCGCCGCCGCTACTGCTGCTGCAGCCGCGGTCGCAGCCGACCCAGATGGGAAGGTACAGCGAACGCATTTTTGGATGACGAGCCCGGACGCACGTCGTAAGTTGAGCAGCAGCTTGCCTGCTCGCCAAGGGCCCCTCCCCAGCTGCAAGCCCAGGCGCCCGCTGCAACGCAATTACGACGACAAAGACGGCTCTGTGGTGTAGCCGTCCAGCTGCAGCTGGGAGGTCACGTGTCGCAGCCCCTCGCACGAGGCCTGCGAGTCGCGCTCCGCCCGCAGCAGTGCCGCCAACTGGGCGGGGGCCGGCGTGAGCGCCAGCACCCTGGTCAACACCGCCACCGCGCGCGACAGGAGCTTAGTGTCGAGCGGGTGCTCCTTGACCTGCGGTGCGGGAGGAGGAGGGCGGGTGCGCGTGGAGGGTTGGGGCGAGATGTCACGGCGGCGGTACACAACACACACATAGGCTAGAGTTGCGCGGAGGGGATGCCGAGGGTCTGCTGCTAGCGACGTGCGTTAATGTGCCGTTGCCGCTAGCGATGTGTGTGTATGCAGGCGCTTGCACGCAACCTCGTGACGCAGCAGTAGGCATATGAGCAGCGCGAGTTCGGTTCCTGGAATGGCCGCTATCGCCATCGTCAGCCTCAATTAATCGCGCTTACGGCACGAGGGCTGCCTCGGTCAACGCCATATGCCTTAGTTGCAGTCGGGTAAGAAGCGGCATGTCTTGCATGCTGATATTTGGTGTCGTAGACGAATCGGAGGAGATATCGTGCGTCACGCGCTGATGTAAGGAGGGCGGTTTGTAACCCGATTTGAGCCCCACGCGCAAATATGGTCCACCCTCAGGTGAAGCGGAAGGCACCTGGAAATCCTTGTAATCGCGGCTACGGGAGTGACGTGCTTAGCTCCCACCCGGTCGCGCATCTCGCACCCTCCAATTCCCTGTGCCGTTACGCCCCGCGCCATCACCCCACCGCAAGGGTTTCCCTTGCAGACCCCACAAACGCGAGTCCAATCCTCTTCCTCCTAGTTTTTATTTTTCTTCTTTCTCCGTGTGTCGAACCAGGGATTTCCCTCTAAACCACATCCCACCCACCTGTAGAAGCGTGAGCTCCGCCACGTGCACCCAAACCACGTCCAACGACATGCCGTACTGAGCCGCCAGGCGGGCGCACGCGCGCGCCTCGGACCTCCGCAGCCCATCCCACAGCGCCGCCCAGGTGCCGTACATGAGCAGCGGGGCCTGCGGTTTAGTGGGCCAGGCCGGCGGTGGGGTGCTGACCAAACTACCGGCCAACCACACGAGATTTCACTGGTGAGGCGGGAACATCATGATTAGCTAGGCCGGCGGCTGAACACCGTTGTAGTGGGCGCATATATCGGAGGCAGGGCGCCCCGCCCGCCCCAGCGTTCACGGCATGTTGGGCGCTCTGGTTTAGGGTTTTGTCCTCTTCTACGCGCCCCGCGGCCCCGGTGGTTGCCTCACCTTCCCGATGTGGTCCAGCAAGCTGTTGAGCAGCCGCCAGCCGCAGCCGTGCTCCACCATCATGCGAGCCAGCACCGCCACCTCGTGCGGGTGGTGCCGCCAGTGGGGGTACCTGGCAGCCGCAGGGTGTTCGGGGGCGCGGGGGGTGGTGGCGGTGGTGGTGGTGGTGGTGGTGGTGGTGGTGGTGGTGGTGGTGGTGGTGGTAGGGTGAATAGAGGGCGAACCGAGGAAGGAAGGAAAGGCAGGTGGTGGCGTAGAACCACACGCGTGTTTGTTACATAAGACGAAGCACTCCGATAGGCTAGCGATTAGGGGGGCAGGCTGTACCCACTTGCCATCCGCAGATCCGCACCCGCCAACCGCCACCCCTCACCCGCCACCCCTCACCCGCCACCCTCAACCCCCAACCGCTAGCCTATGAGCGGGGCGCGGCCCGCATGTCCAGGAGAGCGGGACGCAGCCCGCGGCATGTACGAACGAGGGGCAGACGGCCCGCGAACCATCCCTGGAGCGTGTTGACGTGTTTGTTGTGCTGAGCACGAAAGCCTTATCCTCAACCCATACTCACTCCTCAATGATCTCCTGCTCCCAGCCCGTGGTGCGGCGCGGGACCGACCATGAGGGGGACGAGGGTTTGAAGGGGGCGGTAGGGGGCACGGGGGCATGGTAACGTAGGCAACAGGGCGTGAGGGAGACCAGGCGCTCTGTGCCAATTTGGGACGGCCCCCGGCTGCAGGCCACCTAACAGGGTGCTCCTGGCTAGGCCCCCGCCTTCCCTCCACGTTGCGCTGCATTCAGCCCCGTCTCTCCCTCCGCATTCAGCCCCGTCTCTCCGCAACCGCAAGATCCAGCGATCTGATCATGCCTTGCCGGGCATCCCCGCGTGCCACCCGCTACGTCCAATAGCTGAATGCAACTCATGCACCATGTCCTTTCCTGCCGCGCCTCAGCCACGCCCAACCCGGGTCGCCTACACCCACTATTGAGGCCCCGCATGTCTCAGCTGCAACGTCGCTGCTGCTCTACTACCAGGCGAGCCATCAGATCCGCCGCCGCTGCTGCTCTGCTGTCAGCTGAGCCATCGGGCCGCCGCTCACCTCGCATCCCCATATGTCCTTTCCTAATTCCTATGCTCACCCGCCAACCGCCACCCTTCCCCCTTCCCGAGCAACTAATTTCGAATTTCAGCATGCAACTGCCATCACGTGCTCAAAACCGTTTCTTCAGCTAGGAATTGGTTCTCTTCGGTTTAGGTTCTCGGGTTTGTTCCACGGGTAGATTTCCCTCCCTTCCCGATCACCCCCCACCTGCAGCTCGTGCCACAACCACAGCGGCTCCGCGCGGCTCCTGATGATGGACACAAGCAGCAGCCGCAGGTACTCCACGTACAGGTAGGCAGTCACCGGGTCGTCCCGGCGGCTGTGGCTCTGGGCGCCCCAGATGATCTGATCGCGGAATCAACGACGACGGGATCCACGAACCATGACGACGGCATCCAGGATCCACGGCGACGACGGTGTAGGAAGCCGAGGGAGGGAGACGCGGCGGGCGCGGGGAAGAGGGAAGGGGGAAAGGGAGGAAGGGGTGAAGGCAGGGGAGCTTTTGGATAGCTTTGGACAGTTTCCGCAGCCCCGAAAGGGTGCTCGGAACCACCAGGACCAGCCCCAACTGGTATGCAGGCGTCTCCTTGCCGCCCGCCAATCAATGAGGAGGGCGGCTCTCAGATGGTTGCATTCTGTCGCCGCCTGACGCCGCGGCGTGCCGTACCGGCCGGTTTTTTCAATCATGCAATGTCACAGGCCCCGTAATCGACCATCCACAGGACTCCCTCCGCGTCATTCGCCCAGTCTAGGTCGCTCGCGACCTTCCCTTACCCCTGCACTAGGTACTCTACCCCGACCCACATCACCAGCGCAGGAGCACCTGCCAAGGAGCCCCTACCCGAGCCGCCCTTACGTACGACGCTTTCCCCCCCAGCGCCCGTGTTTCCGTACATTTCGCGACGGTTCTCGGTCATCGTGCCGCTCCCAGCAGACGCGAAGCACACCGACGAGTACATCGTGCAGCGGCGGCAGTGCCTCTGGCGACACGTGTCTCCAGGTGCAGAACGGCGCGGAGAAGGCGCTGTGCTGCAGGTGAAGCGCCTCTGTGAGAGGCACTGCGGAGGCGGGGGGAGTGGAGCCCGGCGGTGCATCCTCGGCTTGCTGCTCCTGCTGCAGCTGCAGCTGCACCAGTTGCTGCACCTCCTGTGGCGGCTTTTGCTGCTGCTGCAGCTGCTGGAGGCGCCGCCATGCAGCCAGGATAGCTGCGGGCAGCTTCTGGCACGCCTGCTCCTCGGGTTCTTCGTCGCTACCCGGGTGCACGATTGTATCGTAGAGCCACGTGCACAGGTGCTCGAGACGTGGGTTGCGAGGGTGATGCAGCGTCGAACGGTAGCGGTACGAGGTGATTGGCGGAGCGTCGCCATCGTCGTCGTCGCTACCGTCTCCGCTGCCGCTTGGACTTTCCCCAGGTTCGCTGTCGTTGTCTGGTCGTGGCGTTGCATCAGGGCTATTGTTATCGCTTGGCAGAGCGGCTTCCCCAGCCGGACGTGCTGGCGCCTTGCGTACATCACCCCGCACTTCATCATCAACGTCCACCCACTCATCTACGCTGATTTTCAGTAAGTTTGGTACCGCTTTTGCAATAACAACGCCCGCTCCTTCAGTGTCGGCTCGGCGAAGATGTTGATTAATGTCTTCCCGAAGACGCTCTAACTCTTCCGCCATTGTGGGTTGCCAAGAGTAAAAGCTGTAAGGCCCTAAACTAATTACTAGATTCTCCCTGGTGACGGGTTCGCCAGCAAGGCGATAAGGAGGCCGGACTCCGCCAACAACGTGTTAGCGCATTTGCATAATATCGCCACAGGGCTATACGTATTGTTTATGATATCCAATACCTCCTTCGCGCTTGAGCGGAACAGTACCTGGTATGCGGGTGGAGGCTGTCGGAGCGCGAGACCAGATCCAGGCCCTCGCATACGGAATAATGCACCGCCTCCACTGCGCTCCAAGCAGCCGAAAGTAAAGGCCCCCACGTACCCAACATACATAATGCCTTATCAATTTCCATACCGCCGATGCTGTCCACACCCGGCGGTGCCTCCTCCCCCGCCGACATCACACCATGTCACCCGCGGGTTAAAGCGTTGCAAGCGCGTTGCGGCCTTCAAAATGATGGTCAATCATACCCCACGTAATGATGCAGTCAGCAGCGTAAAGCTTGCGCAATGCCCTGTAACCCTCTGTAACCAGGGACCGTTGCAGCCCCCAACGCTGTCGTGCCATCATCCTGCACGGAAAAGGAGGTGCAAGCGAACCTGGGATGCAGAAGTGCGAAGGGCCTTCCTGCGCGCTGCCTTACGCCGCCATCTGCGATGCCTGCACAGGGTGTGTGTATGTGCGTGTGTGTCCAGGTCTCCACTATGCGTGCCCTTGCACACTCAATACCGATGCGCTCGAATGCCACGGGCGCACGGAGGCCTTAAGGCACCTCGGCGGCCGGCCTCATCCCCCACGATGTCAAGAGGCTTGTAGGCGCTAGTGCTCCTTCCAGGCCTTGCAGTTGGGCGAGGTTACGATGGAAAAGTTGGGGCAGGGGGACTAGCAGCGGTGCAGTGGCTCATGAGCCTGCCTCAGGCATGGGGCTGACGCGTCATGATGTTACCAGTACCATTTTCGGTTAAGTCGGGTATAACACCGGATACTGGCGAACGACGGCTGTGGCTGGAGGCCCGCGTTGATTTGGTTCTGGAGCCTGTACAACTGACCTGAGCTGCCCCGCGCCGTTCTCGCTACACCACCAGGGATCAAGGGTCCCCGGCAACAGGCAACACCCTGGCCAGGGCCTGCGATGCCCGTATTGCTGTGCCCTGTTGTCCGTCCCTCCACACCCCGGCTTTAATGGACGCCTCCACACTTTTGCAGAACATGTAACTTGTACGTTGTTGTGGCCCTGTTTGTGCGTACTGCGTATTATCATGGGCTTGAGGGAGGTGGACGCTAGCACATGTAGCGCCATCCCCCAAAACTCCGTGGTCCTGCCACCAGTGACTGACACACAATGTCATGGCGCCAGACGGCCAGAGAGCCAGACTGTTGTGTCTGTACGACTGGTACGGCGTCTGGGAAGACTCCAATTTCTGCACCTTTTTGCATTGCCTGCATGAAAATGGTTTCTTGCGAAAGCAGATAGTGTACCAAAGCGAGAAGAATTCACTGAGGCCCTACACCCTAGTCTTGAAGCTGAAGCTATACCCGTATCGCGGAGCACCAGTCATTAGATACGAGACACGAACTATTACATTTATAAATTGTTGCAGAAAGATGGGGAAAGGCGGAACCAAATTTGTTGGGGAGTCGGTGAGCAACAATGTGCAAAGAACTCAAGCCTGGGGGTGGAATTTGGAGCAACAGTTCAGAATATACAAATTGTGTATAAAATCATTGAGACACAGGCGTGATCAAACGGCAAAGCCCTGCCCATGGCCCGCAGGTCAGTTCCCGGCGCAAAGCGCCGGGCGGCGAAACTTCCAAGAGTATGAGACGCAATTTGGACAAGTTTCTGGAGACCGGCGTCCATCCTGAAATCGAGCGTATGCGCCAGGTGGGAAGCGTATGCGACAGGTGGGAAGCGCGGGCGCATGGGACCGGCGGTTGCACAGGGTCAAGCCGGACGGCGCCCTGCCGACCCCACCCTCACCCACCTAATGCACCCCCCCTGAACTCCCCAGTCTGACCCCAACCCCCCCACCTCGTCTCCTATGTCGTTTCACTGGTTCCCTCTTGACCTCCCCTTTTTGACCCACCCCCCACCTCTGAAAACCCCCCGCCTCTCCCCCACCTCCACCTCCTCGTCTCCCTCCCTTGACTCCAGGAGCACGCCAATCAGCTGCCCTCGCTACCTGACTTCGACGTGCATCGACCCTTCGTCTTCCTGGACATTTCCGTGGGGGGCAAGCCCCTGGGTGAGCCCCTAGCATGGGGCCGGGCCGAGAAGGGGGAGGAAGGGAAGGAGGGATGAACCACGTGAGGTCGGGCCGGGCTGGGCCGGGCCGGATCAGAACCGCAGGGCCGGATCGGATGCGGAGGTGTAGAGGAGAAGCGCCGCGGCTCACTCGCCTGGCCCCTGCCCTCTTCCTCCCGACTCCTCTTCCTCCCGACTCCTCTTCCTCCCGACTCCTCTTCCTCCCGACTGCTCTTCCTCCCGACTGCTCACCTGCCGCTCCTCGCCCCCGACCTCGTGTCCTAGGGCGCTTGGTAATTGAACTGTTCGAGGACATGGTGCCAGTGGCGGCCAGCCACTTCAGGAACAGGTGCGGAAGGGGGCGGGAGGCAGGGAGGGAGGGGGCGGAAGGGAGGGAGGGAGGTGTGGGGCGGGGTATGCGGCCAACCACCGGCAGCGGGAGCGCGGAGCACGGACGAGGGTAATGGGGGCCGGGGGCGGAAGCGAAAGCCACGCGGGTTTTGGCCCCCCTCAATCAAACCCCTCATTCCCCCTCAACTCCCCGCCCTGCCGCCCTGCTCAGGTGCATGCCCGGCTCCTCAGGCGGTCTGGCGGGCACCTGCTTCCACAAGCTGCTGTCGCGGTACGCCCTTCACGGCGGCCTCGACACCCGGGGGGGAGAGGGCGTCCGGCTGCAGTCGAACACGCAGCTGCGAGCCGTGGAGGGCGGGGTGGTGGCGGTGGCGCTGACGGGGGAGGACTTCGCAATCGCACTGGACAGGGCGCTGAACCTGGATCGGACGCATCAGGTGCGGAGGGGGGGCGCGGGGAGGAGCGCTGGGCTGGGGGGGGGGAGGGGCAAGGAAAACCCGTGTGGGGCGGAGGGGCGTGCGCTGGGTGGTGGCTGGGATGTGGGGTGGTGGCTGTGGCCTTGTAAAACCCAGCCAGCCTTCAACACCAGCCCCGGCCCCTCCTTCCCTTCACATGCCGACCGACAGCTTTCCTCTTCTCGCCCTCCTTTACGTCCACCCCATTTGCCCGAAGGCTATGCGCCAGCGACACTGCCCACGTCGTGTAACCGGATCTTTCCTCTTGACGCCACTCCCCCGTTAGTGTTAGGGGGGGGGCAGCTACACTGCCCATGTCGTGTAACCGTGTCTCTCCGCTTCTCCCCCCTCCTCCTCCCCCCTCCTCCTCCCCTCTCTCCCCCTCAGGTTGTGGGCAGGGTGCACAAGGGTCACGAGCTGCTGGCGGCGCTAGGCGACCTGCGCACCCTGCCTGATGACTCGCCAGCGCAGCGGGTGCTGGTGGTCCGTGCGGGCGCCACCAACCACCTGGGGACGCACGAGGACCTGAACGACGCGGCGGCGGCGGGGGGCTCGGGCGGGGGGCCGCCCAAGGATATGGCGGCGAGGCTGCAGGAGGCTTCGGCAGAGGCGCGGACAGCCGTGATGTGGGTGCGGGGCGGAGAGGTCGGGAGGGAGGTGGAGGGGTGGAGGGAGGTGGAGGGGTGCAAGGTACACCCTAGCTGCGGGTACGGCATGTGTGTTTGTGCTGGCAGGCGCCGGGGTGACTCGCAACAAGCCTGAAGCGTGCCCCCGCTGTACGACCCCTTTTCCCTGGTTTGTGGCTCCAGGGAGGCGCTTAGCGAGGGCCTCAAGCGCAAGCGCAGGCCTGACGCAGCTGGCGACGGCGCAGCGGATGGCGCTGCGGCGGCAGCTGGGCCGTCCACTTCGGGGTGTCCCCCGGCAACTGCCGGCGGGAGTGGAGGCGGCACGGAAGGGCCGGCGAAGGCGGGCGGCTCGGGGTCGGGGCCGACCCGTGGGTCAGCCGCCCAGCAGCAGGCAGCTGCTGCGGCGGCGGCTCGCAGCGTCAAGGCGCGCATGCTTGACAGTATGCTGGGGGATCTGGAGGACGAGGACAGCAGCTCGAGCGGTGGCGACGGCGATGAGGGGAGCTGACGAGGGGGGCTTTCTTGTGTGTGTGTGGGGGGGGGTACAAGCACTTGACAGGGGGTACCTCATACCCGTAAGGAGGGCACCGTAGTTCGGTTCCTCTTAACTAATTCAACCGAACCCGTAAGGGCGAAACAGAAGTGTCCAGTGTAACAGAGACGAACTTTTGTTACACTGGAGGGAGGGACGCAGGCTCAGGTTCCGGCGGTTGCGTCGGTTATCTTTGCGTGTGGTTGTTGGGTTGCAGCGTTGCACAGCCAACCCAGCAAGCGGTTGGGCATGTAAGCACGTATGTGTGCAAAAATACGTGAACAAATTTACGTGTGTAAAAACGTACGAAATGCGGGAACGCAACCAAAAGGCCAGGGGGCCATCCAGTGCCCCTGGATGGAGGTGCCGATTGTGTGGGCCTTACGTTAGGTCTGATGGCGTGCACGGCGCAACTGGTCGAGTGTACAGCTGCTGGTGTAACTTACAACGGTCACGACCGCTGCGAGACGTGCGGCGCGCAGGCTCACAGCCCGCCACCTCAAATCGGTCGGGCTCCATGGAATTGGGATCCTCCCGTATACCTTTGGGGCCGAAGTAGTAAGGGACGGCCCCGATGCATCAGGCCCTCAGTGACGCACCCGCGGCATCTTCACCAGCTGCGCCCGATCGACTTTCGGTTCCGCATAAGGCCCTTTCCGCTCCTGGAGCCGCAGGCAGGAGGGGGAGGGTGTAGCAGGTGCTGCGGGGCAGGGTTTGGGCACGATGTGGATGGACGGTGGAGTCCACGAGCCGCGCGACGAGCAGCTGGGCAAGGACCCCTATCTAAGCAGCATCTGTTTAGCAAGACAGAAGGCACCCGGCATGTATCCGGCAAGGTCCTGAAATCTAGCGCATCCGAACGAAGCGAGTTGTTCGTTACCTTATGAAGGCAGGTAAACCCCGTACCACCCAATTATAGCAGAAGGCTTTAGGCACGGCAGTTAGGTGTTGAGCATCTCGCTATGAGGGTTTCGCACAGACCGCGGCAAATGGAATCAACCTCGACGTACGTATTGCCGCGTCACACTATTCGCGCTGTTGCATTTGATACCGTTTCCGCCCCTTGTAGAGCAGTCTTTCGGATGCAGCCATATAATTATGTATGAATAATGACAGTGTGGTCTTCCATCTTTACAGGGCACGGTGCTGAGCTAGCGACGGTTGCCGTGCCTAATTAAAAAAGACGGGCAAACCGACCGACAAGCCGGATCCAGGCAAGCATCGGTGCACGGCATCTTCAGGTCTTTAAAAGTTACGGAAAAATATGGAAGAAAGCAACGGGCTGCCTCGGCTTCCGTGCCTTCATTGCAGCCTGATCGGCACCCGGCGGAGACCAGCAAGCGGCAATTCGACTTTAAGTGGAGATGTAACCTTCGCAATTGGGTTTGATATTGTTTCGAAAATTTCATCGCGAGCGAGTACGCCTCACTGGAAGCAGTCGTTATTAGGAGCGAGTACGCCTCACTCTAAGAATATGCTATTTTCCTCGCTCGTATATAAGCATGCAGATGCCTTATCAGTAACATTGGCTCCCTCCTTGTGAATTCCTCCTGAACGGTGGTGCAACTGTATTTTAATTTATTATAGTCAGACGGAACGTCTAAGCCGAAACCATGCGGTTGCAGACAGCCATTGTGTGGCTGTTTTCGATAGTTGCCAGGTTGGCGATTGCCGAGGAGTTCTCCGGATGCATCCCCCAGGTAGGCTGGAAGCGCTAGTCCGGACTGCTCGTGGAAAAAAGTCACTTGGCTTGCATCCCAGGGCATCCCTGCCAGTCCCTACGACGGCACTGCCTCGGCGCACATAAGTAATGCGCTGTATAAGGACTTGAAACCGAACCGAACAGAATATATGGATCGTGTTCACCGCGCTTGTGCGTGCTTTACCGTACCTCATCCACCCACAGCTCGGCTTATCCCTGAGCCGCCTGAGTTCATTGAAGGCCGGCACCTGGGAAGGAGCGGGCAGTATGGAGGTCCTCGACTACGATCCATTTTCTAAGCTGGCAGCTGTCGTGGAGGCGCGCCGCTCTGCCACCTGTAAGCATGCGCGCGCAGCGTGTGGAGCAGGGTGGAGCGCAATCGATCTGCAACAGGAAGGGACGTCATAGATTATGGCCACCTCACGCGCAGCCTCATACGGCCTCATACGTGCATCTCCGCCCTCACGCCACCAACACACGCTGCTCCTCCCATGCACTCAGCGACACGCATCTACACTTACGCACACGCCATACGACCCAAAAGTTACGGCTCTGCCTGCTTCGAATTTCAGCGGAAAGCTCGTTAGCTCAGGCCAGCTCAGGCGAGGATGAGACCATCGAAGTAAAAGCGTGAATCTGCTGGTGGGCCTTACACCCTCTTACATACGGTAGCGCACCATTACCTCCAGGCGCGTAGGTGCCGCCTGCACGGCGCGGTATGCCGTATGAATCCTTGCTTAGCTGGTATGCCGTACTCGCTACCCTGCAATTCGAGCGAGTCATCTTCACCAACGCTCATTCCTCCTGCTGGTTGACGGGCCGCATGCAGCTCCGTTGGCCCTACTGATCGTCAACTACGCCAACCTCACGGCTCCGTTCATCCATCACCGCATCCTGGTCGGCGGCTCGGCTGGGGAGGGGGACTCAATCGGCACGCCCAACAGGTACATACGCCACGCGTCACCTGCACCGTATCGTATATTGACCTCTCCATGCCCTGACGCAGACCTGCTGGCCATGCTCTATGTCCGCACGTCAGGTCCCGCTCCATGCCCTGATGCAGACCTGCTTGCCGTGCTCTATTTCCGCACGTCAGATCCCAAAGGAATGACCCCCGCCGTGCCCCGTCTCCATCCACAGCGTGTCGGTGTGGAACGGCTTCGCCGCGCTCTCGCTGGACGGCGTGCCGTACACCGCCTCGGGCGTCCTCCGCATCTACCACATGGCTTCGGGTGCGTAGGTCGGTGCCTGCTGATGCTCCACAAGGCTGTATGTTACCGTTCGCCATTAATTCATTCGTCATGCATGTTATTGGCTTTTCCCGTCCGCCTGCTGTCGATCGGGCCAGGCCTTCCACCCGTTCGTTTTCGCATCCCCTCGCGCGCCAGTGCCGCCGCCACCACCGTACATGCGCGCGATTCCCGTCGCGTCAAACCCAGACTACGGCCCTGTCAAACCCGGCCTTCCAACCCATCTCCAGCTGGAGTGGACCCGAAGCAGCCCCAAACCCACACCCTGCACTATGGTTGTTGTAAAGGTTATAGTGGGTTCCAGACCAAAAGGTAGAACCATCGGGCACATGGTGTAGACGTCCAGCCTAAAACAGCCGCTTGGACAGCGATCTGAGCTTGGCCCACCCCGGTTTGTTAACCGATGTTGCCCCGCTTTGCCGCATGAGCTAGCACGTAGCAGTTTCTGTGCTTCTACTTTAACTCGTCGTCGCGCGCCCGCGCCCCATGTATACACGCGGTCAGGCACCAAGGTGGGCGAGGTGGCGCTGCCCGGATGCTCCATGCCCGACAGCCTGCGCTGGTCGAAGGACGGCGGCCGCATCGTGATAGCCTGCGAGGGCGAGCCCACCACGCAGGTAGGTGGGGCCGCCCCGGGGTTTCGGTAGGTAGGTGCTAGGTGGAGTAGCGTGGAAAGGGTAGTTGGGTTACAGAAAAGAATCGGTTACTCGACGGGCAGGGGCGGCCCGCCGCTGGCTGGTGTCCGCTTCGCTTCGAGGGGCGCTAGGCGGCCTGTAGGACCCACTAGCTACCGCCTGGTTAGTTGGTTATGAGTTTGCAGCTCCGCATCATTGATGAGTTTGCAGCTCCGCATCATTGATGCACTGCAAGTCAACCACCAGTGGTTTGCCTCCCACCCACCCACCCGCCCACCCACCCACCCACCCACCCACCCACCCACCCACCCACCCACCCACCCACCCACTCACCCAGCCAGTCGCGTCACCGGTTCTTTTATTGTAACCCACCCACGCACCCTCCAGCGCACTTACCAGCTGTTTGAATGAGCGAGCGTCATCATGAGCACACCATGCATGGCCGTCACCCGTCGTACATACCCGAAAACAAAAACGCTCACGCTGAAAATATCATCTGTCGTACACACACCCGCCGTACGCAGGAGACTGCGGGCTCTGACCCCTTGGTGGAGCCGAACCCGTCGGGCGCCGTGGCCATCGCTTACGTCAGCATGACGTCGTACACCCCGCCGGGCGCAACCTGGCCCGTGGCCTCCTTCACCATGACCACAAAGCTGCTGGGCTTCCAGGTGGGGCCGGTGACACGTCAGCACATACCGGGGCTTGCCTAGTGGAGCCTCGCGGCTTTATCGATCAGTAAGGAGGCCACAGTAAGCAGATACGCCCTAAGAAGTACATACCGTTCTCCATAGAGTTTTCGCGGCTCAGCATAAAACGGTGAATTAACATTCACAGGTAAGCCCGCAGCAGGCACATGCCCTACACGTGTTGGCTCTACCTTTTGGTCTGGAGCCCACGGTAACAGTATCTACTACGTAATGGGAAAAACTCGTGCTGCCCGCTGCCTGCTGCTGCCTCGGTCCTTGTGCCCGCAGGCGTTCATCGACTCGCTGAGCGCTGCAGCTTACAAGGGCCTGCTGGATAGGGGAATGCGCATCGACCCGCGCCTCACCCAAGCTACCGCGGGTACGTTCATGTACGACTGAGTGTCGTACCTTGTTCGCGGAGTAATACACCACGTCTGTGCGCCCCAAGTGGGCTAGCTAACCTAGGCACAGGCTTGCCAGGTTTCCTACGTACCCCTCGGCGCCGCACGCAGCACAACGGCCCCTCACTCCCTGCCCGCCCGGTGTCCCCCCTGCCCGCCCGTATCCCCTGTATAACCGCCCGTATCCCCTGTATAACCGCCCGTATCCCCTGTATAACCGCCCGTATCCCCTGTATAACCGCCCGTATCCCCTGTATAACCCCCTGGTTACGCACCCTTACCCGCTGGTGTATGGCCCGTGTGCGGCTGCAGCCAAGGATATCGAGCCCGAGTATGTGGCGCTGCACAGCGACCCCAACGTCAATCTGGCATACGTGACGCTCCAGGTGAGCCTCCCCCGTCCCTCCGTCCCCAGTCCCGGCGCGGCTTGCTGACGTGTCAGCATGCCGTACACGTCAACCTCGTTCGGGAATGCCTTGGATTCGGGGGGTCGCCACGTCGCACATCGCGTGGCGGAGTCCGGCAAGTTTCAGCAGACAAATGCATCGAATTACGATGCCAGTGGGCGAGCTAAGTGCACCCAAGTGCGCTCGCCGTCCCGGCCGGACGTTGAGGGGTGCTGCCTCAGTGCGCAGCTCTCATGTCGCCGCCGAGCTGCCGGCACATGTCCGTCTGTCGAATATGAAAAGTCCTGGCCAGCTTATTCGCTGGTTCGGGCGGGTAAATTAGCTCAGTGTCCAGATCCCTGGCCCCGCGCCACGCAGGCTCTCGCTCTATGGGTTACCGCGTATGCTCGGTAACGACGGCGACGACAAATGCCATAATGTGTGTGTGCGCTTGCGGACACTCGCCCGAAGCGCTGAGAAGCATCGCAAGGTAGCCTTAAGTATAAAGGAGCTTCATGTGGTTCAGTTTCATATGGCAGGCCTGCGGCTTGGATCCAGAGGAGGCCGCACGCTTCCAGTGTCGTTGCCCGTTCCGCCGCTCGGCCCCTGTCCGGCTCGGTGCGGTGGAGATCCGGCGCCATACGTCGTGGCGCTCAAAGACCAGAGCAAACCGAAGATGGAGATAATATGGATATAGGGATGAGGATGCATCAAAGATAAACATTACCTAGTAGAACCTGTGACCGCGGCAAGAATGTACATGGCCGCAAGCCCGTACTTCGCTGTGGTTTCGACAACTGAGGATGACGAGAAGGGAATTAAAATAACCGAAATTAAGTGTCTTGAAAAACGCAATGAACGACGAAGTACCGAAAGGGATTCTCCGAGTCGATGCCGGCGATGGGCGGCAAAGGGCGGCAAAATGTAACTACGTTCGTCGAAGCTGGTGGGCGACAACATGTGACTAAAGGAGGAGCCTACTGTTGAATGCAGGTAGGAATAGAGGCAGTAGATACAGAGAGATATGCATAGGCAGATCAGCACACGGTAGAGCTGGATAAACGCCCCAGCCATCGATGCTGTCCCCGCTGGAGGCAGGTGGAAGCTTGCAGGCCTGTCCTATCTCCTATCGGTAGATTGCCTATCTCATGTTCAACCTAATTCAGCCTTCATGCTTTTATGCCCATGACATCATCTTGTGGTGGGAAATCCGGCATGTTCGTACAGCGGGACGCCAGCGGGACTATTCCTCCGTGGCCAACCAAGCCATTATGCTCATTAAAACTCCCTGAAAAGGATAGGAGTGGGAACTTCTGCATGTGTGCAAGCGACGAGTGGTGCACATTCGTAACCATCTCATAACCTCCGTCTTACGCGTTACGTTATCGCACTTTTGCTTACTCGATTTCTTTTCCTTTCCCTTTACGCAGCCCTGCGCAGCCCCGACGGGCCGCCTCCACGTTTTGCCGGTAGTCAGTCCCAGTGCTCCAGCATGCGCCCACAAAATCGGTGTCCGACGACCAAGCGCCAACTATCCTGTCGCATAAACGGTTTTTAAGCCATGCCCCGCTATGCCATGCTCACCTGCATTACGTGCCACAGCGGGTGCCGATGTCTACCTCTGCTTTCACGGCCTCAGTAGCCTCGCGTCTTCCTCGCGGGCCCTATACCTCTTACCCTACCCATCGGCGCGCCCACCCAAACCTCGCGGGCCTTACATCTCTTACCTTACCTATCGGCCCGCCCACCCAAACCTCACGGGCCTAACACCTCTTACCCTACCTATCGGGCCGCCCACCCAAACCTTCAGCTAGGCATCACTTCCCGCCATTGTCCGCCCGCCCACGGGTGGCCGCTCTACCAGATCCTGTCCCTTCCTCCCCCCCACCACACACATATCCACGGGTTTCTTCGCATCCCTCCGATGACCCCACACTGTCCCCCCGGCCCCCGTTGGACCTCACGCGGACGCTCCCTGGCCCCCCCTGCAGGAGAACAACGCCGTTGCCACCATTGACCTCACCCCTGGCCTGGAGCGCATTCGCTCCATATGGCCTCTGGGCCTCAAGAGCTGGGCCGCCACCCCCCTGGATACCTCTGACGTGTGCGTCACATCGGGGCGGACTGTCGGGGTTTGGAACTAGGAGAGCACAGGGTCCGGACGGCTCCGGAACCATAGGCACTGCCTATAGGGCTGGCTGGCTAGATGGCTGGGGTAGCCCAGACAGCACCAGCAACCCAGACAGCACCAACAACTTCTGCGTGCCTTTGCGTTTCTCCCATCTGTGTGATACCGGCCCACCGAGCCACATAGCCTCTCATGTACGCTGCCAAGCCAGTTTTAGTTGCTACCCGCACCAGTTTCAGTTGCTACTCAGTTGCCACCACGCCAGTTTCAGTTGCCACCACGCCAGTTTCAGTTGCCGCCACGCCAGTTCCAGTTGCTACACCGACTGTTTAATTCGCCCCATTCTCCGCTCCGCGTCGTCGTCGTGTTTCGCGCATGTCAATCAACCCTCCGCTCAAACTCACACGGTCCTTTGTTGGTGTGGTGTTCCTGGGTGGTCGTCGCTGCTGCTCACTTTGCGTGTTCTCAGGGACGGCGTGCGGGTGCGCAACTACACGGGGCTGTTCTCCTGGTACCAGCCCGACACGATCGCCCATGCCATAATCAACAAGCACCCCTACCTCTTCATCGCCAACGAGGGGGACGCAAAGGGGGAGTCGCGGCGCGTCAAGGACCTAGCCTCGCTGGACCCCGCGGTCTTCCCGAACGCCGCTTTCGTGCGCCAGGTGGGTGGCGTGGGAACTCGTACTGGTCGTACGAGAGGCAAAATATCTGGCGGGCTGGGCGAAGAGGAGTGTGGTACGTCTGTTATGGATGTGCAAGCCGGAGAGCCTGGTGGGCTAGTCGGAGGACGAAACGTGAATCCCAGCTAGTGGGTGGGTGGGTGGGTTGGAAGGAGGCATGAAAGTCGGTTACAAGACATGGGGTATAATAGCTTGCACATTGTCTTCGGACACAAAGTTGTGAGCGCATGCTAGAGCGCTTGTATTGACTACCGAGAAATCTGTGTTTGTCTCCTTTCCGTTTAAAGGAAAAGAACAAAACGAGTGTGCGGTAGCGTGTGAAGCGTAAGACGGCGAACCTGATTGGTGGTTTGAAACATGGTGAGGCGAAGCGCGGTGCAGCCCGTCTCCGTTTCCTTCCCAGCCCGGGTACCGATCGGTATCGTGGAGGCGGCATACGATACCAATTACAACAGCGACCAAGCGGCACTGGCGAGCTTCCGTTCCAATCGTGTGGCTTGAACCGCGCCGCCTTGCTATTGAGAAACCGCGGTGACAGCAGGAGTCGCAACCGCAAGCGCACAGCGGCAAAGCGAGCGTACGAAGCATACAAAAAGTAGCTTCCTAGGGCGGGCGGGAGGGAGGGGAACCTGATGTTTGCGGTGGACAGTCCGTCGGCTGCAGTGGACAATCCGTCGACTGCAGGATCAGGCTCTAGGTACTGGTCCTAACTTCCTTGCATGCCCAATGTCTATTTGGGAAGGCCCTTTCGGGCCATACGCACTAACTTCCTTACCTCCGCCCGGTACGGGTGAGGACTGAGTGGGCAGTTCACCGACCTTCCTAGTCGCTGCCGTACGTACGTACCTGATCAGGATACGGAGCTGGGCCGCATGACGGTCGACTCGCTGTCGGGCCTAACCAGGACCGGCTACAACTTCAGCAAGGCCTGGAATGACCAGGGCCCGTACAAGCGGTTAATTACGTACGGCGGTCGTTCGTGGTCCATCCTGGACGCGGTCAACGGTGAGGCATGGGGCTGACTGGGGATGTGGCTGGGGCTGCGTGTGGCTCGGGAAGCGGCGCCCTGGAGGGGAATCCGTGGCCGTCTGCGCCGCTCTTGGCGCTGCTCGGGAACTCGCTGGGCGACGAGGCAAGGTTGGGCGTAGGCGCAATCCTGTTGTAGCGGCGGGAACCATCCTGCAGGGCGACTTGCGCACTAACCGCTGGTGCGGACACACTGCGGGCGGTTTCTGTGGTCTAATGCCAGCTGTGTGCCGCGCTTGATCCCTGCTCGCTCGAACGGCTTACGTCCCTGCTCGCGCCGCCTCCGCCCCTCTCCGTCGCCATCGGACACGCGCCACACCACCCTCTTGGTCTGGAACCCACTGTAACCGTTACAACAACCACCCGCCTTTTTGCCTACGGCCTGTCGATTGGTGTTCTGGTGGTTTGCCTTTGTTCCGGTACATGTCGGTCTCTGTCTCCTCCGTCTCCTCAGTGTCAGGCGATGTGCCCGATGGTTTTACCTTTTGGTCTGGAACCCACTGTAATCGTACCCGCTGTAAACAACAACCCGCCCGGCTCGTCGCCCCCAGGCCGCGTGGTCTTCGAGAGCGGCTCTCAGCTGGAGTCCATCATCGCGGCGCACCCGGTCGCGTCCGTGTGCTTCAACTGCGATCGCGACAAAAACGACTTCGACTCGCGATCCGATAACGCAGGGCCGGAGCCGGAGGCCGTTGAGGTCTTCCAAATGAACAACAGGTGGGGCCTGAAGGAGCTCATGGCTGACTGGGCTAGTGGGTACACCTGGATAGGGAATAAGCTGTCAGAGAATAAGCTGTCAGGGAATAAGCTGTCAGGGAATAAGCTGTCAGAGCATTATCCATCTGGGCATTGACCCGACCTGGCCACTGGACCACCTCCCCCTCGGGAGCCCGCAGGACCTATGTCGCCATCGGCCTGGAGCGCATGGGTGGCATGTTTTTGTACGACGTGAGCAACCCCGCGGCCCCCATCTTCGGAGCCTACGTCTACAACCGCAACTTCAGTGCCCCGAAGGACACAGCCACCTCACTGCTGGGAGACCTGGCTCCGGAAGGGGTGAGCACAAGCCACGTGGGGGGTTGCGAGGAGCATGGGGGGTGCAAAAAGACCCGGTTACATGGGGGGGAGGGAGCCAACCGCCAGGGCGCCCAAGAGGCAGACCAAACCAACCGAGTCGCGGTCCGCGTCCATAGGGAGCCCCCTCTCCTGGGGGACCTCCAATAAAATAAAGGCTCACCTTTGAAAGCTCAGGACCCAGCAGCCGCAGCAGCTGAGAGTCGTGCCTCCTTGGTGGCCTCTGTGGTGGCCTCCGTTGTGGCCTCTGTGGTGGCCTCCGTTGTGGCCTCTGTGGTGGCCTCCGTTGTGGCCTCTGTGGTGGCCTCCGTTGTGGCCTCTGTGGTGGCCTCCGTTGTGGCCTCTGTGGTGGCCTCCGTTGTGGCCTCTGTGGTGGCCTCCGTTGTGGCCACCCGAACGCACACAGTGACCAATGATTAAGCGTTCGTCCTCCCACAGCCATCCGCTCCAGAGACCTGCGCCTACTATTGGTTTTTTAACAGCTTAGCTGCCCCATCCATCCCTCTCCACCGCCCCGTCCACTCGCTGCCCAATCACACAGTTGAAGTTTGTTCCCGGGAAGGACAGCAGCAACGGAAAGGCGTTCCTGCTGCTTGCCAACGAAGTCAGCGCCACGGCGAGTGCTTGGCAGGTGACCGCCTGCTGAGCTGGCGGTGCTGCCGCCGCAGAAGATATGGTAACCTTGGCGAGGATTCCAGAAGCATGGAGGAGCACGATGGAGCTGTACCCTGGTCCGCAGATAGGCGTGGCGGGTGCAACGCATAACGGCACTTTGCTTCGGCCAAAGCGCTGCTGCCTGTGATCTCTGAAACACCGCATGAAGGTGTCGAGCGATTTTGGATTCCCCGTAATTCATTGCGTAGCAGTTAGCATCACACGCGATCATTTGGCCCGGCGACCAGCCCCTGCGCCGTGCCGCCCCGAACGGTCAAATGCGACTGCCCGTTTCATTGCATTGCGTGACACAACGGTGACAAACGATGCCAAACTGTGCCAAACATGCGCCCCCTAGCTTTACGGGTCTCCCTCGAACCCCCTAGCTTTATTCGGCAGTTGACCCTTGCCGCTATTATAAGGATTTTGGTTCAGGTATAGGCTATGCCCATGGTATGTCGCTAACTTCAATGTTGTCATGTATGCTAGTCTTGGCACTGCACTTTGCACCGGACCTGTTGGAGTCCCCTGCTTGGGATTCTGCACGGCTGAGAAGTTAGCATTGGAGGAATGTACGGCGCGCACTGGCGACCTCAGGAGAGGGTCGCGTAGGGTTGTCAGCGGCAGTGATCACATGTACCGTCCCGCATAATTGTTGGTGGTGGAAGCGTACGAACGAGGCAAGGCCAGTGGAAGCTGCGCATGTCTAGTCACGGTACTTGGCCCCAGCTTACGTTGGTTTACTGTGTATGCAACGGGCTGTTGGTGGCATCAAGTGTACATTGCAGCCGCCGTTCCAGTGATTGTAACGCCTTTTTCAACAGTGGGGTTTCGGAAATTCCCGTTTAATTTCGTACCGATGGATGATTCGTGAGACCGCCAGCGCAGATAAAGCATGTTCGTCATACGGACACGCTTCAGGTCACGTGGTACGAAGTGGTTGATACGTACGGAAGATGAGGACACCGGTCCCGAATCGCCTGGCTGCCCCACCAGGTGTGCTCCCAGCCTGTCAAGGCCCCTGATCGTAGTCCTCAGTTGAGTCGCTGTGTCGCGGGGCAGGAGCAAGCAAAAGGGTACACAGCATAACAGGATGCGTTAGCTGCATGTCTGTGCGATGTCGTCATCGCACGTACCGCCTTGCAGCGGCTCTTAAACACCCGCGTGTCCTCGTGTCAGCGGCCTGCTCGACCCCTTAGCAACACACGGTGCCGGAACGACCCAACAAGGGGAAAGAATGATGGCATAGTAAAATTGAAAGCGAAGCAATCACACTCGGTAAGAGCTACTACTACTACTACTACTACTAGAAACTCCCGGAGCAAGCACTCACGATTCTTGAGTTGTGCCTAACAAGCAGCTCTACCTCGCCCCACGCGTTCCACCGGCCCTCCCATCTCGTCTCTTGGTGAACAAAAACTCGTACGGCACACATACACATATGGTACGTACGTACGGCAAGGTCTTTGTCATCAATGGACTCCATCCTGTCCGCACCAACTCATACGCTGCTGACTGCCATGGTTACTTGGCAGTACTGCGATGTACCAGACAGTCGATTAATGAATGCACACGATCACTAACGCTGCACAACGGCTGCGGTACAAACAACAACAGGGAAATCGCCCGCCCAACTGGCATGAACTATCAGCACGTTCAACACCACTCCATTGGAGGGCGAGTCGACAACCCACGCAACTTCACACGATACGACGAGTAGGCAAACTGCGCCAATAACCCAATGCAGGATCGAGGTGCAACTTCGGCGTGCCTAGAAACACGGTTACAGGAGACGGTCACCTAGAATGAACTGCGTCTTATATATTTTCAAGCAATGCTTCATTGTGGCCGCCGCGGCGTACGGCACCAGTTCATAGCTGCAGCATTCTCCATGCGCCCAGGTGATCGGATGACCCGGCATCCCGGCCGCGCATCACTCAATTTCTTACGCGGATCGCCGTAGTGTTGACCAGGACTGTAAGGAGCAGCGAGATGTGGAGGGGGACGGACGGGGGGACGAGCCAGGCGGTCAGCAGTGCGCATAACCATCGGAAACACCCCTGAATCGCAGCATGGCGACGAGAGAAGGAAAACCGAAACTGGCGACGAATTGAACATCACAGCACACACCGGGCACACGGGCGCTTTATGTTTACTCAGCTCTCGCACAATCCCGCGCATGAGTCACCCAATGCGCCACGGTACGGCAAACGAGCATTGCCGTACTGAGGCAGCCACGGCATTCATGCGGTCGTGGCATGCCCAGCCACGACCGCATCCTTGCAGCCCCCGTTTCCCTTCCCTCCCCCCTCCCCCTCATCGTCTCACATGTTTTACTTTTCGGGAATACTTGTCTGAATGTGCTGGCGCACCGGTTTCCTATCAACCCTCCCTCCCTCCGTCCACCCGTCCGTTCACCCCCCCCCCTTTTCCTTTACGCACCGTTCCTCGCTACCAAGACGTCATCTGGGTAGTTACCCGGCGGGCTGTACCTGCAGGCAACCACCTTGCAACCACCAATGTACGTCTGCCCGGACTGGAAATTGATGGGCTTTTCGGCTATCGCCACACCGCAACCGACGGCGGTGCTATCACGCCACACCTGCGAACGCGATGCGGCGCGCTTTGGGTCAAACAGCAGCAACAATATGGGGCACGTTGTTGCCGGCAAACGCATCACGCAAGAGCTTCTGCGACGAGGGCATTAAAGTCTGTCCTTACCAGCTGGGTGAAGTGGCCCACTTCATTGCCGGGGAAGTTGTCGTAAAACGCGCGCGGCGCGGCAAAATTGTAGTACTTTACTTCGCTGTACCAACCGTCAACTGCCACCGTGCACTCGCCGTCGGGTATCGGGTACGACACCACCTGCGCGGCGCGATGGGTTCGCCGGAATGCGGGCGGCGGGGCGCGAGCAAGTTGAACGCCGGTGTTCGTTCGTTCTGGGTTTTGATGTCGCACACTTCTGCGCTGCACCAGCCAAGCCAAGGCATGTCGGTCACGTCAGCGGCGCGAAGTGAGGCCGCAACCGCTTTAACCACCCAAACCGCCATTCGTACACCGTCCCACCTACCGAAAATAGATTCTCGCCAAAACTACCGTGGGTCAGTGTGCAATCCGTGGTCTTCGACAGAGCCTCTGCGTGCGCCTGTGATGCTGCCGCCAGGTCCTCGTCCCACACCAAGGGAGGAGCCTGGTGCACCGCGCGGTAGTGGTTGCTGGCTGCCAAGGCCTGCTTCGCATCCACGCAGTTCCCGCCTGTGGCGTGTGGGGTAGGGACATCGAGCCTCGGTCTTATGATCAGGTGGCAACGTCACGGCAATCCATCCAAGCGGGAGGGCTGCCTCTAGTGGCGGCCATTAAGTCGGTCGGGATGGTTTCGGCTGGGCGTGCCTTGCTGCTCCCCCACAACAAGTAGCGCCCGAGGGCACGCAAGAATGCACCAAAAGTGGACCAAACGTGTACCGAGTGCGTACCAAGAGTGTACCAAGTGCGTACCAAGAGTGTACCAAGTGCGTACCAAGTGCGTACCAAACGTGTACTAAATGCGTGCCAAGAGTGCACCAACTCGTGCCAAGAGTGTACTAAGTGCATGCCATGCGGGAAGGTGGCCTCAGACGTGGGCACCAACGCTGGATAGGCGGGAGAGGCACATGTTGGATAACAATTGAAAGTGCATTGACATGCCGTCACCCCGAATCCCCGATATATAGTGTAGCTGCTGCCGGACATATACTTAGTTGCAAGGCCACGGACGTATACCCAGACCCATGCCATGCCGCCCAGCCCCGAGGCAAGCTGTCGTACCAGGTAAGGAGTTGTCAACAAAAGGCGGTGGCGGCGGTCGGGGCCGAGGGGGTGGCGGAGGCGAGGGTGGCGGTGGAGGGGGTGGGGAAGGAGAAGGCGGGGCTGGGGAAGGTGGGCGCGGCGAGGGCGGTGGTGGCGAGGGCGGTGGTGGCATGGGTGGCCGCGGAGAGGGCGGGGGCGGAGGTGGGGGTGGAGAGGGCGGAGGCGGGAAGGGCGGGGGCAGAGAGGGCGGAGGTGGAGGTGGGGGTGGAGAGGGCGGAGGCGGGAAGGGCGGGGGCAGAGAGGGCGGAGGTGGAGGTGGGGGTGGAGAGGGCGGAGGCGGGAAGGGCGGGGGCAGGGAGGGCGGGGGCGAAGAGGGCGGGGGCGGTGGGGGTGAGGGGGGTGTCCTGACTTTGTCGATCGCCGTGTAGTCGTCATCATCGTCGAAGCCGGTTTCGTCCGAGCTAAGCCTCGCACCGCCCCCAGGGGGAGGCCGCATCTGCGGTGGGGGAGGTTTCTGGCTACGAGGTGACGGACGCAGAGCCGAGGGCGACCGCTGTGGCGGCGGTGGGTGAGGTGGAGGCGGCGACAGCAGCTGTAGCGGCGGTGGATGAGGTGGAGGCGGCGACAGCAGCTGTAGCGGCGGTGGAGGTGGAGGTGGCTGCGGCGGTGGAGGTGGAGGTGGAGGCGGAGGTGGCCGCGGCGGCGGTGGCGGAGATATACGCAGTGAGGGAGACGACCGTTGCGGTGGGGGTTTGCGAAGTAAGGGCGACGGGCGCTGCTGCGGCGAGGTTCGCAACGGCGGCGGTGATGGCAGCCGTGGCTGCGGCGGCGGCGGTGGCGATGATGGCGATGGCATCAGAGGCTGCGGCGGTGGCGGCAGTGGCAGCGATGGCTGTGGCGGCGGCGGCGGCAATGATGGCGACGGTACCAGAGGCTGCGGAGGTGGTGGCAGTAGCGGCGGTGGCAGTAGTGGCTGCGGCGGTGATGGAGGCGGCAGACGCGGCGAGGGTGGTGAGCGCTGCAGCGGCGGTTTGCGAGGTGACGGTGGTGATCGCTGTGGTGGCGGTGATCGCTGTGGTGGCGGTGATCGCTGTGGTGGCGGTGATCGCTGTGGTGGCGGTGATCGCTGTGGTGGCGGTGATCGCTGTGGTGGCGGCGACCGCTGTGGTGGCGGCGGTGTTTGCGGGGGTTGTGACGGCATCGGGGGCTGCAGCGGCGGTGGCACCGTCGGCGGTAGCAACACTGGCTGTGATGGAGGAGATGGGCGCGGTGAGGGAGGTGAGCGCAGCAGCGGAGGTTTCCGGGGCGACGGAGGTGACTTCTGCGACGGAGGTGACTTCTGTGGCGGTGGTGACCTCTGTGGCGGCGGTGACCTCTGCGGCGGCGGTGATGGTAGCTGCGGTGGCGGCAGCAGTGGTGTTGGTGGCAGCAGTGGCTGCGGCAATGGTGATGGCGACATGCGTGGTACAGGTGGTGACCGTTGCGGGGAGGGCTTGCGAGGGGAAGGCGGAGATCGCTGCGGTGGAGGCGATCGAGGTAAGGGGGTAGATTGCTGTGGCTGCGGTGACCGTGGCTGTGGCGGAGGTTTGGGCGGAGCTGGAGGTCGACGGGTTGGTGGCGGAGGACGTGGCGGACGTGGCAGTGGGGGAGACCGTACAGTTGGGGGCGCCTTAGTCGCTGGTGGCGTATCTGGCAGGGAGTCCGATGCAGGGGGGTCTTCTAACCGTGGAGGAGGCGTTGGTGGGTCCATGAACCAACCTTCCCATGTTGGCGGTTCCGTGACCGGCCAGGATGGCGGAAAGGCTGGCGGACGCGGGGGCCGCGGCGGCTTCCGTTTCATCTTACCCCTAACCACATGTAAACGGCGCCTGCTGTTAAGCGCCAATGTACCTGTTGGCGCGTGCGATCAGTTGCCAGGTAAGTGACGCCGTCGAGCAACCCCGGGGAAGTCGAGGCCCGCACACGCGCTAATGAAATATCCGTACTGTTTATAAGTACATACTTGAAGCCATGTTTCGCAGCGTCACACCATGCAGGAAGCATGCTTCTTTTCATTGTCGCACAATTTCAGGCCTCCGCGCTGTGCCAGTCCAAAATACTTCCTTTACCATGCAAGCAGTTAGGCTGCGCAAATAAAGTGCGGATACTAGTCAACGTCCAAAGCTTTAACCGCATATGAGCAAATCGACAAGCACAACTTCCCAGGATGGACTTCGCCAGATCCCTGTTACTATTGGCTTTTACATCTGGGAGCATATAATGAATATTTACAATCATACAATACGGCACGGATAAGTGACCCGCAATCTACAGAATAGATAAGTTTCGGCTAAAACGACCGCCCTCCACTCCATTTCAGTGACTCACCTTCATATGAATGAGGGTCATCCGCCACCACTGCGGCATAGCATACTGCCAAGAGCAGCAACCCCAAGGTTGCAGTGACTTGCGCCGTTTTTCCTCAGTGCCGTTGGCACTAACTGTGCTGATGTCGTTATCGTCGCAATATAATACAGCCTTTCAGCTTCGTACAATTTAACGATGTGGCCGATCTCGCTGGAGACCCAACCGACTCACGCAACCATAATCCAATTACTAAGAACAGTTCTTGCCTTTGCAACAACAGCCGATATGGTATCTGGAACTGATCAATTAATATATGTCAGTCTTCAGCTCAGAATGCGTCCAATCGGCTTGCCTGGATACACGAAAGTCCGTGGTGAGTATTTGCCAGTTGCTTCCGCTTGCGCGCCAGAAATACAGCTGCTATATATAAAGACGTAAAAAGGCTGAAAACGGCCTAGCGGGTGAGCAATGTTGTGCACAACGGACCGCTGCCACTGTTGCGAAATGATCGCAGGCGCACGGGATGTCCAAGAAAGTATGACACCACCACTGCAATGATTTTAATAAGTAAAAAGCTCTTGCTTGGAGAGGCGGTATAACAAAAAGCGACGAAGTCTTCTTTACTCCAGGGGAGGGTGCAAGGAAACGCTGTCCGGTGACCTGGAAACAGCCGTTAATGCTTTGATCTATAGCAAGATGCTAAATTGCATTTGGGGGACAGTTCTAGGGAAGACGAGCAAGGCACAGGTTAAGAGGGCGGGCCGCATGGCGGTCGAGTACGACGCCCGCCCAGCCTCTCGAGGTGATCGGCTTTGGGTGAGATGGCCAGAGGCGGCTGGTTAAACTGTTCGGGAATTGCATATGGAAACTATTGGGCTTCGCATCCCGCGGCACCTAACTAGCTATGCTGACATTTGGCCCCTGCTCTGGCCCTCACGGATTAATATTTAACATCTTACGTTCCGTTTTACCATCCTAAGGTTATCTATTGCATCTCGACGAAAGCGTGCGGGAGTAGGAAGGGCGCCGAGTTCGGTACGTGAATATACAAGATACATCATGGTATACATTGTGTGGATGAGCGTTAGGAATTTAAACCCCTATTCGGACTGACCAACGAAAGCTAGGCCGCCTTTGCTTGTTGTGTGACTCCTGTAGAGGTTGACGACACTTGGAGTGGCACATTGTTCGCCACGTGAAGTTTGGCTCGGTTATGCATGCTGGCAGATGTGGTTCTGTGTGGGCGCATTCGAAGGCGACAGACGGGACCCACCGTAAAAGCCTTGTCGATAGCCTGTCGTAAATCTTGAATGCCATGATGTACGTGTTCCAATTGTGGCTATAGTGATCGTGCTCAAGTCACCTGGCTCGGCCGTTCCTGTATGGGTGCGACGAGCAAAGTGCGACATGAGTTTTGCGAGTCGTGTTTCTGTCGATGCATCCAAACGTCATGTAATGGATTTGCTGTGTTGAAGCAAAGAAATGCAATAGCTTGACGACGACGGCTTCAGTAAGCGCCGATGGTTCGGCTTTGGCTCGCCCGCAGCGCTGACACGTCACAACCAATCGCCAGCGGCGTGAAGGCCCCGAGGTGCCCAGTTCCCAGGTACGTGGCGACCGAACACCGGCGCAGTGGCTATTGAACCAGATTAGGTTATTCGGTTCCTAACTAACACGATAATATATATCCTGTCATAAATCTTGGTATCCTTCTTCATTTGTTGGTGTGAGAGAAGAGACAACATACAGTGGCCCCCAGACCGCAGAGCCATCGGGCGAGGAAAGCGGGTGGACCGATCCAGGCTTATTGCAGAAGTTAAAGTCTAGGCGGCAGTGCGGTATTTGCATTCGGAACCTCGCCTTGACCTCCCCTGCCTGCACTGAATGACTCACAATCCTGAACGCACATGTGCCACCGTAACACACGTGTTTTGGCATAAGCTACTTAAGCAAGGCAATTTCTACATCCTGGCAGCATCGCGGTCTGCAGGTGCCTTCAGGTGTCCGTATCGGCGCATGACATGGGTTGAGAGGAGAGGGAGAGACCGTGGGTGGGTGTTCAACATGTACGGTGGCGCTCTTCGCGTCTGGCTTCCGTGCCACGCTCGGGCCGCTCGGGTACCGAAGCATCCAATTATATGAATCACACTGCACCTCTTCACCATTCTATGTTTAAATAATCCATCTGCCGAGACATGCTACAAACAAATCCATTCATGTCGTACTCGCGAAGAATTGTACAGGTTTGCGAGTACGATCCCCGCCGGGACCGATTAATAAATTGCGGCCGAAGTGCCATGACCAAGAAGCTGCCGCCTGCCTAGGGGCGTCTTAAAGGCTATCGGCTAGGGATTCGTGACCTCCAAGGGTAAACATTACCAAAGCATAATAGGCAAGGCTGCGGTCAGAGAAAGCTAAAATATATGACCTGGAAATGTATCGAAATCAATGATGAATGAATGACATTTGCTCCCCTCCACTCCATCTGATATATGTTACGTGGCTACCATAAGAGTTGCACAGCCCACACGATAAATACTCACACGATGAATAGGGCAGGTATGAAGCGCCGAATTGCGGCTAATGAAGAATGTCACTTAAGACGACGTTGAAACGCGAGTTGGTTACGCCAGCCAGTCGGCTGCTGTAACGATTCCTTGCCGCAGGAGGGCTCGCCAAACTAAGAGTGAATACTATGTTCGCAGATCCTTAAGATATTACTACACCTTTGCCTGGGATGGCTGTGATGTTGGGTAGGACTGCGATGGGGGCCAAAGACGCGAATATCAGTTGGCAGATTACTGAAGGGTGGGGCTGCATGGCAGGCGCGTAAATTTGTCATTATTTTATATTTTATTATTATCATTGTTATTATACATGTGAGTGCAGTGTGCGTCCTAGCTGCAATGGACACGTGAGATGCTCAGATCATGACAGACACTGCGCGAGGCGCCCGCCACTCAGGCCGAGCCTTAGGGCAACCCAGATGGAGGGACACCGCATTGGATTATATAGGATTATAAGGAAGGAAAGCTCTAGCACTAACCATTGTTGGAAAACAGGAAGTCGTCTGGATAGTTGCCTGGCGGGTTGTATCTGCAGACCACCACCTTGCAACCTCCCGTATACGTCATCCCGGAAGACAGCGTAACGTGCTGCAGGGAAATTGCCATACCACAACCGACGGCGGTGCTGTCGCGCCACACCTGATTTAAAAAAGGCCGTTGTCCGGATCTTTAACCACGTGACGGTACGAGCAAAAAAGAAAAATACCAGCTTACCCAGAGTAAGCACATCCTGTGCTCGGCTCTGGGGCTGTTGCACGGCACCCCCTAAGGACGACTAAATGCAACCGAACGAAGGAGGCGGTGGCGCGGCTGCAGCACAGGTCCCATTGCTGGTTACTCACCAACTGAGTGAAGTGGCCGACGTCGCTGGAGTAGTAGTTGTCGCAAAACAAGCGCTTTGCTAGGAAGTTGAAATACTTAACCTCACTGTACCAGCCCTCTGCCGCAGGCAGACAGTTGCCATTAGGCTTGGGTACCGAGATGACCTGTACCGTTCGGATAGGGATAGGGATGTACCATTACAGAAAATACTAGTACAGTTCAACAGGGCCTAAATACCGTACTTGCGCTTAAACTTACCGAAAATAGGTTCTCCCCAAAGCTTCCGTGTCCCAGGGTACAATTATGCTCCTGCGCTAGGTTTTCCGCGTACAACTGTGACGCCGCCGCCAGGTCCGCGTCCCACTCCAGGGGCGGCGCCTGATGCACCCAGCGGTAGTAGTTACTGGCGCGCAAAACCAGCTTAGCGTCGGGACACCTTCCGCCTGCGTCGTGAATCAGCAATACGCGGCGGGAGATACGTGCGTTGGGTGCATCGGTTTTACCGAGCATAAGTGAGCTGGATTAATGTTGCAGTCACTTAACAATTGTAGTACAGCTCTCGACGCCATATGGGTTCCACGAACGTATACACGGTCGCACATGGCCAGCAGCGATCGAACGCTGACACATCCACCGCTTTCGTGAACATGTAAATAGACTGTAATGTGCCGTCTGACCCCATGGTGTGGGGGCTTACCTGGAAGGCAGTTATCTGGTGCGGAGGGTGGCGACGGCGAGGGAGGCGGTAAGAATGGTGGGGGCGGCTGAGGTGGGACTGGTGTGCGCGGCAAGGGAGAGAGCGGGGGCTGGTTCGGTAGAGGTTGAGGAAGGCGTGGCGGCGGGGGTGAAGAGGGTGGGCGCGGCGAGGGAGGCGGTGCGCGCGATGAGGACTGAGGCGGGGGTGGAAAGGATGGCAAGGGGGGCGACGGGCGGGGAGACCGTAGAAAGGGAGACGGTGTGGGTGATGTTGGGAGGATTGGCAACAGTGGAAGGGGAGAGGGCAGGGCAGGAGAGGGTCGGGGCGAGGCACGAGGAGAAGGTGGGCGCGGAGCGGGTGGGCGCCGCGGTGGTGGGCGAGGAGATGGTGGACGCGGAGTGGGCGGTGGCGTGGGTGGAGGAGCGGGTGGAGATGCTGACGGGGCTGGGGCTGGGGGTGGGGGCCGGGCGGTGTAGATCTGCGTTCGAAAGGGACATTGTGATAGAGGGTTCAGTTGGGTCGCTTAAAGCGGGCCCTCTCTTGTTGGGGCCGTTGGTGCAGGAGTCGTTGGGGGAGGCTTACCATGAGGGTGTATTTGGGTGCCGGTGGTGGTGTCGTGGCAGGCGTGCCGCTTGCTGACTGCAGAAGGCGCCGATTACGAGTCATTCCCCCACTTGGTGGGGCTGCTTGGAGCAGCACAACATGGTAGGGTACGTGTAATTACGGAAGCCCGTTTTGGGGGAACGTATGTTTTGTTTGGTTGTTACAGACGTAAGGCCCGAAGGCCCTGACCGTATACCCCACGAACCCAAGCCAAGAGGTGCCATATGAACGTATGTTACTGACGACAGCCACTACGACAAGTAATGTAACCAAACCCAGTTCAACGTGTTTAGCGTCTGCGGGTAATATTACCATTATTCGGTGATGCACGCACCGTTATTTGCTGCGGCCGCTTTGCATAAGCATGTTGTCGTGAACAGCAGGCCTACTATCGCCGTTAGGTGCGCCATTTCCCCAGTGACGCGCAGCGGCACGCCGGCTCCGACGCGCTGCAAAGACTTCATGAATCGGTAGTAAAATTGTTAGATCTACTCTCATCTACAGGGTAACTTCGTGTGTCAGGAGACGCCTTACTGGCTTTGGCGCACGGATAAAACGACGGATAAGTCATATCATAACCTCCGAGGCTACAGCCCGTACAACATAACCCGTCGGTCACAGAACAACAGATGTAGCATGGTGCACGCGCACGCTTTGCGGGGTTTGCAGTCGAACAGTTATAACCAGCAAAAACTGCATCGCATATTTCGTATTTGCGGATTGCGTGTTGCGGCGCCACTTCTAGCCGACGCAAAATAATAAAAAGATCTCCTACAAAAAGGAAAGCGTCAGTGCGAATGTTGCAGTAGTATGACGACTCTATGTCGTTGAGACCTTCAAACATTTCTCAAGATTCGCAACAAATACAAAAAAACCGGACTTGCAATTTGACACAACGAAACAGGGGGTCGTCACGGACCAACCCCCCAAGGACCATGAACGTTTACGAGGACCTGATAGCTATTCATCGATGTAGACATGTCGACACAGTCTCAGCCGCAGCCACAAGTGCATCCGCTGCCACAAGAGCAGGCGCTAGGCCAACGTGTCGATTGCACGATCCCGGGGACGCGCTTTCATGTGGGGACAAGCTGCAACTTTAAGAGAACTCACCGCGATAGGCAGCGCAAACCCGAACTACCTGGTGGCTATTAACAGAGTCAGAAGGCCGCATGGTACGCATAGCACCTCACACACCGTGTTCCTCCATCTTGGGGGCAACGAAAATGGTGAAGCGCCACGGACACAGGTTCAAACCTTCCGAACCCTGGTCGCCCTACGCTAATATAAATTGCTGTTGGGAATATAAATTGCTGTTGGGATGTTGGGATATACTGAAATGGGGTAGCTTTGTTACGTTGGCGTTCGACAGCACTTTGCGTGAGGGTTATCGCAGCCGTACAGGTATCGCAGTAAGGGTTATCGTGAGGGTCACCGCAGTTTTTACTTAGACCTACGAAAAGCCAGCGCTAGCAGCCAGCAGATGCCCCAAGCAGAGGGTATCAAAGTGTCGTTCTAATCCCAATCCTCGAAAATAGTTGGTCCGGCAATCCCTCGTGAAATCTAATCCCCGACGGGTTTAATCCCTAAGCCCCCAATTCCAAAGCGAGTTCTAATCCCCAGCGCAGCAATCCCCCGCCGGGTTGAATCCCCTCGAGGTGGCGGTTTAAATCCCCAATCCCCACGGGTCCGCAGCAGTCCCCAGCCCGTGTGAGTGTACAATATTCCCTAAGGAGCTGTGAGAAACGGCGGGTGTCATTTGCCTTTGGTGTCGCACCCTAGGATTCCGCTTCCCAGGGGCCTTGCGTGCCTTGCTTAGAGGCGCAGTCCTTGGCAATGTAACACCTCCTCGGACCGCAACGGCGATCAAGGATGCACAGACGGCTGTTGACAGTCAATAGGTAGCACCCCTAATCACTAACCCCAACACTCCCGCTCAACGGTACTTTTAACACCATGCATTACGTGGGGCAGCGCACCATCCCACCTCCCGCCCATCTTGGTCCATCCCGCCTCCTTTCCCCAGCACGCATTAAACACCGGTGCAAAAAAAAAACGCACAGGCGTTCGGTCCGATGCAGGCAGGTCGGGTTACATGACGGCAGTCTAGGCAACTAAAGGAAACGCATACAAGGAGGTTGTCTACGGATCGTGTATATATGTATAGGAGAATGGGGAGCCATGGACTATCAGCTGTACCACCATTCCATCTGTTCGTGTGTACGATTGACACGTTGGGAACTAAATGACGCCTGTCCTCCTCTTATTATACCACCATTCTCTGAAGTCATATAGCTAGAGTGCTGCGGTCGTTCAAACGATAGCGATGTCTTCCTCGGACAGGTCGTCTTCGGAATCGGAAGGCGACCCCTCGACAGAGAGTTCTTCTTCTGGTTCGACGGAGGAGTCTACGTCGTCGGGCACTTGAGATGTCCGTGAGGAAGGAGATAATGGCGAGGAATATGTGAGCAGTCTGCCTTTGTCTGCTGGCAGTGTCCGAGTGCACCACTGGTGCACTAACCCATTTTCGTCGCCACGGCCTCGGCGCCTTCGCCTAACGTGTACATTGCATCGTAGGTAACCACCGAAGACACAGAGCGCAAGGCCTTCGCGGAAAGGGTAAATCGGCGGGGAATTTTCGCCGACCATGCCTCTGTCCCAGTTTGTCCGCGGTCTGCGACATCCGTAAGTTACAATACCACTTATTACGTATGTCGCAGGGTGGAGAGCCTAAGTCGCCGAACCTTGGGGCGGTCCTCACGAGTTTCCTGCGCGAATCCGGCCTCTTGATCGTGGCAGCTGGAGGAGAGCGGCGTCCGAACGCCCGATGATGTGATTGATACCATTGGAGGTAAGAGAGCGGGAGAGGGTATCGAATTGCGCCTAGTAATGCGATTTTTGTGCATATCGGTAGTGGTACCAGGCTCTTAGTGAACCTAATTTCGATTTATCCTGCCGTCTGTTTCGGCAGGTATGTCCAGAGCTATTGGGCCACATAGGCAGAGCTGGGCGCAGTGAGTGCTCACTTCTGGCGTACTCGGTGCTGGCCGTGTACAACAACTGCGGAGGAACGCTCAAGTGAGAGGCGGGACCTCGACACCGGTGATGCAAGTGCACCCTGGCCAGATGTCAGCGGTTACCGGCACGCCACGCCACTAAACGGCTGGCGGGCGTTCAGCAAGCAGGGCAACCTTGCCAACCTGTTTGCTGGCGCACGCGAGCCCGCCAAGGCTGTCCTGCTCTGCCGCTTCCTGCCTCCGGACCAACAGCTGCAGCTGCGCAGGCTCGTAGGCTTGGCGCCCCCTTTCAGCGCGCTGGGCGCAGCAGCAGCAATGGGCGCTGCCACAGGGCATGGCCGACCCCGCAGCAGTGCGGACGGCGGACAACCAGGAACCAGCGCCGGTACCAGCCGTCATCCCCTTGCCAGCCCTGCGCCCACACCTGGCGCTGATGCCTGGACCCCTGTTCGTCACACGACGCCAACTTCAGGGTTGGAGCGGCGCGTTTTTTTGATGCCGCGGATGATGGCTTAGATGCAGCTAACGCATGGTCGGGGAACCTGTTTGTGAACTCGCCATTCGGTACCCATGACGGGTGAAGTTTGCAGGGCCTTTTCCTGCAGCGATGTATCCTAGATTACAAGGCGGGGATTGTACAACAGATGGTAGTGCAGCTGAAGGCGAGCGCGGGGTACACATGGTTCAGATCGGTGTTTGCCTGGCCGCATTGCTTTTTGGATGAGCGCCTGACGTGTGTTCAACCGCTGCGCGCTGCGGCCGAGGCTGGGGACGAGAGCTTGCGATGGGGAGTCCGCGTGCAAAACCCGCACGGCAGCGAGGTAGTGTACCTTGGAAACAGTGGCGCCAAGTTTGCGCAGATGTTTAGGACAAATAGCCGGCCACAATGCATGGGCGCTCACGCCCGGTGCGTCGGACCAAGTTGGCACTTGATGTGCACTTGTGGGTGTTCTTTTTTTTTTTGCTTACTGCAGGGTCGGAATGGATAATGCTGGCGGCCAAATTGTTAGACTCCCTTTTAGGGACTGGGCCAGACTGCTAGGACATGGCAGCTGAGTCCAGATGGGTATGTACTTCATTCCACGCGTTACTGCCTGCTTGTATTAGATTCGTTTTTGTAGGCTGCTGTGCAGCGGTACGGTACGGGATGGTCCATGATGCATCGTGAAGAGGAGGACGGGTTGTCCTGGTTTGCCTGGATGGTCTGGTCGAGGCAGCCACCTGAACTGTATGACCGGGCAGATTCAGATCTGTAACTTTGGTATGGCATAGTAGTATGGCATCTGACTATGCAAACCCGTGTCACCTAGGCCAACCATGCATGTTGCACTTCTCTCGTTACTGGTGCAGCCGGTTGTGGGCAGCTCTAAGACAATATGGACCAGTACGGCCTCGTCATGTGACCTGGTGTTGCGGCCCATCCAGCCAACAGCGCAGCTACCCCAACACTTCATGCCCTTCCCAACCAGCGATGTGTATCCCGTACGACCCCAACCCCACCCCGACCGCGGGCCAATCCAATCCCTGCCGTCGGCCAATCCAATCCCTGCCGTTGGAAGGTTGAATCCCTGACGTTGGAAGGTTGAATCCCTACCGTTGCACAGTCCAATCCCACCCTTTGGCTAATCTAATCCCCAACCCAGGACCAACCCTTTTGGCAATCCTAATCCCTTGATACCCTCTGCTTGCGCCAACCGACTTCGTGGACCGCAACGAGCAAGCGAGCAAGCGAGCAGCCTTTTATGCGATGGAACATGTGAGAAATACGCGAGCCGTTCATGAAGACCTGCAGAGCAGCAAACCGTAGACAACCGGATACGAGCGAGCAAGACACCGACACCCTTTTCCACCACGATCTTGTTCGCCGAGATGAGGCCGTCGATACTCTTCTTGAGGTCTGGGTCCCGCCATCCCCATGCTAGAATAGTAGGCCGCGGGGACCTAGACAGCCATTCGTGACACCCGGGCCTCCCGGCGTGGGCTACCGGTATTACTTCTAAATGCTCTCGGTGCAAAGCCGAGCCATATTGAAGCTGGCCGCAGGGATGTGCCAGCCTGGCGAGTAGCACAGCCATTTCGCATTTGCGTTGTAGGCTTCCTCAACAGGAACCACTGTAACCGTTACCGTTACAACAGAAGGAACCAACCGCTTACACACCTCGAAGACCCTCAACCGGAGAACCACGTGCCGTCACGATACAACGATAGCAATCGCCCGCCTTTTTCATCCCGGAGTACACAAGTTCCAAGCATGACACGCCCACCCGGGGATGAGAAAAACAAGAAGGGGAAAACCCTGCCACCACGCAGCAAGCGCCGATCATGACCCCACATCCCATGTCGTCCGGCCCCTTACAAATAACGTCCGGAAACTACCCGTAAAAGAGTTGCCGACGCCCCACAGAGGCCCAATCCTTCAGGGGATCCCTAACGCTGCAAAACGCGGGAGAAAGACCCAAAACTCCATAACCCCACTGCGGACGGCACGATCCTCGAAATGAAACCCAGGGGCAACAAAAGGGTTCTACCTCTTGGTCTTGGCCCCGACCTCTCAGGGCCGCAGCCGTAAATCTGCGCCCAACCTCCATGGACAGTAACGGCTGCCAGGGCCAGCACATGCCAGACAAATGGTCGAACGGCCGGGGCCCCTGCACCAACCAGATCTGCGCCGGGGTCACCCCTTGACCAAGCTGGGCCGCAAGTTGGTCAACCACTGCCTGAGCCACCGTACAGAAACACTTAAAAGGTACGTTCGAGGGCGGCTTCTGAGGACGCGCGCCACACCACAGGGAGCGGCCGCCACCCCCCGAAAATGAGAGTTCCCGAGAATGGGGAGTATCAGAAGGGAAATCGTCGGCATATTAACGATGGTAAGCAGTTCAATGAGGAACATTGCAGGCGCCCTTCTCCCAGCCAAATGCCTTCAAATAAACCCGTCAGGGCTCCAACACCAGTGTCAGGCGATGTGCCCGATGGTTCTACCTTTTGGTACCTTTTGGTCTGGAACCCACTGTAAGATACTACAACCAGCGCCCTATTAATTATACAGTAGCCGCAACAAAAGGGCCCGCTAGAATCACTGACAAAGCTGTCTAGGTTTCTATCAGAGCGTAATCGCGAACCAGGGAAGTTGCTTCAAAGATTCATTCCGAACACCCACCCCGCCGACCTTTCTTAAGGGCCATGTCTCATCAAGTTCTAGCACGGCTACGTCTACTTAAATTAAGAAGAAACACGGTTTATGAACGGCAGCGTCATGCGTCCGCGGATCCGCACCACAAAGTGTACGAATAATGCCGCACCCCAGCCCTCAGGCAACTTACACCTCTCCATCCTAAAAGTGCCCAAAGCTCGGCCCACACGAAAGGTTTGCTTGCTGCGGATCCCCCCAGTATTCATGGCGAGAGGTTCTTCATCTACGGTCGTCGAAGCCCACAGTCACTTGTCCGCTGTGATATCAATCTTCATGTGGTATAGCACCAAGTGCCTTTAGCACTAACTGCCCAGCAACTCCCGGATGCGCGACATCGCTCGCGATGTACATGAATAATTGCAGGCCGGTTTCGTTCACCCGACATCAGAGCGGCCCGGTCACCCTCCCTTACAACGATCTATGTACGAGCCTCTGTAGACACACCTGTGCCGTCCCTGCGCCTTACGTGCGAACATCAAATGTCCAGCATCGCTCAAAATTATGAATAATGTTTGCTGAAGGCTTAAGTGTCGCCTCACATGCTCCCAGGGATGGCTGTGATGTTGGCCAGGACTGCGGCGGGGTAGGATAAAAAACGCGAGCGGTTAGCAACCAACAACCGTTAGCGGCTCGCCTGCTCGCCTACATGACCATTGGACCCCCCCACTGCTGCGCCATTCAATCCTAGGCGCCGCAAAATGCGTTTAACGCTCACCGTTATTGTAAACCAGTACATTGTCTGGATAATTGCCTGGAGCGCTGTACCTGCAGGCTACCACCTTGCATCCCCCCGTGTAGATCCTCCCTGATAAGAATTCAATGGGCTGATCGATGATGGCCATTCCACATCCAACGGTGGTGCTCTCACGCCATACCTGTGTATGGGTTAGGTGGGTGCAGCTCAGGGGTACAGGGTAACATGGGATACAAGTGGACAGGCCGATATTGGCGGCGCTGTTTGTTCGCTAGGCCCAATTTCTGGTGGTTTATTGGCCGTATCTTGGCCGGCTAGTTTGTTCTTCTTTCTGCGTGCGTCTCTCTCAGTATATACTGATATATCAGGCGAGGATGGAACCGATGGCTCTACCTTATGGTCTGGAGCCCATTGTAACAGTTACTGCTATGACGCCACTATACCGAAGCTGCCGTCTGGCGCGGAATGGACGGCATTTGGATCCACCTAGGATTGGTTGCGAGCGACGGCTGGGTAAGGCCGAAGACAAACAGAGGGAAGCTGCCTTGCGCAAAGAAAGAGTGGCACGCACGGAGCGCGTGCTGATCGATGACGGTGATGCGTACGACGCACCATTTGTGAGAAGTGGCCGACTTTGTAACTCAGGTTGTCGGTGTACGGCGTATCTGTGAACTTGTAGTACCTGGCCTCGCTGTACCAACCGTCAACCGCAGTCAGGCACTCACCATGGGGCTTTGGCAACGAGAGTACCTGATAATGTGTGCAGTGATGGGCGAGAGGTGTGGACGTCAGGACCGGCATCCTGTAACAAGTACCGAAAAGTGCGAACTGCAAACTGGTGGTGCCTTCTTGATCAACATGATGGGCTTACCGAAAAAAGATTCTCGCCAAAATCATCGTGCTCCAGGAGACAGCCTTGAATCTCAGCCAGCTTCCCTGCGTATGCCTGCGACAGTACGGCCAAGTCCTCGTTCCACTCCAGGGGGGGCGCCTGATGAAGCCAGCGGTAATAATTGGTGGCGTTCAAGGTCTGCTTCGCATCGATACATGCTCCACCTGTACGACACGGGAGGTCACGCACGAATGGATCACGATACCGTACCATGTCGTACTTGCAGACCGCGGGTGAATACCGGTAACTTCGCCAAAACAGTGCTGGAACAAGGCAGGCGCAGGCCACCTCAACCAAAACAGACACAAGGTCGACATAAGTAAATTAAAGGTGCAGCAGGCTGTTGTAGTAGCAACGGTTTTAAGCAAGAGGGATGCTTGCGGCCGTGTATCGCTGCGTCCTACACCGCTACTCACGGCAGACGGACATACCTGGTAGGTAGTTATCTCCAGCTGGTGGTGGAGGCGGTGGCCGTGGAGAGGGTGGTTGTGAAAACGGCGGTAGAGAAGAGGGTGGCGGCGGGGACCTTGGTGGTGGAGAGGGTGGCGGCAGGGACGGCAGCGGCGGAGAGGGTGGCGGCGGAGAGGGTGGCGGCGGAGAGGGTGGTGGCGGAGAGGGTGGTGACGGAGAGGGTGGCGGCGGAGAGGGTGGCGGCGGAGAGGGTGGCGGCGGAGAGGGTGGCGGCGGAGAGGGTGGCGGCGGAGAGGGTGGCGGCGGAGAGGGTGGCGGCGGAGAGGGTGGCGGCGGAGAGGGTGGTGGCGGAGAGGGTGGTGGCGGAGAGGGTGGCGGCGGAGAGGGTGGCAGCGGAGAGGGTGGCGGAGGGGACGGTGGCGGCGGGGACTTTGATGTCGGCGGGGACTTTGGTGGCAGAGAGGGTGGCGGCGGAGAGGGTGGGGGCGGAGAGGGTGGCGGCGGCGAAGTTGGCGCCGGAGAGGGTTGAGGCGGAGGTGGCCGTGGTGGCGGAGGTGGTGGTCGAGGAGGCCGGGGCGGAGAGGGCGGGGGACGAGGGCGGGGTGGTGAAGAGGGTGGTCGCGGGGAGGGTGGCGACGGAGGCAGTTGTGGAGGCAATTGTGGAGGCGGAGAGGACGGCGGAGAGGGTTGAGGCGGAGGTGGTTGTGGTGGCGGAGGTGGTGGTCGAGGAGGCCGGGGCGGAGAGGGCGGGGGACGAGGGCGGGGTGGTGAAGAGGGTGGTCGCGGAAAGGATGGCGACGGAGGCAGTTGTGGAGGCAATTGTGGAGGCGGAGAGGACGGCGGAGAGGGTTGAGGCGGAGGTGGTTGTGGTGGCGGAGGTGGTGGTCGAGGAGGCCGGGGCGGAGAGGGCTGGGGACGAGGGCGGGGTGGTGAAGAGGGTGGTCGCGGAAAGGATGGCGACGGAGGCAGTTGTGGAGGCAATTGTGGAGGCGGAGAGGACGGCGGAGAGGGTTGAGGCGGAGGTGGCCGTGGTGGCGGAGGTGGTGGTCGAGGAGGCCGGGGCGGAGAGGGCGGGGGACGAGGGCGGGGTGGTGAAGAGGGTGGTCGCGGGGAGGGTGGCGACGGAGGCAGTTGTGGAGGCAATTGTGGAGGCGGAGAGGACGGCGGAGAGGGTTCAGGCGGAGGTAGTTGTGGTGACAGAGGTGGTGGTCGAGGAGGCCGGGGCGGAGAGGGCGGGGGACGAGGGCGGGGTGGTGGAGAGGATGGTCGCGGGGAGGGTGGCGACGGAGGCGACTGTGGTGGAGGAAATCCACTAGGATTCGGTGGACTGGGAGGAGGGGCTCGGGGTTTCGGAGGCGGCCTGGGGGGCCGTGGAGACGGCCGGGGGGGCTGTGGAGGCGGCTGGAGAGGCTGTGGAGGCAGCCCAGGAGGAGGTGTTGGCGCTGGTGAGGGTGGCGCTGGTGCTGTTTCGGGTGTGTTGCTCCCGTACTGCAGCAGGCGACGGACGCCAAGCATTGGCGTGAGTGGTAAAGCTGCGCAGCGGGATAAGGTAAAGTACGCCATGGGAAAGGCACGTTATTAATCTTCACGAGATGCAGTGAATATTCAAGGCACATCTTAGTCCGCTGCATTGTATAATCCATGGTCATGTACTTGTAGGGTGCTCCTGGTGGCGGGTTTCATCCGGGTATTTCGCATCAAGGCGATTCAAGTGCAAGCGGAGGAAGGATTGAGCTTGGGCTAATCCAATACGGCTTCGAAAGCAGGTGGGCCAGTCGGCAGCCGTAAGAAGCCAACCGGCGCTGGAACTGAAAATTGCTATCTAACCAGTCAGGCTTGAGTGCCGCCGTAAGCAATCGAGCGCATGCTGCCATTCTGGTAGGTCGCTTCGTGGCTTTGGTTTCGGTGACCAACTCACCGTCCTCTGATGCTGCCGCTGTATGCAAGCGTGCTATTGAGATCAGCAATCCCAAGATAGCAGCAAGGCGCGCCATTGTTTCGGCGTCGCGCTGCTACACGCCGTGATGTCAGCGACCGGACGCCGTAGTAATCCTTTAAAAGTTGTATGTTGTCGGCAATTTAGGCAAAGCACGTCCAGCCTCCTCGGACGGAAACGTTTTTCATTCTTTGAAGCGGGCACGGACAAAGCAATCGCAGTGGTTTGCAGTTCGTGTTTATTGGGTGCCCCAGGTGTCCGGTTATACGGCATCTGACGACCCATCCGCCAAGTCACGCATTACGGCAGGCCGCCATGCATGTGGTGAAATCCAAGGGACGAAATGCTGCCTATCTGCTTGAATGTAACCCGTGCGTACCCGCTTGCGGTGGTCCAACCAGCTTGCGGCCCGTGCAAATCTCTCCAGCTACAGCTCAAACCGTACGGGCGGCCGGTCACACAAATACTGGGTGTAGCAATGCCCTGTTGCGGCTATGGTGCAGCTGCGCAGCGCTTGAATAAGTGGGTCGACGCAGTTATGCATTGCGGTATTTTTGTCAAAATACCGCAATTTGTCAAATTGCCAGGATGACGGCAACTGCATGTGACAGTCGGTTGCGGTTTCGTTGCTTGCTTACTGGTCACTGCCAGTCACTGCATGCAAGGCAAACCCGGGCAACGGCATATTCCCACATCAAGGCTGGGATACCGTCGTTTCGAGCCCATCGCTCAGTGTGTCACTCCATGTGGACTCGGCCCTGCTTTCCGTGGAAGTTGTTTGGCAGCCTGGGGCAGCCACGTGTCGGTTCGTACACTCACCGATTCGTGAATCGCGCTTGTTGCGTGGAATTGTTGGCTCGTAAGCGAAGACATACGACATATGACAAAGAAGACAAAAGAGCGCGTTGAACGGACCGCGACGCGACATAGCTCGTCTCGTTACGTCACGGATTGCTGGGTAGTATGGCTTGGGCTGAAGCTTTAACAATAAGAATACAAACTTCGTTTAAAGGTCAAGAAGGCGGCCGCTATTACGGAGAATCCTTTCCTACGAAGGCACCCACTTTCTGGCAACGCTCTATCCCTGCCTGGCCATGCACATGCCTAGCACCATCAAAATGGTTTCAAGTGCGCCAGCGAGGAGTAGCGTTTGGGATGATTGTTTACTTCAGCATCTGACTGGTCCTAACCTTAACCACTCTAACTCATTCTGGAGTTTATTGGATCCTACGCGAAGCACTATTCCAACGAGAGGCGATACAATGATTGCGATCATAAAGGCAAATGAGTCCCAGCTGAGGCCCAGGCCTCGCAGCCCGTCATCGGTTCAGATCGGTTCAGCGAAGGAACCAAAAGAACGCGCGTAACGTCTTCGCGCTTTCCCCCATGGGTGCAACCCGTGATCCTGGAAGCCACCTATTGAAGGGCAGGGCTTATCTGTGGACTTGAGCCAGCCCGTCGGACGCCGCACTACCACGTAGCGACCCGGCGCTTCGCTGACGTACGGAAATGGTATAAGTTCCGTTAAGGTTCATAGGTCTTAAATGCGCTTTCTCGCCCAACAGCTCACACAGTCCTCTAATAGCAATCAGGTGTTACAGTGTCCTCAAGCCTGGGCGAACTCAGGACAAGAAGAGAGGGCCATATCTGTGGCCTCAGCAAATGAGAGCCGGGGCTGAACCCAGCAGACGCCCCCTAGGGCACAGGAAAGCCTCAAAAAGCTCAAAGGCGCCACTCTGCCCAAACAGCAGCCACGATGCGACAGCCACAGCCAACCGAATCCTGCCGAACCCGCGGCGGCCAGGCACCACAGAGCAAAAAGCTCGTGCATGCAGGGGAGCCCGAGGCCTTCTCCCCCCCCCCCGCCATACGGCGGGACCAAAATAGGAATATCGGCAAGTGGCAGGGGGACGAACCCAGAACAGCCAAACCCACACAGACGCGCCAATCACCCGACACAGACGCGCCTACCAGCGAAAAGAGAGTTAGCACAAAGGGCATTCCAAAACCGCGAACAGAGTACCTCACAAACAGCACCCTATGTGGGCAAGTGCTAAGGCTCGCGGGCATACCACATCCACAACTAAGACGTTCCGGCTAGGCCCAGAGACGCCTCCAGAAGAGGAGCGCAGTTCGGAACATACACCAGAGGAAATCCGCACAAGGACGGGGAGGAGAAAAGCAGCCGCCTGCAGCGGGCGCTTGCGGTTGCGCGCTTGAGGTTTGAGAGGTACATGAGGGTCACACCACTACGGCGTATACGGACTAGGACGACCACATACGCCGCAGTTACTGAGATGCTGCACGTGCCGCAATGAGTTGTCATTTATCTGCAAACGTGCTTGGAATTTCCTAGGTGTGGCAGACATTATCGTTATGAGCGTAGCAGCTGGCCTCACGATGGCCAGCCGAAACGATGGCCAGCCGTTTGCAATATACGGCATCAGACAGCGCATTGGTCGTCGTGAGACAGTCATGAGCCGAAGGAAGTGAAGAATAGGCGAGTGCGTCTGTGTGAGATGTAAATGTGCGACGCAAGGTAAGTGCGGCGGGTAATACCGGTACAGGGCACCAAATGATGGCTGTGCGAAGTCTTGCGAAGCCACATAAACGGTTTCAACAGCATCCTAAAGGTGTACGCATTCAACGGTTTGTCAATGACATTTCGCCTCAACCAGCTTCGAGCACGGTTACGGAAAGCTTGTCCCGTTCGTTGCAACCGTGCCGTGACCGTAGCTCCGCGCAAAACCGTCGATTTCCGTTTACGAAACCATCGCTCACACCAGTCAAATGGAGCTTACCATGACCGGACAGGCTGGTTCGCTGCCAATAACCGGACAGGCTGGTTCGCTGCCAATAACAGGAAAAAGAAACTGATGGAACTTCGGCTAACTGCGCGTTCAGGTACGGCCCGTTCCAGTCGAATCATAATGAGTCAATGACCCGGGTGCGGCTGCTCGTCCATTCCGTCAAGGGCACGTACCCGTCATACGGCCTTGCGGCCCTGTTCGGTAAGATTCCTCTTGTCAACCTGGCCGTCGAGGCGGTCTCTTGACACCCGCCCCTCAGAGCCGTAATGCATGGGCGCATGGGTACCGTTTCCGTCCGCCCTTGGTGGGACGCCGTTCAACTGGCCGCCGGGCGGCCCTAAGGAGTGACCGCCGCGCGCGCAGCCCTAGCAAGGCCTCTGCAAGGCTTCGAGCGCAATATTTCCTTCCTTGTATATACGATACGACTCCTCACACTCCAGAACCCTCCCGCCAGGATGCGTTCAGAGAGGCTGGCGACCTGAGGGGTTGCAAGGAAAACCCGGCGACCTGAGGCGGCACACTGATATGCGCTGCTGCCCACACGCGACTCCTAGTCCGCTGCTGTTGCTGCCCGCGTGGCACCTGAGGCTGTGCCCCCGGGCGCGGACGCCGTCCGCGCAGCTGCCGTACCGCAAGGTCGCGTCCACTAAGGACATGCGTATCGAGCTCGTCCTATACGCTCTGTGCCGTGGTAGCTAAGCCCTCGGGAAGTTTCCGGTCTAACCCCCTTGGGACGTTTCCTCGCCACCCCCACCCCGCGCGGGTTCCTTACGCCTTGTTGCATGCGCCCTCGCAGCTGCTCCCAGGACTAATGTGGGTGAGTGACGATACCTGCAGTGGCGTAACATGATGACCCAACATACGTTGGACACGTGTTCCCTCTTCCTCGCTTTGGCGGCTTGAGCGTAAACGATGTTCTTCCTTCCTAATGCTCCGTTCCGTTATAATGACGTAATAGGTAACGTGGTTACTCCCAGCCAAGTCACATGCAGTGCTCACGTTGCCGATTTTTCATGTAGGCTTTGTCGATGCTGGGGCAGCCCCATGCGCCCCATGCAGATGGGTCCTCTCATTGCCTCATATCCATCCCCCGCGGCGCCGCTCGCTACTGCGCCACGCCCCGGCCCGCCAACGCAACCGCCAGCCCAACCGCGATACCCGTCGCGTTGTACGTCACGTGCGCCGCAACCGCCGGCAGCACGCTGCCGGACGTCAGCGCCAGGCCGCCGCACACGCCCCCCAGCAGTGTGAAGGCGAAGAACTGCGGGATGCTGAGGTGCGCGGCGGCGAACAGGGCGGCGGTTACTGCGGCGGCGTCCACATTGCCGAAGCGCTGCCGGATGGCGGTGAGCAGGAAGCCTCGGTACAGGAGCTCCTCCGCCACTGCGGGCGCGCGGCCCCAAAGGAAGGGGCGGACGGGGGCGGGTTGAGGATGGGGGCTATGGGAGGAGACCCGTAGGTCTGCACTGAAAACGTGAAAAGTGAAAACGGTTGTAGGATGGAACGTGTTTGGTACACTCGTCTGGTGCACTCGTCTGGTACATTCGTTGCGGGTGGGGCCGTGTGGCGGGTTGCAGGCTACGCAGGCTGGAGGGTGCGAGTCGGGTTGCAGGCCACGCAGGCTGGAGGGTGCGAGTCGCTGGCGTGGTATGAGAGGCGATGTGCGAGTTTGCTGACGCTCATGCTGACGCCAGAAGAATCGTGTCTTGTTAGGTAGGAAAACAATGCGTGCCGGTGCGCTGCCGTTCCGATCCCCCGGACGCTTCTCACCCGCCGGCGACAACGCGCTCGTTGCCAGCACCAGCGCCCACTGCGCGGGGTCATCGGGTCGCTGCAGCAGCTCCCCGAACAGCAGCCCCGCGGTGGGGCCGTCGGCTCCGGAACCAGTCAGCTGCGACATGTCCACCCCGGTGCGGGCGGCGATGGCGGCAGAGGTGGCGCACCACAGCACGGGTCCGATGACGGCGCCTGCGGACATGGGTTTGGAGCGCGCATCAGCGGGCAAGGATTGCGGGGGGTTTATAAGAGAATCCGCGAATCCATGGCCGACAAACCGAGGGCGGCGATTGCGGGGGGGGGGGGATCGTACACCCTCGCCCCACCCGCATTCTCTCGCCCCCAACCTTTGACCCCATCTCCGGCATGCAACTTCAAACAAACGTCCGCAATCCTTCGCTTGCTAGTGCCATACTTCGCCGCTCCTCCTCCTACGTCGGATACACATTTTCCATGTCCCACCTCATCCCCCACCACCACCCTCCATCACCCTCATTCCCCACCCATCCCATGCCCCCGCACGTAAGAAGGCACGTGATCCCAGTAGTGCCTCTCTTTGCGACACCCCATGCTCCCACCTGCGACGACCATTCCCGGCGAGCACCCTCGCAGCCGCAGCACCACCCGCAAATCCCAGCCCTGCTCCCGGCAGTAGTTGAGCGTCGGTAGTACGAACAGTCCCCACTGTACGGCAGCAAGGTATAACCCTGCGTAGCGGCTCTGCTGGAGCAGCAGTGGACCTGTACGGCATGGCAGTGTTGGGGGTGCAGGGACATGGCAGTGTTGGGGGTGCAGGGACATGGCAGTGTTGGGGGTGCAGGGACATGGCAGTGTTGTGGCAGGGGTGTGGCAGGTGCTGCTGCGTAGCCGGAGGAGGGGAGGAACGAGGTAGGCAGCGCACACCGACGGAGGCTACGCGCCTTTCGGGGCTAATGTTTGAGGGGACGGCTGCTGGGGCTTATGTTTGAGGGGACGACTGCTGGGGCTAATGTTTGAGGGGACGACTGCCGGGGCTTATGTTTGAGGGGACGACTGCTGGGGCGGACGCGGCGTGTCGCGACCGCACATCGCATCGTTCGAGCGGGGAGGTGTTGCAGTGGTGCTCGTCATCTATGGATACGAGCTGAGGACTCACTCGGTCACCGGGCTGGGAGGCGTTCCGTGTAGGCGCCAGAAATGCCAGGTTACGTGAACCCGGAAACGCTGCCCAGCGCCGTACTGGCCTGGTACCGGCTTCTTCTGGCCTTTGTTTGTCCCAATGCCCCGGCCTGATGCGAAGGCCCCGGACTGAAGGCCCCGGATTGGTACCGGCCCCGGCCTCAAGCTCAACGCCTGGTTAAGCACCCTGTTCAGTCACCACACAATCCTGGCAACGGTGATCCTCGGATGCAGGCAACAGATCCGCTTACACACTGCACGTCGACGCACTTAGGACAGCGACTACAGTTAAGTGACTACACTGTGGCGATCACGCACTGTGTCACGACATTTCCCGTCCCATCCCACGCCGGCCCGACCCACCGAAGGGTGTGAAGTCAGTGATGAACAGGAGGCCCAGAACCGTGTAGCACCACCTGCGGGGCACATACGAACCCATTCGCCTCGCGCTACTTTTAGGAAAACACGCCTTTGGCTTTTGAGCGTAAGCTAAGCTCCTAATCAACGGGCGGGGGTTGCGCTGGAACACGCGCGGCTAGCGGCTCCGAAACGTCCACTGAAACACGTTCCCTGCTTGGAGCTCGCCAGCGAAACCGCAAGCCCACATCAATCACGCATATTTGGCAGCCGTACTCCCAGGATCGCCTAGTACAACTGTAACGTGCAAGGACCCGCAACAACCAACCAACGCGCCCCGAGCCTTGAGGACATACACTATACCCCTAAACCCACCAGTTTACGCCGTCCATGGCCGTGGGTAGTCTGCCAGACGGGCGGCGTCCATCATCCTCCCTGGACGCATCTTTGCTGGGAGAAGGTTCCGGGGACACGTGCGACGGAGACCGTCCTGGTTCCCGGTCCATGTTCGTATTACTAGGCCCCGCAGAGTCCCCGTTGCTCCCAGGCTCCCCATCGCCGTCCTCGCCGTTACCAGGGCCACCGTTTGTGCTGCCCTTGGCGCTGATGCGTCGCGAGCGTGCTTGTAGCCCATTTGTGGGGCTGCCATACAGCCAACGCAAGTGCACGGCAGTCGCTGTGGTCCACTGTTTCCGTGTTATTGGTAAGTGTGGCAGCGTGATCAGCCTTGATCTACAGCAGCAAGTGGTTGAGTCAAATAGTCCGTGGCATGCAGCCGCGCGTGGCATGCTGCGCGCGACTTGGACTGCAAGGGTGATGGCGTGGAACTGAAGTGACGGCTACACAAGGAGAGAAAGATATAGGCAATCCAAACGGCGCTGGATGCAAGGACCAGCGGCGACCTCATGGCTTAGCCCATGTGGCACAGGGCCCTGTTTGCCGCCTCTTTGCCACCTCAACACTTGTGTGCTAGTTCCCACACGACTTGGTTGTACAATACTGTAATAACACACTCTTTGCTGAGCACAGCAATCGTTGACAGGAACAGCGTGGAACGGTGGCTCTGTGTTTCCAACGCTAACGAACGCGCGCCTTTTCCGCCAGCACCGGGAACTCCGGCGGATACAGGAGATCACCCAGCCAGGCCAAACACTAGGACCAAGGTGGGATTGAATTGAATTCAGTTCGGTTGACTCGCTGGTTAGAGTCCCCGTGCTGGCGGCCGACGCTGCGTGCTCAACAGGGCCAAATCCCTTTCTTTTAGTAAAGGTTGACATGCGTGGGCTTGCTCAAAGTATATAGGTCTCGTTGTGCAAACAAGGGTTTCGGACGCAGGCGTTAAGGACAGGTTGGCCTCGTATAGCAGCCACGATTTTTGACGCTGACGTGCCATATGCAAATCATCCGCAGAAGGCAATTGATGGAGGCAGAGGTCCCTTCGCCACCGTCTCCGCGGTGCGACGACCACAATGGGTGGACTCTCGTCGAGCGGCCTGTCGCCGTAGCTGCGCCTGAGCCGTTGGACAGCAGGCAAGTCAATTGTTTCGTTATTTTTGGATTTACCAATAAATGGTCCTAGCGATATTGACGTTATTGTCCTCTTGCCGCTTGGACAGGCCGCGCGCGGCCAGTCCCAACCCAGAGCCGGCCGCTGAGGCCTCTGGCGAGCAGGAAGAACTCAATGATGGGTTGAAGTCCCCAGCGGTGCGTGCTCCTTGGCCGTGAAGTCGTTCTCGCGGCAAGGTCGTTACAGCACTCGGCCGAATGCGCGCGAGGTTTACGCGGGGAAGCAACGGCTCTCAACTTTACTTTTTCCCTTCCACAGAGCGAGCGGCTCGCTGATGATGTCCTCCGTGAACCATTCCAAGCCGGTGGGCCGCTTCAGCTTCAGGTATATCGGCCATGACGTGTCCTGCCAGGCCTGGCCTCTCCAGCCCTGTTGGGATGAGTTTCTGCAGGCTACCTTCAAATAGCAACCAAATAATCGTTTCATCCATCCAAGATAGGACCTTGGACAATTGCACTGGCCTTCGTGGATAGAGCACGTCGTCTTCCTGCAACGCTGTCCTCGACTGCAGCCATCCCTGGCCTGGCCGCTATGCTCATCCACTAATCTAATGCGCCGCCGAATGCCCTTCCCTCAATCTCCAGCTGGCAGCGCCTCCACCTGCACCCACTGTAGAAGAGCCAGCCACCCCTACCGCCGCCTCCGGGCCGTACACGGCCTCCTGCGGTGACCTGGCCTGCCAGCACTACCACGATCACAGCCCCGTCCAACACAGCGATCATGGCGGTGCGGCTGGCGCCGCTGGCTGCGGCGTGGGCGGCTGGGGGTTCGAGCGCCAGCACGAGCGCTTGCGCGCCGCCAACCGGCTGTCTGGGGAGGGCGCTTTGGAGGGCTTCCAAGACCCGCAGGCAGGATGGGCGACTGCAGATCGAGGCTGTGTGATTCCCCGGGAAGGGGAGGGGTGTCCTAGGCCAGTTTGTAACCGCCCGGCCTGAGCTTCTAAATATGTTACCAGTCGGGTGTGATGCAGGTTGTTTTCAAGTCCGCGTGCATGCGCCATTTGGGCCGTGTTACTTTTACCCGTGCTCCAACTGTCGATCCCTTCCACCTATGCCCCCAGGACCTCCTGTTTGCTGATTCTGCTGCCCCGGGCGGGTCCGCACAGGTGAGGAGGCCTCGGACGAAACCGGCCCTGCCTGGGGGCCGGGGGATCAGGGCATTGCGAGCAAGCATGCCGCGAAAGGGGGTTAGCGGCAATGAGGGATGGTCACGTATGAAAACACAAAGTAAACCTCGCCGTGTTCGCACGCCTGCATACCGTATTCACATCCGCGCATGGGCAATGAACTGGGTGCCTTGACTAGCTTGTAGCTCCCGCTGCGCATCTGAGTTCGCATTGTGTTCGCCAGCGCTACCATAAGTAGAGCTGTTTCTGCGGGACATCTGTTCCTGCGGGACACCTGTTCCTGCGGGACATCTGGCCACCGACTCTGAAACGTCCCGCCCACCCCTGTTCGCCTCGTCGCTGCGCGGCCGAGTCCAGATTGGTGCCGGCAGCTTGGCGTGCGGAGACGGTTCGTCGGCTGAGGACAGCGACGGCGGCGGCGCGACTGTGTCCCTGGGCTGGGACGCATTGGTGTCCAACGTGTGGGTCGACCTGGTGCGGGAGCTGGAGGACGTGAGGGCGCTGGTAGCCACCACGGCTGCTGCGCTGTGGGAGCGGGTGCAGGATGGCCGGATGGCGGTGGAGGAGTGGGCGGCGGCGGTGAAGGCGACTGCGCACCAGGTGGGTACGGGTCGGTAGGGGGGAGGCAGAGGAAGGGACCCAATGAGGGGATCTGGGTCAAGGCCATCTGGGTCATCGAGAAGTTGGTCGCTGGTGGTGTCTATTATGCAGGTGCGGGCGGAAGGGGAGGGGGTTACGGAAAAGAAACCGGTTACTCGACGTGGGAAGTGTAGCTGGTGCATTGTCTTCGGGGGGGTGGCCGGTCACTTGGCAGGGTTCCAGTCGGTGAGTGTCGGACCGCATAACGCACTCGCCTCTTGGGGCCCTAGGGAGCAGCATCGGGGGGCAGCGTCTGCACGACAGGGGAACGCCTTGACACCATTCAAATCCTTGTCCTTCGTCGCGTCGCCTCTCATCAAACTCTGGACTCATCTAACTCTGGACGTACAGCACTCTGCACGCGCACCCAACACACGGCCCCGGGACTCTCGGGACTCTTCCTAGGCTCGCCGCCTAATTTGCCGGCTCCGTTCTCTTACTGCGGCCCTACCGCAGGCGGCAAAATCGGTCGGGCGCAGTGGTTGCCCGTTGTGGGCGCTAATCGGCGTGAGCGGCCTGGCCGCCATGGCTCTGACGGCGCTGGCGGCCCAGTTGTTCGTCAACAGGCGCCTCACATCGCAGCTGCGGCAGCGCGACAGGGTGAGGCCAGGGCGGACGGATGGGCTGCATGGGTCTTGCAAGCAAGCTTCTGTCGCAGCGGGCCCAGGCCGCGATGTGCTGTCGTCGGTAGTCGATTTCCCGGCGCCAGGTTTCCTGGCCAGTGCCCTCCAGACCCACCGCACCTCCTCTTCCCGCCGCTGGGCATTGCTGGTTGATTCCTAACCCAGCCGTTGCGAACGGCTGGACATAAGGCCCTGGGTTTTAAAGCTCTTGACACGTGGAGCCCGCCATGGCTTGTGCGCGTCGCGCCTGGCCTGGTCCCTCTGGTCCCTCCTCTGCTTGCGTACGTGCTCTTGACATGTACTCGAAGAAGCACCATTTACGTTCATAACGCCGAGGCGAGCAGACCGGAGCATGTGCTGACGAGCGCCCCCACGGGACTGCACCCCCCCGCAGGACCTCGCCCGGCTGGTGGTCAAGATCCTGAACTTGCAGGATGCGCTGCAGAGCGCCGCGCGCGCTGTGCCCCTCCTGAGACACACGTCAATGGAGCGGTTCACCACAACCACAACGCTCATCGGCATGGTATGAGCTGCTGTGCTGTGCAGTGATGCGGAAGGGACTCAACGAGGATTGCGGTGCCTCGGGGCTGCGCCCTTGAAGCCAGAGGAAAGTAAGCGCCAACATGTGCTCCAGGGTGGCTGCTAACTGGCTCCAGGGTGGCTGCTAACTGGCTCCAGGGTGGCTGCTAACTGGCTCCAGGGTGGCTGCTAACTGGCTCCAGGGTGGCGCTGGCGTCAAACGGGCTCTGCGCCCTGGCTTAACAACCTGTGCAAGACAGATTTCGTGATGCGCGCTGTGAATTGTAGTCGACATTGATGGACTTGGATGCGCGTCTGTGCGTCTCGATAATCGACGTGCTCGGCAGGGGATGGGGAGTGTGATGTAGCATGGAGAGCAGGAGCGTGGATCGGGGGGGCTGCGTGTATGGGTGTGCGGTAGTGTTGCGAGTCCTTTACTGCTGTTTCGTTACTGCTGTATGTACTAGGGCTGAGCAAAGTTTGGTTACACGAGAGAGCGCTTCGACTCTTGTGTTTACTGTCGGCGCCAAGGCTGCTGGCGTGGCGTCTGTAATGGAAGGCAGCCGGAGCGCCCTGTGGGGCCGACATGGACGTGCCGTTGGCGTGTTTTTGTACCATACGTATACGACTGCGTTTTCTCATGATTGTGCCTTGATGACCACAAAATAATTTGCGGCTAGTGGACCTGGGTGGCCCCTCCCTTGACTGAGGGCTGCAGGCCGGGGAGGATGCGACATGGTGTGCCGCGTAGGCAAAGGCAAAGAGCAGCAGCACGGTCTGGTGCACTGGGACGTTTCTCCGCGTGTCTCATGGGCACGGCGCAAGCCTGCTGAGGCGTATGCGTTGGCCCGGGTAGAAGAGATGGCCCTGCTTCTGGGGAAGTAAATGGAGGCGACCTGTGTTTCAAGGACCGACCGAACGGACCCGGACCTGAATCCGTATCATTCCGGCGTTTCATGAATCGTATTGCATTTCTGCCGGCATTGCGTCCGCTTTCAACGGCGCTGCCGTCCTGGCTGGCGGACGAGGAGTTCGGAGGTGGGGGTTGGGTCGCCGCCTGCCACGCTGCAGCGCTCTTTGAGCTGATGGCGTTCTGCGCAATGCACCCGGCGCGATGCCGACTTGTACGTTAGCAGTGTAGGTGTGGGCGGGTAGGGACCCGATTGTACTCTGGCAGCGTGTATGTCTGTACCGATACGGCAGTATGGAACATGTGTTGTGTGCGCGTATGCGTTCTTTGGACATGAGCGGGGCTTGCGGTTCGGCCCGTTTCGCCTCTCAACATCCGTGTCCGTAAGAACCGCCGGCGCCAAAGGATTTGGTAGCGTTCGTTGAGGGCTCTAGGCGGACTAGGGGCCCAACCGGCCCTTCGGACTTAAGATTTGAGTGACGGCGGCTGGGCTTATCCTCGGCTGGTCTGACGAGCATCAGTCCCGCCGAGAGCTGGCGTGAGGTGTGGTGAGGTGGTGTGCTGCGCTCCTGCCCTCGTCAGCCCTCGAAACACCTGTGCACAAATTGCTTTTTAGCAGCCTCCGCCGTAGTGCCCGCCGCGGTGGATCCCTGCTTGCTTCCTGTTGTGGTTGACGGACCCTACCGTGCCATCCGTTGATTTTGACCTACCCATTGGATTCAGTCCAAGTTGCCAGCGGCAGGCATACTGCCGGACATCTGTATTTGTATTAGCAAATGAGCGGTGTATACGACGGCATCTAAGGTGTGGATTTGGTCAGGAAACGGAGATTCGAAGTTTGCATGGCTGTAGGAGTCTTATGGGGATACGGTGTGTCATCCTTTTGAGACCTTAAGTGGGCCGGTGGGCCACGGTCCGCACTCTGCCTGATTGTTTTTGTTGCCTTTTGAGTATCCGGGTAAAACAAGTACATGGGACTGCACCTAGCGTAAACTTCCTTTCATACATCGGAGCCCATGACAAACCGAATTTCCTTTTTCACGAACACGAGAGACTCGTCATCGGTTGCCTGCAGTCAGCACTCCAGCCGAACCGCCCAAACACACGACGCGTAGATGGGGCAGTTCGTCTTTACAGCGCCTTCTGATTTCCCCCCTACAACCGCCGACGTCATCGTAAAAGCCAGCGCGAAGGCGGCGAGCAGTAAGTCCAGGGTAAGTCACGTTCCAGCGACACCAACCACCTTCAGACGCCCAGCGCACAAACAAACGGCTGGCCACCGGGACGAACAAACTATTGAATTCGAAATTTCTTTCGCGGGCTCCCTGGAGCGAGGCACGTTTGTGCGACTGCGCACGTGCGTCCGCCCGCACCCCAACCCTGACCATGCATCAGACCCGGGAGCGAGCCACATGCCACGCTTCATCGGGGCACACGATTTGAGGTGCCCCTGCTGTAGCGGCCCCCAAGATGGAGGCGTGCAAGCACACGCCGCCTCTGCAAGCAAGTACATGTTGCACCCCTACATGCCTCGCGCAGCATCCAATGGAATGCTCCGTTCCCAAAGCGATCGCGGTTCCCCAAAAACTCCCAGCGGGTATATGCCTCCGCCTCCGCTATTTAGTCCGGTACCGACCCACCTCTCTCTCCCGCCGCCTCACTCCCACATAGCCTGTTGAATCTGCCCGCGTTCAGTGGACCAATGCTGCCTGCGCTCGAGGACACGCATGTGCCCTCTTGAAAGCGTGCGACCATCCGTCTACCCCTCCCCCGCCCTGGGGCTGGGCGGCACTGCAATCCGCCTCTCGCTCCGCCACTTTCTCACAACATTCAGCGCTGTCAGCAATCCCTCCACTTCCTCGAAGAACAGAACCTCTTCAAAGCCCCGCCCCGCCGCGACCAAGAGCACCGCTCCCATGGCTTTGCCTGCCCTGCCAGCGGGCGGCGTACGCAGCCGCAGATGGGGCGACCCCCGCAGCCCTCCGCCGCCAGGTGCCTCCAACGCTCCAGCCCTCCAACGCGCCTTCTAATCTTGCACAGGATGCCGGAGGCAGGTCGCCGCTCCCCGCCCGTCCGCAGCCCCACCCGAACCCGAGGGGTACTCACGTGCCGCAGGGCCCACGGTCCGCAGGGCCCACGTGCGCCTAGTCCAACGGCCCGAGAATAGCACGAGCGACGGCGGCCGGGCGCACGTGCGTCGACCAGCGACTAGACCAGCGACTAGCGGCCTAAGGCAGTTTGGGGGGGCTCCAAATCTAATCTAAAAGACACTACTGTGTTAGTATTATTATTGTATAGCAACGACTCGCGGCAGGCGGCGCCCCGCAGTGGGGGACCTGGCACATGCCTTCTAATCGCTCCTTTATTGACAAGATATCATCGCCAGTGGGGTAGAGGCGCTACGACTGCAGCAGCGACGATGCCATGGACCAGCTCAGCCTGATGCTACGTGCTGCTTGCAGCCACAGCCCCGACCTGGGTGAACCAGCAGCGGCTTGGGACGATGGCCGCGGCAATGATAGCCCGCCGCCCTGCCGCCCGCACTCGCTGTATGGGCTTGGGTATTGTCCACACATCACTTACGCGCCCACCCGCCCTAGATGGCTGCACGCCTACCCCCTTTGTAGCTGCGTTTTAATTGCTCCCGACAGACATCACCCCCACCCACGCCCCCGTGCTGCCCCACAGGCGGGCTCCCCCCCCCCACCCCCCTCACCCTCACACATACAGCATCTATAAAACATACCCATCCGAAACACACACACAAATTCCCATCAGAAAAACACACACATCATACCCAACCGGAAAACACACACATGCCAGGGCTCATCGCATCCTGTTATTTAAGAGCGAGCTAAGCGACCAGGACGTGGACGTCTGGACACCTGGGCGAAGACGCACTCACTCGACGTCCATGTCGTAGCCATGTCGTAGCCATGTCGTAGCAACGCACGCGTGACGTCCGAACGCAGCTCGCTGGGCCGATCGCGCGGGATCGTGGTGGATACGACACACGCGCGCGATCGCTCCCTGCCTGCCGCGTGCGCCCCATCTCATCTCACACACCACCAACCGTCGTGTACGGCCCGGTACGGCACGTGTCGGGGAAAAGCCGCAACCAGCCAGCCCCCTAAAGCTCCCAGACGGCTGCCTGCCCCGCAGCGCGTCCTTAGCGACGGCAGCCAGCGCCTCCCCTCCTCAGCAGCGGCAGCTGCACAGCCACTGCACCAGCGCTCCCAGCGCCACCCGGCCCCGGTCCTGGCCGCGGCCCCAATCGCGGCCCCTGTCGCGGCGCTGGTCCTGGTGCCCGTGCTGGCGTTACTATTGTCGAGTCGGGCTGCCGCCCTGGCGGAGGGTCACGCTCCGGCTGCCACTGGCGCTATGGCGGCGTGTACTGCAGTCGTACCGCCACGACGGTTGTGTTGTCTCCGGAGCCGCGGTTGCGCACCGCCTCGCGCACCAGCGCCTCGGACAGCTTGGCCGCCGCCAGCTGGTGCTGCGCCTTGCAGAACATGGCGACCTCGTCGTTGGTCATCACGTCCTGCGCGGCAGGGGTTTAGGGTTTAGGGGTTCAGGGCTCTGCGACTGGGCGGCGGTGGGGAGCCGGGGCCGGGGTGCCCGCTACCCCGACCTTGGGGGCCTGCATATCAGCGGCACCTGCGGTCCAGCGGAATGACCCTTGCGACCGGGGGCCGGTGGGGGGCGGTGGAGAGCCGTGGGGAGCGGTGGGGGGCGGTGGGGGGTGGTGGGGAGTGCTGTGGTGGCAGGACCGCGGGTGCTGGCGACGCGTGCTGGCGACCGTGGAGTGGGCGGAAGGGCGGGTTCGAGGGGAAGGAGAGGAGAAGGCGGCGGAAGAGGCGCCCACTGGGCGGTTGCCGCGGCGCCGCGGCGTCGATACGTTCGCAGGGTGCAGGGTGGGGTACACGGTGGCGGTTCGGGTGGCGCCGTGACTGGGGCGAGCCGTACGGGGCCGTACGGGGATTAAAAAGCAGACAGGCATACCCCGGTTGCCTACCCCCCTACGCCCCGCTCCGCCCCGCTCACCCACAGCCCGTCCGAGGCGATGATCAGCCAGCGGTCCCTCCGCAGCACCTGCCGGCACTGCACCGTGGGCCGGGTGGACACGTAGCGGGAGAAGTCGCTGTCGCCGATGGCCCGAGCCACCGCGAGGCTGCCATCGATGCGCCAGGTGCCGAAGAGCTGGATCACGGTCCCGCCGGCGGCCTAATCGCGCGAGGGGCGGGACATGGGAAGGGAAAGGGAAGGGTAAGAGGAGCGGGACGTGGGAAGGGAAAGGGAAGGGTAAGAGGAGGAAAAGGCGGGTGGGGGGGGGGTAGGACGAGAGGAGGGGGTTTCGAGGAAGACCCGTGGATGCCAGAAAAAACCGTTTAGGACAGACGTTTTGAGGGTGTGGAGGGAAGGGTAAGAGGAGCGGCGGAGGAGAGGGAAAGGGAGATGTGCACCCGTCATGCCAACGCGGACCACATGCGCCCGCCTTCCACCCGTCATGCCAACGCGGACCACATGCGCCCGCCTTCCACCCGTCATGCCAACGCAGACCACATGCGCCCGCCTTCCACCCGTCATGCCAACGCGGACCACATGCGCCCGCCTTCCACCCGTCATGCCAACGCGGACCACATGCGCCCGCCTTCCACCCGTCATGCCAACGCGGACCACATGCGCCCGCCTTCCCTCCCAGTCCATGCGGTGACAGCCAGCCGCTGCCGCCCTGCTCCCCCAGCGCCCCCCGCACCTGCACGCGGCGCGTCTCCTCGCTCAGCTTGGCCGGCCCCAGCTTGTGGTCTATCGACAGCTGCGCCGCCTCGGGCCTGCTGGAGCCCTCGTGCTCGTCCCAACTAACGATAACGGTCCGGCTGTCGCCCACATTGGCGGACAGCACCCAGGGCACTCCCGCCGCCTGGATGATCATCGCCAGTGCGACGCAGGATCCCGCAGTCATGCGGCCCGAGATGGCAGTGTTGCCGCAGGTCACAAATACGTCCTCAAGAACCCCCGCCACGTCGTTGGGGCTGCCGCCGTTGCTGACGAGCTGCTGCACGGCGTCCATGCAGCGGTTGAGCAGGCCGTAGGAGGTGGCGAGCCAGTGGGAGACCTGCTTGCCACCTGGGGGGAGGCGTGCCGGTGGGGAGGAGGGGAAAGGGGGAAGCAGGGGGAGCAGTTTGGGAGCAGGAAGATACGGTATGGGGGGGGACGGAAGGGACGGTCTGGTGGGGAAAGTCGTACGACGACGCCGTGGAGCCGTATGTGCAGTACAGGGGGTTCGAGGAAGACCCGTGGATGCAGTACAGAGGGTGGGACGTGAGTGCGGTACGGCACGGTCAGCTGGAGGTGGGGTAGATGGCCGGCGGCACCTGGGGTTGAGAAGGCGGGCGCTGCGAGGGCAGAACGGCTGCCAGGCCCGCGACCGACATCTCCCCTCCAGCATACATCTCAAAACGTCTGTCCTAAACGGTTTTTTCTGGCATCCACGGGTCTTCCTCGAAACCCTCCGGCAGATGGCCTCCCGGGTAGGCCGCAGTGTCCAGACCCGCCGCCCGCCCTTGCCATGTACAGAGTATCGGTATTATCGTCCGCACGTGGTGCGCTTGCTGACTGGCTGCCAACAATAGGTTCCCTTGCCAGAAGCCAGCCGCTTGCCTGTTCAGCACCGCCCGAAGTCACTTTCCTCTCGGTGAGTACCAGCACCATAGCATAGCAGGTACGCACAGACCCGCATTCCACACCCCAGCCCCAGAACCCTCCGATGCAGGGACATCGCCGCACCGTGGCCGTCGTACACAGCCGCGCCGAGCAGCATGTTGGGCATGTTGCTGAGCCCCGGGGTGGTAGTTGTGTCGACTATTACTCGGTAATCCTCCTGATACCCCCGGCTGCCCATCGACTGGTTTGAGCCTACGGAGAAAGTCAGGCCAGGTACCGCGGGTGCGGTACGGCCGGTGGTCATGCCGTTGCCGGTCGAGGGACGGGCCGTCTGCGGTGCAGTCGTCATCACCCCTGCCTGGCCGGCAGTGGGAGGGCGGCTGGCCGGGAGGGTAGCACTGAGGCCGGCGCCAGGCCCGTTGCGTGTGCCGGCGCCGATAACGCTCAGGCCTCCGCTGGCGGTGGTTGTACCAGGGCCGCCCCGGACAGCGTTCTCCACGAGGCGAGCGATGCCGGCGAGGGTCCCGGCGGGGGCCGTGCTGTTGAGGTTACCGCTGTTTTTGCGAGTGGGAGTGGCGTTGACGTTGTAGGTTGCGCCCAGCTTGGGCGAGCTTATCATTGTGGAGCGGCCTGGCGTCTGGGCAGAAGGGCGGCCTGCTGACGCAGTGTTGCCATTGCCGGTTGGCGTTGGCGGGTCGCTGCCCATGCGGCCACCGCCCACTTTGGGGCTGGCGAAAATGGATGGTTGTAAATAGGGGATACCGTTTGCGCCGTGCTGCAGTGGCCTGCCATTCATGCCATAGCTAAGTCCTCCAAGTGCTGCTTGAACCCCAGTCCCCGAGAGAAACGTCTGCGAATTTAGACCATCGGGCTGCTTCTGCAATTGTGAGACAGGCCGCGGCCAGAAAAGGTGAGAAGGGAAATCGATGGTCTTGCCGGCAGCCAATTATACTTACTCTGCCCGCAGCGAGAGGACTCTGATAGCGCTGATTTTGTCGGCTCATGCCAGGGGTCGGGGCAGCCGGCAATGTTGCTGGTGGCGCCGCGCCCACAGCCGCAGCGTCGAGGCCTCTCTCGACGTCACGATGGTCCCATGCGTGACATCAACGTATAGAGTTCAGGACAGAGGTCGAAGTACACCAGGAGAACTCAGCTGTAAGTGCGCGGCCTTTCGTAGCTGTGGCGGGTACCTCGAAACAAACACGAAACTGCTGCTGATATGCACAGCAGCTTTTGTGCCAGAGTTGACACAAACCAAGGGATAACGTGCTAGTTTCCTAGGTCAAAAAGTCAAGGCGTTTTATGACAGCTTTTGTTATTATGGCCTTCTTCTGAGTCTTTTGAGATGACCGAGGTTAGGGTCGGAGCCGAAATGGGAAAATAATAAGGGAAAATGATGAATGCGCAAAACCGGCCGTACGAGTCACATGTCCTTTTACGCTGCAGCCGTAATTCCTGATTATCCTTACAGCACTCATATACTGCTACGAAAGGGGGGAACGACGCCGTCCACTTGTGGACCCGCGGGACGACTGCCGAAGTGACTACCGAAATTCTCCCTTGGACCTTTGGGCATCAAGTCCTTCGCATTACTTGGAAGGAAACCCAGGCCAGGCGAAAACCATGAACCAGAATCACACTGCACTACTGGCGTTCCGGGAGTGCCAACACCGGCAACACCAACACCGAACCAACACCCACACCCAGCCACAGACAGGTCATGGCAAGATTTCCCGTACCGCAAGCCTAACCTAACCTAGCAAAAGGTTCCGCATGCTACGGCGGCGAATCTGTCGCTGTGCGCCCGATAAACTGAACCGAGCGTCCCTGCTGCTCATCTTGCGCCAGATAGATTAACACGGTCCGAAACAAATGCTCCCGGAAGGTAGGGAAATCTTGCATCTTCGGGGCACAGCATCTTATCCAAAAACATACAACAAGGCGACGGTGCGCGCCGCGCGACACCACTCCTGTTGGGCTTGAGGACTCGCACCTCCCCAAGCGCCGCCGCACCTACTGCAGTTTGCACATCCTGTGCCTACCGCCTAATCCATCCTGCATCCCTGCACTCCCATCTGGGTCGTCTCTCGTCTGCCCTCACCACACCAGACGCACCAATGCTCACGAACCGCCCCACCCAGCCCCCCAACCACGTCAAGCTCTTCAGGGCCATGACCATTACACGACACCACGGCCGCGCGGTGTCCCACCTGCCTGCCAGAGACAGCCCCTCTATTTAGGCCTTACGCAAGGCCTTATCCGTCTCCCCCTTATTTCCGGCTTTCCTATCTCCCCCTCATTTCCGGGTTTCCTATCTACCTGTTTTTTCGGATTCCCTATTGCTCCCCCTCATTTCCGGCGGCCCGCAGCTCCAGCCGCAGCTCCCCCTCCCGGCGGCACCTCAGCCCGAACCAGCTTGACGTACGGCACCAGCTGCGCTCCAAACACGCCCAGCATGTTCGCCCCTTCGTAATGGTGCCCGTCCGGCACCAGCACCGAAACCTCAACCGTCAGACCCCCGCCCACCCGCTTGACGCTGGAGGCGTCCCGCAGCACGTGTGGCTCCAACAGAGCATACACGTTAGCCAGGACCACCTGAGGGCGCCGTGGGAAGGGGGAAGGGGGATTACAATAAAAGAACCAGTAACGCAACTGGGGAAATGTAGTGGGAAGGGGGAAGGGGGACACAACAGGAACCCGCGAATCCACGGCCGACAAACCAAGGGCGATGACGATGGGGGTCCCAGAAGAGGGGGGAAGGGGGGATGGCGTAAAAACGGTTAACGCGACAAGGACAGGATAGTTGGCGCATGGTCGGCGGACACCTATATTGTGGGCGCAGGAGGAAGGGGGGAAGGGGGAAAGGAAACCCCGGTTTGACCCACAAGGAGAACTGAGAGGAAAGCCGCAGGCGGGAGGGGGAGAAGGCGGCGGCGGGGGGAAGAGGCGGAGAGGTCAAGATGGCTAAAGGCTGACGGATGAAGTCACGCACCCATCCGGGGTACCGTGCCTGCCGTACCTTGATCTCATGACCGTGGAACACGATGTTGTACTCGTTGCCTTCGCGGTACGACTCGTACTCCAACTTGCCACCTAGGACCTGTTCTGAGGGATACCAGCAAGCGGGACTTTCACGGGACGATCCCATGCCGATCGACATCCCCAGGCCGGTCCCCAGGCCAGTCCCCAGGCCTCGCCCCAGGCCAGGCCACAGGCCAGGCCACAGGCCAGTCCCCAGCAGGCCTCGCCCCAGGCCAGTCCCCAGGCATAAGCCCCACTCCGCTGCGTCCACACGACCCCCCTCGCACCCAAACCGCACCCAACTGCCACCACTGCCCACCGCCGCACCGCCGCCAAACAGCGGTCACTCGCCTTCCAGAACTCCAGCGTACCCGCCCCGTAGCACGCCGTGTCCAGCACCTCCCGCATGGAGGCGGGCAGCGAGTTGAGCGCAGGGCCCTGAAGCGGAGGGCCCTCGTGCCGTACCTCCCACCTGGCGGGGTCCAGGGAGGCCGGGCGGGTTGGACCGAACCTTGACTTTTTGGGGGGGCAGGGCACACGCAGCTTGCAACCTTCCCTCCCCCTCCTTACCGCTCTGGTAGCTCCTCAAGGAAGGGGTGCGGTGGGCGCGAGCCGCCCGACTGGTGGCTGTGCACGACGTTGCCGGGCAGCCGCCGGCACAGCCGCAGAAGCGCGCTGGTGCCGCCGGGGGGCGCTCCGGGCTGCGGCGGCAGCGGCAGCCGTAGCACCACGGTGTGTGTGGCGTGTGTGCAGTAGGAGGCGCACAGGGAGCGTAGCAGGTTGGCCAGCTCGTTGACGCACTCGGGCCGCTCGACCATGCCCACGGCGCGGCACTCGGTGAGGGAGGAGGCGGCGGGGGCGGCGGCGGCCGCGGCCGCGGCGGCGCTCATGCCGGCCGCAGGGGCAGGAGTAGAGGCTGCGGCGGGGGAGGTGAGGGGCAATGGGCGGGGGAGGGCAGGGTGAGGAATGTGTTTTGGGTGGAGAGCGTCGACCGTCAAGTGTTCAGCCATGTGCTTACCGGGTTGCTAAGGGGCTATTGAGCCACGTGTGCGCTTGCCCTGTTGTCGGTGCTGGGCCAAGGCTGTCGGGGAAAGCGGTGTAGGGCTCCGAAGATCGCCGGCCCCGACCTTACGGGCCGGAGCCGTCCATAAGGATACTTAGGCCGCTTTGATCAGCTAGCAGCAACACGGCTTCGACAACAATGACCGTACAAGCGAGGATGAGGGCAAAAATTAGCGCGTTGGTCAGACAGCCAGACCAAGGACGCAGAGCGGTATGGAAGCGGTTATATGCAGCGATAAGCGAGGCGTGTCGCATTCATGCGTGAGCGCGGAGAACGGCGACTGCCGATTGTCACGCGGCAACCATTGGTGTCTTATTATGTAATTTGGATGCAAATTTCAAATTCATGTGCGTCACACAACATATAAAAAAACACAACGGCTCAAGGTTTGTAATGTTGCGTACTCGTACACATGCCTCGGGCCGCAGTTTTCGAGGTAAGGCTGCGTTCAGACCTGTTGCAATTACAATCTCGCGATATCTTCTATTCCTGCTGTGAGGAAAGCTTGTCCTGATTCCAGGCGTCGACCACAGGCGCCCATGGGTCGCAACTGCAACACGAGAGCCTGGAAGGGCAGCATCTGGACATCATGCCACCCGGAAAAGCTATTAACCGATTGCATTTATGTCGTGAGGCGCTAGGACTCAGCTTGTGCTTGTTTCTGCGCGACGCCTGAGGCGACTGATCATGGCAGGCTGGACTGAGTTCAAGCTAGTTGTGGTTGACAGCACTGCATGGATGCACCGGTTCGTCGGCCCCCTCATACGAAAATGAAGACGCGAACGCTGGGCCCAAGGGTGCTCTGATGTACTCCTAGAGATGAATTCAACGACCCGTAGTCCTGTCCAACGTTTATCAATCGACCGTGGCTACTAGCGCGGCCTGCTCCAACGCAGGCAGCGGGCAGGAGCGCTAGCCACGCTCCCAAAGTAATTCGCGCACCAAGGCGAATAAAGGCCGCTTGGGCCTCGCGTGGGCAACCTGGGACGCAATCAACTTGGATCAACTGTACGGTGAACAGCTGTGACGTGCTGGGTGACGATACCTCACTTCAAATTGCCTCCTATGTCGTTCCTTGCACTCCAGAGCTATAGAAACGCGTTTTGGAAGGGCAGCGCGGAACGCAACCAACGCGATTTGCTGCTCAGCAAAGCGTTGGCCTCGGCCGCCCCTCGCCTAGCACCCCATATCGCACGCAGCGCAAAGCAAAGGCACCAAGCTGCTGGGTTCGTAGATTAAAGCTCTGCAAAGCCCCGCGGGCGAACGCAGCTGCAACCTGCTGCAACAAACAAGGAATGGCGATCCTCATCATCCTGAGCCGCCTGGCTTTAGCGGCCCTCGCGGGCTTCACCATGGGCTGGATGCTGAGCCAGGTGTGTGGGGAGGCTGTCCAGGTGCCGGCTTCCCGCAGCGGCGGCAAGACGGGGAGCAACAGTCACAACTACCAGAGACGTAGCCGCGAGGAAGTTGGATGCCGCAGCGGCGGTGGCGGTGGCGGTGGCGGTGCTGGTGAAGCCAAGGGCGCGGCACATTTGCGCGGCCGTGCCCGTCAAACGAACCTCAGCGGTCTGGAAGGCAGGTGCGCAGCCTGCATGGAGGACACCGCGACTATGGGTTACTTGCACGGCGGCAAGGTGGTCCACTGCTGCCTGTGCCGGCGGTGCTGGGAGGAGTTGCAGCGGCGTGGCCAGGCGGGCCGCTGCCCGGTGTGCAACCAAGCGGCGGCGTGCGCGGTGGTGGTGTCGACGTGAGTGTGATTCAGGGATGGCCAGGAAGGAGGCTGCGGTTGAGCAGGGTGCAGGGCTGTCTTACAGGTCGCTCTGCTGTGTGGACTGCCAGCGCGCAGCGCGTTAGCCCTAAAACCAGTGAGGCGGTCATCTGGTGGCGACGGGTATTTTTGCGCTTAGGCGACCTGACGGGGGCAGCCGAAAGGCCATATCTGCCGCTTAAACAGGTGCGAAGTGGTGCGAGGTGGTGCGAGGTGGACTAGAAACAAGGAAGGAAGCAACATTGAAACGACGTCCGCCGGTAGACTACCTCCTGGCTAGCATTTCGTGAAGTGATGCGTGGAGCGCTTGCTGCGGATCATGGGGTGCAGGACAGGGCTGCCTAGGGCTCTGAGGCTGGACTGGGCAGCTGGCTGCCGACAGGGCTATCCTGAAGTGGAACTGGAGAGGTGATGCATTGCGTTGAAGCCCGATGATATGCAGGATTTGTAAGCATGGCCATTACTGTAATACTGAGCAGATGTATCGTAGTCCGCTGAGCTCGCTCGCCTGATGGGCGCTAATTTGCTGTCGGGGCAGGGAGGACGGTCGGAATGGTCTCGGGCATGGGAGCGGCGTTCGCTTTGTCTGAAGGCGCTTACAGCGGAACGGCTGCTCGAGCACGGCAGCCCAGAGCGGGCGCCGGCAGCGGACCGAATGTTAGCCCAACGAAGGACGCCGACACACCACGCCGGCGCCGCCGTACCCGTAAATCCCTAATCGCCCACCACTGCCATACCTCCTGTGTTGCGGCTGTCCATGCCGGACCCCCCAAACGGTGGAGGCGTAATGAAAGCCCCCCGGCCGGGGCGATCCGCTAGGGCCTCGCCCCCCCCCGGCACGACCCGCAGGCATGTACGACACGTGTGATCCTGGGTAGCAGTTCTCAGACAAAATCGCGGACGCATCGAGCCGCAGCTGCGTATGCGTCCCCTGCCTCGCGCAGCGCAGAGCGGCGCGTCCCCCGCCACCACTGGGGCGTACAAGTCCTGTAACTTCACAACTGTTTTAATAGTACAGGGGTGCGAACATGTATTTTCTCACTTATCCCCTTCGCCAACCTCCGGCGCATACACGGCTAAAGAATGGGATCTGATCCGTAATACGCGCGAACACCGTATTCGGGTGGCGAGGCGCGCTAAGTCCTCGAGACACTTCGTCTCGTTGGAAGCGCAGCCCGGGCGGGGCACGAACGTCCCGGCACCGCTGGGCTTCGCACGTCCCGTACAATTGTCGTACAACCGCGCGACGTGCGCGCTAACCTCACGCTTACCTCTACAGCCGGCCCCTGTGGCCTGAACGCGCGCTACACGCGCGCACCTCCCCTCAACTCTTCGTATTCACCGGGAACGACTACCGCGACGCAGCCTATGAGCGACCTCCTCTTCACCCAACCAAAGGCAACCTGCCGGCCAATGCTCTCTCCCAGCGCATTACCCTCCCAAAACCCGCGTCAGTTCGAGCCTCCGAGCGGCGGCGGTGCCGCCAGGCTGTTCGCACCCGTTGCCCCGCTCTCCAACCACGGCGGTCCAAGCTGCTGGTCGCTGCGACCAGCGGCCTCGCAGCGGCCGTTGTTGCAGTCGCAGCTCGACGGCGAGGCGGAACCCGCCCGGCACTGTCTTTGGGCTGTCCGCTTACTGGAGCATCAGCCTGGCGGGGTGCGAGAGAAGGGCAGGGGGAGCAGACGGGCTCAGCTGGGTTGGTGGCGTCATATTCACCACACAGACCGCATGACTGCTGTATGGGAGTGGGAGACGTGTGTAAACACAGGCCACAATTTTGGGTCGCACCAACGGGTACCTCGTACAATTGCCGAATAGCAGCCCCCCCGTCCCCGGGTTCAGGCGCTGCAGCCGGCGTGCATCAAACCCACACCAGGCAAAGCAAGCGGCCTCTCGAGCAGCGCCGCGTCCTCTGCCGCATGCTACGCGGCACTCACTCGATCGAGTCGTCGTAGTAGTCGGGGAAGAAGTCCTGCAGCGGGATCTGCACCAGCGGCCCGGCGCGCATGGCCCGAAGCGCGGCGGTGGTGGCGCGGGCGCCGGCCACCGTGGTGACGATCGGGATGGAGTTGGACAGCGCCAAGCGGCGGAGCTCCTTGCCGTCACGCAGGTCGGCCTCGTCGCCGCTGAGGGTGGTGGCGGAGTAGGGGAGCAAAGGTGGAGGGAGGGCAGGAAGTAGTCAGTTGGGTGACGCGTGACGTTCAACACATTGCCAGCAGCATGTCGTCTCAGCCGAAGGTGTCCGGCCTCAACTACCGTGTTGCTAAACCACCCAGTGAGTCAAGCCGGCATGCTGCGCCCTGCGTCCCGCGCCTCCGCCCGCATACTCACGTGGACGTCATCATGACCAGCGTGATCTCGCGGTTCTTCATCAGGTCCGAGGGGTTGGGGCGCCCCTCCTGGATCTTAAACACCTGCTCGCAAGGCACGCCGGCGGCGCGCAGAGCCATGGCGGTACCGGCTGCGGGGAGGCAAGGCGGGTAGGTAGGCAGGTTGGCAGGGGGCCGGGCCAGGTGGGCGCTCTGTGCGGGCAAAACAGCTTGATTTTGGTGGGGGCCTTCCGTCCCTCGCTATGGCTCCATTCACGATAGCGCCAAAACAAGCAACCCTCCTTACTTCCGAACTTGTTTTGCACCTACTGCAGCGCCCCGACCGGATCCAGGCCCGTTGCCGGACCCCCCCCTTAGCAGCCTCCACGCCCCAACTTACTGGTAGCCACCAGTCCGAAGCCCAGGTTGCCCAAGTCACGGGCCACCGCGATGATGTCGGGCTTGTATTTGTCCGCCATCGAGATGAAGACCTTGCCGGTCGTGGGCAGGCGCTGGCCGGCGGCGATCTGCGCCTTGGCGAAGGCCGCCGCGAACTCCTTGTCGATGCCCATCACCTCGCCGGTGGAGCGCATCTCCGGGCCCAGCAGGGTGTCGGCGCCAGGGAACTTGGCGAAGGGCAGCACCACCTCCTTGACGGCCACATGGTTCGGAATGGGCTCCTCCGTGAAGTTGATCTCAGCCAGGGTCTTGCCTGCGTGCGAGTGGATAGGAGCGGGTGGGGAGATAAAGACCGGTTATACGGCGGTACCATAACGGGGGGGGGGAAGAGCTAATCGGTAAATAGACACCAAGGGGTCAGGCCCTGAGTAGGGAGGAACGCGAAGGACGCAAGGGAACACGCAAAGCCAAGGGGAGGTACACCATCAAGAGGGCAACGCCCTCACTCGCGCTGACCATCATCCCGCCACATGCCAAGCATGTCCCATGCACTCACCCGCCATGAGCAGCGACGCATACTTGGCGATGGGGTGGCCCACGGCCTTGGCCACAAACGGCACCGTGCTGTGGTTGTGATGACGGGGAGGGAAGTGCGTAGCGGGTGAGTGCAGGCAGGCAAGCGGACGGGGCGGGCGGCAGCGCATAACACGGGCCTTCGATAGCGCCGCCATTGCAATCACGAAGTTGGGTTTTTGGGTTGGGTTGCATCCGGGATGAGGATTTACGCGTGGGCACAATAGACAGCTTGTTGAATGGACAATCGGCTGGCGCTGGGGAGTACATCGGTGACGGCGCACGTCCCTCAGAGCTCAGACCCCTCGCAGGAGAGGGTTCGGGAAAGCCAACCCTGGCCTAAACCCGAGGACCCTAAAGCCCCTGCTCCCCCATTCCTCACCGGGAGGCACGCGGGTTGGCCTCAATGATGTACGGCAGGTCGTCCTGGACGGCGAACTGGATGTTGATCAGGCCCAAGACCTTGAGCGACTTGGCGATGGATACTGTCCAGGCCCTATTGTCAAGGAACGTCGACGGTGGAAAAACAATGGTGAGAGGTCGAAAACGCTGGGAGGGTGCATATTCAGCAGCGCAGGTACTCTCTTAAGAGGGTTCGACAACATTGGCCAGATAAATGGTATCTACCGGTACGGCCTTCCTCGGTCGGGCTGCATTGCCCAAAAAAGGTCCGTCGCCCGCACCTGATCTGGTCGAGGATCTCGGCCGGGATTGACTGCGTGGGCAGCGAGCACGCCGAGTCACCCGAGTGGATGCCGGCCTGCTCGATGTGCTCCATGATGCCCGCAATCACCACGTTGCCGTCCTTGTCGCACAGCGCGTCGACGTCCAGCTCCACAGCGCGGTCCAGGTACTTATCAATCAACACGGGGCGCTCCGGGTCGACCTCGACGGCGAAGGTCACGTAGCTGGCGGGGGACAGGGGTTGGCAGAAGGTGAAAGGACCAAGGGGCGCAAGCTTGCAGTAGGGTACGAGTAAGGGGCATTCCTTGTAAGGGGCGTAAGGAGACGTGCCGGCGGGGAATCCCAGCAGTTGGACAAAGGGGTGAGGAATGATGCCAGTTTGGCGGCCCAGACCGAGGCCGCGATGCTCATGCTGCCATGGTCCTCAACGCGCAGCCCGCCGCTCACTCGCCGCCCTTACCGCTTGAGGTCGTCGTTGTTGTAGAGGATCTCCATAGCGCGGCCTCCCAGCACGTACGAGGGGCGGATCATGACGGGGTAGCCCAGCATGTTAGCCTTTGCGAACGCCTCAGCCTCCGACCTGTAGTGGGACGCAACGACGGCGCAGCGGGTCTGTTCAGGTGTGCACCGCAAGGTCGGTGGCTCAGGATACGTTTAATGGTCCCCCGTCAAGCTCCACGCCCTGCAGGGCTATGCATCACCCTCCTGGCTTCCCCACCACCCTCCGGCCAGCCGGCTTTCTCTCTTCCCACCGCTGGCTGCCCAGTCGCCCACGCACCGGGCCACGCCTCCGGCCGGCTGACGGATGTTGAGCTCGGTGAGCAGCGCCATCCAGCGGTCACGATCCTCGGCAATGTCGATGGACTCGGGCGAGGTGCCCCAGATGCACACGTTGCCGCGGCCTAGGATCGTCAAGGCGCGAGGGCAGGGGGAGAGAGGGCAGGAAGGAGGCGGCTGGCGTTAAGGACAACTTGCGAGAGAACACAACACAGGATATCTAAGGAACACAGGATCGTGAGAAAGTCGCTAATCATGGACGAGGCTACCCGATGATGCAACACAGCATCAGCGGCAACAGCGGCATCGGTGGGTACGCACCCGAGGCAGCGGGGATGGGGTTGGCCTTGAGGGCGCGGTCCAAGTCCATGGCGATCTTGAGCGGCGTCTGGCCACCGAACTGCACGATGATGCCCTCGGGGCGCTCGGCCTCGATCACGTTGAGCACGTCCTCAACTGCAGGGGGCACGGGCGTAACCTGGTTTGGTAATGTTGTAGAGGATGTTACTTGAGGTGTAAAGGCGCGGGGCACTTACGGCGCGATGGGAAGGGGTTCGCAACGCAGCAATAGCAAGACTGGGACTGTTAAGGGCTTGACGCAAGAAGTGAGTACCGTGGTTGCTGTCCGCTGTGAGTCCAACTGCTCTGTGGGCCCCACGCCGGAATGGTACTCACCGGTGATGGGCTCGAAGTACAGGCGGGTGGAGGTGTCGTAGTCGGTCGACACGGTCTCCGGGTTGCAGTTCATCATGATGGTCTCGAAACCCTGCTTCCTGCGGGACTCGAACCGGGGACGGCCGAGGGAACGGAGCAGGGCGGCGCGCGGCGCCTTCAGTACAGAGCCCCTGCCATCATCGTCTCATCTACGGTTCTCGGCAGCAACGCGGTATCGCCAGACTCGTGCTCGTGTATGCCGTAAACACCATACGCGATACCCAACCACCACACGCGATCCCGCCCGCACTCACCGCAGCGAGAACGACGCATGGCAGCAGCAGTAGTCGAACTCGATGCCCTGGCCGATACGGTTGGGGCCACCGCCCAGAATGAGCACCTTGCGCTCGGTGGTGGGCGCGCACTCAGAGTTGCCGTCGTACGTGCTGTACATGTACGGCGTGTTGGCGTCGAACTCGGCGGCGCACGTGTCCACGCGCTTGAACGAGGGCTCCACGCCCAGGGCCTTACGCGCGAAGCGCGCCTCCATCATGGTGGACCCCGTGTAGCGCGCGATCTGAGAGTCGGAGAAGCCCTTCTGCTTCACCCAGGTCATCTCGTCCGCCGTCAGCTCGCCCAGCTTCTTGGTCTTGAGCCACTCGGTGACGTCGAACAGCTCGCGCAGCTGCGACAGCCACCAGGGGTCAATCTTGGTGAGCTCGAACAGCTCGTCGTTGGTCAGGCCCTCCTCCATGGCCTGGCGGCGGACAGCGGGGGTGGATGGGGGCGGGGCAACCGGTGGTGGGGCGGTTAGATACAGAAGGAGGGGAGGAGGAGAGCGCCGGGAGTTTGGGCACTCCCTAGGGCATCGACGCCGCCGAGTAGGATAACCACAGCGCCGGAGTCGAGCGGGAAAAATCGCATTCGAGCGCATTTTGTTTCGAGCGGAGGACCGAGTTGCAGCAGTGGGCGCAGAGGCTCCGTGTGCCCTCTGTCACCCACTGGTGCCCCTTCACACCGTCGCACCAGGTCCGTCAGGCGGTCACACCAGGTCCTTCATACCGGTCACACCAGGTCCTTCATACGGTCACACCAGGTCCTTTACACGTTCACACCAGGTCCTTTACACGGTCACACCAGGTCCTTCATACGGTCACACCAGGTCCTTTACACGGTCACACCAGGTCCGTCAGACGGTCACACCAGGTCCTTCACACGGTCACACCGGGTCGTGCAGCGCTGGCCCCCGGACCCACCTGGACCAACATGAAGATGCGGTCCGGGTTGGGCACGCGCATCTTGTACAGCAGCTGGTCGCGCGGCAGGCGCTTGTAGCCCTTGGGCAGCGCCCAGCCGTCCAGGCCGGTCTCCATGCCGCGCATGGCCTTCTGCAGCGACTCCTGCCAGGTGCGACCCATGGCCATCACCTCGCCCACACTCTTCATCATGGTGGTCAGCTCCGACTTGGAACCTGCGCAGCGGGGGGCAGGCGGGTGGGGGCCCGGGTCCGTCAGCGCCAGGTACAGGTCAGGACAGCGATGTGTCGGGTTATTCGGGGGGCCACGCAAGGGGTTAATTGCACTGCGACCATTCCGACCGTTTCGTGCAGCAACGATGAGGTATCGGTGCAGCAACACGGTGCAGCAACGGTAAGGCATCGTTGGCCTGCTGACCTCGGCACAATCCCCAGCCCAATCCGGACGGCGCCGCAACGCACCGGGGAACTTCTCGAAGGCGAAGCGGGGGATCTTGGTGACAACGTAGTCGATCGACGGCTCGAACGAGGCGGGCGTCTTCTGCGTGATGTCGTTGGCGATCTGGTCCAGGGTGTAGCCCACCGCCAGCTTGGCGGCCATCTTGGCGATGGGAAAGCCAGTGGCCTTCGGGGGGGGGGCGGATGGGGCGGGGGGGGGGCCGACGAGTAAGCGGTCGCGGTGGAGGGTATGGCCCACAGGAGCGGGGCTGGTGCGCGTGTGTTTGGTGCGCGCCGCGTTCGTACCCTGGTGTACGGCTGACCCAGGGGCGTTCGAAAGGAAGCCACTTAGCCAGCCCCAATTACTGAGCGAGGGAACCCACCCCGTTAGGTAGATCGCGCGTGGGATATCGCGCCCCCAAGTCCGGAACATTGGGCGGGAAGTGGAGCTTCCCACGGTGGGCCCATGCGACCCGCACATATTTGCTGGTCGTGAGCTGCTTCTCCGACTACCTGCCGCGGCCCTTCAGCATCGGCCTAAACCATGACAAGGTGTACCCTGAGCTCCTGACCGTCGACCGCGACTTGCTAACGATTCGCTGACGCTGCATTACATGATCGCCGCCAAGTAAATTGCACTTTGGCGGCTCGAGGTGGCCGCACTCGTGCCCTACGCCAGTGAGTGGCTGCGGCTGCTAGATAGGCGGGCCTGGCAGCGAGTTCCGACAGGCCAACTCCGTTTCGGAATCTTGGAGGGCCCCTCCTCACATACTTCACGACCCGCACCTCCCAGTGCTGGGCAGCACTGGGCAGCATCTCCCCATGGGCCCACTCCGGCAGTGTCCGCCTTACCTTGGACGCCAGAGCGGACGAGCGGCTGACACGCGGGTTCATCTCGATGATCATCATCTCGCCATCCTGTACGACCGTACGGCAGCCGGGCGCAGTAGTGAGCATCGTTGGGAGCAGTAGGATATGGCAGCGTGGTTTCCCTTCCTCCCTCCCCAGCTGTAATCCCTGTGCCCTCAACCTGCCCCCAACCCGCTCCCACTACTCCCCTCAACCTGGCACCACTCCGCCCTCAGTACTCCCTCAACTCAGCAGCGGACTAAACCTGCCCCCAACCCGCCCTCGGTATTCCCCCCAACCTGCCCCCAACCCGCCCTCAGTACTCCCCTCAACCTGCCCCCAACCCGCCCCCGGTACTCCCCCCAACCTGCCCCCAACCCGCCCTCAGTACTCCCCCCAACCCGCGCCCTGCTCACGTCGGGATTGACAGCCATCTGCACGTTGCTGCCACCGCACTCGACGCCCATCTCGCGAATGATGGCGATGGAGGCGTCGCGGAGGCGCTGCAGCTCCTTGTCGGTCAGGGTCTGAGACGGAGCCACGGTGATGGAGTCACCTGGGGGGGCCCGGGTGGGGTGGGGTGGAGGCAGGGTGGAGGCAGAGGGGGGGGGTCAGGCGGGGGCTGGGCCTGTGGAGCCAGGTGGAGGAGGCGGGTTGTTGCGTGGAAGCGCAGAAGGACCGGTGCGATTGTGTGGATCGCAGACTTAAGCTGTCGGGTATTTAACCCAGTCCGCTGGATCACCAGCAAATCGCAGCCCTCCTGACACACGAAACCTTCTACCTGCACCTCCAGACATCCTTGCCCGCCATTGAGGTTCCCAATGGCTACCCATGACAAATAGGCCAACCAACATAAGGCTCAAGACTTCAACGCGTGCACCAGATACGGTGATCGCACAGCAGCTGCCAGGATTCCGCGAAGCTTAAAGCGGCCGTTACTGCCGACCCCTTTGCAGTGCGTCTAAAGGCGTCTAAAGAAGGATTCCCATGACGAAGACGCGACAGGAAGCAGCGGGATCATGGGCTATGCTGTGCGCGGCTGAAGCAGCCGGCCAGCATGCTGACCATCCGCGCCCAATGCCGCTTGCATGTCCTGGCGAGCCTTGCACGCGTGCCCACAGGTGACCACCATATGCCGACCGCCATGCCACGCAACAACTGTTGCACTATCAGCCGCCTCTCGAAGCTCGCAGGAGGTCACGAGGAAACCGCGTCATACAACGCACCGCTCCGCACATAACGAGCTTCTCAGCCGCTCCTCAGATCACATCAACGTCATTCGCCAAACCAGCCCCTCCTTCCCATGTCCGGCCTACCCCACCCCTCCTACCATTCCACCACCAACCGCAACATCACAGAGGCCCCTTTCCCATGGGACTTCATCCCACCAAAGCCTCCTCCAACCCCCCATTCGTTATCTTGTCAGTAGACAAGGCGCAGTGCACGTCGTGCAATAACTCAGCTCGCCTTTTTTGGCATGACACGCACAGGCGCGTACGGTATTCGCGAATGCATGGCGCGCACATTGCCGTACAACATATGTTAATCGACGTTCCCTTTTGTGTCCTCTTTGTGTGCGTTGCAAGTTCACCCTCTCGTTTTCGTGAACGCACACAAATCGCTCTTACCAGTGTGCACGCCCATGGGGTCGACGTTCTCAATGGAGCACACGATCATCACGTTGTCGTTCAGGTCGCGCATCACCTGGCGGCACGAGGATGGGGAGGGGCGAGAGAACGGAGACGCAGTTGGGCGCCCAACCCCGGCAAGAAAGAGCTCCAGCGCCCGCTCAGATGTTCGCCGCCAGGCTGGGCGTCCTAATACTTCGTCGAAATTCATGCACCGTCCAGTACGGCCGGCACCGCAAAACGTCCTCCGCACAAGTCCCTGGGACACCCGGCACCCAGGATTCCCAACTTGGGATTCTTCGCTGTGGTTGCGTCCCTTCTGCCCCTGAGCACCCGAGCGTAGATATCTACATCACTGCCTACATCACTGCCTTAACCCACAGCCATGGAAATGAAGTGGCCACTGATTACTACCACCGGGTAGCCTCATGGCTCCGGATTGGCCACTTCCTTGGCGTGCCTAGAAAGCTGTCCATGCAGCTGTAGTGAAGCAGCGTATGGCAGCGCCTCTCCCTCTCCCGTCCCCTTGCTAATGCCCCTTGATCTCGCCCATGCACCACGCACCTCGAACCCATTTCCTACTTCGCAGCCCCCCGGCTTTACCGCCCCCCGGCTTTAACCCCCCACTCCGCCCCTTGGGTTCCCAACCACGCACCTCCAGCTCGAACTCCTTCCAGCCCAGCAGCGACTGCTCCACCAGCACCTGCGTCGTCATGGACGCGACCAGGCCACCGCTGACGATGTCCTTGAGCTCATCGATGTTGTAGGCGATACCGCCACCAGTGCCGCCCAGCGTAAAGGCGGGGCGCACGATGATGGGGTATTTGCCGATGTCAGCGGCGATAACCAGGGCCTCCTCCAGCGTGTTTGCAGTGGCTGAGGAGAAAGGAGAATTAAGGGTGATGAGGTAAGCAGGTTGGTGGTAACGTTATGAGGGCCAGTAAAGGGTGCAGCGGGCTGCAAGCGTTCCGGGCGTCGGGCGTTGCGTGCGACGCTGCCGGGAGCAGGCTAATGATGCGGACGGTGCCCTAGGGACGTGCTGGAGAGGGACCGGAGAGGCCGCACGTCAGGTATTACGTCGTAGGATGATAGGAAGGTGGGCGCGCGGTTAGGGCGGGGGGTGCCGGAGTAGTCTCTTACCCGACTTGGCGCACTTGAGGCCGATGCGAGTCATGGACTGCTTGAAGAGCTCGCGGTCCTCAGCACGGTCGATGGACGGCAGCTTGGCGCCAATCAGCTCGATGCCGTACTTGGCCAGGATGCCACGCTGTGGGCGTCGGAAGGCCGCGGCCGCGATACAACGACCAAAGATTGTATTAGTCGGTCAGTGGCTACAGGCGAAGCTGGGGACACGTGGCCATTCCTGGCGTAAAACGCACATCCGTGATCGTGCCATTGGCGTGGAGATGAACCGCGAGTTTTGTGCCAGGGCTGGTCAGATGCACAGGCAGGGCGCAAGCAGAGTGGCCGTGCCACAGGGCCCGCAGCGAGTGCTATTCAGCCCTGCACGGCATGTGGATGGCAAAAAAACTGGAAACTGAACAGAGGGTCACAAGAAGGCCGTGGTCGGTTGACCCATGCTTGCATGAGGCAGGGCGGCCGGGGGCCATGCCCCATGCACAATAGTCCCAGGAACAGCTTTACCGCAGGGCCGGGGCTAGATTAACCCGGCCCTGTGAACGACCAATACGTCACGATGCAAATGCTGGTACGCAAACCGCGCCTGCACGAGCTCACCTCCGCCAGCGTCTTGGCCAGGTTCAGGCCCGTCTGGCCACCCATAGTGGGCAGGATAGCATCCGGACGCTCCTGTTGAGGCATGCGGCACAAGGCAGAGCGACGTAAGCGACCGATGATGGTGCGCCGGTATTATGTAAACGGCCATTTCAAGGCATGACCTGCGCACCTTGGCCAAGATTTGCTCAGTCATCTCCGGGGTCATGGGGCCGACGTAGGTGCGATCGGCCATGCCAGGGTCCGTCATGATGGTAGCCTGCAAGCCGGAAAGGTCCGATAAAGTAAGGCACTGAACATGCGAAACCCTCATTGCTGCGACCTGCGGCGAATTGAATTGTACTGGCTAAAACTATCCAGAATAATGCTCACCGGGTTCGAGTTGAGCAGAATCACACGGTAGCCCTCCTTCCTGCGCACACACGAGGCGAAACCCTTGTGATCATGAAGGAGTTCCGCAAGCGGCTAGGTCACGAGTCGCTCTTACTTGAGAGACTTGCATGCTTGAGTACCAGAGTAGTCGAACTCGCAAGCCTGTATAAGGATATAGGAAGTCAATTGACAACGTGACGAAGCGCCGCACCATGTCATCACGATACCTGGCCAATGACGATAGGGCCGGCGCCAATAATCATAATAGTTTTGATATCGCGGCGCTTCTTAATCTCCGACATCGCCGCCTGCCATGGTAGGGGCTTGGCGGAGCTGGTGGCAGAGCAGCGCACACTCTGAACCCCACGTGACCGCTGCGTCTGCGGGCGCACGGCCGCCGAGGGCTTGAGCCCCAGCTCGCTCGCCGTGCCTACGAAGATAGGCCGCTTGAACATGGCATTACGCTGCGAGGACGGTGCAGCGGCACGGCCGACGCCACAGGTGGCGCCGCCCGATAGGAGTTGGGCCGACATTCCTCTCTGATGTGACCCTGGTTCAAGGTGTGTTTGAGGCAAGCACCTCCTTTTCACAGTGTGTGCGGACCTTAGCCGGCCGCTATACTAACACGAAATTATGCGAGGAAATTCGTCGAATCTACAACATATAGTGGAAACATTATTGCATGGGAGGGGGGGTCACGCCGTGCAAGTCTCCAAAAACGTACAATCGGAACGTGACTTTCTTTACGATACATTCACTTTATTAATCACTGAACGTTGCAGGTTTGCTAGCGTTAGCTAGGCTTGACCAACATTGATTGTTGTTGGAAACCTGGTAATCGCTATGCGGAACGAACCGCAATAAGGACAAAGGTACTAAGCCTGTTGAAATTGATTGGACTTGCGAATTAGCTTTTAGGTAGGTTGGACGCGAGGCATCATGAAGTTTAAGCTTAGCGCGCTAAGCGCATACGTCAAGCCAGAAGCCCACTTGGTGCAACAAACAGTGCATGGTGCACTTGGTGAGCATTAGCAAGCTTGACATTGTGGACGACTTCGGATTGATCCTCGCTAAACTTGACTTGGCGTCCTCGGACCGGCTATCGCAGTGACCTTGTGTGGCTTCCTTCTAGCTTCAGTTCTGTTCGTCCACGAAATGGGGACGTTCTATCGCCAGCATCGGGTTATTCAGGTAGGGCTGTAACAAGTAGCGCTACACGAGACGCCAGCTCCGGCCGGAACAGTGATTGTCCTACATACGACGTGACGTCTGCAATCCTTATACACACGGTGGTGCATCTCTATCGCAGATGTCCGTGGACCTGGCCCGACGACACGCGCTGACGATCAACATAGATATAACGTTTCCGGCTGTGCCCTGTGCGGGTAGGTGTCAAGGAGCACGTCAAATATGACTGGCCTGTAACGGAGGTGGTTGGGTTGTGACTGTGCGGGGAGGTCGGGTCCGCGACCAAACGAGCACGACACGGCTGATAAGTTTGCACCAAGGGCTCTCCGACAAACGGCCATACCGCGACAGCACAACTACGTTTCTACGCAGCACCATGCCTGGCGGCGAAAAGCATTTGGGTTTGGGAGGCGAGGGACACTGAACTTGAAAGCGCCCACTGGACGAGGTGTCCCGAGAAGCAGCTTGGCGGTGTGTGTTCCTGGTTTGGGGCCTACGTGGGTTTCGAGGAAGACCCGTGGATTCCCGAACCGTTTAGAACAGACGTTTCGAGATGCATGCTGGAGGACTGGGTTGGGGATACTAAAGCCGAAGGCCTACGTGGGTGGGGGCCTGCCGGTGGAATGGGTCCGTCGCCTCCCTGAGCGACATTGACAGCTGTACGTGGCATAAGATCCTGGCTGGGTGCTCTTCCGCCTGTTGGGCTGGCCGCTAGTGCCGGTGTAAGGGGTGGGTCCGGCCAAGAGTAGGGCGAGCGCCTTGGCTACGGCTCGATTTAGCCTTGATCGCAAGGGTCTAGAAGCATTTAATACTCTTTTGCGTTCACGCGGGAAGACATGACGGGGCCAGAGCAACATTTCGCGACCGAAAGGGCCGCGATGCAACTGTACGGGTTTGGGAATCTACGGTGTGTGTTTGTGTGTTGGGGGGGGGACAGGCGCGTTCGGCGCTGCTGAAGCAGCCAGCGGGTGGGGTTGCGCCGGCGCACTTGTTGCACCATCTGCAAGGGTTAAAAAAAGGGTTTTAGGGTTGCCCCCATACCCGCATACCCCTGACAGCTTTGCGGTACCGAAACGCAAGTAGACCAGGTTTGAGACCAGCTACGTTTCGCGTGGAAATGGGCATTCCGTGCTGTTTTCTGTTTTCACCGCGAAATAACACGCTTCTTTGGAACCGGCTGGGACACGCGTCGGGGTCCTGGGCCGGCTCGGTGAGTGCTTGCCAGATGCTGCGGCCGACGCGTTTCTTGCCGCCCTCGTGTCTCCCCCATGCGGGCCGCTGCAGTGCTGTCCATCGACGTCCTGGACATCTCCGGAACGGCGGAGAACGACGCCTCGTTTGCGCACAACATGCACGTGCACAAGATGCGACTGGACGGGGCGGGCAAGCAGATCGGCAAGGCCGAGTACCACACGCCTCAGAGCCAGCAGATCATGGACACGGGGGCGGAGCAGCTGGTGTCGGTGAACATACAGGAGGCCATGCAGGTGAGGGAGAGGGGGAGCTGAAGATTCCCGTGGACACGACATCGGAGGACGAGCGAAGGGAGGAGAGTTTCGAATACGCGGTTAAGGCGGTGACGAGGAGACCAGGGTGGAGGGGCGCCGCTCAGCAGCACGAGTGGGAGGATCCTTCTGGGCTGATAACACGGGGGCTGATCAGGCGGGTCGTATCATGGTGGTCAGTCGGGAGGTGCCAGTCGGGGGTCAGTCGGGAGGTGCCAGTCGGGGGTCAGTCGGGAGGTGTCAGTCGGGGGTCAGTCGGGAGGTGCCAGTCAGGAGGGGTCGGCAGGCGACCGCGCGGTGACATGCAAGGACCTAAGGGAGGAGCTCATTCGGCAGTAGCGCATATGTGACAGTGGCTTCTCCAGGCTCAACCTTGCTTATACACATCCAGTAATTGCTGACCCACAAGTTAGTCGTGCCGCAGCCACCAGCGGTCCCTCATCACACTTGACTCTACCTCCCGACGCCACCGAATCGCTAACACCCAACCACAACCGCCAACCGCAGCACCTGGTGGACATGGAGGACGAGGCGGATCACAGTGAGGGCTGTCACGTGTACGGCACCATGGACGTGAAGCGCGTGGCCGGCCGGCTTCACATGTCCGTGCACCAAAACATGGTGTTCCAGATGTTGCCGCAGCTGCTTGGGACGCACCATATCCCCAAGGTGCGAGCGGGCCGGACTTCTCGGGGAGGCCAAACTTTCTCGGTCCACACCTTCGTGGGCCCAAATTTCTTGGGCCCGAACGTTCTTGGGCCCGAATATTCTTGCGCCCAAACATTGTCGGGCCCAAACCTTCGGCCCCAGCTCCTCCCTCACTTGCACCGCTCGTCCCAGCACAGGGCTGCCCTGGTGCAGTGGGGCAATGCCGGCGCCCTCCTCTATCGTTGCTGCGTGCGTCACGGGCTTGGGATCACGTCCACCCGTTCATTTAGCCAGCGGCGAGTGTCGGTCACGTGTGTGGCCCAACCGATGCCTCCACGTGGTGGGGTCTGAGGAAAAGTGGAGCGATGAGGTTGACGCGTGCGTAGTGGCGTACCCCAAACCTCCTGCCTCTCCGCCTCACCTGCCTCTCCGCCTCACCTGCCTCTCCGCCTCACCTGTCCAGGTGCTCAATATGAGCCATGTCATCAAGCACCTTGGCTTCGGCCCGCACTACCCAGGCCAGCTGAACCCCCTGGACGGCTACGTTCGTACGGTGGAGAAGACGCCGAACAGCTACAAGTACTTCCTCAAAGTGGTGCCGACGGAGTTTTACAACCGCCTAGGTGAGTAGCTGCGCGGCCGGGGGTGCCGGAGAGGGTTGCGAGGAAAATCCGTGTACGAAAGAAAAACCGCTTAGGACAGACACCTTGGGGGTGCCGGGGGGGTTGGGGTTGCCGACGACGACGCGGAGAAGGTGCTCGGAAGCTTCGAGGTAGAGAGGCAGACTCCCAGGCGCAGCATCAAGCAGCCATCCCGACGCTTGCGTCGCCTCATTGTTCTGCCACTGCCACTACATTTGAAGCCCGCGAACCCCACCGCAATCCGTCGGCCGTGGATTCGGATTTCTTTTATACCCACCGCAATCCGGTCCCCAGGCCGAGTCACCGAGACCCACCAGTACTCGGTCACCGAGTACGCGCAGCCGCTGCAGCGCGGCTACCCGCCGGCCCTGGACGTGCACTACGACTTGTCGCCCATCGTCATGACCATCAACGAGCGCCCGCCTTCGCTGCTGCACTTCATCGTGCGGATCTGCGCCGTGGTGGGGGGCGCCTTCGCCATTACTCGTGAGTGGCGCGAGCCGTTGGGTGGTTAAGGGAAGGAAGGAACCCGTGGAGCCGTTGGGATTGGCGAGAGCCGGCTGTAGGTTCGTTGGGTCTGGTGGGACAGGGTGGGCTGTGGGTTCGTTGGGTCTGGTGGGACAGGGTGGCCTTTGGGTTCGTTGGGTCTGGTGGGACAGGGTGGCCTTTGGGTTCGTTGGGTCTGGTGGGACAGGGTGGGCTTGAGCTAGGATGGGACGGAGCACTGTGGAGGGAAGCTGGGGCCGATGCTGCACCAGTTAAGCTGCGCGTCGTCGCCTTGTTCGGGCTATGGTCTGACTTCTCCACGGCAGCCGGCAACCGAGCCCACCGCCAATCAAACCCAACAGCAGCCCTCCCGCGGGCCCCCTATCACTAGCAGCACTCCCTTGTTGCGAGCCACGTGCCGAACGCACGCGCTGCCTTCCGACCACCGCACCGTCTGACGGCCCCCTCCGCCTGGCCCACCGCCCCATGGCACCGCCTCCTGCGGCGCTGCTTGCCGCAGGCATGACTGATCGCTGGGTGGACTGGGCTGTGCGGCTGGTGACCCCTAAGGCTGCGTGAAGGGGTCAAATCATGGTCTAATAGCTCGTTGGGAGTTGGAACTAACGGTCCAGGTGGCAGCAGTCCTGGACGCTGCCAGGCGGGTGGAGAGGCCCTCGTGACGTCACGCCTCGGAGCGTAAAGGCACGCTGGAAGCCGCTGGGGCAGCTTGGGGCAGCTGGTGACCTGCCAGATTGCCGACGGCGCTAATCTGCCTGGCGGAGGCGGGAGGGGGCGCTGCTGCGGCCAGCCAACATGCCCCGCCGGCTGGAGGGCTAGCGCTACCTCCCTTGTCGTGATCATGGGCTTGTGGGTGTGGATGTGGGCGCTTTCGTCGCCAGGGCCGTGCTGCAGGTTTCGGGCCAGCCTGTGGTTGAGACGGGCGTGCTGTGCAGGCGGCGTGACCCTGTGCTGGGTGTTCCGTGCTTGGCGGGGGGCCCAAATGGTGGAAGGTGTAGGTGGGGTGGTGTCATGTCCTGCAGCGCGACGCAGTCCGCCACACGCGGGGCGGCGCGCGTACGCTCGACGGCGACATTGCGTCCTCCAAGGAAGAACGAATGGGGTACCGTACTAAGCGAGCCAGGCACTGCCTGCGGTCGCGAACGCATGAGGGCAGCGCAGCGGGCCGGGTCCAGGGGTTCAGGCCGGGTTGAGGGCAGCACCAAGCGATGCGCTCGCGTCTCTGCTGCACTTGGGGTGCTGCCGGCGGTGGGATGGAGAATGGGGTGTCGGTGCAGGGATGGAGATTGGGCGCTTCGCGTGTTTGCGTGTAGTGACCCCGCAGCAGGACTTCGCCCGCTTGTTTGGCTTCCGGGCGCACAGGGTTGCTGACCGAGGCCGGCGGAGTCCCGCATATGGCCTGCTCGCTTCACGTCACACCTGCGATGCAGAAAGATGTGGGTTTGGACGCGGCCTTGGACACGGAGCATAGGGTCAGTCGGCCAGGCATGATGACGGATCGGACGCTTGCAGGGTAGCTGTTTTGGATGGAGGCTATCGGAGCGATGATGGGCCTTTCCACGGGTTGCGCTACCCAGCGGGATTCGTGTATTAGGCATTCAAGCACGGACCCATATACACGGAGCTCTTGGTAGTTGGGTAGCTGCTGGCACACCTTGCCGAGGTTTCTTGCAGTCTACGACGCCTCCTGAAGGCAGGCACACACATGACGCGCAGTCTCAGCCGCATGGCATCGCTCCGTGTGTATCGGCGGGCGTGGCCATGGATGGGCAATGCCGTGCAGCTCCATAGGCAGCCGGAAAGGACGAGCATTCGCGGACCTGTGCAAATGTGCGTGGCAGGCGGCGACACGGCAAAGACATGCGACATAGCAAGGCCCATGCAATTATTATAATAGGGCGGCCTGGCAAGGGTGAGTTGGTAACCCTTTGCTGGACAAGGCTTAGTTTGGCGCACCGACCAGGTGTTGTCCCCAGTTTGACGTTAAACAGCCTTACACGGTGAGCATCAGCGGCTGGCTGCCTCCACCAGGGCCGATTTATCCATGAAGATTACACGTCGAAGAGACGCGACCTACTAAGAGACTACACAATCAACCCCTGCTGGCATGAAAGCGGCGGCGGGCACCGGCAACTGCAAGGAACGAAAAATACATGCCGGGCTCCCTGCGCATATATGTGCAGAGAGGGCCGGGGCCTTCCGGGACTTTTCGGAAACGCCGTCGACGCCGCCACGGCCAAGGTGCTGCTGGCAGCGGCAGCTGAGCGGCCCGGATTGGCTCTGAGTCTGTAGGAGCGTCCGTACGCAGTCGCTGGTGAATGGGGACTGTTAGAAGAGCAGCCCGCGCATACGCAGAGTGCTGTTTCACATGGTCCGTTCAGCACTATCATGGTACGCGGGCTCTGCGGGTGAAGTCCCAAGGTTTTAGGGGTTCAATTTGGAACTCCGGTGTCGCCAAATAGAGGTCCTGTAGAGGGAAGGGAGGGATTCATCTTCCAGCAGGTGGCAGCCTCCAACCTAACCGTCACTACTACCAGTGAGGTTCCGGCCAGAACGTGTACTCCAGAAGGCGGCAGCTGTCAAACCCTGAGTATTACAATGCCTCGATGCCAGCGCTGACGGCGTATGGTGCAGCAGAGTTTCAGTGGCTGGGGTCAAATGGCTAGCACAGTAGTTAAGCCCCCGGGTGTTGCGGTATGGGGCACGGGGCAGGCTGCTGTGTGCGGGCCTGCGAGCTCAGGTGGCACGGATGAGTTTGGTGGTATGGATGACGAGAGCGGTTACGGGGCTGGGCTGGGGAAGGAGCTGCCGCATGCGGTCAGAACTGGCGGGATTGCGCGTGTGGGCGGTGGTTTGCTGGGGTAAATGTCGAGCATGGAGTCGGCTTGCAAGCAACGTTATTTAAAGCCGGCTGAGGTGTTAGGTGGGCCCATGGCACCACCACAACTCACCACAACTCATAATGTCCCACGAGCAAGAGTAACGCGCTGCTGGGCGTTACGCGGGGTCGTGCGTCGAGCCGACGACGAATCGGGATGAGTCGGTTCGGTCGTGCTTATTATTATCTATCTACTCTCTCCAACTCTCCGCAGCACCCTTGCCACTGCAAGCTATAAACCTATCCAGATACCGATGGGGAAACGCCTCGCTGTACAAGCCCATTCCCGCCCGTCCTAGTGCGGATTGAGAGGCCCATATATAGGCAACACACGGGGCCATTGCCCCGGGCCCCTGCCTTTCTGGACCGCCAATTAGCGCTATGTACGTAGCTGGGTCACATCCGAATGCGGTGAGTGCATCAAGCATCCATACTGGTCATCTGGACATACAAGCAAGCTAGATGGAAAGATGTTCAGCAGGGCGGCGCACCACCTGCCTTGCCGGCCACGTAATTGGCATCCAGCAGCGGCCAGGTGTCCGGTGAGTCCTCGGTGCCGTTACCCGATATGGTGACGTTTCGGAGCAACGGAATGGGGTTGACGTGGCCCTCCCAGTCGCTATCCTGCCACACCATGTTCCCCAACATGACAATGGCGGTGACTTCAGGGTCAGCCAGTGCTGCGGCAACCCCTGTGTGTTTGGTTATGCGGCACAAAATCAAAGCTGCGGGTCCCATTTACGGACAAACATGATGGTGGGCGGGTGGTGGGCGGGCTGCTGCACTATTGGGTGTGGAAATTATTAGGATAGGGCATCGATTGGCTACCTACGTAGCATGGTTGACGGCTTTGCTGACGGCCGGCTGCTACGCGGCTTTGATAGAGGATTCTATGCGGAGGCCTTTACACAAATCTTTGGATCCGCGGCTGCAAATCAATTGGAACCACGGGCCACTGCGTGGCTGTACGGGCGGAGGTGTTTCCCCGGCACAAAGCGCACCCTATCTTTGCGGGTTTTTGTCATTGGCACATCCATTTGCGGTTACGGCCAGGTTTGGCAAAACGCCAGGCACATAGGCGACGCCGTTATGAAGCGAAGATACGAAATGGTTTACGACCGAATCAGTCGGCTTACCTTGGCCTGAGGTTGCTGTCCAAGTCGGGCCGAGAATCTGCTTCGGCAGAGATGCGGAAAAAATGAGAAGCAGCACGCCAACAACGACCGGACGATTCGGGCCGGTCGTACGCAGAAACTTGCCCCACGAAAACATCCCTCTATCGAGCAACTTTTTAAACGTATGCTAATTATTCATGTATATCAAAATGCAGGAACATGCAGTAGGTATATCTGTAACATCTCATTCGGAACTAGCGATCGTACAGTAGGTTTGCACCCAAGGAAAAGGCTGGATATCCCTAAGTTTTGGCAGGTTACAAGGACCCGCCGGAATGCTGAACAACGTCGCGCCACCGACACCAGGCATCGAACATGCATGTCATACAGCAGGACCATACCTGGTCGTACGCGGACGTACTAGGACGGCGTTTCGCGTTTGCGCATCGACCACATAAAATCGTTAGAGTTCTCTCTGACTTTTGTACACCCGCAAACTGGAAGCTCGCAGGAAATGGCAATGCATACTAAACGTCCATAGGGCGCATTATGCCTACACCTAGCCTAGAAGCGCCTCATCCTTAGGCTGAGGATTAACAATATAGACGCAATGCATGTCTGAGGGAGGCGTCGGTGGTAGTGCGTCTGAGGCAGTACGTCTGGAACGGAACGCGACATGATCCTAATGCAGTGATCAGTTCTGCTAGCATGATGACTATGATGATAAACATGACGACGAACAAACAACACATTCGGTTATTGTCACTTGCGATGTAGGTTTCAATCTTGTCGTCATCAGATGGAATTCTTGCTGTAGAGTGTCGCACGCCTTGAGATTATGGTAAATTGATACAATGGGAATAGTAGAGGTTTTTGCATGAAAACCCGCGCCACTTCATTACATGTATCGACGCCGCTTTGTGCCGCTGTAAGAACGCGCGTCCATGTCGCAGTCCGGCCGACGCCGCTTTGTGCCGCTGTAAGAACGCGCGTCCATGTCGCAGTCCGGCGACCGTCATATAGCCAACCGAGGCGGCGTTCCCTACCGCTAAACAGGCACACGAGTTGGCCGTCAAGAAGTAGGGGTGTTTCTTTGGACTTCGGTTCCAGCCTATCCTAAGTAGTACATAGCTTTTACTGGTTTCTACGGAGGCCCGGAACCAGACCGGAACCAAGCGTTCTCCCCACTAATTGATTGCTTTTATAGGCATTCAGAGGACAGGGTTGAACTAATTCCCAGTGGGAGCCCTATGCTGCTCGGAAGGTATTGGATTTCCGGGTCAGTCCCCAAACTCCCCATAGCCCATTTTGCTCCATATGGCTTCGGAAATGGCGCCCGAAACGGCCCGAACACTATACTACCAGCGGCGTTAGATGAAGGGTCAAGGAAGGCCCAGATTTCCGGGTCGACTTGCCACCTTTTCTGTCCATGGCGTTTTCCGTTTTCAAGCACCTAAAAATCTAAGAATCATTAACAAAGGAACCGTAACCTTGAAAGGATGCGAAATGTCCTTTTTCCGCACCAGGACACGATCAAATTTTGCCAACTGAAAAGTCCGTGCGTTAAGTTCGCAGCACCGCAACACATGCACGGATAAGGTTGCGCCACTAGCTTCACTATCTCGAAATATAACCGTTCTAAGCTAGGGTCCCCAGCTTAGGAATTTCGGAACTTTCCTAAGCCTACGGTTCCATTTATAACCCTCCTACCTCGAGAATCTCCCAACACAAGAACGTTGCCATGCAGGCTGACACGTCGCCAACGGGACGTATGGCCCAAGCACTCCGGTACCAGGAACTCGTACATCTGAAGTGACCGGTACATCTTTACCTGCCACCACACGCATGCGGTGGCAGATGATGGGTACGTACCCACAAACTACAAGTAAGCGGCCTCCATGTACTTTTGCTAGGTCATGTGTACAGAAGCACAGCTGTCAGGCATTCCATCACCGGCATTCATTTAGTGCGCCGACATTTCACCTAAGAGGGTGCATAAATGTAATCATCAGTCAGCATCGCCCATTACTGTTCGCACACCAATCAACGCCTCGGCTTGTCCGCAGGGCGGTGGATCATCAGCTCTTCGGCCGCAGTTATACAGGCTAGGAGCGCACGTTGGTACAAATAAAGCGCGCGCAAATGACGACGACGTTCAACGTACACAATTTCATTCTCTGTGTATCTCATCTGTATCTTCATCTCGAATAGAGACGCAATTTATAAAAATGGAGCACGTCGAAACCTGTGCGTGTCCTGGGTGAACGCCGAGCCAAGACCAGCCTGAAGGCCACAGCTCCAACGAATGACTAAAGCGATACGTGAGCGAGCGGCGCCATCGCTAAGCGAACAGCGGCCGGCAGCCGTCCAGCAAGTAAGGCCACAGACAGCGCAAATGTACGCACTCCACCGCGCCGCGGTTCGTAGATAGATCGTGGCGGCTCACACTTCCCTCGAGGTTGTGTGATGCGGCGTGGCCACGGACGTATGCAAGCATCATTGCACCCATCCATCGAGCCGGCAAACCGACCCGTCAGAATATTATCATAATACTTGCGTGGTAATATTCGTGCTCCTCCGCCGCTGTCGGCTCTGGATCCAGAAGACACAGCCCAAGCCTACCAGCCAAACGGTAAAACCCACATGTGGCTCGACACGCACGATGCAATATGGTAGCCCCTTAGTGCCCGATTCGACCTGGTGTTTTTGGTAATACGGTAACCTCCTTGGCACCCACACCCTCATCCAATTCGACATGATTTTTAAAAATGATACGGAAACCTCCTTGCTTTGGCGCCCACACGCACCCTATTCGGCATGAGTCTTAGGTAATAAGGTAACCTACTTGCCACCCATGGTCGCATCTGACCACGGGATTGCCGGCTGGGCGTCACATGCTCGGCTGCCAGAACACACCGACGCCTTTCCCACCGTTCAACTAGTAAGATAACCTACTTGCCACCCATGGTCGCATCTGACCACGGGATTGCCGGCTGGGCGTCACATGCTCGGCTGCCAGAACACACCGACGCCTTTCCCACCGTTCAACTAGTAAGATAACCTACTTGCCACCCATGGTCGCATCTGACCACGGGATTGCCGGCTGGGCGTCACATGCTCGGCTGCCAGAACACACCGACGCCTTTCCCACCGTTCAACTAGTAAGATAACCTACTTGCCACCCATGGTCGCATCTGACCACGGGATTGCCGGCTGGGCGTCACATGCTCGGCTGCCAGAACACACCGACGCCTTTCCCACCGTTCAACTAGTAAGATAACCTACTTGCCACCCATGGTCGCATCTGACCACGGGATTGCCGGCTGGGCGTCACATGCTCGGCTGCCAGAACACACCGACGCCTTTCCCACCGTTCAAAATGTACCCCACGCTTTACACTCGCCTCCATGGGTTTCATCGAGATTCGCTCTACCAGGCCAGGTTGTTGTACATCAGTTCCTGGTAAGGAAACCCTAAACTGTCCGCCGGAGCCCACGCACGCCCACGAGGTGGCGACAACTGGGGTCCAGGAGCACGACCATCGCTTCTTCCATCAATGGTCTATCCTCGCAGACAGCGCAGGACACCTACCGCATTTTGTCCAAGCAGGCCGGGTGCATACAGAGATTGCCTTGTGTGGTGGTTGGTGGTTATGTCTTCAGTGCTTCATCAAGCCTCATCACATCTTTCCGTGGACAACCTGGACAGCAGCAGATGGTGGCATACACACAAAAACGGAAATCATTTTCGCTTTTAACGTTTTAAATGAAGCACAAATACTATTAGTAAGGTAAAAACAATAACAGGTGCGCCTGACAACAAGGTCGTCCTGGCGTGTTACGCGGAGGTATGCGTGGTGGCCAGCAGAAAGAGGCGGTCGACCGCATGTCCATGCATATATCGCATCTTCCAGCAGCAGTTCTGATGTTGGGTGAGCTTTCTAGCTGTTTTCCAGGCTGTCGGCAGGGTGTCCGACGTGTAATCCGATTTGGATTACGATAATATACGCAGTGTGCAGTTGCGCTCGGCGTGGATTTTACGTATTTGTTCATCTGCGCAGCGCTCTCTGGGAGAGAGGGTGTGAGCAGGGTATCTGGGAGAGAAGGCACGTCCTGTGCCTTGCTTGCCGCGCAGTGGGCGCCTGCACCGATCGAGCAGCTCTTTTGGCATTCCAGCTGACACCCCACCCGGTGCTTCGAGCTGCAGTGCGCCTCGCTCCGCATGGTTGACGCATCCGCGGCCAGCCCATTCCCTAGCTTGGCATCCAGGCACGGATCAGCGGCCTCCGCACACGTCCTGGTATAGATTATGCCCCTGGTGCAGCCTGCTGCTTTACTAGAGGGTCCAACGAGCTTCTTCTTCTATCGGGGCAGAGTAGGATCGATCAGTTGTTTCCGGGACGGTTCATTTCTTGGGAGTCGTTGCTCTTGTGTTGGGCGGGACAGTGTGGTCTCCCGCGTGTTTTACCGACCGCCTCCCCAGCGTTATTAGCGGGGGCTGGCTGCGCGGTGGAGCAAGTAAAAGATAACATCGCTTACGTTCTACAGTTTTTTGGTGGTATTAAGGAGGAAATTCGCTAACGTTTAGGATGCCAATGCATGCGTATGTGGCGTTTGTTCGTTGTTCATTTAAAGATCAAAGGTTGGCTGTATAGAAACACAGCAGCCAAGCCATCTAGACATGTAGGACATACTCGTACGCACGGCTGTGTGGCCCACCTGCTCCCGCACCAGCAACAGCAGCTTGACGATCTCGGCTGCGGCTGGGCGCCGCCGCGGCTGATGCTCCCAGCATAGCTCAATCAAATTGATCAGCTTCGGATGGTTCCGACCGTTGACGATCGTATCCAACGGAAGCCGTTCTTTCGACACGGCGAGCCTAAAGGTTCAGGAACATGAGGTCAGGCAGACGTACGAGAAGCTGGGGGAGTTGCCGAGGCACGTCTCCCGCGCCTTACCTGTAGGCCATCGATATGAGCTCCTCGCCCTGTGGGAGAACGTATGACAATCCAAGGACATGGGGGGCGGGCGTTGGACAAGATCCTAAGAGGAAGAAGCAGATAGACAACCCAGCCAGGGGACCGAGATGGATGGGGGCCCGCAACCTGCCAGGCCAACCTGCCGGCGGCAAGGTACCGATCAGCCGTGCGTACGTACGTGTTGGTAGCATCAGGCAGGGACTGATGGCAGGGATGGAGTTATTAGCAGGCCCGCGGGGAGGGATGGAAAGCAGGCGTTGCTTGCCAGACGAACGAAGACCGTGAAACGGCGGCACCTCGTGAGACGGACGCACGGCGCCTCCCAGGCACTTCACCTAATAATAAATAAAGGTACTGATGGCGGTAACCTAGTTCGTCGTCCCAACATATACAGCTACCTTTCATCCCCCGTCCTTTACACACCTCCCTCCAACGATCCCCGCCCCCCGTCCCCTCGCTCCCACTCCCCAGCTCCCCACCCGCCAGCCCCCCATGCCTCCAAACGTGTTTTTTTTCATACACGGGTTTTCCCCACGACGGCCCCTCCCGCGGCGGGCGGGGCCTACACACCTGCCACGGGCGCTCCCCAGTTAGCATCGTCCACAGCAGCACGCCAAAGCTGTATACTGCGTTAGCATCATGTGACCCGAGGGATGAAGTTGCATTGGATGGGGTTCGCATGGGCTCGTGCGGGCTGACGGGGGCCGCAGGCAGGGTGGTCCGGCTGCTGCGGCGGGAAAACAGATGGCGGCATGCTGGCACCGGCGCTCGCTACCGATATGCGCATGTAAAGCACAAAGCGGCGCTGTAACAGCCCCGCCGCAGCCACGATCAACCCGCAGCCACGAACCACCCGCAGCCACGAACCACCCGCAGCCACGAGCCACCCGCAGCCACGAACCACCCGCAGCCACGAACCACCCGCAGCCACGAACCACCCGCAGCCACGAGCCACCCGCAGCCACGAACCACCCGCAGCCACGAACCACCCGCTGCCACGAACCACCCGCAGCCATGCCATGCCCATGCGGTCCAGCCGGGCCTCCCCGCGTATTGGGTGCGTGCTGCTGACTGCTGGCCGAGTGGCGCTCGCTCAGTAATCTGCGTGTGTCTCGGGTCGGCCATCGATCGGCGGAAGCGTCTCGCCCTAATCGGATCGGTCGCTCCCAAAGGGCAATGCACTTACTGTCGACCTGATGGGTGACCATGTAGTTCTTTACGTCAAAGAGCTCTGCGGAGCACGCACGCGAGGAGGAAGCAAGGGCCGATCAATATACGCTGGAGAACCGCAGGACTGAAGGACTGCCGCTGGGCGGACTGAAGAACTGATGCTTGGCGAACTACTGCAAGGCTGAGTGACGAACTGCAAGACTGGGTGGCGATGTGTGCTACTGAGGACATCAAATCTGCATAGCTAGCTGGGAGCTGTAGCGTTGATCGCCGTAGCACGTTCGCGTACACATATATACTCAAGAGACGCGCAACATCGCTCAAGGAAGTTCACGCAGCGCTCGAGAGGTCGGGTGCTCGGCCACCTCCGAGCAATTCGAATGATAATCAATAACGGGTGTGCAGCTGCGTACGCTAGAGGATTTTGTTTGGTAAACGATTGAGGGCCGCACAAACCGCAGACAGAACAATCCATCTAGCTGTGCTGCCGTCATCCAACTAGGAACGGGGCACTTACGTGGCTCTATTTCTAGCCCGCCGCAAGCAAGCACAGGCATCCGGTTTCCCCAAGTATATATATGTGATGAACTTATTTCAATGGCTCAATGGAGTCCGCTGCAATAATGTCATTCGGTGCATTGGAAACCCTATCGGTATGTATGTACCTATCGGCATCTACCTATCTACCGTATGCCGCCAGCCCATCTGCCCACCTGGCGCCATGTACTCAGGCTGCCCGCGGTATCCGGAAGGGATGTTGGGTGGTCGCGGCGGAGGCGGTTGGATACCAGTTTATTGGCGAAGAGCAGCACAGGGGAGGGTAAGTGGGAGGAGGAGGGAAGATGAGATGCTGCTGACTCGTTCGTTCGGAAGTGCATAAATCCTGACGCGCGCGTGTTACGGCGCAGCACAACATACTTGCAGGATGGCCATATATCCCGAGGCGGAGGAAGTCACCGTGTTCCAAGAGTTGCGAGTTCTAAGAATGTCGGATCGTCGAGAGTCATGGTGACTCTGACGATCTGACTTTCTTGGAACTCGCAAAATTTGGAACACAGTGACCTCCTCTGCTTCGGAGTTCATACCCGGTATAACATCACACATATATATCGTTTAGGTTTGGAGGTGTGGCTATGTAATTGGATAACATGCGAAAACCCGAAGGGTTCGCTTGAATAATCTGCATCGACTAGCACGCCGTAAGGCTAACGTGCTCGACGACACACCTCGTTGCCTTGGCCAGCAGCACCAGCATAAACATCGCGCCTACCTAGCGTACCAGCACACAGATAGCCCCTACATAACCAGCGGCACCCGTACATTCATGGCACCTACCCAGCGGCACCATCCCACCAGCACGTACGTGCCCCCTCCCTAGCGTGGCCTCCCAACTAACCAACCAACCAACCTACCGTCCCAGCTTCTGGATTGCGCGTTGCAACGACCGTGTCGCGGAGACGTGACAGACCGAAATCCTGTATTGCGAGCCAAGGACGTGCCGAGGGAGATAGAGAACTGCTCGGTCTGCTACGCACTACCGCACTAACGTATAAAAACACATCGCGAGCTTCCGACCACGCTTCTGCTACGTATTTTAGCCGGGGTCAGGGACCTGTACAATGACTGATGGAAAGTTTGTGGTATAAAGGGTGCGTGCCAAGTCAGCCAAGGGAACGAGCCGGCCAGGACCCGCCCGCTGGATGGGTCGACCCACCGACAACTTGGCGACCATGCGCGACCCCGGAGGGCGATTGAGGAGCACGTTCCTGCACGGGGGACAAGTGAAGGTGGTTAGTGGTTGGTTGGTTGGCCAATGGGGCGATAGCGGGTACCGCATGCGCTACGTGGCACAGCAGGACACCTGGGTAACCTGGTCCGGGCATAGCACGTCGTCCTCCGTGGGCTGCCTGGCTTTCCATGAACCTTTCGCAAGCAGTAGAAAATGGCTGCTGCGGCGGCGCTGCTGTGTCTATCTTACCCTGGTTTGAGGTCCCGGTGCACGATGGTGGGGTGCAGGTACTCAAGTCCCCAGGCCACATCCAAGGCGATGTCAAGCAACTGTCCAAGCAAAACGAAGCAGCAGCAGCGGCAGGAGCAGCGGTTGGCGTTAACAAGACGGTGTGGTGCGCGGGAGCGATCTTTGTCCCTAGGTGTTGTACTTCAGGTGTCTCAGACCCGCCCCTTTCGATTATGGTGTCCAAATCGTACGTGCGAACACGTGTTTCCTTTTCACTACATGATGCTTCATTTTTGCGCGTTCGCTGAACGTAGCGCTCTTCCTTCTTTGCTACATGCTGCTGCCGGCACCGTCCGGCACCTATCAGTTTGGGCGTCCTTACTCAGCCTATCAAGCAAGTTCCAGACGGAGGCGCCGTCAGCCCTTCCGTCCGCCAAACACAGCTTCCTATTAAGGCGTTTTGAGGAGAAAGTTCTCCGTACCATCACCGTCACCGTGAGCAAACAGATATGTGTGCCTGCGCCCACGAGCACGGTGCGGCATTCCGCTCCTGCCGATCCTGGCGGCGGTATATTTTAAATTCCCCACACCCAAGGCGCCGCAATTGCCATCCAATTACAAGGTTAGGATGGACTCACCACAGGCAAAGGCAGGAGCTCGCCTGGCTTGCCATACAGCAGTCGGTCCAGGGAGCAGTCCATGAGCTCCATCACCAGGCAGATGCGTGGCGGTGTCAGGCAGGCGGCCAGCAGGCGTACGACGTTGGGGTGCTGGCAGCGCCCCAGCACCTGGACCTCCTGAGCCAGGCTGTCGATGAAATACCGCCTACGCGGGTCTTCGCAGCCCTCGCTGCCACCAGCAGCTCCCAGCCCCCAGCCCTCCAGGGTGCAGTCTGTGAGTATCTTGACCGCCACCCTCTGCCCCTGGTACTCGCCCTCCGCCACCCTGCCGCATGACCCCTTTCCAAGGGTCTTTGACAGCAGCTTGACCTCGTCGCTGAGCTCCACGTCCAAGCGGACGTCGGGGCGCGGCGGCGTGAGGGGGGTGACCACCATGTAGGGATCCGCGGGAAGCAGAGCTGCAATAGTAGTGTTGTGTATGGCCCCATCGCCTTCCAGCAAGCCTGCAAGGGTAGAGGTGCGAAGGAGGGAGGCAGGCAAATTGCCGACCATCAACTAACATCCCAGCGCTGCATATTTACATGTGGACTCCGTCAGCACATTCATGGTTTCTCCCGCTGACTATGACCAGCCTTCTGCACATATACGTTGCTCATTCGAACAGTCGGTTCGCAGGAAGCGCGACGGAGTGGGTGCCGGAAAGGGTGGCGGAACGTATTCTGAAGCAGCTTGCCTTTCCTACGCCTCAACACTCTTTTCTGCTGCGTCCTAACAACTCTTGCTTTCCTGGAAACTGATGGAAGGTGGATGCGCTCAAGACCGCTGAGAGCTGCTAGGCGAGAGGAATAAATGTATAAGAGTCGTAGCCTATGCAAGCTGGCTGGAGCTCGAACGGTGGGTCAAGTATAAAATCAAGTATAACGGCGGTGGGTTAAGTATAAAATCCGCCTAGATACACGCGCGCATTGACCGTGGCGACCGCCCAAACGCTCACCATGGCTGGGCGAGTTAGCTTTCAGTCCCAGGTTCTGCTGCTGCCGGCTGCCCGCTTCCATCCCTGCCGGTCCGCTGTCGGTGGTGCGGTTGGCAAAGATGGCCGTACGCAGCCGCGAAGGGATGAAGTGGTTCATTAATGCTGAGCGGGAGGGAGTCTTGCCGGAGGACAGAGATGACGTTGGCACCGAGATGGCAGTGCTTCCCCTGGCGATCGAACAGCACGACAACCAATGACGACCGCGCGATCGTTGAAAGGATTATGACGCTGATGTAATTGCATCACAAACAATTGGAAGGGCAAGGTAATCAAGCAAGAAATTGGCAACAGCATATCAGAGATCCGGCGTGCAAATGACGCGTGAATGCCGTTCTCCATCATGCCATTGTGCCAGATAACCTGCGACGGATGAGCCAGTTGCTGCACAAGCGATCCGTCCCAAGACCACATCCCATCCGCCATCACGGGCGGCCGCGCACGGACCTTTGGGGCGCGGCAACCACTGCTCCAGCCGGTCTCTCTGTGCCCGGCTCGCCGCCGCCACTGTTGCCCTTAAGCGTCGAGTCCCGCCCGTCCTCCTGATCGAGCTTATTATGGCCGCCGTCGCTGGCCTGCTGCTGCAGGTAGTTACGCGAGCTGCAGCAGTTCCGCCTCCGCCAGCGCAACACAAGCACTACAACGACGGTGATGATAAGGATCAGCGTGGCACCTGCGACCGACAAGCAGCAGCAAGCAAGCAGTAGCAGCAATTACGCACCAGCAACAATTACGCACCAGCAACAACTAAGCACCAGCAAGTAAGCAGCAGCGGCAGCAGCAGTGCAGGCGCGGGCCATATGTTATACCTGCAACGCAAGCAAGCAAGCAAAGCTTCCGAACGAGCCCGATCCCGAATGCTCCGAAGCGCACCACCCAACCGACGGCGCATGGGGGGTGCCGAGCTTGTTTCATTCGACCACCAGTGACTTAATTCCCAGACCACGGTGCCGTGACAATACTTCCGCGCTCACCACCAAGCACACCACCCAGGATTGCGCCCAGCGTCGCCCCGTCGCCGCTACCACCGTCTCCGTCTTCGCCGGCTCCGTACAGGACAGCCTCCGCTGCCGCAAATGGCCGCGGCGGTGACGGGGCGGACGGCGGCACCGTGCCAGAGACCCAGGCCGTGTAGCAGCCCACCGTCCCCAGGTTCTTGACGCAATCATCGGTCATCATGTCACGACACACGTAAACCACTGACACACAGTGCACAACGTAGCCGTTGGGCACCTGGATGAACGCATGGGCGGGGTTTCGAGGGAGACCCGTGGATGCCCGAAAAAAACCGTTTAGAACAGGCGTTTTGAGATGCATGCTGGAGAACTGCATGGGCGGGGTGGGGTGGAGCGTGGAAGACACGGCCGCCGGGGTTGCTTGGGTCATGCAAACAAAAAAAATGCGATTTTCTCCCATCCTGCAGGTAGTTTCTGCTTCCCAAGCAAGCTCGTGAGCGCGCAACACATGCCCATGCCGATAGTTTTAGGGTTTAGCTGCTGACCGCAGTTGATGCGATCGCGATGCATGGAAGGTAGGTAGAAACGTTGATTGTTGGACGAACGGTTTATCCTCGCATGTACGGCACGTAGGCGGCGCTCGCACAACGACCTCAACGCCGTCGCGCTGCATACATACCGATATGCGATACTCCCATACGTGGACGCCGACTCCGCAGCAGCAAGCAGTCGTTCGCGGCACGCAAGGTTTGCTTAAGAGTACGCGCAGTACGCACATACGTACCTGACGCTGAGTGGCACTCATGTCCGCCCCGTTGTAGGCCATGTCGATCCACTCGCCCTTGTGCATCCAGCACCGCCGTTGTGGCGGCACGTCTTCCCCCCCCGCCGAAGTAGAATTGATGCAGCCGGTTTGAGGCACGAAGGGGCGGGCTGTTTGATTGCCAGGGATTGAGGACGGCCGTTTAGCGAGGGATTGGGACTGCGAGGGGTGTGGGGGGGAAGGGGGCGAACAGAGGATTGCAGCTTTGCAGGTGCCAGTGACAGGCTTTCAAAGTCAGGGCCCAGGTCGCTTCACGGACACAGCAAACGAGGTGTCCTTATTTCCTGTCATTTCTTCCTTCACCGCCGTACAAGCACCGATTGCTTCAATGAATCACGCACGTCCCCGCCGTCGGCAGGCTGGTGCTTGCCCCAAAGTCTGGAGATTTTAGTAACGATTAAGGCACTGCTTACCGCTCGTTGAAATGCTGCCGGAAAGCATAGATCTGCAGGACGAGGGGGCCCATCAGGTCGTCATGGGACATACAGCACATGGTGCTATGTGATTCGGCGGTCAAACTAACGCCACGTACGCCATAGGCAGCTGCGGTGGCCCGCCGTGGGTGGCCGAATGGAAACGGCCGCGCTCCGCCGCCATGCGCGTGTGACCAGAAAGGAAGGTGCTTGCGTCTAATTCCCAAAATGCGAATCGTGGACATACATACCCTGATCGAATAACACTTATGTATCGCCGTCTAGGAGCGGAAGCAACGGCGAACAGCCGCCATGGAATGATTCGGCGCAGAGTTTACATGTAGATACGCGCGTTCTTGGAAAACGATTACGCCCTGCCTGGATTTGCCCAGGGTGCACCCCAGGCCACGCAGTGATGGGTAGTGGAGGAGGTAGGCCTACGTCCACCTAGGAGGTGATGGCCGCAAGCCGGTACCAGCATTGTACCGCCGGCTGATGAGTCCCGAACTCGGCCCATGCATACGTAGTACTGCATGGACGGAAGCATTCTTCTATTTGATAGTGCGCGGACACGTGCAGCAGGCCAGGTGACCTACCGTGTAGGGCGAGGAGATTGTTCACTTTCAGAATGGCGCGCTCAGCAGGCAGGCAGGGCATCAGTAAGTCGATGCCCGGCGCCAAGTTCAGGCTGGCGTTCCGGTAATTTTTAATGACCAGCCGCTGGAATGTGAGCATCACTCCGTTGCGTAGTCTCACCTGGTTGGGCAGAGTGAGAATCATGGGGAGGCCGGGAGGGAGGGCACGGAGGGAGAGCAGGGGGGGAGAGCAGAGAGGGTCGGCAACCAAGCAACTGCCAGTACCACGTAAGACCCGCGCTCTGCCCTGGCCGAAACGATACGGCTGCTGCGTGGCACAGTGGCTACAGCCGGACGCGCCATGTACCACACCGCTGCCGTACGTATGTGGAGACTAACGACAGGTAACGACGCGCGCACGCATGCACATTGCTTGGTTATGCTACCTACCTTCTGTCTTGCGCCTGAACCATGCACGCACTTTGCACTATTGATCGACTCCGTGCATAGGGTAGATCCGCTATTATTCGCTTTCCGTTCGTAAAAACCAGCGGGGGGGGCCCGCGGCCCCCGTGCGCAAGCGCCGCGAATGCCGCGAGCTCACGGCAGGTACGGCAACGGCATCGATCTAATGGCGCGCGCGGGGGAATCGAAGCTAGAAACCCGGCGACAGCCCCAGCGTCGTGGCACCTGCCTTGCCGGCCACGTAGTTGGTATCCAGCAGCGGCCATGTGTCCGGTGACTCGTCGGTGCCGTTACCCGAAACGGTGACGTTTCGGAGCAACGGGATGGGCAAAATGTAGCCCTCCCAGTCGCTGTCCTGCCACACCATGCTCCTCGATACGATAATTGCGGTGACGTCTGGATCAGCCAGCGCTGCCGCAATGCCTGTGTGTTTGGTCAGAGGGCGATCGGGTCATTACGGGCAGGACAGACTGGTATTCTCGAGCAGTGGAAAGAAATGCTCTCTGGGGTTGCGATGCGTCGTACATGCATCAGTTGCATGGCCGGTGGGTAAGGCAAGGCTAAGCCAGGTAATCCCTTTTGCCGCCTACCATGGCCAGATACGGCTCCTTATGCCACTTCCTGGCGGCGGGGCTTCTTGCAGCCAAGCAACCGCGGGCGCAGTTTGCGACTACACATGGTCGGCTCTCCAGATACAAAATTTTCACAATCACCTTTCCTAGACAGGCCAGCTGCACGAGATGCGAAATCACAAAGGCGGCGGACTATATATGCAAACTTGGTGGTAGGCTCTGGTGGTAGGGGAAGCGTTCTGTCAACACGTGTCAACTGAGAGGCGATACGATACGGCCCCTCCAACAGTCCCAGCCTTATGAACTATGTGCGTTTGGTCAATTGATTTATATTAGGGTAGCGGTAGTCGCGCGTCTATAGCGATACGGAGCTACGCCCTGCCACAGGTATAACCCAGCATGCGGTAAAGTGGACTTCATGTTATAAAGGTGCAGCTTACCTACGCCTGAAGAGGCTATAGACGTTCTTCCGAACGTCTGCGCAGGCCAGCACGTTGCCACAAAAATGATAACGGCCATGAAGTTACGTGACGGCATCGCCGCACACGAAAATTGGGACATTATGCTGGATAGGAAAGCGGAGGTGATGTGAAGATTATTGTCTGCGGTATTGCGCACGGTAGCATGTACACATTCTTCCTCAGAGTTGCTTCAAATATGAAGTTACATGGACCTTCGCGTATAACGTTATGATTCGGTGCTTTACGATTGCCTCTATGTGGGCAGTTTTGCTGTTGGGGGGTTGGACCCCGAGGAACGTACCGGTCGTACTGCCTGTTCCGGCGTTTTGATCGTATACCGTATACGGATGCCGAACCCAACTTACATAAGCTTGCGACGAGTCGCATGAAGGGCGTGCCTGATACCTTTATAAGAGATTGTTGCATGTTTCAAGGAGTTGTGTCGTGGGCACATTCCATTTCTGGCAATCATAATGTGGCATTACTAAAATGAGGATGTGCTCAGCCAGTCTTATGATACAAAGTTCAGTATCGTGCGTTAGTTGATCCCTATTGCTGTTTGGACCTAAATATGGATCGGTATTGACAAGGGGATCTCTGACCGCAGTAAGCATTACAATGACAGGAACCCCAGCCGGACGTGACCGACCGCTTGGTTGTGGAAACTCTAAGTGTGCTCGCTCGGACCCCCACTCAGCCCTCCCTCGGCTTCCATTTAGCAGCGAGACGCCAGTATACGACTGCTGTCGTACATGTTTTCGTCTCCTGCCAACTCCATATCATTTTTGTCTTTCATTCTGATCCGTCTCTTTCGGACCCGTAACTCTCGCAACCTCATGTACGACGTAACTTCGTGTTTTCGTCAACGCCTCTCGTACACATTCGGTGTATCAAATACCGGTACATCGACGCTTCCTCCTTCGTTCTAAACAGCATTTCAACTAGGTCTTCAAATGGAAATGGATCTTTGAGTAATCAAGTATATACTATAGCGTTCCGTCGTTCGTTGTACGAGGCACGCCGATTAGTTTTGCGTGCTGTTGGGAATGAACTGTGGGGAATGGGCATAACGCCCAATGCCACGATGCTGCAGGTCATGAGTGTCGAGGACCAACGGGGTCTAGCGAGCGTGTTGCACCGTATTAGGAATCATCGTACAGCGATAACGGGTATCAGGACATAATTGCTACGTTATTTGAGTATGGCTACGTTTTCAATTCTTCTTTATGAATTACTTTGATTAGCGGTCCATGAGCCTCCTGCTGGCTCGTCTGGGCCTTACGAGCTCCAAGAGCTTGTAATCAATCATCAATCATCAATGCGTGCTGTGGATTTTATAACATAACAACGAGTTGTTACAGTTTCCTCAAGCCCGGGCGAACCCAGGACAAGAAGAGGGGCCCATGCCGGGCCTCACGCCATACGACAGCCGGGGCTGATCCCAGCAGACGCCCCGAAGAGCACAGGAAAGGCTTGAACGGCACAACGACGCCACCCCGCCCAAACAGTAGCCAAGACGCAACAACACAGCAGCCAATCGCCAGGCACCACAAAACCATATACCGAAACGCATAACCCGCACCAAATAGCGGGAAAGGGCGACAACAAAAAGCCCAGGCAGATCAGCTCAAAAGGGAGCCGGCAAGTGGCTGGGGGACGAACCTTGAACAACCCACACGGACGGGCCAACCACCGGGCCAACAAGCAAAAGGAATATCAGCACAAAGGGCATTTCAATAAAGCAAGCAGAACATCGCAGGCAGCACCCCCGCCCCATGGGCAAAGACCAAGACGCGCCAGCCCACCACAGGCACAACGGAGATAAGAACGGGGCCACTGTAACTCCTCTATTATTAAGAGTGACCTTACGACATTTAAAAATGTGACTTTACGACATTTATCAACTTATCTGGTTTACTGGAAAGGCCTCCACTCCTCCAGGTCATGCGCCGTGCAGAATGTCACGCAATTTTGGTGTAAGGAGCGCGTAAGGCCCTAATGGTCGTACGGCTAGCTATATAGGAGCACCGCTCCGTGTGGCATAACATACACATCACTACTTGGTAGCCAACGGCTATAAAAGGAAATCACCTTTGTGCCTACCTGCTCGGTAGACATAACGTTGGAGGATCGTCTCCTCCTCATGCCGTACTCAATACGACAAGCTCCTTCCTAACATTTGGACAGGGTAAATACCAGCAACGCGGATGACACCGTCTACAGGAACAAAAAGTTGCCTCGAACGTCCAATGCCTGCTCTTAAACGCGCTCGCAACAGCAGGGCGCGGCGAGGTTTCCTGTTTTTCCCTGTGCCTGTTGGGGCGTAGGTTTCAGGCAAGTGACCTCAAGCCCGGGCGAACCCAGGACCGACCTGGAAAAGAGGAGGGGCCCATCCCGTTCATGCTCTATGCCACGGCAAACGGCGTGCGAAAGTCTCTCTGCCAGGGCTACAATATCGCCAAACACGCATGTTGCAATAGGCCGGCTTCGTTGGATCAATAGCAGCCAGACGACTATGACGGACTACTGGTATGTCGGGTTTGGCTCGACGGCCGGAGCGCATAGCTTTTAAGGACAAATGTTCTTCTATCTGGTCAAACCCTGGCATGGAGATCTGGAATGTCGGCAGAATTCGGAATCTGAGGCGGCTCTTACAGTCTTGTATTGGAGAATATTGCTGAGACTGCTGTTAATTTCAGCGTGACAAAATCGCAAGCGTTGACCGCGATGCTACCTGTTTAATAGTATCATCCCGATGCTGTAAACCTATTGCAAAATTCTGGCGCGCTTTCCTGAGCGATCGGGCGCCTCGATGTTCAATCACTCGAATGCGCATCGTTCGCGCGCAAAATGTCGTGGGATCCGAATGGTTGGCATCACCCGGCCCGTCCGGCTTCATCATTTCATAAAGTTGTCGGCCATATTATCCCGGTGGACGGACAATGTCGCCCTCACCGAAGCAGGCCGCAAACGTGACCCCCGTTTCGGGTTGTACAACCCGCCATCTCGTCGCAATCATCATGGGGCATGGGTAAGCCGGATCAAAGAGGCTTCAGCTGCCGGTTGATATATGACCGGCAACACACCACACCTCATATGCAACAAACGCACCACAGGCCTATGCGCTGCCTATGGGTCCAAAACGCTAGCGGTAGCAACGTGGAGAGTTTTTCGACATGCCGAAACAAACGTGAGTAAACATGCTTTTGTTTGGGTCTCTGAAGCGGCGATTGACTTACTAATAATAAAGTTGTTGCAATGTCCTCAAGCCCCGGCAAACCCTGGACAAGAAGATGGGCCCCTACGGGCCCGTGTCCGTGCCCACGCCTTAGTACTTCCCCCTTGCCACTCTTGGCGCGGCAGCCGCGCCGAAGTCGAGGTTAACGATGATTCTAAAAACATTTCCGAGTACGTTTCTTGATTCTTGACTTATACCTCTTTCTGACTTGTACCTCTTTCGTGAATCAAGGTACCTGTAGTATGAACGCTGGGCGCGTGATTAACTCTGTTTTTGACGCTACTTAAACCGGTATGCAATTGGTAGCGTAGCTCCCCAGGACCCTGCCGCCGCACCTCAATCCTCTGAACCAGCAGCAATGGTACAGCAGCAGCGGCCCTCCCCACCTCCATTCGTCACCCGGTTCCCTGCACTACTGCTATTGGCGCTGGTCTTCCACCACCTGCCCCGCTGCCTCCCTAGCTCCCGCGCCCGCCGCCGCTGCTGCGATGCATCCGACCGCTTCCGCCAGCCGCTCATAGTCCGATAGTGTGTTGTAGACGTGTGCGGATATGCGGGCGTACAAGCGACCTTGGATGCATTTGACGGGGCACTCCACGGCGTGCATATGGTGCAGCAGGTCCTGAGGGGGAGGCGGTGGTGGCCGGCGAAGCGGACACGGCGGCGAGGCAGCAGGCGGCATCATCAGCGGCGGGAGGTTACACCACCACCTGTCAGAGTGCATTAGGTGCTGTTAAATGCGTTTTGCTACATACATTGATCGACCAGCTCCACCCCTTTTGACATCTGCGCTCGCCCTTGTTTGTCAAGGTTTGTCATGTAACGGCTCACCCTGCCCGCCGTACCCGGTCCATCCGGTATCCCAGCCATTTCCTCCCTTCCCGCCATAGTCCTAGCGTCTCGCGATTCACCCATTCCATTCAGCCTTCCCTCGCCTGCCCGTCGCATGTCCCCTTCGTGGTCCGGTCCTGATGCTCGCCGCCTTTGCGCGCTCATTTGGTCTTTCCTTGCCATTCTCAGGTCAGTCTACCTCTCCCACCTTTTCCGCACATAACCGGGCGGGATCCCCTGTGCCGGGCACGTTCTTCTTTCGTTCGCGTTCAAGGGCTGTTGACCGATTACAGGGCTGCTCTCCGTCAGACTTCAACTCCACTGACTTCGCATATTATTACGGCCACCATTCACTTCTTCCGATCAGCTTCTCCGGCAGCCGCCTTTCCTTCGTTTACTACTTTAGTCGCATTCATATCATCTTATCTTACCGTCTACGTTGCCTTATTACCTTACACTACGATTCGGCAGCGCCTCCGCTCCGTCTCCTCGCCTCCCATCTCTTCTGGGCCACTATCTCCAGCGCCCCTTGGTTCGTCGGCCGTGGATTCGCGGATTCTCTCATACACCCCCTTTCGATGCAAGCGGGAGGCGAGTGTGCGCGTGCGAGCGGCAGGCTGTATGTCGCGTTTCAGCCGCGCACTCACTCCACCTACCGGTATCTACGGGACGAACGCAGCTGTAACAGGCGTTTTCCCAACCGCAGTTTATTCTCCCAGTGAAGGACAGCCATCTCCAAACCCCATACCACGCACCAATATGGGGTGTTCGGGACGTCGCTTGGAGCCCCTCTGCGAAATCCGTCGCAGCCCTATCAGTACCGACCTGGAGCCGTAGCCCTCCCCCGCACCCACCCAGCCGCACCTGCACGTACTTAGCGTCCGTGGAGGTGGCGGGCTCGGCTTCGGCCAGGCCCTGCGGATCGCGCGCGGGGGCGGCGCGGCAACGGCGAGTGGGACCCCGCGACGATTGCATGGACGGGAGCAGACCCATGGGTCGGGGCAAGCGGTGTCCGGGGAGTCCGTGGCCCGTGTACATACCGGTTGGGTCCAAGTGGATGCGGCTACGAGGCCGGCCTGGCCCCGTCAGGTGAACCGACGCTGTCTCGATACCAGCATCGCCGCTGCCTCGGCACTAGCGCCAGCACCCGCTACGCATGGAACGAGCCTCCGGCTGCTAACCCACCCCACCTGTCTGACGTGCAACGACCCGACCAACCACCGGCAAGCGGCCCATCCCGCATCCGGCATCTATCTACGCTTTTCCCAAACCGCCCAAACCAACCGCCCTAACCAACTCGGTTACCTTTGGCAGCTCCACCAGCGCCATGGCGGCGCACATGTCCAGGGAGGGCGCCAGCAGCCCCGTATGCCACCGCTGCGCCAGCAGCGCGACTGCGTCGCGCAGCAGCGACCGCATGTAGCTCCGAACCCGGTCAGGGCCCAGCGCCCGCCACAGCGCCAGCGCCGAGGAGGTAGCCAGGTAGGGCGCGTAGTCGCGACAACCTGTGTACGTATCGGAGGTGAGCGGTGCTGGTGAGCGGTGCTGGTGAGCGGTGCTGATGAGCGGTGCTGGTGAGCGGTGCTGGTGAGCGGTGCTGCTTTAACCCGGGGTGCAGCGATGGCGCCGGCGCATGGCGCCGTATCACCAGTATCCGCTGTGTCCAGGCGACCTCTTTTGAGGTCGTCTGGGTTGAATGGAGCTTTAGGGTTTTAGGGTTTTAGGGCTGTAAGCGGCGAAGGCTCAATGTGAGCCATCTGCACACGTACGCCTCGTTCCCTTCTACCGTCTGCACGTATGTGACGTCGGTATATGCCACACTGCTCGACACCTACGGTATAATATTTACCCCACAGTCCAACCGCCGACCCGCGGATCCGCCCCGCCGTACCGTCCCAGATGAAGTCCGACGTGAAGCCGCAGCCCGAGCCGTGGCTCACCACCAGCGGCCGCACGAACGCCTTGCGCGCCGGAGCCACCCACAGCAGCGCACTGCCTCGGGGGGCGCACAGCCACTTGTGGCAGTTGGTTACAAAGTAGTCTGGCACGCAGAGCTCATCTCCCACACCACCGGAGGCCTCGACCGTTGCGGCGGCGGCAATGGAGCCGCCGGCGTCCGATGCTTCATCCGCCACCGCCACCGTCGGCGCTGGCGCCGGCGCCGACGCGGCTGGTGGTGGTGTTGGCGGCGGCGTCGGACGCTCGCCGGCCTCAGCCGTGCCGCCATCGGCGGTGCCGCTGGCGCTGCCGCCTCCGCCGTTGTGCGGCAGCCCCGTTCCTCCGCAGACTCCACGGCGCAGGTCCAGATGCTGCTGCCCTAGGGCGTGAGCCCCGTCGATGAGAACCTGCACGCCCCTTCGGTGGCACCACCCCCGCCCACCCACCCACGGGGTTACCGGGCCGCCGGAACGCACATGTTTTGAGTTCTCAGACACAACTAGTACATTCAGTTCCAAGTTATGTACCAGGCACAAACGCACACAATGGCAATTGGGCACGGACCCGCAACCCCCGTCCACGTTCGCGGATTGCCTCTCTACCCCGTCCCAACCCCAGCCTTCGCAGCCCCACCTGCTCCTGCACAGCCTGGTGAGCTCCCGCACCGGTAGCACCAGCGCCGTGTTGCTGGTGACGGAGTCAAACACAGCCAGGCGGGTGCCGGGCGGCAGGGTGCGGGCTACCAGGTCCACGATGTCCTGCGGGCCGCTGGGGGGGCCGCAAGCGGAGGGAGGAAGGGATGCAGTAGGAAGGGAGCGAGCAGGGAGGAAGGGGTGGGGTAGGAGGGAGGCGAGGAGGTTTCGTGTGGTCTACCTTACATATAGTGAGGTGTGCCTGCCTGCAGCTGCCTTCCCGGCGGTAATGAGGACCTCCACCTCCCGGCCCACAACTCCAATGCCAATTCAGCGCAGCCAGCGGGAGGAAAGAAGCAGCGTGCGTCGAGCTTATGACCGGCCGTCATGACCGAGTCATGACCGAATCATGACCGAGTCATGAACGAGTCATGACCGAGTCATGACCGAGTCATGACCGAGTCATGACCGAGTCATGACCGAGTCATGCCCGGCCGTCATACACCGATGGCTAGACTGCGATGCATACCTGACTGGGAACGACACCTCGCCGTACACGACGTTGATGCCTCCCGGAGCCTCACCCCCGTCGCCGCCAGCGGCAGCGGCAGCGGCAGCCGCCGGGTCCGTCCCAGCCCCCCGGCCCGCAGCAGCAGCCGACGCCGCCTGCGCCATCTTCTTCACGCTGCCGTACCTGCGGCAAGGCGGCGGTGTGAGAGCAACGGGCGGCTCGCGACGCCGGTCCCATGAGTAGCCCTGAGGGCCTTACCCACCCCATCAACTTGTGTGCCGCCACTGCCACCCGTACGGAAAGGCGTACAATGCCCCCCTTGCCTGATGCAGGCAACTGGATAAAGGCCTGCGCCCACACGGGACTACGGCTGCGCGGACCGCCTATGTCGTACGCATGTCGTACCCGATGTTCAGCATGTACAGCGTATCGCCAGGGCGCAGGCCTGCGCAGCATGGGTTGGCGCAGATATGTGACACGGGTTGGGCCGGATCCGCGACACGTTTTAGCCATGAGGGGGGTCCACGAACGGCCGCGTCCCGGGGAGCAGCCACGGAGGTACCGGGAGCTCCAGGGAGGGCGGCCTGCCCTCGCCCGCGCCGTGGGATCCTCCCTGGACCAATTCCGTCACGCCAATCATCAACGCACTGGTGCGAAGCAGCTGAGGACACGGCGGCGCCGCCATCAGCGGGCGGGTCGGAAACACGAGGGCACCAATACACCCAGGACGTCCCCCCCATGGCATGCGACCGCCGCCCCCGCCCCCTACCCTTCCGCGCATCTGCTCCAGCCCCGGCCCGATTTAACGCTCACCGGCAGCTTGGATGGCCACATTGAGGCCTGTGGTGGCGTTGGGTACGAATACCAGGTCCTGGCAGGCCACAGGTGGGGGGGGTAGCGAGTGGGGCAGCGATTGAGGGCAGCCGTGTGCTAAGTTTTGGGGTATAGGTGCCAAGTTAGGAGCTGGGGTCCGAAAGAATTCACGTGTCAAAGGCGACAGGAGTGACCAGCTCCAAGTGCACATTAGGACATTGTATGTGCATTTGTGGGCGACGGCGAATAGATGAGGACAGGCCCCCCGAACTAAGTCCCGCCAGCGCGTGCCCACTGACCCGTGGGTCCGCCCCGATGAAGTCCGCCATTTCACGCATGACTCGCACCATGTGCGGGAATAATTCCCTGAGAGATCAGAGTCGGGAGCTGGGGACAGATGTTGGTTCGGGGAGCGCCGCTTTGGGCCGGGCGTGAGCAGGCGCAAGGGCGGGTCGTGTGTGCAACCCGGGGCATGTCTAACACGCCGATTCCTTTCGCATCATCCTCACAAGCAACGAGGAGGAGTACATATCCTCTCTATGGGGTGCATTAAATGCATTAAAAGATGCATGCAGCAGGCGGAGGGCACGGCACCTGCCTGTCGAGGAAGCGCAGCGGCTGCGCCTCACAGTGCTCGCGCCACTGGTTGGACTCCTCATGCGCGGTCCGACAAACAGAGCCAAATGCCCCGTGGTTGATAAATGTCCAGCGCTTGAAGTCGACCATGAATAGCTGCTGGCAAGGCTCGCCAAACTCCATTGTCGCGAATTCCTCCAGCGACGGCGGCGCGAACGGCCGTTCAGGTGGCACATATGATTCGCGTGGAATGGCTATCATGTCCTCTACATTGTCCGTAAAAAAGCTGCCGAAGTTTTGATAGCCCGTGCGGGCCACCACAGGCGCGAGCAAGGAAGGCATGGGCCGTTCCATCATTGCGCCACCCCAGATTCGCAACCCTTTCCAATTACTACTAACTGTTTATTCTAATCGTATGGATTGTAAGTAGCGTTCTTAGAAGTCGACCAACTGCACGACTTTGAACAGCTGGAGACGGTTAGCTGCACGTTATTCATATCACAACTGTTGCTGGTGCACCGGCATGCGTCAAACTTTAGAAGTACATGGAAGCTGCATAGTTTATGGCCTTTGCGTACTCATGCAAATAACAGTGGTATCGTAATGTGAATATGGCAATATTGCTACTAGCCTACCATACCGGTACTTCAAGTAGCGTCCTAGTTTGAGCAGGATCGTCTGAGAGCGAGATGTAAATACTGGTACACGATGTCAATTGCATTGGCGATGACTATCCTACCTTGAATGGCGTGGGATGCCGCTTCGCGGACAATTCAGCTTCCGGTCCAATTCCGGATGCTTGCCGGGAGCCTTAACGGGCATATGCCGTTGGCACATCCCACATAAAATTAGTGGCGGGTACAGAATGAGTGCTGTCGCTTAAACAATGCCGTGATAAACAATCCGACAGCACCAAGCCGCTTTCCAAAAATACATATTTTTGGTATATCGACAATTACGCAAGCTCTCTTCCTAACATTTTGGTTACTTGTCCGTAATCGTACGTGCTGTAAGGTAGGTTCAAACGATAGTACCTTGGGACTGCGGCGGACTGAAACATGGATTATCTACTAACAAAGAGTATTAAACATGCCGGGAGTATCTTTCGTAAACAGTATTAGGGCACCAGGCCTGGCGCACGGCAACGAGGCAATACTCCTATGGTTTCGGGGCCTAAGACCCATATAGGCGGCGAGAAGTAGGGGCTCGATGTGAATCTCAGGAACAGGGACGGGAACCCGGTGTAGATCGCCCCGCGCCGGCATTCCACCGCAACACGGGGGGGCTCCAGACCTGCGCCTGCGGTAGGTGAACGAATAGCCCCTCGATAGGCGCACCCTGAGTGGCGGCAGCCTGGCGAGGACGGCGGGTGTGTGTGGCAAATGAGGCGGTTATCGGCGCTACCCTGTAACTTGCTGCTTGGTGTGCATCTGCGAAAAGGCGCGGCGCTGGTCAAGTGCGACATGTTCAGGAAGCCGCGGCCATCGGCCTGCAGCGGCCGGAACAGGTGGTCTCCGAGCTCCGAGCAAGGCGCCGGCCCCGGGCCGCTTAAGAGGCACAAGTACGCGATAGAGCATGTATGAGGCGGCAGTACTCGGCCGTAGAGCCATCGCGGATAGGAAAGTGCGTGGCAGCGGCGGCTGGGAAGAGGCGGCGGCGGCAGCGTATAGGCCGCCGAGCAAGGCTTAGACTGTGCTAGTTGGTGCTGCTGACGACGCCGAACATTCCGTCGGTGTGGGTCCGAGGGTCATTTCCCGCTGATGGCATACGATGATATGTTACATGTTCCCGCAAAATGGCCATATGTTCGACAGAGTCCTATTGGGATAATAAGCTTACAGGGAAAGAATGAAAATATTGCCAGTTCCTCAATCGCCTGTGAATCGCTCAAACATTAATCGATCCATCCCAACCATGCGCATGCACGGCCACGCGACATCTCCAGCCCTGTCCAGCCCCTCCACGACCCCTCCACGACGCTCCACGCATCTCTTATTGTCCCCGGTGTACCGCACGAGGGCTAAGCCGCAATCGTCCAAGCTCAAGCTTACCGCAAAAACATTTGCGAAGCCAAGGGCTAGGTACAACCTTGAAACCGCGAAAAAGCCTTCCAACTTGATTGGCAAGCACCTCCTTAATCACTCTCATCGGTTGGTAAAGCCGCGGGCCCCGAATGATCCCGAATGACGCAGTGTCCACCCCCCACCCAAAAGCCGAGAAAAGCCAGCGAAGCCGAGCTAGAAACTAGGACCGAGCAGCCCGATCGCCACCACGATGAATAGGCGGTGGATGATCGAATGCATGGTCTCATGACCACGGACGAACGCAACATTTCAGAAGAGTGCTACTATATATGGTGATGTTCTTACGTTACTAGCACTATTCCTAGTAGGTGGGCAATCACTGCAAGATGACGAGTGCATACAGTATACCCAAGTAATTCATTATTTCATTTGCGTTAGAAAACGATGGCCTATCAAACGCGGCCCCAGACAGAAGCCGTCTCGCCGGTTTTAAAAGGACAGATAGGTGGGACAGACATATGGCTCCCCTATTGCCTCATGCATGGCGCTTGAGGAATGCCTAGGACGGCGGCGCATCCTCTACAAGACGTTGTGCACCCTTGAAAACGATACTAAGCATTCCGCGCGACAAATACACAGCAGGCAGTTGCAACCATGCCTTTTTGTCTTCCCAACGAACTTTGCCTTGGCGCAGGGAGCCTATGTATTATTGGGCGTTTCAGTCCAACCCTGGCCCTGGCTGGTCCTCAGTCAGCGCCGGCAGCCTGCGGCAGCAGGGCTGAGCCACTCCGAGAGGCAGCCTCCGGAAGGAAATGCTTGGAGTTCCATGTCTTTATTATGATACCTTACTCTTGTCGATCTACTCTTCTTTCCACACGTAGTACCAGTAGCCAGCGGGTAAATTTCCTCCGGGCCCAGCAGCGCGCGCGCCGGCAGCACCAACGGATGACCAGACCAGACAGCGCACAGGGTTTGCTTAAGCATACTTGCCATTGTCGCTGCTTCATAGTATACGATATAGGATCAACGAAAGCGCGCTCACTTTCCAGCACAGGACGCTTCGCAGCGGTGACTGCGACTTTGATCGCGACCAAGGCGAGCATCGCGACGACCGCATCTTCATCATCCCAGCCCGCGAGCAACCTGCCGGGCATTGGCCAGCAACGAGTGCATCGAAAATGGCATCCATAGATCCTTAGCACATAATCGATCAGTGCAGTGGTTGGGACATTTTGGGATGGGCGCGAAGGGCGGATCCGAATTGCGACGTGGCCAAGCCGAACCCATCCGCATCTAGAGACGAGCAAGGTGTTGAATTGCCACCCATAACAGCCGAAAATGGAACGCGCTGCACAGGCGCTACGGCCGTCTAGCACGCCACAGCGGCCGCCCCGTTGGCTGGAACCGGATGCGGACCACCCGCTGGGGTTCCGCCGAAATGTCAATGCAGATATCCGTTTCTTGGCTTGCTTGCCGTACGAGATATGGTCCTTGTGACACTACGGTTGCCTGCCCTGCCCCGTGCCCTGCTTCATTGTGCCTCTAAAGGCAAGCAATGCGGCGCGCCCCTTTCGCAAACACGCACGTGCACCCCGTCTTCACCTCGCTCACCTGCTCCTGCACCAAGATGATGTGTTTGACGATCTCAGCCGCAGCGGGCCGCCTCTGCGGTTCTTGGTCCCAACATCGCGAAAGCAGACGCAGTAGCTTGGATGGCCGCCGGTCGTCAGCGATGCACCCGAGGGGAGGCCGCTCCCCGTGTATCGTCACCCTGCCGGGCAGCACCGGTAGATAGTAGTGCCAGGCAGTGCGAGGTTTACCGAGGAGTAAAAGTAAGACTTACGAAACACGCGGGTTGCGAGGAAACCCGTGTACGAACTAAAAAACCGTTTAGGACAGCCGTTTGGAGATGCGGGTAGGTGGTGGCAGGGGTAACATGTTGGTCGTTTTGCGGGTAGGAAGAAACACATCCGAACCTTACTGGTATGCATGGCGTGCTGCGCAGAACGGAGAGCGACAAGCAGAACGCGAAACCACGGGCCGCCCGAAACCACGAGCAGCCAGCCAATTGGCCGTACGAGTACGACAGCGCGGCGCACCTGTATGCCACCCAGACGGCCTGCTGGCCCTGCGGGTGCCAGATAAAAGAGGCGGAGTAGAGGATGTTTAGGGGTTTGTGTTTGCGGGCTGGCGTCGTGGGGTTGGTTTGCTGGGACAGAAACACTTCACTCATCGGACGGACTATCAATCAATGGGCTGACAAGACACGGGTTTGACGCAATTAGGGAAGTAAGCGGCTAGCTAGTGGTGAGTAGGCAGTGAAACACGGAACGCAAGAGACAGGCCCAAGGAAGAGCGAGGCAGGCATGGGTACGGCCCTTGTCCCTTCCGCCGGCACGTCAGCTCGTGCAGTCAGGCGACCCACCTACCTCCCAAGGGCTCTGCCCTGTCAGCATCACCCACAGGAGCACGCCGAAGCTATAGACTGCGTGCATGGCAGAGCAATTGGGGAAACGATGCATGATGGCGACCACGCATGGTCCTGATGTTGTATGATTGTAGCGTGGTTGCGTGAGTCACGGGCGCCCTGGGCGTAGCGTATATGACGCTCCTTTGACGCCTTGTACCAGGCAAGGGGCAATTCGTCAGCCAGCTGCGCTGGCGTGGCCAGTACGCAGAGATCAGGGACCAGTACTCAAAGTCCACCTACCAAATTTAACCCGAGTCCACTTACCGTCTGCATGGTGGCTGATGGAGTTGTTCGCAACGTCGAAGAGCTCTGAGGATAGCAGGGCAGGGTGCGGGGCAGCCGGGGCCGAGGGAGGTCCGGGGATCGGGAAAGCGGGTTTCGGGGCCGAGAGTCAACGGAGGAGGAGCAGTGGACACGGAAAAAGGGCCTGCACTTGCTCCCGCCGTGATTACAGACCAGCTGCTGCGCCCCCGTGCACCCCAGCCACCACCCACCCACCCACCTGGCGCCATGTACGCGGGCTGTCGTCATCGGGGGTTGCGACGGAGACGCAGATTGGACGTCGTCGTGGGGTCGGACACGCAGCATAGTTTGCGGGAGGAGAGGCACGAGCGGAGGAGGGAAGGGAAGGGATCGGGCAGCATATCATGCGGGCTGCTAGTTTGGAGACAGGTGTCGTGATACTGGGACCTCCCGACATGCGTGTACTGGATGCATGCTTTTCGGCCCAAGAGGGCTCACGTAAAGTCAAATTAAGCCTTGTTAGCTACTGTTAGCCGATTTGAATGCGGAGCGCGGAAAGAGGGTGGTACGGCTAACGATCAGCTTCCACCACTGTCACGTCCTGCCTAGTCCAGCAAAGGTCCATAAACCCCCCTTCGAGCCCTTCCTCCGCAGCACCCACCGTCCCAGCCTCCGGGGTCTTGGTGGCAACCGTCGCAAAGCGCAACCGCGCCAGGCCAAAGTCCTGTAAAGTGGCGAGGGGCGGGACAGGACATTATGGGGGTGAAGAGGTGTTTTGATCTTGGCCTCGTCTCCGGTTCTGGCCGGGTTTGGCATGTAAGATGGATGAAGTGAGTTCGGGTGGCGTGGGTTGCCGATGCCGCCGGAGCGGAAAAGGAGTAGTGAGCCGGTTAGGTCAGGCCAGCTGCCCGACAACACGACGCCTCCTTTCCCTGCCCCGTCCCATTAATACCCACCGACAACCTTCGCCACCACACGCGACTAAGTGTGCTGCTGGTCTTACCCCGGACCCGACTGACCCGTGGAACGCCCGGGAGCAGGGCGCTCCCGCTCCCGCTGCGCCACTCCGCCCTCCACTACTCACCGATAACTTGGCCACCACACGTGACCCCGTCTGCAGGCCAATGAGCACGTTTCTGCAAGAGAGTGGTGGCAGGTGGGAGCGCTGTTGCCGCAAGGGATGGGCTGATGGGACGTGTTGAGGGCGGCGGCGACGCAGGCATCGTAGCACAGGGCAGGCTCGGGGCGCGTCAAAAGGTTTGCCATGGGATTGGTCAGGTCCGGGCTGAAGCAGCGCTAGCAGCAGAAGTGAAGCCCTGCGGCACGCGCGGCAGCCGGCAGCCCTGGTCTATTTATCCTACCTACCTATTTACCTACCTACCTACCTACCTACCTACCTACCTACCTACCTACCTACCTATCTATCTATCTATCTATCTATCTATCTATCTATCTATCTATCTATCTACCTACCTATCTACCTATCTACCTATCTACCTCACCCTGGTTTGAGGTCTCGGTGCACGATGGTGGGGTGCAGGTACTCCAGTCCCCGGGCCACGTCCAGGGCAATGTCTAGCACCTACGGAGTCAGCAGCAAACGGTGGCGGCGGCAGCAGCAGCGGCGGCGAGCAGCAATGATACGACCGTGAAGGGTAGCGCCTGCTACCACTAAAATGTACGCATGGTGCGCACGAGTGACCGCCTTGCGCTGGGCGGCCCTTCACCGAAGCTCCGCAGTAGTACTGGGCTGATTGCTGCAGCATCGGCTGCGCCCGCGACAGCGTGCAGCTGCCTGCGCCGCCCACACTCCAGAGACCCGGGAACTCCACTGGCCGCTCCAGAGGCCGCCCCGCCCCAATTCCCAGTGTATGGGTGCGGTACCGGTGCTGTACCAGTGACGTACCAGTGGCGTACCAGTGGCGTACCGATGCCGTACCCGTGACGTACCAACGAGGTACCAACGAGGTACCCGTGAGGTACTGGTGACATATATTGGTGCAGTATGGGTGAGATGCAAGGGCGCCCGCCCCCGGCCACCTCCACCGGCATGCAAACGTACGACTCACGTGGTCGCAGGTAGCTCACACGTCATCCCGCGACAGTGCCGTACAGCAGGTCTCACCAGGTGCAAGGGCAAGAGCTCGCCTGGCTTGCTGTACATCAGTCGGTCCAGGGAGCAGTCCATGAGCTCCATCACCAGGCAGACGCGTGGCGGTGTCAGGCAGGCGGCCAGCAGGCGTACGACGTTGGGGTGCTGGCAGCGCCCCAGCACCTGGACCTCCTGAGCCAGGCTGTCGATGAAACACCGCCTACGCGTGTCTTCGCAGCCCTCGCTGCCACCAGCAGCTCCCAGCCCCCAGCCCTCCAGGGTGCAGTCTGTGAGTATCTTGACCGCAACCCTCTGCCCCTGGTACTCGCCCTCCGCCACCCTGCCGTATGACCCTTTTCCCAGCGTCCGCGGCAACAGCTTGACCTCGTCGCGGGGGTCCATGTCCAACCGAACATCGGGGCGCTGGGGCGTGAGGGGGGTGACCACCATGTAGGGATCCAGGGAGGGTAGGACTGCTGGGACCTTATGGCTGGGGTTGCGGTTGCCGTACCCGTCGCTTGCGGAAGCGCCTGAGATGGTACAGTACAGAAGAAGGGCGGGCAAGTTGATGAGCCAACATGAGCAGGTCGTGAGGCATCGCGCAGGAACGCCTGAAATGGAACGCAGCGGCGAACACGAAAGGCTGTGGCAGGCTGGCAGCTCCCTCTGCCGCGGTTGGCCGGCACCGGCTCGACCTCTGGTGAGTCGAGCAAACAGCTGCTAGTTGGGTGGTTTTCAAGCTATCCAGCAGCTGCTGAACAGCGGCCAAACAGCAGCCTACTAAGGGCTTGCGACCCATGGACTGGTAAAATCAGACCCTGTGACCCTGGGGGCTGCTCGCCTACCGCGAGCAACTGAGACGCGCGCCTGGCGCGCGTTGCGATGGGTGTGTCCCGCCCAGCAGCCCCATCCATGCTGCGACGCGGGCGGGCCCTGTCGCTCGCACCTCCACTCATCCACGCACCTAATGCATCATGTTTTGGGCGTCTAAACTGCTCCCCGCAACAAGCATGATATCGACATCAACGAACGTCCCAACCGGCAACGAACCTGAATTTAATGAGGAACCGTCCGCAAGCAGATGGTCGCACGCGGTCATGGAGCTGTTCGCCCCTGTCACTTGGGCGCTGAGCGTGTGTCGGTACGCCGCATTGCGTAAGTGGGATGGAGAGGAGCAGCAGGACGGGGAGTCATTGAAAGAGACAGCGGTCAGGAATGGCGAGTAATCGGGGCACGGCGTGAGGGGGATTCCCGCATGTGGAAGTGCCATCAGAGAGGCACCAGCAGGCCGAGACTGCCTGCTGCGTTGGCGCTGGCATGTTGCGTCGTCGATTGATGCATGAATGTAACCAATTCCAACGACCATACGGGAACCCGTCCGGTTGGTTATTTTCCGTGTAGGTAAGTAACGCGGCTCAGCGGTAAATTGCCACAGATACCGGCAACCCATTATTTTCGGGCACACGACTCCTCGTGAGAGGGTTCGCAGCCTTGCACGTAGACCGGTGGAGCGGCAATCAACAGATAGAGGCAAACAGCGGAAAACAAGCAGATTACGGCCACCCCCCAAGTACCGATACCAGTCTAGCTAGTCCTGCGTGCCAAAGCGGATTTGGGGTTCCGGGTTTCCGCATCATCCTCAGTCGTGGAACCCTGCTGTGGAAAGAGCGGGTGGTCGTCCGACAGCGACCCACCCACCTCCTTCCTACTCGGCGTCCTAGTCCACGGGCTTTCCTCAACTAACCTCCCCTCCCAACCCCGGGCGCACCTTAGTTTCCTGAACCAAGTTCTCCAGCATGCACCTCGAAACGTCAATCATAAACGGTTTTTCTTCGTACACCTGTTTTCCTTGCAACCCCCCGGGCGTACCTGAGCGTGTCGGAAGTGTCAACATCGACGGCGTGGCTGCTGGATCCTTTCAGTGTTGGACTTGCCCCGTCCCCGGCCTTCTGGCCTCCGCCGCCGCTGGTATGTTGGCGCTGCGGGAGCTTGGACGGCTGCTGGCTCCGCCGTCTTCGTCGGCACACCAGCAGAACCACTCCAGCAGCGATGGCACCGACCAGCATAACACCTGCAGCAGCACCACCAGCACCAACAACAGCATCAACAGCAGCAGCAGCACCACCAGCACCAACAGTAGCAACAGCAACCAAACGCGGAGGGCATCTACGGTTACACCTGCACTGAGCCTCTGAACCTCATCCGGAAGCGCTAGCCGCCTGGTCACAAGGGTACCTAATCTGGCAACCCTGCTTGTCCAGACTTTCGCCGTATAGTAGGCTATATTTGCCTCTGCGCGGCTCTACAACACTGCGCCACCAAGGACGCAACCTTACCCCATGCACGCGGCAACCCCACCCCTTCTTTACGAATACATCGCGCCCCTACATCTCCGCCCTCGCTTCCAGCCTAGCACCTCAATCCACTGCCCCTCAAGCCACTGCCCCTCAATCCGCTGCACCTCAAGCCACTGCCCCTCAAGTCACTGCACCTCAATCCATTGCCCCTCAATCCACTGCCCCTCAATCCACTGCACCTTTCCACCAGCCACCGCTCCACCGGGCCAGCAGCAGACGTGGGCGGCCCCCTAAGCCCTAAGCCCTAAGCCCTAAGCCCTAAACCCTAACTTGATTCAGCTCACCTCCAACCGTGCCAGCAGCGATTGCTCCCAGAAGCACGTCGCCGTCTGCGGTGCTCGGGCCGGTGCCGTTGTCCACAGAAGCGTCCGGCGCTGCGACTTGCGGTTGCGGTGGCCTTAGCGCTGATGGCGGCAGCTTTCCTTCCAGGTAGGATTCGTAACAGCCGACCGTACCAAACTGGGTAATGCACTCCACGGCCAGCATCTCTTGGCACACGTACTCTACCGACAACAGCCGCAGCACATATCCAGTTTGCAACTGGATGGGCAGGGGGAAGCCCATTGCTTCAGCGGACCACAGAGCAAGCCCCGGATCTGTCAGTGCCAGGCCACCAGCACATACACCCTCCGCGAAGGGACCGGCGCGGGAAACCTGCTGTCAAAACATGCTTCAGACAGCCGCGGCCGCGCTCGCAGGCTCCTAGTCCTCCCTCGCTCCCCATTCGAGCAATCACCTGCTTCTGGTTGGCGTCGACGTTCATTCCATAGATACCCATGTCGTCGTACGAGCCTCTGTGCGGCCAGCACTGCCGCTGCAACGGCACATCTTCAGCTCCTGGCGAGCTGGCGTCCACGCAGCCGGTTTGGGGGACGAAGCCGCGGTAGGTTTGGTTGCCGGGCATGCTGAGAGGCCGCGTGCTCATTGCGTGAACCTGCGGGCGAGAAGTGGGGAAGCAGGGGCCCGCTGATGGGCGGCGGAGGGGCCGCGGCGAGGAGTGGGGAAGCGACGGGAAGCCAGGTCGGGCAGGGCGGCCGGTGTCATGAGGGCTGCAAGGAAAACCCGTGTACGAAAGAGAAAACCGTGTCAGGAGGGCAGGGACCCCCTCTTTAAGCAGCGGCAACCATACACACGGGGCGCTGGGCAGCCGTCAATGACAACCCTAAAGCCCTAAAACCCTAAGGACCGAAGATACCCAGTAGTGGCATCGACCCGCCGACTTCCAAGCAAGCGCATACAGCAGACGCACGCTGCCCAACGCGCCAGGCGGGCGGGCGCTAGCTCGCTTGTTAACACACGGCGGCCTCGCCAACACTGGCGGGGCTCCATTTGGCTTGCACATTACGGTAACCCTCTCGAGAGGGCAGGGACGGAGGGCAAGCTGTTCAACAAGACGAGCTCCGCGTCGGCCCGTCCGCCCACAAAGTAAGCTCCCGGGCGGAACAGGGGCGCGCGCCCCCTAATAACCTGCGGTGACGACCGGCTCACCATTGGCTGCATGGAAGCCGGGTAGCACAGACCTGCGGGTGGCGGCGGGGAGGAGGGAGAGGGGCCATTTAGTAAGGACGGGGACGGCGGGATCGGCATGCATAGAGGTCGCGTGCCGCCGGCCGCTAACGGCTCATTAGCGTTGGGACGGCTCCACGCCATCATCAGTGAGAACCTCCAGACGGACAGCGGGGACGGCAGCCGTGTTTGACGGATGGGTCTTGTTAAAGGTATTTGCCAACGCGTCGATCAAGACTGTAACAAGGGCGGGAAACTGAAGCCGAAGCTGTCGCGTACATCTGGCAGCGAGCCACAGTACAACTGACATACAAGTCATGCGGCCGTCAAGGCCGTTTATTGGCGCCGATGGATCTCCCTTTCCTCCTTCCTTCCCTCCCTCATCCACCTAGCTAAGTGCTTTGCCAGACTTCATCGCTATCCCCACAAATTTTCTGAAGCAACTTCCGAGCTGGTTACGGTGGACATAGCGTTCATACGAGCTGCGACGGCCCTGCACAGCTACACCTATCTATCTAGCGCGGGAGGGGGATGGCAGCAGGCACCTGGCACCCTGCGGTGGGGCGCCGGGCGGCCGCAGACTTACTTCCCCCTCCCGCATGCACATTGCGGACGCTTACGTCGTATGAGGAGGACGTTCTGCGCTGCCAGGATGGCTCGATCCTCGGGCAGGCACGATGCCAAGAAGTCACAGCCCGGCGCCAAGCTCAGGTTGCCGCGCCGAAAACGCTTCAACACCAAGCCCCGCAGCGTGAGCGTTACTCCGTTGCCCAGGCGTACCTGAGGCGTGGAAAGCGACGGCGAGTGGCTGGGTAGGGAGTGCAGCGAGCGACTGCTGGGCAGCAACTGATAATAGCACCCTCCCTGGAGCACCCCAAAGCGCGTTGTCCACTAAAAGTAAGTTCAGACAATGGTCCCCCGCCGCGTAGGCTACACGTACGGCATTCCTCGTCCAACGCCTTCCGCTTCCGATCCGCTGCAGCCCACCTGCCTGCAGGTATACCTCCTCCGCTGCTCGCTGATAAGTGATACACACAGGAGCCTCCGCAACCCCACACCGGTCTTAACCTGCTCCCAACCCGGTCTTAACCTGCTCCCAACCCGGTCTCAACCTGCTCCATCCCAACCCGGCCTCAACCTGCTCCGCAACCGCACATCTACACCAACAGCACGCGCAAGTGCACGGTGGCAGCAGCGCGCAGCGTTCTGGTTTCCTCCGTACGTCCAACAAATCCCACGTCGTATCTCTGGATTTCCCACCGCAGTATCTATCTGCCTCTAGTGAGAACGTTCAATTAGACGAGTAAATAAGCAATGGGTCGCCGTACAGGGGCCTGACGAGCTGTGATACCGGTACCTGCCTTGCCGGTGAGGTAGTTGGCATCCAGCAACGGCCACGTGTCCGGTGACTCCTCGGTGCCGTTACCCGATATGGTGACGTTTCGGAGCAACGGGATGGGCAAGATGTAGCCCTCCCAGTCGCTGTCCTGCCACACCATACTCCCCAGCTGGACCACCACGTCGGTTGCGGGGTCATTTAGCGCAGCGACGAACTCTGTACATGTCGGGGTTACAATTCACGGGTATGGGGCGACAGCGGTCATGTCGGATGGCATTCCGGTTGAGGTAGGGTTCAGGAGGACGTTGTAGGAGGGAAATATAGGAGGGTGGGTTGGGCGGTACAGGCATGAGACACCTACTACGTGCCAGATGGAATTATCCCGCTCAGTAACCTCCAGGGAACGACACGCTGGCTTGCTCCTATCCTGAACTCGCGCGCCAGAAGTGCAAAACTGCGAGCTGGCAGAGACTCAACCGCCGTTTTGCTGACCTTTAACAGAACTGGCTGCAATGGTTCGTCCGTGCGTTCGAAGAGGCCAAAAACCGACCAACAGGAGAACGACAAGGTTGGCCGCAGAGGGAGTTTGGCGTTTGGCCTTTAGAAATAGCCGCATTATGTCTGCCCAACAGTGACGGACTAGCTAGCTAAGCGTGCTTGCGTTATGCTTGTTCGTATTACATACATAGCGCACTAAGGGCATCAAGAGTGACAGTGACAAGTCTTCAAGTGTTCCATGGTTGCCGAAGCTTATATATGATAGAAACATGTAATGCGCATTATTATTTTAATGTGGAGCACGGTCATCGCGTCTGTGGATTGTTTTGTATTCGTTGCAGACTTCTACCGTACCCCTGGCCAGCACGTACGACGAGACTGGCATGGTGAGATGCTCGAAGCTGTGGGCTGGTATTAATGCAATTAAACTCCTATTCGCAAAGCTGTTGTGATGAAGAGGCTCTTGGGTCGAACAGAACTCTAGTTGTTGCCGTGCACACTTCAGCAGTAACGTCGTTCGGCCATGTTGGGCCATGCGAGATTCGACGACGCACGGCTAAGCCCATTTCCATCTCCACACAGCACCTATAACCCTAAATCCCTGTAACATATTTTACACCTGTACACCTGGTTTAGTTCCATTCGACAGAAACCAAATATCGAACCAGGTGTGATGGTATGTCAGCACAAACACGGCATGGCACACGTCGACTGACGCATATACAGGAACACATCCCACTACGGCGTAAAAGTAGCCGGAAAAAAGCTTTTTGGGTCCTTGTAACATCCCCAGACTGTGCACGAAGTTACAGGACCCAAGGACCAGTGACCGCAAGCCCGGGCGAGTCCAGGACGAGAGGGGAAGCCCATACCGAGATCTCATCGTACGAGAAGCTGGCGCTAGCAGCCAACAGATGCCGCGATATGCACATGTTTTGTGAGCACGCAGTCTTCGTGTTTCGTAACACGCATGGGAGTAGCCGAATGTGCGCCGGGTATGAACTTTATGAAGCGCACGTTAAATACTGCCATCTTGTCAGATGCTTTACATGACGACACAAAACGGTAAAGGAGGTTGCGCATCGTCGCAGATTGATGGTGTAAAAACCCGCCAAATGTCGGGCACTCTGTAGACGCAGGCCGAGGGGTGCACCCAGGTGGTACGCCATGCCACGCACTCCCGTTCCTTTGCTAACCTCGGCCCCGCCAAGGGAGTGACCGGCGACAAGCACATGACCTACCCTCTATTTCTCCTGCAGCTTGGTAACCTGCATGCAAGTAATGCAAGCGATCCAGCCTCGATGGCTCCGATTGATGAAAACAAAGAACCACATAATTCGTACAGCATACGAGCTCTACAGCAGTCTCTTGTCACCACCAACTTGACGATCTTCGAGGAAGTATGACAACTCACTGTACGGCAGGAGTCCCTCGCCCAGTTCCACTCTCTCCATCAGCCCGCTAAAGTCCAGGAATGCACGGAATTATTATATGTGTGTAGACCACACTAAATGGATTGTACGTTCCAAACGATAGCCTTCTTCGAAGCCTGCAGCGATCGGAAAGAGACGGCTAAAATCTAAATAAGCAACTTAACTATGGAGACAATTGAGCAGCTGCTCCAGCGCGGGCAGCAGGCGCAAGGAGGCGGAGTCGCGCAGGTCATTTCTTTCGCTTTCGTTGACCTTCGTCTCGTTGGGTACAATTTGGCTTCAATATCCGACAAACTATTACCGATGTACTTTCGGCTTTACCTGCCCATGCAGGCCTTACTTAACGCCTCGGAAGCGGAGCGTATTATAAGTCAACTTGCGCCGCTGAGCATTGAAGAGGTTGGTCCGGGCTGCAGTGTACTTCTCAGGGTAATTATGGCCTGACGTTGGCCTTGGCTCAGCACTCGGCGTGACTGACTGAAATTACTTTCCCACAAGTGTACAGCTAATAAGGAATTATGCGTCTGTGCCTACGTGCGACGCAATCGACCGGTCTGGATACGGGATTCGTTTTGCCCCTTTAAATGTCGCTTGCCGAACCACGGGACGTTTGCCGAATGCGTCCGCTCAATCTGTTGGGAAAGAGCGGCTGTTCGCAAGGCCTTGAAGCACAATTCACAAGCACTGGAGAAAGGGGTCACGACACAGCGAGAAGAGAGCGCGATTGGGACCGCGTAACACCAGGTGGGCCCAACCCTCTTCCACCAGGTTGGAGGCACCAAGTGGCACGCGCAGCACGAGTGGTTTGAGCAGCTCAACCTCCAGGTATCGTGCCGCTGAGGACACCAGTGTTGGCGTATGCATGCGTTTAGGGGCTGGGGGTTGCTGCTGGCTGGCCCCTCCCTGGCCCACTGCCCTCATGCGGGGTGCATCGTCCGCTACGGGCGCTACATCGTACACGACGCGAAAGGGAGCCCCGCGTCCTTTTAGACTGGTGTCTGATACTGCATATCTGCAACGACCAAATGAGGACATTCGGACGCGTGAAGCCGCAATTGTGGAACCGCCTGTATGCCGTGGGCCAGCTAAGACCGGTAGAAAGAAAGCGGCATTGCGGCCAGATAGCGGGAGGAAGCGAGACAGGAGCTCAGCACCGTTGCGAAGGTCCATGCTCTTGTGTCGTGCTCCCGCCTGCGGCCTCCAATGAAGTGGACCCAGCTCGGCACCTATGACTCGCCTGCTGCGTTACTTCCGGGGCACGGCCGTGCCCCTGCAGGCCCACTACAACGCGCAGAACCACAGCGACGAGTTCATCGTGGAGCTACTGGTGTCGCTGGACAAGCTACATGTGTGGCTGGGGGGGGAAGGGGGTTACTTCTGGTGTCGCTGGACAAGCTGCATGTGTGGCTGGGCTGGGGGGAGGGGGGTGACTTCTGGTGTCGCTGGACAAGCTGCATGTGTGGCTGGGCTGGGGGGAAGGGGGGTGACTTCTGGTGTCGCTGGACAAGCTGCATGTGTGGCTGGGCTGGGGGAGGGGGGGGGACCGGTACTTGCGGTGGCGGGGGGACGCGGGCAGGGGATTGCGCCGGGGTTTGTGGGCGTGTTCCACGAGCTAAACATGCCCAACCCGTTTGGCTGCTACCAGGTTCTGGTTCACGACCTTTTGCTGATTGAAGCATGGAAGGAGTTTGTGTACCCGCTGCTGGCGAGCCACTTGGCGGAGTCGGTTGACTCGGTGACGTCGTACGTGCTCCTGTACCATGAAGTTACGGTGGCGAACCTTTTGCAGGCAAGAGGGGAAACGGCGGGGAGTTGGGAGAGGAGGGGATACTGGACTGGGCTGGGAAGGGAAGGGAAAGGAGTCGAGGGAGTGGGTGATGGTGAAAAGCACACGGTGCCAATGTTGCTGCGATGTGGGTCGGGCTGTGAGGATGCCGAACAGGGAGGGACAGCGCCAATACGTAGAATGGGGCTGGGGTGAGGGCTTGATAGGGGCAAGGAGGGGCAAGCACTATCATGTTCTGTAGGGCCGTGGTGATGAGGAGACGGGGGGGGGTGAGAGATGCACAGCGGCTGGTCGTCTTCCCGTCCAACCCTTGCCGCATCCTCACGCTAGTCGGGGCTGCCTTCCTTCGCCGCCACCTCTGCTGGCTGATGCCGCTGCCGCTGCCGCCGCTTCTGCCCCCTGGCCCCAGGTGGCTCTGTACCACTCCCACGCCGCAGAGGCGCTGTCTGAAGACTACGCGCTAGAGCTGGCGGACTGGTGCAGCCGCAAGCTGACGCGGCTCAATGCGGAGGGGCTCAAGATGGCGGAGCATCGGGGTGAGGGACGAGGTGTCAGCGCCTGATGGAGGCGGGGTTGCGCACAAGCGGAAGTCAGGCAGTCGGGCGTGGCACTTGGGTCTGTGGGTGGGGCAGGCAGGGCGCAGTGCGCATCCTCCTCGCCCTCACCCCAGCCCCCTTCTACGTATTGGTGCTGTCCCTCCCTGTTCGGCATCCTCACAGCCCGACCCACCCTTTACACACCTCCTCATGTGCTTGCCACCCACGGCCGTGCCCTTCGCCTGCCTTGTCGTCACATGACCCCACCTCCCCGGACCTATGCGCGCGGCCCCGGGCAGAGCGCAGCGCCGAAGAGCTGCTGCGCATGAGCCGCCTGGAGGAGCAGGAGGAGAAGCGGCGGGAGGTGGAGTTCTGCGTCATGATGTGCAGCCTGGCCATCCTACGGTGCGGCGCTCGTAGCAGCAGCAAACACGCGGGCAGCGGCGCTCGTAGCAGCAGCAAACACGCGGGCAGGGAGGCGGCCGGGCTGGGTTAGGATTGCCGCGGCCACACAAACAGGGGGTTACACCGGCCGTGGCCGGAGCATTTACAGCATATCTGTGCAGCCGATAACAATTAGGAAGCAGCGAGCGGGTTAAGCGACTGCCACATGTCCACCTCGGCAGCAAGTTTACACAGCAACCAAGCGGCTCTGATCTCCGTCGACGCTGTATCCGCACCCGCACCAGTGAACAGCTAGCTGGTCCTCGCGCACCCATCCTCCGCACCCGCACCAGTGAACAGCTAGCTGGTCCTCGCGCACCCATCCTCCGCACCCGCACCAGTGAACAGCTAGCTGGTCCTCGCGCACCCGTCCTCCGCACCCGCACCAGTGAACAGCTAGCTGGTCCTCGCGCACCCATCCTCCGCACCCGCACCAGTGAACAGCTAGCTGGTCCTCGCGCACCCATCCTCCGCACCCGCACCAGTGAACAGCTAGCTGGTCCTCGCGCACCCATCCTCCGCACCCGCACCAGTGAACAGCTAGCTGGTCCTCGCGCACCCATCCTCCGCACCCGCACCAGTGAACAGCTAGCTGGTCCTCGCGCACCCATCCTCCGCACCCGCACCAGTGAACAGCTAGCTGGTCCTCGCGCACCCATCCTCCGCACCCGCACCAGTGAACAGCTAGCTGGTCCTCGCGCACCCATCCTCCGCACCCGCACCAGTGAACAGCTAGCTGGTCCTCGCGCACCCATCCTCCGCACCCGCACCAGTGAACAGCTAGCTGGTCCTCGCGCACCCATCCTCCGCACCCGCACCAGTGAACAGCTAGCTGGTCCTCGCGCACCCATCCTCCGCACCCGCACCAGTGAACAGCTAGCTGGTCCTCGCGCACCCATCCTCCGCACCCGCACCAGTGAACAGCTAGCTGGTCCTCGCGCACCCATCCTCCGCACCCGCACCAGTGAACAGCTAGCTGGTCCTCGCGCACCCATCCTCCGCACCCGCACCAGTGAACAGCTAGCTGGTCCTCGCGCACCCATCCTCCGCACCCGCACCAGTGAACAGCTAGCTGGTCCTCGCGCACCCATCCTCCGCACCCGCACCACGGCCCCTCCGCAGCTACGTGACCGACGCGCTGCCCCAGCTGCCCATGGGCGCTCTCAGTCGGGTCGTGTCCACCAACGACACCCTCATGGGCCTTATGCCGCTGCTGGACCGGCCGCCGTGGGTCCGCACCCGGGTGCCGGTGGGCGGCGGGCGGCCAGTGCTGGAGAAGTGGGCGGGAAACCGCTGGGCGGTGGTGCCACCGGCTGAGCGGCTCAAAATCACGCAGACGGACGGACAGGTGGGATCAGAGGATGGGCCGGGCATAAGGATCAATCAGCCGGGCATAAGGATCAATCAGCCGGGCATAAGGATCAATCAGCCGGGCATAACGATCAATCAGCCGGGCATAACGATCAATCAGCCGGGCATAACGATCAATCAGCCGGGCATAACGATCAGCCGCGATCAGCGTCAGCGAGCGCGCTAGGGCCAGGGCCTTGCGAAGCGAAATCTGGGTCAGTCGCTCGGAGGGCGTGCGAACCGAAAGCGAGGAAAGCAAGCGACCTTGGGCTTCCACCCTGGCGCCGCCCTAGGCCAGGCCGTTGACCGGTCGTCCTCCTCCTACCACACCTCCTCGCCGCCGTCACGTTGCTTCTCCCTCCTCGCTGCAGGTGTGGCTGGCCGTCACCAACCTGCTGGTGGAGCCCCGCTGCCGCGCCAAGTACTCGCTGGACGAGTTCCGCCGCGAGCGCATCTTGGGGCTCAAACGCCACCTCAACGAGCTCATGTTCGACCAGGCAGGGCGGGGACTTGGGGGATTGCGAGGAGACCCGGTTACACGAGATAGGAGACCGGGACGGCGAGCACTAGCCGGCGAATAGTTTCGAACACTCGGCGACTTGGAAATTTTCGTGAGGAAAGCCCGTGGGTCGGCACTGACTAGTAAACTGATTAGCTGGTCCCCTTGGGGAGCGTAAGAGAGGAACCATCTTGGAGGCGAAATTCCAAAACATCCCCCCCCCCCGAGTCCCACCCTTATCTAGCGCTCAGCCTCCGTGCCAAGTCGTACTAATGTCACCTGCTTTCCGCTACCTGCTCGTAACCACCGCCTAACGTCTGTCTCTCCTGTCTTGCCCACGGTCCTCCGCCGTCCTGCCACCTCTCACCCGCTTCTGGCTGCAGCTGCCGGTGCTCAAGGACCTGCAGCGGGCGCTGGACGAGCTGGCGCTGGGGGTTATGTCCGACCCGGTGCGCGCCCGGGGGGGGGGTGCGCAGGAACTGGGGATGGCCGGCAAGCAGCAGCGGCTGGGCGTGTGTAAAACACTAGAACCGTAGGGAACTAGGAGGCGTAGAGCACTAGAAGACCTTGTCATGCCGCAAGAGGTGTGGCATCAAATACGGTGCCAAGTGCCCTTCCAGGGACCCCCAGAGCAGAAGTCAACGGCGAGTGATGCCTTGTTCGCGAACGACGCTGTTGCGCGCAGACGGGCGCTGGGAGGACCGCCGCCCTCATCCTGGAGGCAGTGCCGGTGGTGCGTGACGCCATGCTGCGGGGGCGCAACTGGCGCACCGTGGCGGAGCGAGCCAGGCTGGAGCACTTCGGGAAGGCGGCAGCCAGCCTGGCGAGGGAGCGGATGGAGGCCATGGTCAAGGTACGTGGTCTTGGGCCGCCTTTCATCACGCCGGGTCGCACTTCACTGCACCTACAGTTGCTGTGTTTACCTCCCACGGGACTCGGACCCGTGGGTCGTCCGTGAGGTGGCTGTGGTGTTGCGATACCACCCCCTCCCGCCTGTCTGCGCTCCCGGCCGCAGCACCTCGACTTCCTGTGCGACATGGAGCCGGAGCCGGCGGCGGGGGGCAGGGACGCCAGCAGCACGTCCGCCGCAGCGGCTGTGGAGGCGCACCCGCCTGTCAAGGTCAATACCTGGCGCAAGGTAGGAGGATGCGGGTGTAGGGAAGACCCCGGTGATGGAGGATGCAGGGGTAGAGAAGGCCCCGGCGATTCGGCGAAGGAAAATAGGCAGGGGTGGGTGAGGATGCAGGGGTGGGCTGAGGGCCCAAGGTACACTGCCGAAGCATGCAGCTGAGGGGCATGTGTAACTCCATCAGCGCGCCAGCTTGTGTCACTGGCCGTAACCTCCTCATCCGGCTGCTGCCTTCGGCTGCGACGATCAGGTGCACGACAGCGGAGTGTACGAATCGTGGTACGACTTCAGCATGGAGGTGGACGATTCACGACCGCCGGAGCCGGTGGAGGTGGCGGCGGGCGCGGCGGCGGCGGGAACGAGCGGCAAGGCCAACGGCGAGGCGGTTGCTGCGGTATACGGGCTGCGGTACCGCCTGCGGCCGTTGGGCGTGGATAGCACCCGGCCGCTGCCGGCCAACGGCAAGGCGAGCAGGGGCTGTTGCTAGTCTGGTGGGAGAGGGGCTCCTGCGCGAATGGGGGTCGCGCTATGCAGGGTGGCACACTGGGGTTTAAAGAGAATCCGCGAATCCACGGCCGACAAACCAAGGCGGTGAAGATGGCGGTCCAGAAGAGACGGGAGGCGCGTAGACGGAGCGGAGCACACTGGGCGTGAGGCCCTACCTTCCCATCGCCCTCCGCAGGCTGTGGTGCGGTGGGGCTCCCTGACCGCGGAGGCCCTCCTGCAGCTGCCGGAGCTGCCCACTCGCGCCAGCGAGGAGGGGGCGGCGGTGCTGTGGGTCACTGTGGGGCTGCTAGCGGTGGACGGGGTGGTGCTGCAGGTGAGGCTGGGCGGGGGCTCAGAGCCGGGGTCGTTTTGCCTGGCAAAGGAGGAGATGGCCATTTGATGGGCTGGTCAGAGAGGGGTGCCATGTGGGTCGGGTGGACGGGCTGGCGCTGAGGCTGGGCGGGAGAGACGGCAAAGTGCTCGAGTGCGCTGGAGGCTGTCTGGGGTGCATTGCGCCGACACCCATATGACTGTGTTGACGCACGTATGCGGTATGGTACTGCTGACCCCGCCCATATCCTTAAAATTGAGCTACGCTGACCTGTTTGGTCACGACAAGCCCTCCTCCCACGCTACCGCACCTCCTCCACGACGACCCACGACAAGCCGCACGTACTGACTCGTTCCTCGTTCCTTTGCCCCGCCGCCCATGCCTTGTCCTTGCTCGGCTGGCGGCAGATCAAACTCAAGAAGGCGGCAAAGGTAGTGCGGCTTGGGACTCGGGGTTCAAAGCGGTTGCTGACCGGGCCACTTCAGGTCCCCTTGATCGCCCATAACCTTTTTGCATGACGTATCAGATGGTTGTGAGTGTGCGGCTCCCCCATGCGTGCGCTGGCGTGGTGAGTCCTTCCCCCTGCCTCCGATGTGCCCCACAGCCTACGGAGCGCGATCGAGTGGCGGGTGTATGGTACGCATACCACCCGGTGGCTGGTGCTCTGACGGTGATCCGGGGGGGCGAAGCGGGTAACAAGCAGAGCCAGCAGCGGCAGGACGGCGGCGTCGAGGCTCGGGCGAAGAGCGGCGCCAAGTCGGCCGGCGCCTCCGGAGGGCGACCGCTGGTGCAGGTGATGCCGACGCCGGGAGCGGCCAAGGCGGAAGCGAGCAGTGCGGTGGCGAGCAGCGGCGCAGGTCGGGGCGGCGATGCCGGGGTACAGGGAGCGGAGGCAGCGAGAAGCAGCGTGGCTCCAGCAGCGATGGCCGCAAACGCGGCACCGGTGGTGGCGGCACCAGTGGTGGCGGCACCGGTGGTGGCGGCACCGGTGGTGGCGGCACCGGTGGTGGCGGCACCGGTGGTGGCGGCGTCGGTGGTGGCGGCACCGGTGGTGGCGGCACCGGTGGTGGCGGCACCGGTGGTGGCGGCGTCGTCGGAAACCAGGGAGCCAGCAGCGGCGCTCGCGGCGACGACGGACCCGGCGGCTACCGCACCTGGATCTGCACCCGCAGCGTCCGCCAGCGGAGTCAGCCAGGGTGCTGCCAGCGCGACGCCAGCAGTGGCGGCACCTCCACCACCGACCGCGCCTGTACCGGCCGCAGACGAGGAGGACGAGGACGACGGTCCTGGGCTTGACGACCCAGAGTGACCCGTGGGTCGGGGGTCATTCGAGCGATCGTGCAACTGAGCGACGTATAGTCTTGGGGAACGACGCAGAAGGCTTTGCATCGCGGTCATCACCATGTTATTGCAAGGCATGCGAGATCAGGGCGCTGTGTTTCAGTGGTGGGAGGAGCGGTGTTGCGGGATCGTGCGACTAGGCGACCTGTGCGAGCTGGGGCCGGCTTTGCATGAGCCTGGTGATTTGGGTCTTTTAGCCATGAACCGGCGTGCAGCCACGGCAGCTAGCGAGAGGTCGTGTGACCGCGAGCGAGCGACAGAGAGCGGAGGACAACTTTGGGGACACAGGAACGGCCGTGCTCAGCATCTTGCTATTGCGCCGGGTTGGTCCCGACATATAGAAATGCAGCCGCTGATTTGCTGCCATGACGTTATCCATTTCGCGTGAGAGCGCGCGTTGCCATCGAGCGGACGGGCAGCCGAAGCTAATGACTAACGGACGTGCATGCGGCGACGATCGAAGTGCAATAAGCGCGCGCTGGAAAGTCGGCAACAAATTGTTGCCAGCCACAACGTTTGTTACTGATTGATAGTTTCCTATACGAACCCATTACTTTGTCGCCCCCACGCAAAACGCCTCACGCTTCCTGCGATACTGTATCACGCCCAAGCACTTTCGAGCTCCTCGCCTACGACCTGCGCCTTGCCAGTCTCACGCGAACTCCCAAGCTAATAACACAACGCGGACAGCAGCCCTACGGTACGCCAGACCTCAGCAAGCATGCATCACGGGGCCGGCAGGCCACCTAGACCAGGCTGGCAGGGCGGCCCCAACCTGCCGCCTCGTGCGCCGCCCGCGCCCGAGCACGGGCTATTTCCTGTTCATCAACAGCCACAGCAACAACAGCCGCAGCTGAACTTCATGGCCGCTGCGCAAGCGCGCTACCAGCCGCCTCAACTGAGCGGCGCTTTGACCGTGAGCCAAGCCGTCCAACGGCCCGCGCAAAAGCCTCCCGCAGGCCCGCAGCAGCCGCAATCTCAGCAGCCACAGCAGCCTGCTCCGCTACCACAGCAGCTGCTGCGGAAGGCGCGAGAGCTGGCAGAGCAGTTGCAAGCCGTACGGCACTACGACGTCGCGGTGCAGCCCGCGCGAGGCACCGCCGCGGCTGCAGCATCAGCCAGCGACGACGAGGGCCTAGACGCAGAAGAAGAACACGGAGGTGCAGACGGACAAGAATGGGCCGGACGCAGCAGCAGCATACGCGGCGTGGGCCGACAGCAGCAGCACCACAACGACCACACCCATCAGGCCCCGCAGCCACCCTCCGCCGCCGACAGGGCGGATGCTCTGGTGGACCAGCTCAAGACCACTCTGTCGTCCTTGCGTGCCGCGATGCCCCGTCGTACGGCAGGCTCCCCCGCCAACCCTCCCGTCGCCGTCGCGCGACAGCCGACGGCCGCGCCGCTGCAGCTCCTGCCAGAAGACGAGGCGGAGCTGTGGCGCATAGCCGTGATCTTGTGGAACTGCGCCGTGGAGCTGTCCAACCTGGAGACGCTTCGTGCCGGCGGCGCGAGCGTGGCGGCGCAGCTGTCAACGGAACCCGACCAGGAACCCGACGACCCACATCAGCCGGCAGCGGCCGCGGCAGGCGTGGAATCACCGGCCGCTGCCGCGGCGGCGCCGGTGGCGCCGGCGGTGCCGGCGCCGGGCTCTAAGGAGGCGCGTGTACGGCGTGTACGAGCGCTGACCCACATCACCTGGGTACGGCATCTCGCCTGCGACACCGCGGCGCTCGTGCCGGTACAGCGGCTGCCGCCGCCGCCGCCACAGCGGCAGCAGCAGCAGGTGGGGTCGGCGGCCGGTGGGGCAGCGGCGGCGCGGGCGGGTGGCGGCGTGTACGGCGAGCAGCAGCGGCTGGTGGAGAAGGCGCGGTGGAGGTTGACGTTCAGCTTCGCGGCGGGGCGGTCCTGGCTGCGGCTGCGTCAGCCGGAGAGCGCTGAGATGTGTCTGTCGCGGGGTGAGCGGGGGAGTGGGTCTGTCTGTGGGCGGAACTCGCTGAGGGGTGGGTGCTAGCAAGATATCCAGGTGAAACACCAGGTGCGAGGTCCACAATCGAGGATTGGCGATAGCCGAAGCTGTTAACGTAAAGCTCTCGGGCCCCTGCCTTTCAGAAATAGAGTGTACGCAACTGCGTCGGCGGCGTGTTGGGACGAGCAGCCTGTACGTAGGACACGGCATTTCGTAATTGTGGATTGGGTGGCGGTGATGCGCGAACCCTGTAGATTGGCTCTCCAAATACATAAAATGCCACCTCTCCCCCTGAGTCGCCCCCGCCATCTCGTCCCGCTTCCCAGCCGCCCCCGTGACGCAGCTGCTGCTCGCAGTGTCCGGCATGGCTAACGGCCAATCGTCAGCGGGCGGCGGCGGAGGCGCGGGGGCCGCGGCGGGCGCAACGCCCGCGTCCTCGCACGACGTGGGATTGAGTGCGGTGGAGCGGGAGGAGCTGCTGCTGCAGGTGTTCGAGCTGCAGCTGACTCGGACGCAGGTGCTGTGGCGCCTGGGGCAGCAGGTGCGGAGGAGGAGGGGCCTGAAGACACACGCACACATGCGAGGCGACGCGCGTGGCCCCTAAACCCTGTATCGCTTTAGGGGCGCCCCTCTGCGTGCCCGGCTAGCGAGAAAAAATTCCCATATCCGCCTTGCTGCGGCAAGGAGGCCTCCCTACAGACTTTTCCTCCCGTGATCTAATCCAGGGGGGGCTCCTTGCTGCTGCTGCGCTCGCTGCTGCGTGCTGTGGTGGCCCCTCGGTTGCTGCTGCAGGCCCTGGCGCGTCAGACGCTGGCCGAGTGCTCAACGATGGCGCGAGACCTGCAGTCGGGCAGGTAGCGTAGCCTGGAGGGGGAACGGGGACGTGGTGGGTGTGTGTGCAGCCCGTCGTACACCATGATGCGCCGTACGTCCTATTACGCCTAGAGCCCACCATCACGGCAACTCCCTGTCACGTGCTTCTAATATCGCCATCGCCCGCCTCCTCCCTGCCCTGCTTCCTGTCGGCCGTGGATCCACGCACATTATGTACCTCCACCAGGCCCGATCTATCGTGCGTGATGGCGGGGTGGCTGGCGCAGGTAGGCAAGTGGCGACCCGGGGCGCGGCTGCTGTATGTGGGTCAAGAGGGCAATCGACCCGCGGTGCGGCTGCTGTATGTGGGTCAGAGGGCAATCGACCCGGGGCGTGGCTGCTGTATGTGGGTCAGAGGGCAATCGACCCGGGGTGCGGCTGCTGTATGTGGGTCAGAGGGCAATCGACCCGCGGTGCGGCTGCTGTATGTGGGTCAGAGGGCAATCGACCCGGGGCGTGGCTGCTATATGTGGGTCAGAGGGCAATCGACCCGGGGTGCGGCTGCTGTATGTGGGTCAGAGGGCAATCGACGCTAGAAAAGCGTGGGGGAGGAGCCTGGGTGTAGCTGCAACTTGCCGCCACGAATTCAATAATGGGGTATATAGGCAATGCGGTACATCGGGGCGGTTGGTTCTTGTTTTGGTTCCTGCTGATAGCATTGCATCGACCATGCAACATTAATGTTTGACCGCTCATGGAATGCTCGCCCTCGGTGATGTCAATTCTGATTGCCGTTCCGCACAGACGCTCCTGGACCACGCGGTGGACGTGGCAACTGGCAGGCCGCGCGGCGGAGGCTCGGGCGGCGGAGGCGGCTGCGGTGGGGGGACCACGGTAGCGTCGGATCATGGACACGGCCTGGGCCTGGGCCTGGCGCGCGGTCGTCTACGGGGGGGCCGTGTCCGCAGCAACGGCGGCGGCGGCGCAGCTGTGGTGACGGCGGAGATGGCCAGCGGCGCGCAGCCCTTCCTTCTGTACGACGATGACGATGACGAGGACCGGTACGAAGAGTACGACATGTACGGCGACGTGTACGACGACGAGGACGACGCGTGCGAAGGCGGTGGCGGCGGGCCGGGCGGCGGCGGCGGCGGCGGCGGGGTGGCGCTGACCGACCCGGGGGAGGCAATTCCACTGCTGGACCAGGTAAATACGCCCCCTAGCCCTCAGGGTGGCTGTGTTATGGTGGTGAATGGTGGCCGTTGTGTTTTGCGGTGCCGCCTGCTTGTTGCGACAGCCCAGCCCGTGGGCCCCCAGTAGCGCCATCCCAGCTGTCCCACCGCTCTCCGGCGGCCCATGATGAACCTTGCAACCACCTAGCAGTACAACCGACCAACCGAGGTCTTTCAACCCTCGCCCCTCGCCGCCACGGACAGCTGTACGAGCTGGTCACCCATGCCGTACAGTGTCACCAGGCAAGCTGCGCGGCGATTGAGGCCACGGGCGGCGGCGGCGGCGGCGGTGAGGGTCGGGTTGTGGATCCCGACCCCGAGGCGGTGGCGGCGCGGGAGGATGCGCTGGTCGACCTGAGGGACCAGGTGCGGCCGGGAGGGCAGGGCCGGGGAGGGAGGGGCCGGGGAGGGAGGGGCCGGGAAGGGAGGACCGGGATGGGAGGGCCGGGAAGGGAGGGGCCGGCAGGTAAGGATCCTAATGACAGCCCCGCCTAGCTGCTCCCTTGCTTACATTGCCACTACGACTCGCATGCTTCTAACCCTTAAACCCTAACTCATGTCCTTTGCCCCCGAACTGGTCCCCCACGTGGCATGCCTGCTCTTCGACGCGGCCTGGCGCCTGGCTGCTAGGTGCTGACGTGGCTGGCGCTGTGCCATTTGGGGGCGGGGGACGGGGCGGCGTGCCTGTCCTGCGCGGGGGCGCTGCGGGAGGCGGGGTCAGCGCTAGCGGACGGGCCCGACCTGGCGGCCATTGAGATCAGGTACGACAGCGTACGGCACGTATCCGGGTCAACGACAGGAGGGCCTTGTGTTCCGGTAGTGGTTTTGCGGCATGGCGCATTAGGCCATTGGGCTGCAGGCTGCATGGTGTACGGTAGTGTGCGGTATATCCTTCATGCGCGGCCCTCCTTTACCACGCATACACAGCTGGCTGTCAAGTGAGCTACGCACGTAAGGAGCGCTCAGCGTGCCAGCCAATCAAGGCGCACAGCCCCTGCGCTGCGGCAACGGAACTGCAGCCGCCAGCCCTGCCCAGCCCCTGGCCCCCGACTCCCCCGACTCCCCCGACTCCCTCGACTCCCTCGACTCCCTCGACTCCCTCGACTCCCTCGACTCCCTCGACTCCCTCGACTCCCTCGACTCCCTCGACTCCCTCGACTCCCTCGACTCCCTCGACTCCCTCGACTCCCCCGACTCCCCCGACTCCCTCGACTCCCTCGACTCCCTCGACTCCCTCGACTCCCTCGACTCCCTCGACTCCCTCGACTCCCTCGACTCCCTCGACTCCCTCGACTCCCTCGACTCCCTCGACTCCCTCGACTCCTTGGCCCCCTCAACCTCACCTACAGAGCCCAGGCCGTGTCCGGCCACACAGCCGCCGCAGTGGCGGCGGCGACGGCGCTGGCGGCACGAAGCGATGCAAGCGTCGCGCTGGTCTGGGAGACGATGGAGGCGCTGCTGGCTGACCCACGGGTCAGAGAGTCGCCCGAGGTGCGATCTGCCCACGCTGTGCACCTTTGTGACGTGCCTCTGTAAATCATACACGCGTACCAATCAGTGCTGCCTCTGGTCTCTGCTGCTGGCTGGCGGAAGCCAACTGCAGTGCCAACTGGATTTGTTATCTCGCAAAGACCCAATGGAGTTAACCCACCCCTCCTACCTTCGGGTGTATGCACGTGTTTGAGCCTCGGTTACCCTAAAACCCTAAAAACCTGAACCCGAGCCCTAACCCGCCGACGTGTTGGGTTAATGCACGACTTGCCGTCAGGCGCTGTGGCCCGCGGCGGCGGCGCTGCAGGAGCGGGTGCCGCACGACCCAGTCATCACGCTCGAGTTCGTACTCGCAGTGTACGACATCCGTACAGCGGCTGCGGTAGGTTGCCGTACCCATTAGTGCCCACCGGACTCTGGGTCCCAACACGCTGGCGCCCTGGGGGGAGCCTGCGGCCGGTGCTGTCGGCGACAACGGCTGTTACCCGCCTGCGCGAGCGCAACGTGACAAGGCAAAAGCCCCTACACTGCCGGACCTGATCTCCCCCGGCTCAACGTCTTATGCAGGAGGCGCCGAATGCGATTGATCCGGCTGCGGCGGGGCCGGCATCGGCAGAGGCGCTGGCGGCAGCTGACCGCCTCGCGCTGGCGGTGCTTGGCGGCCCGCCGCCTCCGCCGCCGGCGTCAGCGACAGCGCTGGCGGCTGCGGCCAGTGGCACTACTGCGGTGGCGGCGGCAGCCTCCAAGCTGGGCGGCGTCACCGAGGCCGTACGGCGCCTGCGGGACGAGCGGCCACGTGACCGGAGACAGCCCGACGGGCAGCGGGATGCTGCGGCGGCGGGGCGGGAGGCGGGGGTGCAGGCGGCGGGGTGCCGGGCAAGCGGTCAGCGCTCAGCTGCCTGGGTGCTGCTGTGGAATCGAGGTGAGGTGCTCTGGACGCCTGCTTTCCTGACCTCTGGCCCCGCCTCCCGCTCCTGCCCCTCCTGCCGCCCCACCCCTCCTGCCCTCCCGCTGCCGCTGCCATCTCCGCCCAGGTTGCGCCTACTTCGACTCGCGCTCCTGGGCCGCCGCGCTGCGCTTCTTCACCGCTGCCGCACCCTACGCGGCTGGGCCGGCTGAGGAGGCGCGGGCGCACCAGTCCCGGGCTCTGTGCTGCCTGGCGCTGCAGCGGCCGTCGGAGTGAGCAGCGGATGGGTGGAGTTGCGAGGGGCAGGATAGGGCCCGTGGCAGGCGCAGGAGGGGGCAGCATAGGGCCCGCGGCAGTGGCAAGCGGTGGGCTTTGATGTATTGGACGTGTACCGATCATCAGGGCCGGCCTGCAGGCTCCCAAATGCCCGGTCCCATCGTGCACCTTACTCCCTGGTATCGAACCCTCATTCTTCAGACTCCCTGGTATCGAACCCTCATTCTTCACTACGCAGGGCGCTGGAGATGGTGGACCAGGCAGCGGAAGCCGCCGCCAGCAGCCCGGGAGGCACTCCAGCAGCAGGTGAGCAACTGGAGGAGGCTGACAGAAAGAAATGTGACGCCGGCGGGGGCCGGCCCTTCTAAGTTCTAACGGAGTCAGCTTTGGCGCAAAGCGCCAGGGCCAATGAACCATCACCGCCCACTCATTAACACCCTCCTTTGCCAGCAGACTCGGCCCGTTGGCCCTTGTTCACCGAACCTACAGTCCCGTGCCGTGACGCCTACACCGCCCCAACACCCGCCTGCTGCCGCCTCCCTCATCGCTCGTTTTTGCGCCCTCAGTCACCTTCCTTCGCTTCAAGGTGTTGCTGGTGGAGGGCGACGTGGGGGCGGCCCGGGATCTGGCGCCGCAGCTGGCGGAGGCGGAGCGGACTAACCCCGGCATGCTTGCGGTGAGCGAGGGGTCGAGAAAACACGACGAGCCGCCTAAATGTCCTTTCTTTCAACCCGCTTCCGCACCCCCTTCCACATGTTTTACCCTTGTTTCCGACCTCCTCCTACTGACCGGGCCTCCTTCTCCTCTCCACCCCTCTCCTTTACCCCCCTCTCCTTGATGCCCCCTCCTTAGCCCCTCCTCTTCTCACCCCCCACCTCCTTAACCGCTCTCCTTGACCCCCCCTCCTTTCCCCGCCTCCATCCTCTTCCTGACTCCCTAATGCTGCTCCCGTCCCAGGTGGCCTGCCAGGAGGCCACCTCGGCCCGCGCCTGGCCCGCCGCCAAGCAGCTGCTCCTGCACATGCACGCAGCAGCGCAGAGGGAAACGGACCGCGCGGTGCAGCTGGAGGCGGAGCGGGAGCTGCGGCAGGGGGGCGGTGGTGCGGGGGAAGGGGAAGGGGACGGAGCGGACGGCGACGGTGGCGGCGGCGGCGGCGGCGGCGCGGTCGTCCGGACGACGCTGTCGGAAGGCCACATACTGCGCGTGTTGATACGCTGCGTCGAGGACGAGGCCAAGCAGCAGCAAAAGCAGCAGCAGCAGCAGCAGCAACGGAAGCGGCAGCGGATGCCTCCGTGGGGCCCGGCTGCCGGGGAGCGGTCCTCGGCGCAGCAGCTAGAGGGCGGGGTTGAGGACGGTGCGCCTGCGGTCGGCGGCGACCCCTCCGCCGCCGTCGGCGCGCCAAATCAGCAGCAGCAGCAGCAGCAGCAGCAGCAGCAGCAGCAGCAACGGCACAAGGAGATAGCGGAGTACATCAACCTGGCTGCTGCCAGACTGGAGGCCGCTGGCGTGGAGGCATTCTTCCGGGGGCTGGCGGGGCCGGACGAGGCAGCGGCGGCGGCGCAAGCGCTAGCAGCCGGTGGCGGCGGCGGCGGCGACGCTTCTCCCAAGGGTGTTCAGGAGCAGCTCGAGTGGTTCGCTTGGACGGCTTGGAACAGCGGCCTGGCGGCGGGGGCGGCGGCGGAGGCCGATGCTCCAGGGGATGCAGCCGCGGCTGCAGCCGTAGACGCTGCTGCTGCTGCTGCTGCTGCTGCTGCTACTGCTGGCGACAGCGGCGGTGACGGTGACGGCCCGTGCAGCACGCTGCAGTCGTGTGCGGTGCTCATGGCGGCGGCGGGTCTGCTGCTCGGCTACCTTGCGCCCAGCCCCCGGGTGCTGGGGTGCCGTCGGGTGGGTGGGTGGGTTTCGAGGAAGACCCATGGTGGGTGGGTGGGTGGTCGGGCGGGTGGGTTACGATGGCGCACTCGATGCCGGGCACTTGGTCTGTCGGTGACGGAGGGGGTTCACCATGCAGGCCACCCTCTCCTCTCCCCACGGCGGCTGCCCTCCCAACACTTCCGGACACCGCCTTCCTTTCTTTCGCCCGCACGTACTCACTGACAGGTCGCCTACTCACTAGCCGCCGCAGCCGCGTTGCAGCTCTACATGCGACAGCCTCACACCGATGGGGCAGGCGGCGGCGGTGGCGGCATGGGCGACGGGGTTTCTGAGGTGCAGCGGAAGGTGTTGCTGCTGGCGGCGCACGCCGTCCGCCGTGCCCGCGCAGCGGCGGCGGACGCGGCGGCGGCGGCGGTCGCGGCGGGGCGTACGGCGCCGCCACCCGACAAGTGCGACGTGCTGGTGACGTCCACGGTGAGTCAGCCACATACGACCAGTGTACGACCGGGACACTGGGGCTCTGAAACCACGCTAGCTACGAACTAAAGGCCTTCCTCGGCGGGCGACAGCAGCAGCACGTGGCAGCAGCGGTGGGGGAGCGTGCGAATACGTTCCGCGAAACCGCTAACCACTATCGCAACAACCGAAGTACGAACCCTCCCAACCAAACCACAGGATCTGCGGATCCTGCTGGCGCGGCGGGCGCCCCCCGAGGAGCTACTCGCCGCTCTGGCTGCTGCCGCGCGCTTCTTCCCGCCGGGGCCCTCCTGCCCGCTGCCCGGCAGCAGCCTGCTTCCCATAGCCAAGGAGCTGGCTGAGCTGGCGGCTCGGACGCCCGCCGCAACAGCGCAGGATCCGGATCCAGCGGCGGCGGCGGCGGCGGTGGGAGCCGCGGCGGACCACGGCGGCGGCGGCGCGGAGCGGTACGGCGAGTACCGCAGCGTCGCGGTGGCGGCGTACCAGCAGGCGCTGCAGCGGTTGACGGCGGCTGCTGACGTGGACTACGAAATGGTGGCGGAGGTGAGGAGCTGGGGGGGGTTACATAAACGAACCGGTAACTCGACTTGTGAAGTTTAGTGCGTGCATAGAGGAGCTGCGGGGGGAGCGCGCGGAAAGCCCGTGTACTAGGAAGCCAATTAGGACACCGTTGGGTGCATGTGTTTGGAGATGCATGCTGGAGAGCTTTAGGGGGCTGGGGGCTGGGGGGGGAGGTACGGTTTGGGACGGACGGCGGAGTGGACGTGTGAGGGGAGGGCAGCAGGTGGAGGCCAGTGGTGGGTTGGGATACGGGGCGGAAGGTGGTGGTTGGAGGTGGTGGGACCGATCAGTGGTTCCTCCCGGGCCCAATCCTGCCGCTACACCAACCGCCACACCAACCGCCACACCAACCGTCACAACAACCGTCACAACAACCGTCATCTCCACTGCCTCAGGTCATTCGCAGCTTGCTGGCGCTGGCGGGTGGCGACGATGGCGCCCGACTGGGGGTGCTGCGTGAGCTGGCGGGACTGCTGGCGGGGGCGGCAGCCGGCGCCGCCACCGCCGCCGCCGCCGGGGGCGGCCCCCGCCGGCCCAGCGGCAGCTACCCCTCCCTGGAGATGGAAGCCCTCATCAGCACCACCTGGAACCGTGGGGCCCACCACGCGCGCTTTGGCAGGTCGGTGCGCAGCTCGGGGGGCCTTACCTGGGTACCGAACAGCAACAGCAACGGCAACTGACAGTATCACGCCCTCCCAACTTCATCCATCCCTCTCCTCTACCTCCAGGCCTCCCTCCCTCCCCGTCGCGTCCCTTAACTCCGGAACAAACCCTCCCTGCCTCCAAACAGCTTTCCTAAATGGTTTCCTCTTTCGTACACGGGTTTTCCATTACCGCAACCCCCCCTCCCGGCAGGCTCTCCCTGGCACTGGACCACCTCCGCACCGCCCTAGCGCTTCTGCGCCACTCGCCCTCCTTGGACGCAGCCAACCGCCGCTGGATGACGGACCAGGTGGCCCGGGCGGAGGGGCGGCTGGCGGCGGCGACGTGGGAGCAGCCGCCGCAGGGGCCAGCGCGCAAGGGCGCAGGCGGCGGAGGCGGCGCCGCGGACGTTGATGCGCTGGCTGGCTGGGTGCCGTAGTGCGAGTTGCAGTGCGGGGTCCAGGCTTGTGAGGTTGTGATGGGAGGGTCAAGCTTGGCGGCCTTTTGACGCCTGGGGTCCAGTTTGCTGCCTGACGAGCCCTCCACAAACGAACCCTCTGTTACTGGTATTTGCCCGTGTGAACAACTTTGAAAAGTAGGGTCATCATCAGCATGAGTCATGGGTCCATCACATGCTCACTTTGGGCTGTACGACTACATGCACAAGTCAAGGCGCGGGCCAACGAACCGTACGGCTTGTCATGCCCCACAGCAGGCAAGTCGCTACCTCTTCCGGGGACTGCCCCGGGTATCCAGACTCCCGACCGAAGCGCGGCCCACAGCTGCACTGTTGCTTGCGGGGGCAACTATGCTCGACACTGTTGTTACACGTCTGCAACTGGGCACCTCGTTTGAAAGGATACTTCGAGCACGGCCGGGAATGCCAGGCGTGGCATCCGGCGCGTGCTAAGGCGGCGGAGGCTCTGTGGGCCCGATGTGCGCACCTAATCCCTGCGGCAACCTTCGATCGGCCTCGCTCTTGGGCACGCTTCTTAACGGTAGCATAAACTAGGTGAAAGGAACGTCCCCACTGAAAATCGCCTCTCGGGATCGCCGCACGAGGACGTCCGGGCCAATCGGCAAGCATCGGCTTCTCCGGCAACCTTCGATCGGCCTCGCTCTTGGGCACGCAGCTTAACGGTAGCAATAACTAGGTGAAAGGAACGTCCCCACCGAAATTCGCCTCTGGGGATCGCCGCACGAGGACGTCCGGGCCAATCGGCAAGCATCGGCTTCTCCGGCAACCTTCGATCGGCCTCGCTCTTGGGCACGCAGCTTAACGGTAGCATACACTAGGTGAAAGGAACGTCCCCACCGAAATTCGCCTCTGGGGATCGCCGCACGAGGACGTCCGGGCCAATCGGCAAGCATCGGCTTCTCCGGCAACCTTCGATCGGCCTCGCTCTTGGGCACGCAGCTTAACGGTAGCATAAACTAGGTGAAAGGAACGTCCCCACCGAAATTCGCCTCTGGGGATCGCCGCACGAGGACGTCCGGGCCAATCGGCAAGCATCGGCTTCTCCGGCAACCTTCGATCGGCCTCGCTCTTGGGCACGCAGCTTAACGGTAGCATAAACTAGGTGAAAGGAACGTCCCCAATGAAATTCGCCTCTGGGGATCGCCGCACGAGGACGTCCGGGCCAATCGGCAAGCATCGGCTTCTCCGGCAACCTTCGATCGGCCTCGCTCTTGGGCACGCAGCTTAACGGTAGCATAAACTAGGTGAAAGGAACGTCCCCACCGAAATTCGCCTCTCGGGATCGCCGCACGAGGACGTCCGGGCCAATCGGCAAGCATCGGCTTCTCCGGCAACCTTCGATCGGCCTCGCTCTTGGGCACGCAGCTTAACGGTAGCAATAACTAGGTGAAAGGAACGTCCCACTGAAATTCGCCCCTCGGGATCGCCGCACGAGGACGTCCGGGCCAATCGGCAAGCATCGGCTTCTCCGGCAACCTTCGATCGGCCTCGCTCTTGGACACGCAGCTTAACGGTAGCATAAACTAGGTGAAAGGAACGTCCCCACCGAAATTTGCCTCTGGGGATCGCCGCACGAGGACGTCCGGGCCAATCGGCAAGCATCGGCTTCTCCGGCAACCTTCGATCGGCCTCGCTCTTGGGCACGCAGCTTAACGGTAGCAATAACTAGGTGAAAGGAACGTCCCCACCGAAATTTGCCTCTCGAATCGCCGCACGAGGGCGTCCGGGCCAATCGGCAAGCATCGGCTTCTCCGGCAACCTTCGATCGGCCTCGCTCTTGGGCACGCAGCTTAACGGTAGCAGTAACTAGGTGAAAGGAACGTCCCCACTAAAATTCGCCTCTGGGGATCGCCGCACGAGGACGTCCGGGCCAATTGGCAAGCATCGGCTTCTCCGGCAACCTTCGATCGGCCTCGCTCTTGGGCACGCAGCTTAACGGTAGCATAAACTAGGTGAAAGGAACGTCCCCACCGAAATTTGCCTCTGGGGATCGCCGCACGAGGACGTCCGGGCCAATCGGCAAGCATCGGCTTCTCCGGCAACCTTCGATCGGCCTCGCTCTTGGGCACGCAGCTTAACGGTAGCAATCACTAGGTGAAAGGAACGTCCCCACCGAAATTCGCCTCTCGGGATCGCCGCACGAGGACGTCCGGGCCAATCGGCAAGCATCGGCTTCTCCGGCAACCTTCGATCGGCCTCGCTCTTGGGCACGCAGCTTAACGGTAGCAATAACTAGGTGAAAGGAACGTCCCCACTGAAATTCGCCCCTCGGGATCGCCGCACGAGGACGTCCGGGCCAATCGGCAAGCATCGGCTTCTCCGGCAACCTTCGATCGGCCTCGCTCTTGGGCACGCAGCTTAACGGTAGCATAAACTAGGTGAAAGGAACGTCCCCACCGAAATTTGCCTCTGGGGATCGCCGCACGAGGACGTCCGGGCCAATCGGCAAGCATCGGCTTCTCCGGCAACCTTCGATCGGCCTCGCTCTTGGGCACGCAGCTTAACGGTAGCAATAACTAGGTGAAAGGAACGTCCCCACCGAAATTTGCCTCTCGAATCGCCGCACGAGGGCGTCCGGGCCAATCGGCAAGCATCGGCTTCTCCGGCAACCTTCGATCGGCCTCGCTCTTGGGCACGCAGCTTAACGGTAGCAGTAACTAGGTGAAAGGAACGTCCCCACTAAAATTCGCCTCTGGGGATCGCCGCACGAGGACGTCCGGGCCAATTGGCAAGCATCGGCTTCTCCGGCAACCTTCGATCGGCCTCGCTCTTGGGCACGCAGCTTAACGGTAGCATAAACTAGGTGAAAGGAACGTCCCCACCGAAATTCGCCTCTGGGGATCGCCGCACGAGGACGTCCGGGCCAATCGGCAAGCATCGGCTTCTCCGGCAACCTTCGATCGGCCTCGCTCTTGGGCACGCAGCTTAACGGTAGCAATCACTAGGTGAAAGGAACGTCCCCACCGAAATTCGCCTCTCGGGATCGCCGCACGAGGACGTCCGGGCCAATCGGCAAGCATCGGCTTCTCCGGCAACCTTCGATCGGCCTCGCTCTTGGGCACGCAGCTTAACGGTAGCAATAACTAGGTGAAAGGAACGTCCCCACTGAAATTCGCCCCTCGGGATCGCCGCACGAGGACGTCCGGGCCAATCGGCAAGCATCGGCTTCTCCGGCAACCTTCGATCGGCCTCGCTCTTGGGCACGCAGCTTAACGGTAGCATACACTAGGTGAAAGGAACGTCCCCACCGAAATTCGCCTCTGGGGATCGCCGCACGAGGACGTCCGGGCCAATCGGCAAGCATCGGCTTCTCCGGCAACCTTCGATCGGCCTCGCTCTTGGGCACGCAGCTTAACGGTAGCATAAACTAGGTGAAAGGAACGTCCCCACCGAAATTCGCCTCTGGGGATCGCCGCACGAGGACGTCCGGGCCAATCGGCAAGCATCGGCTTCTCCGGCAACCTTCGATCGGCCTCGCTCTTGGGCACGCAGCTTAACGGTAGCAATCACTAGGTGAAAGGAACGTCCCCACCGAAATTCGCCTCTCGGGATCGCCGCACGAGGACGTCCGGGCCAATCGGCAAGCATCGGCTTCTCCGGCAACCTTCGATCGGCCTCGCTCTTGGGCACGCAGCTTAACGGTAGCAATAACTAGGTGAAAGGAACGTCCCCACTGAAATTCGCCCTCGGGATCGCCGCACGAGGACGTCCGGGCCAATCGGCAAGCATCGGCTTCTCCGGCAACCTTCGATCGGCCTCGCTCTTGGGCACGCAGCTTAACGGTAGCAGTAACTAGGTGAAAGGAACGTCCCCACTGAAATTCGCCTCTGGGGATCGCCGCACGAGGACGTCCGGGCCAATCGGCAAGCATCGGCTTCTCCGGCAACCTTCGATCGGCCTCGCTCTTGGGCACGCAGCTTAACGGTAGCAATAACTAGGTGAAAGGAACGTCCCACCGAAATTCGCCTCTGGGGATCGCCGCACGAGGACGTCCGGGCCAATCGGCAAGCATCGGCTTCTCCGGCAACCTTCGATCGGCCTCGCTCTTGGGCACGCAGCTTAACGGTAGCAATAACTAGGTGAAAGGAACGTCCCCACTGAAATTCGCCCCTCGGGATCGCCGCACGAGGACGTCCGGGCCAATCGGCAAGCATCGGCTTCTCCGGCAACCTTCGATCGGCCTCGCTCTTGGACACGCAGCTTAACGGTAGCATAAACTAGGTGAAAGGAACGTCCGCACCGAAATTCGCCTCTGGGGATCGCCGCACGAGGACGTCCGGGCCAATCGGCAAGCATCGGCTTCTCCGGCAACCTTCGATCGGCCTCGCTCTTGGGCACGCAGCTTAACGGTAGCATAAACTAGGTGAAAGGAACGTCCCCACCGAAATTGCCTCTGGGGATCGCCGCACGAGGACGTCCGGGCCAATCGGCAAGCATCGGCTTCTCCGGCAACCTTCGATCGGCCTCGCTCTTGGGCACGCAGCTTAACGGTAGCAATCACTAGGTGAAAGGAACGCCCGCACCGAAATTCGCCTCTGGGGATCGCCGCACGAGGACGTCCGGGCCAATCGGCAAGCATCGGCTTCTCCGGCAACCTTCGATCGGCCTCGCTCTTGGGCACGCAGCTTAACGGTAGCATACACTAGGTGAAAGGAACGTCCCCAATGAAATTCGCCTCTCGGGATCGCCGCACGAGGACGTCCGGGCCAATCGGCAAGCATCGGCTTCTCCGGCAACCTTCGATCGGCCTCGCTCTTGGGCACGCAGCTTAACGGTAGCAATAACTAGGTGAAAGGAACGTCCCCACTGAAATTCGCCCCTCGGGATCGCCGCACGAGGACGTCCGGGCCAATCGGCAAGCATCGGCTTCTCCGGCAACCTTCGATCGGCCTCGCTCTTGGGACACGCAGCTTAACGGTAGCATAAACTAGGTGAAAGGAACGTCCCCACCGAAATTTGCCTCTGGGGATCGCCGCACGAGGACGTCCGGGCCAATCGGCAAGCATCGGCTTCTCCGGCAACCTTCGATCGGCCTCGCTCTTGGGCACGCAGCTTAACGGTAGCAATAACTAGGTGAAAGGAACGTCCCCAATGAAATTCGCCTCTGGGGATCGCCGCACGAGGACGTCCGGGCCAATCGGCAAGCATCGGCTTCTCCGGCAACCTTCGATCGGCCTCGCTCTTGGGCACGCAGCTTAACGGTAGCATACACTAGGTGAAAGGAACGTCCCCAATGAAATTCGCCTCTCGGGATTGCCGCACGAGGACGTCCGGGCCAATCGGCAAGCATCGGCTTCTCCGGCAACCTTCGATCGGCCTCGCTCTTGGGCACGCAGCTTAACGGTAGCAATCACTAGGTGAAAGGAACGTCCCCACCGAAATTTGCCTCTGGGATCGCCGCACGAGGACGTCCGGGCCAATCGGCAAGCATCGGCTTCTCCGGCAACCTTCGATCGCCTCCTCTGGGCACGCGCTTAACGGTAGCATAACTAGGAAAGGAACGTCCCCACCGAAATCGCCTCTGGGGATCGCCGCACGAGGACGTCCGGCCAATCGGCAAGCATCGGCTTCTCCGGCAACCTTCGATCGCTCGCTCTTGGCACGCAGCTTAACGTAGCAATCACTAGTGAAAGGAACGTCCCCACTGAAATTCGCCCTGGGGATCGCCGCACGAGGACGTCCGGGCCAATCGGGCAAGCATCGGCTTCTCCGGCAACCTTCGATCGCCTCGCTCTTGGGCACGCAGCTTAACGGCACTAGGTGAAAGGAACGAAATCGCCTCTGGGTCTCCGGGCCAATCGGCAAGCATCGGCTCTCCGGCAACCTTCGATCGGCCTCGCACGCAGGCACACTAGGTGAAAGGAACGTCCCCGCCTCTGGGATCGCCGCACGAGGACGTCCCCAATCGGCAAGCATCGGCTTCTCCGGCAACCTTCGATCGGCCTCGCTCTTGGGCACGCAGCTTAACGGTGCATGCACTAGGTGAAAGGAACGTCCCCAATGAAATTCGCCTCTCGGGATCGCCGCACGAGGACGTCCGGGCCAATCGGCAAGCATCGGCTTCTCCGGCAACCTTCGATCGGCCTCGCTCTTGGGCACGCAGCTTAACGGTAGCAATCACTAGGTGAAAGGAACGTCCCCACTGAAATTCGCCCCTCGGGATCGCCGCACGAGGACGTCCGGGCCAATCGGCAAGCATCGGCTTCTCCGGCAACCTTCGATCGGCCTCGCTCTTGGGCACGCAGCTTAACGGTAGCATACACTAGGTGAAAGGAACGTCCCACCGAAATTCGCCTCTGGGGATCGCCGCACGAGGACGTCCGGGCCAATCGGCAAGCATCGGCTTCTCCGGCAACCTTCGATCGGCCTCGCTCTTGGGCACGCAGCTTAACGGTAGCAATAACTAGGTGAAAGGAACGTCCCCACCGAAATTCGCCTCTGGGGATCGCCGCACGAGGACGTCCGGGCCAATCGGCAAGCATCGGCTTCTCCGGCAACCTTCGATCGGCCTCGCTCTTGGGCACGCAGCTTAACGGTAGCATACACTAGGTGAAAGGAACGTCCCCAATGAAATTCGCCTCTCGGGATCGCCGCACGAGGACGTCCGGGCCAATCGGCAAGCATCGGCTTCTCCGGCAACCTTCGATCGGCCTCGCTCTTGGGCACGCAGCTTAACGGTAGCAATCACTAGGTGAAAGGAACGTCCCCACGAAATTTGCCTCTGGGGATCGCCGCACGAGGACGTCCGGGCCAATCGGCAAGCATCGGCTTCTCCGGCAACCTTCGATCGCCTCGCTCTTGGGCACGCAGCTTAACGGTAGCATACACTAGGTGAAAGGAACGTCCCCACCGAAATTCGCCTCTGGGGATCGCCGCACGAGGACGTCCGGGCCAATCGGCAAGCATCGGCTTCTCCGGCAACCTTCGATCGGCCTCGCTCTTGGGCACGCAGCTTAACGGTAGCA